>OX336389.2:73536811-75936811 GCA_946902985.2 Meconema thalassinum
TCCGATTCTTTTGTTTTAAGCATTCCTCGACACTGTTTCGATCGTTGCTTTGAACAGCGCCAAATAACAGTTCCATTTTTATTGCTTCGTTTCACAATATATGAATATCCTTTATAGTATGCATAAGGCTTACCATACCTAGTCACTGATACTTCCATATCAACTGTCAAGCACAAACTAATCTCTAGTAAAGACAACTTGGTAATAACAAAAATAGTTTAATGTGGGAGCATATATACATGCAAAAAGTGGGAGCAAAGGTGGGGGGTAAAAAGTGGGAGCAAAAGTGGTAGCAAATGCGGGAGAAAAAAAACTGTGAGCAAAAAGTGGGAGCAAATATGGGATCAAATGTGGGAGAAAGCAAATATAAAAAAAAGTGGGAGCAAATATGCTAACAAATATGTCAACAAATATACCAGCAAAAGTAAATACACAAGTCAAGATCGATTAAAGTGCAAAGAAAATATGAAAGCAAATATGAGAGCAAAAATGGTGTTTTTCTAAAACAACTAGACATAACAAACTTAGTCATAACCTAACCTCACCTAACCTCACCTAACCTCACCTAACCTAACCTCACCTCACCTCACTAACCTAACCTCACCTCACCTAACTTCACCTAACCTAACCTAACCTAACCTAACTTTACCTAACCTAACTTGACTGAACTTTACCTAACCTAACCCATCATAACTTCACCTAACCTAACTTTACCTAATCTAACTTCACCTAACCTAACTTTCAACTCACAGATCAAGATTAAATTCTAGGCATAGTTGAGTTGGAACCCAAGACTTCAGGGATAACACACAAGTATACTAGCCACTACACCGCAAAAATGAGCAAATTACCATGCAACACAACATAAAGTAAAAGTTTCCTGTAGTGTAACTCATTGGCTGTCAACCATAGTTCGGGAATTCAAACCCAAGACCTCAGGACTTTTTGTTTTGAACATTATCAGAAATATTATTCCATTTGCATTTTGCTGCTGGCTGCTTATAGTTATAAGAGTTGACATTAATATGGAAAGCAAAAAAAATGTGGGAGCAAAAAGTGGGAGCAAAACGTGTAAGCAGAAGTGGGAGCAAACAAGTGTGAGCAAATATGGGAGCAGAAAGTGGGATCAAATGTGAAAGCAAAAGTGGGAGCAAAAAGAGCGAGGAAAAGTGAGTGCACAAAGTGGGAGCAAAATGTGTGAGTAAAAAGTGGGGCCAAATGTGGTGTTTTACTAAAACAATCTCCCCTAACCTAACCTAACCTAACTTCACCCAACCTAATTTCACCTAACCTGGCAAAAAGGAAAATGTTTTTGGGTAATAAAAAAGTCACGTCCAGCCTCCCACCGCCATTCATCTGTGACGTCATAGCCAGTCTCAAAGCAAGTCTATACTTGTAGAAACATGCCATGTGACAAGGTTAGGTTTACTGAGCTGAGGTTAACTTAGGTTAGCTAGCTCTATCTCACTCCTAGCCAATCATTAACCTTAAAAGCACTCTAGAGTTCTTGGAATCTGTTCATGTAATTATTATTCTTGACAGTACTTTGGAAATTACAATCCTGAAAAACATCAATCCCCTTGAATTTTTTTTAAACTGTTAATATTATTATTATTATCAGCCAAGTCACTTTACTAAAATTTAATTTATGTGTATTTGTTGATATGAAAGTCTCTACAACCAGCCATGCTTGCACCCACTTTTTGCTTTTACTTTTGCTCCCATATTAATGCCAACTCTTATAACTATAAGCAACAGCAAAATGTAAATGGAATAATATTTCTGATAATGTTCAAAACAAAAGTCCTGAGGTCTTGGGTTTGAATTCTCAACTATGATTGTCAGCCAATGAGTTACACTACAGAGAAACTTTTTATTTTTGTGATGTGTTGCATGATAATTTGCCCATTTCGCGATGTAGTGGCTAGTATACTTGAGTGTTATCCCAGAGGTTTTGGGTTCCAACTCGACTATGGCCAGAATTTAATTTTTGATCTGAGAGTTGGAAGGTTAGGTAGGTGAAGTTAGGTTAGGTGAAATTAGGTTGGGTGAAGTTAGGTTAGGTTAGGTTAGGGGAGATTGTTTTAGTAAAACACCACATTTGGCCCCACTTTTTACTCACACATTTTGCTCCCACTTTGTGCACTTACTTTTCCTCGCTCTTTTTGCTCCCACTTTTGCTTTCACATTTGATCCCACTTTCTGCTCCCATATTTGCTCACACTTGTTTGCTCCCACTTCTGCTTACACGTTTTGCTCCCACTTTTTGCTCCCACATTTTTTTTGCTTTCCATATTAATGTCAACTCTTATAACTATAAGCAGCAGCAGCAAAATGCAAATGGAATAATATTTCTGATAATGTTCAAAACAAAAAGTCCTGAGGTCTTGGGTTTGAATTCCCGAACTATGGTTGACAGCCAATGAGTTACACTACAGGAAACTTTTACTTTATGTTGTGTTGCATGGTAATTTGCTCATTTTTGCGGTGTAGTGGCTAGTATACTTGTGTGTTATCCCTGAAGTCTTGGGTTCCAACTCAACTATGCCTAGAATTTAATCTTGATCTGTGAGTTGAAAGTTAGGTTAGGTGAAGTTAGATTAGGTAAAGTTAGGTTAGGTGAAGTTATGATGGGTTAGGTTAGGTAAAGTTCAGTCAAGTTAGGTTAGGTAAAGTTAGGTTAGGTTAGGTTAGGTTAGGTGAAGTTAGGTGAGGTGAGGTTAGGTTAGGTGAGGTGAGGTGAGGTGAGGTTAGGTGAGGTTAGGTGAGGTTAGGTTATGACTAAGTTTGTTATGTCTAGTTGTTTTAGAAAAACACCATTTTTGCTCTCATATTTGCTTTCATATTTTCTTTGCACTTTAATCGATCTTGACTTGTGTATTTACTTTTGCTGGTATATTTGTTGACATATTTGTTAGCATATTTGCTCCCACTTTTTTTTATATTTGCTTTCTCCCACATTTGATCCCATATTTGCTCCCACTTTTTGCTCACAGTTTTTTTTTCTCCCGCATTTGCTACCACTTTTGCTCCCACTTTTTACCCCCCACCTTTGCTCCCACTTTTTGCATGTATATATGCTCCCACATTAAACTATTTTTGTTATTACCAAGTTGTCTTTACTAGAGATTAGTTTGTGCTTGACAGTTGATATGGAAGTATCAGTGACTAGGTATGGTAAGCCTTATGCATACTATAAAGGATATTCATATATTGTGAAACGAAGCAATAAAAATGGAACTGTTATTTGGCGCTGTTCAAAGCAACGATCGAAACAGTGTCGAGGAATGCTTAAAACAAAAGAATCGGACGTACTTTCTTCAAACAATCATGAATGTAAACTTAATAATCACGCTAGTCTAAATGTAAGGAAAACCCAAACCAAAGCAAGAAACCAAGTCCAAGAGAAAGATAGTACTGCTCAAGATAATATTAACCTCAAGTTTAATACACTACAACGCACTCATGCTGTTAGCGAGTTGTTTAATGAGAAACCTTTAACACCTCCTGTGAAACCCATGTTCAGACATGCACCCACATCTCAAAAGCCCTCAACCCTATCGGAGACAATATACCTCATCAAAAAGTTAGTGGGGAAAGGTAATAGTGGTAATAATAACATAACAATGTTAAAGCATTCTAGCACATCTAAAAACAAGCTTTCAACACTATCAAAGACAACTCAAACCATTGAACAGACTGTGGACACTGGTGGAAATTATCATGGTAATGATAACGATGATAATGATCATCATTATGAAAATGATTATAATAATGAGGATGATAATCATAATAATGGTGATAATGATGAACTGCTTCCCGAGATTCTGAAACCATTCATAAAAAATAGTAAATGGAACGATCCTAATATATTAGTCGAACGTCTACAGCTCTTGCATGCCTGTAAACAGCTTGGTCATATTGGTTATGAGAAAGAGCTATTAAATATAGAAAATGAACTTCGTAAAGCTGCTATTATCGTGTAATGGGTCAACGTAGCAACACCCCCCATCCCCTAAAAAATAATTTTCAACAAGTGTTATGTTTAAAAGAAATGATAAACAAAAAGAGCTGTATTCTGTGTGTCTATCTCTTGTAAAAAAAAATGATTAAATTGATAAACATAGTTTGTGTATATTTCTTGTTTTCTTGCATGTTCAAGCAATAGTTATGTCAGGGAAGGGATTCGAACCCTTGCTTCCTTATATATTTGGAAAGTTGATCTTAAGTCAAACGCCTTAACCACTCGGCCACCCTGACAGTTACTGATTTAATTAGTCTTGTTGGACATTAGTGTTTACAAAACTTTTCTTTTCCCCACTGTATATATGCTCAACCACTTTTTGGTTTTTCAATGCTGATTTTTGTTTTGTTTCAATTTTTTTTCAGTAACATTGCAGTTATCGGTATTGCAAACTGAGTGTTTAATATAGGGTTAAAGGCATCTTAAAAATCACAAGCCTTACAGTTGTCACGTATCATGTATAACATGTTATCCTACATTCCACATAGGGCTCTACCTTCTTAACAGTGAACTCTGTTGGTCATTAAAATAACTACTTGTAAAATAATTCCACTGGTAAATCCTTTTAGCAAATATCGTATATTAAATATTTTCACGCCATAGAACGACAACTTAAAAATCATTTATTGTAGGAATACCTTTAATGGGATCACCAAACCTTCAAGTATGCAATATACATTCCAGATAGTGCTGTATGTTGGTCGATAGTGCCTCCAGTGCTTACATTAAATAAGAATACAGTAAACATATTTTTTTTTTATAAATCATAATGGTATTCATAAAATACCATATAATAAATATTTTCACACCAACGAATGACCATTTGAAAGTGGTTTATTGTAGAAATATCTTTAATGGAATCTCCAAACCTTCAAGTAAACCATATGTGATGTGCATTCCACATAGCTACATAACCGACTGTACATCGTGGTACCAATCTCCGCCGCATTGCGCGCTCATTGTTTGTGTTGGATTTCTGTCTCATTACTAGAACTGTACTTACTGGTCAATAACCAACATAGAGGTCAAAGTGTTCCCCTGGTAGATAACCCATGTTTGGTTTGTCAATTTCTAATTGCAAGGCCAGTCAAGACCTAACAAAAATTAGTCTTAACGTATATATCCATCATCAACACCATATCATTAAACAAATGAAACCATCTTAAGGTATTTATTACATTTAATTGCATTTTAGGAATCTTGCAAACATCTTGCAACCTTAAAGAGGAATGTATAGACAGGAATTGTGAAAAGGAAACCGTTCAATCATTTAATGTCGTTAGTGTAAGGAACCTCAACGTAAGAGGTTATGAAAGTCTACGTGAGAGTGTGGTTTTTACAGCTGTATGCCTTTCCCTGACACCCACCTCAGAGACAAGTTTATGGGAAATGAAACTCAGCTATCATGTCGAATGTAAAGCTCCTAGTCTAGGAGAAAGTCATGTTGAGGTGATTGTCTACAGGGAGTGTGGTAAACGAAACAACAACAACAACAACAACAACAACAACAAAAAGCATACATGTAAAGGGAATATTATGGAATTTTCGAGTACATGTAGTCAATTTTAATAAAAATTGGATAAATTTCATGGTTTGTACACCACTTGGCTAAATTCGGTAAATTTTAGTGAATTTTCATCTATATTCGTCTAATTTTATATGAATTTGAGGTAGTTTAAACCATGCTTAGGTAAATCAATGGAATTTCAATAAATCTGGTAGTCATTTGTTGAATTTTGCTGGAATGTTGTGTCATTTGGTCAATTTGCGGAAAATGTAGTGGATTTTAGGAAAATTTAAGGTAAATCATGGGCAAGCACACTATTATTAGCTGAGTTTCTAATACAATTTTGCATACCCTAGGACCAGTATTGCATTATAAGGCATGCCATGTGTTAGCGTTCTTAAAAGCCAGTGATAAAAAACAAAAAGAGGTCTTTAATTCCACCCCTGGGCGTCATATCTAGTGTCATGTAGGTTGACGATCACGGAGTCCCAGCTGAGACCGTCATTGCTTCCACTAACTTGTGCTAGGCTCCTCTCTGTCTTATTTCCTGTCGACCACACTTGCTCAACTCTTGTTCTCTACCGACCCCAACATGATTAGGGTATCCGAGCCCTAGGGAGTCTCTTCCTTTTGCAACTTTATTGGCCCTGGTTTATTTATTTTTTCTGATATCCTACTAGTGTGAGGAGGCAGCCTTGCTTTTTTATTTTCATGCTATTCCCTGTCTTTTGCCCAAGCCCCCTCAAGAAGGTAGGGTGTATTTAGCCCCACCACTTGCTGTGCACTCTGCATATGGCTACACCCTCAAGGGCTGATCAGTTTGGAAGTTGGTGACCCCAAGGGATTTCTGAGCTGAGTCCAGTTTTCCTCCTCTTTATCCATTACCTCTGGGGCAAAGCCACTCCTAGTATACTTTTTATATGCCTTTCATGGCTCTCCTTCCTTCCAACTCCCTCAATCCTTATGCTTGAGGGTTGAGGGCCATTTTTTATTCCGTCTGTCCTTTATTTGACCAATTGTTTTCCATTTCTTCTTCTAGTATATAAGCGTGTAGTAGCTTAGATTTAATTTTCATCTTTACGATGACCCAAACCATTGAGGGTCGCTGTAGAACGCTTCTCTCTTGTCCAAAGGACAGCATGTTGAATTCCTCACTGGCTCATGAATTTTATACTTTGTTCACTTAGTTCTCATGGCTTTGAAACTGGCTGTCTGTAACGCGATCATTATTCATTTTAACTTCAGCGTACTAAACTAATTTTAAATTAGTTAATTTTAAATTAATTATTTTAAATTAATTATTTTAAATTCAGATTTGTGTTTCACAGTAAACACAATTATTATTCTCCGTTTAAAACAAGCCATACCATTCTTTTTCTAACATGATAGCTTATACGTGCGCATGGAAAGTAGTATAATCATCAGCTAAGGATTCAATTTCCATTACCTACACCTCTCATGGTATGCCAATTCGTTAAACTATAGAAAACGTTTCTATATGTTCTGTTACATTATTATTTGACCATCTCACCGTGTAGTGGTTAACCTACTTGGTTGTCAACCCTAAGGTCTTGGCTTCCAACCCCGACTATACCATGACATTCATTTCAAGGTTGCCATAAGGTTCACTAAGCCTTTGTCAAACCTAACAACGATCTAGTCATGTGCAGAGCACGTCCGCTATCAAGCAAATGAGTAATATGAAACTTACTGACAAGGTCGCTGTGCTGTTATCAGCAAGGCACACTACGCAAACCAAAGCCAGTGTCTCTGTGCAGATTCAAGCCAGCGGTAGTAGACAAGCCTACGTTTGTTTAAAAAGCATCATGAATAAAAGTCCACTGTGACCACAGAGGCCCCGGTTCGATTTTTTTTTCTAAAGGCTGCAACAGGGTAGACTGAGTCTTGACAGATAAAACTTTTTGGGGTCCATTCGTGAACCATGGCAAGGGTTGGCCATTCTGACTTCTTCAACACCTCCAACCAATGTTTACTATTACTGGTGAGTTACCTTTCTTTCTTCTTCTTTTCCCAATTAGTTTGAGTCGCCGGAGCCAACCAGGCTCATTTTGGTTTTGGCCCGGGATTTAAGGCCGAATGCCCTTCCTGACGCCACGTGATTTTTCGAGTGAAAATTCCAACCCCCGCTGTCACCGGGATTTGAACCCCAGCCGTCCGGGTAAAGACGAGCAGCTAAGCACCTGCGCCATCACGCTCCCCACAGGTTAGTATCTATACACACATTAATCCATAATTACCTAATAATAATAATAACAACAATCATCCTCCATACACATGCGCATTAAAGCATGGTTTCACAAAGATGCTTATGCTTTTAGGTGTATAACACATTTTTTCCCCATAACATGACTATTTACTGTTTTAGGGGTGAAATGACCTATCCAGGTAAAAGCGTATATCATGACCTATTTTTTAAGCCATTACACCTAATTTTAGGATTCTTCGTTTCCTAGATATGGATTTTTCAATTTGGGGGTTGTTTGCATCCCCCTGCTATTTTTCATCAAAAACAAAAGATCTTAGGTTCATTTATCATTTTTAGGTGTTTAACACGTTTTTTTCCCATAACATGACTATTTACTGTTTTAGGGGTGAAGTGATCAATCGAGGTAAAAGCCCTAATCATCCCCTATTTTTTAAGCTATCACACCTAATTTTAGGCTTCTTCGTTTCCGAGATATGGATTTTTCAATTTTGGGGGGTAGTTTCACCCCCTTCTATTTTTCATCAAAAACAAAAGATCTTAGATTCATTTATCATTTTTAGGTGTTTAACACGTTTTTTCCCCATAACATGACTATTTACTGTTTTAGGGGTGAAATGATCAATCGAGGTAAAAGCCCTAATCATCCTCTATTTTTTAAGCTATCACACCTAATTTTAGGCTTCTTCGTTTCCGAGATATGGATTTTTCAATTTTGGGGGGTAGTTTCACCCCCTGCTATTTTTCATCAAAAACAAAAGATCTTAGGTTCATTTATCATTTTTAGGTGTTTAACACGTTTTTTCCCCATAACATGACTATTTACTGTTTTAGGGGTGAAATGATCAATCGAGGTAAAAGCCCATATCATCCCCTATTTTTTAAGCTATCACACCTAATTTTAGGCTTCTTCGTTTCCGAGATATGGATTTTTCAATTTTGGGGGGTAGTTTCACCCCCCTGCTATTTTTCATCAAAAACAAAATATTTTAGGTTCATTTATCATTTTTAGGTGTTTAACACGTTTTTTCCCCATAACATGACTATTTACTGTTTTAGGGGTGAAATGATCAATCGAGGTAAAAGCCCATATCATATGACCTTTCATTATTCCCACCCTTTTGTTTATTACCGCTTTGTTCGAGCCCATGCCAATCTGTTATCATGATGCTATACACTCACTCATTGTTTCAAACTTTGCGTTGCATGATGAGTTCATAATGAACCTAGGCTATGACATACACATTATAAATCCGCACACTGTATAATGACACCAGCCTCTTATCTCTCTCTGCTGCGAGGCACGTACGATGATAAGACCTGTGTCTGTCTGGATCGCCGTGGGTCAGCCTCAATGCTTTCAATTCTCATTGCATTAAGCAAGTTCTCTCTCTGCGTGTGAGCCCTGACCAGTCAAGACAAATAATAATAATAATAATGCATAAGTGTTTTATTAACATCAAAGCGCATAACCTAACGTGACTTCAAATCTGGTTTCTTACTTTTTCCCCGTTTTCCTCAACAATCTCGAAAAAAAATGACGGAAACCATGATTTCAGGTTTTCCATACCTACATTCCCGTAAACTGAACAACGACACAAATACATCGACATGCCCATCATAAAAATCGCCTCATTCGTTTTCCAAATAACGCGAAAATGAACAAAAAAAACACCTTTTCCATAAGAAAACCATGTTTCCAGCTTTTTACCTTTTTCATGTCTATATCCACGTAAAGAGAATAAAGAGACGAAATAAATACTATCACACACGTCATTCTCACGTTTTCGGTTTTCCAAAAATCGACAAAAATGTGAAAAACGCATGTTTTGACCCAAAACCCTAAGTTCACCTTTCCGACACCTACATTCCCGTAAAGAGCACAACGAGACGAAATAAACGAATCCAAGCACGCCCTCCTAGCATGACCCGTTTTCCAAAAATCGGCAAAAATGTGAAAAACGCATGTTTTGACCCAAAACCCTAACTTCACCTTTTCGACACCGACATTCCCGTAAAGAGCACAACGAGACGAAAAAAACGAATCCAAGCACGCCCTCCTAGCATGGCCCGTTTTCCAAAAATCGGCAAAAATGTGAAAAACGCACGTTTTGACCCAAAACCCTAACTTCACCTTTTCGACACCGACATTCCCGTAAAGAGCATAACGAAATGAAAAAAACGAATCCAAGCACGCCCTCCTAGCATGAATCTTCCATTCCAAGGTCGCGGGGGCTCACAACTTCCTAAGTAGTGCAGCTCCCCACCCCCTTACCACGTTTTTATTTTGGTGTGGATATACCCCGTCCATGGAAAAGGAGAGTTCACCACGAGTCCTACGACACCTCATAGGTTTAAATCCGATTATTGGTTAGCGAGATAGTCAAAAGCCGATGACCTATTAGTTTTTATGGTTTATTTCAATACATATTAAAAACACTCATTAATAAATCATCATTTAAAAAGCCCGCCCTCTTACAAAACTCCTCAAGTGCGCATGCGTATAAAAAAACATTCATCGCCAAAATGTCAAAAAACAACATGTTTACCCCAAATGGCGTTTCCCAATTCCATCCATTTTTAAAAAATAACCTCACCATCATCTAGAGCGGAAAAAATACCATCTAAACGACCCCTCACTCGACCCTACTCCTCCCCCACCACATAACCCTTTCCCAACATAGGCATACATATTCAAGCACGAGCGCGACTTCAGGAAACCAACACTACCCCACTACTCGCGAATGACCTTTTAGTTTTGGTCTTTTAATCAAATAAAGAGCCTATAGGAAAGTAGGGGGCATTACTAGCAGTGCTAGGACACCCTGTATGTTCTAATCCCATGTTTGGTTAGCGAGATATCAAGTTCGGGGCAAATACGAGGGTGGCTCAATAAGAAGTGGTCCAGCTCCCCCCTTACCACACTACTTGCGTTCATATATTATTCGTCTGATAGCGATGAAACTTGGGTGTGATGTTGTGTACACTTCAGGGAAGCTTTCTGGGTTAGCAAGTCCACATTACAATAGGTATCGCACAAGTAGACTAAACAAATGAGCGACGACGCGCGAAGCGTTTCAACATAGTCCCATATGCGTTCATATACCATTCGTTCGATAGCGACTAAACTTGGGTGAGTAGTTGTGTACACTTCACGAAAGGCTTCTGGCTTAGTAAATCCACTTAACAATAGGTAGCGCACGAGTAGATTCAACAAATGAGCGACGACGGGCGAAGCGTTTCAACAAAGTCCTGTATGCGTTCACATACCATTCGTCCGATAGCGATGAAACATGGGTGAGAGGTTGTGTACACATCAGGGAAGGTTTCTGGGTTAGTAAATCCACTTTACAAGAGGTATCGCACAAGTAGAATAAACAAATGAGCGACGATGCGCGATTTTTTTCAACATAGTCCCGTATGCGTTCATATACCATTCGTCCGATAGCGACTAAACTTGGGTGAGTTGTTGTGTACACACCAGGGAAAGTTTCAGGCTTAGTAAGTCCATTTTTCATTAGGTAGCGCACAATTAGATTCAACAAATGAGCGAAGACGCGCGAAGCTTTTCAAAAATGTCCCGTATGTGTTCTTATACCATTCGTCCGATAGCTATGAAACTTGGGTGAGATGTTGTGTATACTTCAGGGAAGGTTTCTGGCTTAGTAGATCCACTTTACAATAGCTATTGCACAAGTTGATTCAACAAATGTTCGACGGCACGCGAATCGCTTAAACAAAGTCCCGTAGCGTTCAAATACCATTCATCCGATTGCTATGAATCTTTGGTTGAATTTTGGCGCATACTCCAGGAAAGGTTTCTGACGTGGTAAATCCTTTTTACAATAGGTAGCGCACGAGTAGATTCAACAAATGAGTAACGGCGCGCGTATCGGTTAAAAAAAATTCGTATGCGTTCATATACCATTTATGAGATTGCAATGAAATTTAGAGAAATGTTGTTAACACTCCCGCAAAGATTTCTGATTTAGTAAATCCATTTTACAATTGGTAGCGCACGAGTAGATTCAACTAATGAGCGACAGCGCGTGAATCGTTTCAACCAAGTCCCGTATGCGTTCATATACCATTCATCCGATTGAGATAAAACGTTGGTGAGTTGAGTACAGTCCTGCGAAGGTGTATGAATTAGAAAATCCGTTTTTCCATGGGTGGCGTAGAGGAAGATTCAACAAATGAGCGAAAGCGCGTGAATCGTTTAAACAAAATCTCGTATGCGTTCATATGCCATTCATCCGATTGCGATGAAACGATTGTGAGTTGTTTACACGCCAGGGAAGGTTTTCGACTTAGTAAATCCATTTTACAATAGGTAGCGTACGAGTATGTTCAACAAATGGTTGACGGCGCTCGAATCGTTTCAACAAAGTCCCGTATGCGTTCATATACCATTCATTTCAGTGCGATGAAATTTTGGTGAGTTGTTGAGCACGCTCCCATGATTTATTTTGAAATTGTAAATCAATTTTACAATAGTTTACTGTAGAGGTGGTTAACGGAAAATAAATTAATATTGGGAATCCAAAAACTCTTCAACAAACAAAGTTACAACGCCAACACTTTCTTTGATTGGAACAGCTATATATACAGTGTGGTCCACCAGCCCCTTATTTTTTTGGAGGAAGGCAACCCAACTAACGCGTATATCACAGTCATCCTAAAAACATTAGTACCTGCTCCTTTACGTCCATTGTACAACTTTACTTCCTCGCGAATGTAGTAGAAATCAATAGTGGCAGTGTTCTTTCAATCACCTCAAATATATTGCATGATTGAAACGATCAGAGCTCCGAATGACACTTTCTTACATTTGGACAGGAAGTGTCTACGAATAGGCTCAATACGTGCCAGCAACATAACGTGGTTCTCGGTAGCTAAGGTGGCTAAATCAAGCAGTGCTAGAGTAGCGTAAAAGAAGTCGCATTGTAGTAGGTTCGAACCTTGAACTAGTGCAATTTTTTTCTTAATGTCGTTTATTGTGGATGTATTATGGACGCATACCTATCTGTTCCAACGAGTGATTTTTTATTTGGTCCTCAAAAGGACCTTACTTATCCGTTGGTACGCAGCCAGATTGGACGACGACATAATGATCTGTAGAACGAAAGCAAGGTATCCTGTATATTCAAGGTAGCAAGTGTTCGAAATTTTGACCACCTTTGTTTAAAGGAAAACTCCGACTTACTCAGACGACCCACGTAACAAATAGATTTGTTATGTGGGTAGGCTCACGAATAAATACATCAGACCGAAACTATAATTTCTTTCAACGGCGTCTGTGCGAAAACCGCTTGCTATACACTTACAGTAATAGTTAGTTAGTTAGGTTTTAAGGGGCGGACCTACCAGGTCATCTGCCCCAAACATACAGTAAATACAGATAATTATAACATTATTGGTTTTACGTCCCTTTTAACTGCTCTGGCTTTTAGATACGCCGGGGTGCCGGAATTTTGCTCCGAAGGGGATCTCCAACGTGCCAGTAAATCTACTGACACGGCTCCCTCACATTTGCGCACCCTCAAATGCCAGCTGACTACACCAGGATACGAACCTGCAACCTTCGGCACAGCAAGCGAGAACGTGTTCGCTGAGCCT
The DNA here is from genome assembly GCA_946902985.2 of Meconema thalassinum. Taxonomy (NCBI): domain Eukaryota; kingdom Metazoa; phylum Arthropoda; class Insecta; order Orthoptera; family Tettigoniidae; genus Meconema; species Meconema thalassinum. The sequence continues at coordinate 73,550,186 of OX336389.2, forward strand.
CGTATCAAAGCCGTAATTACAGAACGTGTCATATTATGATTCTGGGATAAATATTGAACTATTAAAATCCTAATTATCACGAATAGAGTCGCCTCCGTTGCGTAGTAGTTAGCGTGATTAGCTGCCACCCCGGACGTCCTGGGTTGAGAGGCCGGCGTGCTGCCGCCTAAGCCACGGGGGCTTCTAATAGACACAGGATACGGGAAATAATTTTATTTTCTTTCGAATGAATCTTCATGTGTCTTACAGTATCTAATCTAGAGTGCAAGTCTCTGTTGGTGAACGAATACTTCCATGATTCCCTATTAGCAGTAAGCACTAGGTCTTCTTCTTCTGTTCCTCTCGTCTAGGAATTGTTAAGCACAGAATATAACCAACGCCTCCTAGCTGTACCTATGCTCCTCTTAACATCATTAACCCTTTATGTTACCTCTGCTCCCCCATTCGCATGCCTTGACCCCAGAATCTAAGTCGGCTCTTCATCTGACGTGTTCATTATACACTTAGCCTTTATTACTTTTTTTCACAAATACCCTTCCACCGCGCAAGAGCGACCCTTATCATTAGCGATGGTAAGTAGCATTATAAACACACAGTTGACGTAGAAACATTTTGTGGAATCAACAATGAAGTACTTGTCACCAACAGGAAGAAGGTAGCAGTTAGGAGGCGGCAATCCACACACACACCCAAAGTACACGGGGTTACATGACCGCGCTGTCGTTGCCCCTAAACTGCGGAATCAACCAAACATTCCGTCCCATTGCTATGTATGGTGGTGAATGTTGGCCATCAACAAAGGAGGTGGAACAACGACTTGCAGTCATGCCCAGGTTGACATCTGCAGTCGCGTTGCTCGACCATGTAACTAAGGACGAAGCTCGCAGGCTTTATGGAGTGGCACCAATATTGTAGACAAGATCAGTGAAGGTCATCTATGATGGTACGGGCATGTTCTTCAAGCAGAAAGAACATCAATGGCAAAGACTGTTCTTAGTTTGCAAGTAGATGGGAAACGGCCTGTAGACGAGCAAAGCAGCGATGGTTTCACACAGGCACGAAAAGTACCCTGTTCAGGCACAAGTTCGAGTGAGGTGGAGACAGAGAGCCAAAAGCCAGCTTACGGGACAAACACTAAGAATGAAGAAGAAGGGTAGGGAGAGAGAGATAATTTATTAATAGAGACCTGGAACTGAGGCTCAAGAGCCCCTTTATGTAGCGTATACAATGGTCTGAGGCTCAAGAGCCCCTTTATGTAGCGTATACAATGGTCTGAGGCTCAAGAGCCCCTTTATGTAGCGTATACAATGGTCTGAGGCTCAAGAGCCCCTTTATGCAGCGTATACAATGGTCTGAGGCTCAAGAGCCCCTTTATGTAGCGTATACAATGGTCTGGATTGACGTTTTGTAAAATAAGGAGAAGAAACAAAAGAATACGAAATATTATTATCATTATCTTCCATGTTGTTGTTTGAGTCTTCAGTTTCTTCACTGGTTTGATGCAGCCTCCCTATGCTCCCCTGTCCTGAACTAAGCGTTTCATCTACAGATCTTACATCCGAGGCTATCTGTTTAACATATTCTAACCTTGGTCTAACCCCACAGTTCTTGACCTCCCCCCTTCCTTTCATAATTAAGTTTGCTTTTCCTGAGTGTCTTTGCAGTGTCCTACCAACCTATCTCCTTTCATCACTAGCAGTCGCCAGGAACTTCACTCCTCCCCCACTCGTCATAATACCTCTTCAATTGTTACCCAATCTACCTATCTGATCTTCATCATTCTCCTGAAACACCACATTTCAAACGCTGCTATTCACATAATTTCTGCTGCATCAACAGTCCAAGTTTACATTCCATGGAGTCGTCCAGTTGCAAAACTCGTTTAATCCACTTGTGAATAAGAATAATTTTCTAGAGAAACGTTTCTCTAGACTTTGCCTCACGTACTTTTGTGTTAGTTGTGTTCAACTTTATCCTTTTTGCTTTATGTTTTTGGTTTTGTGTTTGCTTTGTGCATTTGCTTTTGAATTTTACTTTTTGCTTTTCTTTCTTGGTTTTGTTTGTTTTCTGCTTTTGCTTTTTCTGAATTTTGCTTTTTGCTTTGTGTTTCTTGTTGTTTGCTTTTTGATTTTGCTCTTGTTTTTTAATTTTGCTTTTTGCTTCGGGGTTTTTGTTTTTGGTTTTATGTTTGTTTTCTGGAAAATCAAAATAAAACAAAACAAAATAAAATAAATCAAAATAAACAAAATAAAATCAAAATAAAACAAAACAAAACAAAAAACATAATTAATAAAACCAATTTAAAACAAAATAAAACAAAATCAAATAAAACAAAATCAAAATAAAACAAAATAAAATAAAATGAAATTAAACAAAATAAAATAAAATAAAATAATTACATAAATAATTTTACGAAATGATCCTTATTCACAAGTGGATTAAACGAGTTTTGCAACTGGATGATTCATTTGATGTCAACAGATTTCTTTTCTGTAGAAATAAGTTCCTTGTTTGAGCAAACCTACTTTTCTTTTAGCAGAAGTCCCCTTCTTCCTTCAGCATTAAACCTGCCAATTTGACGTCAATAGGGGGTTTTGATTTATTTGGGCTGCATTCCATTACTTTGGTTTTGTATTTATTGATTTTGATCATGAATTCCTTCCTCAAGACGGGGTCCATACCATTTAAAAAGAAATGACGAGCCTTACAGTAGTCGCATATGAAGTGTAACATGTGACATGTTATCCTACTATGTGTCTTCCGGGAAAACCTCGAATGCTCGCGCGGGCTACACATGTAGCCCAGTGATTTATTTTGTTGTAGCGCAGAGTATATTCTTTGCTAGGAATATTGAGAATCTCTGTAGCTGCCTGTTGATGCTGTATTTAACAGACGGGTGTCTTTCCGACTGAACTAATTGCACCAAACTGACACCAGATGCATTAGAAGTCGTCTGGGCTACAATAGTAGCCTGCGCGAGCATCGCTGTTTCAGAATTGAGAGTACAAAGGAAACGTTGCCTCACAGGAGGTGGCCATGGAGATGACTTTCAAATCAGTCAGTGTTTAGATGAAAGTAGTGATAGGTTGAGTGTAGTGGAAATAAAGTAGGCTGTTGCTTCTTGTGTGGGCGAGGAAGGGATAAATCAACAAGGAACAGATGCGCAAAGTGCAATTAAAATCTTCTCGGATCATTGTGTCCATTAGCACTGAAGGCTTGGGTGACAAATTTGTGTGAGCATGCTTATGGATTTCCTGGGCTATAGATTGTAGCCAAAAGGGCAAAAATAAATTTTAAAAATTCTAGAAAAAATAAATGAAAACACTGAAATTGTTCATAATAAGTGCTGATTTTCTAAGGAAATTATCTAACCTGGTAATATTTTTGTTTAATTCCAATCCAAATATGCACTAATGAAGGAATTTAGGTTACATAAAAATAATTTAACAGTTCCAGTTCCATTAGTTTTATTTCTGTTGGTGTTTTACCGAAGATGTGTGGTAAAATTGAATTTTCTTCTTAGGTTTGTATTTTCTCTCCATATGAAAATAAAATCCTACATAAAATCCTCAGATTTAGCTTAGAATAAGCTACTTCTATATACTACTATTTATCATATTATTAAAACTGAACACCAAAAATAACGTGCGGAAATCCATCAGATCGAATAACTCTTTGGGCTACATGTGTAGCCCGCGCGAGTAACGCTGTATCTATTACTAGCGCGAGTATCCGAGGGTTAACAGTGAACTCTATTGGTCATTGAAATAACTACTTGTAAAACTCCAGTGCCAAATCCTGACCGGTGCGCATGCATGAAGTACGTCGTGGTACCAATGATTTATTGTAGGAATATCTTTATTGGGGCCTGCACACCTTCAAGCAAATCGTATGCGATATACATTCCACAGCAAAAGTATGAAGATTTAATAAATCATTATTATTTTCAGCAAATATGATATAATGAATATTTTCACATCAAAGAACGGCAACTTGAAAATGATTTATTGTAGGATTGTCTTTAATGGGGCCTCCAAACCTTGAAGTAAACCGTATGCGATATACATTCCACATAGGGTTGTATGTTGGCCGACAGTACCTCGAATGCTTACATTAAATAAGAATATAGCAAACGGATGAAGATTTAATAAATAATAATTGTTTTCAGCAAATGTGATATAATGAATATTTTCACACCAAAGAACGACAATTTGAAGATGATTTATTGTAGGAATATCTCTAATGGAGCCTCCAAACCTTGAAGTAAACTCTATTGGATATACATTCCACATAGCCACATGGCCGACAGTAGGTCATGGTACGAATCTCCACCACCGCGCGCGCTCATTGTTTCCTCTTACACATTTCTGTCCCGTTTCCAAAATAACTCCCACAAAAAATATCTAGCAACCGAGTGGAAAGATGTTACACATCAATTAATTCAAATCCAATACGCCCAACTAAATATAACACAAATTTAATTTATATAACAACATTTATATATTTACATTGTTAGAGGTTGACGAATTTACATGTTGTGGGAAAACGATTATTAAAATGGATTTTAATTGTTTCCAGTACATATTGCAATTCTGTTGCGACTGAGCTCACACACAGTGATATGAAAAATTAAAAACTTGTTATTAACTAACTACTGATTAATGCTCGGTTTCAAACTCATTTGACACACAAAGCTTAATTAAACTGCAAATTCTATAACCCGTTTGTGACATTTTTATACCAGCTTCCACTTAAATGATTTTCTCTTCATCCCTTCTGCCCTAATTACTTCCATGACAGTTCAGGTAATCTGCGCTATTAATTTGAAATACTCTGTAACTGGGATTTTAATGACTGGTTGGTTGGTTCCTCAGTTTAGGGGTTGCTCAAACGCGGTTATGTAGCCCCGTGTACTTTGTGTGTGTGTAGAATCTGTCTTATAACCGGTGTTAATTGTGATGGCTGTATGAGTGTGTGTATCTGTTTTTTAATTCAAGTAAGGACTGCAACTTAGAATTTTTCAAATAGTTCCTACTTTTGCCACCAAACGCCTCCGTCAACGACTAACAGGCTTGGTTCAGAACTTAGCTACTAGACGCCACCGCAGTCGGCTCTTGGCAACGAACGTAGAAACCTAAGAGCGTTGTTTACATTCCTAACCTATCCATTTTAGCTTCACAAAGGCGTTTTATTGGAAGGTTCTTTAACATGACATAAATGACATGGGACCGCTGGCTTTACTTCCCTTCCGAAGGAAGGCATACTGAGGGATTTTTATCGCTCTTAAAAATCCGACGGCTTCAGCCGGGTTTGAACCCGCTATCTTGGGCATAGAAGCTCAGCATGCTACCGACTACGCCACCGAAGCCGCCATTTTAATGATTCAGACACGGTTAAGTACTCGGTTTCGTAGCATTTCTACCACAGTAAAATATGTAATGACGCTGGGTGTGACAAAACTGCTGTTTTCTGCCAATCCTTTTATTAAGATCAGCTCTCAGGCGGCTTCGGTGGCGTAGTTGATAGCATGCTGAGCTTCTATGCGCAAGATCGCGGGTTCAAACCCGGCGAAAGTCATCGAATTTTTAAGAGTGTTAAAAATCCCGCAGTATGCCTTCCTTTGGAAGGGAAGTAAAGCCGGCGGTTCCATGTCATAGATTTATGGCATGATAAAGAACCTTTCAATAATTACACTTCTACGCCACCGAAGCTGCCTTTCCTGACTCTAACAATTTTGAACTTAAATTTAATTAACGTATCTGATGACTATCGTTTTGACTCATTGGGAGCGAAGTGTTACGAATGTTTTTCAGTTCACAAGTCTAGTGCGAGGAATAAAAGCACAGTGGAGCGGTATACTGGTATTTTGAAGTATGGTCTACAGCTAAGGCTTAAAAAATGCTGGCAGGAAAAGTGTTTCTTTTATCGACAACAACACCCGTTAAACATGAAATATCATTACGGTGAGCTTACTGATGTTTATCATCTATCCGCTCAGTTGCTGGATATTTTAAATGAGTAACATCATTCCGCTCAGTTGCTGGATATTTTAAATGTCTAACATCATTCCGCTCAGTTGCTGGATATTTTAAATGAGTAACATCATTCCACTCAGTTGCTGGATATTTTAAATACCTAACATCATTCCGCTCAGTTGCTGGATATTTTAAATGTCTAACATCATTCCGCTCAGTTGCTGGATATTTTAAATGAGTAACATCATTCCGCTCAGTTGCTGGATATTTTAAATGTCTAACATGATTCCGCTCGGTTGCTGGATATTTTAAATGTCTAACATCATTCCGCTCAGTTGCTGGATATTTTAAATGTCTAACATCATTCCGCTCGGTTGCTGGATATTTTAAATGTCTAACATCATTCCGCTCAGTTGCTGGATATTTTAAATGTCTACCATCATTCCGCTCGGTTGCTGGATATTTTAAATGTCTAACGTCATTCCGCTCGGTTGCTGGATATTTTAAATGTCTAACATCATTCCGCTCAGTTGCTGGATATTTTAAATGTCTAACATCATTCCACTCAGTTGCTGGATATTTTAAATACCTAACATCATTCCACTCAGTTGCTGGATATTTTAAATACCTAACATCATTCCAGTCAGTTGCTGGATATTTTAAATGTCTAACATCATTCCGCTCAGTTGCTGGATATTTTAAATACCTAACATCATTCCGCTCAGTTGCTGGATATTTTAAATACCTAACATCATTCCACTCAGATGCTGGATATTTTAAATGTCTAACATCATTCCGCTCAGTTGCTGGATATTTTAAATGTCTAACATCATTCCATTCAGTTGCTGGATATTTTAAATACCTAACATCATTCCGCTCAGTTGCTGGATATTTTAAATACCTAACATCATTCCACTCAGTTGCTGGATATTTTAAATGTCTAACATCATTCCACTCAGTTGCTGGATATTTTAAATGTCTAACATCATTCCGCTCAGTTGCTGGATATTTTAAATGTCTAACATCATTCCGCTCAGTTGCTGGATATTTTAAATGTCTAACATCATTCCGCTCAGTTGCTGGATATTTTAAATGTCTAACATCATTCCGCTCAGTTGCTGGATATTTTAAATGTCTAACATCATTCCACTCAGTAGCTGGATATTTTAAATGTCTAACATCATTCCACTCAGTTGCTGGATATTTTAAATGTCTAACATCATTCCACTCAGTTGCTGGATATTTTAAATACCTAACATCATTCCACTCAGTTGCTGGATATTTTAAATGTCTAACATCATTCCACTCAGTTGCTGGATATTTTAAATACCTAACATCATTCCACTCAGTTGCTGGATATTTTAAATACCTAACATCATTCCGCTCAGTTGCTGGATATTTTAAATACCTAACATCATTCCACTCAGTTGCTGGATATTTTAAATGTCTAACATCATTCCGCTCAGTTGCTGGATATTTTAAATGTCTAACATCATTCCGCTCAGTTGCTGGATATTTTAAATACCTATCATCATTCCACTCAGTTGCTGGATATTTTAAATGAGTAACATCATTCCACTCAGTTGCTGGATATTTTAAATGTCTAACATCATTCCACTCAGTTGCTGGATATTTTAAATGAGTAACATCATTCCGCTCAGTTGCTGGATATTTTAAATACCTAACATCATTCCACTCAGTTACTGGATATTTTAAATGTCTAACATCATTCCACTCAGTTGCTGGATATTTTTAATGTCTAACATCATTCCGCTCAGTTGCTGGATATTTTAAATGTCTAACATCATTCCACTCAGTTGCTGGATATTTTAAATACCTAACATCATTCCACTCAGTTGCTGGATATTTTAAATGTCTAACATCATTCCACTCAGTTGCTGGATATTTTAAATGTCTAACATCATTCCGCTCAGTTGCTGGATATTTTAAATGTCTAACATCATTCCGCTCAGTTGCTGGATATTTTAAATGTCTATCATCATTCCGCTCAGTTGCTGGATATTTTAAATACCTAACATCATTCCGCTCAGTTGCTGGATATTTTAAATGTCTATCATCATTCCGCTCAGTTGCTGGATATTTTAAATGTCTAACATCATTCAGCTCAGTTGCTGGATATTTTAAATGTCTAACATCATTCCGCTCAGTTGCTGGATATTTTAAATGTCTAACATCATTCCGCTCAGTTGCTGGATATTTTAAATGTCTAACATCATTCCACTCAGTTGCTGGATATTTTAAATACCTAACATCATTCCGCTCAGTTGCTGGATATTTTAAATACCTAACATCATTCCACTCAGTTGCTGGATATTTTAAATACCTAACATCATTCCACTCAGTTGCTGGATATTTTAAATACCTAACATCATTCCGCTCAGTTGCTGGATATTTTAAATACCTAACATCATTCCACTCAGTTGCTGGATATTTTAAATGTCTAACATCATTCCACTCAGTTGCTGGATATTTTAAATGTCTAACATCATTCCGCTCAGTTGCTGGATATTTTAAATGTCTAACATCATTCCGCTCAGTTGCTGGATATTTTAAATGTCTAACATAATTCCGCTCAGTTGCTGGATATTTTAAATGTCTAACATCATTCCGCTCAGTTGCTGGATATTTTAAATGTCTAACATCATTCCACTCAGTTGCTGGATATTTTAAATGTCTAACATCATTCCACTCAGTTGCTGGATATTTTAAATGTCTAACATCATTCCACTCAGTTGCTGGATATTTTAAATACCTAACACCATTCCACTCAGTTGCTGGATATTTTAAATGTCTAACATCATTCCACTCAGTTGCTGGATATTTTAAATACCTAACATCATTCCACTCAGTTGCTGGATATTTTAAATACCTAACATCATTCCGTTCAGTTGCAGGATATTTTAAATACCTAACATCATTCCACTCAGTTGCTGGATATTTTAAATGTCTAACATCATTCCGCTCAGTTGCTGGATATTTTAAATGTCTAACATCATTCCGCTCAGTTGCTGGATATTTTAAATACCTATCATCATTCCACTCAGTTGCTGGATATTTTAAATGAGTAACATCATTCCACTCAGTTGCTGGATATTTTAAATGTCTAACATCATTCCACTCAGTTGCTGGATATTTTAAATGAGTAACATCATTCCGCTCAGTTGCTGGATATTTTAAATACCTAACATCATTCCACTCAGTTACTGGATATTTTAAATGTCTAACATCATTCCACTCAGTTGCTGGATATTTTAAATGTCTAACATCATTCCGCTCAGTTGCTGGATATTTTAAATGTCTAACATCAATCCACTCAGTTGCTGGATATTTTAAATACCTAACATCATTCCGCTCAGTTGCTGGATATTTTAAATGTCTAACATCATTCCACTCAGTTGCTGGATATTTTAAATGTCTAACATCATTCCGCTCAGTTGCTGGATATTTTAAATGTCTAACATCATTCCGCTCAGTTGCTGGATATTTTAAATGTCTAACATCATTCCACTCAGTTGCTGGATATTTTAAATATCTAACATCATTCCACTCAGTTGCTGGATATTTTAAATGTCTAACATCATTCCACTCAGTTGCTTGATATTTTAAATACCTAACATCATTCCACTCAGTTGCTGGATATTTTAAATGTCTAACATCATTCCACTCAGTTGCTGGATATTTTAAATACCTAACATCATTCCACTCAGTTGCTGGATATTTTAAATACCTAACATCATTCCGTTCAGTTGCAGGATATTTTAAATACCTAACATCATTCCACTCAGTTGCTGGATATTTTAAATGTCTAACATCATTCCGCTCAGTTGCTGGATATTTTAAATGTCTAACATCATTCCGCTCAGTTGCTGGATATTTTAAATACCTATCATCATTCCACTCAGTTGCTGGATATTTTAAATGAGTAACATCATTCCACTCAGTTGCTGGATATTTTAAATGTCTAACATCATTCCACTCAGTTGCTGGATATTTTAAATGAGTAACATCATTCCGCTCAGTTGCTGGATATTTTAAATACCTAACATCATTCCACTCAGTTACTGGATATTTTAAATGTCTAACATCATTCCACTCAGTTGCTGGATATTTTAAATGTCTAACATCATTCCGCTCAGTTGCTGGATATTTTAAATGTCTAACATCATTCCACTCAGTTGCTGGATATTTTAAATACCTAACATCATTCCGCTCAGTTGCTGGATATTTTAAATGTCTAACATCATTCCACTCAGTTGCTGGATATTTTAAATGTCTAACATCATTCCGCTCAGTTGCTGGATATTTTAAATGTCTAACATCATTCCGCTCAGTTGCTGGATATTTTAAATGTCTATCATCATTCCGCTCAGTTGCTGGATATTTTAAATACCTAACATCATTCCGCTCAGTTGTGGGTATTTTAAATGTCTATCATCATTCCGCTCAGTTGCTGGATATTTTAAATGTCTAACATCATTCCGCTCAGTTGCTGGATATTTTAAATGTCTAACATCATTCCACTCAGTTGCTGGATATTTTAAATGTCTAACATCATTCCGCTCAGTTGCTGGATATTTTAAATACCTAACATCATTCCGCTCAGTTGCTGGATATTTTAAATACCTAACATCATTCCACTCAGTTGCTGGATATTTTAAATATCTAACATCATTCCACTCAGTTGCTGGATATTTTAAATACCTAACATCATTCCACTCAGTTGCTGGATATTTTAAATACATAACGTCATTCCGCTCAGTTGCTGGATATTTTAAATGTCTAACATCATTCCGCTCAGTTGCTGGATATTTTAAATACCTAACATCATTCCACTCAGTTGCTGGATATTTTAAATACCTAACATCATTCCACTCAGTTGCTGGATATTTTAAATGTCTAACATCATTCCACTCAGTTGCTGGAAATTTTAAATACCTAACATCATTCCACTCAGTTGCTGGATATTTTAATTGTCTAACATCATTCCGCTCAGTTGCTGGATATTTTAAATACCTAACATCATTCCACTCCGTTGCTGGATATTTTAAATGTCTAACATCATTCCACTCAGTTGCTGGATATTTTAAATGTCTAACATCATTCCACTCAGTTGCTGGATATTTTAAATACCTAACATCATTCCACTCAGTTGCTGGATATTTTAAATGTCTAACATCATTCCACTCAGTTGCTGGATATTTTAAATACCTAACATCATTCCGCTCAGTTGCTGGATATTTTAAATACCTAACATCATTCCACTCAGTTGCTGGATATTTTAAATGTCTAACATCATTCCACTCAGTTGCTGGATATTTTAAATGTCTAACATCATTCCGCTCAGTTGCTGGATATTTTAAATATCTAACATCATTCCACTCAGTTGCTGGATATTTTAAATGTCTAACATCATTCCACTCAGTTGCTGGATATTTTAAATGTCTAACATCATTCCGCTCAGTTGCTGGATATTTTAAATACCTAACATCATTCCGCTCAGTTGCTGGATATTTTAATTGTCTAACATCATTCCGCTCAGTTGCTGGATATTTTAAATACCTAACATCATTCCGCTCAGTTGCTGGATATTTTAAATGTCTAACATCATTCCGCTCAGTTGCTGGATATTTTAAATACCTAACATCATTCCGCTCAGTTGCTGGATATTTTAAATGTCTAACATCATACCGCTCAGTTGCTGGATATTTTAAATACCTAACATCATTCCACTCAGTTGCTGGATATTTTAAATACCTAACATCATTCCACTCAGTTGCTGGATATTTTAAATACCTAACATCATTCCGCTCAGTTGCTGGATATTTTAAATACCTAACATCATTCCACTCAGTTGCTGGATATTTTAAATGTCTAACATCATTCCACTCAGTTGCTGGATATTTTAAATGTCTAACATCATTCCGCTCAGTTGCTGGATATTTTAAATGTCTAACATCATTCCGCTCAGTTGCTGGATATTTTAAATGTCTAACATGATTCCGCTCAGTTGCTGGATATTTTAAATGTCTAACATCATTCCGCTCAGTTGCTGGATATTTTAAATGTCTAACATCATTCCACTCAGTTGCTGGATATTTTAAATGTCTAACATCATTCCACTCAGTTGCTGGATATTTTAAATGTCTAACATCATTCCACTCAGTTGCTGGATATTTTAAATACCTAACATCATTCCACTCAGTTGCTGGATATTTTAAATACCTAACATCATTCCACTCAGTTGCTGGATATTTTAAATACCTAACATCATTCCACTCAGTTGCTGGATATTTTAAATACCTAACATCATTCCGCTCAGTTGCTGGATATTTTAAATATCTAACATCATTCCGCTCAGTTGCTGGATATTTCAAATACCTAACATCATTCCACTCAGTTGCTGGATATTTTAAATACCTATCATCATTCCACTCAGTTGCTGGATATTTTAAATACCTAACATCATTCCGCTCAGTTGCTGGATATTTTAAATACCTAACATCATTCCACTCAGTTCCAGGATATTTTAAATACCTAACATCATTCCACTCAGTTGCTGGATATTTTAAATGTCTAACATCATTCCACTCAGTTGCTGGATATTTTAAATGTCTAACATCATTCCACTCAGTTGCTGGATATTTTAAATACCTAACATCATTGCACTCAGTTGCTGGATATTTTAAATGTCTAACCTCATTCCACTCAGTTGCTGGATATTTTAAATGTCTATCATCATTCCGCTCAGTTGCTGGATATTTTAAATACCTAACATCATTCCGCTCAGTTGCTGGATATTTTAAATGTCTAACATCATTCCACTCAGTTGCTGGATATTTTAAATGTCTAACATCATTCCACTCAGTTGCTGGATATTTTAAATGTCTAACATCATTCCACTCAGTTGCTGGATATTTTAAATACCTAACATCATTCCACTCAGTTGCTGGATATTTTAAATGTCTAACATCATTCCGCTCAGTTGCTGGATATTTTAAATACCTAACATCATTCCGCTCAGTTGCTGGATATTTTAAATGTCTAACATCATTCCGCTCAGTTGCTGGATATTTTAAATACCTGACATCATTCCGCTCAGTTGCTGGATATTTTAAATACCTAACATCATTCCGCTCAGTTGCTGGATATTTTAAATACCTAACATCATTCCACTCAGTTGCTGGATATTTTAAATACCTAACATCATTCCACTCAGTTGCTGGATATTTTAAATGTCTAACATCATTCCACTCAGTTGCTGGATATTTTAAGTGTCTATCATCATTCCGCTCAGTTGCTGGATATTTTAAATACCTAACATCATTCCGCTCAGTTGCTGGATATTTTAAATGTCTAACATCATTCCACTCAGTTGCTGGATATTTTAAATACCTAACATCATTCCGCTCAGTTGCTGGATATTTTAAATGTCTATCATCATTCCGCTCAGTTGCTGGATATTTCAAATACCTAACATCATTCCGCTCAGTTGCTGGATATTTTAAATACCTATCATCATTCCACTCAGTTGCTGGATATTTTAAATACCTAACATCATTCCGCTCAGTTGCTGGATATTTTAAATACCTAACATCATTCCACTCAGTTCCTGGATATTTTAAATACCTAACATCATTCCACTCAGTTGCTGGATATTTTAAATGTCTAACATCATTCCACTCAGTTGCTGGATATTTTAAATGTCTAACATCATTCCACTCAGTTGCTGGATATTTTAAATACCTAACATCATTCCACTCAGTTGCTGGATATTTTAAATGTCTAACATCATTCCACTCAGTTACTGGATATTTTAAATGTCTATCATCATTCCGCTCAGTTGCTGGATATTTTAAATTCCTAACATCATTCCGCTCAGTTGCTGGATATTTTAAATGTCTAACATCATTCCGCTCAGTTGCTGGATATTTTAAATACCTAACATCATTCCACTCAGTTGCTGGATATTTTAAATACCTATCATCATTCCACTCAGTTGCTGGATATTTTAAATACCTAACATCATTCCGCTCAGTTGCTGGATATTTTAAATACCTAACATCATTCCACTCAGGTCCTGGATATTTTAAATACCTAACATCATTCCACTCAGTTGCTGGATATTTTAAATGTCTAACATCATTCCACTCAGTTGCTGGATATTTTAAATGTCTAACATCATTCCACTCAGTTGCTGGATATTTTAAATACCTAACATCATTCCACTCAGTTGCTGGATATTTTAAATGTCTAACATCATTCCACTCAGTTGCTGGATATTTTAAATACCTAACATCATTCCACTCAGTTGCTGGATATTTTAAATACCTAACATCATTCCGCTCAGTTGCTGGATATTTTAAATACCTAACATCATTCCGCTCAGTTGCTGGATATTTTAAATGTCTATCATCATTCCGCTCAGTTGCTGGATATTTTAAATACCTAACATCATTCCGCTCAGTTGTGGGTATTTTAAATGTCTATCATCATTCCGCTCAGTTGCTGGATATTTTAAATACCTAACATCATTCCGCTCAGTTGCTGGATATTTTAAATGTCTAACATCATTCCACTCAGTTGCTGGATATTTTAAATGTCTATCATCTATCCACTCGGTTGCTGGATATTTTTGTATGGGGTTGATTTTGTAAAAGTGACGGAAGTGGAACGGAAATGCAACGGAAACAATGATTGCGCGCGGTGGCGGAGATTGGTACAGGAACTCTATATCGATGGACGTGGAGCCCCGTAGGGGCGACACGTCAATAATATACCTATGGGACCGCCGACCGGATATAGGTTCTTTGTCCCTGGGCAGGCAATAGAAATTTGTATGTTTCAGCTGTTTGTCGTAGAAGGAGTTAGCCATGGTTTCACTAGGGAGTGATAAGCCGTTAGTGAATCATGAGTTGGGTAATATTTAGGTGGTGAAATTGGTACAACGACATACAGTCGGCCATAAGGCTATGTTGAATGTAAATCGCATACGGTTTACTTCAAGGTTTGGAGGCCCCATTACAGATATTCGTACAATAAATCATCTTCAAACTGTCGTTTTTTGGTGTGAAAATATTCGCTAAATCATATTTTATGAAAACAATTGTGATTTATTAAATCTTTCTACTTTTGCTGTGTTCTTATTTAATGTAAGCACTCGAGGTACTGTCGGCCAAAATACGGCACTATTATATCATATTTGCTGAAAGGATATGTCCCTGGAGTTTTACAATTAGTTATTGCAGAAATAATAGTAATGAGAATTTCTTTCTTCTTTCTTAGTCGTTTACCCTCCAGGTTGGTGGAACCCACGGACTCAGCGAGGGAACTCACCACTACCGCCTCTACGGGCAGTGTCCTAGAGCTGGGAACATCTAATCGGACGGGATACAACTGGTGAGGTGTGATTGGCACCTCGCCCAGGCGGCCTCACCTGCAAAGCGAACAGGGGCCTCAAGAGGGAAGGTAATGGAAGGTCTGGATGAATAGGCAAGGAAGAGGGAAGGAGGCGGCCGTGGCCTTGAAGAAGTTACCATCCCGGCATTTGACCGAAGACGAAGTGGGAAACCACGGAAAACCACTTCGAGGATGGCTGAGGTGGGAATCGACCCCCTCTACTCATTTGGGCCACCCGAGGCTGAGTAGACCCCGTTCAAGTCCTCATACCACTTTTCAAAAATTTCGTGGCAGAGCCGGGAATCGAACCCAGGACTTCCGGGACGGCAGCTAACTATACTGACCGCTACGCTACGGAGGCGACCTAATGAGAATTTACCGATGGTAATAACACGATGGAACCCTTCATGTTTGCTGGCACAAGGTAGCACGTTTTTTTTTCTTTAGTCAATTTACCCTCCAGGTTGGTGGTTCCCACGGACTCAGCCCGGGAACTCACCACTACCGCCTCTATGGGCAGTGTCCTGGAGCTTGGAACATCTGGTCGGGAAGGATACAACTGGGGAGGTGTGATCAACACTTCGCCCAGGCGGCCTCACCTGCAAAGCGAACAGGGGCCTCATGAGGGAGGGGAAGGGATGGAAGATAGGGATGGATAGGCTAGGAGGAGAGAAGGAGGCGGCCGTGGCCTTACAGTAGGTACCATCCCGGCATTTGCCCGAAGACGAAGTGGGAAACCACGGAAAACCACTTCGAGGATGGCTGAGGTGGGAATCGAACCCCCTCTACTCATTTGGACCACCCGAGGCTGAGTAGACCCCGTTCCAGTCCTCATACCACTTTTCAAATTTCGTGGCAGAGCCGGGAATCGAACCCAGGACCTCCGGGGCGGCAGCTAACCATGCTGACCGCTACGCTACGGAGGCGACTACAAGGTAGCACTATGAGTTTATTCTTAAAAAAATGCGAGTAAGTAATGTGGCATTATTCGAATAACATGTCAGATGTTACACATCATATGCGACTACTGTAAGGCTCGTAATTTTTAATATATCTTTTAACTGCTATGTATTTCCAAATGAATCAACACCCCATTGCTGAGTTATTTTCACCCACCTTAGCCCCATTCTACATCAAGTTCCTAAATCAATTTAACATATTCCTTCTTGTCCTATTGGTTCCGTATATTCCACAGGGTCATTATCTATGTGCGCCCCGATAAACACGGCAAGCTAAGACGGCTTTGACTGGCGCAGATCGCGGGCACGCGTACGTGATTCAGCCGATGATGACGCTCACTTTTACACTTTTACCACTTTTACTTACAGTGCTCATAGCCGATGCTGAAAATGTCCTCCCCCTCTTGTAACACACACCTGACATCTTCTGATGAAAGAATGGAGATCAATCTCATCTAATTTTTGTTCTGTAAAAACACAACATTGTCTGTTAACTTTTTTATTATTTACAAAGCCTGTTTTATTGAATCGTTTAGCGAGCCTCCTATTTGTACTGGCATTAGGCACAGGTCTTCCTGGAAACTTGATTCGAAATTTTCGTCTCGTTTTAAAACAAGACTTTCTGCTTTTCATGTACGAATTATGGACATACACACGTTCGCACAATGAGAATTGGTGTCTAGGCATGACCAACAATCACAGTAATCACAATACTCTCTAAATGTGCAACACTAACGTCTAAGCTATGCAGATACACGTCCATATGATTGACAAAACGTGTGTGAACTTACGATATGAATCAGTGAGTCAGCGGAGCACGCCACCGCCGGCTGAACCGCTTACGCGCGCCCGCGATCTGCACCAGTCACAGCCGGCTTAGCTTGCCGTGTTTATCGGGGCGCACATAGATAATGACCCTGTATATTACAATGAGTTACGTTTTACACATATATACTCACATAAATTTTGTTCAGGGGCGCACCCGCATATTAATTTCAGGGGGAATACTTGAACTGGATGCAGGTAAAGACTGCCGTATATAGTGGCTAGCTGACCTGTCTTTCACTACGCATGACAAATCAGAATTTTAGGAGGTACATATCGCTTATGCCTCCTCCTTGGTAAGGTAGAATTTTATAATCGCCACTACTTGAACTACTACTTCGTCTGTTGTCAGCCATTACAGCGAGCAGACGTCAAACAAATCAAAGAGTCTTTGAACAAATAATTAGCGAAATTCTCATCATCATGGAGATTAAAAATGCAAATTAGTTGGTTTTATGGGCTATTACCAAAGAGTAGGTAAGTCGACTTTCAAATAACATAGTCTCAAACAGTTGGAATGAGGAATTTAAATGGCGTGCGCGTAGCGCCGAAAAGTTTCGTCACTAGCACCCCTCCATAGCAGAACTTGTGACGAAACGTTTCGTCACTACCACCACTGCGAGGCAGTACTGGTGACGAACAGTTTCGTCATCACCACCACTGCGTGGCTAAACTGGTGACGAACAGTTTCATCATTAGCACCACCACGTGGTAGAACTGGTGACGAGACGTTTCGTCGATAGCACTCTGATGTTTAAGGAAACAAAATCAAACGGAATCTGGCATCAAAATCGATTTATTTTTTAAATCAAAAATTATTTTCAGAAAACAATTCATTAGGAAAGATTCGTCAAAAACGTTTTTTTTTGTTTATTAATACCGTTCAAGTGTCGCCTCCGTAGCGTAGCGGTCAGCATGGTTAGCTGCCGCCCCGGAGGTCCTGGGTTCGATTCCCGGCTCTGCCACGAAATTTGAAAAAGTGGTATGAGTACTGGAACGGGGTCTACTCAGCCTCGGGTGTTCCAAATGAGTAGAGGGGGTTCGATTCCCACCTCAGCCATCCTCGAAGTGGTTTTCCGTGGTTTCCCACTTCGTCTTCGGGAAAATGCCGGGATGGTACTGCCCCCGGAAATTGAATTATATTGAGACCACGATGGCTGTATTGGCAAATATGAGTAAAGTTATGAATGTCATAGTTGTGACGTGGATATTCATGACGTAGGCACGGATGACGCAGATTTCATGCAAGTAGGCTGGTTGAGCTGAGATTCTTGGTGACGTCATGATTTTGTTCGAGAAAGATCCGAGATTTAAGACGCAGTCGCAGGAAACAAGGTATTGTGCTAAGGAAGAAGTTACGCTATTGGAGGAGAGACTCGAACCAATGAACGATAGTTTGGAAGGAAGACGGAGATTGCTGAAACTACGATATTTGATTACTTTTGGCATGCAGATTTGTGGAAATCTATTTCCAGTTATGGCATTGATTTGGAATTTTGAAGAAATTAATTTTGAGTTTTTGAAATTTGAAAATCCGTCAAGTATAGCCAAAGTTAAAACTTCTAGCAATGACGCAGCAACAGGCTATGGAAGGGATGGATACGCCCCTTATGAAGTTGATAAAAGGTCGTGCACAGAAGAGAGGAGCTCTCATATCTCTCATACTCAGAACGCAGAACTCAGAACTCAGAACGCAGAACTCATATCTCTCAGATCTCAGATCTCATATCTCTCATACCGCTGATACCGTATATATATTTCTGGTGATATATAGTTATTTTCAAGTGATTCAGAGAAGTAAGTTGACTTTAGCGTGGTTAAAGCCCGGCGCATCGAACGAACTCGGAGCAGTTCCATTTTACGCTGCTCGAAACTAGGTGAAGTTGAAACGCTCACATTAACGTTTGCACCAGTTAAGATATCAAGCGCTAACTTCAGCCTGTATTATAATTCTATTGGGCAGTATAACATTGAGGTGTGTAGAAGATTTGAACAATTTCACAGTTATACTTCGAAAGATATTGGAACTTTAAGGCTGCCAACAAAAGTGATTTTCTCGCCACATGAGAAACACTTTTAAAATTCCACATTATACACTACGGCTGACACGTGGAGTGCAACAGTGATATTGGAGAATACGTTTGGTATTACAACGATACAGTCTACTATGGAATATTATAATCTTGCAGTGCTTTCAATGATTACAACAGTAGTTGAGATGGAAGGCTAAGGCTTTAATGCAATTGGGACATATATTGATTGGAGGGAAATAACAGCATGGAACTTCAATAATCGTCTTTCTACAAAAGCGAGCATGTAGTGAACATCCAACTACACTCATGCATCGTGAATCCATCGCTGAATTATACCAGATAACGGTGGAAATATTTTCATACTCCACAACTATGAATATTTCTGCGGAAATAACTACAATAAACTTCATGGCGAATTCCTGCACGAACTTCAGGGAACTTTCAAGAGAGGCCAGGGTTGTCCCGGCGCACAAAGAAGAGTTTTGCCAGAAAGATGTTTTTCGTATCCACGGAGCAGTGCAATTTCCGGAGAAGGAAGCAGTTCGATTCTCCGAGGACGCTGATTCCAGGTTCGAGGACGGAGCACATCTTCACGCTGGTGAAATGGAACCAACAGCAGTTTTCTTTGAAAACTTTCCTCTAGAACTTCAATCAACAGATAAGGTAGTCGTGAACGTTTCTTGTATTATTTGAGTCTTGTAGCGATATCTGAGCAACCATTTTCCCATATTTTTCTGTCCTATCTTTTGCCCCATTTTCTTGATTGATATTTCTGTACTCAGTACACTTCGATGATTTATGCCTTTTTCTACGATTTGTTGAGACATTGCTATGTCATTGGCATACTTAAATAATTTTGGATCAGTTGAGACTGATGATTTAGATTCTTTCAGTAATTTGCATATTTTTTTGTAGTCACGATTTGACTGTAAAGTTAACGATTTGCTATGGCAGATTTGAATTCAGACAGCGTGTCATTTTATTAAAGTAATTCTATTCAGTAAATTACTTTGACCAATTTTCTGTCATCCTCAAGAAAGAAGAATAATTAAATGATTTTAGAGCGTTAAAATCTATTACGATATCGACGATCTTTGAAATACTAGTCGTCTTCTGAACATGATTGCAACATAGACATTTATCATTGCATTATAGATAATTTCATGAAATATGAACGTTGATTACAATTTATTGAATACACTATAGTAATGAACATTTGATAGGAGTTTTTCTCAATTATAGATTGGAACAATAATGTTTGCATTCCACAATCTAATTGTATTCTATTCGACTATTCATGCAGTTTAGTTGAACTTTGTTTGAAGATAGTATTTTTATACTGCGTTACTTTGAAGATATTAATCTCAATTTTGATAGACCAGGCAGGAGTGTCTAATCGTATTTGCTATTAAATTTATTTGTGATTGGCAAATTTTTACTTCATATCGATTCATGAATGAAACCCACGAAGGTTAAATAATAACAGTCATTAATACAATTGATGAATATAAGAATTTTTAAAGAGGAACAATGGATGTATAATCGTTAGTTCAGTGGACGTGTAAAAGTCGCTGTTGAATAATGCCCTTGAATAATGAAGGAGGTTCCCACAATAATGGATGAAGTTGATGAATTTATAAGTGGAGGATTTTTGTGTGTAGTTTGGAAGATTTTTATGCCATATATGTGAAGATATATGATGAATTTTGGGCCAATTGTTGTGTAATTTTGTGCTTTATGAGCGAAGTATTTTCCCGCTGAATGTATTGTTCTTGTTCTTTGAAAGATTATTCATATGAAGATACTGTTAAAATTAACAAGAGTGTTAAATAATTTGAGATAAAGATTTTGAATGGAGGTTACCGTCACAAATATTAATAATTATTATTAAACCTTATTAAACCTGAATTTGACAGTTAAATATAACTAACCTTCATTGGTCGATTATATCATCACGATTTGAGTAATTATCAACCGGATAAACGTGTGGTTTAATGTATTTCTTGTATAAATAATATAAACAATATAATATTGTAAAATAATTTTGTAAATATCTTTGTTAAATAATTTGAAATGATAGTGATTAATACAGGCGTGTATAAAATTTTCAATTGTCATTTGACATTGTTATAAACAATTTATTATTGTTATAAATAATTAATGAACTTTTGTTATTAACATTTAGAGTTTTTTTATACACTAAACAACGCTAATTAAGCAAGTGGTTTGAACAATTAAACATGATTTGGGATTGTTGGAGTAATCCACTGGTGTTTGAATGAAGCATTTGACATTTGCGTGATAATATTTCAGTTGAGATGTGAACATTTACGTGTTTGAAAAGGAGAGCCAAGCTCTGAGGTAACACGCTTATGCTAGGGTTGAACGAACGGGAGTCCGCTTTGACGATGCAGGTGCATTGCAGCTGGCCCGGACAACTGTATTACAGATGCCAAGGACGTTCCATAATAGCCTTGTGGCTATAAATAAAATGTGAAGTATATAAACACGCAAAACAATTGATATATGTGTCTCATCCCAAATCCCGTTTCCATTCCCAGTGCATTATTATTTTTACGTTGCTATGAGCTTGAGAAAGCTGAAACATTGTATGAAGAGAATACAAGTCCTACAGGAGGACATGGTTATGTGGTCGATGGCTTCTGATTGCCACGTTGATTTTGTTGTTTATTTTGTTAAAATCATTCTTTTTGTGAAATAAATTATTGTGCAGTTTAAAGTTTCTCGTCTTCGTTCTGGTTCTTTTTAAATATCATGGTGGAGGTTATTGTGTGGGCATACTTTAAGTGATCCAATTGACAACCCAGTCCCCGAGATAAATTTAAGAGGTAAGTAAAGGTAAGTATGAACCCCCGTATATTTTGGTGTGTTCCACAATAATTTCTTGTTAACTATTGTGCTCTAATCTCGATAGTATCTGTCAGTGCCATTTTCATTGATGTAGCTGTGCCGGTGCGTTTGATTATTGGCAATCCGATTGAGGGGGCGGATATCTGACAGCCTACTATCCGGATATCGGGTACAGTACCTTCTTCAAGGCCACGGCCGCCTCCTTCCCTCTTCCTTGCCTATCCATCCTGACCTTCCATTACCTTCCCTCATGAGGCCCCTGTTCGCTTTGCAAGTGAGGCCGCCTGGGCGAGGTGCCAATCACACCTCACCAGTTGTATCCCCTCCGATTAGATGTTCCCAACTCTAGGACACTGCCCGTTGAGGCGGTAGTGGTGAGTTCCCTCGCTGAGTCCGTGGGTTCCACCAACCTGGAGGGTAAACGACTAAGAAGAAGAAATACCGTTCAAAAGTTTCTCAACATGATGGTCACCATTCATGATTTAAATGATAGTTCAGTGCAAACAGAGATAATCAAGCTGGAAGGCTTTGAAAAGCGGGAACCTGGTACTCTCTGTGAGTTCCTCATGCCCCTTTATTTAACGAGTTTTTGTTTTTCGTATGTTTTTTATGTAATTGTTACGGGCAGGTTGTGTTACCTATGAAGAGGTATTAAGATGAGTGGGAGAGTAGAGATGATTCTGGCGAGTGCTAATAATAATAAATACTATTATTGGATGACCTTTGATACAGAGTGCTAATTTTGATATTTGACGCCCAGAGGCAGCTTGCATGTCGAATTATTTCCTTGGAGTGATATGAAAGTTAAGGAAGTTAGATTTCTAAGCTCCTTGACTCAATATCGCTTCCTGGTAGAGATAGGAGGAACTTTTTGCTGGCGAAAAATCCCGAGATTAATTTTGCCATTATGAACAGGGCCGTATTTCTAAATAGGCTAAGTAGGCTGAAGCCTAGAGCGGCATATTTTCAGGGGCGGCAGTTTGGCAATTTATTCAAAAGCTAAAATGAAGTATTTCAGACGTTAATAATATTTTCTGTACGAATTTAAGAATACATGTTACTAAAAAATATGTCTTAGTCCTTCTACATAGACTACTTTCTAAAACTATAACAAAACACAAATACAGCAAAAACACTTTCATATGAGTACATTATTAACGAGTTTGCCATTAAGAAATCTATGTAAATTTGAACATCAAGATTACGTGGGTGAGTTGTTTTAGAGAATTTTTTATATTTTTCAACAAATAAACCAGTAATTAACTACATTTTGTGTAATTTCATTTCACCGTGTAGGACAACTTAATTAAAATTGAACACATTTCTTCAATAACGAAAAAGATAGTCATTAGTATTAAAATATAAAAATATGTGTAAAATAGTGATCGCTGATCTCCAGAACAAATTAATTAATTAAGTTTGAAACCCATTTCATTTTTTAACGAATCTTAAAAGAAGTAAAAAAGAAGTAGATAACTAATTTCAGTATATAATTTATTATGTAAAGCATTAAAATTGTAGTTTTTTATAAACTAAATGAACTTTATGATTAAAAAAGTTGAAAACGCCAATGAACTCTATCCCTTCTCTACATACAGTGTGGTCCACCAGCCCCTTATTTTTTGGAGGAAGGCAACCCAACTAACGTGTATATCACAGTCATCCTAAAAACATTAGTACCTGCTCCTTTACGTCCATTGTACAATTTTACCGTTGAGTACATCATCGCGAATATAGTAGAAATCAAAAGTGGCAGTGTTCTTTCAATGACCTCAAATATAATGCATGATTGAAACGATCAGAGCTCCGAATAACACCTTCTTACGTTTGGACAGGAAGTGTCTACGAATAGATTCAATACATGCCAGCAATACGCCATGGTTCTCGGCAGCTATGGTGGCTAAATCAAGAATTGCTAGAGTAGCGTCTACGAAGTCGCACTGTAGTAGGGTCGAACCTTGAACTAGTACATTTTTTTTTGCTTAATGTTGTTTATTGTAGATGTATTATAGACGCATATATATCTGTTCCAACGAGTGATTTTTTTTTGGCCCTCAAAAAGACCGTACTTATCCAATGATACGCAGCCAGATTGGACGACGACGACATAATGATCTGTAGAACGAAAGCAAGGTATCCTGTATATTCAAGGTAGCAAGTGTTCGAAATTTTGACCACCTTTGTTTAAAGGAAAACTCCGACTCACTCAGACGACCCACATAACATATAGATTTGTTACGTGGGTAGGCTCATGAATAAATACATCAGACCGAAACTATAATTTCTTTCAACGGCGTCTGTGTGAAAAGCGCTTGCTATACACTTACAGCAATAGTTAGTTAGTTAGTTAGTTAGTTAGTGAGGTTTTAAGGGGCGGTACTACGAGGTCATCTGCCCCAAACATACAGTAAATACAGATAATTATAACATTATTGGCTGTACGTCCCTTTTAACTGCTCTGACTTTTAGATACGCCGGGGTGCCGGAATTTTGCTCCGAAGGGGATCTTCAACGTGTAAGTAAATCTACTGACACGGCTCCCCCACATTTGCGCAACCTCAAATCACAGCTGACTGCAGCAGGATACGAACCTGCAACCTTGGGCACAGCAAGCGAGAACGTTACCGGTGAGCCTCCCAGCAAGGCAGTAATTACAGAACGTGTCATATTATTATTCTGGGATAAATATTGAACTATTAAAATTCTAATTATCACGAATAGAGGCGCCTCCGTTGCGTACTGGTCAGCGTGATTAGCTGCCACCCTGGACGTCCTGGGTTCGATTCCCAGCTCTGTCACGAAATTTGAAAAGTGGTATGGGGACTGGGACGGGTTCTACTCAGCCTCGGGTGGTCCAAATGTGCAGAGGGGGTACGATTCCCAACTCAGCCATCCTCAAATTGGTTTTCCGTGGTTTCCTACTTCGTCTTCGAGCAAATGCCGGGATGTTACCTACCATACGGCAACGGCCGCCTCCTTCCCTCTTCCTTGCCTATCCCTCCCGATCTTTCCCTCCCTTCCCATCCCTCAAGAGAACCCTGTTCGCTTTGCAGGTGAGGCCGCCTAGGCGAGGTGCTGATCCCACCTCCCCAGTTGTACCGCCCAGACGAGATGTTTCAAGCTCCAGGACACTGCCCGTAGAGGCGGTAATGATGGGATCCCTCGCTGAGTCCTGGGAAAAAGTAACCTTGAGGGTAAAATCGAATAAAAATTAGTAATTATAACGAATAGTATCCATCCATGGTTTTGAACAGTATTTAGGGAAAATAACCATTTAAATGAGACAAGAAAATAACTTTCCCTATCGTCTTCGTTAGATAATGTGAACATTTTTTATTTTTATTTTTATTTACTGTAGTCAATTTACCCTCAAGGTTGGTGGTTCCCACGGACTCAGTGAGGGAACTCACCACTACCGCCTCTATGGGCAGTGTCCTGGAGCTTGGGACATCTGGTCGGGATGGATACAACTGGGGAGGTGTGATCAGCACTTCGCAGAGGCGGCCTCACCTGCAAAGCGAACAGGGGCCTCATGAGGGAGGGGAAGGGATGGAGGATAGGGATGGATAGGCTGGAAAGAGGGAAGGAGGCGGCCGTGGCCTTACAGTAGGTACTGTACCCGATATCCTGATAGTAGGCTGTCAGATATCCGCCCCCTCAATCGGATTGCCAATAATCAATCGCACCGGCACAGCTACATCAATGAAAATGGCACTGACAGACACTATCGAGATTAGAGCAAAATAGTTAACAAGAAATTATTGTGGAACACACCAAAATATACGGGGGTTCATACTTACCTTTACTTACCTCTTAAATTTATCTCGGGGACTGAGTTGTCAACTGGATCACTTAAAGTATGCCCACACAATAACCTCCACCATGATATTTAAAATGAACCAGAACGAAGACGAGAAACTTTAAACTGCACAATAATTTATTTCACATAAAGAATGATTTTAACAAAAATAAGACAACAAAATCCACGTGGCAATCAGAAGCCATCGACCACATAACCATGTCCTCCTGTAGGACCTGTATTCTCTACATATAATGTTTCAGCTTTCTCAAGCTCATAGCAACGTAAAATAATAATGCACTGGGAATGGAAACGGGATTTGGGACAAGACACATATATCAATTGTTTTGCGTGTTTATATACTTCACATTTTATTTATAGCCACAAGGCTATTATGGAACGTCCTTGGCCTCTGTAACACAGTTGTCCGGGCCAGCTGCAATGCACCTGCATCGTCAAAGCGGACTCCCGTTCGTTCAACCCTAGCATAAGCGTGTTACCTCAGAGCTTGGCTCTCCTTTTCAAATACGTAAATGTTCACATCTCAACTGAAATATTATCACGCAAATGTCTTACATGCTTCATTCAAACACCAGTGGATTACTCCAACAATCCCAAATCATGATTAATTGTTCAAACCACCTGCTTAATTAGCGTTGTTTAGAGTATAAAAAAACAAAACTCTAAATGTTAATAACAAAAGTTCATTAATTATTTATAACAATAATAAATTGTTTATAACAATGTCAAATGACAATTGAAAATTTTATACACGCCTGTATTAATCACTATCATTTCAAATTATTAAACAAAGATATTTACAAAATGTTTTACAATATTATAATGTTTATATTATTTATACAAGAAATACATTAAACCACACGTTTATCCGGTTGATAATTACATAAATCGTGTTGATATAATCGACCAATGAATGTTAGTTATATTTAACTGTCAAATTCAGGTTTAATAAGGTTTAATAATAATTATTAATATTTGTGACGGTAACCTCCATTCAAAATCTTTATCTCAAATTATTTAACACTCTTGTTAATTTTAACAGTATTTTCATATGAATAATCTTCCAAAGAACAAGAACAATACAATCAGCGGGAAAATACTTCGCTCATAACGCACAAAAATTACTCAACAATTGGCCCAAAATTCATCATATATCTTCATATATATGGCATAAAAATCTTCCAAACTACACACAAAAATCCTCCACTTATAAATTCATCAACTTCATTAATCATTGTGGGAACCTCCTTCATTACTCAAGGGCATTATTCAACAGCGACTTTTACACGTCCACTGAACTAACGATTATACATCCATTGTTCCTCTTTAAAAATTCTTATATTCATCAATTGTAATAATGACTGTAATTATTTAACCTTCGTGGGTTTCATTCATGAATCGATATGAAGTAAAAATTTGCCAATCACAAATAAATTTAATAGCAAATACGATTAGACACTCCTGCCTGGTCTATCAAAATTGAGATTAATATCTTCAAAGTAACGCAGTATAAAAATACTATCTTCAATCAAAATTCATCTAAACTGTATGAATAGTCGAATAGAATACAATTAGATTGTGGAATGCAAACATTATTGTTCCAATCTATAATTGAGAAAAACTCCTATCGAATGTTCATTACTATAGTGTATTCAATAAATTGTAATCAACGTTCATATTTCATGAAATTGTCTATAATGGAATGATAAATGTCTATGTTGCAATCATGTTCATAAGACGACTAGTATTTCAAAGATCGTCGATATCGTAATAGATTTTAACGCTCTAAAATCATTTAATTATTCTTCTTTCTTGAGGATGACAGAAAATTGGTCAAAGTAATTTACTGAATAGAATTACTTTAATAAAATGACACGCTGTCTGAATTCAAATCTGCCATAGCAAATCGTTAACTTTACAGTCAAATCGTGACTACAAAAATATGCAAATTACTGAAAGAATCTAATATCAGTCTCAACTGATCCAAAATTATTAAGTATGCCAATGACATAACAATGTCTCAACAAATCGAAGAAAAAGGCATAAATCATCGAAGTGTACTGAGTACAGAAATATCAATCAAGAAAATGGGGCAAAATATAGGACAGAAAATATGGGAAAATGGTTGCTCAGATATCGCTACAAGACTCAAATAATACAAGAAACGTTGACGACTACCTTATCTGTTGATTGAAGTTCTAGAGGAAAGTTTTCAAAGAAAACTGCTGTTGGTTCCATTTCACCAGCGTGAAGATGTGCTCCGTCCTCGAACCTGGAATCAGCGTCCTCGGAGAATCGAACTGCTTCCTCCTCCGAAATTGCACTGCTCCGTGGATACGAAAAACATCCTTCTGGCAAAACTCTTCTTTGTGCGCCGGGACAACCCTGGCCTCTCTTGAAAGTTTCCTGAAGTTCTTGCAGGAATTCGCCATGAAGTTTATTGTAGTTATTTCCGCAGAAATATTCATAGTTGTGGAGTATGAAAATATTTCCACTGTTATCTGGTATAATTCAGCGATGGATTCACGATGCATGAGTGTAGTTGGATGTTCACTACATGCTCGCTTTTGTAGAAAGACGATTAACGAAGTTCCATGCTGTTATTTCACTCCAATCAATATATGTCCCAATCGCATTAAAGCCTTAGCCTTCCATCTCAACTACTGTTATAATCATTGAAAGCACTGCAAGATTATAATGTTCCATAGTCGAATGTATCGTTGTAATACCAAACGTATTCTCCAATATCACTGTTGCACTCCACGTGTCAGCCGTAGTGTATAATGTGGAATTTTAAAAGTGTTTCTCATGTGGCGAGAAAATCACTTTTGTTGGCAGCCTTAAAGTTCCAATATCTCTCGAAGTATGACTGTGAAATTGTTCAAATCTTCTACACACCTCAATGTTATACTGCCCAATAGAATTATAATACAGGCTGAAGTTAGCGCTTGATATCTTAACTGGTGGAAACGTTAATGTGAGCGTTTCAACTTCACCTAGTTTCGAGCAGCGTAAAATGGAACTGCTCCGAGTTCGTTCGATGCGCCGGGCTTTAACCGCACGCTTAAGTCAACTTACTTCTCTGAATCACTTGAAAACGACTATATATCACTAGAAATATATATGCGATCTGACATATGAGATCTGAGAGCTCCTCTATCCTGTGCACGACCTTTTATCAACTTCTTAAGGGGCGTATCCATCCCTTCCATAGCCTGTTGCTGCGTCATTGCTAGAAGTTTTAACTTTGGCTATTCTTGACGGATTTTCAAATTTCAAAAACTCAAAATTAATTTCTTCAACATTCCAAATCAATGCCATAACTGAAAATAGATTTCCGCAAATCTGCATGCCAAAAGTAATCAAATATCGTAGTTTCAGCAATCTCCGTCTTCCTTCCAAACTATCGTTCATTGGTTCGAGTCTCTCCTCCAATAGCGTAGCTTCTTCCTTAGCACAATACCTTGTTTCCTGTGACTGCGTCGTAAATCTCGGATCTTTCTCGAACAAAATCATGACGTCACCAAGAATCTCAGCTCAATCAGCCTACTTGCATGAAATCTGCTTCATCCGTGCCTATGTCATGAATATCCACGTCATAACTATGACATTCATAACTTTACTCACATTTGCCAATACAGCCATCGTGGTCTCAATATAATTCAATTTCCGGGGGGCATTCTCCCTTCACCACGTTTTAAAAACAGTTGCAAATTGTTTTTAAACTCTGTGTTATAAATATCTCAATTCACTTGAACACGAAATTGAATTATTATTTCACTCATGTATGATATTTCTTTTATGTTCCTTAATCATAAGTCTCTTCTTCTCTGGGTTGTGTGTGGCTAATGTATTCTCCCCTTTCTACTGTCTCTTCTGTCCTGAATATCTGTTTTCCAAGTTCTGCTGACTTGTAGAAGGACCAGGATCGATCACTACATCCTGTCTTTTCTTTTGATTTTCAGCTTCCTTTTCTCGTAATTCCTTCAAATACTGCTGACTTTCTTTCTCTCTTTCTTGATACTTGTCGGGTGTCATAACCTGACCTTGAGAATTCTGATTCTGATTCTGGTACTGGTTATTTCTGTTATAATTTCTATTATAACCATTGTTGTAGTATCTACCTCTTCCGTTGTTGTAATTCCCTCTATTATTATTCCAGCCTCGTCTTTGCTGATATGGACGGTAACCTTGGGATCTGTGGTTGCGGAAATAATTATTCCTGTGAGGACCTACATTTTCAGTTTTTCCTTCCCCAGGCTTATCAGTTTGCTGCACTTGATCCATGTAGACCGTATTAACGTCTTTGAATTCGTGCCTCTGACCTTTTTGTACCAAATTTGGCATTGGACTCGTGTAGTCAAGCCTTCTCAACAATTCGTCCATACTTGTCAAATCTCTAATGTTTGACGATATGATCAGTCTTCTTACCTCCACAGGCAGCATACGTGAAATCGCATCTATCAACTGCTCTGTTGACAATGGGGGTTGCAAAAATCTCAAGCGTGATAGTTGGCTCGTGAAGAAATCAGCGTACCGTGTTGGAAGAGTACCTGAATACTTCCTCGAGTATACCTCAGCTCTTAGTGAATTCTGAGCTTCTATTGACCAGAATCGTTTAATCAGTGCCTCTGCAAATTCGTCAAAATTGCTGAAAGTGTGCCGAAATGCTCTAAACCATTCGAGGGGTCCTCCAGCTAGAAATCTTTCTACGATTCTCATCTCTCTCTCTCTAGGAATGTGGGCTTCTATGAAGTAGTCTTTAAGATTCCTGATATATTCGATCGGTGTGAGACTATCAGTGTTGCTAAATTTTTGAGGTTTGTCTTCAAAATTCCGGATGACTGTCACATTTCTCGGATATGAATCCATATAATTCCTCCCACTATCACGATACTTCCATTCAGGTTCAATATTCCGATCCTCTTCTTCTTCCCTGAATCTGGATATACGTTCCTCAGGATTAATATCTCTCTCTTCTGTAGTAAGGTGACCTCTTCTCACGTAATTTCTCTCCTCTTCACCAGTCAATCCTTCGGTATCCTTGTCTGTGATTTCCGTGATGACTTTCCTAATCAACTCTTCCTTATAGGTTTCCATCATGCTAGCTTCTCCTAGTTTCAAATTCTGCAGCTTGCTCGTAGTTTCATTAACATCAGAGACAACCTTATGAATCTGTTCCTCTAACGCAGTTTTTAATGTTTGCACGTCCTGACCTATTTGAGTTCTATCCTCTACCTGCTTTTCGGATAGCGAATCCATCCTTACATTCAAGTCTTTCCTAATCTGAACTACTTCGTTATTAATGTCTACTTGTGTACTGGCAAGTTTTCTTTCAATTCGTTCCTGAATCTGATCTACATGTTCCCCACTTGACCTGTTCCATTCATCTTTCCACACTGTTACATTTGCAGTTAACATTTCTGCAATATCTACTTCGATGTCCTCCTTAAGTAAACGATTGTGATCTAATACTTGGGTTCTCATGACCTCTACATCGTATTTTAAATCAGCTAAAGAAGCCGTTGTCCTAACAGACTCGTCAACTAACCGAGTTGTTAATGCACTAATGTTACGAGTACAAAGCATTTTTGAAGTTTCAATTTCCTCCCTAACTTAGTTAACATCAGTCTGAACTTTAGCAATGTCTATAAAAACAGTATTGACCTCTACTTGTATTTTATTGATATCGCTTTGCATATCGTTAACATCTGAATGAATATTATTGATGTCTACTTGAACATTTGACACATCAGTTCGAACATTACTAACCTCTCTTTGAACTTCTTCTACTTTGTCTTGTACAGTAGCAACATCATTCCTTACAACAATTACTTCAGCTCTAGCACATGAAATATCACCCCGGACATTAGCAACATCAAGATTCAACATGGTAAGATCTTTCTGTACCTTAGACACATCATTTTTAACATCAGACACATCTTTATGCACATTGGATAAATCTTTATGGACATTGGACACGTCTGTGCGCATGTCAGTTACAGCATTCTCGATTCCCTGGGTACTGATCTGTAAACGCGACATATCATTTTCTAAGTTTGCAGAACTGGTCTGAATAACTTTCAAATTTTCATTCATCCTAGTAGACAAATTACTAGCATTCTCCTTCATCATCTCCTGCATTCGACTAGTATTTCTAGCTTCCATCTCCCTCATGCTTTCATCCACGCTAGCTTTCAAGTTAGCAGACAAACTGTTGGACATCTCCTCTAACATCTTCCTCAGACAATCATCTGCCATTTCAATAATATTTCAATAATAAACTGCTTTAGGGACATACATCAAACAGAGCAAAATAACAACATCTGAGCAACATTTTTCACCATATATAAATTTGAGCAATTTTCTGTCTTAAATCTAACTTATAATTACCTTATAATTAACCTTCGTAGACACTTCATGTTGAAATAAACTCAAGCACATGTTCAAGTTTCTTTGGTTCATTTTAAAATATCCTAACACAAATAATTTACATTTATAATCCAAATAGTTTAATTTTATCTTTAATATGACTACACATGTCATAAGCCGGTCAAATAAAATAAGATTCCAGATCATAGACGATTTTTCTAAGTTTCCAGCCTATTTAACCTCTCTCAAGTTGTATAAGATCTGATCTTTTCTGAGTGTAATTTTCCTAATTCAACACAACATTTAATTCCTATATAATCACACTCTCAAATTCTACAATTGGCTAAGACATCTAACAAAGAATCAACCTCTTTATTTGAGTCTTCACAATCCCTTTGACATCGATAACTTGGTAATCCAATGTTATTCGAACACTCCACAAAAATTGCGGTGTCAATTCTACTGCAATAACTTGGTAATCAAATGTTATTCAGTCGAACGTGCCAATCGAGACAATCGTGCCCCACACGTTGATTGCGCCAATCCTACTTGGTAATCCAGTTTTGTAGAACAAGCCCCACGTTTTAGGGTCGCCAATCCTAATTTACCCGATATCCTGATAGTAGGCTGTCAGATATCCGCCCCCTCAATCGGATTGCCAATAATCAATCGCACCGGCACAGCTACATCAACGAAAATGGCACTGACAGACACTATCGAGATTAGAGCACAATAGTTAACAAGAAATTATTGTGGAACACACCAAAATATACGGGGGTTCATACTTACCTTTACTTACCTCTTAAATTTATCTCGGGGACTGAGTTGTCAACTGGATCACTTAAAGTATGCCCACACAATAACCTCCACCATGATATTTAAAATGAACCAGAACGAAGACGAGAAACTTTAAACTGCACAATAATTTATTTCACATAAAGAATGATTTTAACAAAAATAAGACAACAAAATCCACGTGGCAATCAGAAGCCATCGACCACATAACCATGTCCTCCTGTAGGACCTGTATTCTCTACATATAATGTTTCAGCTTTCTCAAGCTCATAGCAACGTAAAATAATAATGCACTGGGAATGGAAACGGGATTTGGGACAAGACACATATATCAATTGTTTTGCGTGTTTATATACTTCACATTTTATTTATAGCCACAAGGCTATTATGGAACGTCCTTGGCCTCTGTAACACAGTTGTCCGGGCCAGCTGCAATGCACCTGCATCGTCAAAGCGGACTCCCGTTCGTTCAACCCTAGCATAAGCGTGTTACCTCAGAGCTTGGCTCTCCTTTTCAAATACGTAAATGTTCACATCTCAACTGAAATATTATCACGCAAATGTCTTACATGCTTCATTCAAACACCAGTGGATTACTCCAACAATCCCAAATCATGATTAATTGTTCAAACCACCTGCTTAATTAGCGTTGTTTAGAGTATAAAAAAAACAAAACTCTAAATGTTAATAACAAAAGTTCATTAATTATTTATAACAATAATAAATTGTTTATAACAATGTCAAATGACAATCGAAAATTTTATACACGCCTGTATTAATCACTATCATTTCAAATTATTAAACAAAGATATTTACAAAATGTTTTACAATATTATAATGTTTATATTATTTATACAAGAAATACATTAAACCACACGTTTATCCGGTTGATAATTACATAAATCGTGTTGATATAATCGACCAATGAAGGTTAGTTATATTTAAC
The DNA here is from genome assembly GCA_946902985.2 of Meconema thalassinum. NCBI lineage: Eukaryota > Metazoa > Arthropoda > Insecta > Orthoptera > Tettigoniidae > Meconema > Meconema thalassinum. Next base: position 73,584,199 of record OX336389.2, read on the forward strand.
TGTCAAATTCAGGTTTAATAAGGTTTAATAATAATTATTAATATTTGTGACGGTAACCTCCATTCAAAATCTTTATCTCAAATTATTTAACACTCTTGTTAATTTTAACAGTATTTTCATATGAATAATCTTCCAAAGAACAAGAACAATACAATCAGCGGGAAAACACTTCGCTCATAACGCACAAAAATTACTCAACAATTGGCCCAAAATTCATCATATATCTTCATATATATGGCATAAAAATCTTCCAAACTACACACAAAAATCCTCCACTTATAAATTCATCAACTTCATTAATTATTGTGGGAACCTCCTTCATTACTCAAGGGCATTATTCAACAGCGACTTTTACACGTCCACTGAACTAACGATTATACATCCATTGTTCCTCTTTAAAAATTCTTATATTCATCAATTGTAATAATGACTGTTATCATTTAACCTTCGTGGGTTTCATTCATGAATCGATATGAAGTAAAAATTTGCCAATCACAAATAAATTTAATAGCAAATACGATTAGACACTCCTGCCTGGTCTATCAAAATTGAGATTAATATCTTCAAAGTAACGCAGTATAAAAATACTATCTTCAATCAAAATTCATCTAAACTGTATGAATAGTCGAATAGAATACAATTAGATTGTGGAATGCAAACATTATTGTTCCAATCTATAATTGAGAAAAACTCCTATCAAATGTTCATTACTATAGTGTATTCAATAAATTGTAATCAACGTTCATATTTCATGAAATTGTCTATAATGCAATGATAAATGTCTATGTTGCAATCATGTTCATAAGACGACTAGTATTTCAAAGATCGTCGATATCGTAATAGATTTTAACGCTCTAAAATCATTTAATTATTCTTCTTTCTTGAGGATGACAGAAAATTGGTCAAAGTAATTTACTGAATAGAATTACTTTAATAAAATGACACGCTGTCTGAATTCAAATCTGCCATAGCAAATCGTTAACTTTACAGTCAAATCGTGACTGCAAAAATATGCAAATTACTGAAAGAATCTAATATCAGTCTCAACTGATCCAAAATTATTAAGTATGCCAATGACATAACAATGTCTCAACAAATCGAAGAAAAAGGCTTAAATCATCGAAGTGTACTGAGTACAGAAATATCAATCAAGAAAATGGGGCAAAATATAGGACAGAAAATATGGGAAAATGGTTGCTCAGATATCGCTACAAGACTCAAATAATACAAGAAACGTTCACGACTACCTTATTTGTTGATTGAAGTTCTAGAGGAAAGTTTTCAAAGAAAACTGCTGTTGGTTCCATTTCACCTGCGTGAAGATGTGCTCCGTCCTCGAACCTGGAATCAGCGTCCTCGGAGAATCGAACTGCTTCCCCCTCCGAAATTGCACTGCTCCGTGGATACGAAAAACATCCTTCTGGCAAAACTCTGCTTTGTGCGCCGGGACAACCCTGGCCTCTCTTGAAAGTTCCCTGAAGTTCTTGCAGGAATTCGCCATGAAGTTTATTGTAGTTATTTCCGCAGAAATATTCATAGTTGTGGAGTATGAAAATATTTCCACTGTTATCTGGTATAATTCAGCGATGGATTCACGATGCATGAGTGTAGTTGGATGTTCACTACATGCTCGCTTTTGTAGAAAGACGATTAACGAAGTTCCATGCTGTTATTTCACTCCAATCAATATATGTCCCAATCGCATTAAAGCCTTAGCCTTCCATCTCAACTACTGTTATAATCATTGAAAGCACTGCAAGATTATAATGTTCCATAGTCGAATGTATCGTTGTAATACCAAACGTATTCTCCAATATCACTGTTGCACTCCACGTGTCAGCCGTAGTGTATAATGTGGAATTTTAAAAGTGTTTCTCATGTGGCGAGAAAATCACTTTTGTTGGCAGCCTTAAAGTTCCAATATCTCTCGAAGTATAACTGTGAAATTGTCCAAATCTTCTACACACCTCAATGTTATACTGCCCAATAGAATTATAATACAGGCTGAAGTTAGCGCTTGATATCTTAACTGGTGGAAACGTTAATGTGAGCGTTTCTACTTCACCTAGTTTCGAGCAGCGTAAAATGGAACTGCTCCGAGTTCGTTCGATGCGCCGGGCTTTAACCGCACGCTTAAGTCAACTTACTTCTCTGAATCACTTGAAAACGACTATATATCACTAGAAATATATATGCGATCTGACATATGAGATCTGAGAGCTCCTCTATCCTGTGCACGACCTTTTATCAACTTCTTAAGGGGCGTATCCATCCCTTCCATAGCCTGTTGCTGCGTCATTGCTAGAAGTTTTAACTTTGGCTATTCTTGACGGATTTTCAAATTTCAAAAACTCAAAATTAATTTCTTCAAAATTCCAAATCAATGCCATAACTGAAAATAGATTTCCGCAAATCTGCATGCCAAAAGTAATCAAATATCGTAGTTTCAGCAATCTCCGTCTTCCTTCCAAACTATCGTTCATTGGTTCGAGTCTCTCCTCCAATAGCGTAGCTTCTTCCTTAGCACAATACCTTGTTTCCTGCGACTGCGTCGTAAATCTCGGATCTTTCTCGAACAAAATCATGACGTCACCAAGAATCTGAGCTCAATCAGCCTACTTGCATGAAATCTGCGTCATCCGTGCCTATGTCATGAATATCCACGTCATAACTATGACATTCATAACTTTACTCACATTTGCCAATACAGCCATCGTGGTCTCAATATAATTCAATTTCCGGGGGCAGTACCATCCCGGCATTTGCCCGAAGACGAAGTGGGAAACCACGGAAAACCACTTCGAGGATGTCTGAGGTGGGAATCGAAACCCCTCTACTCATTTGGACCACCCGAGGCTGAGTAGACCCCGTTCCAGTCCTCATACCACTTTTCAAATTTCGTGGCAGGGCCGGAAATCGAACCCAGGACCTCCGGGGCGGCAGCTAACCGTGCTGACCACTACGCTACGGAGGCGACTAATGTGAACAAAACCAAGTTGAAATCTTGCTGTACGAGGTAGAGCGGGTATAATAAGATAGTTTAAAAAAAATTAAAAATCTGCCGTTGGATAGTCTTGAATCCTGGATCTTCGAAAGAGCGAGCGGGCGCATTAACACTTGCACACATTTCTAACACACTCTGGAGGTTTTTGTTGCGCTTCTTATTAACGCGTATGGTAAAATATTCAATTATTACAGTTAGATCTTAAATATTGTTTGGAATGCATTCATTCAGTACCTGGCATGTTTTCTAATTTACTTAAAGCAAGTTTCGCGACCGCTTTGCGTTAATAAGGCGAATGAACTGCCAATAATGCCCTCAAACGACGGCCCTTCGGTTTCATTTAATACAACTTAGCGTACAAAATGCTAGCGTGTGATACACTTCGGTCATACAAGCAGGTCTACTGATGAAGAGAACAGAATCATACAGGATTTTGTACCAGCGATCACAGCTTCTTCCTTGCCAGTGAGTGTCGTGTGATACGGGCCTAAAAATATGCAAAGACTTTTTGTTAAAATTTAATAACAAAACAAGATGTTCAGTAAAGAACGTATAGCCTACTTTCTCCTAAATGCATGGGTATTGTTATAACTCTTTGTCCTTTTCAAGGAGTATAATTGAATGTTGGTTGTAGTAGCTTCTTGAAATACAACGTGCTATAAGGATATTATACATGAATACGATGTGCCCTTTGCTAGTGCTACTTCTGTAAAAAAAATCATTCAATTCGGCTTCACCGTGTTTGAATTGATATGGGGAATCGATTTGCACACATACATGGCCGCTATCTGCAAACTATTGGGCTGATGACCTTGTAGTTCAGTCAAAAGAGGCTTCCCACAAAAAGATATGTTGTTGAAACAATTGGTAGGGATCAAATGATTAGGTTGCTCGTAATTTGAATTAAGCTTCTGACATTAGGGTGGCCGCCATTCCGTTTCCGTCAAGATGGCGGCGATATAAAACATGACACTGAGGTGGCCTTTGCTAGTGCTACCTCTGTACCAAACTTCGTTCCATTCAGTTTCACCGTGTTTGAAAAGATAGGGGGAATCGATTTGCACACATACATGGCCGCTATCCGTACATTATTGGCCTGATGACCTTGTAGTGTGGTCAAAAGATTTTCCGTGCATAAAGGTATGTTGTTGCAAAATTTCGTTCAATTCGGTTTCACAGTGTTTGAATTGATAGGGGGAATCAATTTGCACACATACATGACCGCCATCTGCAAACTAATGGGCTGATGACCTTGTAGTTCAGTCAATCGACGCTCGCCATACATGTATATGTTGTTGCAAAATTTAGTATAGATCGGATGATTAGGTTAATCGTAATTTGATTTAAGCTTTGAACATTTTGGTGGCCGCCATTACGTTTCCGTCAAGATGGCGGTGATATAATACATGACACTGAGGTGCCCTTTGCTAGTTCTACCTCTGTACCAAATTTCGTTCAATTCGATTTCACCGTGTTCGAATTGATAGGGGGGGGGGGAGGCAGACATTCAGAGTACACACCCTCACACACACAGACACACAATTTTGGCCCTGTGTAGATCTCATAAGTCTACTTTCATTTTTTGCAAAAATCGAAAGTATGTTAATAACACCATGGGAATTTCTAAGGAATACGTATATTTCGATGCAAGCACTGGCGATCAGAATATCCTTCGATATGTTGTTGTTTTGTATCAATTGAGGGTCTAGATCATCGAGGTCATTTAGCCCCGTTTTCTTGAGTGTGTGTGTAGAATTTCTCTGATAACCTGAGTTATTGAGGGCTTGTAATGATGTGTGTATTTGCAATTAAGGATTGGGAAGGAGGCGGCCGTGGCCTTAAGATAGAATCCGTCCCGCAATTTGGCCGGAGTAGAAGTGGGAAACCACGGAAAACCATTTCTAGGGTGGTTGAGGTGGGAATAGAACCCACTTCTTCTCATATTTGCTTCACGAGGCTACGTGTACCCAATTTCAGCCCTCAGACAAGTATTACATTTCTTGACAGAGCTGGGAATCGAACCCGGACCTCCGGAGCGACACTTCGATATGTTAATATTCATGTCAGTTTTTTTAATCTTCTGCCATTACAGGTCACGTGGTATAACGTACCAATTTGATCGTATTCTCTTTATAAATCAGCAAAATACAACGTACTCTTCACAAAATTACGTCGTAAGGCAATAAATGTTACAATGTAGTTACATCCCCACTAAAATGGAATGTGACCTTTCGTTCAAAAAAGTATGCCTACTACTGGATTAGAAGCAGCATTTTACCCGCTCGCACCCACCACGCACGGTCAGGCTTTAACCCTCTCAGCCACCAACACATGGTAGCTACGGCACGCTATACGTGCTGTAGTTACTGTAGCCGTCCCACCTGAAACGTTTAAGTTCATCTCAAAGTCTTCAATCACGGTATATGGTATTGATTTTAACATTTACTATTAATTCGATCGTATTTCGTGTATGTGTGTTATTTCAAGGAGCAGTAAGTCATATGTTAGTAGAATGGGCCATAGTATTTGGCGGAGAAAAGTTTAAGGTCGGTTTTTCTTTGCTAGACCCATGACCCAATTACATTGCTGTCACACAGTCAGAGCGCAGAGCAATATCGACCATCGGGAGAAATGCGATGTTAGTTGGGTTTCATAAAACTAAATAATAAGGGGCGGGTGGACCACACTGTATATAAAAATGAAAGTTTGTCTGTTTTTTTCTGAATTTCCACGGAAGTTTGAGTTATTAACGCGTTTCAGACTGGTTTATGACGGTTGCGCGCAAAGACAAAACTTTTGTCTGTCTGTCTGTCCGTCTGTCTGTCTGTGTACAAGTTTGCACGCGCATCACTTGAGAACGGCTGATTGGATCAACGTAAAATTTGGTACAGAAGTTCATCAGAGACACGAAAGTAATCCTTGATGTAACTCTTCTCCATACCTATCATAAAAGAGGATAATAATGTTAATAATGTTATTGGTTTTACGTCCCTTTTAACTACCCTGGCTTTTAGAGACGCCGGGGTGACGGAATTTTGCCCCGAAGGGGATCTTTAACGTGTCAATAAATGTACTGACACGGCTCCCTCGCATTTGCGCACCCTCAAATGCCAGCTGACTGCGTCAGGTTTCGAACCTGCAACCTTGGGCTCAGCAAGCGAGAACGTTACCTCATAAAAGAGGATGATGATGATGATAATTGTTGTTTTAAGGGGCCTAACATCGAGGTTATCGGCCCCTTCATAAAAGAGGAAGGAAGGAAGGAAGGAAGGAAGCTTGTAGTTTAACGTGACCGTTAATCTTGAGATCATGAGCCACGGGACCTCCTTTTTACGTGGAATCCGAACCACAGGACATGGCATTTCACTTCGAAAATCTCACATGAATTGACCGGGAATCGAACCCGGACCGCCTTTGTGAGAGGCATACTCATAAAAGAGGGCCTACCCCCTTAAAATGCATGCTGAAATGGGCGTAGGAAAACGAGACAAAGTTCATTTTCAGCGTCTCAATGTGAGAAACAAAACTCGGGAGCTCTACGGGCCCCGAAAACCACATTTTAAGGTCCTAAAACCAACAGCTTTTGAGATATATCCAGACAACTAATTTCATGTATTAAGCTATTGAAGGAATGCAAGCCAGTTACCATGGCAACACAATCTCAGAAGTCCACCTATTTCTGTAAGACGCAATGCGATTCCATTTATTGCATTACTGTGAACGTTCGCAAACGGCCTTAAGGTTATCACGGAACCAACTTAAGCTGTAAAATTCATCAATACGTATATACTGCGCTTAAGGGGGTCAAGGGGTACTCTTGAAATTTTTCACGTGATTTACACGGACGGGTGTGGTACTAAAGGTCTATTATACCCCTATCTCTATATTATTAAATTATTAATATGATTATTATTATATTATGACGTACAAGGACGAGAAAAACTCATTTTCAGCCCCTCAGTGGCTCGGATGCTACTACGTTTTAAGGCTCTAAAACCACGTTTCTGAGATATTCCCAGAAAACTAATTTAATTTAATAAACTAATAAAGACCACCTCGTGGCGCGGTGGCTAGCATTGTTGGCTGTCACCCTCGAGGTACCGGGTTCGATCCCCAGCTCTGCCAAGAATTTAAAAGTCTTGGTATGGTCTGGTACGGGGTCTCCCAGCCTCGAGATGCAAAATGGGAATCTGCCGGATGCTATGGTAGGAGGAAGAGTGGAAAGGAACTGGCCACCCCACCACACGCTAACTCCAGCTCGGGATGCCTGGTTAGTGATCCCTTGACTTAGTCATGGGCTCTTATTCAGGTCGCCTACGTCCCTGGAGGGGATATGGCACTCTCTTATTTTATAAACTAATAAATAGATGACGAGTACAGAAGAAGACCAAATCAGGAGCTACATAGATATACTGAGAAAATCACAGATGTGGCCAGGAAGAGACGTCTGGCTTTCTATGGATTGTCTCATGGATGAACCCAACAAGACTAACCAACCGGCTTCTCAACTACTGGGGAAATGAAAGAGCGTGACACCGTCGCTTACGGTATTTAACAAGGACACCCAAGAACTGAAGATAATGAAAAGTGATATTAGAAGCTGATCACATCTCAGAAAGATACTTAAATAGAAGAGTTTTCTTACAGACCACCCTGTAAGAAAACCGGCATCATCTGGGCAAAAGAGAGGAAGGAGAAACATAGCCAGAAAATGCGCGAATATTGGGCAAACATCAAGTCCCTCGCCAAGCTGAAAAGTTGAACGTCGTGGTCCTTAGCTCCCATCCGAAAGAAGAAGAAGAACAAGAAGAACCTAATGAAGTAATGCAAGCCGGTAACCTTGACAATAGTGTCACAAGTGGTGACATCCAACTTTCCATCTATTTCTGTAAGAAGCGATGCCACTCAATTTATTAAATTTCCGTTAAAGTTTGCAAATGGCTATAAGGTTATCGTGGAATCAAACATAGGCTGTAAAATTCAACAATGCGATTAAGGGGTCAAGGGGTACCCTAGAATTTTACACGTGACTTACACGTGCGATATGCGATATGTTGTACAGAAGGTCTATTATATCTCCAAACAGCAACATTCTTTTCAAAAAATTCCTGAATTGGAATAGTGTTTTATGCAGTTTTTGGGAATTTGGGCCATTGGAGACTAAAAATCCCGAATTTTCATGCACCACAAACAAGCCTTTATAATTTATTAAAGGGGTCTTCCTGGGGATGAGGACCTTCCACAACGATGAAGGTCAGTTTTAATTTGACATATATTGCGTTTCGTCTACGAGGTTTTCAATATTATTTTCACATCAGGAAGTACACGTTAGGTGAATTTAGTTTGAGAGCACATTTTAACTAATCATATTTTTGTCGACAAACGGGTTCATCGTAAAGATGATTTTGTTTGATACTGTGTGGTTGATATATCTTTATGTTTATGTACGCCTATAATTCATGTTCGGTTGCTTGGAGCATCGAAAAATTAGGTATTGTATCCATGAGTCAATACACCAATCATTTAGAAAATGCTTCAACGTACTTCTCATAGAAGGGTGGGTATAAGAAACAACATTTCAAAATACAAGCTAAAATAGGCGAAAAATAATAATTATCCTAGAAGGACGACCAAAGCATATGTTGCGCTTCTCAATGTGTGACACAAAACTAGGGAGTCTATTAAGGGTATCCGAAAACCACTTTTTACGGCCCTTAAATTAACAGTGTCTGCGATATACCCAGAAAACTGACTTCGGTCTGATAAACTTATAAAGGAATGACCATTGGAACAGTATCTCAATTGATAACGTCTGGTTATTAATACCGAAGACCGTTCGAAGAGCGGGTACTTCTGCTAGTCGTTGTATAAAACAAATGTATTAAGCAAATATCAACTATAGACGGGGCGGCAAAAGGACTTTAGCCTATAGACGGCATATTCTTAAATCCAGCCCTGATTATGAACACTTCCCACTGAATTCAAATGGGTTCTTTAACATGTCAACAATGTATGATATGCATGCCGTGATTTTTGTCGCCTTTCAAAAATTACTTACCACGGCCTGGGGTTGGTAGTCCGACACGATAACCACTCACCCACCGTGACAATCTGCGACTGCTAACGAGGAGAGGAGATAGGTTGGCAGGACACTAACTAAGACACCCAAGAATATCAAACTTAATAATTGGACGGAAGGTTCGAGGACAAGAACTGTACGGGTAGACCAAGGTCAGAATATGTTAAACAGTTTGCCTCGGATGTAGGGAATGGTAGCTATGTAGAAATGAAGCGTTTAGTTCAGAACAGGGAAGTATGGAGAGCTGCATCAAACCAGTCAAAACACTGAAACGCCGTTCTAATTATTCTCCCCCAGAAAAGTGTACGTAACACATAACAATAGTGCTTGTATGTTGAAACCTTTCCCAATATTATTCTGAAATATTTCGATGGTTATTTTTTATGAACAATAACAGATAGGGTTGTTAATGTCATCGATAGCGAATCAAAATGTACTTTAGACAATGACAACAGTAGTAGCTCTCTGTGGCTGGATATTTCAACATTTATTTTCACGTTTTACGTATTTCCATCTATTTGTGTACACAATGCAAACAAATATGGAACGAAACATTTAAAATGCGGAATACGGTGGCTCCCAGGCAATATCACCAATTATTTATAGCACTTCATATCTCGTTGGTAATTACATTCACTGAGTTGTCACCGCGTGGAGAGCATGGCAACTGGGCTGAGAAGGTTCTGGTTGGAGTTCATGTATATGTGGTGATAGATTACCACTTTGTGGTTAGTTGTTAGTTAGTTATTGGAGTATTAAGTGGCGGAACAGCGAGGTCATTTGACCCTCACTTTGTGATTGAGATGTGAGATATGTGAGGTATACGTGAAACTTTCATCGCAACTTTACGTTGTGCCCGTTTAGACCGAAGTCCGCACGACCACATATGCATTTTACCAAGAATCAGTTAGCACGAGAGTCAAAATATCCCGGGGTGCCAGATGGGTTAAAGCTAATCGCAAAAAAACGACATCAAAATAAAAAAATGCTTTACTGATTTTTGGCTCAATGCAACAATAAGGATAGAAGGAGATTCAACTGGGCATAACACAACATGTAAAATTATCTCATTTTATTCTAAATTTTAAAATTGACTGCAAAATGATGCTCAAGGTAATATCATTCCAGTGCGACGGCACACACTACTATTTACACAATGTACAGAAATTTCCAACACATTGAACAATTGTCTTTGGAGACACAAGTCTGATTATCAGTCCTGTAGACTGTGTTCCAAAATTATATCAATTATTTACGATGAAATCCAGTTCAAATTAAATTGTCTTTACTGGAAATATTGTAGTTCACGGGTTGAATTTCTAACATGATATTAACACTCGTAGAAATTCTCACTGTTTATAATTGTTTATAGAATTTTTTAACTTCCACTTATTTTTCCAGTTTCAAAAATATTGTCAAAAATATTATCTTTGACCCAACACTAATTATGTACACATATTAATAACAACATCTGAAAAGTATTTGACCCTTGAGCATAGCACCGAAGAACTGTGCGAAGCACAACAAAATTTATTATTCTTCCAAAATTAAACATTTCGAGAAGTGACTCGATTATGAACTTAAAATTCCAAAGAAATATGATTTCTGAATCATCAGCTGATCAAAAAAAATTGTTGAACCATTCAACTATTCGATTTTCCACTTGGAATTATTATTAACAAAAATATTTATATTTGTTGCTATTTTAGTAACTTTCACAACTTGCAATTCTTGAACAGAATGCGGAAATAAGAATTGTAGCTTTATAATAAATTCATTTAGTTCATGACAATAGGATTGAAAACATCCTTTAAGTAATTCGTGGATACAGAATTATTTTTTAATTGGCAGTGGCCCATTCAATTATTTGTGTAAGAACACAATATCCCAACAACAACGGCAAAGGTCTTCCTCTGAAGAAGAATAAAATTTTATCATGACAAAACCGGGTTCTAGCAAATCCAAAGTATTAATGGAATACGTAAACAAGTTTGAAATAATTACTGATGGTTTGGTCATTCATTCGACTAAATGTGTGGTTCCAATACTCCTCCTATAAACCTGAGCCATCGAACCTGCTATTTGATTGATGCTCCAAAAAAACCTCCTCATTCCTGCGACTTAAACATGCGCACCTGGGAATGGCATTTCAACTACTCCACACACATAAATTGTCTTCCCAAAATTTATACAATAAATCAAGCCTCTGCTTGTTATCAAAACTGGAAGATCTATAAACTTACAAGTTTATTTTATTTTACCATTCAGTTCAAACCGTGAAGTTACCACACTTGTGATATTCTCTATTTCACTTTCGAATGTGTGCCTACGTCATGATTTTATATAAACACAAAAAAAATCCTAATTGATACAAATATCATTGGCTTCCTGTTTCATGCCTTTCCGTGTTATCTGAAAAATATACTTTGCTCAATGCAAATATTAACTGTTCAACCAGAACTATAATGTTGGTGGAATACGGGCTTGCGCTATCCACTAGCTTTCGGAAAATCACCTGTTCCAAGCTAGGAATGATTAAACTAATCCTTAAGCTCCCTCTCAACGAATGTGATTATTAGAAAATGTAAGATCCAATAATTATTTAGAAAAATTATGAAAATTATTATTATTATTATTGGATTATTATTGTTATTATTTCCTTAAATATGTTTAATTATTATTTCCTTATATGAAAAAAACACATGTTCGACTCTTCGAATATGGACAAAATATCCATTCCTCAACAAAAATAAATATTTACTTCTACAGTTATATCGGCTGATTACCGTGATTCTCAAACAAAATGAACATTCAAATAAATGCTCGGTATGCTGGGTCATCGATCCTAAACTGTTCTGAGTGCTGAAAATACTCAGAATAACCCTAATGTGTCTTGCGTAAATCAATGCAATATTTAAATACGAAGAAAAATAAATGTGTTGGTCATCTGCAGAAAATGAGTTTGTTCCAATTAGCTAGGCATAATATAAAAGTCAAATGTGGCTTACATTTCTCGTTGGTCTTGAAGCGTAGTGAGCCTGGTCTGTACCAGATTTATCCAGATACATGTCCTATTGGACACGCACGTCTAATCCTTGTATCGGCCGCCATTATATACCCACAATCTGTCTAGCACGACGTAGTGGAAATATTACTTGAAGTTTGAAGTAACTGCTGGTCCATTTTAATATTGACTTCAATTAAATCCATAGCAGTTCGCTTAAATGGGGTCAGATCCAAATGATCTCCTCTCAAAAGCGTCAGTTGTAACATAACTCACGGTAATCTTTTCAGTACAGGAAAACACTGATAGTCTAAAACAATCAACGGCTGTTCTGAAGATCGTTCCCTGGGCATGGCTTCACACCATCTATCATGCGCGATGCAACATATAGTTTCCCTTTGTCGGCTAATGAACAACACCGTGATAGACTGGCCTTCAATATACTGAAAGATCTGAGTGGTTATTTAGTTACAATTTGTGAAACTGACAAGTTGGATTAAAATATCCAAGTATTGAATTATTGTTACTGGACTGTGACAGAATAATATCTAGACAAAGTCTAGCATATGTCCATATAGAAACAAAGTGTTTCACCAATGTCCGTAGAAAATAACAATCACCTTAGTGATTCCCTCTACCGGAAACTTACTACGTTCCCCACGTATCGTAGCGCTTTTGTGACTATCACAATTCAAAGATATCTTCTGCGTAGATTCGGCAACCATGTGCCTTGGCTCGACGTAGCAGCAGCCCCTTGTCCTACAAGAGCTTGGTTTGAAGTGAGCTGCTTATGCTTGGGCCGAGCGGCTTTTATACAAAACGGTCGGCTCCACGCTGGATCATGCTGAAATCTGTAAATCCTCATATCTCCGGTGTCTCTGGTCTGATTCACTTGAGATTAAGTGCATCCTCTTTCATTTGGCCGTGCCAGTAATCTGATCCAAGTATCAAGTCTCTACTCCATGGCTAAGTATTTAATCATCAAATAGTCTCGACCTCTGCTACTATTTGCCACGTCACTTAACATCTTCTTGGCTGCATAAAGTTTCCATTTCAATCTAGAAGGAAAGGAGCGCGATATTCAAATATCTCAACTTTCAAAAGCGGCTGTAGCCTTTCCCTTGATACCTAGGTGTCTGAATCTTGGAATACCCATTCCTAGAATTGGGCACAACGTTATCCTGTAAAAGTCAAAGGGTTTGTCCACGTGAATACACAACAGTCAAGTAGAAGAAGGAGTACATTTTGTTTAGGCTGCTTCGGTGGCGTAGTTGGTAGCATGCTGAGCTTCTATGTCCAAGATCATGGGTTCAAACCCGACCGAAGTCGTCGGCTTTTTAAGAGCGTTAAAAATCCCTCAGTATGCCTTCCATCGGAGGGGAAGTAAAGCCGGCGGGCCCATTTCATAGTTTTATGGCATGTAAAAGAAATGTCCAGTAACTACTATTGTGTGAAGCTAAACTTTTAAGTTTGATTTGAATCGCTCTATGAAGTTCCAACGTTCACCACCAGTTACCGATTGTGATGGAATCTAGTATCCATGTTCACAGCTAGGTGTCTTTGACGGTAGCATAAGTAGCAACTACTTGAAATCGATCGTCTTCAGTCCTTACCTGAATTACAGATAACGCACACTTATACAGGCATCACAATTAACATCGGTTATCAGACAGATTCTACACACCAAAGAGCACGGGGCTACATGGCTGCGTTATCGCAGCCCCTAAACTGAGGAACCAACCAACACACCTACATCTTGTTTTTTGAGTCTCCAGTCTTTTGACTAGTTTGATACAATTTTCCTTGGCTCCCTATCGTGAGCTAATTGTTTAATCTCTACCTAACAACTACATCATACACCCGAAGCAATATGTTTAACATATTCTACCCTTGGATTACCCCTACAGTTCTTATCCTCGACCCTGCCTTCGATAACAAACTCTGCTATCCCTTGATGTCTTAGTATGACTCCTACCAACCTATCTCTTCCCTTAATTAGCAGTCGGCAGAATCATCTCTCTTCGCCCACTCGTGTTAATACCTCTTCATTTGTAACTCTATCTACCCATCTTCTCTTCATCATTCACCAGTAACACCACATTTCAAATGCTTCTATTCTACTTAAATCTGCTGCGTCAACAGTCCAAGTTTCACTTATATAGAGCGTCACTCTCCAGACGAATGCTTTCAAACATGACTTTGTAATACCTAAATAAATATTTGATATTTATGTATATACTGTATATATGACGTAACAACAACATTTATGGACTCCTAAATAAACAGGGATTTGTTTAGAAGATTAGTCTACTCGACTTCAAATTTTTGCTATTGTTATTATTATTTGTATTACTATTATTATAATAATAATACTATTTTCTGGTGCTTATGAAATCTACTTCATAAGAAGTATATTTGGGTTGCCTGAAGTATGTAGCCTGTATTAGTCACTCTGTTAGGTAGTCAGCCCAAAGGCTCAAAAAGTACTACCGTTAGGTAATAGTAATTGCTGCTTAAATCTTGCAAAATGTGGTCATGGATTCATGTTATTGTAGGTATCATCCAGCCTTCTACTTGATAGAGAACCCATGAAAAATATTTCTAGAACCTCTGGAGTAGTGTTCCAAACAAAATATGCTAATTTGTCCTCAGAAAACTGATTTTACACGGTTCCAATATGTTCCCTTCTACCCTCACTCCGTCAGCCATTTGAACAATTGGTAGCGATCTGTCGCTGCATTATAGGAACATTATTAAGAATTGTGATTCGTCAATTGTAAGAGGATGTTATATCTTCCTTAGAGCGAAACACTTGGTAGACGTTGTCAAGATCGAGCTGGGAATTGAAATCGATCTTCTCCAATTAATGTACAGGACGGAAATAGGGAGCATGATCGATAAGCCAATTCATAAAATAAGGTGCAATGTTATTTGTTGCGTGGTGCCTAGTATTCTTGGTTCGATTCCCGGATCTGCCAAGAAATTTAATGCTGATGTGAGGGCTGATGTGAGCCTCGTGGGGAAAACTAAGAAGAGACGGGTTCGATTCCTACCTCTGCATCCTCGAAGTGATTTTCCATAGTTTACCACTCCTACATGAGGCAAATATCGGGATGATACCTTACATAAAGCCACGGCCGCTTCCTATCTATATCTTATCTCAATTACAAATACACAACCGATAGTAGTGGCTACGTGGACTAAAGCACTCCGTTAGGTCAAGGGGCCAAGCTCTCTGCTGACTCGGTAGACGCGTGGGTTCGAGCCCCACCATCGGCTGTCCTTGAAATGGTTTTCCGTGGTTTCCCATTTTCAACACCAGGCAAATGCTGGGACAGTCCCTTCTGACAGGCCACGGCCACTTCCTTCCACATCCTTGCCCAGTTTCATTCATCTTCATCCATTCCATCTCTCATCCCGACGCGCAGGTCGCCCACGGGCGTCGACTAGAAAGACCTGCACTCGGCCTCTCAGGAGGCTACACGAAGAAAGAACAAATACACAAACTAGTTCAGACATCACAGTGACACAAGTTATCAGCCAAAGTATCATACACACGTAGACGGTGCTGCATGACCACGAAGTCGCAATGCCCCGAAATAAATCAACAACAATAATAGTAATCAAACGGTACGCCATGAATGACGATTCGGCTGGTTGCGTATTATTTGCAGTTAGCGGTTTGGAAGTCACTTTGATGATAGTCAACACCAAATTTACTGCTAAAAGTGAATTTTTCGTCTATGGGATTGCCAAAACAATGATATTCATTAAGACAAGGAGTTGGAATGCTCGAGCAAGAAAGCACTGAAGATATTAATTTGTTTTGCAATCTCCTCTCCTCTATGTGAGAGAGGCTTATCGGCAGTGGCAGTAGAGATCAAGACCCTGCTGAAATGAAAATCCACAGCCTGCTTCCAGTCTCTGACCGGGTCAGGAATGGAATGAATGAAGCCCCCATCTAGCGGCGAGGATATGGACTGTGCCGGCTGCCGAGGCCTGACGCACTCCTCTGGGGAAATGATTAAATGAATGTCAGATGAAATGAAATGATAGTGGAGAGTGTTGCTGGAATAAAATTTTTGACAGGGAAAACCGGAGTACCCGGAGAAAAACCTGTCTGCCTCCGTTTTGTCCAGCACAGATCTCACATGGAGTGACCGGGATTTGAACCACGGACCCAGCGGTGAGATCAAGACCCTGCTAAATGAGAGTAACTGTTATCTCCTTTAATGTCAAGGTTTGACAACATTTGAAACAAGAAGCAAGCACAAGCGACACATTGTGCCGAAAAACACTTCCTCAAACACCTATTATTTATGAATTATTTAAATTTTAGTTTTACTCTTGAAGTAGCAAAACAAACCTTCCGAAATGAAAAGAACTTATTGCTAAATAATCACCTCAGTTTGAGTTTGAGGACTAGAAAGTCATTTCTCAAGACCTTTGTTTGGAGTGTCTTACTGTATGGATGCGAACCCTGGACATTAGGGAAACTGGAGGAAACAAAACGTAAAGCTACAAAAATGTGGTTTTGGAGAAGAATGACAAGAACAAGTTGGATAGACAGGAAAACAAATGATCTTGGTCTGCAGGACCTGAAGGAGGATCGATGATTATTAAATACAATAAAGAAGAGGAAAACGAAGTTCCTTTGACATGTATTCAGGCACGACTCGCTTCTCCAAACCATTATCGAGGGCAAGGAATTGGGAAAGAAACCTAGGGGACGTCCAAGGATGTCGTAGATCAAGAACTCCATTGGAGAACTGGCATGTGGTCATGAAGAAAACCGTCATAAGTGACTGCAGCGACAAGCCTCTGCCTTTAGTAAATGTTGATAATGACTCTTGAAGTATTAAAAAAAAGATAGCTTTGAAGTCATTTTTCAGTGTTACCATATTAACAATAGTTAAGCTTGCAGTCGGTGAACACAAAAATCATTACAATTATTGGAATATGTGAAAAATCTTGAAATTAATGAGATGTGATTTCTAGCTGTAGTGCGCGGCTTCGCCAGCTGGATTGATTAGCCTATTTTCATTTTTTAATAGGCTTATGAGATCACCTTTTGTCCGTATGTGTGTGCGCGTGTGTGTGTGAGGAGTGTGTGTCCCCCCTATTAACTTCTAAACCGCTGGAGTGATTTCAATGAAACTCGGTAAGTTAATAGCACTATTCCTGGCGACCCCGACCGTACACTTCAAATTTTGTTACGTCTCACCAATCCAACATGGCAGCTGTGCGAAATATTTCACCAGCATTCAATATCTCCGAAACTATTACCGATATCACCCTGGAATTTATTACGGTGATAAAGAAAACTACTAGAAGTTCACCTATGTGACCTTTGAAAAATTGGTAACTAAAAGACCAACATGGCGGCCACGCGAATTTGCGACTTTTAAACAGACGTTTCTCGCGATTTAACCAACCGAACGCAATAAAACTTGGTACAGTATATGTTTATACATACAGTATTGTAATGCACTGACATCTAACTTCGTTCAATTGTTTACATAACCACAAGATGGCGAATGTGCGAAATATTTCACCGGCATTCGATATCTCTGAAACTATTGGCGGTATCATCCTGAAATTTTGTACCGAGATAAAGGGTAGTACTGGAAGTTCATCCATAAGACTTTCAAAAACCGGTTAACTACAAAACGGACATGGCGACCAAGCGAATTCGAAAATTTTAAATACACCTTTCTCGCGATTTAATGTTCCAAACGCAATCAAATCTGGTACAGAAAATGTTTATACACATTGTAATGCACTGATATCTAATTTAGTTCAATTGTTTACATAGCGTCAAGATGGCGTCTGTGCGAATTTTAAAATTAAGTTTTTATTTCTTGTGTCGTAATCATGCGATCGAAGTGAAAGTTTGAATAATGAACCTACGCAATACTTTTCCTTTAATGGTACATGACTCTATGGCCTATACATTTAACAATCCAACATGGCGACAATCCAAAATATTTAGACGGCTCTGAATATCTACGAATCTATTATAGCAATTAAACTGATTTTTTAATGTTCATAGGGGCTATGAACTTAAGTTCACTTATAGAACTTTAAATAACCTGGTGATCACAAATCCAAAATGGCGGCGACGCGAGTTATAAATATTCACATGGACGTTTATCGCAATTTAACCATCCGAGTGCAGTGAAACATGGTACAGTAAATCCTTATACGAATGTTAATCCACTAGCATCTAATTTATTTCAATTGTTTGCATAACCACAAGATGGCAGCTGTGCGAAATTTTAAAATCTCCTTGTTACTTCTTGTGTCCTATTCATGCGATTGAAGTTTGAATGCTACAAGTACACAATAATCTTCATGTAACAGTACGTACTCTAGGATCTACTAATATAAAATCCAACATGGCGACCATCCGAAATATTTAGTCGGTTCTCAATATCTACGAATCTATTACAGCAATCAAACTGAAATGTAGTATGTTGATAGTGGCAGTTAACATAAGTAGGATATATGAAAATAGGCTGTATAGTTCTTCACGGAACTACTTGTTTGTTTTACGGATGGTAATGAATACTACTACAGAACTGGAGCGCTCAAGGATTAGGATCGGAAAGCACCAACGCTTATTCCAGCTAATAACCTCAGTATACTGCACCAACACCATCGTCCTTATACAGAGGCATACTATTGTCATGATGATAACTGTTTTAAGGGGCCTAAGAAATATTTTTGCACTAATTATTCCCCGTGACTATATGCAATTTATAAGCAGCTCGGAATTCTGCACCAGAACACTGGTAGGGAGGACGTGATGAAGCCCGCACTGCTGTTCATGAGCGCTTGTTCTTCCGACTTACTGAACAAAATTAATCTTTAAGGTTACCTGAGAGGTGTAGCATAATACCACATAGCCTAAACTATTCCTCATATACAAAAATAATTTTTCGAATCCGACTGGTAGTTCCAGAGATTAGCGCGTTTAAACACACAAACTCTTCAGCTTTTTTATATTAGTATAAAAGTATAGATAGTACATTATGCAACGAGCCTATAATGGCAATAATTAAATCACAAGTATGTTTATAAAACGAGCGTATGCGAATTTTATAATTTCCATACGAGTGTCTTAATTACCATTATAGGCGAGTTGCATACGACTGTTTATGTTCGACGATAATTATAACTATATGTTCTAACATAAATATTCATAAATACGATATCTGTCGATATTCTGTCGGTTGACTTCTTCCACTTGGGAATTGTGTGGGCTCAGCATTTGATCTCTACCCAATAACGAATCCCATGGCTTTGAAACATTGTTTATCCTGAAGTTCACCGACAGATAGCGCACAGATACTATGTATGATCATTTTGTTATTTTGGTCAAACAAAAGATAGGCTGTTACAAACGCTTTAAAATTAAAACTAGTTGAAACCCGTCAAAACATGACGGTCAAAGGGAAAATATTTACTGAAGAATTTTCTGATATACGTTCTTTGTACAATTATTTTTTGGCACTATTGAAACTTTAAGGGCGTCGAAAGATTGCACTCTAGACATTGCAACGTACTGCTGGCCATGATTGAAAACTTGATGAGGCAAATTGAGACCTATACGTTTCAGAGTTCCCCCTTGAGCTTTATTGATTGTGATAAAGTAAGCCAAGCGAATCAGAAAATGTTGCCTCTTAAAAGAAAATGATTGTTTTATCCGATGGTGTTAAATCAAGTCAAAGGATTAGACCTCTCTGCCTAATTTTAACTGCACTTATTTCCAGTCGCCTCCGTAGCGTAGCGGTCAGCATGGTTAGCTGCCGCCCCGGAGGTCCTGGGTTCGATTCCCGGCTCTGCCACGAAATTTGAAATGTGGTATGAGGACAGGAACGGGGTCTCCTCAGCCTCGGGTGTTCCAAATGAGTAGAGGGGGTTCGATTCCCACCTCATCCATCCTCGAAGTGGTTTTCCGTGGTTTCCCACTTCGTCTTCAGGCAAATGCCGGGATGGTACTGCCCCCGTAAATTGAATTATACTGAGACCACGGTGGCTGTATTGGCATATGTGAATAAAGTTATGGCTGTCATAGTTGTGACGTGTATATTCATGACGTAGGCACGGATGACGCAGACTTCATGCAAGTAGGCTGGATGAGCTGAGATTCTTGGTGACGTCATGAGTTTGTTCGAGAAGGATCTGAGATTTACGACGCAGTCGCAAGGAAGCAAGGAATTGTGCTAAGGAAAAAGTTACGCTATTGGAGGAAAGGCTCGAACCAATGAATGATAGCTTGGAGGGAGACGGAGATTACTGAAACTACCATATTTAATTACTTTTGGCATGCAGAATTGTGGAAATCTATTTTCAGTTATGGCATTGATTTGGAATTTTGAAGAAATTAATTATGAGTTTTTGAAATTTGAAAATCCGTCAAGTATAGCCAAAGTAAGAACTTCTAGCAATGACGGAGGAACAAGCTATGGTAGGGATGGATACGCCCCTTAAGAAGTTGATAAAAGGCCTTGCACAGCAGAGAGGAAGTGCTCATGTCTCATGGCTCATTTTTCTGATTCTCACATTGTCAGACTTCGAGTTATTCAGTGAAGCAAGTCGTCATTAGCACGTGTGGTAGAGCCCACAGCATCGAACAAGCATTGAGCGTGCAGCAGTACAATTTTACGGTTACTAAAACTAGGCGAAGTTGGAGCGCACACATAAACGAGTCTACAAGATTATCTATCAAGAGTTAGCTACTGCATTTATGCTAATTCAATTGTGCATTACAATATTGAGGCGTGTACGAAAGTTGAACATTTTCACTATTATACTTTGGAAGATATTCGCATTTTAAGACTGCAGACAAAAGTGATTTTCTCGACACCTGAGAAGCACTTTTATAATACCACATTCTACGCTACGGCTGACACATGTATTGCAACCGTGATACTGAAGATTACATTTGGTGATACAACGCTACATTCTACAATGGAACAATATAATCTGGCAGTACTTTCGACTATTATTATAACGGAAGTGGAGATGGAAGACTAAAACTTTAATGCAATTGGGACATATATCAATGGAGTGAAATAGCAGCATGGAACTTCGTTAATCGTCATTCTACAAAAGCGAGCATGTAGTGAACATCCAACTACACTCATGCATCGTAATCGATCGCTGAATTACATCAAATGGCAGTGGAAATATCTTCATACTCCACAATTATGAACATTTCTGCGGAAATAATTGCAATAAACTTCATGGTGAATTTCTACCAGAACTTCAGGGAATTATCAAGAGAGGCCAGGGTGGACCCGGCTCACAAAGAAGAATTTTGCCAGAAGGATGTCTATCGTCTACACGGAGCAGTGCAATTTCCGGAGGAGGAAGCAGTTCTATTCTCCGAGGGCGCAGGTTCCAGGTTCGAGGTCGGAGCACATCTTTACGGTGGTGAAATGGAACCAACAGCAGTCTTCTTTGGAAATTTTCCTCTAGAACTTCAATCAACAGATAAGGTAGTCGTGAACGTTTCATGTTTTATTTGAGCCATTTAGCGATATCTGAGCAACCATTTTTCCCATATTTTCTGCCCCATATATTTTGCCCCATATTCTTGCTTGATATTTCTGTACTCTGTACACTTTGATGATTTATGGCTTTTTCTACGATTTATTGAGACATTATTATGTCATTGGCATATTTATATAATTTTGGATCAGTTGAGACTGATATTATACATTCTTTCAGTAATTTGCATATTTTTGTAGTCACGATTTGACTGTAAAGTTAACGATTTTCTATGGCAAATTTGAATTCAGACAGCGTGTCATTTTATTAAAGTAATTCTATTCAGTAAATTACTTTGACCAATTTTCTGTCATCCTCAAGAAAGAAGAATGATTAAAAGATTTTAGAGCGTTAAAATCTATTACTTTATCGACGATCTTGGAAATACTAGTCGTTTTATGAACATGATTGCAACATAGACATTTATCGTCAGTTCTGAAATACCATTGCATTATAGACAATTTTATGAAATATGAACTTTGAGTACGATTTATTGAGTACACTATAGTAATGAACATTTGATAGGAGCTTTTCTCAATTCTAGATTGGAACAATAATGTTTGAATTCCACAGTCTAATTGTATTCTATTCGATTATTTATGCAGTTTAGATGAACTTTGATTGAAGATAGTATTTCTATACTGCGATACTTTGATGATATTAATCTCAATTTTGATAGACCAGGGAGGCGTGTCTAATCGTATTTGCTATTAAATTTATTTGTGATTGGCAAATTTTTACTTCATATCGATTCATGAATGAAACCCACGAAGGTTAAATAATAACAGTCATTATTACAATTGATGAATATAAGAATTTTTAAAGAGAACTATGTATGTATAATCGTTAGTTCAGTGGACGTGTAAAAGTCGCTGATGAATAATGCCCTGTAATAAGTGAAGGAGGTTCCCACAGTAATATTGATGATGTTGATGAATTTGTAAGTGGAGATTTTTTTGTATGTATTGTGGAAGATTTTGATGCCATATATAATGAGATATATGATGAATTATGGGCCAATTTTGGTGCAATTTTGTGCGTTTTGAGCGAGGTATTTTTCCGCTGAGTGTATTGTTCAGGTCCTTTGAAAATTAATCATGTGAAGTTACTGTTAAAATTAACAAGAGTGTTTAAATAATTTGAGATAACGATTTTGAGTGGAGGTTACCGTCACAAATAATAATAATTATTAAAACTTATTAAACCTGAATCTAAAATTTAAATATAACTAACCTTCATTGGTCGATTATATCACCACGATTTAAGTAATTATCAACCGGATAAGCGTGTGGTTTAATGTATTTCTAATATAAATAATATAAATAATATAAATAATATTAATAATGTAAATAACTATGTAAATATCTTTAATAATAATTTAAAACGAACGGGATTAGTAGAGGCGTGTATAAATTTTTCAATTGTCGTTTGACAATGTTATAAACAATTTAAAATGTTATAAATAATTAATGAACATTTTGTTATAAACATAAAACGTTTTCGTTATTATACTCTAAACAACGCTAGTTCAACAATTGGAATATACAATTAAACAAGATTTGAGATTATTAGAGTAATCCATTGATATTTGAACGGAGCATTTAAAAGATTTGCGTGATAATATTTGAGTTGAGATGTGAACATTTAACGTATTTTGAAAAGGAGCTAGGCTCTGAGGTAACTAGCATATGCTAACATTGGCTGGACAGGTGTGTCCATTTGACGATGCAAGCATGCGACACGGTGCAGGGTGTATCGCAGGTGGCCAGATAACTGTATGATAGAGGCCAAGGTCATCTACATAGCAGCCTTGCGTTTATAAATAAAATGTGAAGTTCACGAAAAAGGAAACAATTGCTATATGTCTCGTCCCAGCTCCCTTATCCATTCCAAAGTGCATTATTATTATTACGTTCTTTTGAGCTAGAGAAAGCTGAAATTTTGTATGTGAAGTCTACAAGTCCTACAGGAGGACATGGTTACATGGACAATGGCTTCTGATTGCCACGTATATTTTGTTGTTAAATTTTGTTAAATTATTCTCTTTATGTGAAATAAATTATTGTGCAGTTTAAATTTTCTTGTTTCCGACTTGGTTCATTTTATATATCGTGGTGGAGGTTATTGTGAGGGCATACTATTAAGTGATCCAGTTGAAAACCCAGACCCGAGATTACATTGAAAAGGTAAGTAAAAGGTAAGTATGAACCCCCGTATATTTTGGTGTGTTCCACAATAATTTCTTGTTAACTACTGTGCTCTAATCTCGGTAGTATCTGTCAGTGCCATTTTTATTGATGTAGCTGTGCCGGTGCGATTGATTATTGGCAATCCGATTGAGGGGGCGGATTTCTGACAGCCTACTATCCGGATTATCGGGGACAGTAGGATTGGCGCCGCAATTTCGTGGGGCTCTGCAAAACTGGATTACCAGGTTGAACGCCAGTAGAATTGGCGCAATCAACGTGTGGAGTGCTCGAATAACATTGGATTACCAAGTTATCGATGTCAATGGGATTGTGAAGACTCAAATAAAGAGGTTGATTCTTTGTTAGATGTCTTGGCCAATTGTAGAATTTGAGAGTGTGATTATATAGGGATTAAATGTTGTGTTGTATTAGGAAAATTACACTCAGAAAAGATCAGATCTTATATAACCTGAGAGAGGTTAAATAGGCTGGAAACTTAGAAAAATCGCCTATGATCTGGAGTCTTATTTTATTTGACCGGCTTATGACATGTTTAGTCATATTAAAGATAAAATTAAACTATTTGGATTGTAAATGTAAATTATTTGTGTTAGGATATTTAAAATGAACCAAAGAAATTTGAACATGTGCTTGAGTTTATTTCAACATAGGGTGGTTATGAAGTTAGTGATAAGCTAATTATAAGTTAGATTTAAGACAGAAAATTGCTCAAACTTATATATGGTGAAGGATGTTGCTCAGATGTTGTTATCTTGCTCTATTTGATGTATGTCCCTAACGCAGTCTATTATTGAAATATTATTGAGATGGCAGATGAGAGTATGAGAAAGATGTTGGAGGAGATGTCCAACAGTTTGAAAGCCAGCATGAATAACAGTATGAAGCAGATGCTGGATGAAAGTTTGAAAGTTCTTCAGACCAGTTCTGCAAACTTGGAAAATAATGTGTCGCGTTTACAGACCAGTACCCAGGGAATCCAGAATGCCGTGACTGACATTCACAAGGATGTCTCAGATGTTTAAGTAGATTTATCCAATGTGCATAAAGATGTCTCAGATGCTAAAGTAGATTTATCCAATGTGCATAAAGATGTCTCAGATGTTAAAGTAGATTTATCCAATGTCCATAAAGATGTCTCAGATGTTTAGATTGATGTTTCTAAGGTACAGAAAGACCTTACTATGTTGAATCTTGATGTTGCTAATGTCCGGGGTGATATTTCATGTGCTAGAGCAGAAGTAATCGTTGATAGGAATGATGTTGCTACTGTACAAGACAAGGTAGAAGAAGTTCAAAGAGAGATTAGAAATGTTCGAACCGATGTGTCAAACGTTCAAGTAGACATAAATAATATTCATTCTGATGTTAATGATATGCAAAGCGATATCAATAAGTTACAAATAGAAGTTAATACAGTTTTTGTAGACATTGCCAAAGTTCAAACTGATGTTAATAAGGTTAGAGAAGAAATTGAAACTTCAAAAACGCTTTGTACTCGTAACATTAGTGCTTTAACAACTAGGTTGGTTGACGAGTCTGTTAGGACAACAGCTTCACTAGATGGATTAAAATATGATGTAGAGGTCATGAGGACCCAAGTCTTAGATCATAATCGTTTACTTAAGGAAGACATTGAAGTAGATATTGCGGAAATGTTAACTGCAAATGTAACGGTTTGGAAAGATGAATGGAACAGGTCAAGTGGGGAACATGTCAATCAGATTCAGGAGCGAATTGAACGAAAACTTGCCAGTACACAAGCAGATATAAATAATGAGGTAGTTCAAATTAGAAAGGACTTGAGTATAAGGATGGATTCGCTAACCGAAAAGCAGGTAGAGGATAGAACTCAAATAGGTCAGGACGTGCAAGCATTAAAAACCGCGTTAGAGGAACAAATTCATAAGGTTGTCTCTGATGTCAATGAAACTACGAGCAAACTTCAGAATTTGAAACTAGGAGAAGCTAGCATGATGGAAACGTATAAAGAAGAGTTGATTAGGAAAGTCATCACGGAAATCACAGATAAGGATCCAGAAGGATTGACTTGTGAAGATAATAGAAATTACGTGAGAAGATGTAACCTCGCTACTGAAGAGAGAGATATTAGTCCTGAGGAACGTATATTCAGATTCCGGGAAGAAGAAGAGGATAGGAATATTGAACCTGAATGGAAATATCGTGATAGTTGGAAGAATTACATGGATTCATATCCAAGAAATGTGACAGTCATCCGAAACATTGAGGACAAGCCTCAGAAATTTAGTAATACAGATAGTCTAACACCGCTAGAGTATATCAGAAACCTGAAAGACTATTTTATTGAAGCCCATATTCCTAGAGAAAGAGAGATGAGAATCGTAGAAAGATTTCTAGCTGGAGGACCCCTTGAGTGGTTCAGAGCATTTCGGTACACTTTTAGTAATTTCGATGAATTTGCAGAGGCACTGATAAAACGATTCTGGTCAATAGAAGCACAAAATTCATTAAGAGCTGAGGTATACTCGAGGAAGTATTCGGGTACTCTTCCTACACGGTACGCTGATTTCTTCACGAGCCAGTTATCGCGCTTGAGATTCTTACAACCCCCATTGTCGACAGAGCAGTTGATAGATGCTATTTCACGTATGCTGCCTGTGGAGGTAAGAAGGCTTATCATATCGTCAAATATCAGGGATTTGACCAGTATGGACGAACTATTGAGAAAGCTTGACTACACGAGTCCAATGCCAAATTTGGTTCAAAAAGGTCAGAGGCACGAATTCAAAGACATTAATACAGTCTACATGGATCAAGTTCAGCAAATTGATACGCCTGCTGAAGAGAAAACTGAAAATGTAGGTCCACACAGGAACAATTATTTTCGCAACAACAGATCACAAGGTTACCGTCCATATCAGCAAAGACGAGGCTGGAATAACAATAGAGGGAACTATAATAACGAAAGAGGTAGATACTATAATAACAATGGGTACAATAGGAATTACAAAGAGAAATAACCAGTACCAGAATCGGAATCAGAATTCTCAAGGACAGGTTATGACACCGGACAAGTATCAAGAGAGAGAGAAAGAAAGTCAGCAGTATTTGAAGGAATTACGAGAGAAGGAAGCTGAAAACCAGAAGAAAAGACAGGATGTAGTGATCGATCCTTGTCCTTCTACAAGCCAGCAGAATTTGGAAAACAGGAATACAGGACAGAAGAGAAAGTAGAGAGGAGAGAATGCATTAGCCACACACAACCCAGAGAAGAAGAGACTTATGATTAAGGAACATAGAGGAAATATCATACAAGAGTAAGCCAATAATAATTCAATTTCGTGTTCAAGTGAATTCAGATATTTATAACACAGAGTTTAAAAACAATTTGCAACTGTTTTTAAAACGTGGTGAAGGGAGAATGCCCCCGTAAATTGAATTATACTGAGACCACGGTGGCTGTATTGGCATATGTGAATAAAGTTATGGCTGTCATAGTTGTGACGTGTATATTCATGACGTAGGCACGGATGACGCAGACTTCATGCAAGTAGGCTGGATGAGCTGAGATTCTTGGTGACGTCATGAGTTTGTTCGAGAAGGATCTGAGATTTACGACGCAGTCGCAGGGAAGCAAGGAATTGTGCTAAGGAAGAAGTTACGCTATTGGAGGAAAGGCTCGAACCAATGAATGATAGCTTGGAGGGAGACGGAGATTACTGAAACTACCATATTTAATTACTTTTGGCATGCAGAATTGTGGAAATCTATTTTCAGTTATGGCATTGATTTGGAATTTTGAAGAAATTAATTATGAGTTTTTGAAATTTGAAAATCCGTCAAGTATAGCCAAAGTTAGAACTTCTAGCAATGACGGAGGAACAAGCTATGGTAGGGATGGATACGCCCCTTAAGAAGTTGATAAAAGGCCTTGCACAGCAGAGAGGAAGTGCTCATGTCTCATGGCTCATTTTTCTGATTCTCACATTGTCAGACTTCGAGTTATTCAGTGAAGCAAGTCGTCATTAGCACGTGTGGTAGAGCCCACAGCATCGAACAAGCATTGAGCGTGCAGCAGTACAATTTTACGGTTACTAAAACTAGGCGAAGTTGGAGCGCACACATAAACGAGTCTACAAGATTATCTATCAAGAGTTAGCTACTGCATTTATGCTAATTCAATTGTGCATTACAATATTGAGGCGTGTACGAAAGTTGAACATTTTCACTATTATACTTTGGAAGATATTCGCATTTTAAGACTGCAGACAAAAGTGATTTTCTCGACACCTGAGAAGCACTTTTATAATACTACATTCTACGCTACGGCTGACACATGTATTGCAACCGTGATACTGAAGATTACATTTGGTGATACAACGCTACATTCTACAATGGAACAATATAATCTGGCAGTACTTTCGACTATTATTATAACGGAAGTGGAGATGGAAGACTAAAACTTTAATGCAATTGGGACATATATCAATGGAGTGAAATAGCAGCATGGAACTTCGTTAATCTTCATTCTACAAAAGCGAGTATGTAGTGAACATCCAACTACACTCATGCATCGTAATCCATCGCTGAATTACATCAAATGGCAGTGGAAATATCTTCATACTCCACAATTATGAACATTTCTGCGGAAATAATTGCAATAAACTTCATGGCGAATTTCTACCAGAACTTCAGGAAATTATCAAGAGAGGCCAGGGTGGACCCGGCGCACAAAGAAGAATTTTGCCAGAAGGATGTCTATCGTCTACACGGAGCATTGCAATTTCCGGAGGAGGAAGCAGTTCTATTCTCCGAGGGCGCAGGTTCCAGGTTCGAGGTCGGAGCACATCTTTACGGTGGTGAAATGGAACCAACAGCAGTCTTCTTTGGAAATTTTCCTCTAGAACTTCAATCAACAGATAAGGTAGTCGTGAACGTTTCTTGTTTTATTTGAGCCATTTAGCGATATCTGAGCAACCATTTTTCCCATATTTTCTGTCCCATATATTTTGCCCCATATTCTTGCTTGATATTTCTGTACTCTGTACACTTTGATGATTTATGGCTTTTTCTACGATTTATTGAGACATTATTATGTCATTGGCATATTTATATAATTTTGGATCAGTTGAGACTGATATTATATATTCTTTCAGTAATTTGCATATTTTTGTAGTCACGATTTGACTGTAAAGTTAACGATTTTCTATGGCAAATTTGAATTCAGACAGCGTGTCATTTTATTAAAGTAATTCTATTCAGTAAATTAATTTGACCAATTTTCTGTCATCCTCAAGAAAGAAGAATGATTAAACGATTTTAGAGCGTTAAAATCTATTACTTTATCGACGATCTTGGAAATACTAGTCGTTTTATGAACATGATTGCAACATAGACATTTATCGTCAGTTCTGAAATACCATTGCATTATAGACAATTTTATGAAATATGAACTTTGAGTACGATTTATTGAGTACACTATAGTAATGAACATTTGATAGGAGTTTTTCTCAATTCTAGATTGGAACAATAATGTTTGAATTCCACAGTCTAATTGTATTCTATTCGATTATTTATGCAGTTTAGATGAACTTTGATTGAAGATAGTATTTCTATACTGCGATACTTTGATGATATTAATCTCAATTTTGATAGACCAGGGAGGCGTGTCTAATCGTATTTGCTATTAAATTTATTTGTGATTGGCAAATTTTTACTTCATATCGATTCATGAATGAAACCCACGAAGGTTAAATAATAACAGTCATTATTACAATTGATGAATATAAGAATTTTTAAAGAGGAACTATGTATGTATAATCGTTAGTTCAGTGGACGTGTAAAAGTCGCTGATGAATAATGCCCTGTAATAAGTGAAGGAGGTTCCCACAGTAATATTGATGATGTTGATGAATTTGTAAGTGGAGATTTTTTTGTATGTATTGTGGAAGATTTTGATGCCATATATAATGAGATATTTGATGAATTATGGGCCAATTTTGGTGCAATTTTGTGCGTTTTGAGCGAGGTATTTTTCCGCTGAGTGTATTGTTCAGGTCCTTTGAAAATTAATCATGTGAAGTTACTGTTAAAATTAACAAGAGTATTTAAATAATTTGAGATAACGATTTTGAATGGAGGTTACCGTCACAAATAATAATAATTATTAAAACTTATTAAACCTGAATCTAAAATTTAAATATAACTAACCTTCATTGGTCGATTATATCACCACGATTTAAGTAATTATCAACCGGATAAGCGTGTGGTTTAATATATTTCTAATATAAATAATATAAATAATATAAATAATATTAATAATGTAAATAACTATGTAAATATCTTTAATACTAATTTAAAACGAACGGGATTAATAGAGGCGTGTATAAATATTTCAATTGTCGTTTGACAATGTTATAAACAATTTAAAATGTTATAAATAATTAATGAACATTTTGTTATAAACATTAAACGTTTTCGTTATTATACTCTAAACAACGCTAGTTCAACAATTGGAATATACAATTAAACAAGATTTGAGATTATTAGAGTAATCCATTGATATTTGAACGGAGCATTTAAAAGATTTGCGTGATAATATTTGAGTTGAGATGTGAACATTTAACGTGTTTTGAAAAGGAGCTAGGCTCTGAGGTAACTAGCATATGCTAACATTGGCTGGACAGGTGTTTCCATTTGACGATGCAAGCATGCGACACGGTGCAGGGTGTATCGCAGGAGGCCAGATAACTGTATGATAGAGGCCAAGGTCATCTACATAGCAGCCTTGCGGTTATAAATAAAATGTGAAGTTCACGAACAAGGAAACAATTGCTATATGTCTCGTCCCAGCTCCCTTATCCATTCCAAAGTGCATTATTATTATTACGTTCTTTTGAGCTAGAGAAAGCTGAAATTTTGTATGTGAAGTCTACAAGTCCTACAGGAGGACATGGTTACATGGACAATGGCTTCTGATTGCCACGTATATTTTGTTGTTAAATTTTGTTTAATTATTCTCCTTATGTGAAATAAATTATTGTGCAGTTTAAATTTTCTTGTTTCCGACTTGGTTCATTTTAAATATCGTGGTGAAGGTTATTGTGAGGGCATACTATTAAGTGATCCAGTTGAAAACCCAGACCCGAGATTAAATTGAAAAGGTAAGTAAAAGGTAAGTATGAACCCCCGTATATTTTGGTGTGTTCCACAATAATTTCTTG
The DNA here is from genome assembly GCA_946902985.2 of Meconema thalassinum. NCBI lineage: Eukaryota > Metazoa > Arthropoda > Insecta > Orthoptera > Tettigoniidae > Meconema > Meconema thalassinum. Next base: position 73,615,256 of record OX336389.2, read on the forward strand.
TTAACTACTGTGCTCTAATCTCGGTAGTATCTGTCAGTGCCATTTTTATTGATGTAGCTGTGCCGGTGCGATTGATTATTGGCAATCCGATTGAGGGGGCGGATTTCTGACAGCCTACTATCCGGATTATCGGGGACAGTACCTTCTTCAAGGCCACGGCCTCCTCCCTCCCTCTTCCTTGCATATCCATCCTGACCATCCATTACCTTCCCTCATGAGGCCCCTGTTCGCTTTGCAGGTGAGGCCGCTTGGGCGAGGTGCCAATCACACCTCACCAGTTGTATGCACTCCGATTAGATGTTCCCAGCTCTAGGACACTGTCCGTAGAGGCGGTAGTGGTGAGTTCCCTCGCTGAGTCCGTGGGTTCCACCAACCTGGAGGGTAAACGACTAAGAAAAAAAGAAAGAAGAAGAAAACTTATTTCCAAATCCAAGCATTTTCATGCATATTTCTTATAATCAATAGCCTATGGAATCAAGTCGAAGGGTTAGATCTCTCCGCCTAATTTTAACTGCACTTATTATTTCCAAATTCAAGAAATTTTCGTACATATTTCTTATAATTAATATGGTAGCATTTAGGAGCCCTTAGGAAACTTCAGATTTCTAAGGAACATAACTATGGGTCATTCGTTTGGAGTATGTGGAAGCAAATCACTTAATTCCAAGGAATTCAAGAATTCTGAGGAGTATAATACTGTATATACAACTGGCCGCAAGAACCGTCGCTTATAATTTTGGAATATACATTAACGAAGAAATGCGATGATGTGCAATTCCATAGGCCTAAATTTTAAAACAATATGGACCGTATGCATGTGGCACAGTGCCATTGGCACCAAATGAAACCAAGGACATAGCATTTGTTGTACTGCCGATTATTCTCTCTTAAATTCCTTGAGATTTCATTTCCAGTGAAAAATTGTTGCAGTCTGTCAAATATTTTATATTTAGTAAGATCAATTTTGCCATTACAACACCAAAGGTCAAAGTAACCAAGAGTAGATTTCTCGCTACAGAAATACAGTGCAGAACAATGTTTACATTTGTTCGTCAAGGACCCTACACTGTACGGCATAATATCTGGAATAGTTTCTGAAATGGCCTATTTATATTCGATTTTAAAAGTGGCTTCGTATTTTTCTCCGATTTCCCACTTTTTATGGCTAATGTTCTTTTTCGTCAAATGGGTATATTTATTGTAGCATTTCTCTCCAAATTAACGTCATATTCAATGACACTATAGTGGCCTGCATCAACGCAGCCACCAAATATGAAATGGCAAATAATACTTCCATTGTCCAAATCAACAGCGTGGTTAGACTCATTGTTATGTACTCTAAACAAATAACCAATAAACAATAATATTCACTTATACAATGAAGTTCAGATACCTTCATTCTCAAGTTTGTTGCTGATGAGAATGCGATGATACTGATCAACAATAATAAAATCCTTATAATTATTCATGCCAGCAAATATTTTTGCAATTTGCTTGCAAACGCAGCTCAGGATGACATTGTGCATTTTGGAATAAACAGTACGAAACTGCTCTAAATAAGAAATTTCCATCACCTGTTGTAACTTAAGTACAATCCTATGCATTTCCATGACAGTAAATACTTCGCCAACTACTGGAATGAGCATAGACTCACTTCGACAGCCACCATAATGGAGGGAGTTTAAGAGTTATACTATATGTTCAGTGCTTGTCAAAAATCGTATTAACACAGGGAAGCCCAATCTTAAGGCTACATTCTGAGCTATCGCCCCGGATTCCGGGTTCGATCCCTGGTTTGCCAAGAAATTTAATTGTGGTCTGAGGGCTGGAACGGGGCACACTCTTGAGGCAAAACTAAAGAGAGCAAGGTTAGATTCCTATCTCAACAATCTGGGATGTGGTTTTCCGTGGTTTTCCAGGTCCACTGCAGGTAAATACCGGGATAGTTCCTAACTTAAAGCCTTGGTCATCAATTCCCCATTCCCCACTTAAAATACAAATGCACACATCAGTAAAGCCATCACAATAACACAGGTTATCAGAGAAAATTTTACACACACCAAAGTAGACGGGGCTGACTGACCACGATGTCTGAGTCCATCAAAGGAATTATATTCGTCAATTGTCTCTCATGGCAAAAGTGATTGTGGCCATCTTTTATTTAATAATTTAAAAGTATATGGCAATGTACATCGTAGAGAATTCCTTACTGTACGGGAATAACAAAAGTAAAATATGTTAAGACAATGAATTACCAATAGCCAGAAAGAATAATAAAAATACATGCCTGAGGTGAGATGCGAACTCCTTCGACTATGCAAAATTCATTCCTGGGTCCGCAAGGTTACCACTAAGCCACCCAGCCAACAGACTTCCATAGCAATATTAAGTTACTTAAACAACAAACGAACTCAAACGCCTGTTGAAGTTCTTCAATCCCCTCTTTTTAATTCTCAAAAACAAAGATCACACTATGATACGGTGGATCCTTTATCCGCCATTTCTCTAGAAATGTAATTCTGGTCTGAGGGCTGGAACGGGGCGCACTCTTGAGTCAAAACTAAGAAGGGCAAGGTTCGATTCCCATCTCAACAATCTGGGATGTGGTTTTCCGTGGTTTGCCACTTCCACTGCAGGTAAATACCGGTATAGTTCAGTTAGTTCCTAACTTGAATCCTCGGTCGTCAATTTCCCATTCCCCACTTTAATTACAAATGCACACATCAGTACAAACATCACAATAACACAGGTTATCAGAGAAAATTTGACACAAACACACCAAAGTAGACGGGGCTGAGTGACCACGATGTCTGAGTCCATCAAATGAATTATGTTCGTCAATTGTCTCTCATGGCGAAAGCGATTGTGGCCATCTTTTATTTAATAATTTAAAAGTATTGAACCCTTGCAAAGAAGCTTATGAGACTCAGGTTCGGGGGGTGTAACAGTCCATTTCGTCAGTTGTTGTTAAAGCGCTTCATTAACATGCAGGGTAACATATAATAAAATAACATGCAGGAAAAAGTGAAGCCAGGGTTAAAAAAAATGAATTTAATGACAGATCAGCTATTTACAAAATGAAATAAACAAACAAAACTCCCAAAAGTGACTCCCACTGAATAAAATTAACTTGCCAAAAACTAGGCCTAATCTCAGAGAGATTTTTAATCGGACCAAATGTCCCAAAATCTACAATGACAATGTATACGTGTGTGCTGTTCTACATGCTTAACGATGAGTACAAATCAAATACACGCGCCGTGTACACTAAATATGACTCCAAAGAAAAATATACAACAAACAACTTTGGCCACGCGCCAACGTACATTTAAAACACTAGTGTCGGTGCACAAAAAAACTACACAAGAAAAAGAAATAAATGAACTATTTACAACGTTCCCACGCCTTATCTAACTACATATTGAGTAAATCAATTTTTGTACATCACCGTATCAGCTTGCAGAACATATAACCTCCGTCCCGGCTCATTTACCTCCATCGACGAAGTCGTCGAAGAAGCGATGCACATCAATCCGTCTCCTCACCAAACGTCGGACATCTTGGCGTAGTCTCTTGGACAGAAATGTTCAATGTTAATAAAAATTGCCTGGCTATAATCGCTGTGAGCTACTACTTTCACTCACGTAATGTCCTATGCGATTAATGATCGAAGACTTTCCCTAGCTTAGCATTCGCTTACACACGCACAATTATCACTTGAAAAATACAATACAAAATTTACATAAATTATACACTTCAAACACATCGTCACTGGCTTGAAAAACAAGTCTTAAACATGACTGTCTCGCAGTCCTTATCTCGCTAGATATCTCCACTGCTTTACGCGAACCTTGCTCGTTTGAGCACGCTTGGAATGTTAGTAAAGTCTTGCCCATTAAGAGCTGAAAATCGTGACGCAGACTGGCGTGAACCTTTGCTCACCGGAGCTCAATAAAGTTGTCACGTATGATTATTAAGAGCGGTAAATCGCGACGCAGACTGGCGTGACCCTTGCTCACCAGAGCTCAAAACAGTTGTCCTCGAAACCGCTTCTCCTCGATCAATTTATTGGAAACTGACAGAATGAGATGGAGTGGGGAGAATTAATAAAAATATTCTAGAGTTTTCATCTCACAAACTTGGGACTAGTATCAATCTTCATCACTTTATTCAAACGTCTCAGCACACTTATGCGGAATTATTTCGGATCGGCGGTTCTTTAGATATGCGTTTCCGCGCCTTTTTTTTTACAGGGTACGCCACCCATCGCGTGTTTTTGGCGTGGTCTCATCTGATTGGGTGATTCAATCCTAGGTCGGTTGAAACTCACTCGTGACCATCCCCTAATAACTCCAATTTTGGTGCGCGTTGTTACACAATTTGTCCTTGTCCTTATTCTTCAAGAATAACTACCAAGCCTGCAACTGTGGTAATCATTGCAACACACTAACTTGGCTTCCCCTTAGTCAATTTCCACATGTACTGTCTGGGCATCAGTAATAATAATAATAAATCATGAATACTTATTCATCGCAGATTAATAAGGGTTCATTTATCCTCAGCAAGGTTTTGAAATTCGAAGCAAGTGATTGATTTGGATTTTAAAAACAATATCCACAGTAGTAACAATAACATCTCTTAAGTACCTCACTCGACTGCGTGAGTGTACATCTCACTGACCCAATTAGTGAGCGCACTCCATGCCGGAATGTCATTCATACGTCTCGCTAGACCTCCCCTCCTTCTCACATGATTACCACTCCTGCCGGATCAGCTGTCTTGTTTACAAACAAAGCACGCTCTCCCCAGGCGCTACACGGCCACGTACTTTTGAGTGTTGGCTCTCAAATAAAATTCTGCAATAATGATTCTGCACTCATATTCCTGATTATACGTCAAATGGTTCTCTTCTGTAATACGGCTTGAGATTAGCACTATTGAAGACAGATTTAGCACCAGTGCTCAATTCTTCAAGTCTGTAAGCTTTGTTACCCAAATTCTTAATGATGCGGAACGGGCCAATAAATTTTGGACAGAACTTTGCAAATACTTTGTTTTTAGGGTCAGATATCGGTGGTCTTCGAACAAGCCCTAGTTCCTGTTCCTGTAACTCACGGCGAAATTTCTTTCCTCTGTAACTCCTCAGTCTTCGGTCCGCTTGGTTCCTCATGTGCTCTCTTGTTCGCTGAATTCGCAACTCATGTGCTAATAGTGGATCCCTCGGGCATGGAATAATCTTGTCCCACGATCTCTCAGGCAACCTGTTGTGGTGTACAACTAGTGGGACTTGACCCGTCGACTCGTGCTTAGTAGTGTTCATGCACTTCTCAATATCTCCTACTTTGTCAACCCACTTATTATGATCATTAGGAATCATTACTCGGTAATACTTGGCAACACAGCAAATCGTTCTCTCGCTCGGATTCCCACAAGGATGGCGAATGCTCGACAAAACATGTTCTATCCCTAGCCTCTCTAGACCTTGCCTAAAAACATTGCTCGTAAAATAAGTACCATGGTCCGATAAAATGAATTCCGGCTTCCCAAGAATCGGAATGACTTTGTTCTGAATTCTGCTGAGGACTTGCTTTGATGTCGTCTTCTGGATTGGACATAACACTACCATCTTGGAAAACACATCGACACACACAAGAAGGTGTCGGCATCCTCGTTTTCCCTTAACCAGAGGGCCAAAAACAGTCAATAGCGACCAGCTCGCATGGTTTTTGAGGTAATAATGGTTTTGGAGGTTGTTTCATAATGAAGTTGTTTGGCTTAGTGCGCTGACACGCGTCACAAGTTCTTATTACTTCCACAATGGTATATCGCATCTTAGGCCAAGTAACGGTTTCCCCTATTGTCGCTTCTGTTTTGTCCGTGCCAATATGTGCTAGGCTTTCGTGGACATGCCACGTGAATCTTCTCTCTAATGATGCTGGAACTAGAATTCGCAGTTTGGTGTGATCCTCATCCACGTACTTATGCAAAAGGTTATTCAAGTAGTGAAATTTCGCTTCCTTGGCACGGGCTTCTCGATATTCAGGTGAATCTGGTTGTAGTTCCTTCCTGTAAAACTTGATCATCATCATCATCCATGGGTCCTCTTCTTGTTCCTTCTGAATTTCCTTTAGTCTGTCCAAAAACTCACGAGCCTTAGGTGTTAGTGCTATATAGTGAACTTACGCTGCTATCTCGTTCTCATCTTCAGGATTCCTGCTTAAAGCATCTGGTATGATGTTCATCCTTCCAGGGCAATGCTCTATAGTAATGTCGAACTGCTGTATGTAAATGGACCAACGCGTAACTCTCTCACTTGCCATCGTCGTCTTGAATAGGAATGTTAGTGCATGGTGGTCAGTTCTGACAACAATGGAATAACCGAAAATCATCTTGCGCCATCGTTGAAGTGAATACAAAATCGCCAGCAACTCAAGCTCTGTCACAGTGTAGTTCCTCTCGTGCTTCCTCAATATACGACTCGTAAATGCCAAATATGATCTTTTCTTGGGTTCATCAGCGTCCTCTTGGTACAGCATGGCACCGATTCCAATCAATGAAGCGTCTGCTTGAATTATAAATTTCTTCTCGAAGTCTGGATACCCTAGATTCACACAATTCTCCAGTAAGTCTTTCGTAGCTCTAAAGGACCTGTCGCACTCTTCATTCCACGACCATCGATTTGACTTCTTTAGCATCTCTTGCATTGGTGCTACTGTTTCCGTGTATCCTGGACAATTCTCCTTGAAGAAACCTGTCACTCCCAAAAACGCTCTTACATGTTTTACTTTAGTTGGTGTGGGGAATTTCTTGACTGCGTCAATTTTCGCCGGATTAGGCCTTACGCCCTCAACATCAATTATGTGACCCAAATACAGAATCTCGCTCTGGCAAAAGTGCGATTTCTTTAAATTAATTTTGAAATTCATGGTTCTCAAGTTATCCAGAAGTTTGTTTAGGTTTACCAAGTGTTCCTCCATTGTTTCTGATGCAATAAGTATGTCATCAACATATCTCGTAGTGAAGCTCTTGACCTCCTCAGTCAGATTCCTGTCTAGTGCTCTTATCAATGCACAGCCAGCTGTTTTTACACCAAAGGGCATGCGAGACCAGATATAACTTTGGTTATCGAATAAAAACCCCGTCAATAGTTGGGATTTTACTTCAAGTTCAAGATGGTGGAAACTATTTGTTAAGTCGACGCTAGAACAAATCTTCTTCCCACGGAAGCCCTTCAATACATCCTTGATCCTTGGTGCTTGGTCATGCTCAACTAGCAGTTTACTGTTCAAACCTCGTGTGTCTAGGCATAATCTAATTGATCCATTTGGTTGCTGCTTTTCTTATCATGCCGGAATCTAATAAATTACTAATGATGTCCTTCACCTGAGCAAAATGTTTCTCTGGGATCGGGTACAATTTACTCTTAAATGGAGTCCAGTCGGTAACTTGCATGGCATACTGGAAATTTAAAACTTTTCCAGGGATGGTGTCGAAAGCTCCTTTATGATGTCTCAGAATTTCTTCTAATTTTCTTCTATCAGGTTCCCCTACTATTGCCTCCTTAAGCCGCTCCTGAAGTAAAATTTCAAATTTAGATCCGCTAATTTCTTCTTCCGCCAAATGTACCCAAAGTTCCTACGAAATATCTCGACTGTCAATTTCAACCACTGCTGAATGGCTTACTCGTTCCTCCGTCAAGTTCTTATCTCCAATCGCCTCGTTAGTGCATTCCTCAATAACCCAAGTATTCGCCTCTCTCTCTAGTGGACTTTCTTCCATGTTCAAACCCACATGACTCGACTTGTTTGAAACTCACAGTGTTATTATGTAAGTCAATTATAGCATGAAAATCACAGATAAAGTTGGCTCCCAAAATAACGTTATAATTCATCTTCGGTATCACGATGAATGTTTGCGAAAATGTGTGGTTTAATATCTCCGGGTCGAAATATGCTTGGTGCTTGCAAACTATGGTCTTGTCAGGAATGACCCCTCTGACTTTCATTAATGGTACAGGCATAATTGGAACGGTTTGTTTACTTCCGATTTCTTTCAACAATACTTCCGTGACTAAGCTCACCTGGCTACCTGTGTCAATTAAACATCTCACTCTAATACCTCCAATACGTGCATAAATAATCGGTAATTGTCTGATGACATTTCCTCGGTCCTTCACCACTTCCTCCAGGCAATCGTCCGGGAATGCTACCCACTCTTCTATGTTTGCAACAATCAACTCTTCCCGCTCCCTGGTGTCCTCCGTTCTCAGGCTATCTGTTTTTGATTCATTCGAGTTTTTTAAATCCAGGGACCCATTCGTTGAGTTCCGCCGGTTGTCATCGCACCTCTCCTGCTGTCGTAATAAGCTTTCCGCCCCCGCTCCTTGGTGATTATCCGGGCTCTCCCTATTCGCCATCGCACGCCCCCACTTCTCTTTCTCCATCTCTTCGGCATTTAACTCATCCAAATACTTCTGTGATTCGACGTACCGCTCATTCCAATCATTGCGATAGTCTCCCTGATTATCTTGGCGATAGTTCCTCGTATTGTTCCACCTGCCATCTCCGTTCCTTTGGTAAGGTCTACCCTGCCTTGGGTTTCCCCTCCAGTTGATATACTCTCGCTGGTACGTCCACTGGTTGTGCTGGTTCTGATTATTATGATTATAATTATCTCGGCGATTCTGGAAGTTCCTATTATTTTGATTGAATTGGTTTCGGCCATCAAACTCTTGCCGTCTTGATGTAAATTGCGTTCCGGTAGATTGTGTGTTTGGTTACTCTGGTCGTGATTAGTTTGGTGTCCCTGAACCACTTCAGCTGTGTTTACACACTCCATGTTCCTTCTCCCTGTCTGCGGACTAACCATACTTGTCTCATCTAGATGGCGGAGTAACTCTTCAGCCTGAACTGCGGTCTTAATATTACCGGCCACTAACAACTGCTGAATATTCATTGGAAGCTGCTTACCAATGGTTAAAACCATGTTTTCCTCAGTAGGGGGGTCGTCAAAATTCCGGAATTTAACCAGCTGTTGGACAAAGAATTCGGAAAATCTGGTGGGATGTGTGCTGTGATATTTCCTGGTGTATAAATCCATTCTCTACCCCTGCTGCAAAGAAGGACTCCAGAACTTTCTCAAGAACGCCTCTCTAAACTGTGCCATGTCGGTAAATGTGTATTTAAAACTCTGGAACCAGATTAAGCTTGGGCCCTCCAAAAACTTTTCCACAAGTCGCAACTGTTTTGCGGGACTGACGTGTTGATCGTTAAAGTAGTCTTCCAGCTGACGTAAAAAATGCTTTGGGAGTGGATCCTCAGTTCTCCCTAAATTTATCGGGTTTGAAATCATTCCCCCTAATTACCTGTATCACTTGGGCAGGTGCCAAGCCGGGTTGTGGCGTTGACGTCTCCCCTCTGTAATGTTGGAACGTGTCCCTCGTTATCTTAGGACTTTGACCTCGGCTCGTATCCTCAGCCAACTTCAAGCCCACCGGACTTCCAATGCTTCCCTGTTTGCCTACTGTGTTTTCTGCAGAGAATGAAGTTGCGTTTTCTAATGACCTTATCTCATTTTTAATTATGAGATCTGTGTGTTCTTGGAGTTTGGACTTCATGTTTTCCTCCAAAGCCTGCACTCTAGAATTGTATTCACCTAGCCGCTTTAAAATCGTCAGCCTATCTTCTTTAGTTTCGTTCACCTGCTGCTCCCAATCTTTCCGGATCCTGTTCTTCAAACTGCTCATTTTTTCTTCGCTTCTTTCCTGATTCTTCTCCAGCTGCTCCCCTATTTCTTGTATCTGCTGCTGAGTTTTGACTAATTGTTCTCCGACCTCTTCTCGTGTTTGCTCTTGTGTCTTAACTAATTGTTCTCCTACCTCTTCTCGTATTACCTGCTGGGTTTTAAATAATTGGTCTTCCAAGTTTTCACGCAAGTGCATACGTTCTTTCTCTGTTTTGATTTCGAGCTTATCGAGTTCCTTTATTACTTCGAGTACATTACTATCGACTGAATTAATCTGTTCCTGTAGTTTATCCTGTGCACTTTTTATTCCAGCCGTGTTGTTTACGCATGCTGCCTCGATTTGTTTTAATTTATCGGCTACCATTTCATCGATTCGAATAAGTTTATTGTCGAATTTAGACTCCAACTTCTTAATCTCACCTAATTGTTTTGCGTTATTTTCCGCTACCTCATCTGCCAGTTTCTCTACTTCCCTAGTACTTTGGTTTATGTCATGGGTGATCTTTTCTAACCGCTCTGTTTGTACTGTTTGTGTTATTGCCTGTCCTGATAGTTTATGGTTTAATTCGTTTAATTGTTTATCGGTATCCAATTTCAGGACCTGCAATTGCGTAGTTATGTTACCGCTCATGTCTTGTAACTGTCTATCGCTGTGCTCGCGTAATTCGTATAATTGTTTGTCACTATCTATCTTCTGTGTTTGTAATTGCGTAGTAATATTACTTAATTGTTTATCATTGTCTTCGCTCATTTCCTCCTTCATGTTCTTTAACTGTTCTTCCGTTTTCGCAGACATTTGCATCGACATCTGCTCTAACAACCCTTTGATTTCTTCGATGCTAGCCATCGCACAATACACAAATATAACCAGAGAAAAACAGGGTCATGCACCGGGATTTCAGTCATACACACGTACACACGTCTTGATATTTAAATACTACTGATTCTAATTTAATAAAATTTTCAGTATTCAAAATTTACTGAATTATGACTCTTATTTCCAAACAACAAAATAACTCTCTTGTGATCTGCTTTTAAATTCCTAACCAACAGAATTTAAGAACGACACCAATTAACCGAAGTTAATTAAATGTAAAATATAAGGCAACACCTTCCTGCTTTGACTGAGTTCAATAATATGCAAATTTTATAATTTTAATGCCGGGCGCCAGAACAAGTTAATAACAAATACAATATCAACTTCTAACCTTGTTCAATATTTCTAACTTTAAGAACTCAGTGATTTTACTAATGCACATGGCGGTACAACATCGCCTCAATTTACTGAATTTACTTTTGCCCGCTTGACCTGGCATCATTTCTCAGCGAAATAAATATGATATCAGCACAGCAACAACAACAACAATCCCCACTTGGGCAGCCATTTTTATTTTATGAACCCTTGCAAAGAAGCTTATCAGACTCAGTTTCGGGGGGTGTAACAGTCCATTTCGTCAGTTGTTGTTAAAGCGCTTCATTAACATGCAGGGTAACATATAACAAAATAACATGCAGGAAAAAGTGAAGCCAGGGTTAAAACAAATGAATTTAATGACAGATCAGCTACTTAACAAAATGAAATAAACAAACAAAACTCCCAAAAGTGACTCCCACTGAATAAAATTAACTTGCCAAAAACTAGGCCTAATCTCAGGAGAGATTATTAATCGGACCAAATGTCCCAAAATCTACAATGACAATGTATACGTGTGTGCTGTTCTACATGCTTAACGATGAGTACAAATGAATGCATGATTCGTCATCATCCGGATAAACTTTCAGAAGACGAATCCGCATTGCTTAGAGCTAGACAGACGTGGGGAACAACTATACAAAACTTAAAACTAAACCGACACTTCCTATACTAAATAAACAACAAATAATTTCCGCATGAAATTGGAATCAAGAACTGCCGTAGCAAAACATTACTGCCTAAAATTAGGACTTCTCAAAATCAACACAAATAAGATAACACGTGACCAACAAAAAAAACATACATATGACCGCCGTCATTTTTGCAAGTAAATACAACTACACCACACGGGTGTCACACAGAAAAACTAAAATGAACTGAGTCATAGAAAATCACTAGGCTCATAGCCAACATTTACATCAATAACACAATATACCATCCATACGACATGCAATAATCCGTAACAAACGTGGCGAACTCCCCAATTAATTATGGTCCAAATAACCATCACAAAAGAACAGGTTTGCTAATGATAGATTAATATGGGCCAGTCGGACAACAGGACTGCCTAACAAAATAAGTCACCACAGCTAGACGGGCGCTAAGTGGAAATCTGCACATCTGTCAACCCACGTGTCAATAACCTCGACCTCCCAAGGCACGGGATCGAGTCTCGAAGAAGCGTGCCCCAAAGCACAATATATACGTGTGTGTGTGTGTGTGTCAGAACAAAATATATCTCAGCATTTCCCCTAGGAAATCCTGGAATCAGCATTGGACAAGGTACAGTAGCCTCCTCGGAGCGCCCTGCCTTTCCATCAAAAAAATACAACAACAGCAATATGAGGGCGGTAGCACCATCTACCCCTCTTCACGAAGAATCAAAACACACACTTGACACAAGAACACACACAGAATCACACGCATGGGTTTGACAGAAACCTGAAATAAATGACATAAATATTTTTCCACCAGCTCGCGCTTCCGTTCTAGGCTGTGACTAACGAACCTGAAAAGGACTAAAAAAAATCTAAAAAATTAGAACTAAGGTGTTCTACAATTACATCTTAATTTGTTGCGCTCGGCAACCCTAGTATGAGTAATAACCTGTTCAGCAAACATCTTACAAAATTCCCTCCCTTTCCTATAAGAAATATGAACTTTAATAAAGCACCACTTATCGAATGTAACGAGTTTCGCATCCGCATGGATAAAAATCAAATACACGCGCCGTGTATACTAAATATGACTCCAAAGAAAAATATACAACAAACAACTTTGGCCACGCGCCAACGTACATTTAAAACACTAGTGTCGGTGCACAAAAAAACTACACAAGAAAAAGAAATAAATGAACTATTTACACTGTTCCCACGCCTTATCTAACTACATATTGAGTAAATCAATTTTTGTACATCACCGTATCAGCTTGCAGAACATATAACCTCCGTCCCGGCTCATTTACCTCCATCGACGAAGTCGTCGAAGAAGCGATGCACATCAATCCGTCTCCTGACCAAACGTCGGACATCTTGGCGTAGTCTCTTGGACAGAAATGTTCAATGTTAATAAAAATTGCCTGGCTATAATCGCTGTGAGCTACTACTTTCACTCACGTAATGTCCTATGCGATTAATGATCGAAGACTTTCCCTAGCTTAGCATTCGCTTACACACGCACAATTATCACTTGAAAAATACAATACAAAATTTACATAAATTATACACTTCAAACACATCGTCACTGGCTTGAAAAACAAGTCTTAAACATGACTGTCTCGCAGTCCTTATCTCGCTAGATATCTCCACTGCTCTACGTGAACCTTGCTCGTTTGAGCACACTTGGAATGTTAGTAAAGTCTTGCCCATTAAGAGCTGAAAATCGTGACGCAGACTGGCGTGAACCTTTGCTCACCAGAGCTCAATAAAGTTGTCACTAGTATGATTATTAAGAGCGGTAAATCGCGACGCAGACTGACGTGACCCTTGCTCACCAGAGCTCAAAACAGTTGTCCTCGAAACCGCTTCTCCTCGATCAATTTATTGGAAACTGACAGAATGAGATGGAGTGGGGAGAATTAATAAAAATATTCTTGAGTTTTCATCTCACAAACTTGGGACTAGTATCAATCTTCATCACTTTATTCAAACGTCTCAGCACACTTATGCGGAATTATTTCGGATCGGCGGTTCTTTAGATATGCGTTTCCGCGCCTTTTTTTACAGGGTACGCCACCCATCGCGTGGTTTTGGCGTGGTCTCATCTGATTGGGTGATTCAATCCTAGGTCGGTTTAAACTCACTCGTGACCATCCCCTAATGACTCCAATTTTGGTGCGCGTTGTTACACAATTTGTCCTTGAACTCGGCTTACCCGGTCGTCTTCAAGAATAACTACCAAGCCTGCAACTTTGGTAATCATTGCAACACACTAACTTGGCTTCCCCTTAGTCAATTTCCACATGTACTGCCTGGGCATCAGTAATAATAATATTAAATCATGAATACTTATTCATCGCAGATTAATAAGGGTTCAGTATATGGGAACGTAAATCGTGGAGAATTCCTTACTTTACGGGAATAATAAAAGTAAAATCTGTTGCGGCAATGTATTAACAATAGCCAGAAAGAATAATTGGGAAATAAAAATATGTGTCGGAAGTGGGATTCGAACTGCTCCTCCCATTGCGCGATGCATAAATTAAGAGACTTCAACGCTGCCGACTGACCTAACGAATCACTGGTGTACGGGCGCAATATTAAGGTACTTAAACAACATTCGTACTCAACAGTCAGTATAATTTCTTCTACATTTCCTGTCGTTTATAATATTCTATTCCTGTTTATATCGTGGAAACTTCATAATCAATATTCCCCTCCTTTATTATAATTCTTATAAATAACTATTACATTGAAACGCGGTGGACATGAGCCATGTCTGTCATTAACCAAGGTGATTCTGCGCATGCGCTTGAGCCAATAATTTTGCAGTTTTGTTTATAAATTTAAAAATATATGGTAACATATTTGTTTATTTTAAAGACACTCTGCAAATATAAAGGCCTACAGCTTTCGACAGATTGCTCTACGAAGTGAATCGGTTCTACCGTTCCCTCAATCTCGCGGTAACAAATATCAGCTTAGTGTTTTAAATATATAGATAGATGGATGTATCGTATTATCAACTAATTATTCTTCAAATTCGATGCGTATAAAATGTCAACGGATGGCAAATCAATGTAGTCCCAAATAGAACAGTAACGGTATCTGGTGGAAAAGTTTCGCATAAGAAATCTATTTACTGAACAGGGACCTGGATTATAATTTCCGTGGAACTAATGTCATATCCTTGCTTCCTCCAAGAAGTTATGGTGTGTTTATGTCAATAATTGCATTCACTAAAATTGTCGGCGAAATCTAACAAATGTGAAGAAATTGGTGTTGCGGATATTAAGGTACAGTGCTATTTCTTTTGCAATATTGCCCAGTTTGTTTATGCATTGCAACTACAATGATTGATCCAATATAGGCTTAGTTGTCAACTTTCAAATCATGTAAATCATGTCCGAAATGTTGGATTTTCAGTGCATGTCAGACGCTATCCTTACCTAATTGGTCAAAGAATGATAATATTGAGCTCTGATTGGTTGGAAAAACTGTGTTAGAATGAAAAGTAGTACTTAAATGACCCCCATTATGATACAGTTTTCTGACATATAACATTTACATATCGACATCGTCGAATATAAAGATTTATATTGAACCCTTTATCCACAGGCTGTATAAAGGATTCTAATAATTATTCATCATCTTTTGATACATTTCTGCAGACATCAGATATGAGAGCCAGACGGTGTTGGGAAATATTGAGAAATCAGTGGCCAAGAGGACACAATGGTTTAAGCTCCTGTGGTATTTTAGGAAGAAGCATATATATTCTTGGGACATAGGACAGGTGCAACTTTTAGCGCGGAAGACGGCTTGGGGACGCACATTATGGCCTGTTGCTAGGAAGGTTGGCGCCAAGAAGGAAATCGAATGCTACGAAGCAATTGGTCTATCATCATGTTAACCACTCCCTACTGCTGAAAAATATGTAAAAGTGCGCAAAGACATACAAGAGTCTGGGCCAATAATATCAAGACGCCTTGTTTTAGCGGCAACTCGGCTTGATAACGCACACTGGTAAATTAACGCGGGAGTTATCTACAGATTAATTCCACGATCGATTCGAGCCGGCTACAGCATAATCGTAACCTCCACACTGCTACGAACTCAATGATACCGATCGCATGCTAGTCTGATAATTATTATGGAATATTTTTTTAATAAATCCCCTTCCACACCTACCCTAGTCAGTTTCATTTATAAGGATCCAAGATGCTTCGAGGATCACCACTCATTTTGTACGTCTGAGGACGCAACGTTCATTCACTCATTTTGTACGTCTGAGGTCGTAAGATTCATACTCTGCATATTTTCATGTTATTGAACATTGAACAGTGTCGTCAAGTTATAAGTGTAACTTCAGTGATTTATTTATAATCCCAGCACTATCAGTAGGGTCCAGTTCATCGAAATAATTCACCAAATAGACTGTCAAGGAATATAGTATTTGATAGGTGAATATAGTAGGAATTATATCGTGTGTGTATCTGACAAAACTTTATTTAATTCAGCACGAGATGACGTCTAAGAACGAGAACGGAACTGGGAACCAGCAGGACATTTGCCAGAAGATGTCGATGACCAGATAAACATCTTAAAGGCGATGGCTGCAGACTTTTGTCCTGGCGCTGTTTTAAAGGATTGAGTACCAAATGAATGTATTTATTAATTAAATCAGCTATGGTATTATGGGACATATTTTTGTAGATATTTGTTTGGTTGTTTGGTAATGTTGATCATTAGTTTTTTTTTGTTTTACTGACACATTAAATATGGGACTAGCCGAGCGTTGCGTAATTTGTAAATATTGTGATTGTATTTGGTTCAACTGTACGGGGCGACACGCGGAGCCCGTGCTCGCGTTCGCTTGCGTAAATCGCGGTCAAGCATTATTATTCGGAGGTATGCCTTACAACAAAAATGGAACTGAATTAATTTTGAGATTAAAAAATAGAATTTGGAGGGTAAGATTATTTGTGAATAGAATTTTATGACGGATCAGGATTATTTTGATAGTTGCTTTCCAGCAGATTTTGAACGGGATGGCACTTTGCACCCGTGTTTTTGCTGTGTATTTTTTGTTAATGTGTCAATGGACGCAATATTGTTGATCTGTTTTGAGCCGACCCAGTGTGTGCGTTTGAGAGTCAGTCCAAGCTTTGGTGCGTTGTGTGATTTTTTATAATGTGCTAGCGAGAATATATCATGGTGATTATTCTGTCTTGCTACTCATTAGCCCAGTTCATGACCTCGCGGGGGTGAACTTGTGGTATATATTTGTGTTTCTCGCCATCCAGTGGATGGGTGAGATATGTTGACGTTTCCAGAGTGAAACTGCATCTAGCTTGCGGGGCTGAGAGAGATATTTGTGGCAGTGGTGACTCATACGAGAAGGGCGCGCTCAAATCAGATAACGTGACTTGTCATTAGTAACAGGCTTGCTACCTGTACTGCAATTTAAGATGTTTAAAATTCACAAAACCCTGATCGGTTATAATGAGTATTGATTGATTAAATGGGTGCTGTCCATAGTTGTACGGTAGCTTCCGAAATTCGTGTTTGTCTGGCGTTTTATATAAATGTAAACATGGTTTTTCAGCCGTTAGGCGTGTATTTTGCTGTTGTTGGTTCAATTTTTGGAGTGTTTATTCTTACGCGTCCTTGACCCGTGTCAAGTTAGGGTGCGCGAAGCTATGTTCCCAAGTTATGCTGAGAGCGTTTTGGCCTATTTCTGGCATGCTCTTTTTGTGTTCATTTTGTGCTCCGGCACCAGCTAGGATCTCAGGGAGATTCTTCATTCTGTTTATATTATTAGATCTTGCATGTGTCAGTAGTAATTATAGTGTATTAATTAAGGGTGGGTCCCATAGCCGTAGTGTGATTTAAAAGATGCAACTCCGTAAGCGACATGACTGTTTCAGTTGTAAACGGACTCGCATCAGTACTCAATTTCTTATTAACGAACAGTACACCACACATTATATAACTTCTTGACCAGAAAGAATGGACTTGTATCCATAGGTTATGACGAGTGAGTTCTTACCGCTCATATGCTTATGTTATGATTTTATCATTTATGTGAAGCTGCATTATCATTGTCTTGTTGTGACGAGCGAGTTCCTACCGCTCAGTGTTACTATTATTTATTAAGGGGGTGAAAGTCAGGGAGGACTTCTTTTTATTTATTATTATTATTATGCACATACCTTTTCAGTCATTAAATTTCTTTTATTCTACTTGTTATCCATTCTATTTCTGGTATAGCCTCTGTCATGAACCTTTCTATTCATTAGAGCATGTTGTTTTTAGTGAACTTTGCTGTGTATCGCAGTCTGGACTGAACACGACCCCGTAGATGAATCTTGAGAAAACCATGCTTTATTGAAGGGTGCATAGACAAGCTGGCGCGCCAAGTGGGGCTAGTTCGTTACTAGTTAACTGCTAGAACACGGGGGATAGACAGCATAGATAAGCTGGTGTCATACCGTGGAGCGTTTCGTTGTTTTGGGCTTTTCTAGCGGATCATAAACAAGCTGTTACCCTACATGTGGTGTTTCGCTTTTTTTTGACTGTTTGAGATCACCGGAAGTGATATTTTTAACGTAAATACGGTGAAGAGAAATACCGCCAAGAAAATGGAATATAGAGTAGAATCACGAATTTGCAAGTTAAAATACGATTCACGTTTTGTTTATTGATGTAATTAGTAAAGTAATGTACGTGAAATCGGGCGCCCATTGATTAAATATAAAATTAGATTTGTTTAGAAAGTCAAACTCATGAATATGTTAGGAGGCTGGTAGCCTTAAATGACAATTAATACTTTGTTAAATAGTCAGTGGTAACATCTGATGTGGATAGTAATATATGACTGAATATGTGCGGGGTTAAAATTTATTAAGTAAAGTTAGAACCATTCAGTGATGATTGATTTGCGGGAGTAAAGGGAATAATTTTAAATGAACTGAATTTGGTCAAATGAAGTAAATGTATGTCAAGAATTATATATGTGTGTCTCAGGGAGACGTTTGCATGCCATACTCCTGTTTTCTCAGTGATATATATATTTGTGTGTGATAATGGCGACAGTCGCAGAGATCCAGGCGATCATTGAAAGTGCTACGCACGAACCCAGAAACTTTTAAAAGAACAGAGTGAAAAGTTAGACATTAAATTAGCGGAACAAAATGAGTCATTCCAGACTCAAATGAATGAGACTATAAAAACACAATTATCTGAACAGAATGAGTCATTCCAGACTCAAATGAATGATACTATAAAAACACAATTATATGAACAGAAGGCACAATTAATTGATCAGGGTAACTCGTTACAAGCGCAAGTAAATGAAAATATAAACACACAATTAGAAGCGCAAGAAAGTAGAAATACGAGTCAGTTAGCCACATTATCTGCAGAAATGAAAGAATACACTACACAGCAAATTATTCAATTCGCGCTTGATATAAGTAAGAATAATGACAAACAGCTAGGTCAGATACAAAAATTAGGGGACACGTTCAACCGTAAATTAAATGGTTTGGACGAAACTGTATTAGCAAAACTAGCTCAGATAGAATTAGCATGCACGGTAAATAACATTGAGGTTAAAACGGCACAGGATGGTCTTGAAAAGCGGTTTGATAAAATGGAGGAGGATTCTACGTTTATCCAGGGACAATTGTCAGCAGTAAATGAAAGCATTACGGGCCTAATAAAGGACATGGATAAATTAGAAATACAATCAGCAGAGCGATGGCAAAACCTAGATTCGGACCAGGATAATTTAAAGAGTACGATAGATGAGAATAATCTACGTCTAGAAGACAGGCTTGAGAAGATAGAATCGAATCAGGAGGACACGAAACAGCAGATGGAAGAAAAACTGGGAGCGATTAAAGATAGCATCAGAAAGGATTGGCGTAAGATGAGCAGCGAATCTAAAGAAGAACGGTTAACAATCATAAAGACCGTCGGTGATAATCATACGCGCATTAAAGCACTTGAGGAAGAAATCAAGAGTAAAATGAAGGAATAGTCGGACAGAATCATAAAAGCAGAGTTACGTTCATTAGGACAGAACACGTTATTTCAGACAGCGCGTGCTAAAGATAAGGAAGTTGACTCAACGAGCCAGGGGGCAATTAGCGCGGAAAGTGGCCACGGACTGACAGGTAGCCCATTTACAACTAACACAGAGGGATTTCACAACAACGTTGGAGGAACCTCTACTCCTCAACATGGCTCTCAGCACCCTCAGGTAGTACAAGTAATTCGATCAAATGAATTTAAACCTAATAAATTCACAGAAAATTCTGGTGTTACACCGAAGGCGTATCTAAAAGAGATGGATCACTATTTTAATGATAAGAATATACCGCCCGAGCGTCGTTTAAGACTGATGGAACGATTTCTTTCGGGAAATGTACTTACGTGGTTCTTGAGCTTTAAGTATACTTTCAGAGGGATGGATGATTTCAAGATTGCGTTCCTTAAAAGGTACTGGTCGGCTTCTCTACAACAAAGCCTTAGAATGGAACTTTATTCGAGAAAATATCAGTCGACTCAGCAGACGAAATATTCAGATTTCTTTTCGCTACATTTGTTGAAATTTCGGGATCTTGATCACCCTTTAGAAGAATTGGAGCTGTTTATGACGATTGCACGGCAGTTGCCAGTAAATGTTCAGCAGGTGTTAGTAGCAGCGAACGTGGACACAGCGGTTCGAGCCGAACAAATCTTACGTCAGATTGACGAGACAATATCTCACTTGCAGCAAAGAGGGGGACGACGGCTGGAACTTGTAAACACAACGGAGGTGGTTAAACCCGCTCAAATACACACCAGGTCGCAGGCCACAAATACAACTGTGTCAACAACACCACCAAGACGAGGTCAGGAGGGTGACGAAAATAGGTCATACCAGCGTCATGAAAATAATAATGATAGACAGACCCAGGGCAACAATAGGTATCAGCAGCGAGGATACCAACAATGGAGAAATAATAGGAGAAATGAGGGACCCTACAGACGTTACGAAAATAACAGTAATGATAATCGACAGTGGCGTGAAAGGAGATATCAGAACCAGGGGGACTATCAGAATTATAGAAATGATTGGATTGACAGGCACGCCGAATCGCAGCGCTACCTGGAAGAACTACACGCTAATGGAGGGGACGAACAAAAACATTGGGAACATGCAATTAATAGGAGGTCAAATCCAGATACTCACATTGAGGGGGCCGAGAGTTTATTGAAGCAGGAAGAATGCCAGGGAAATACGCGACAGAAGGATGATGGTAGTCGCGGGGGCTGTAAAAAAAATCCCAATAATTGAAAAAAGGACTCACCCTGAGAGAGCAACAGCCGGATCGTGAAGAAGGATGGGTCGTGGCACACATACAAGAGCGGATAGCTTTGCCGGAAGATTGCCTGGAGGAGATTGTAAAACCACGGAACGATGATATCAAACAATTACCTATTATTTATGCCAAGATTGGTGGAATTAACGTGAGATGCTTAGTTGACACGGGGTCGCAAATCAGTCTTGTATCGGAGGCTTTGGTTCGAGAGTTGGGACGGAGTCAGAATATTCCTGTGATTCCAGTACCGCAACTCAAGGTGAGGGGCGTTATTCCCGAACGCACCGTCACTTGCAAACGTCAGGCATTTATAGAATTGGATATATTAGACCATATATTTGGACAGACTTTCATCATAATGGCTAAAATGAATTTTAACATTATTCTAGGTGCACATTTCATTTGTGACTACCAGGCAGTCATAGATTTGCACAATATTACAGTCAGTTTTAAGGAGTTTGATAAACTGAAGGATGTGGGCTTACACATGGATGAAATCACTACAGGGAAAGACGTGAGTTCATGGGCATTGGAGGCAATAGCAGAGGAGACAGAAGAGGAGACACGAAAGGCGGAAGATGACCTTATAGATGTGGCTGTTGTGGAATTAAACAAAGAGAGTGACTCTCAGGTGATATAGGCCTTACTAGCAGAAGGAGAGGACAGCGATACTCAGTTTGAAGAACTATTACAGGAGCGGCTCAGTGACATACAACTAGGGGTTGAACATAGGAAGAAACTTGAGGAGATCTTAAGAAGACACAAGGCAGTGTTTGACACAGTTCCAGGGAAGATAATAAACTTTCAGTATTCTATGCAGGTTGAGGATTGGTCCCCATTTCGAAGCAAATTGTACCCTATACCAGAAAACATCGGGAGCCGGTTAAAGGGATTATTGATGATATGTTGCAAGCTGGAGTGATTAAGAAGACTCCTACACCTTATTTAAATGCGATTTTGGCAGTAACAAAACCAAATGGATCCATTAGACTTTGTCTAGACGCCAGAAATCTAAACATGCGCCTTATTTTTCCCGAGTATGACAAAGCGCCAATCATCAGAGACGTCTTAAAAAGATTTAAGAACAAGAGCATCTATTCATCAGTAGACCTGACGAGTTCGTTTCACCATCTCGAACTGGATGAGAAGTCACAGCTTCTTACTGGCTTCTTGTTCGATAATCAGACATATTGCTTCGTCCGCATGCCCTTCGGCGTTAAAACTGCTGGATGCGCATTAATTCGAGCCTTGGATCGGAACCTGACTGAAGAAGTGAAGGAAATGACGGTACGATATATTGACGATATACTCTTGGCTTCAGATAACATCGAGACACATATGGAAAATTTGGATAAGCTTTTGGACAACCTTAGAACTGCAAATTTTAAAGTCAACTTGAAGAAATCCCATTTCTTCAAGAAGGAGATTTTATACTTGGGGCACATCATTGACCAGGAGGGAGTGAGACAAAACCCTGCGAAGATAGAGGCTATAAAGAATTTCCCTACACCAACGAGAGTGAAACATATCAGAGCTTTCCTTGGAGTGACGGGCTTCTTTAAGGAAAACTGCCCAGGATATACTGAAACCGTAGCACCTATGCAGGAAATGCTGAAGAAGAACAACAAATGGCTTTGGAACGCTGAGTGTGAGAAATCATTTCAAGAGACAAAATTATTACTGGAAAATTGTATCAAACTAGGTTATCCAGACTTTCAACGGAAATTTATTATCCAAGCGGATGCTTCCATGGTTGGTATAGGAGCAATGTTATACCAAGAAGATCCAGTTAACCTTCAACGTCGTGATTATTTAGCATTTGTGAGCCGCAGATTGCGTAAACACGAGCGCAACAATACGGTCACGGAACTCGAATTGTTGGCAATACTTCATGCGTTACAACAATGGAAACGAATTGTGTATAGTTACCCCATTGTTATTAGAACAGACCACAAAGCACTAACGTTCTTGTTCAAGACATCTATGGCTAGCGAGCGTGTGACACGTTGGTCCATCTACATACAACAATTTAACATCGAAATTGAACATTGCCCAGGAAAAATGAATGTAATTCCGGATGTATTAAGCAGGAACCCCGAGCCTGATACCGAAGAAACAGCGATAGTACAGCATATTGAGTTAACAGCAAAGGACCATGCATTCTTGGAGGAATTACGGGAGATAAGACAAGAGCAGGAAGCAGAACCGTGGATGTACCAAATGATACAGTACTTTAAGAAGGAATTACCAGCGAGAACCCCGGCCTACAGAGAAGCAAAAGCTAGAGAAGGAAGATATGTCTACCTTAACAATTTGCTGCATAAATGGATAGATGAAAAACACACCAAATTACGTATCATGGTACCTGCATCATTACAAGGAGGACTTACTAGGCACATACATGAAAGATTCGGTCACGTGGGATTAGACAAGGCACAGGCAACCATAGGAGAAACGTTTACATGGCCGCGAATGAGGACTACCATTTGTGACGTAATAAAGACTTGCGTTCCTTGTCAGAGGACGAAGCCGAATAATTACGTAATGAGGCAGTATCCTAGACCATTGCTACCTCATAAACCCTGAGAGCTCGTGGCCCTGGACTGTTTCGGTCCAATCCCGAAAGGTAGGCGAGGTTGCCGTCACTTGCTAGTGTGTATTGATGTATTTTCTAAGTTTGTCGTATTGTGTCCCATTCAGAAAACTACCTCGAAACAAGTACTCAGTCGTATTAGAAATAGAGTTATTCCAATCCTTGGAGAACCAGAGTTTATATTGTCGGACCATGGAAGCTATTTTACGAGTGCTGAATTCAAGAAAGGTATGGAGGACTTGGATGTAAAACACATGTTTAGTAGCATTCGCCACCCTCAAGCTAATCAAGCGAACGCGCTATAAAATGTGTTACTAAATACTTGAGGACCTTCATTCCCAATGAACATCACAAGTGGGTAGACAGGATCAAAGATGTAGAGACCTGTATGAATACAACTAGACATGAATCGACTTGCCAGATTCCCATGGTCTTGCACATGAACGAATATCCAGTAAGATCGTGGAGCAACATAATCAATTGCCCACAAGATCCCATGGTTGGTCATGAGTTGAGAATTGAGAGAACGAGAGTCCATATGAGAAACCAGGCGGATCGCAGATTACGTCGTATCAGAAATAAGAGGTATCACAGAGAACTATTAGTCAACGAGCTTGTATTAGTACGGAAGCCAGCGACATCTGATCCAGAAAAGAAGGTATTTAACAAGTTCAGTCCAAAATGTATTGGCCCCTTCTGTATTGTACGTAATCTTGGTAACAACGCATACAGAGTGAAAGAATTGAGTACAGGTACAATGTCTGTCTACAACGCGGCGAATTTAAAATTGTATTTTACTAGTGAACCTTGGGAACGCAGAAATAATAATGCAAATTGAATATATGGACGTCCTTTTTGCACATCCTACTATACGTGGATCAATGAGTACGTCAGTTGAACGAGAAAGTAGGGAGCAGCCTGCTGTGGTCATACACTAATGAGCTCTGACGATGACGACACAGCGAGAGAGCGAGCGAGAGATACAAGGACACTGGAAAGGGGAGATACTAACCTTAGGCGATCAGACAAGCAGGCAGGCTTGGGGAATGTCTGAATGAATGAGGAAGCTGAAGTAAACACGAGCGCGTGTTGACACTCCAACGACAGTGGCGGCTAGACTAAACTGATGAGAGGGAGATTTCTCTAGGATTGGCAGAAATGGATTACAGATGTTATGTGTTCGTTAAAAAATCGACTATTTGTTATGTTCGATTTTTTCCATGCAGGGGGATTGTGAACCCTTTATCCACAGGCTGTATAAAGGATTCTAATAATTATTCATCATCTTTTGATACATTTCAGCAGACAACAGATATGAGAGCCAGACGGTGTTGGGAAATATTGAGAAATCAGTGGCCAAAAGGACACAATGGTTTAAGCTCCTGTGGTATTTTAGGAAGAAGCATATATATTCTTGGGACATAGGACAGGTGCAACTTTTAGCGCGGAAGACGGCTTGGGGACGCACATTATGGCCTGTTGCTAGGAAGGTTGGCGCCAAGAAGGAAATCGAATGCTACGAAGCAATTGGTCTATCATCATGTTAACCACTCCCTACTGCTGAAAAATATGTAAAAGCGCGCAAAGACATACAAGAGTCTGGGCCAATAATATCAAGACGCCTTGTTTTAGCGGCAACTCGGCTTGATAACGCACACTGGTAAATTAACGCGGGAGTTATCTACAGATTAATTCCACGATCGATTCGAGCCGGCTACAGCATAATCGTAACCTCCACACTGCTACGAACTCAATGATACCGATCGCATGCTAGTCTGATAATTATTATGGAATATTTTTTTAATAAATCCCCTTCCACACCTACCCTAGTCAGTTTCATTTATAAGGATCCAAGATGCTTCGAGGATCACCACTCATTTTGTACGTCTGAGGACGTAACGTTCATTCACTCATTTTGTACGTCTGAGGACGTAAGATTCATACTCTGCATATTTTCATGTTATTGAACATGGAACAGTGTCGTCAAGTTATAAGTGTAACTTCAGTGATTTATTTATAATCCCAGCACTATCAGTAGGGTCCAGTTCATCGAAATAATTCACCAAATAGACTGTCAAGGAATATAGTACTTGATAGGTGAATATAGTAGGAATTATATCGTGTGTGTATCTGACAAAACTTTATTTAATTCAGCACGAGATGACGTCTAGGAACGAGAACGGAACTGGGAACCAGCAGGACATTTGCCAGAAGATGTCGATGACCAGATACACATCTTAAAGGAGATGGCTGCAGACTTTTGTCCTGGCGCTGTTTTAAAGGATTGAGTACCAAATGAATGTATTTATTAATTAAATCAGCTATGGTATTATGGGACATATTTTTGTAGATATTTGTTTGGTTGTTTGGTAATGTTGATCATTAGTTTTTATGTTTTACTGACACATTAAATATGGAACTAGCCGAGCGTTGCGTAATTTGTAAATATTGTGATTGTATTTGGTTCAACTGTACGGGGCGACACGCGGAGCCCGTGCTCGCGTTCGCTTGCTTAAATCGCGGTCAAGCATTATTATTCGGAGGTATGCCTTACAACAAAAATGGAACTGAATTAATTTTGAGATTAAAAGATAGAATTTGGAGGGTAAGATTATTTGTGAATAGAATTTTATGACGGATCAGGATTATTTTGATAGTTGCTTTCCAGCAGATTTTGAACGGGATGGCACTTTGCACCCGTGTTTTTGCTGTGTATTTTTTGTTAATGTGTCAATGGACGCAATATTGTTGATCTGTTTTGAACCGACCCAGTGTGTGCGTTTGAGAGTCAGTCCAAGCTTTGGTGCGTTGTGTGATTTTTTATAATGTGCTAGCGAGAATATATCATGGTGATTATTCTGTCTTGCTACACATTAGCCCAGTTCATGACCTCGCGAGGGTGAACTTGTGGTATATATTTGTGTTTCTCGCCATCCAGTGGATGGGTGAGATATGTTGACGTTTCCAGAGTGAAACTGCATCTAGCTTGCGGGGCTGAGAGAGATATTTGTGGCAGTGGTGACTCATACGAGAAGGGCGCGCTCAAATCAGATAACGTGACTTGTCATTAGTAACAGGCTTGCTTCCTGTACTGCAATTTAAGATGTTTAAAATTCGCAAAACCCTGATCGGTTATAATGAGTATTGATTGATTAAATGGGTGCTGTCCATAGTTGTACGGTAGCTTCCGAAATTCGTGTTTGTCTGGCGTTTTATATAAATGTAAACATGGTTTTTCAGCCGTTAGGCGTGTATTTTGTTGTTGTTGGTTCAATTTTTGGTGTGTTTATTCTTACGCGTCCTTGACCCGTGTCAAGTTAGGGTGCGCGAAGCTATGTTCCCAAGTTATGTTGAGAGCGTTTTGGCCTATTTCTGGCATGCTCTTTTTGTGTTCATTTTGTGCTCCGGCACCAGCTAGGATCTCAGGGAAATTCTTCATTCTGTTTATATTATTAGATCTTGCATGTGTCAGTAGTAATTATAGTGTATTAATTAAGGGTGGGTCCCATAGCCGTAGTGTGATTTAAAAGATGCAACTCCGTAAGCGACATGACTGTTTCTGTTGTAAATGGACTCGCATCAGTACTCAATTTCTTATTAACGAACAGTACACCACACATTATATAACTTCTTGACCAGAAAGAATGGACTTGTATCCATAGGTTATGACGAGTGAGTTCTTACCGCTCATATGCTTATGTTATGATTTTATCATTTATGTGAAGCTGCATTCACATTGTCTTGTTGTGACGAGCGAGTTCCTACCGCTCAGTGTTATTATTATTTATTAAGGGGGTGAAAGTCAGGGAGGATTTCTTTTTATTTATTATTATTATTATGCACATACCTTTTCAGTCATTAAATTTCTTTTATTCTACTTGTTATCCATTTTATTTCTGGTATAGCCTCTGTCATGAACCTTTCTATTCATTAGAGCATGTTGTTTTTAGCGAACTTTGCTGTGTATCGCAGTCTGGACTGAACATGACCCCGTAGATGAATCTTGAGAAAACCATGCTTTATTGAAGGGTGCAATAGATATTGTAAAGGACTATTGAAGAAGAAAATAATTATGGGATGACATGTTTCGCTCGTCAATCATCATCAGATCCAAATACGCAAGACAAATATCTCGACAAAACACTACTATACTTACAGTGACACCCACAGGCAGTCTCTGCCCTCTAAAAACAAAATACAGCAATAACAGTTACACCTTGATGGATTATTTTAAGGGACGAAGACGTTTTCTTGATGGGATAGTCTTTTCTGAGTTTTTGCAACTTTAAAATAAACAGTTATTTTTGGTACTCAATACCTTAATATATATCAGTAATAAATACCACACTTACTAGCGGCTTCGGTGGCGAAGTTGGTAGCATGCTGAACTGTTGTGCCCAAGGTAGCGGGTTCAATCCCGGCCGAAGTAGTCGGATTTTTTAAGAGCGTTAAAAATCCTTCAGTATGCCTTCCTTCGGAGGGGAAGTAAATCCAGCGGTCCCATGTCATAGATTTATGCCATGTAAAAGAGCCTTCCACAGACTAAACTTGTTTGAAGCTAAATTGTTAGGTTAGATTTCGTCGGAACGCTCTATCAAAGTTCCAACGTTCACCACTAGGTAGTGAAAGTTGGAACTACTTGAAATTGTACGGAACTTGTAGCTCTCCCTAAGGGTGTCCGCTGGAAGCAGCTACAGACTCAGGCGAGCCGAACATGTCCTCGGTCACTCCCGGCACTAAAAGCCATACGATAAATAAAAAACCGCACTTACTAAGTTTTCTGACGGGGTTTCTTGTATATTAAATAACAATTGCATCTGTCGTTAACTGTCTGGCGACCAGTTCATAATCATAAACCCAGAATGCTCAGCAAATACAATTTCAAGCTAATATTAACACACAGAGCGTATGTAACTGAAATTACTTAGGTCTAGAATTGATGTAGGTACCCCGCGACTTCAAATTACCATTCCAGCATTTTCCTGGAGGGAGTGTGGATAAATCCGGGGGACACCACCCACAGCGCTGGGATTCTAACCTCCGAACTCCCATCTTGCTGCAGGTTTGGAGCTCGTAAAAGCTGCTATAGTGCATCTAGCGTTGAGAAAAGACTATGGGTCTTACGGGCTTTTACTTTTAACGGAAGCCCCCTACAGAGGTTTTGTTACCTCACCTTTTGTCCCCCCCCCCCCCAGGGGCTCATATCTAGTGGGACGTGGGTTGGCGACCACGGGATCCCAGCTTAGTCCGGCGTTGCTTCCACTTACTTGTGCCGGGCTCCTCTCCGTCTTCATTCCTGTCGACCTTTCTTGGTCATCTCTTGTTCTCTTCCGACCCCGACGGTATTTGGGTATCCGAGGTCTTGGGAGTCTTTCATTTTCCCGCCTTAATTGCCCCTTTTCTCAACTTTCCTGATACCCTCCTTCTTCGAGGGGCCAGCCTTCTTTTTCTTTCATGTTATCTCCTGCCTTCTG
This sequence comes from Meconema thalassinum, assembly GCA_946902985.2. Taxonomy (NCBI): domain Eukaryota; kingdom Metazoa; phylum Arthropoda; class Insecta; order Orthoptera; family Tettigoniidae; genus Meconema; species Meconema thalassinum. The sequence goes on from OX336389.2 coordinate 73,644,292, forward strand.
CACAAGGCCCTCAAGGAGGCAGGGTGTATGTAGCCCCACCACTTCTGGTGCACCCTGGAGAGTGCTACACCCTCAAGGGCTCGCGGTTGGTGAGTTTGGGAGTTGGCGACCCCGAGGGATTCCTGAGCTGGGTCCGTTTTGTCCTTTTTTTCCTCTGACCTTGGGGCAGGCCCTCTCCTCTTTCCCTTTCCTATCTGCCTTTCATGGCTCTCCTTCCTTCCAAGTCCCTCAATCCTCAATCTTCGAGGGTTGAGGGCATTTATTTTCTTCCTGTCCTTTATTTACCTTATCCTTTGTTTACCATTTCTTCTTCTAGTATGTATGTTTCCAATTAGTATTAGGGGGCCGATAACCTAGCTGTTAGGCCCCTTAAAACAACAATTATCATCCTCATCATCATCATCATCGCCTTTTGTCATGAAGGAACTCTGAACATATATATTTTTCGTCATAATAGGTTCCTACAATTATCTGCCAATTGATTACCTTTGTTATTGCTTGCAAGTATCGTTTATATTACGTCTTAGTAATTTAAGCATTTTCGAGGTTAGCATGTTGGAAATAAGAGCCTAGTCCTATGCTGCATGCTCGCCCGGAGTGGAGCACGTGCTCAGTTCCGCCGGAAACATAAGTTCTGAAGCACTATCCGCCATTGGTGTTACTGTTGTGTGTCTTTTTTATTTTATGTTCGATCGAATCAGGGCTGCTGACAGTGTGTGCCCGTTTAGACCGAAGTCCGCACGACCACATATGCATTTTACCAATAATCAGTCAGCACGAGAGTCAAAATATCCCGGGGCGCCAGATGGGTTAAAGCTAATCGCAAAAACGACATCAAATAAAAAAAATGCTTTACTGATTTTTGGCTCAATGCAACAATAAGGATAGAAGGAGATTCAACTGGGCATAACACATCATGTAATATTATCTCATTTTATTTTGAACAAGCTGTACCCGGCATGCGTTGCAATGCCAATCAAAGAAAGTGTTGGCGTTGAAATTCTGTTTTTTGAAGTGCTTTTGGATACACAACATGTTTTTCAATTTCCGTTAACTGCCCCTATGCTATCGTAAAATGGATTTTCTAATTTAGAATCAATCGTGGGAGCGTGCACAACAACTTTCAAAAGTTTCATCGCAATCGGATGAATGGTATATGAACGTATACGGTATTTTGTTTGAACGATTCGTGCGCTGTCACTCATTTGTTGATTCTACTCGTACGCTACCTATTGAGAAATGAATTTCCTAAGTCGAAACCCTACCCTGGCGTGTACACAATAACTCATCAAGGTTTCATCACAATCGAAGAAGGTTATATGAACCCAATATGGGATTTTGTTGAAACGCTTCGCGCGTCGGCACCCATTTGTTGCATCTACTCTTGCGCTACTTATTGTGAAATGGATTTACTAAGTCGAAACCCTTCCCTGGCGTGTACACAATAACTGATCAATGTTTCATCGCAATCGGATGAATAGTATATGAACGCATACCGGATTTTGTTTAAACGATTCACGCTCCGTCACTCATGTGTTGAATCTACTCGTGCGCTACCTGCTGTAAAATGTATTTACCAAGTTAGAAACCGTCACGTAAGTGTCCACAACATCTCACCCAAGTTTCATCGCTATCGGACTAACGGGATATGAAGACATAGGGGAGTGTATTGAAACGCTCCGCGTGTCGTCGTTCATTTGTCGAATCTACTGGTGTGCTACCTACTGTGAAATATATTTACTAAGCCAGAAACCTTCCTTGGAGTGTCCACCATATTTCACCCAAGTTTCACCGCTAACGGCAGAATGGTATATGACCTTATACGGGACTTTGTTGAAACGCTTCGCGCGTCGTCCCTCATTTGTTGAATCTACATGTGCGCTGCCTGTTGTATAGTGGATTTACTAAGCCAGAAACCTTCCATGAAGTGTACACAACATCTCACCCAAGTTTCATAGCTATCGGACGAATGGTATATGAATGCAGACGGGACATGGTTGAAACGCTTCGCGTGTCGTCGCTCATTTGTTGATTCTACTTGCGCTACTTATTGTAATATGGATGTACTCAGTCAGAAACCTTCCCTGGAGTGTACACAACATCTCACCCAAGTTTCATCGCAATCGGATGAATGGTATGTGAACGTATACGGGACGTTGTCGAAACGCTTCGCGCGTAGTCACTCATTTGTTGAATCTAAACGTGCGCTTCGTATTGTAAAATGGATTAACTAAGCCAGAAACCTTTCCTGTAGTGTACACAACAATTCACCAAACATTTATCACTGTCAGACGAATAGTATATGACCTTACACGGGACTTTGTTGAAACGCTTCGCGTGTCATCGCTCATTTGTTGAATCTACTGCTGCGCTACCTATTGTAAAATGGATGTACTAAGCCAGAAACCTTCCCTGGAGTGTACACAGCAGCTCATCCAAGTTTCATCGCTATCGGATGAATGGTATATGACCTTGTATGGGACTTTGATGAAAAACTTCGCGCGTCGTCGCTCATTTGTTGATTCTGCTCCTGCTCTTCCTATTTTTAAAGGGATTTACTAAGCCAGAAACCTTCCCTGGAGTGCACACATCTCAGCCTAGTTTCATCGCTATCGGACGAATGGTATATGAATGCATACGGGACTTTTTTGAAACTGACTTTGTTGAAATGCTTCGCGCGTCGTAGCTCATTTGTTGAATCTACTCGTGCGCTGCCTATTGTAAAGTGGATTTACTAAGCCAGAAAATTTCCCTGAAGTGTACACAACATTTTACGCAAGTTTCATAGCTATCGGACGAATGGTATATGAATGCATACGGGACATTTTTGAAACACTTTGCGTGTCGTCGCTCATTTGTTGAATCTACTCGTGCGCTATCTACTGTGAAATGTACTCACTAATTTGGAAACCTTCACGTAAGTGTATACAACATCTCACCCAAGTTTCATCGCTATCGGACGAATGGTATATGAACACATACGGGACTTGTTTGAAACGCTTCGCGCATCGTCACTCATTTGTTGAATCTACGCGTGCGCTACCTATTGTAAAATGGATTTACTAAGTCAGAAACCTTCCTTAGAGTATACTCAACGTCTCACCCAAGTTTCATCGCAATCGGTTGAGTGGTATATGAATGCATAGGAGACATACACACACACCCACAGACAAACTATCACGTAAGATTGATTTTTATATATATAGATTTAAAATTGACTGCAAAAATGCTCAAAGCAGCATCACTCACGTGTGGCGACCCACACTCCTATTTACACAATGTACAGAAATTTTCCAACACATTGGAAAATTATCTTTGGAGACACAAGTCTGATTATTAGTCCTGTAGACTGTGTTCCAAAATTATATTCATTATTTGTGATTAAATCCAGTTCAAATTTAATTGTCTATACTGGAAATACTGTAGTTCACTGTTTGAATTTTTACATAATATTAACACTCGTAGAATAAATGTTCATAGAATTTTTAACTTTCACTTATTTTTCCAGTTTCAAAAAAAAAATTGTCAAAAAATATTATTATTTCTGAATCAACACAAATTATGTACACATATTAATAACATCTGAAAAGTATTTGACCTTTGAGCATAGCATCGAAGAACTGTGCGAAGCACAACAAAAATTAATTGTTCTTCTGACATTAAACGTTTCGAGAAGTGACTCGATTATGAACTTCAAGTTCCTAACAAAAAATATGATTTCTGAATCATCAACTTGATCAATAAATTGTTGGACCATTCAACAATTTGACTTTCCACTTGGAATCATTATTATGAAAAAATATTTATATTCATGGCCATTTTAGTAACTTTCACAACTTGCAATTCTTCGACAGAATGCGGAAATAAGAATTGTAGCTTCATAATAAATTCATTTAGTTCATGGCACTAGGATTGAAAACATCCTTCAAATTATTCGTGGTTATAGAATTATTTTTAATTGGCAGTGGCCCATTCTATTATTTTTATAAGAACACAATATTCCAACAACAACGGCAAAGGTCTTCCTCTGAAGAAGAATAAAATACTATCATGACAAATCCGGGCTCTAGCAAAATCAAAATCTTAATGGAATCCGTAAACAAGGTTGAAATAAGAACTGATGGTTTTTAAGAAATAACCTTCGGGTCATTCATACGACGCAATGTGTAGCTCCAATACTCCTTCTATAACACTGAGTCATCGAACCTGCTATTTGATTGATGCTCAAATAAAAACCTCCTCATTCCTGTGACTTAAACATGCGCACCTGGGAATGGCATTTCAACTACTCCACACACATAAATTTTCTTCCCAAAATTTATACATTAAATCAAGCCTCTGCTTGTTATCAACACTGGAAGATTTATAAACTTACAAGTTTATTTTATTTTACCATTCAGTTCAACCCGTGAATTTACCATACTTATGATACTCTTTATTTCACTTTCGAATGTGTATCTACGTCATGATTTTATATAAATACAAAAATATCCTATTTGATACAATTATCAATTGCTTCCCGTTTCATGCCTCTCCGTGTTATCTGAAATATATACTTTGCTCATTGCAAATATTAACTGTTCAACCAGAACTGTAACGTTGGTTGAATGCGGGCTTGCGCTAACCACTCTCCTTCGGAAAATCACCTGTCCCAAACTAGAAATGATTAAACTACTTCATAAGCTCTCTCTCAATACATATGATTATTAGAAAATATAAGATCCAAGAATTATTTAGAAAAGTTATGGAAATCATTATTATTATTATTATTATTATTAGTGGATTATTAGTATTATTATTATTATTTGTTATATTATTTTAAATATATTTAATTATTATTTCATTATGTGAGAATCCACATGTTCGAATCTTCGAATATGGATAAAATATCCATTTCTCAACAAAAATAATTATTAACTTTTACAGTTACATCGGCTGTTTTCCGTGAGTATCCAAAAATATGAAATATTCAAATAAATCCTCGTTATGCTCGGTCATCGATCCTAAATTGTTCTGAGTGCTGAAAATACTCAGAATAACTCTAATATGTCTTGCGTAAATCATTGCAAGATTTAAATACGAAGAAAAATAAATGTGTTGGTCATCTGCAGAAAATGAGTTTGTTCCAATTAGCTAGGCATAATATAAAGTCAAAATGTGACTTACATTTCTCGTTGGTCTTGAAGCGTAGTGAACCTGGTCTGTACCAGATTTATCCAGATACATGCCCTATCGGACACGCACGTCCAATCCTTGTATCGGCCGCCATTATATCCCCACAATCTGTCTAACAAGACATAGTGGTAATATCTCTTGAAGTTTGAAGTAACTGCTGATCCATTTTAATATATACTTCTGTTAACGCCATAACAGTTTGCTTAAATGGGGTCAGATCTAAATGATCTATTCTCAAATATGTCAGTTGTAACATAACTCACGGTAATCTTTTCAGTACAAGAAAACACTGACAGTCTAAACCAATCAACGGCTGTTTTGAAGATCGTTCCCTGGGCATGGCTTATCACCATCTATCATGCGCGAAGCAACATATAGTTTCCCTTTGTCGGCTAATGAACAACACCGTGATAGACTGGCCTTCAATATACTGAAAGATCGGAGTGGTTATCAAGTTACAAATATGAAACTGACTGAATTGGACTAAAATATCCAAGTATTGAATGATTATTACTGGACTGTGACAAAGAACTTTCTAGACAAAGTCTAGCATATGTCCATGTAGAAATAAAATATTTCACCAGTGTCCGTAGAAAAATATCAATCACCTTAGTGATTCTCTCTGCCGAAAACTTACTAAGTTCCACATGTATCGCAGCACTTTGGTGACTATCACAATTTTGAAGATAACTTCTGCGTAGATCCGGCAACCACGTGCCTTGGCTCAGCGTAGCAGCACCTTGCTATGCAAGAGCTTGTTTTGAAGTGAGCTGATGTTGCTTGGGCCGGCCGGCTTTTATTCAAAACGGTCAGGGTCACTCTGCATCACGCTGAAATCTAGAAATCCTCATATCTCTGGTATCCCTGGTCCGATGTACTTGATACTAAGTGCATTCTCTTTCATTTGGCCGTGCCAGTAATCTGATCCAAGTCTCAAGTCTCTACTCCATGGCTAACTATTTAATCAACAAATAGTCTTGACCTCTGCTATTACTTGCTACGTCACTTGACATGCTCTTAGCTGCATAAAATTTCCAATCCCTTCTAGAAGCAATGGAGCGCGATATTCAAATATCTTAACTTCTAAAAGCGGCTGTAGCCTTTCCCTTGATATCTAGGTGTCTGAATCTTGGAATACCCATTCCTAGAGTTGGGCACAAGTGGGGTTCGTACCCACTATCTCCCGAATGCAAGCTCACAGCTGCGTGCCCCTAACCACACGGCTAACTCGCTACAATATTACAAATATTTATCTAAACAAAACAACAACAATAATAAAATTGAAATAAACTAAATTATAGCCTACCTAATAACAACAACAAAAAGTTATGATCAACAGTAGACTATTGCTGACGAAAAATTGTTAACATCGTCAGGATGCAGTACATCCGAGAAGGAAGGAAGGGTTTTACTCTCCACACCTGTCAATCAGTAATGCATCATGTCACAACGAAATGAATGCCGTTATTGGTTCTCTTCGCTTATCCGTTAACACCTGCAAAACTGCTCCTTCCTGGGCGTGTTCTACAGGGCGCCAGGGAATGTTCTCCGCAGCGGCTACGCGCTGCTCCGAGAGGTAACGTCATCAGTTTAGTTGGCAGCACAGTGTCCTTGACAGGGTGAAGGCTCATGTGTGTGCTGTGGGCTGTCAAAATCGTCAGTGTGTATAGTTAGATTATTGGAAGACTGCAACAGTATGTTATGAATGGCTGTGGTGAGTACAACGTTTACTGTTTGTTTGTTTGTTTTGATACAAGCGACAGCCGTGCTGCCAACGTAACTGCTGACGCTATCTCTCACAGCTGCGCGTAGTCGCTGCGGAGAACATTTCCTGGCGCCCTGTATTTCAGGTAGCTGTTGGTGTTGTGTAGTGTCACTAACTTATAAAAGGGCAGTACTCGAAGCGGGTGAAGATAACGTATGACGTCAGCGCTACCTCTGCCTAGAGCTAGCAACACTGTCGCCATAAGGCTCTACAGTCTTTTCCCAACGCTGGATGCTCTGTAGGTCAGGAAGGAAGAGATGTGAATTGGGCAGATCATTAGCACGTGTACAGCGGAGCGGGATGGCTGTCGGGTCAGGGGCCATGTAGAACAAGGCCCTGGAGACGACGAGTCCTTGGGGGATGTGGGATGGGGATGGGGAGGGGTGGGCGCATTCGTATTGATTTTGGCAGTCCTCGCACCTTCTGTACGAAAGCACATACAGTATTCTATAATTCTGGCTGACACGACAGGTATTAACTGTTTATGTCATCCAGCGCCACGTTACCCATTGCATGACTAATTGCACAATGCAAGGGGATTAAAGCCTAAGTTAGGTACTTAGCTTGCACTGAACCATTACACCGACTGTACATATTTCACAGAATTTCAGGGAAAATTATTACAAACAAAATTAGGTTAAGCCCGCGGTGTAGTCGTGCGTGTTAGTTCGCACACCAAGACCACTGCAGCAAGTTCGAATCCCGGCGCTGACAGAGTGATTTTTCCTCGCGTTTGTGCATACTTCCTGCAGGTAAATGCCGGGATAGCACATAATGTTTGTACCTAATACAGCTACATACACTACTACAGTCATCACTGAAACACAAATTATTAGACAAGTTCAATACACACCCAAGTACACGGGGATGATGACCAAGATATCCCAATCCCCTAAAATGAATTAATAACAATATTTAGTTTAGGGAGCCTCCGTGGCTTAGGTGGCAGCACGCCGGCCTCTCACCGCTGGGTCCGTGGTTCAAATCCCGGTCACTCCATGTGAGATTTGTGCTGGACAAAGAGGAGCCAGACAGGGTTTTCTCCGGGTACTCCGGTTTTCCCTGTCATAAATTTCTTTCGAGCAATACTCTCCACTGTCATTTCATTGCATCTGTCATTCATTTAATCATTGCCCCAGGGGAGTGCGACAGGCTTCGACAGCTGGCACAGTTCATATCCTCGCCGCTAGATGGGGGCTTCATGCATTCCAATCCCTGACCCGGTCGGTCGACTGGAAGCAGGCTGTGGATTTTCATTTTTATTTTTCATTTAGTGTAGGAACACCGACAGCAGCGCTAGGACATGGGGCCAAGCTGTCTGTGGACTCGGTAGACGTGGCTTTGAAACCCACCGTCGTCTTTCTTTGGAATGATTTTCCGCGGATTCCCCATTTTCAACTTCAGGCAAATGCTGGGACAGTACCTTCTAATAGGCCACGGCCACTTCCTTCCAACTCCTTGCCCATTGTTATTCATCTTCATGCATTTCAGCTCGCATGGGGTTGGCGTCCAGAAGGGCATTCGGCTGTAAAAACCAGCCGCCACATTAACTTTCAACTTATCTCATCCCCAATCCCGTTGAAAAGGGGGATAATAAGGGGTAGAAACACACACACATTATCAATATGAACCTACTCCAACCCACAAAAATTAATTCCTAAAAAATCCAAATTGTTGTTGTTGTTTATTCATTTAAGGACTTTGCAACATCGTGGTCATGTAGGCTTGTGTACTTGAGTGTGTGTGCGACTTTCTGATAACCTGTGTCATTTTGATGGCTGTAATAGCGTGTGTATTTGTAAGTAAGGCTAGGATTTGGAAGCAAGCGGCCGTGGGCCTAGGATTGGAATTTTTCCCGTCATTTTCTATTGTAGAAATGGGCAAACCGCAGGAAACCACTTCTGGGATAGCTGGAAGTGGGAATCAAACCCATATCTTATCAGTTTTACCTCACAAGGTTGAGTGTACCCCGTTCCAAATTCAAATGGACCTCAGGGTATGGCAGAGGATTAGTTAGAACTAAGGTGTTGTTAGCCGGCCCCGTGGTGTTGGGGTAGCGCGCCTGCCTCTCACCCGGAGGCCCCGGGTTCGATCCCCGGCTCCGTCAGGGATTTTAAAACTGACGTGAGGGTTGGAACGGGCTGCACTCAGCCTCGTGAGGACAATTGAGTAGCTGTGAGACAGTGCCCCGGTCACGAAAACCAAGATTAACGGCCGAGGGGACCAGACGCGCTGACCACACGTCACCCCAAAATCTGCAGGCCAATTGGCTGGGTAGCGGTCGCTTGGTAGGCCTAGGCCCTTCAAGGGCCGTAGTGCCACGGGGGGGGGGGGGGGGGAGGTGTTGTTAACAGCAGTTATTATTTCTGGTCTGAGGGCTGGAAGAGGGTACATTCAGCCTCGTGAGGAAAAACTGAGAAGAGGCGTGTTCGATTCCTCATTCAGCCATCCTGGAAGCGGTTTTCCGTGATATCCCGCTTCTACTCCAGGCAAATGCTGGGAGTAGCTAACTTAAGGCCACGGCCGCTTCCAACGCAAATCCTACCTCGATTACAAATGCACACACTGCTTGCTGGGCCCGAGGTTGCAGGTTCGTATCCTGGCGCAGTCAGCTGGCATTTGAGGGTGCGCAAATGTGAGGGAGCCGTGTCCGTAGATTTACTGGCACGTTAAAGATCCCCTTCGGGGCAAAATTCCGGCACCCCGGCGTCTCTAAAAGCCGCAGTTGTTAAAAGGGACGTAAAACCAATAACATTATTATTAAATGCACACACTATACAGACATTACAAAAATGCAAATACAAAAGCCAACTCCGTACAGGCCACGTAGGCCCTGGAGGTAGTGGAAGGTAGAGGCTTCCACTTTTTGTGACATCGGCACTAGATGGGATGGAGTTGTCAGCTCCACGCCCGGCCGTCTTTGCTCCCAGGGAATACCCTGGTACTCATTTCTGGTGTAGGCTGAGTGGTAGCTTTTTTTCTAAAATCCACTGCTTGGGTGGGGATTGAACCCACTCCCTTTCAGCCAGAATCTCAGCACCTCTACCGACTGCGCCACGCAGCCCCCTAACCATGCAGCTAAATACCCGGTTTACATGATCACGATGTCTCAAAGCGCCTAAAGAATCAACAATTGAAAATAAAACAACAGCCGCTAAAAGAAAAATGATCTATTTGTAAACTGCAAGGAAAATGGTAATTTTACGAACCATTATTTCCTAAACAACAACACACATTAAACATCATTAATTTCGTAAAAAATCTCATTTAAAATACAAAATCACAGGTTTTATCTGAAATAACATAACCTACCTAGTTACGGAACAGGAATGACAATTGGCCTAATTAACCCTTTGAATTTCAAGGTAACGATCTGTCGTTACGCCCTGTTCGTGCCTTTATTATTAACTATTTAGTTATTTTTACGCTTCATGGCAATTTTAACTACGTTTATATTCCGCGGAAACCTCTGACAATCTGTATTTATATTAATTCTTAGTCTGAAGCATGTGCTCACAGAGTTTCATGTCTTGTTTACGTCGTGGTTGGTGGCAAACTTGCGTGTATTTTTCTCAGTTTTCGTTGGTTATTTTGGAATCTTGAATTTTACCACGCTATCAAACAATATAGAGTTTCTTTGAACAGGAATAGTAGATAGACTTAACAAGTGAATTCCATTTCCCAAAATTACTTCAAAAATTTCAAATCTGAAATTTAATTATTTTCTCATTTTTTAAAATACTGAAATCATATCGCTCAGAGACATCACTTATTTCAGTAATAACAAGTGATTTATACACTCTTATGATCAGAATATTGGTCTCTTTTCCATCTCATTTTAAAAGAGTGTGTGCACAGCTTGATAAATACGGCTGCCAGTTTTCACACATTCACCAAAAGAGAGCTTGAAAGTTAAAGGGATAAGAAAACGTAAACAAACGTGTAAAATCACAGAGAAAAAGTATTCTGAGAGAAGCGACAGTGATCTTGTTAACACAAGAAAAAAACATGGCTCGTTCATCAACACGAGCCTCCTGTGTTATCTAGCAGTTTTTCAAAGAAACATGCCCTGAGTCACGAGTGAAGAGGAACATTCCTTCTTTTCTCAAGTCCCCCAGGGGCTCACATTTAGTGGGACGTGGGTTGGCGACCGAGGGGCCCCAGCTGAGTCCGGCATTGCCCTCACTTACTTGTGCCGGGCTCCTCTCCGTCTTCTTTCCTGTCGACCTCCCCTGGTCAACTCTTGTTTCTTTCCAACCCCGACGGTATTAGGGTATCCGAGGCCTGGGGAGTCTTTCACTTTCCCGCCTTAATTGGCCCTTGTCTCATCTTTCCTGATCCCTCCTTCTTCGAGGGGTCAGACTTCTTGTTTTCTTTTCATTATAAATCGTTTTCTCTTTAAGATTCCCGCACTGTTTTTGTTAATTATTAGCTCCCCGTGTATCTAAATCCCGTTTAGCGTTTTTTTTTGCATCTACACTTCATTTTGTAGGTGTTTTCAATCTCCGTTGCATTTTGTAAGTCTTTTCGATCTAAATTGCATTTTTTTAAACCTCAATTGCATTTTGTAAGGCTTGACAATCTAAATTGCTTTTTAGTAAGTTTTTCAATATGGGTGATGGGACATTTTTCAAGTATTTTGAATTTCAATTGCATTTTGTATTTTGAACCTATACCGCTTTTTGCAAGTATTTTCAATCTAAATTGCATTTTGTAGGGTGCGCTTTTTGCAAGTATTTTGATTCCCAATTGCATTTTGTGGGTATTTTGAATCTAAATTACATTTTGTAAGTATTTTCAATCTAAATTGCATTTTGTAAGAATTGTCCATCCAATTGAGTAGTTTGAATCGACCATACATTTTGTAAGCATTTTCAATTTCAATTGCATTTTGTAAGTATTTTGAATATCAATTGCACTTTGTGATTATTTGGAATCTGAAATGGGAATTTTTCAATCTAAATTGCATTGTGTATTTTCAAATTCAATTGCATTTTGTAAGTATTTTGAACCTCAATTGCATTTTGTACGTACTGTATTTTCAATCTCATTTGCATATTGTAAGTATTTTGAATTTCACTTGCATTTTGTAAGTATTTCGACTGTGCATTGCATTTTGTACTTATTATGAACTTAACCTACATTTTGTGCGTATTTTTCAATCTATTCCTTTCGTGAGTATTTTCGTTATAAATTCCTTTTTGTAAGTAATATCGCTCTCCATTTTGTGAGTAGTTTCAATCTGAGTTCCCTTTTGTAAGTATTTTCCTTCTCACTTAATTTTCGTTCTGGTTTCCACTTCATTGACATTTTCGCTATAACCCAGACCATTAGGGGCCGATAACCTAGATGTTAGGCCCCTTAAAACAACAATTATCATCATCATCATATCTTTGCTCAAGTTAGCACTTACACCATTCTTGGTCGCGCGATACAATAATTGTCAATAATGCTGCTAAAGCCATATTGTGCGACATATCACGTTTGGTTCACAAGATGATGCTAAAGAATCACAATTAGCACGTCAGTATTTTATTGCTGTTGGTTTGCTCAAGAGCTTGGACATTGTGGTCACAAACCCCTGTGTAGGCCTACTTGGGCGTATGTAGTATTTGTCTGATAACCTGTGCTTTATGGTATCAGTAGTAGTATTAGTGGTATTTGTAATCGAGGCTAGGACACGGAACGAGGCGGCCGTGGCCTAAATTTGGAGACCATCCCAGCATTTGTCTGGAAGAGAAGTGGAAAACGACGGAAAACCATTTCTAGGATGGATGAGGTAGGAAACAAACCCTCCACTTTTCAATGTTGCCTCACGTCGCTGAATGTAACTCGTTCCAACCCTCAGACCAGAAAGAAATTCCTTAGCAGAGCCGAGAAGACAAACTAGAATCTTTGGGACTGAACTATCAATACGATGTGTAATTGTATATCAATCTTGATTCCTTAAAAAGAAGTATCTAATTTATGTTTACTACCTGTTAAAATACGTATTCTTTGTAAAACAAAACAAGACAGGTAAATGGGCTACAGCACGCCACTGTGCGTCGTTGGAGTTTCCTGAAAATAGCCAGGTTAGAGAGCGTAATCCACAAAGGCAGCGATAAGGAGCTGTAATAATTTAACTTGTCAGTGGTCACTACTGTATAAGGTAATCCTGCACTCAGTGGTCTGCAACCAATGCTCGAAAGGAATTAAGGGTGTGAAGCTTAGGGAGTCAGCAGTATCTACTGCATGTGTGCTTCAATCAGAACGTGTGAAATTTGCTATCATTGTGCGACCACTGGCGTTAACAGTAATAAGTTTAGATACATTATAAAGGGATAATATTATTCATACCTGCTTTCATAGCCGTGCGTGTACTGTGAGAGATCAAGGAGCTTAATTTGAACGGATTGCTCCCTGTCTATGGCGTCTTTTGGCCACTAATTTTAGTGTGGTTTTCCATAGTTTATCCTCACCAGCCCAATAGAACATTACTTCAAGTCACGGACACCAATAACGTACTGTACTGCAATGATAATTCCTCCTCTTTTCACTGTCCATCACACACTACTAATAAATATTAGTCTTTTCAAAGTCGTCCTAACATCATTGTTAGAAAGGATTTACAATTGGACAGCCTGGTCATCAATTAATCAAATGCTCCAAGAGAAGGATTTGTCTTTAAACCGGTACGACACCTTTCCTTTGTGACAAAAGACATTGAGGGACAAAGCCGGAAGATAGAAAAGCTACGAGGACTGTTGAATAAAGAATGATACCGGTAATATTTTTGGGCGAGAATATATCTTTGCTCGTCCTCCAACTGTAATGTTTCTTTTTTTTTAAATCAAAGCAGGCCCCATTGGATGCAATAAGCGTCTTCCATCAAATTTCCAGTCTACAAAGACAAGCTCATGTATTGTTTCTCAAGTTTAGGGAAACACCCATTACAATTGGGTATAATTGTGTTGACCGACTGAAGAACATTAATTTCGATGTACTATAAATATAAAAAACATGGCCCTCTTAGTCAAGAATTTCGAGGTTTCACTCACAAGTGTATGAAATTGTTCAATAACAGTCGATTTTCGATAACTCGAAGTGCTTTCGGAAACAAAAATTACTTTGAGTTAACAAAATACATGAAAAATGGGATTCTATTATCATAAATACATAAATGGTCAACTGCTGCTACGTCGTGCTGTTATTGTCACTAGGTCAACTAATGCAGGTATACCAACTAGGGTTAAATGTTGCTGTGTAATTATTGCAGATATATTTCGATTAATTTTACTGTATGTATTTTCCGTTCCTTTAAAAACCGTGACTCCAGCACAGTGCTATAAATCTTGTGTTTATTTTTCATAATGATTGACAGCCGATTAGCTGGAATTCCGAACATAATAAGCTGCTGACAGAAATTGACAAAAATACTCAGTCCAGGTATCGATATTTTAATTCCCATGTCACACCTAAAGAACTTTTTTTTCGTGTGGTCTCCTGAGAGGCCGAGTGCAGGTCTTTCTAGTCGACGTCCGTGGGCGACCTGCGCATCGGAATGAGAGATGAGGTGAATGGATGAAAGTGGACAAGGATGTGGAAGAAAGTGGCCGTGGCCTGTCAGAAGACACCATCCCAGCATTTGCATGGCGTTGAAAATGGGAAATCACGGAAAACCTGTTCAAGGACGGACGACGGTCGAATCCACGCGTCTACCGAGTCAGCAGAGAGCTTGGCCCAATGACCTAACGCTGCGCTTTAGCGAGCGTAGCCACCACTGTCGGTATACCTAAAGAACGTAATTCAACTACATTTTCACCCCAACTTCGAGTTAGAGACACATATTTTATGTCTGGGGAACAAAATATCATTCGTGTTATCGAAATATTCGAGTAATAGAACTTTCAATTATAGATAAAAACATGGCATATAAATTGCGTAGAACTTTGCCGGGAAATTAAAATTACTTCGAGATATCGAAAATTCGAGATATAGAAGATCGACTTATAGAAGTTCGACTGTAATAATGTTCTATCACATTGGCTCGAATTTCGTTGTGTAGAAGTTCCACTTCACTGGCCGAGATGGCGTATTAGTATGGCGGCGCGATTTCAGTGATCGGCTGCAGGCTCCTTCTCATTCTGTGTTCATTGGATACGATTGCTAATTATTATTGACCTAACTATACAGTATGATGTGTTTGCCCCCTCCTCTGGGGGTGAGATGAAATTCTACATGTGATACATAATGCATATAGTGCATAGCTTTACTGATGGCAAGGGGGAGGCGGGTACAATAATTTGTTCTTAAAGAGATATCTAATACGATTTATTTCCATGATTGATAGCCTATCTCTTCGAGTGATTTGTACATATTTCTCAAATAGAACGCATCAATTTTGATATATATTCATGAATTATTTATATTGCTCATTCTCCTATTACCATTAACCCTTTTGATGCAAAGCTAATATAAGTAGATGGTATATTGGCTTTCACTGCCAGTGAAATAGAACTCATCGATTTTTGTAGGTTTGTGCCGTGTCTAGCGTGGGGATTCGCCTAGGACACCAAGCTGGCTCATCAGCGGGCTCTTGGTGTCCCCACCTGGACCCCCTCAGGAGTAGCGAACTGGGCGCTACCTCCCTTTTTATGAAGCGCACCTGCGCCTCTTCACTGCGAAAATTAAAAGCTCAAGCAGCCATAACCTCCCTATGAAGGCTTCCAAAAAGATGGCGGGGACACCTAGAGCCCGCTGATGAGCCAGCTTGGTGTCCTAGGAGAAACCCCACACAAGATATGGCACAAACCTAGAACGTTTGCTGAGTTCTATTATAAAGAGTTATGTTCACAATCCCAAGCCACGTTTAGTGAAATGACATTTTTTATGTAAAAATTATCTCCTAGAATGTTGATATAACTTTCTGTATTTTAAACGTATTAAATTCTAAATAATTAGTAAACTTACTATAATCCATTTGTTTCCCTAGAAACATTTCAAATTTTAGAAAATTTAAATTGGAAATTTTCATGTAGCCTGATATTGACAGCCTAGGCAACCTAAATAGTATCCTTTTTTAAAACCTGATTTATTTCCTCTTCTTTAAAGAGGACCTATCTTAATTAGCTCAGAGCAAGAATGTAAATAAACACGACTTCAAAAGATAACAAGCGCGTGATTGCAGCATGTTCAAACAATACTTATTAAGAGTCCAATTGTTCACGGATGATCGATATGTCCAGAGAGAGAGAATGATTCCCTAGTTATCTTGGTTACAACACTGATAGCTCTCCGCGGCTGGGAATAATAATACAAAATGTATAAATAAATACATTTTGGGCCCAGTAAAAGAAAATGGGGAATATAGGAGACGGCACAACCACGAACTTTACACCCATGTGGGAAAATGACTGACACCATGAGGAAACGGAGAATTACCTTTTGCGGTCATATAACAAGAATGAACTCAGGGCGATTGACAAATATAATTTTCACCTACTTCCTCAAAATGAAAACCAAGGGAGCTTGGTTCACTGAGGGGGACAAAGATTTGCAAGAAGTGGGAATTATAAGCAATGATATCTGGGAACGTGCCCCCCTTGAGCAAAAACTAACAGCACTCCGATGTTTCTAAGAAAAGTCTACGCTTCCAACAGGCAAGAAGTGGACTGAGGAAAGGATAAAACAGCATCGAGAACTAATGCGAAAGTACTGGGAGGATATTAAAGCTCGATGCAGCAAGAAGCAGTTGAAATGACGTGGTCCTTTGATGACCGAATCGAAAGCAGAAGAAGAAATGGTTGATAAGCCTGTACAGTGCCCACCGACGCGTGGAACGAAGTGAAAGAATGGTCCCGAAGGCCCCAAAACGGTCATCGACGTAGTCAAGTGGAAATCAAATTCTGGTCTAAGTGGTGGAATGAGAGGCACTCAGTCTCCTGAGAGCAACTGAGGAGAGATGAGTTCGAATCACAGAGCTGACAGCGGCCATCGTGAGTGTGGTTTTACCCAGGGTTTTCCCACGTTCCCTCCAGGCAGATGCTGGGATGGTAACTTGTTTCACCTACCCTTACCCTAATAATTACAGTTGCGCACATTATTACAGCCACCACAAATTATTCACACAAATCCAATACACACTCAAGTATACGAGGCTGATGGCCAAGACGTAGACTACCTTACCAACAAAAAAAAAAACTCTCCTCCAAGCAAATACTTCAGTGGTATATAACTTAAGACTTCGGCTGCCTTTTTCTCAATAATAGAATCGACCACAAGTACACACGCGTACAAACACCACAATGGCACCGGTTGTCAGACATGTTATACGTGGCTGATGGAACTCACCTGTATACATAGTTATAGTACATGTTAACTGTATCTCCAACAAGCTCTTGTATTAACCAGTTCCTTAACCCTTTATAGGGTAGACTAGTTTTCTCTAATTTTTACTTAAATTTTTTATTTAAATTTTCATTTCAGCTCTAATCTTTATTTTTATTTTAAAGGTGTAATTTTTTAATAAATTTTTAAAATTATCTATTTATTTATTTATTTATTCTAATTTTATAATTTCAACTTTTTAATTTTATTATCTTAATTTTATTTTACATTTTAGTGTGTTTTATTTAAATTTGTTTATTTATGTTTTATTTTATTGTTCAATTTTAATATTTTTGATTATATTTACTGCTTGAAATTTTATCCAGCACCATAAAACTAGACAGATACAGTATAATATTTGCTTATCAGAAATATTACATCTACAAGAAATTTTGTTGCAACTAGGCTGAAAGTTTCAATTGTTAGCACCCTTGATAATAGCCTACAAACTCTTTCTATTATATATAGACCACTATCCTATTAAGGGTTAATACGTCTCCGACCTTTCTAATAACCAGAGCCGGCCACATTAAAGGCGGAACGCGATCTGTCGCGGCGATTGGCGATCCAGTTGTAAGATACAATATTGCAATTATCCAAGTCACACAGAACGTGATCTATCCCAGTGAATCAGTCTTGATCGAGGCAGGCAGCAATCCGTTTGAACAAAATTACAAAGTTATCGCGCAGAAGCGATCAGTTCGGTGCGATAGAGGAAGAAACGGAAGCACTCACAGAAAAAGTGAGGAAATACGACACTTCCCACGAACTGTACAAATGCTGTATGTGGTGAAGAAAGCAGATGTGTGGGATGAGATTGCAGAAGAGCTGAACATTACATCACTAATTATTTAATTATCAGTATTATAATCAGCATTAAAATCAAGCATTCAACATCGTCTCTTTTCCTGTTACGCTGTCGTGCTAAAAGAAGAAGGAGTTGCTCCCCGCCAGAACTACTCTTTTTTTTCTCAAAATCTATAAAAATAAACGTCGTACTGAAAGAGCTAGCTGGAAAGCAATCAAAATACCGAATCACTCACAAAGGTATCGAACAGTGTGTGCCATACCGCCCATCACCGCGATCATGTGATCCATGTCACAGGGAACGTGTTCTATCGCAGTGAGCCAGTCTTCATTGAGGTGGCCAGCGATCCGTTTGTACGAGTGCAAAATTATCGCGCAGTTGGAGCCATCAGTTCGGTGCAATGGGGAAGAAACTGAGGCACTCATAGAAACAGTGAGGAAATAGGCGTATTTGTACGATACTTCTCACGAACTGTACCAATACTGTATGGTGTGATGAAAGCAGAGGCACGGATCATCGTCTTTTTTCCTGTTACGTTATTTATTTAGTTAGTTAGTTAGTTAGTTAGTTAGTCCACCTCGTTGCGTAGTGGCTAGCATTCTTGGTTGCCACTACGGAGGCCCGGGATCGATTCCCGGCTCTGCCAAGAAATTTTATTCTGGTCTGAGGGATGGAACGGGGTACACTCAGCCTCGTGAGGCAAAACTGCGAAAAGGAGGGTTCAATTCCCACCTAAGCTATCCCGGAAGTGGTTTTCCGTGGTTTCCCCACTTCTGCTCCAAGCAAATGCTGGGATGGTTTCTAACGTAAAGCCACAGCCGACTCCTTCCCAATCCTATCCCCAATTTACAAATGCAATAGTAGGGACATCACAGTAACACAGGTTACCAGACAAATTCTACACACTCCCAAGTACACGAGGCTACATGACCACGATTTCACATAGCCCCTAAAAGAATCAACAACAACAACATCTTGGATTTGCATACTTAAAGGCATGTAGCCTTAACGTCCCAAATGTAATAAATAAATAAAAGTATATTAATTGAGTAAGATGGTTACGCTAAGAGTATAATTAGACTACCTTTGCATACCTATCGTTATTGAAAATCCACAGCCTGCTTCCAGTCTCCGACCGGGTCAGGAATGGAATGAATGAAGCCCCCATCTAGCGGCGAGGATATGAACTGTGCCGGCTGCCAAGGCCTGACGCCCTCCTCTGGGGGCAATGATTAAATGAATGACAGATGAAATGAAATGATAGTGGAGAGTGTTGCTGGAATGAAATTTTGACAGGGAAAACCGGAGTACCCGGAGAAAAACCTGTCTGCCTCCGTTTTGTCCAGCACAGATCTCACATGGAGTGACCGGGATTTGAACCACGGACCCAGCGGTGAGAGGCCGGCGTGCTGCCGCCTGAGCCACGGAGCCTTCCATACCTATCGTTATTATTATTGTTAATACTAATTGCTCAACTGTCGTATATTTGATGCCTCTTTTACAGGTAATTTGTTGACATTGAATCATTTAGCGCCTTTGTGACCTCGTGGTCATGTAGCCCCGTATACTTGGGTGTATATGGAATCTGTCTGATAACTTGTGTCGCTGTGATGGCGGTATTAGTATGTGTATTTGAAATTGGGGCTAGTATTGGGTAGAAGGCGGCCACGATCTTAGTTTAGGTACCATCCCGGCATTCGCCTGGAGTAGAAATAGGAAACAATGGAAAAGCACTTCTACTGTAGGATTACTGACGCAGGAATCGAACCCATCTCTTCTCAGTTTTGCCTCACAAGGTTGAGTGAACTCCGTTCCAGCCTTCAGATCACAGATAAATGTATGGACAGTGCTGGGAATCGAACCCCGACCTCAGGGGTGTCAGCCAAGAATGCTGGTCATTACACCTACTATTTTAGATATTCTACCTGATCATCGAAAATGTTCTAGCGTGTGTTTTAATATCATTAGAGAAGATGCGAGGAGACCATGATTATGGAGCCAATTTAGTGCTCCCACCCAGGCCAAGCCTTCCTTGCTGTAAATCATCTAACTAATTACAACACGAGAGTGGCGTGTAGTTGAATGGGTAATTATCGCAATCGATACTACTAAGTACGCAATTCATTGTCTTTTGCACCTGCGCAATTGCCTTCGGGTGTTAACGTGATAATTACTGCCATAGGTTACTCTGACCAGATCCTTCCTTATTAGTAGAAGTGGGAAACCATTTCTAGGATGAGTGAGGTTGGAATCGAACCCACCTCTTCTCAGTTTTGCCTCTCTTGCTTCAACTCATTCCTACATCCCTAACCACAGAATCGTTATGTCATGGGAACCTCGTGAACGTGTACTTCCGATCTTGATGAAAAGCCATAGTAGTTAAAAGGGACTTAAAACCAATAACATTATTATGATGTAACTTAGCACACATGTTAAACAGACCACGTGATGGTATTTCATGCCTAGATAAGGTGAAATTCTACAAGATTCAATGCATGCGTGATATGTAGTGTGCCTAGCAAGATATTCGTGCTGTGCTTAATTGTAGTCTCCGACCAATTGCACTACTGCAACTCCCCAATCCCTTTCCTCATCAGCCCGCATTTCACAACCAGCTTTTCATTTGTAATTACTAGAAGTAGTTCCGTAAAGAACCAAACCGCCTATTTCACAGGTCCTTACTATCTCACAGTTAAATCACGCTTCTCTTTTGTGACCTACTGTCAACAAGGTTTTAGAAAATAGTGCAATTCTTAACTCATATTGCTTAAATTCATACTCATTTTAGGCATCGCATAAGGCAAATCCGGTACAGATGCCGCTGTGGTACAGACAACGCATACAATGTAGCCATAAGTTCCCATCGATGCAGCTAGATGGCAGTGTGTAAGCTATGTCGGTATCCATGCAATAACAACTGTCTGCTCGCATATTACCCAAATTGTATTTGATAACGTGAGGCGAGAGCATGTTTCCTCCTGACGAAGATTTTTCTTGTGTTCATTTATTGTATGTTCGGTTGGTTTCAAACGCTTAAATAAACGGTTTTGTGTACAGAATGATGATGATGATGATAATAATTGTTGTTTTAAGGGGACTAACATCTAGGTTATTGGCCCCTAATGGTCTGGGTGATAGCGAAAATGGCAATGATATGGAAACCATAACGAAAATTAAGCTGGACTGAAAATACTTACAAAATGGAACTCAGATTGAAATGGCTCACAAAATGTAGAGTGGAAATACGTACAAAAGATACCGGTAATTTAGAAGGAAAATACTCACAAAAGGCATTTAGATTGAAAAATACGCACAAAATGTAGTTTAGGTTCAAAATACTTACAAAATGCAATGTAGATTTGAAATACTCAACAACATGCAATTGAAATTCAAAATACCTACAAACTGCAATTGAAATTGAAAATACGTACGAAATGCAATTGAGGTTCAAAATACTTACAAAATGCAATTGAAATTGAAAATACTTACAAAATGCAATTGAAATTGAAAATACACAATGCAAGTTAGATTGAAAAAGGCCGGTTCAGATTCAAAATACTCACAAAGTGCAATTGAAATTCAAAATACATACAAAATGCAATTGAAATTGAAAATGCTTACAAAATGTATGGTACATTCAAAATATTCACAATATGTGGAAGCCCGCGATTCAAAATACTGTACTTACAAAATGGAGTTTAGATCGAAAATACAAAATGCGATTTAGTTTGAAAATACGTACAAAATATGGTTGAGATTTATTTTTCCCTTGTATTAGTCTGTAATCATATCGAGGGAAAGATAATAGGGTTGAGTATCTTTTGCAGGATATGCTTGCAGTGCAGTAGTACCATACGGGATGCAAGCAGAGAATTATCGAACTTCCTGCCAACACGCGTTAGTTGGGTTGCAGCAAACTATATTGGAAGGGGCTGCTGATTCACCCGGTATAAACGCATGTGCTGAGATCATATCTTTCCTTGATGGCTTACAGATTTTCAGTTCGGGAAAATTCACGTGCAAGATATGTGATTTTGTGAAAGCTAAGATTTTGATAAGACAAAGTTTCACTGTGATCGTTGCGTGCGCATTAACTACACCAGACAATTCCACACCAATATTACCTCGTAGACTAATAGACTATCGATTCATTTTACCAGGTTTCACTAAGGTCACATCTTTCTGTGACGAGTTATAGCAATCAAGCTCTAGGTAGTCACATGCACACCATCTACAATTTAGGAACTAAGGTATAGAATTGTGTTAGAAGCTGCGTTCGGCTCAGCAGGACACGAGATACAAAGATAGGCCTGGACATTAAAAAATTCAGCACGCACACCATCTATAATTCATCAATACTATTTTAAGGATTGATGTAACAGAATATTTGGTTTATCGTACTGGTTCATTTGTAATCATTCGCTGCGATCGGTTCAAATGTGTAACAGATGTTGTTTTCTTTAAGAAAGATCACGCGCGCCATCTATAATTTACGAGAAGTATACTAAAATATAATTTGCAAGAATGTTTCACGCATAACAACAGTCCATTACGCTAGGTATTGATGGTCATAATCGTTAAAATACACAAAATGTGAAAAATAAGCTTCACATTTTCATGATGTGAAAAGATGTATCAACATTTCTTAAATACGTCCATTGCACAAAATTATATATTTGCATGAACTTCTCATGTCTATTTAGAAGACAAATAGTTTGATCCTTTGTTGTAGCTTTCAACCAAGAATAATTCAAAGGATTTTGGAACCAGTGTTTCGTCCAGAAAGAAATATTCCAGGGAGGAACTAGGGATATCTTGATGAGGAAAAGAGGAAGCAGTTTGGTTGTCATTCCATCCTTCGTTTAGAGCAAAAGTACCTCACACTTAACATTGTCCTTCTGATTGAATTTTCATATAACAATCAAGGTTTAGAAAAATTTTCTGGACTATTACGAGTTTTATTTTGGAATTCTTGGTTCCAACTCTGGGTTCAAGTATATACCGCGATTCCTACGTGTCAAGGGGATTCTTTTAGTGCAGTCAATGACGCCACGGATGACGTACGGACGTTGATGTTCGTTTGTTTGATGTAGTGCCTTGAATTTCCGCTATGCAACTCTTCTGGTTTTTTTTTAAATATTGGTGTGAGGTACAAAACCGTGCGTGGTCACATGCTGATGCAGTCACATGTGTTCAAGTCCAACGGCGTGCGAGGTTTGATTGTGAGTTGTGAATGCTTATAAATTACTTTTAGTTGTTCAATTTAATTGATATATTGCACGCCCTTTTAAAGCCATGATGAGACAAAACCATTGATCGGTACTAGGTTAGACGGAACCAGGCCTCCACCGTACTACTGTAGATTAGACCACTGTTTGGACGAAAATTACTGCTTGTAGGCGTACTACAAGCAAGGGGGTCTGCGGCTTAAGTCCCGTGCTAGATTTGGTTTTGTGTGTAACACACTTATTAACACATAGAATTTAACATGATTGTACGCATCGTTAAACCTTCAGTGTCGTCCGTGACGTCATGGATGCTGCCATTGTCTTTAGAAATCGTGACCTATACTACTCCCTCTATTTGAACATGATAGTGGTTGTTGTTGCATCAATTAGGTATATGGGCTCCTTTGTTCATTACCCTCCGTGCACTTGTGTGTGTATTGTATTTGTCTGAGCCTGTGTTATTGAGATGACTACCGTCGTGTGTGTAACTAGGATTGTAGCAGGTGCCCGGGTCTTGAAATAAGGAGTATGGAAAATAACCCGGAGGAAAACCACTCTCAGGATGGTCACTATCAGCGCTAAAAATCCAACTTTCGTTCTCCGAATTTGCTGCAGTTTTCCATTGCAGCCATGGAACGTGCTTCAACATGCTGGTCTGCCTCGTTGCGTAGTGGCTAGCATTCTTGGCTGTCTCCGTGGAGGCCCGGGTGATCGATTCCCAGCTCTGCCAAGAAATTTAATTCTGTTTTAGGGTCTGGAACGGGGTACACTCAGCTTCGTGAGGCAAAACTGAGAAGAGGCGGGTTTGATTCTACCTCAGCCATCCCGGAAGTGGTTGTTCCGTGGTTTCCCACTTCTAATCCAGGAAAATGCCGGGATGGTACCTAACTTAAGGCCACGGCCGCTTCCTACCCAAATCTTACTTCAATTACAAATACACACACTACTGTAGTACAGGTATCAGAGTGACACCGGTTATCAGACAAATTCTACACACACCCAAGTATAGGGGGCTACATGACCAGGCCCGACGAGAGGGAGGGACAATCAGGGCAGTAGCCCTGGGGCCCAGACTTGCTGAGGGGCCCGTAATGGTTTTCAGTTGACAACTTCACTCAAATTCATCACTAAATTATTTTGCTTTTTTTCCATAAGATTATGTTCAATGTAAATGCTACCAATGAATAGTAGGCCTATCCAAAACATTGCAAGGAGAACTAAAACGAATTTTATAAATAACCATTGTATAGCCTACTGTATTTCGCTTCTCGGTGGGCTAATAACAAAGTTGTCAGAGTTGTCCATTTAATTTATACAGGGAGATTCTTTTGACGGAGCGGGACGGGCAACCGGCTGCCGGGTGCGCGCGCCTTCTGCCAGCCAACCGAGCTCGGGTCGCGATTTGCCCGCAGGTGGAAACCGTAACATAGTACATTAATTAATGGTAATTTCACTAGCAAATCATGATTAAAGAACTTACCTTCTCACATAAGATGCTGAGAGTGTTCTCCTTCAGCTGACAGGTAGGCATTGTACCGTGTAAATAAATTAGCGATTACACGTTGTAATTCCCTTCTGTTGTGAGGGATATCTGCTGCCGTATATTGTTCTCCAGCTCCACTAGAGTACGGGTAATTGATCTGTACACTTTGTATTAAAAATTCCACCACAATTGAACATCAAATGAGCTTAGGTCCGTGCTTCGATTAATTACAGTAAACACGCAAGAGTAGCTACATAATGTAACGATGTAACTTCCAAAGTTACTGTCTGTCAGCTGAAAGAGTACATTTTCAGCATCTCTGTGAAATGGTATGTTCTAACCTTTATCTGGTGACGTGAGGTCATCCTGACTCCCAAGAAATAAAAAGAACATCTGTGCTTCTTTAATTAAATCTTGCAGGAAGATGTTATGTTACCTTCTTATCTGTGCGCTGACACTTCACACCCTCGTTGATGAATGTTGAGTGACTGACTTTAATGGCCCTGGTTAGCTCGCCACCGCGCAACCCTGCGGCCCGAGCTAGTTTGGCTGGTGGAAGATGCGTGCGCCCGGCAGGCGGCCGCTGGCCCCACTCTAACAAAAGAATCTTACTGTACTACTGTATACGGAAGAACTGATATCCAAATAAACTTATATTCAATAATCAATTCCATGGAGTTATTTTTGTGTTATACGAATTCAAGCTTAATACTTCCAAAATATTGTAACAGATTGATAAAAGTGGAGGGGCCCGGAAGCTCTCGCCCTAGGGCCCGTGATTGCTCTCTAAGGCCCTGTATATGACCACGATGTCATAAATAATCATCAGCAACTCGAGTAAGCTGCTGGGCTGATCAATACTCAGGGAACGGATGAAAGTAACAGTCTGCTGATCGAGTCCGTAGCAGGTATTGTTGCTGTAACACCTCCATTCTTCTGGGGGAAGGGGAGAGAATGGTTGGGGGGGGGGGGGGGGGGAGGGGGTTTGCGATCTAATGGTGTTCAAGTGGCTCAGCTCGGCTCTTGTTAATTACTGTATTCTAGGCCTGTCTCTCCTTCTCTTACTCCGTACAGTTGAGGCCACTGGTCTCCTTGGTAATCTCTCTTTTTATCCATCAGCATCACGTGATCTCATCAACTCCTACGTGCAGCCTCACCTAACGTATACAGAACATTGCTGTAGTCCCTGGCTAAGTATTGAGACTACGATCCAGCGTTGCCTGATCTTAGAACTAGATATTCACTTGCAAAGAAAAAAATAGTAAGCTTGTAGTATTACGTGACTGACAATCTGGCGATCATAAATTACGGAGCTCCTTTTTACTTGGGAGCCGAACCACCGCACGTAGACATTTCGCCTGAAAACTCCCACATGCATTAACGGGAATCGATCACAGTGCGCCTTGGTGGAAGGTAAGCAGTTTGACCGCTGCGCCATCACGCTTCCCCCGCAGCATAATACAAAAATCTAGCATCATTTGTTGTTGTTGTTCTTTCAGGGGCTTTGCAACGTCGTGGGCATGTAGCCCCGTGTACTTGGGTGTGTGTAGATTGTATACAGCATAAATAACATGCAAAGCACTGGGACCATAACTTTCGTTTACATTGGACAAGTTTCCGCTTTGAGCAAGTTTTACTGGACAACGGACATTCAAATATACTCCTTGATAAGGACAAAGAGTTCTAATTATACCCACACATTTAGGAGATAGTAGGCTATGTGTTATTTACTGAACATCGTGTAATACAAATAATTTTACTTATACACACTATTACAGACTCCACAATAACCCTGGTTATCATACAAATACCACAATCCCAGTACAACACCAACACTTAAATGTTATTTTTCCTTTTACCCACTTTTTTGTTACTTAACTTGTTTCGTTTGACTGTTTCTGGTTACTTTGATTTTCTTAATTTTATTTATGAATACGATCCTGAGGAGTTAATTATAGGATAATAAAATCCCGTCAGCCTGACCGGAAATTAAACTCGGGACCCCTCCGGCCAAAGCCACGGAGCCGGATAAATGTTGAGGATCAATCATAAACCATGTGTTGGCGAAGATCTTATTGCGTGCTTCGCACTCTGATTTATCACGAGGATCGTTCGCCTGAAAATAGGCAACCCACACCTCATCCTGATCGGCTTGTTGAAGCTAGGTACTAAATTCAGGGCAAGAAATGAGTATATTGGAAATTAAAGGAACAACGCAGTTTAACCCTTGTAGCCTACAATTCTGCGTGACAGAAGTTCGAATTCCGGTGCTGGCAGTGACCATCCTGAGTATGGTTTAGCCTACCCTCTCGTTTTTTTCACATCAAATCCAGGCAAATGCTGGGATGACACTACTGCTGTCGGTCACAATAACACAGGTTATCAGACAATATCCCACGCTCACCCAAGTACACGGTGTTACATGACCACGATGGCCAAGCCTCTCAAATGTAACAACAAGCATCTACCACCATTTGTTAGAGAAGTGTGTTTATGTATACATTTCCTTCAGATAATAGGTTGATAAAATAATCGCACTCTTGTGTAGACCGACTGAAGAGCGAGTCTGTTGAGTGGCTCCAGTCTCAAGAGAGCAGGTAGTCTATAAAGTAAGTAAATTGCATTTTACCATCTAACGTAAGTAATTCTCGCCTCTGTATTTGGTGTTTTAGAATAATTTGTGGCGGAAGGTTCGAGCCCAGAAGGGTGTAGCTGTGCCTCGTGGAAGGCGGGGCCACACGGCCCTTGTCCATAGAGGAGCCATGTTGATCTATGGAGGCTATCAAGATCTTCGAGGATCATCCAATGAGCTTTGGGCTTTCCATTTTGGTAAGTACTTTTTCTCTCCCCCATCCCAGTTCTGCTCTTAGTTGGACCACCTTTACGTTATAATGGACATTATGAACACCACAAACTAGAATAAATATGATGATGATGATGGTGGTGATGAGAATTGTTGTTTTATGGGGCCTAACATCTAGGTTATCGGCCCCTAATGGTTTGGATGATAGTGAAAAATGAGATGAGAATGAAAATTATAACTAATACTAACTATTAACTTACATACTAGAAGAAGAAATGGCAAACAAAGAAAGGATAAGGCAAATAAAGGACAGGAAGAAAAGAAATGCCCTCAACCCTCGAAGAATGAGGATTTAGGGACTTGGAAGGAAGGAGAGCCATGAAAGGCAGATAGGAAAGGGAAAGAGGAGAGGGCCCGCCCCAGGGTCAGAGGAAAAAGGAGGCAAAACGGACCCAGCTCAGGAATCCCTCGGGGACGCCAACTCCCAAACTCACCAGTCGTGAGCCCTTGAGGGTGTAGCACTATCCAGGGTGCACCAGAAGTGGTGGAGCTATATACACCCTGGCTCCTTGAGGGCCTTATGCTGAAGCCAGGAGTTAACATGAAAAGAATGAGGGTATCAAGAAAGATGAGACAAGGGCCAAATAAGGCGGGAAAGTGAAAGACTCCCTAGGCCTCGGATACCCTAATACCGTCGGGGTCGGAAGAGAATAAGAGTTGGCCAAGGGAGGCCAAAAGAAAAGGTGACAGTGAGGAGCCCGGCACAAGTAAGTGGAAGCAATGCCGGACTCAGCTGGGGCCCCGTGGTTGCTAACCCACGTCCCACTAGTCGTGAGCCCCTGGGGGGGGGGGGATAAATAGGAACAGTCTTTGGCCTTTTAAAACCTACCTCGACAATATAAAATATGTTATCACCGTATTTAGTTGTATGTGCCTGTACTTACAGTTATTTCCAGTATTTAAAATTGTCAATGAGATAAAAGAAACTTAGAACTTACAACCTAGAACATTGGCGTCCAGCTCTTGCACGCCGGCTGGCTGGCTCTTACCTCTCTTGGCTGGGCTGCCTGCCCTGACAGCACGCGCTGCGACAGCTCTTCGCCACGTCTGACCGAGTCAAGTTGGGATCGCTAGCGCACCAGGCGTAATGTAAATAAACAAACAAACAAACAAACAAACAAACAAACAAGCTGTTCGTCCAATGTGCTGGTTGTCCGACACATCCACATTGTGTATCGCGCGTTTCTCCGCGTACCGGTACTTGCAGATTACGTGCTTAGTGTTAAAACAGTCGGAAATACTGATAAAGTATCATGGAACTAATTTAAGGCATTGCAATTTCAGTAACTTTTTTCACCTTGTTTCCGTTTTATTTCAATTTTCATATTTACAATATACTGAATACCGTTTGACGTTCGACCGATCAACCACATTACAGCAAAGGCAGTACGGGAGGGAGTGGGACGGGAAAGCGAGCGACGGAGACAGATATGAGTGGTTTTCAAATGAAAAGGTACGAAAAGATACTGTGGGTACAATTTATTCGTTATTCAAAAGTAATCACCACAGGCCTGTGCACAGATGTCCCATTGCTTCACTTGCTGCAGGATTCTCTGTTCCCAGGAGTCTTGTGGTTGTGACGGGAGCCAATCGTGTCCTTTAGTTCGTCGTCCGATTGGAAACGTTTTCCCTTGAGACAAACCATTAACAGTAACGTGTATTGTGGGACACTCCGTAGCCTACTCAAGTCCATCAAGAACAAACTGCCTAGACTGCTCACGAAGGGAGTGATTCTGCTCCATGATAACGCTCGCCCACACGTCTCTAACATCACACAAGGTGTATTGGCCACGTTCAAGTGGGAGGAACTTGAGCATCCACCCTATAACCCGGACTTGTCACCCTGCGACTTCCATCTGTTTGGTCCGTTAAAAAACATATCAAAGGAATACATTTCCAGTCGGATGACGAACTAAAGGACACCGTACAGGATTGGCTCCTGTCACAACCACAAGACTTCTGGGAACGGGGAATCCAGCGGCTAGTGAAGCAATGGGACACCTGTGCACAGGCCTGTGGTGATTACTTCTGAATAACGAATAAATTGTACCCACAGTATCGTTTCATACCTTTTCATTTGAACACTCCTTGTATAATAGTCTTCCCCGTCACCGCTGCAAGGTCTTCCGCGCCAGAAGCTCGCCGGCGTGCAACCGGCGTGCTGTATGAACACCTCTAACCTAGAACATAGAAAATAACTTAAATACAGTACGGTACCTTCATTTCGCACATTGGTACTGTCATCAAACATGTGATTCAGTCTGGGTTTAGTTTTCAGTGAGAAGAAAGAAAATTAGCACAATAAATTGATTTAAGGTTTGTAAGCTACCAGTTTAAAATTGAATATCTCCTGAGATATAAGCCCGGAACTGGTCCCATTTCATATGTACGCCCTCAGATAATGCTTTGTTGTGAATACTATGTTTATAACGTTTCAGTACCCCTAGATTATCCCCCATGCAACATAAATTTGCATCCCTCTCAAAATACAATGTATATCGGCCTACATACATTTTGGTGCCCCTATTTATTCCAGTGGTGGGGTTGAATGGAATGAATGTTTGTTCAACCCCACACTGGAGTCATAAGCATAGGCGAAAATCAAGGGTGGCAAGAGGTGGCAACTGCCTATATTTAAAAAAAGGTTTAAGGGTAGAATATTGTTAATTATATATCGGTACCTATTTAAAGAATCGAGCAATAAATATACTCGTATCACCATCTATTTCACTTTCTTCCACCAAGTTGTATATCTTTCTTATCCGTCTTGTCTGCCTCGTTGCGTAGTGACTAGTATTCTTGGCTGTCATCGTGGAGAACCGGGTTAGATTCCCGGCTCTGCCAAGAAATTTAATTCTGGTCTGAGGGCTGGAACGAGGTACACTCAGCTTCGTGAGGCAAAACTGAGAAGAGGTGGGTTCAATTCCCACCTCCGCCATCCTGGGAGTGATTTTCCGTGGTTTCCCATTTCTACTCCAGGCAAATGCTGGGATGGTTTCTAACTGAAGGCCACGGCCGCGACCTTCCCAATCCACATATGAATTACAGTACAACTACACACACTAATACAACCATCACAATCGTATGTCTACCCCTTATTGTTCCCGTTTCCAACGGGGTCGGGGATAAGATGCGATGAAATTATATGTGGCGGTTGGTTTTTACGGCTGGATGGCCTTCCTGACGCCAACCTCATGAGAGGAGTTAATGAGAGATGAAATTAATGAAGATGAATGAAACTGGGAACGGATGTGGAAGGAAGAGGCCGTGGTCTGTCAGAAGGTACCATCCCAGCAATTGCATGGAGTTGAAAATGGGGAGACCACGAAAAACCATTTCAAAGACGGCCGACGGTGGGGTTCGAACCCACGTCTACCGAGTCCGCAGAGAGCTTGGCCCCATGGCCTAGCGCTGCACTTAAGCGAACGTATCTACCGCAATACAGCCATCACAATAAGACAGGTTATCATACAAATTCCCCACACACCCAAGTGCATGGGGCTACATGACCACGATGTCACAAAGCCCCTCAATTAATCATCAATATATAATGCATTTGGTTTGTCTGTTTCGTTAACGAGTATTTTGTGTAGATTATCCACGCTCGACTCGCAGCGAGGAAGCAGACTGCAGTGCCCTGCGGTCACGCTATGATCAAATGCGCCACCAGCAAGCGCATGCGCTCATTCGCCGGCTTCATTTCAAATGAAAGACGAGTTGAGTTTAAGTAAATATTGTAGCCTACTAGCTTACTCGTAACCACTGGTTAAAGACAAAAGTTAAAGGTTCAGATATTAGTATGATTGTTTCTTTTATTAAGAAAGCCAGTCAACATCTGTACTTTTATGATTAGACCGGTGCGGTGGCCGAGAGCGCCAACGTGCTGCCTCATGCCTCGCTGGCATCGGGAGAGCATGGGTTCGACTCCCATCTCAGCCGTTTTGAAAATGATTTTCGTGGTTTCCCATTTTCACCACCAGGTAAATGATGGGACGATTCCTTTCAACAGGGCCAAAATCCTTTTCCTGCACTTCCTTAACCCCTTCAGTGTTACTGAACTACGAGGGCAGATCAAAAAATAAGTTGCACTTCCCAGTTATGGCCATTTATTACACCACCTATACAACAGCAACACGTCTATAACGACATACAATGTAACGCCACTTTTCCACATAGTTTCCAAGAGACTCCAAACATTTCTGCGAACGCACAACCAACTTGTAGATGCCGGATGCATAGAAAGTTCCTCCAGCGTTCTGCAACCATACGGAGCCAGCGGCCTTCACCCTCTCATCGGTCTGGAAACGTCGACCACCGAGCTCCATTTTGAGCTTACCAAACAGATGAAAGTCACATGGCGCTAGGTCGGGACTGTAGGGTGGATGTTGCCAGACCTCCCACTTGAAACGCTGCAGCAGTTCGCTCATTTGGCGGGCCTTGTGAGGTGTTGAGTTATCGTGCAACAAAATCACACGGGCGCTCAATTTCCCCCGGCGCTTCTCTTTAATCGCTTTACGCAACCGGTGCAACGTTTGACAATACGACGCCGCGTTGATCGTCGTTCCTTTCGGCATGAATTCCACGTGCAGCAAACCCTCCATGTCAAAGAACACTGTCGCCATAACCTTACTGGCTGAAGGTTGAACCTTGGCCTTCTTTCGTTTTGGTGGTGGGTGCATACATTCCATTGATGAGGAGGTGAAGACCGCTGTCTCCGTGTGGTTGCAGAACGCTGGAGGAACTTTCTATGCATCTGGCATCTACAAGTTGGTTGTGCGTTCGCAGAAATGTTTGGAGTCTCTTGGAAACTATGTGGAAAAGTGACGTTACATTGTATGTCGTTATAGGCGTGTCGCTGTTGTATAGGAGGTGCAATAAATGGCCATAACTAGCAAGTGCAACTTATTTTTTGATCTGCCCTCGTATGTTTGAGTGATCGTATTTTTAAAGAACATTTTTAAGACATCTTATGTTTGCTTTCCTGTATTGTTTAGATTTTTGAAAGACATTTAAAACCAGAAAAACTGTACAAAGTATGCATCAGTTCAGGGAAATCATGGAAATTGCATCGTGGAAAGCAGGCATACATTGGACACTACACATCTATCTGCATCGACGCTGCTCTTATCTCCTTCAGTTTCATTGTTACTTGAGGATAAACCCTCAATTCCTTCTACGCTGCCTTCAAAATCACTGTAATCACAGTCCGATTCATCCAAATACCTTGAATTCGTAACCAGATTCATATCATACGAGCCCGCCATTCCGATCATGTATCAGCTGATACTGTAAAAACTCGTCTATCTAACCAAACTCGAAACATGTAAATGAAATGATTCACGTAGTCATTTTATGTTCCAGGGGCGTTTGTTAAGGTTGTTGACTACCTTCCCGCCACCTACCGTAATTAAAACTAGAGAGGGAATTACATTGCGGAATATATCGTAAACGAGATGCAAGGCAATGATATTACGCGAAATATTCCGAAAAAGACACGGCAAGGGTTAATTAGACTCATGTTAGCGGTCGCCTGGGCAATCGACCTGTCTCCATACCCAGTTGCATCTGCTAACAAAGGGTGTTCAGCTCCCAGACACCATCCTTGCGATGCGACGGTAGAGAAATGATCCCTCGCAGAGTCTGTGGATGAAGCCGAACTGAAAGGATAAGAGATAAGAAAATACAGTATGACATTTTTGAAACCGTTTTAATTAATATATGCATCATGTAATCCGCCCTGCCAATACTGTGATATGATGTTTATTAACCCTTCCCGAGAGGAAAACGGGTATATCAGGCGCGTACTTTTCAGCCGCAAGCGGGAAATGGATATATCCGGAAAATTCGAAAATTTAAATATGGCACCGTTTTCCGTCAAAATAGTTAATGTTAGACCCAGGAGATGGCACCACTATATAGGTACATGTTTGATAATTAATTATATCACCCCTAGACACCTCTTTGACTTCACAAATACCTGCAGGCAGTTGTTGTTTTAGATGAACGCACGTGCCATTGTGTAGCTGGTGAAGTGAGTGAATTTTTGTAGTGTTTATTTGGTGATGTGAGCATAATTTCACGGAAAATGCTATGGAATGACGAAGATCTAGTATCTGCTTTGGATTTGATGGTTTGAAGTGTTCCACACTTAATTATTAATTAATTAATAATTATTACTTAATTAACTTTACAACCTTCAGATGCTACTCAAACTTCAAGTATCAACAGGTAAGCATAATATATGTGAGTTCTAATTAAATCTAGAGCATGAAAAATATAATCTGCATATTTTGAATTATTGAAAAAAATCCGCTCAGAGCCATAAATGCATCCACTCGGGAAGGGTTAATATTTTAAACATACTGTACATGTTTTGATATAACAATGATATCCTCTTTAACAGAGTCATACGTTTAACATTAATAATAAAAAATGAAATGTATATCCTTACACAATTTGAATTAAAATAAATTAAAAATGTTAACACAAAAATTAAAATTTTAAACACTAGTAAAATGATGTTAATAAAATGGATTTGCTATTGAAACTCTGGTGAAATGTAAAATACATTGATATACAGGGTGTCAGGGAATGTTCTCCGCAGTGCCTAGGCACTGCTACGCTAGGTGAGAGCCGGAGTTTAGTCGGTAGACAGCGCGGCTGCCGCCGCTTGTGTCAAGACAAAACAAACAACAAACAGTCCACTTAGAGATTCCTGTTTCTTGAGCTAATTTGCGTATTGATTTACTTGCACTTCGCAGCATCTGCCGCTTTCCACAGCACAGCACAGCTCACACGTGTGTTCTGATATCCTGTCGACCTTGGAGAAGACAAGCTAGTACCTGGCTGTCGGCGAGTGAGCGAAAGTTCTGCCAACTTAACTCCGGCTCTCACCTAACGTAGACTAGCTGAGTGGTTCAGCGGTAACGTTCTCACTTGCTGGGCCCAAGGTTGCAGGTTCGTATCCTGGCGCAGTCAGCTGGCATTTGAGGGTACGGAAATGCGAGGGAGCCGTGTCAGTAGATTTACTGGCACGTTAAAGATCCCCTTCGGGGCAAATTTCTGGCACCCCGGCGTCTCTAAAAGCCACTGTAGTTAAAAGGGACGTAAAACCAATAACATTATTATTATTATTATTATCACCTAACGTAGCAGTGCCTAAGCACTGCGGACAACATTCCCTGACGCACTGTAAGATAATTAAGAATTCTACCTTATGAAACTGCCCAAGTCACACTCCTATTGAGCTGGCTTATTACCGTGGGCAATACCAACTGCGTTGTCCACGGTAGATCGTAATGCTTTAATTTTGATATTCCCTGTACACACCTGACACTGTGGACTAATAATAATGATATCATATGGCCTCAGGTGCCGGGTGCAAGCTTTGTTATTCGCGCCCAGAGGGCAGCTTGCATGTCAAATTTTGTCGTTCTTTGAAACGCTATGAAAGTCAAGGAGGTTAGATATCTAGGCTCCTTGACACTATAGCGCTTTCTAGTAGAGAAATGAGGAACTTTGTGTAGGTGGAAAATCCCGAGAATAATTTTGCCATTATGAACACGGCCTACTGAATTCCAATGCGTTATTTAACATGCCAACAACGTGATTTCTGTCGCCTTTCAAAAATCACTTACCACGGCCAGGAGCGAACCTGCAAGCTTGAGGTTGGTAGTCCGACACGATATCCACTCACAACTTCTAAAATTGAATACCCCATCCTAAGCACCCACAGCCATGCCCCGTTCAAACTCTGGTAACTCACTTCGCCTTGCCATGAGCATGGTACAACAGTCAATCCGAACGACACAGCACCTGTGCCCAACTGAAACTGGTTTAGGCGGTGCAATATCGTCATCTGTGTAATGTCACGAGTTATTCAGTTACATGACTTTGGCATGTCAGTGTATAGTACCCATAGCGGAGCTACAGTGCCCCCCGCTCAAAAAATGTTCCATATTATCACTAGGACCAGCTAGGGCTGAAACGGAGCACTACTTACTGCTCAAGCATTTATTGGATCACTTGAGACTTCAGCTACACCGGCCTACAAGTCTACCGAGTGCAACACGTAAGGGACAAAGTGCCACAGGATACTATGCAGCGCCTTTATGCCTCCCTTTTCGACAGTACTACATCTCGTCTTGTGTCAGGCTAGGGACAGCCAAACTAAAGTCTATTCGCTGAGTCGAGACAGTGCCCTGGCTACCCGGACAGAGAAACACGCTCAGTTCACGTCATCGGCTCTGCCTGACAGGGGTAACCAAGAAGCTCAGAGATCATTAGTCATGCCGTAGCCCTAGAAAAGACAAGACTTGCTGCACTTAGTGCTGTGCTGCACTGTGTACTGTTGCCTGTCATAAGCAGTTAAGAACTTCTTAATTAATTAATTAAATAAATACATAAACGAACAATAAATTAACCGGGTGAGTCAGCTGCCCCTATTAATATTGTCTTATGCACACCCCAGGTGCTCACAT
This sequence comes from Meconema thalassinum, assembly GCA_946902985.2. Classification (NCBI taxonomy): domain Eukaryota; kingdom Metazoa; phylum Arthropoda; class Insecta; order Orthoptera; family Tettigoniidae; genus Meconema; species Meconema thalassinum. The sequence continues at coordinate 73,680,462 of OX336389.2, forward strand.
ATAGTGGGACGTGGGTTGGCGACCACGGGACCCCAGCTTAGTCCGGCATTGCTTCCACTTACTTGTGCCGGGCTCCTCCCCGTCTGCTTTCATGTCGACCTCTCTTGGTCAACTCTTGTTCTCTTCCGACCCCGACGGTATTAGGGTATCCGAGGCCTAGGGAGTGTTTCACTTTCCCGCCTTAATTGGCCCTTGTCTCATCTTTACTGATACCCTCATTCTTCGAGCCAGCCTTCTTTTCCTTTTCATGTTATCTCCTGCCTTCTGCTCAATGCCCTCACGGAGGCAGGGTGTAGGTAGCCCCACCACTTCTGCTGCACTCTGGATAGTGCTACACCCTCGAGTTTGGGAGTTGGCGACCCCGAGGGATTCCTTAGCTGGGTCCGTTTTGTCCCCTTTTTCCTCTGACCTTGGGGCGATCCTCATTCTTGGAGGGTTGAGGGCATTTCTTTTCTTCCTGTCCTTTATTTGCCTTAACCTTTCTTTGTTTACCATTTCTACTTCTAATATGTAAGTCTGTAGTTGGTATTAGTTATAGTTTTCATTCTCATCTCATCTTTCACTATCACCCAAACCATTAGGGGCCGATAACCTAGATGTTAGGCCCCTTAGAACAACAATTATCATCATCATGTTTTATGCAGCCCAACTAACGCGTGTTGTCAGGAAGGTCTGCTTGCATCCTGCATGGGACTACAGAGGTGTGCAATTTATTAAAATCAAATGGAGAATTTAAGTGAGTCAGAATATTTTTATTCAAAATCATTTTATTGAACAATTGATGACATATGTTATCACCTTACTTGGTGAAGTTCTCTCCCCTGTAGACTGATAACTAGGGACCAGATATTTTGGAAATGCATATGCGCATATGCAAATGCATATTTTGTGGGTTTATTGGATTCATTGCATATTCTGAACATAACAGCATATTTTAGTATATACATTTGAAATTAACTATCAATTAAAACATCTCGAACAAAATTGGTTTCGGCTGCGAGCTGGACATACCTTGTAAGTAACTTTCTGAGCAACAGTATTGTACTACTGGCATTTCAAGAAATAGATGGGGTGGGACATTTCTTTCACCTTCTGGTCAGCCAGTGGCCCGGGCTTAGTTGTGCGATGAGTTACTTTAGTCAGCATATCCTCTACTCTTAATGCCTAATGAGAAGAGCAGCAGTGGGTGTCAGGTAATAGTGATTATTCAACTGATGGTGTTGTCGTCTATTGTCAAGTATGCTCGATGGAAGTGAAATGTGAAAGGAAATTTCAACTTGAACAACATTGCGGCAAAGAAGGGAAAGAAGAGTGAATAAGATAAGCTTATTTTAAGTGCATATTTTTCAACTTGTAATGCATATTTTCTACATTTTAGTGCATAATTGCATGCATATTTTAACGTTTTTGGGCACCCTCAGGGGCTAGTGATTTTGGAAATTAGCGATCCCGAGGGATTCCTGAGCAGGGTCCGTTTTGTCCCCTTTTTCCTCTGACCGGTCCCTAATTATAACTTTTCCCATGAGGAATTGTGACTGGAAATTTTCAGAATTGGGTATTCCGAGCGATACCTGACCTGAGTGCGTTTTCTCTCTTTTAATTGACTTTGGAATGTGCCCTCGAGAGTCAAGTCAGGTGATTTCAATCCATGGTCCATGAATCTTTAGTATAGTTCAAAGCGGATGATCAGTATGAGAACTTTGAATACCTCAGCCATAAATTCACACGAAAAGTAGAATATAGTAATTAAAACAAAACGTGTGGCATTTTGCATTAATGAGGCCCCTGTTTTAGTGGATATTCTATATAGTCATTTACTATAAATTTCATAAAATAAAACGTAACTAAGACTGTCTGCCTGTTAGGAAGTCAGCCCTGAGGCTGGTTGGATCCTCAAAACGTATCACCATAGGTAGCACTATTGTGAGGCGTACCAAGCAAGCAAGATGAGGAGTGAGGTAGTTTGCCATCGCTTTCCTCACCAAGTCAGAACAATAGCACTGACCCTACGAGTACAACCTTTCACAGTACACATAGGCACTAGTTGTGCCCTGAGGCACCACCCATACCTCAGTAGCTTCCATATAATTACTGCCATGATTGGGACTGAGACATCGGTGGAAAGCCAAATTTTACTCTAGCCTGTGCCAACAGACAAATGCAAATGTACTGCATTCATCAAGAGATGGTAAACAGGCTATAATTAAGACTAACTAGTTGGTACCCATCAAGACATGACGGTCATTGGGAAAATATACTGAAGGATTCTTTTATACAGTATGCATTTTTTGAACGATTACTCTTTGACACTGTTGCAACTTAAAGGGCGTCGAAAGATCGACTTCGCAACATATAACTGGCTATGGCTGAAACCTTCATGAGGCAAATAGAGACCTACACGTTCCAGAGTTTCCCCTTGAGCTTTATTGATTGTGATAAAGCACGCCAAGTGAATTGGAAATTGGAAAATTGAAGTGTTTTATCGGAAGATGTTAAATCAAGTCGAAGGATTATAGCTCTCTGCCCATTAAGTGATTTGCCTCCACATATACTTGCTCTAAAAGTTTGAGCCAAAGAGCCACAACAATATTTCCCCCCCCCCCTTTTAATTCTCATAAAAAAAGATCTCAGTAAGACGTGGCGGGATCCGCCATTTCTCTGCTGGAATACAGCCATTGTGCGCAAGCGCGGGAGCGATTAATATTACGTTTTCTTAACAATTTAAAAATACACCTTAATATATATATTCCTTTTAAAGACACTCTGCAAATCTACATATCAAGAGCATTACGAATGCATTAAGAATGCATTACGAAGTCAATCGGTTAAGACGTTATCTCAATCTCGCGGTAACAAAAATCACCTTAGTGTTTTAAATATATAGATGGTTAAATATTTCAAATATCTTCAGCGCCATGTAAATATATTTAGTGTATTAAATCATGAAATGTATAAATGAAATTTTGGAAACCTGGCGTCGAGTCTAATAATTTCCACACCTCTGTAATACACTGCAAGCGATTCTGAACACTATTATTTTTCCTTGTACAGTAAAACCTGCCTAAAGTGGAACGCAATTGTTCCAGATTTATTGTTCCGTTTTACAAAGAGTTGAGTGTTAATAAGACAAAATACACTACTAAGAAATACTGTATTATTGCATAGGATTACTTACTTTTACTTACTTAATTCCTGCCGCTCCTTCCGGAGCATAGGGCCTTGGCGAAATTTCTCCACGCAGTACGGTTCCTGGCCATTCTCTTCACTTGACTCCAGTTCTTGTCCACCTCTGCAATTTCATTTTCGATCGTCCTCTTCCATGTCTTCTTAGGTCGACCTCGCTTCCTGGCGCCTTGAGGATTCCAGTCTAGCGCCGCCTTCTCAATAGCTCCGTCCGGCTTCCTTAGTGTGTGACCAATCCAGCGCCATTTCCTCTCCTTGATCTGGATGCTAATCGGTTGTTGATTGGTGATGGTCCAAAGATCTTCATTTGAGATTATGTCCGGCCACCTCACATTCATGATGCGACGCAGACATCTGTTAATGAACACCTGTAGCTGGTTGTTGATCGGTTTTGTGACTTTCCATGTTTCACAGCCGTAGAGAAGAATCGACTTTACGTTGCTATTGAAAAGGCGGAGCTTGGTCTTCCTGGAAATGTTTCCATTTCTCCAGATGGGGTAGAGCTGGACAAAGGCACCATTTGCCTTCCTGATACGGCTTCGAACATCTTCCTCTGCTCCCCCATCATTTGTGACTATACTTCCAAGGTAGAGGAAGGACTCAACTCGCTCAATGTCCTTTCCGTTGACTGTCAAACTAGTCGTGATGTCAGAATTTATCCTCATCTCTTTGGTCTTGTTGGTGTTGATCATCAGTCCTGCACGTTCTGCTTCTCTCTGCAACCTCCCCAGCTTATCTTCTATGTCTCGGTACCGTTGTGCCATAAGACAAATGTCGTCTGCGAAATCCAGATCTTCAAGCCTGTCATTTATACCCCACTGAATACCCCTCTTCCGTCCTCCCATTACCTTCTTCATCACACTATCCAGGACCAACAGGAACAGAGTGGGGGAAAGGACACACCCCTGTCTCACTCCGGAACTGACCTTTATCTTTTCTGTTAATTTGCCTTCGTGAAGAACCTGGCACTCATACCCTTCGTACATCTCTTCCATGATTCTGATGATCTTTGTTGGAATTTTATATTCCTCGAGGGTCTTCCACATGATTCTTTGATTTACGGAGTCGAAGGCTTTCTCGAAGTCAACAAATGTGAGGTAAAGGGTATTCCGCCACTCCACACTCTGCTCCAGAATGATTCGGAGGGTGTTGATGAGATCCACACAGCTGCGATGTTGTCGAAATCCAGCCTGTTCCTTCCGAAGCCTTTTTTTCTACGCAGTCTTTTATACGATTCAGGATGACTCTCGCCAGCACTTTGCTTGGAATGGACAGCAAGGTGATACCCCTCCAGTTGTTACAGTTTGTGGTGTCCCCTTTCTTCGGCAACTTGACTATCAACCCCTTCTTCCAGTCGGTTGGTATTTTCTCCTCCTTCCAGATCTTCTCCAACAGCGGGTGCAGCAGATCAATCGTAATATCCAGGTCTGCTTTCAGTACTTCCGCTGGGATATTATCCAGACCTGGTGCCTTCCCGCATTTCATCTGCTTCAACGCTGTCCGTATTTCGCCCCGAGTTGGGGAGTCGAGGCTGATGCTTGGGTCACTTTCTGCTTTCTCTTCATCTTCTCCTCGCTGCTTATTTTCTGGTCCTCTATCTCTATTAAGAACCTCCGCAAAGTGTTCTCTCCATCTTGTCAGCTGCTGTTCACACGTCGTGAGGATCTCGCCCGTCTTGCTCTTCACAGGCCTAGTTTTATTAAAACCTTTCTTCGAAAGCATCTTTGTGATGCCATAGAGCTCCTTAACGTCCCCCCTTCTTGCCGCTTCTTCTGCTTTCTCCGCCTGCTCATCAATCCACCTCCTATGATCCTTCCGTACACTCCTCTTTACCTCCCTGTTTGCTGTTGAATACTTTGCTTGTGTGAGAGCCTTCTGCTGCCTAGTCTTGCAGGTGTTGAGCTTGGCCTTAATCTCCTTCCTATAATTTATCTTGTCCCAGGTCTGATCGGATATCCATTCTTTCCGCAGGTAGTTCTTGTACCCGAGCTGCATCTCACTGGTTTCCACGAAGATATTCTTTACCTCGCTCCACACAGTCTCCACGTCCTTCTCTGTCTCGGAGTCCAACACCTGGAATTTATTTCTGAGCTCCAGTTTAAATTGGTCCAATCTCTGCTGGTTCTTAAGCTTGCCCACATCAAACTTGTTGTGCCGAGTGTTAAACTTTCGGCGGACTGCGACGATCTTCATGCGGAAGTTAGCAACCACAAGATGATGGTCACTACCAACGTCCGCTCCTCTCTTGTTCCTAACATCTTCCAAGCTTCTTCTGAACCTCCTGCTCACCGCGATGTGATCAATTTGATTTTCTGTGACTTGATCAGGAGACACCCAGGTGACCTTGTGGCACCGCCTATGAGGAAATACCGTGCCACCCATCACCAAATCCTGACTGGCGCAATATTCCGTAAATTTCTCCCCATTGTCATTCATCTCCCCAAGGCCATGTTTACCCATGATCTGCTCCAACCCCTCATTGTTTGAGCCCACCTTCGCGTTGAAGTCTCCCATAACAATGAGAATGTCCTTCTTACTTGTTTGTCTTGTGACATCTCGCAGCATTTGGTAGAACTCTTCCTTCTTCTCTGGCTCCGACTGTTCTGTAGGCGCATAGCATTGGATGATGATCACATTCCTGATCTTTGTCTTGAACCTAGCAAACATGAGCCTACTAGAAATTGGCTTCCACTCCATAAGGCTTCTCTTTGCATTTCTGTTGAGCAGCAACCCCACTCCATCCCTGTGTTCTTCATCATCACCCCCAGAATAGAGAAATGTAATTCCATCTGTTGTCTGTATTTCACCAAATCCTGGCCACCTCACTTCACTCAATCCTAGGATATCCAGCCCATAGTTCTTCATCTCCCGTGTCACTTGTTTCAGTCTGGTTTTCTCCATCAAGGTCCTCACATTCCAGAAACCGATTTTCGTAGTCCTCTTCATGCCAAAAGTCGTCATCAGGTTATCCGTCCGGTTTTGTAATTTCGCTTCAGTTTCCGTAATCAGTTTATTTAAGAGGAGCGAGTGATTAACCCACTGCCTCCGAGTGCCTTGGAGGGGCTGCCACCTTAAGCCTGAGGCACCAGGCTGATTTTCTGTCAGGGTTTCTTCCCTTAGCCTTTGAAGAACCAACTCCAAACTACAAGGCAGCAGTTGTTTCACCAGAGCCCCGTTAGCCGTAATTTCTTCAGGGTTCCTGTAGGGCCTTCACAGCTACCGTAGCGGTCTTGAGGCACACAAAGTCCCCACTGTACTTCACCCCTTCAGGCAATCCCCTACTTAATTACGTTGCCCATCTCCCACGACGAGGACGAGGGGTTGGATTTGTGGGAGACTGCATAGGATTACAATGAAATAATAATTTAAAATATAGGTCTGTAAATAAAAAGGAAAATAGGTTCACATGTATTACACTGTATCTTCAACTTACGTACAAAAATTTCAGTTTCTCTGCTCGTTTCTTTTTTTTTCACATGTCTTTCAAAGTGTATAGTTGCGACTTCTTTACAAGAGAACGTTGTATGATCTCCTTTGCATCCTGCATTAACTCCAGGAGTTCTGGAACATTCTCGGAAGCTGCAAATTCCTGAAGGTCACTCACAACAGGTAGTGTTTCTCCAAATGTGTCTATATTTATCTCCCTTTCGTCGCCTTCATCGTCGTCTATTTCGTCCATGACTTCTCACCTGCTGTTTTCGGCAGCAATATCAGCTGCACTTTGAATGTCTTCAGTCGTTAATGTTCCCTAGACCTTTGTGCAAGTACAGTCGCGCTCAAAATTTAGTACTGTACGTAGCTTTGTATTATGAATAAGATAATCCGTTAGTCAGGTTATTTACGCCTACAGTTCAGGAATTTCTTTTCGTTTCCGCGTTAGGCAGTTTTCCGGTTTACTGTGTCATTTTACATAGGAAATACCTCCGTTCAGAATTTTGATTTCCGTTTGTCCAGATTTCCGGTATACAGAGGGTCCGGTTTAGGCAGGTTTTACTGTATTAGTCTGTAGTCACGTCGAAGGAAAAATAATAGTGTTCAGTATCGTTTGCGGTATATGCTTGGTGTGCATTAGTACCATACGGCAGGTTGTTCCAAATCCACGAGTTTGAGTATGCGTACACGCGAGTACTCAGCAGTAATGCTCGGAGCACGGTAGGAGAGGGACTGGGGGTGATAGCCAATACGTCACTGGGCGAAGGTCATAGTACAAGTCCATGCGCTTCCTGCCAATCTTGATGTATCCTCCGCTTAGTATCGGCCGCCCCTACAGCAGAGCTGTATTGCATATTGGAGGTTTACTCACACAAGGCAGCGAGTACTCAGCAGTTCACGGGAGAGATGCTCGGCTGGAACAGCCTGCCATACGGGATGCAAGCAGAGAAATATCGGCCTTCCTGATAACAACGTTCGTTGGGCTGCATAAAACAATATTATTAGGGGCAGCTGATTCACTTGGTGTATCGACATATAGTGGAATAATTGCCGATCTTAGGGAAATGACTGGGAGAGATACATAGAGGATTTCAAAGAAGTAGCAACGATAATCTTTCCCATTCTCCCATTCCTGTCCCATACAAAATAATATGTCCTAGGCTATTCCTTCCTATGCTAACCTGATCTAATTTTGATTATAGATACTGAATCGTGGCACCTACTCTCTTCAGGAAGCAGTAGCGGTGGACGTTCAGTGAATGTGGACTTACCACCAGCTCGCCATAAGCATTCAGCCATTCTTCACGATGATGCAATGTGTCGGAATGACTGATCTACAAGACCGTTCTGATTTCTGGCGCTGGGATACTGGTAATTCAATCTTTTTGTTTTTATGTTAGCCTACTCATGCTTATTTTGTTATCTCAGATTCAGTGTTCATATATACAAGCGTTATGAGGAGACAATACGCAATTAATTTGTTGTTGTTGCTGTTGTTTACTTTAGGGGCTGCGACATCGTGGTCATATAGCTCCGTGTATTTGGGTGTGTGGAGAATTTGTGTGTTAACCTGTGTTATTGTGATGGCTGAGCTACTGTATTGTGGAGATAGGATTGGTAAGGAGACAGCCGTGGCCTAAAGTAAGGAACCATCCCAGTATTTGCCTGGAGTAGAAATGAGGGGGAAAGCACAGAAAACCACTTCCAGGATGGCTGAGGTGGGAAATGAACTCTCCTTTTCTTAGTTTTGCCTCACGAGACTGAGTGTAGCCTTTTACAGCCCTCAGACCAGAATTAAAATTTCTTGGCATAGCCGGGAATCAAACCCGGACCTATGATCGGTAAACTCAAGTGTGCCCAATTAGATTGAGCGGAGAGTAGGCCTAACAATAAATTTCCTAGTGCCTGAAATAAATACAGTAGAACTCCAATTATTATCCGAATCAATCGGGACCGGACTCCAATCGGATAATAAACAAGAAGTTCCATGACGAACTAAAGAGCCTACTTTTCTTAAAATTTAAGATTCATGCCAATGATTAATCGATATGGATCTATCTAGAATAATGACGAAATTAAGTTGGTAATATCGAAATTTCTAATTAGTTCGAAATACTGTACACCTGGCATAATGTAGCCTAATAGAGCACTACAGTTGGCAGCCCTGGTGACTGAATATATTCTTAGTTCCATCTCTTAAGGTACAGAATACAAAATACAAAATACAAAATGAATAGCATGGACGTTACATGCAGTTAAACATTGGATCTAACAGCGTGCGTAAAATCATGTTGGCAACAGTGTCATGCATGTATTGGTCAGAAATAATCTGAAATAATATGATCTACTGTTGTGCCAATTTTGAATGAAATCCATTAGTTAGTATAGAAGTTACATGCATTTTAAAATTGGACCTATCAGCAGGCTTAGAATCATGTTGGCAGCACTGACGTATATTAGTTACTCCAAAGTAATCTAGAATGCCAGGTACTATACGTGTGCAATGTTTAGAGCTATTGGCTTGCATTCTTTCTGATATATTGATATTAGGGTAACAAAAATAGAGACAGCATTTATTAACAGTTGGCAGCCTTGGTTGCTCTTAAGAATACGCATAGTCATAGCTGTTATAGTACACATAGCACATACGAAATTTGGTTGAAATCCAAATCATAGTATCGAAGTTACATGTATTTAAAGTTGGACCTCTCAGCAGGCTTAGAATCATGTTGGTAGCACTGACGTATATAAGTTACTGCAAATTAATATAGAATGTCATGTACTATACGTGTGCATAGTTTAAAGCTGTCGGCTTGCATACTTTCTCATATATATTGGTATTTGGATAAAAGAAATTAAGAGCATTTTTTAACAGTTGGCAGCACTGGTGGTTCATAAGAATACGTTCAGTCATATCTGGTTATGTACACATACAACATACGAAATGTGGTTGAATTCCAATTGATAGTGTAGAAGTTATATGCATTTAACTATTGGACTTATCAGTAGGCTTATAATCATTTTGGCAACACTGCCATGTATGGCCTTCTGGAAATTAAACTGCAATATTATTATCTATATGTGTGCCGATTTCGAAAAAGCTCCCATTCATACCTTCCAAGATATCCAACATGGAGCTCAAATTTCAATTGCGATTTTTCAGCAGTTGGTAGCACTGACACCATTTTCAAATATGGCCGTGAGGTATTCAGGTATAGATCTTTACTCCTACCAAATTTTATTTCGATTGCTCCAGCCGTTTAGGAGTTGATAGGGGGGGGGGGGGCACACACACAGCCAGCCAGACAGACAGACACACATTTTCCCGGATCGATCTCATAAGACTACTTTTTCCTCATTTTTGCAAAATGTGAAAAGTAGGCTAAAATTTTGGATTATTGGATTTACATACATGGTATACATACATTTTTACTTTAAAGAAAAAGAGCTTATTTTCGGTAATGTATGCATTTCTAATTATGTAATTATATGAAAAGGCAAAACCGACGGTAGTGGCTACGCTGGCTAAAGCACAGCATTAGGTCATGGGGCCAAGCTCTCTGCTGAGTCGGTAGACGCGTGGGTTCGAGCCCCACCGTTGGCTGTCCTTGAAATGTTTTCCCGTGGTTTCCCATTTTCAACACCAGGCAAATGCTGGGACGGTACCTTCTGACAGGCCACGGCCGCTTCCTTCCACATCCTTGCCCAGTTTCATTCACCATCATTCATTTCATCTCTCATTAACTCCTCTCATGAGGTTGGCGTCAGGAAGGGCATCCGGCTGTAAAACCCATCGCCACAAAGACTTCCATAGTATCTCATCCCCGACCCCGTTGGAAAACGGGAATAATAAGGGGTAGTCATACAAATGAAAAGGCAACACTTTTACATGTTATATAGCGTACGTAGTTACAAGTGCTGTACAATAGTAGTAAATGCTGAGCATCTCGGTCAAAGTAAGCTCATCATCCCAATAATGTTCGCGCAGCGTCTACACTAGCTTCGTGGAGGGAAGGGCAATAGTGCGCGTAGACAGAATCATTATTTTGCGGATCGCAGTACGTTTCCGTCTTAATTTTGTTTTCTGAAAGCGATTCGGATAGTCGGAGTTTGGATAATGGGAGATCTACTGTACATGAATTATTAATACGCAGTGAGAATTATTCTCTTACAAATGTGGGGTGTAATTGGATTCTGATAATGTAGCAATTAAATAAGTTAGGACACATGTTATCGTGTTGGAAGCCATTTTCTATTGTTGTCTTAGTAATCAAAATTAATGCTTTTCAGTCGGTCAACACGATTTTACCCAATTATAATGGGTTTTTCCCTAAACCTGAAAGAAAATGAGATTAATAATTAAATTCATTACAATTGAGACCAATTGTTTTGACCGACTGAAAAGCATTACCGGTAATTTTGATTATGTTACATGTAAGGAGAACACCTAGATAAAAATGTTAAATCCCCCAAGATTCTGAAAACGATATCCACTCTATATTAGAAACTGTTGGAGAACTCATTAGCTTCTTCAGTATTTCCCATTAATGCAATGCAACATTAATATACAAACTCAAAAAGAATACCTCTCTGTTCATTATTTGACTATTGGCTTAATGCAGATAATGAGTGATTCGCAATTGATTTTCTAGTATCCAAAACTTGGTGCAGTGTGAAGGCACGTCCTGGCCCGGGGAGTCTGCATAGTCACGCAGCTTGTAAATTACCCACCTACATGTTGATGAGCTGTGGCGATTCCACTTTGGTGAGTGTTCTTATCAACTACCTGGTGAAGTAACATACTTGATTTTTCATCTTAAGTCAATAGCATAATGAGTAGAAGAAGGGTTTTCAGCCCTAAGGTTGGTTTGAACCTCCAAGGAGACGGTCCTCTGCCGGAGTTTACTTGTGGTAGGTAGGCCAGGTCCTTTCCGCTCCTCCTTACCTTCCCTGGCACGTGCTCCTCGTGAACCAGTCAGCCATCCAAGTTCTGACCTTGCTTTAGGTTGCTTAACTACGGCCATCTCACAGGATTCGGTGTTTCAACATGGCCTGAGTACATCTAGAGCAGCAGTTCCCAGATTTTATTGCCATGGAACCCTTCGTGAATTATTTTTATTTGGTAGAGCCTTAGAGTTTCTAATACCGTACCTATAGGGTGGCCATACATCCCGGTTTAGACCGCTTTTGTGGGCGTCCCGTCGGTTTCCGAAAATTCCCTACATTGTCCCGGTTTCGTGTAAAAATCGAAAAAATAAATATTTTACTAGCAAAGACAATAATTTATCAATAGTTTCATGGTAATTCGTAAAACCTTGAAAAAGTGCACGAAAATTCATCGTTTCTGTGCTACTTGATGCATGTTTGCTTGTATCGACTTTACTTCGCGATGAACGTTGAGTTTTTCTTGCTGACTGTACCCATTGTAAATGACGTGGTGCCAAATACCGAAACCGTGGCGAAAAGTCTCAAAAATATAAAGGTTGTAAGTAGGGAAGTTTTTAGTACCTCAATAGTAAGGTCGGTACCTGCCGCCTTAAGAATGAGCGTTTACTAGGTTCAGTATAAGCAGCTGACTGCTATAACCTCTCTTGAATGGCGAGTCGCAAACCGCACATTGAAACGCTTCATTTATGTTATATTCGACCGCGCAGAGTATCTATATATACCGTATAATACGCTAAGTATGTTTCACAAAACTCAAGCTCCTAAACCAGAGGGAGATAGAAGTTGTAGTTTGCACCAAAATCTTCCAAATCGTCTCAATAGTACAGGAAAAATCTTGTATTTCTTGAAGAGTCAACGGAAATATTTATTTTTCAAGATTAAATATTGTCCTTGCGCTCATGAATCTGTGACTGTTTCCATTCAAACATGGCCGCATGGTCGAGCCATTACTCAAAAAAATGTAATTTACTTAATAACAGTACGCGCCCATGTATAAGGCTTCCGTGGATTTGAAGACGGACATTAACCAAGTCCTGACAATAAAATAAAGTAACAGTGTGAACGTGTACGAATGTACAACTGAAATGAAAGAACGACTATTTTCTTCACACAGCGAGTCATTGAGATAGAGAGTTGGTGCGTCAACGAATGGAGAGATATGCAGCGATAGCGCAATGGATAAGCTGAGTGCCTCTGGAACGCAATAGCCCAGGATGGTTCCCATCTCTCGGCGCATTTTTTTTTTACTGCTGAAATATTGTTTTATCAAGGATTATTATCAACGTTTAACATTTTGGAAGTGAATTATGCAGGAGTTTACAGGAATTACAGTATTTCTTCCATAAAACAGGCAATAAAACAGCGAAAGGCATCCATTATGATCGGCGCGCACAGAGCAGTGGCGACAGCGCTTAGTGTTAACATCTAGCGGCTATAATGGACAACTACTGGAACGAAATGTTGAAGTATAAAAACACAACTAATTCGACTTCGAAAACGCAAAGAAATACGTATGTTATGTCCTTCGCGTACCGGTACTTATTGTAGCATAATATAAGGAAGATGGATGTAGATACGAAAGGGGCAGTAATATGAATGAAATACATGTATTTTGACATTAACACATTTGATCGTTATTTTATGACAGCAGTTTGACTAACCTACAGATATTTTCAAAGCAAATTAAACGTGTTATATCTTATTGAGCTTGACATCTTTAGTTGGAAGATTTTTCACTGATGAATCATTCGTTCTATTCACATAGGCTATGCCTTACGCTGGCTGCGTGGCTCAGCGGTAACGTTCTCGCCAGCCTTGCCCAAGGTTGCAGGATCAAATCCTGGCACAGCCAGTTGGCATTCGAGGGTGCGCAAATGCGAGAGATCTGTGTCAGTAGATTTACTGACACGTAAAATATCCCCTTCGGGGCAAAATTTCGGTACCCCGGCGTCTCTGAAAGCCGCAGTAGTTAACAGGGACGTAAAACCAATCAAAAATAAAATTACACAGGACTTTGAAATACTTGACAGTCAGTAATTTCGTACAGCTGTTACAGATACCTTCATTAGAATCAATAATAGATAGAAAACAACCAGTTAATCTGCTTCTAATCACATGGGTGCTTTCAGACAAACGTGGTAACAAGAAGATCCGTGACGAACTAAAGAGCCTACTTTTCATAAAATTAATATCCATGCTAATGATTAATCTATATGGACCTATCTAGAATAATGACGAAATTAAGTTGTAATATCGAAATATACCTGGTATAATGTAGCCAAATAAAGCACTACAGTTGGCAGCCCCGGTGACTGAATTTATATTCTTAGTACTGCCCCCGTAATTGAATTATGTAGAGACCACGGTGGCTATATTTGAAAATATAATGAAAGTTATGGTTGTCATAGTTATGACGTGGGTAGTCATGACGTAAGCACGGATGACGTAAATGTTATGCCAGCAGGCTACTTGAGCTGAGATTCTCAGTGACGTCAGATTTTAGTCGAGAATGTTCCAAGATTTACGACGCAGTCGCAGGAAACGAGGAATTCTGCTGAGGAAGAATCTATGCTATTGGAGGAGAGGCATGAACCAATCAACGATAGTTTAAAGGAAGACGGAGATTGCTGAAACTATGGTATTTTTATTACTTTTGGAATGCAGAATTGTGGAAATCCATTTGCAGTAAAAGCATTGATTTGGAATTTTGGTGAAATTTATTTTCAGTTTTTGAATTTTGAAAATCCGTCTTGTATTAACGAAGTTGGAACTTTGAGCGATGACGCAGTATCACGCTTTGGAAGGGATGGTAACGCCCCTCGAGAAGTTAATAAAAGGGCTTGCGCAGAAGAGAGGAGCCTCTTTCGTTCTCTGATCATTCTGAGATCTCATTCTCAGATCATCGAAGTATATTTGTGAAAGTTCTTTTCTTATACATTCATTATAGTGAGACGTCAAAGTGAACAGCAGTGAAAAGAATCGTCTTTATAACGCGTGGCGAGGCCACTATATTAACGAGATCCAAGTCAAACTAGGTGAAGTTGAAACGGACCTTAGAAAGCTTCTACAAGTTTAGCTTCGAACAGTTAGCGGTCACCGATAAGCTAATTGTATTGTGCAGTGCTACATGCAGTTATAGAGAAAAGCTGAACAATTTCGACCGATTAGTTCGAAAGATATTAGCAGTTTTATACGACTGAGAAAAGTGATTATCTCGCCACAAGAGAAGCACTTTTGTATAGCCAGAATCAACGCAACGGCTGACGCTGCGAGTGGAATAGAAAGACTTCAGATTGCTTGGTTACACAACGATACAGTATAATGGAGCAATTGAATACGGCAGTTTGTTCTTCTAACACTACAACCGAAGAGCAGATGGAAGGCTAAGGGCTTATTGCAATTGGGACATACTTCAACGGAGTAAGATAGCGACATGGAACTTCGCTAATTGCTATTCCACACAAGCGAACATGCGGTGAATACCATCTACACCCATGTTTCGTAATTAAAGGCTGAATACCATCGAACAGCCACAGAAACAATTTCATACTCAGAATATGAATAATTTCTTCGGAAATTTCTACAAAACTTCATGGCGATTGTCTACTGGAACTTCAGGGAATTTTTCAAGAGAGGTCAGGGATGTCCCGACTCACAAAGAAGATTATTGCCGGAAGGATGTCTATTCGTCTTCAAGGAGCAGAGCGATTTCCGGAGAAGGAAGCAGTTCGATTCTCCGAGGGTGCTATTTCCTATTTCGAGGATGGAGCTCAGCTTTAACGTGGTGAAATGGATCCATCAGCAGTCTTCTTTGGGGAATTTTCCTCTGGAACGTCAATCGGCAGATAAGGTAATCGTGAACGTTTATTGTATTTGAGTTTATTAATGATGTTTGAGCAACCATTTTTCCCATATTTTTATCCTTATGTATTTTTGCCCTATTTTCTTGATGAGATTCTTATTCTCAGTACACCTTGATGAGCTTTGCATTTTTCGACGATTTATTAAGACATTGTTATGTCATGGGCATAGTTAATGATTTTGGATCAGTTGAGACTGATATTTAGAAGTTTCAGTAATTAATATTTTTGTAGTCACGATTTAACTGTAAGTTAATGATTTTTATGGCAGATTTAAATTCAGACAGCGTGTCATTTTATTAAAGTAATTCTACCCCAGTTTAATTACTTTGAACAATTTTCTGTCATCATCAAGAAGGAAGAACATTTAAATGATTTTAGAGCGTTAAAATCTCTTACGTTGTCGACGATCTTGGAAATACTAGTCGTTATTTGTATTGATTGCAACACAGACATTTATCGTCAGTTATGAATGAACATTGCATCATAGACACTTTTGTGAAAGATTAACGTTAATAATGAATTATTGAATGCATTAAAGTCAAGTACTTTTGTTAGGAGTTTTTCTCAATTAGAGAATTATATAACGATGTTTGCATTCCCCAGTCTAATTGGATTCTATTCGACTACTTTGCATTTTAGTCGCACTTTATTTGAAGATAGTATTTTTATACTACATTTCTTTTAGGATGTTAATCTTAAATTTTGATAGACCAGACAGGCGTATATAAGCGTATTCACTATTAAATTTGTTTGTGATTGGCAAGTTTTGACTTCATTTCGGTTCATGAATGAAATCCACGAAGGTTATAGAAAAACAGTTTTGAAACAATTAATGATTATAAAATTTTTTAAGTGGAACTATGAATGTATAATCGATAGTGCAGCGCGTGTTGAAAGTCGCTGAGATATAATGCCCTTGAATATGAAGGAAGTTCCCACAGGAATAAATGTTAAAGAATTATTTGTGGAAGTTTTGTAAGTTATGTGGAAGTTGAATGCCATATAGATTAATATATGATGATTTTGGGCATATTTTTAATGCAGATTGTGCATTAACTTGTTAGCGAAGGATTTTCCGCTGGAGTAAGATTGTAATAGTTCGTTGAAAATAAATCAAGTGAATTTACTGTTAGAATTAACACGAGTTTTGAAAGAATTTGAGATAAGATTTTGAATGAAGGTTGCCGTCACAAATCATTATTAAAACCTTTATTAAACCAGATTGTGACATTAACATGTATAACTAACCTTCATTGGTCGATTATATTAAACACGATTATGAAAATTACCAAACGAATGAACATGTGGTCAATGTATTTATTAAATTAATAATTTAAACAATTTAAATGTTAATATTGTAAATAATTGCTGTAAATATTTTTGAAAATAATGTAAAACGAGAGTGATGTTAAAGACGTGCTTATAATATTTTTATTGTCTTTGACAAATATTATAAACAATTTCTAATTGTTATAAATAATTTATGTGATTTTGTTATAAACATTTAAGAGCTAATTAAACAATTGGATGAGAAGTTAACAAGTTTAAGGAATTAACATAATGATCCAATAGGATGTGAGCAAAGTACGTGAAAGATTTGCGTAAATATAATGTGAGTTGTCTTGTAGACCTTTAAAAGCTTGAGAGCGCAGGCTGTATTCTTACGTAACATAGCATGTGAGAAGGGAGTCCATTCGACTACTATGCAACAGGTTGGAGGGTAGCCCGCAGCTGTGCCAACATCTGGTTACCAGTGTGAGGTCGTCCACACTCCGGCCTTGCGACTATAAATACCATTCTCATGTTTATTAAAAGGAAACCAAATGCTCTATATATGTCACACCCTTACGTCCTTTTCCAATCCAATAGTGTTATGAATATTACGTTATTTGGAGCTCTTGGGAGCTAAAATGTTTTGTATCATGTTGTATGATAATTTTTGCAAGTCCTACTGAGGACGTAGTCAGATTGACTTGGGCTACTGATAGCCACGTTGATTTTGTTGTGTTAGTAAAATCATACCCTTTATTAGAAATAAAGCATTTTGTACAGTTCAAAGTTCTCGTCTTCGTTCTGGCTCATTTTTAAATGTCATGGTGGAGGTTATTGTGTGAACAGACTTTTAGTGATCCTGTTGTCAACTCAAACCCCGAGATAATTAAGAGGTAAGTAACGGTAAGTATGAACCCCCGTCTATTTTGGTGTGTTCCACAATGATTTCCTGTGAACTTCTGTGCTCTTATCTCGATAGTATCTGTCAGTGCCATTTTCATTGATGTAACTGTGCCGGTGCAATTGATAATTGGCAATCCGATTGAGGGGGCGGATATCTGACAGCCTACTATCCAGGTAAACGGGGACAGAAAGATTGGCGCACCTAAAACGTTGGGGCTCGATTCAACATAACTGGATTACCAGGTTGAACGCCAGAAAGAGTGGCAAACCTAAAACGTAGGGTTCGATTAGACTCAAATAAAGAGGTTGATTCTTTGTTAGATGTCTAGGCCAATTGTAGTATTTAAGAGTGTGATTATATAGGAATTAAATGTTGTATTGTATTAGGAAAATTACACTCAGAAAAGATCAGATCTTATACAACTTGAGAAAGGTTAAATAGGCTGGAAACTTAGAAAAATCGCCTATAATCTGGAATCTTATTTTATTTGACCGGCTTATGACATTTCAGTCATATTAAAGATAAAATTAATTATTTGGATTGTAAATGTAAATTATTTGTGTTAGGATATTTTAAAATGAGCCAGAGAAATTTGAACATGTGCTTGAGTTTGTTTCAACATGAAGTATCTTCGAAGATTAATTATAAGGTAGTTATAAGTTAGATATAAGACAGAAAATTGATCAAATTTATATATGGTGAAAAGTGTTGCTCAAATGTTGTTATTTTGCTCTTTTGATGTATGTCCCTACAGCAATCCATTTTGAATAATATTGTAATGGCAGATGAAAGTTTGAAGAAAATGTTAGAGGAGATGTCTGCTAACATGAAGCAGATGATGGAGGAGAATGCTAGTAATATGTCTGCTAATTTGAAAGCAATCATGACTAGTAGTATGAAGCAGATGCTGAATGAAAGCATGAAGGAGAATAATAGTAATTTATCTGCTAATTTGAATGCAAGAATGGAGGAGAATGCTAGTAATTTGAAAGCTAGCATGGATGAAAGTTTGAAGGGTATTCAAACTAGTGCTGCTAATTTGGAGGATAATATGTCGCGTTTACAGATTAATACCCAAGGAATTGAGAGTACTGTAAGTGACATCCGCACAGATGTATCTAATGTGCATAAAAATGTTGATGATGTTAAATTTGATGTGTCTAAGGTACAGAAAGACCTTACAATGTTAAATCTAGATGTAGCTAATGTCCGAGGGGATATTTCTTGCGCTAGAGCCGAAGTAGTTGTTGTCAAAAACGATGTAGCGACTGTCCAAGACAAGGTCGAGGAAGTCCAAAAAGAAATTCAAAAAGCTAGAACTGATGTATCCAATGTTCAGGTAGACATTAATAACATTCATGCGGATATAACTGAGGTGCAAAGTGACATAACTAAGATTCAGGTAGAGGTCAACACAGTTTTCGTAGATATTACTAAAGTCCAAACTGATGTAAATAAAGTCAGGGAAGAAATCGAAAACTCAAAAACTCTTTGTACGCGTAATATAACTGCATTAGCGACTAGGTTAGTCGATGAATCAGTTAGAACAACAACGTCTTTAGCAGAGTTGAAGTATGATGTAGAGGTCATGAGAACACAGGTATTAGACCACAATAGAGTATTAAAAGAGGATATCGAAGTAGACATAGCCGAAATGTTAACAGCAAACGTAGCGGTATGGAAAGACGAGTGGAATAAGTCAAGTGGGGAACATGTAACCCAAATTCAGGAAAGGATTGAAAGAAAACTTGCCAGTACGCAGATAGAAATTAACAATGAAGTAGTACAGATTAGGAAAGATTTAAGCGTCAGGATAAATTCGTTATCCGAAAAACAAGTTGACGATAGAACACAACTAGATCAGGATATGCAAACTTTAAAATCTACATTAGAGGAACAGATGCATAAAGTTGTCTCGGATGTAAATGAAACGACGAGTAAACTGAAAAATTTGAAGTTAGGAGAGGCTAGTTTAATGCAGGACTACAAAGAAGAGATTATCAAGAAAGTCTTAACAGAAATCACCGACAAGGATACAGAAGGCTTAGCTTGCGAATTGAATAGGAATTATGCTAGAAGACATAACCTAGAGCCAGAAGAAAGAGACGTGACTCCTGAAGAACGTGTATCCAGATTCAGAGAGGAGGATGACGAGAGGAATATGGAACCTGAGTGGAATTATAGAGATAGTGGGAAAAACTATCCGGATTCATATCCGAGGAACGTGACGGTCATTAGGAATTTCGAAGACAAACCACAAAAATTCAGTAACACTGATAGTTTGACACCTATAGAGTATGTAAGGAATCTCAAAGATTATTTCATCGAAGCTCACATTCCCAGAGAGAGAGAGATGAAGATAGTAGAGAGATATCTGATTGGAGGACCCCTTGAATGGTTTTGCGCATTTAGATACACATTCAGTAACTTTGACGAGTTTGCAGAGGCATTAATCAAACGATTTTGGTCCATAGAAGCGCAGAATTCGTTAAGAGCGGAGGTGTATTCAAGAAAATACTCAGGTACTCTTCCAACGAGGTACGCTGATTTCTTTACCAGTCAGTTGTCCCGCTTGAGATTTTTGCAACCCCCATTGTCCACGGAGCAACTAATAGATGCGATTTCTCGTATGCTGCCAGTTGAGGTGAGGAGACTTATAATTTCGTCCAACATCAGGGATTTATCCAGCATGGATGAATTACTGAGAAGGTTAGACTACACAAGCCCAATGCCTAACGTAGTCCAGAAAGGTCAAAGGCAGGAGTTTAAGGAAATCAATACGGTATACATGGACCAAGTCCAACAAACTGACAAGCCAGAGGAGGAGAAAAATGACAATGTAGGTCCTCACAGGAATAATCAGTTTAGAAATTACAGATCACAAGGTTACCGACCGTATCAACAGAGAAGAGGTTGGAACTACAACCGAGGAAACTACAATGGAAGAGGCAGATATTACAACAATAATGGGTATAACCGTAACTATAATAGGAATAACCAAAACCAAAATAGAAACCAGAATACTCAAGGTCAGGTTATGACACCTGATCAGTATCAGCAAAGAGAGAAGGAAAGCCAGCAATACTTAAAAGAATTAAGGGATAAAGAAGCTGACAATCAAAAGAAAAGGCAGGATGTTGTAATCGATCCTGGGCCTTCTACGAGCCAACAGAATTTTGAGGTCGGTAACACAAAAAAAAACGCCGATTTCTCAACGTCAGTGAGAACCTGTAAATACATTGCCACACCACACCTGATTACGATTAATGAGATATACGAAGTTACCGATGAAGATTTACTAGAAGAGAGGGGTATTGTTAAAGAGGAAAGACCATGTGCCTTACCTATTATTGCTGTACGGATAGATGGACAGCAGTACAAAGCCCTGATGGATACTGGTGCTATTATTTCCATCATTTCAGAGGAATGTTATCAAAGTCTGCTAAGAGGAGAGAACATGACAGTTCTACCTGTTTCTACCGTCAAAGTGAGAGGGATATTCCAAGATAAGGCAGTGAAATGCAAGATTCAAGTGTTATTGAACTTTGAGATCAATGGAAGGAATTATGAACAGATCTTCATTGTGGTGAGTAAGATCAATTTTGATATGGTGCTTGGAATCGATTTTATATCGAAGGTCGGAGCTATTATTGACATGAAGAACAGAAGTATTAGCTTTAATGATGGGTACATAATCACAGAAGAGATAGAAGAACAGGACGTGAAAAACAGTCTGGAAGTAGACCTTAGGGAAGAAATTTTGAATACAATAATTAATGAAGTGGAAAATTTAGAAGAAATACCCAGTAGAAAAACTGAAGGATTTGAAGAAATTCAGGGGGAATTTGAGGATCTGATAAAGGAATTCCAAAATGTTTTCGATGAAAAGCCTGGATTGATTAAGGATTATAAATACAAGATAAGACTGACAGATGAAACCCCTTACCAGAAGAGAATATACCCCATTCCTGAGAAATACTATCAAGAAGTACGAGGGTTAATCAGAAAAATGGAGGTAGACGGAATTATTAGAAAACAGGCGTCGTCTTATATAAACCCCATCACAGTAGTAAAGAAAAGTAATGGTCAAATACGTCTTTGTCTCGATGCCAGGACCATCAACTTGAAGATTCTTCCAGAAAATGACAGACCACCCAAGATTAGAGATCTGCTTCGGAAATTCAAAGGAAGAGCTTGTTTCAGCGTTCTCGACTTGACGTCTTCATTTTATCAAGTTCAATTAGAAGAGGATAGTATGCAGTACACTGGATTCCTATTTGACCAGACGTCATGGGTCTTTGCCAGAATGCCTTTTGGAATGGTTAACAGTGGACCAGCACTTATTCGAGCACTTGATAGTAAGCTCACTGACGAAGTGAAAGAAAATGTAATCTGCTACATTGACGATTTAATCGTATCTTCACCCAGCGC
Source organism: Meconema thalassinum (assembly GCA_946902985.2). Lineage (NCBI taxonomy): Eukaryota > Metazoa > Arthropoda > Insecta > Orthoptera > Tettigoniidae > Meconema > Meconema thalassinum. The sequence continues at coordinate 73,702,494 of OX336389.2, forward strand.
CGCAGAACATTTAGTGCACTTGAGAAAGTTGTTTGAGAATTTAAGGGAGGCCAACATCAAGGTGAACTTTGGAAAATGTCAATTCTTGAAGAAGGAGATAAATTATTTGGGGCATACTATTGATAAAAATGGATATCATCCAAACATGAAAAAAGTAGATGCGATCACGAGATTTCCAAAGCCAACTAAGGTAAAACAAGTCAGAGAATTTGTAGGTGCATGCCAATTTATTAGCAGCCACTGTCCAAGATACTCGGAAATTATGGCTCCTCTGTATGACTTACTCAAGAAGAACAACAGATGGAAATGGAGTACCGCTGCAGACGAGGCTTTTGAGAAAGCAAAAGAGATGCTCAGAAATAATGTGAAACTGGAGTACCCAGACTTTGAGAAGGTGTTCTATATTGAGTCTGATGCATCAAGAATAGGCATTAGTGCAGTCTTATACCAGAAAGACGAGGCAGGCAACAAGCACTACATTGCGTTCACCAGTCGGAAGTTGAAAAAACACGAGGAAAACTACTTCACGACAGAGCTTGAAGCGTTAGCTTTTGTGACAGCTTTACAAGCCTGGAAGAAAATCCTGCTGGGACATAAGGTCATCATTATTACTGACCATAAAGCACTACAGTTTATGTTGCAAACTGACATGTCGAGTGATAGATTGACACGTTGGGCTTTGTTCACCCAACAGTTTAACGCTACTATCGTCCACCAGCCTGGGAAAGATAACTTACTGGCTGATGCTCTATCACGTAACCCTATTAAAAATGTGCAGATACACCATGTACAATTGGAGCAAGAAGATGAAGAAACCGTTAGGAGGTTAGCCCGAATCGGTGTGTCACAGAAGAGACACGCTCCAATAAGGAAAATGTACAGGTTCCTCAAGGGTTACATGGACAATACAGATGTTGACTATGAAGCTACACGGAGAAATTTACGACACTTTGTCTTGAGTGGAGACATCGTATGCAAGTATGCTGACTCTGCGCATACAAAACTCCGAATAGTCGTGCCACCTAAACTTATTGTCAATTTAGTGTGGGTAGCTCATCACGCAACTGGACATGCCGGTTTGGATAAAACTCTTGATACACTTAAAGAGAGATTTATCTGGACTAACATGCGTTCCAGCATTGCCAAGGTCATTAGATCCTGTGACAAATGTCAAAGAGCAAAGTATGCTTCTGCTTTACTAAAGGGAAAACCGAAGGCGATGATTCCTTCTAAGCCAAACGAACTTATGGCGACGGATATATTTGGCCCCTGTCCGAAGGGATACCAGGGTAACCAGTACCTGTTGGTGACCGTGGATGTTTTCTCAAAATTTGTTACAATGAGTCCCATGCAGAAAGCTAACACGAGGAACGTAGTAAGCAGACTGGAAAATGCTGTATTTCCTAAAGCTGGTATACCGGAATATCTACTGTCAGATCATGGAACGCAGTTTACGTCCGTGGAATTTGCAGCGGATATGGAAAGGCTTGGCATTAAGCACTTATTTTCAAGCGTGCGTTACCCTGAATCGAATTCCTCAGAAAGATATATGGCTGAATTTTCGAAATTCTGTCGAATTTTCTGTCCAAATGATCATTCTGGTTGGGTGAGATTTGTACCCCTTATTGAGGAATGTCTGAACTCTACAGTGCAGGAGAGCACAGGAGAAGTGCCAATGCGACTTCATCTAGGAAGAAACCCAGAAAGGCCGTGGGATAATCTTTTCAACCACATACCGAGAGATCCCGACATAGGAAGACAGCAGAGGATTGACAAGGCAAAGGAACAACTCCAGAAAGCAGCAGAGAAACGAATGAAGAGAGTAGCTGGAAAACGTTTTGGTACACCCTTTCAAGTTGGAAATCTTGTATTATTACGCAGACCTGTCAAGGCTGATATGACCAAGAAAATCTACCCCAAATTTGGATTAGTGTTCCTGGGGCCGTTTAGGATTACGAACGCTTATGGAAACAACTGTTATGAACTCTACGATGATGAGAATAATGTCGTTTACGGCAAGTTCAATGCTGGAAATTTAAAAAGATACTATCCTAGAGTAAGCCAGTAATAATTCAATTTCGTGTTCAAGAGAGTTGAGATACTTGTAACACTGAGTTTAAAAACAATTTGCAACTGTTTTTAAAACGTGGTGAGAGGAGAATGCCCCCGTAATTGAATTATGTAGAGACCACGGTGGCTATATTTGAAAATATAATGAAAGTTATGGTTGTCATAGTTATGACGTGGGTAGTCATGACGTAAGCACGGATGACGTAAATGTTATGCCAGCAGGCTACTTGAGCTGAGATTCTCAGTGACGTCAGATTTTAGTCGAGAATGTTCCAAGATTTACGACGCAGTCGCAGGAAACGAGGAATTCTGCTGAGGAAGAATCTATGCTATTGGAGGAGAGGCATGAACCAATCAACGATAGTTTAAAGGAAGACGGAGATTGCTGAAACTATGGTATTTTTATTACTTTTGGAATGCAGAATTGTGGAAATCCATTTGCAGTAAAAGCATTGATTTGGAATTTTGGTGAAATTTATTTTCAGTTTTTGAATTTTGAAAATCCGTCTTGTATTAACGAAGTTGGAACTTTGAGCGATGACGCAGTATCACGCTTTGGAAGGGATGGTAACGCCCCTCGAGAAGTTAATAAAAGGGCTTGCGCAGAAGAGAGGAGCCTCTTTCGTTCTCTGATCATTCTGAGATCTCATTCTCAGATCATCGAAGTATATTTGTGAAAGTTCTTTTCTTATACATTCATTATAGTGAGACGTCAAAGTGAACAGCAGTGAAAAGAATCGTCTTTATAACGCGTGGCGAGGCCACTATATTAACGAGATCCAAGTCAAACTAGGTGAAGTTGAAACGGACCTTAGAAAGCTTCTACAAGTTTAGCTTCGAACAGTTAGCGGTCACCGATAAGCTAATTGTATTGTGCAGTGCTACATGCAGTTATAGAGAAAAGCTGAACAATTTCGACCGATTAGTTCGAAAGATATTAGCAGTTTTATACGACTGAGAAAAGTGATTATCTCGCCACAAGAGAAGCACTTTTGTATAGCCAGAATCAACGCAACGGCTGACGCTGCGAGTGGAATAGAAAGACTTCAGATTGCTTGGTTACACAACGAACCAGTATAATGGAGCAATTGAATACGGCAGTTTGTTCTTCTAACACTACAACCGAAGAGCAGATGGAAGGCTAAGGGCTTATTGCAATTGGGACATACTTCAACGGAGTAAGATAGCGACATGGAACTTCGCTAATTGCTATTCCACACAAGCGAACATGCGGTGAATACCATCTACACCCATGTTTCGTAATTAAAGGCTGAATACCATCGAACAGCCACAGAAACAATTTCATACTCAGAATATGAATAATTTCTTCGGAAATTTCTACAAAACTTCATGGCGATTGTCTACTGGAACTTCAGGGAATTTTTCAAGAGAGGTCAGGGATGTCCCGACTCACAAAGAAGATTATTGCCGGAAGGATGTCTATTCGTCTTCAAGGAGCAGAGCGATTTCCGGAGAAGGAAGCAGTTCGATTCTCCGAGGGTGCTATTTCCTATTTCGAGGATGGAGCTCAGCTTTAACGTGGTGAAATGGATCCATCAGCAGTCTTCTTTGGGGAATTTTCCTCTGGAACGTCAATCGGCAGATAAGGTAATCGTGAACGTTTATTGTATTTGAGTTTATTAATGATGTTTGAGCAACCATTTTTCCCATATTTTTATCCTTATGTATTTTTGCCCTATTTTCTTGATGAGATTCTTATTCTCAGTACACCTTGATGAGCTTTGCATTTTCCGACGATTTATTAAGACATTGTTATGTCATGGGCATAGTTAATGATTTTGGATCAGTTGAGACTGATATTTAGAAGTTTCAGTAATTAATATTTTTGTAGTCACGATTTAACTGTAAGTTAATGATTTTTATGGCAGATTTAAATTCAGACAGCGTGTCATTTTATTAAAGTAATTCTACCCCAGTTTAATTACTTTGAACAATTTTCTGTCATCATCAAGAAGGAAGAACATTTAAATGATTTTAGAGCGTTAAAATCTCTTACGTTGTCGACGATCTTGGAAATACTAGTCGTTATTTGTATTGATTGCAACACAGACATTTATCGTCAGTTATGAATGAACATTGCATCATAGACACTTTTGTGAAAGATTAACGTTAATAATGAATTATTGAATGCATTAAAGTCAAGTACTTTTGTTAGGAGTTTTTCTCAATTAGAGAATTATAAAACGATGTTTGCATTCCCCAGTCTAATTGGATTCTATTCGACTACTTTGCATTTTAGTCGCACTTTATTTGAAGATAGTATTTTTATACTACATTTCTTTTAGGATGTTAATCTTAAATTTTGATAGACCAGACAGGCGTATATAAGCGTATTCACTATTAAATTTGTTTGTGATTGGCAAGTTTTGACTTCATTTCGGTTCATGAATGAAATCCACGAAGGTTATAGAAAAACAGTTTTGAAACAATTAATGATTATAAAATTTTTTAAGTGGAACTATGAATGTATAATCGATAGTGCAGCGCGTGTTGAAAGTCGCTGAGATATAATGCCCTTGAATATGAAGGAAGTTCCCACAGGAATAAATGTTAAAGAATTATTTGTGGAAGTTTTGTAAGTTATGTGGAAGTTGAATGCCATATAGATTAATATATGATGATTTTGGGCATATTTTTAATGCAGATTGTGCATTAACTTGTTAGCGAAGGATTTTCCGCTGGAGTAAGATTGTAATAGTTCGTTGAAAATAAATCAAGTGAATTTACTGTTAGAATTAACACGAGTTTTGAAAGAATTTGAGATAAGATTTTGAATGAAGGTTGCCGTCACAAATCATTATTAAAACCTTTATTAAACCAGATTGTGACATTAACATGTATAACTAACCTTCATTGGTCGATTATATTAAACACGATTATGAAAATTACCAAACGAATGAACATGTGGTCAATGTATTTATTAAATTAATAATTTAAACAATTTAAATGTTAATATTGTAAATAATTGCTGTAAATATTTTTGAAAATAATGTAAAACGAGAGTGATGTTAAAGACGTGCTTATAATATTTTTATTGTCTTTGACAAATATTATAAACAATTTCTAATTGTTATAAATAATTTATGTGATTTTGTTATAAACATTTAAGAGCTAATTAAACAATTGGATGAGAAGTTAACAAGTTTAAGGAATTAACATAATGATCCAATAGGATGTGAGCAAAGTACGTGAAAGATTTGCGTAAATATAATGTGAGTTGTCTTGTAGACCTTTAAAAGCTTGAGAGCGCAGGCTGTATTCTTACGTAACATAGCATGTGAGAAGGGAGTCCATTCGACTACTATGCAACAGGTTGGAGGGTAGCCCGCAGCTGTGCCAACATCTGGTTACCAGTGTGAGGTCGTCCACACTCCGGCCTTGCGACTATAAATACCATTCTCATGTTTATGAAAAGGAAACCAAATGCTCTATATATGTCACACCCTTACGTCCTTTTCCAATCCAATAGTGTTATGAATATTACGTTATTTGGAGCTCTTGGGAGCTAAAATGGTTTGTATCATGTTGTATGATAATTTTTGCAAGTCCTACTGAGGACGTAGTCAGATTGACTTGGGCTACTGATAGCCACGTTGATTTTGTTGTGTTAGTAAAATCATACCCTTTATTAGAAATAAAGCATTTTGTACAGTTCAAAGTTCTCGTCTTCGTTCTGGCTCATTTTTAAATGTCATGGTGGAGGTTATTGTGTGAACAGACTTTTAGTGATCCTGTTGTCAACTCAAACCCCGAGATAATTAAGAGGTAAGTAACGGTAAGTATGAACCCCCGTCTATTTTGGTGTGTTCCACAATGATTTCCTGTGAACTTCTGTGCTCTTATCTCGATAGTATCTGTCAGTGCCATTTTCATTGATGTAACTGTGCCGGTGCAATTGATAATTGGCAATCCGATTGAGGGGGCGGATATCTGACAGCCTACTATCCAGGTAAACGGGGACAGTACCATCTTTTAAGGTGCAGAATACAAAACGTGGTTAAAGTCCAATGGATAGCATGTACGTTACATGCAGTCATAAATTGGATCTATCAGCGTTGGAATATGTTGGCAACAATATCATGCATGTGTGGGTCAGAATTAATCTGAAATATTATGATCTATTTTTGTGCCAATTTTGGATGAAATCCATTTGTTAGTATAGAAGTTACATGTATTTTAAAATTGTACCAATCAGCAGGCTTAGAATCATGCTGGCAGCTCTGAGGTATATTAGTTACTCCAAATTAAACTAGAATGTCAGGTACTATAGTGTGCAAAGTTTAGAGCTGTTGGCTTGCATACTTTCTGATATATTGATATAAGTATAAAAAATATAGAGACAGTATTTATTAACAGTTGGCAGCCCTGGTTGCTCTTAAGAATACGCATAGTCATATCTGATATGCTACACATAGCACATACAAAATTTGGTTGAAATCCAATTGATAGTATAGAAGTTACATGTATTTAAAAATTGGCCCTGTCAGCAGGCTTAGAATCATGTTGGTTGCACTGACATATGTAAGTTACTCCAAATTAATCAAGAATGTCACGTACTAGACGTGTGCATAGTTTAAAGCTGACAGCTTGCATACTTTCTGATATATTGGTATTTGGATAAAAGAATAGAGAGATCATTTTTTGACAGTCGGCAGCCCTGGTGGCTCTTAAGAATACGCTCAATCATATCCGTTTATGTACACATAGTACATACGAAATTTGGTTGAAATTCAATTGATAGTGTAGAAGTTATATGCATTTAAAAATTTGACCTATCAGCAAGCTTTGAATCATTTTGGCTACACTGCCATGCATGGCTTCCTGGAAATTAAACTGAAATCTTATTGTCTATATGTGTGCTAATTTTGGATTAGCTCCCATGCATACCTTCCAATATATGCAACATGGAGCTTAAATTTCCAGTGCGGTTTTTCAGCAGTTGGTAGCACTGACATCATTTTCAAATATGGGCTTGAGATATTCAGGTATATATCCTTGCTCATACCAAATTTGGTTTCGATTACTGCAGCCGTTTAGGAGTTGATAGGGGGGACACTCACATAGACAGACAGACTGAAGGTCAGACAAACAGGCACACATTTTCCCGGATCCATCTCATAAGTCTACTTTTTCCTCATTTTTTGCAAAATGTGAAAAGTAGGCTTAAAACTGTCTTCAGATGTTCCTGACAAAAGGAATAAATCGATAGGTTTAATCACAACAATGTTTTAAAGCAAGCGGAAAGTATGGTATGCTCAGATTAATAGAAAAACAAGTAGTTCCGTGACGAACTAAAGAGCCTACTTTTCTTAAAATTTAAGATTCATGCCAGTCTATATAGAATAGTGACGAAATCAATTTGGTAATACTAACATTTCTAAGTAGTGCAATTTGAAATACACCTGAAATAGTGTAGCCTAATAGAGTAACTTACTACAGTTGGCAGCCCTGGTGTCTCTGAATATATATTCTTAGTTCTATTTCTTAAGGTATAGAATGCACATACAAAATATGGCTGAAATATAATGGATAGTATGGACGTTACATGCTGTTTGATATTGAATTTATCAGTGCGCGTAAAATCATGTTGGGAACAATGTCATGTATGTGATGCTCAGAATTAATCTGAAATATTACAATCAATTATAGTACCGATTTTGGATCAAATCCATTTGATAGTATAGAAGATACGTGTAATTAGAAATTGAAGCTGTCAGAAAGCTTAGAATCATGTTGGCAGCACTGAGTATATAAGTTACTTCCAATTAATCTAGAATGTCAGGCACTATACGTGTGCAAAGTTTAGAGGTAATTGCTTGCATACTTTCTGTTATATTGATATTAGGATTAAACAAATAGAGAGAGCATTTATTAACAGTTGGCAGCCCTGCTGGTTCTTACGAACACGCATAGTCATAACTGTTATGGTACAAAAAGCACATACGAAATTTGATTGAAATCCATTTGTTAGTATAGAAGTTATAAGCATTTAAAAACTGGACCTATCAGCAGGCTTAGGATCATGTTGGCAGCACTGATGTATATAAGTTACACCAAACTAAGGTGGAATATCAGGTACTATACGTGTGCAATGTTTAGAGCAGTTGGCTTGGATACTTTCTGATATGTTGATATTAGGGTTAAAACATAGGGAGAGCATTTATTAACAGTTGGTAGCCCTGGTGGCTCGTAAGAATACGCACAGTCATATCTGTAGTAGTACACATAGTACATACGGAAGTTAGTTGTAATCCAATCGATAGTGTAGAAGTTACATGCATTCTGAAATCGGACCTATCGGCCGGTTTAGAATCATGTTGGCAACACTGGCATGTATGGACTTCGGAAATTAATCTATAATGTTACTATCTATATGTGTGTCGAATTTGGAATAGTTCGCATGCATAACTTCTGAGATATCCAACATAGAGCTCAAATTTCAATTGCAATTTTTCAGCGGTTGGTAGCACTGACAACAATTTCAAATATGGCCGTGTTATATTCAGGTATAGATCTTCACTCTTACCAAATTTGGTTACGATAGTTGCAGCCGTTTAGGAATTGATAGGGGGGGGGGGGGGGACACACACACAGACAGACAGACAGACAGACAGAAGGGCAGACAGATACACATTTTCCCGGATCTATCCCATTTTTCCTCATTTTTGCAAAATGAGAAAAGTAGGCTAAAAATATAGGTAACGTAAACATTAGTAGGTATACTCACAGCATGGACAGCTTGACGTACCCCTTTTATGGGCAAGATCGTTATGCTCGCTATCGGCCAACTGTGTGTTTAGAGAAATTTTTGATAGTTAAATTCTAGAAGTATAACAAAATGCATTATCTTGGAAGAAATGTGATTTGGCTTCTTAGATGCAACTCTGTACACCTCACTCGAGAACTACTGTATGTGAGAGAAGTCCTGGTTGTATCCCAAATGGCCTCTGTGAAGTTATCATTCCACAGCCCACTTGGATCCTTTTTTCCTGCACTGGTGTCAACATCTTAAGTTTGTTAAGTTTTATTTCGGCTGTAGCTCGGGCCGTTCTTTACATTGCACTGTTATTATTGCGTAGATATTACGCGGGCTCTGCTAGTTTCTTATATTTTATTAGTCTGGCATACATTCCAATGGAGAAAACTATTGAAAGGGAGTAAATTCATTGTTATTATATAATTTAAACAATTACAATAAGCTTGTAAATCGTCGATTTTCAAATGCCGTGATGCAAAAGTCGAAAGTCCCACGATGTCCCACCATCAAATGACTTGTTCCTAAGTTATAACTAAAATCATTGTTAAACATAGTACTACAAATCCTGAAGCCCATTCGTGCCCGTCTTGTATTGTTCCTTTTGGAGCCATGACACATTTCCCTGGTTTTGGTTCTTCAAATAGGGGGGAGTGGTGGCGCAGCGGTCTAGCTGTTGGCCTCTCACCAAGGTGGACCGAGTTCGATTCCCGGTCAATGCATGTGAGATGTTCGAAGTGAAATGCCATGTCCTGTGGTTCGGATTCCACGTAAAACGGAGGTCCCGTTGCTCATAATCACAAGATTCACGGTCACGTAAAACTACAATATTCCTTAGTTCTTCAAATAATTGTTTGTATTGGTATGATGTTGATATTTCTTGGACTGATAGTAATAAAAATTATTCTTGACCATTTTTAGCCTACTTTTCACATTTTGCAAAAATGAGGAAAAAGTAGACTCATGAGATCGATCCGGGCAAATGTGTCTGCCTGCCACCCTTCTATCTGCCTGTGTGTGTGTGTGTGTGTGTGTGTGTGTGTGTGTGTTCCCCCTCTGTCAACTCATAAACGGCTGCATCAATCAAAACCAAATTTGGTATGATTAAAGATCTATACCAGAATATCTCAAGCCCATATTTGAAAATGATGTCAGTGCTACCAACTGCTGAAAAAACGCAATTGAAATTTGATCTTCATGTTAGATATTTTGGAAGGTATGCATGGGAGCTATTCCAAAATTGGCACACACATAGATAATAATATTTAAGTTTAATTTCCAGGAGGCCATGCATGGCAGTGTTGCCAAAATGATTCCAAGCCTGCTGATAGGTCTAATTTTTAAATGCATATAACTTCTACACTATCAATTGGATTTCAACCAAATTTCGCGTGGGCTATGTGTACATAAACAGAAATGACTAAGCGCTTTCTTAAGAGCCACCAGGGATGCCAACTGTTAATAAATGCTCTCTATATTTTTTTACCCTAATATCAATATATCAGAAAGTATGCAAGCCGACAGCTTTAACCCTTAGCTACACGCATCTCTTTCACTAACATTCGTACACGCTAGCGGCATTCTATGCCGCATTATATTTTTAGCCTACTTTTCACATTTTGCAAAAATGAGGAAAAAGTAGTCTTATGAGATCGATCCGGGAAAATGTGTGTCTGTCTGTCTGTCCTTCCGTCTGTCTGTCTGGCTGTGTGTGTGTGTCCCCCCCCCCCTATCAACTCCTAAACGGCTGGAGCAATCGAAATAAAATTTGCTAGGAGTAAAGATCTATACCTGAATATCTCACGGCCATATTTGAAAATGATGTCAGTGCTACCAACTGCTGAAAAATTGCAATTGAAATTTGAGCTCCATGTTGGATATCTTGGAAGGTATGAATGGGAGCTATTTCAAAATCGGCACACATATAGATAATAATATTGCAGTTTAATTTCCAGAAGGCCATACATAGCAGTGTTGCCAAAATGATTATAAGCCTACTGATAGGTCCAATATTTAAATGCATATAACTTCTACACTATCAATTGGATTTCAACCAAATTTCGTATGTTGGATGTGTACGTAACCAGATACGACTGAACGTATTCTTATGAACCACCAGTGCTGCCAACTGTTAAAAAATGCTCTTAATTTCTTTTATCCAAATACCAATATATATGAGAAAGTATGCAAGCCGACAGCTTTAAACCATGCACACGTATAGTACATGACATTCTATATTAATTTGGAGTAACTTATATACGTCAGTGCTACCAACATGATTCTAAGCCTGCTGAGAAGTCCAACCTTAAATACATGTAACTTCCATACTATCATTTGGATTTCAACCAAATTTCGTATGCGCTATGTGTACCATAACAGCTATGACTATGCGTATTCATAAGAGCAACCAGGGCTGCCAACTGTTAATAAAAGCTGTCTCTATTTTTGTTACCCTAATATCAATATATCAGAAAGAATGCAAGCCAATAGCTCTAATCTTTGCACACGTATAGTACCTGGCATTCTAGATTACTTTGGAGTAACTAACATACGTCAGTGCTGCCAACATGATTCTAAGCCTGCTGATAGGTCCAATTTTAAAATGCATGTAACTTCTATACTAACTAATGGATTTCATTCAAAATTGGCACAACAATAGATCATATTATTTCAGATTATGTCTGACCAATACATGCATGACACTGTTGCCAACATGATTTTACGTGCGCTGTTAGATCCAATGTTTAACTGCATGTAACGTCCATGCTATTCATTGGACTCCAACCAAATTTTGTAATCTGTACCTTAAGAGATGGAACTAAGAATATATTCAGTCACCAGGGCTGCCAACTGTAGTGCTCTATTAGGCTACATTATGCCAGGTATACAGTATTTCGAACTAATTAGAAATTTCGATATTACCAACTTAATTTCGTCATTATTCTAGATAGATCCATATCGATTAATCATTGGCATGAATCTTAAAATTTAAGAAAAGTAGGCTCTTTAGTTCGTCACGGAAATTCCTGTTTCATTCTTTTTCGTACTGTAGTGACTTGCTAAACGGCTAAAATTGATTTGTACGGAGAATTATACATTGTCTTTGAGAATATATTGAAAAAATCTTATCAGTATGTATGAAATTCTTATTAATAAAATATATTATTGGGAGGGACGGGGTAAGGACATATTTTCTATTCATACTTAATGTAATTAGAAAATCTTATTAACATTTATTGGACAATGAAGAAAAAAAAAATAATTTTCACACACAAAAGAGATATTGAGATTTATTGGATTGAGATTGCCCTTTTTTCAGGCTCATATTACAAGATATTGTACCTGATGCTCAACAAGCTCAACACTAGAGTAAAAGAAAAACGGTTTGTCAATATCATGTAGGCCATACACTTAGATTCTTGGCTTGGAAAAGGACACTTTCTGCTAATTTACAGTACGAAATAATATACAGTGCCTAAATACACAAAATAACTCTGCACTAGGACTTAAAAATCAAATAGATCCTCTTCATTCAGTGACCCTTCTTGCTATCAAGTAGCCTACTTGGAGCACCTTTCAATATCCTGTTGTTGACAGCCAAGTCGAGACCTATAAACAGAAGGCAAGCGTGCAGACTATGTGCTGACATCGATAACAATGATAGAAGCATAGAAAGAAACAACAAAAGTAAAATAAGTTAAATACTTACATTATTTCACAACACCGACTCCAGCCAGTTGTTACACAATAGCGGTACGGAATGCCGCATTCGCGCACCTCGCACTTGGACAACCTGTCTCAGACTGACTGGGAACTAGACAGGCTCCGAACCGAGCCCCTCCCTAGCAGCACATGTCGAACAAAGGATATAGCGGGCGATCTCACAGAACTCGTAAGTGTTTACCACGTCAAACAAAATTTTGCAAAAAAAGCGGCACTGAGTGCCGCTTAGCGTGTATCTAAGGGTTAAACTATGCACACGTATAGTACCTGACATTCTAGATTACTTTGGAATAACTAATCGGCGTCAGTGCTACCAACATGATTCTAAGCCTGCTGATAGGACCAATTATTAAATCCGTGTAACTTCTATACTAACAAATGGATTTCATCCAAAATTGGCACAGAAAGAGAACATAATATGCCAGACTATTACTGACCAACACATGCATGACCTTGTTGCCAACATGATTTTACGCGCGATGATAGATCCAATGTCTAAACTGCAAGTAACATCTATGTTATCCATTTGACTTCAACCACATTTTGTATTCTGTACCTTAACTAAGAATATATTCAGTCACCAGGGCTGCCAGTTGTAGAGCTCTATTAGGCTACATTATACCTGGTATATTTCGAACTAATTAGAAATTTCGATATTATCATCTCAATTTCGTCATTATTCTAGATAGGCCCATATAGATTAAGCATTGGCATGAATCTTAAATTTTAAGAAAAGTAGGCTCTTTAGTTCGTCACGGAACTTCTTGTTATTAACAATATTTCTTTATTAACAAGGAATGCCACAGTGATTTCAATTTCTCAGCAGACCTATGTAGTAGATGGGATGAATCATATCATTCTTCTGATGATGAATATTGAAGCAGATGTGTTGATGTATATGTTTAAGATACAAAATAAAACGAAATTTAAAAACAATTCCTTATATATGTACCCGATACCTATTTTAGGCTATCGGCTACGCCAGCTGACTTTAAGCTGTAGTTGAGGTTTTGGAAAGCAAGCAGACAAGATAGCGCATCGATCGCGTCAAGAAGAAAGCCAAGATGACGTAGGAGGTCAAGAATCAAGGAGGCATTGAAATCTGTGAGAAGATAGAATTATTAATAAAGATGTGAAACTTTATTGAAATATATATGGGATTATAATAAGTTAAAACAACTTAGAAGAGTATATATGACATGCATTATATGTGGAAATAATTTTATGGAAATAAGTTATTGTATAACAGAACAGCCGAGAGGAGTCGGGTTCGAGACTATCTTCGTGACGTAGGAGCACCGTGGTGGGGAGAATTAGCCACGTGCCGCACGGAGCTCATAAGCTGGGACACAGCGCTGAGCGGTTCAGTTGAGCTCAATGAGGCGAGCAGTACAGAGCAGCTCTATAGCACAGCGAGACGGGCTTTGAAGGTCACGCAACACACGTAAACCGTCACGGCAAGTGTAGGCGACATTTCTCGCATCACCGAGCAACAGAGGCCGAGCGGGTCGTTGATACAGGCGACCTAGCCGAGAATACAATTGTAGATAGCCGGGGTATTTCAAAACCACACTGATCGCATATGAAGACTTTATTTCAAGCTTCATTTCGACGTTGTTCGAACACAGGCTTTCACATACAACCTTATAACCATGCTGTTATATAATACATTCAAAGCGACTTTTTACTATTTCAAGTAAACTGAATGTTTAGCATAGGCTCTGATGAACATTACAGCGTGCATTTATAAGATTTTTATCTTATGCCATTTTCATGGATTACATATTATAGACAGATACAGGGTGTATCGTAATCTTGAACACTATCTAGTAAAATTTTATTTTACTCAAGTAGAACTTTGCAGTAAGTTGAGAGTGGACTTACAATTCTCAAACTGAACATTTATCGGAACAGTGGCGTATATTAGAAGAAGAGTAGGGGGTCCGCTGTTACCATGAACTTTTCGAGAAGGAGTTGGACGATATCCGCTATGGGTAATTCGAGGTTCAACATGATCGAGTAAACGTGAATAGAGACAAGATGGCACCACAGAGCGATGGATTCGATTCCTGACGAGAGGAGTCCAACAGCTGATTCGCTTGGGATTTCGAAGGAAATCATCATTTCATGGATGAAATGATATTCACGCCGATCTTACGAGAAATCTTTAGGTAGGGAAAATCGACGATCTTGGAAATTACATTACAACTGATAATGAAAGGTATTGTAAGAGTTCTATCTACCTGATACGATTATTTTCATGAATACTGGGCACACATGTATATTTTTCTAATAGGAGTGATTTGATTATTAAGACATGGTTTGAATTTATATACTTCGAATTTGCTAGAATATGGAGTGACCATATGATATGGCAGGCATCATTATTCGATATTCTCACCGTTGTTTGGCTTTATTAAGAAGATGTTTGGTCTTATAGACATTTTTCCAGCTAGGATATTTTTCATGGATAGTTTTTTTTTGAGTAGCGAGTATTTCGAACTCGTGATCTGCAATTGATTATCAGAAACTACTTCGTCAGTTCATTGCATACTAGCGAGTGTGTATTATTCATCAGTAGGGATTTTTCCATTGGATTGTTTGGAGATATTAAGAAGTTATTCACTTTAGTGAATGAACGTCGCTTTTATATGACAACTAGAAACTTGTTGATTCCTTTCTGGTACATTCACTCATATAGCCTACGAGGTGGGGTCCTTCGTATTTATACGATTGTATGGTGGCTACTCACCTTACCCACCGTTTAGGGAACTATCATCCAAGTCGACGGGGCGAGGTCCTTCGTATTTATACGATTGCACGGTGGTTACACATCTTACTCGCCATTGAGGTACTCATTTTATCATCCGAATGTACACGAGATGTAAGTGAATTAAACAAGGAACTACTAGTCACATATCAGTCGAAATTTTGTTAAATAAAGTAACGATAAATGTCAACAGGATTGCATTTAGTAATTCTTGTTTGCCAATCCAATATTTTGTTGCTATACTCTTTTAAGAGTAATTTCAGTTTAACAGCTATTACAGCTGATGCTTTGATGATTTTTATAATTGTGTTTGATACCTTTGAGAAGGATTTAAAGTAATTGAATCTTATAAGATTAATCATTAATGGTCATGATTATTTTAAGGCAGATCAGTATTGCAGATTTTGATATGAGAGATTATAGCACATTGGTGTTTTTCTACGATGTGAATTATGAAACTTGTGAAAGAGAATTTATGCTATTTGAAAGCAAATATTAAATTACTGAAGTAATGTTTTTCCAATTGTTTAAGAAGTTGTCTAGATATGATCAGAGTAATTACAGTCATTGGAGATTATGTGCGTTAATAATTTGAAGCCATTTATATATTTTTGTAGATCATGCAACGTGGTTAAATGAAGTTTGTGATAGGCATTTTGTGGAATTTGCCATTTGATAGTTGCAACGTTGATAATGTATTTTGAAGCGGACATGAGGTCGTTGTACCCAGTCTAGCGTATTTGTTGAGATTCATGCTGTATGTGCTGAATATTTATGGAGTTTTTGTAGCAATTCTTATATTCAAATGTGATATTTGGAATATTGAAGAAATATAATGTCGTTGTGGATAGTTAGATCCAACGTGATGTCGTGGAGACAATAATATTTTTGGCATGATAATTAAATACGAGATATAAATTGGAAGTAATAAAACTGTAAGACAACATTCTATAAACCATATTAAACAATTTGTTAGGAAATTAAACAAATAAATGAAGTTTATAATACAAGATTTTCTGAAAATAATAATTAATGAAATAATAATCTGAGATTTAAGCATATTAACGATCTGACCTAATGAAATAAAAATCAGAATGACTAGATGAAATAATAAAACTAAATAATTAGATGATTGAAATTTAAATAAGTTGATAAATTAAATTTTGAAATAAATCGATGAATTAAATAAGTGGATGAATTAAAGATTGAATTAACTAAACTGATTGAAATGAATTATTAGACGATTGTAATGATGATGAATAACTGAATTAGAAGGTGATGATTAATTAAAGAAGCTGATGATTAATGAATTTATATGCAATTAAATAAATTTGATTGAGAGATAATTCGAAGGAATTGCAACTTGAAATGTGAATTTAAATGATGTAATGGTGAGGAATTAACGATTCTGACAGGAATATTTGGAATTTTGAAGTGAGAATTAATGTAAGAAATATTTAATTTGATAATAATGATGAGGATGACCAATGAGAATTTGAATTTTCTGTAATTCACAGATAAGAGATTAATGACGATGTAAATAATGTAAATTAATTAGTAAATGTTTAGGAACATTAGATTAACATGTTCTACGTTCAAATTATACCATGCAAACCATAATTTATGTGATATTTAACATGAGTGATTATTATATGTGTATGTTTAGGCAGATTAGTAACTTAATTAAATCCACATTGATGTTAAATTAAAGAGAATTAGGTCTCAGGGTTCACAAATGTCAGTGACGAAAGACATAGTGCGACAGTGATCCTGAGAACCCAAGAGAACTTTATACATTTTTCTTGATAAGTGGATTGAAATAATTTTGCATTAGAAAGGAGATGGTTCGATTTTTTGGACAATGACAATTTAACTTTGCATTCGACCATACTCTTAGGTAGGATTTATATTTAAAATGTCTGTCTGACTTTCAAAGTTAAATAAATTTGTTTTTATCTTAGTTGTGATCTGATGATGGTGTGATGTTCCTTTTTCTTTCCTTGTCTTGAGTAAGGCTTATCCGGAAAGGAAGTGGTTTTGCTAGGAATTCAGTTGATGGCGCCCATTTAGATTTGAATTATTTTTATTAACTTAAGCCCGTAACGACCCTAGAGATACTTTGTCTCGTGAAACCCACTGCTTTTTCACGAACTCAGCTGAATTTCCGACACATTCCTTATTTGACTAGAGGTTCATTTAACTCCGCTCTGTCCTGGAACTCCAGGGATGTGATGTTATAGCAGATGGGTCATCGCATCCCCAGGACGAACGGGTACAGAGAGAGAGGGAGAATTGGCTTTATCCAACTAGTGGGGCTTTTCGATTTTGTTAATTCTATGGAATCACATCAGATTTAGATTACTGAGAGATTGATCTCAAGTTCATTTAAGTGTGTTACAAAATTTATTATACTTAGTCAGACAATGTACTTGTGTGCCCAATCCAGTGTTCATGTTAATCGTATTAGTAATATCATGTTAGTTATAAGATATTTTTCCCTATACCCAAGTGAATGCAGGAATTGAGACATTGCGATGTGTTGTTGTCTAACGTCTCTATATAATTCTATATTGAAATATAATTATGTTGCCGGAGGATTTAGCGAAGGTGTTAGGAGAGTTGCAGACGGGTATGTCTGGAATTGCAGAAACCATTTCTAAGATGGAAACTGAAGTTAAAGAACAAATTAATAATTCAGAAGCTAGATTAGAAGCTAAATGTAAAGAGAATGTAAAATCATTACAGGCTAGTAATGAAGAGAATTTAAACGACAGTTTAAAATTATTAGAGACTAGGCTACAGTCAAATAGTGAGGACAATTTTAAATCGTTAGAAGAGAAATTACAGTCTCGTAGTGAAGAAACTAATACTGAATTAGAAAATAAGTTAACCAGATTAGAGAATAGTTTAACTTTGAAGAATAATGAGATGCTGAAAACTTTACAATTAGACATAATTGCAGTAAACATGAAAGGAGAGGAAAATGTTCAGATATTAAGGAAAAATATTATCGAGTTGGAAAATAGAGGGGAAGAAAATATTTTTACTTTAAGAACAGACGTTATGACCATACAGAAAGACATTAAGTCAGATGTATCGAAGTTGAGATTCGACATCGATGGTTTAGTGGCAGATGTAGGAAAAATTCAAGATTGGTCTACCGAAGTATCTTTCGAGACTAAGATTAAGGGTCTAGAAACGAATCTAGGTAACGAAATAAAAGATTTGAAGACAGTAATTGGGACCATTAAAGATGAAGTCTTGGGAGAGGTCAATTCTAATATAAAGTCGTTAGAAAATCAATTGCAGAAGGATATTAGAAAGATAGACGACGATATAGAGCAAAAGGTTAACGAAAACTTAACTTTATTTAAAAATAGAGTCGGAGCAATTGTTGAAGAACGATATAATGAGGTCGATGCCGAAGCAAAAGAGAAACGTGACGGGTTAGATGAAAAATTAATCGCAGGTATGGCAAACTTAGAAGCTAGGTTTACGGAAAGCAAGGAAGCGATGAAATTAGATTCAACACTATTTAGAACAGATGTTGATCTGTTGAAAGAACAAGTCGCGTTAGTGAAGAACACGTGCGAAGGAAAGATTGACAAGTTGAGGAACGATCTAAACGAAAGTAACAAGACGCAGGATGTTACATCGTTAGATGAGTTGAAGACTCAGGTCAAGAGATTAGCAGAAGACAGGATGACTAAACTAGAATCCATAGTTAACAGTTTTACCAGTCATAATGTAACATCAGGGGAAACATTGATGGATCAAACAGCGATAGACCGCAGTATGACGAATCAAGACGAGAGCATAGTAGAAGACCGTCAAATGCAACCGAATGTGACATTCGAAAGGGTCAGTTCAACCCCTCAGGAGAATCCAAGTTCGAGTAGGAGTACGTCGAGTCCAAGTGAACGATACTCAGGTCCAGTCACAATTATAAGGAACCTAGATGACAAACCGAGAAAGTTTTCGGGAAATACAGGAGTTACACCAGTAGAATTTCTGCGAGATATTCGAGACTACATGGCGGAACACAGGGTAGCCAAAGAAAGAGAGCTAAGGATAGTAGAACGCGCCTTAGATGGATCTGCACTTACGTGGTTTAGAGCGTTCAGAAGCAACTTTGCGAACATGGAGCAATTTGCCATGGCTTTCTTGAGGAGATTCTGGAGTGCCGAGGATCAACTCAACGTAAGAGCGGAGATGTACTCTAAACGCTATTCTACGTCACATCCGACGCATTACGCCAACTACTTCACGTCACAACTGGCTAAATTACAGTTCCTTATTCCTCCATTGCCAGAAGAAGAGCTTTTGCAAGCTATAGCGCGACAGTTACCGATAGAGGTACAGCGATCTTTGATAGCATCGGGAGCCAATACGCTGGAACATTATGATGATATTTTGCGGCGATTGGATTATACGAGCGCACAGGTTACACCGAGAAGTAATAGGAACGACAACAGAAACACGCAAGAAGTAAACGCGGTAGTCGTGGACAATGCAGTTCAAACGGACAGAAGGGATTCCTGGGAAAACCGACGGAACGATGGGAATCGAGGAAACATCCGTAATGCAAGAGGAAATGATCGATATAGAGGACCATATGAAAGGCCATACGATCAAGAAGCGAGAGATAGCCGGTATAGGAATTATAACCAAAATTCCAGGTATCAGGACAGGAATCGGTATAATAACAGATATCGGGGAAGGAATAACTGGAACCAAGGTCAACAGTTTAATAGAAACGACCGACAGGAAGACCGAAGAAACGATCCTAACGACAGAAGGGATAATCGTGGACATGAAAGGTCAAGACAAGAGGATAGACAGCCTAGTGCACCACTCGAGGAGACAATGAGAGATGTCAATCGAGCCAGCACGAGTGGCAATGAAAAAAAAAAAACGTCAAATTAACTCCAGAAGAAAATGAAAATCATTGGGAATCAATCGTCATCGTAGAAACATATCAGGTCAAGGACGAGGATTTAATCGAGGAAGAAGACATAGTACAACGGGAAAATAGACATGAATTGCCAGTTATTAGTGTGGAAGTCATGGGAAAAGAAATAAAGACACTTGTAGACACAGGAGCTATGGTGAGCTTGATATCCATAGGTTGCCTGGATGAATTAAAATTATTAGGAAGAATTACAATGTTGCCAACTGTTGTTAGCAAAATTCAAGGGGTGATTCCAGACAAGAGTATGAAATGTAAAAGTCAGGTACTTTTAGATGTTGGGATTGGAACCAGAAGTTTTGAACAGATGTTCCTAGTAGTGGGTCAACTACATTTTGACATGATCCTAGGAGTGGATTTCCTAAGTGAGAGTGGCCTGATCATAGATATGCAGAGTAGGCGCATGTACTTTCAAGAAGGGGTTATGGAAAATCAAGAATCGGAGATGACATTCTTTAGAGAGGATATATTGGATGAAATTGTATGCAGCGTTGAAAGGTCTATAGAAGATAAAATTGGCATAACTAGTAAAATAAATCCAGAGATTAAGGGGCGGTTTGATCAAGTAATTTCAGAATACGAGGATATATTCAATGACAAACCAGGTCTCATAGAAAATTTTACATACAGCATCAAGTTGATGGATGACAAACCATACCATAAAAATTTATATCCCATTCCGGATAAATGGAAGGAGGAAGTTAGCATAATGATAAGCGACATGGAAACAGATGGAATAATTAAGAAAATGCCAACTGCTTATTTGAATCCTTTAGCTGTTGTTAAGAAACCTAACGGTAAGCTGAGGATATGTCTAGATGCCAGATCCCTTAACGAAAGAGTTCTTCCTGAACACGATAGACCACCTGTTATTCGTGAATTGTTACGCCGATTTAGAGGAAAGAGTGTCTTCTCGACAATCGATCTGACTAGTTCATATTATCATGTTGAGCTAGCAGAAGAGTGCAAACAGTACACAGGGTTCTTGTTTGACCATAAAACATATGTATTCAATAGGTTACCTTTTGGTGTGAAAAATAGTGGTCCGGTGATGATCCGAGCACTAGATCAAAATTTGTCAGATGCAGTTAAAGAGCATGTTGTAAGCTATATTGATGACCTGATTATAGCGTCTGAGACAGCGGAAGAACATATCAGACACCTTCAAATGCTTTTTGAAGATCTTAGAAGAACGAACTTCAAGGTGAACTTCAATAAATGTCAATTCTTTCATGAAGAAATTGAATTTCTTGGACATAGAATCGATGGAGATGGTTATAGGCCCAATCCAAAGAAGATAATGGCAATTTCAGAGTTTCCAACACCACGAAAGATTAAAGAGGTACGGCAGTTTTTAGGCATGTGTCAGTTCTTTTCAACACATTGTCCTGGATATACTGAGACAATGGCACCTCTGCAGGATTTATTAAGGAAGGGAAATCGATGGAAATGGGACGATAAATGCAATCAAGCATTTTTAGCGGCCAAGAAAATGCTAATCCAAAATATCAAGCTTGAGTATCCTGATTTTACAAGACGATTCTTTGTAGAGACAGACGCATCCAAAATAGGTATTAGTGGAATCCTATATCAGCTGGATGATGACAAGAAACATAGATATTTAGCTTTCACCAGTCGCAAGCTTAGGAATTGTGAGAAGAATTACTATGCAACTGAGTTAGAGGCATTAGCAGTGGTTCATGCTCTCAAAACGTGGAAGAAGGTGTTGTTTGGACATGACATAACAGTGATCACAGATCATAAAGCTCTCCAATTTATTATGAAGACAGACTTAGCGAGTGACCGCATCACCAGATGGGCTCTGTTCTTACAGCAATTTAACCCAACTGTTGTACATAGACCGGGGAAGTTAAATCTGTTAGCAGATGTGCTGAGCAGAAACCCTTGTGAAGAAGTAATAGTCAACCATATAAATTTGATTCAAGAGGATAGTGGTACTCTAGAAAAGTTGAAGTTGTTATCGCAAACTCAGAAGAGATATGCACCTTTACGAAGAATTTACCGTTTTCTGACACGTAGGATGGATAACACTGATCCAGATTTTCAAAGAACTGAGATAGAGGCTAGAAGACATCATATTATGGGAGGTGTTATATGCCAATATATTGACCAGGATCATACTAGACTTAGAGTAGTGATCCCACCCAAGCTTATCAAACCAGTTATTTGGATGATACACCGAACTGCAGCTCATGTAGGTGTAGACAAGACTTTGGCTCTCGCTCAAGAAACTTTCGTTTGGAAACAAATGGGACAAACGATTCGCGACGTCATAAAGACCTGTGACAGTTGTCAGCGAAGTAAATACTCATCTAAGTTAATGAAAGAAGTTCCCAGATCAATATTACCCAGCAAGCCAAGAGAACTTTTCGCGACGGACATTTTTGGTCCGATTCCTCGTTCGACGAAAGGCAATCAATTCGTTTTAGTAACAGTCGATGTATTTTCGAAGTACGTATCTCTATGCCCTATACAGAAAGCTACGTCCAAGTACGTAATAAATCGACTTGAGAAAACAGTCATTCCGAGCATGGGGAAACCTGAAGTTTTGTTGAGTGACCATGGATCACAATTTACTAGCATGGAATTTTCTACTGCTATGGAACGTTTAGGAATCAGGCATGTGTTTAATTCTGTACGGTATCCAGAGGGAAATCCCGCCGAAAGAATTATGCCGGAGATAAGTAAGCTGTGTCGCTTATATGTGTCAAGGCAACACCATAGATGGATGGAAGTGATACCCATCATTAGCCAATGCTTGAATTCCACAGTACATGAAAGCACAGGACAGATTCCGTCCATGCTTCATCATGGATTGAAACCAGATAGACCATGGGATAGAGTCGTGAGGGCACCAGTAGATCCTCAACCCACACAAGAAAGAAGAGTCGAGATGGCAGGAGAGAGGCTCAGAAGACAGGCGGAGAAGAGAGCCAGGAGACAGGCAGGAAGGAGGTTCCACGAGCCATTTCAAGAAAATGATGAGGTGCTGATTAGGAAGCCAGTCACTTCGAACCTACAGCTGAAGATCTACCATAAATTCGCTCCATTGTACGCTGGACCGTTCCGTATTGAACAAACATACCAGAATAATAGCTATAAGATTGTCAGAATGGATACCGATGAAGTTGTAGGAACTTTTAATGCAGCTAGCATCAGGAAATACCATCATGCTGAGTAAAGGAAATTGTAGAGCTATCGTGTACATGTATAATATATTGAATGCCTGAGAGTGTATTTTTTTTTCTCAATCCTGATAAAAAAAAAGGAGATGTACGGGAGAGATGTACCCGATACCTATTTTAGGCTATCGGCTACGCCAGCTGACTTTAAGCTGTAGTTGAGGTTTTGGAAAGCAAGCAGACAAGATAGCGCATCGATCGCGTCAAGAAGAAAGCCAAGATGACGTAGGAGGTCAAGAATCAAGGAGGCATTGAAATCTGTGAGAAGATAGAATTATTAATAAAGATGTGAAACTTTATTGAAATATATATGGGATTATAATAAGTTAAAACAACTTAGAAGAGTATATATGACATGCATTATATGTGGAAATAATTTTATGGAAATAAGTTATTGTATAACAGAACAGCCGAGAGGAGTCGGGTTCGAGACTATCTTCGTGACGTAGGAGCACCGTGGTGGGGAGAATTAGCCACGTGCCGCACGGAGCTCATAAGCTGGGACACAGCGCTGAGCGGTTCAGTTGAGCTCAATGAGGCGAGCAGTACAGAGCAGCTCTATAGCACAGCGAGACGGGCTTTGAAGGTCACGCAACACACGTAAACCGTCACGGCAAGTGTAGGCGACATTTCTCGCATCACCGAGCAACAGAGGCCGAGCGGGTCGTTGATACAGGCGACCTAGCCGAGAATACAATTGTAGATAGCCGGGGTATTTCAAAACCACACTGATCGCATATGAAGACTTTATTTCAAGCTTCATTTCGACGTTGTTCGAACACAGGCTTTCACATACAACCTTATAACCATGCTGTTATATAATACATTCAAAGCGACTTTTTACTATTTCAAGTAAACTGAATGTTTAGCATAGGCTCTGATGAACATTACAGCGTGCATTTATAAGATTTTTATCTTATGCCATTTTCATGGATTACATATTATAGACAGATACAGGGTGTATCGTAATCTTGAACACTATCTAGTAAAATTTTATTTTACTCAAGTAGAACTTTGCAGTAAGTTGAGAGTGGACTTACAATTCTCAAACTGAACATTTATCGGAACAGTGGCGTATATTAGAAGAAGAGTAGGGGGTCCGCTGTTACCATGAACTTTTCGAGAAGGAGTTGGACGATATCCGCTATGGGTAATTCGAGGTTCAACATGATCGAGTAAACGTGAATAGAGACAAGATGGCACCACAGAGCGATGGATTCGATTCCTGACGAGAGGAGTCCAACAGCTGATTCGCTTGGGATTTCGAAGGAAATCATCATTTCATGGATGAAATGATATTCACGCCGATCTTACGAGAAATCTTTAGGTAGGGAAAATCGACGATCTTGGAAATTACATTACAACTGATAATGAAAGGTATTGTAAGAGTTCTATCTACCTGATACGATTATTTTCATGAATACTGGGCACACATGTATATTTTTCTAATAGGAGTGATTTGATTATTAAGACATGGTTTGAATTTATATACTTCGAATTTGCTAGAATATGGAGTGACCATATGATATGGCAGGCATCATTATTCGATATTCTCACCGTTGTTTGGCTTTATTAAGAAGATGTTTGGTCTTATAGACATTTTTCCAGCTAGGATATTTTTCATGGATAGTTTTTTTTTGAGTAGCGAGTATTTCGAACTCGTGATCTGCAATTGATTATCAGAAACTACTTCGTCAGTTCATTGCATACTAGCGAGTGTGTATTATTCATCAGTAGGGATTTTTCCATTGGATTGTTTGGAGATATTAAGAAGTTATTCACTTTAGTGAATGAACGTCGCTTTTATATGACAACTAGAAACTTGTTGATTCCTTTCTGGTACATTCACTCATATAGCCTACGAGGTGGGGTCCTTCGTATTTATACGATTGTATGGTGGCTACTCACCTTACCCACCGTTTAGGGAACTATCATCCAAGTCGACGGGGCGAGGTCCTTCGTATTTATACGATTGCACGGTGGTTACACATCTTACTCGCCATTGAGGTACTCATTTTATCATCCGAATGTACACGAGATGTAAGTGAATTAAACAAGGAACTACTAGTCACATATCAGTCGAAATTTTGTTAAATAAAGTAACGATAAATGTCAACAGGATTGCATTTAGTAATTCTTGTTTGCCAATCCAATATTTTGTTGCTATACTCTTTTAAGAGTAATTTCAGTTTAACAGCTATTACAGCTGATGCTTTGATGATTTTTATAATTGTGTTTGATACCTTTGAGAAGGATTTAAAGTAATTGAATCTTATAAGATTAATCATTAATGGTCATGATTATTTTAAGGCAGATCAGTATTGCAGATTTTGATATGAGAGATTATAGCACATTGGTGTTTTTCTACGATGTGAATTATGAAACTTGTGAAAGAGAATTTATGCTATTTGAAAGCAAATATTAAATTACTGAAGTAATGTTTTTCCAATTGTTTAAGAAGTTGTCTAGATATGATCAGAGTAATTACAGTCATTGGAGATTATGTGCGTTAATAATTTGAAGCCATTTATATATTTTTGTAGATCATGCAACGTGGTTAAATGAAGTTTGTGATAGGCATTTTGTGGAATTTGCCATTTGATAGTTGCAACGTTGATAATGTATTTTGAAGCGGACATGAGGTCGTTGTACCCAGTCTAGCGTATTTGTTGAGATTCATGCTGTATGTGCTGAATATTTATGGAGTTTTTGTAGCAATTCTTATATTCAAATGTGATATTTGGAATATTGAAGAAATATAATGTCGTTGTGGATAGTTAGATCCAACGTGATGTCGTGGAGACAATAATATTTTTGGCATGATAATTAAATACGAGATATAACTTGGAAGTAATAAAACTGTAAGACAACATTCTATAAACCATATTAAACAATTTGTTAGGAAATTAAACAAATAAATGAAGTTTATAATACAAGATTTTCTGAAAATAATAATTAATGAAATAATAATCTGAGATTTAAGCATATTAACGATCTGACCTAATGAAATAAAAATCAGAATGACTAGATGAAATAATAAAACTAAATAATTAGATGATTGAAATTTAAATAAGTTGATAAATTAAATTTTGAAATAAATCGATGAATTAAATAAGTGGATGAATTAAAGATTGAATTAATTAAACTGATTGAAATGAATTATTAGACGATTGTAATGATGATGAATAACTGAATTAGAAGGTGATGATTAATTAAAGAAGCTGATGATTAATGAATTTATATGCAATTAAATAAATTTGATTGAGAGATAATTCGAAGGAATTGCAACTTGAAATGTGAATTTAAATGATGTAATGGTGAGGAATTAACGATTCTGACAGGAATATTTGGAATTTTGAAGTGAGAATTAATGTAAGAAATATTTAATTTGATAATAATGATGAGGATGACCAATGAGAATTTGAATTTTCTGTAATTCACAGATAAGAGATTAATGACGATGTAAATAATGTAAATTAATTAGTAAATGTTTAGGAACATTAGATTAACATGTTCTACGTTCAAATTATACCATGCAAACCATAATTTATGTGATATTTAACATGAGTGATTATTATATGTGTATGTTTAGGCAGATTAGTAACTTAATTAAATCCACATTGATGTTAAATTAAAGAGAATTAGGTCTCAGGGTTCACAAATGTCAGTGACGAAAGACATAGTGCGACAGTGATCCTGAGAACCCAAGAGAACTTTATACATTTTTCTTGATAAGTGGATTGAAATAATTTTGCATTAGAAAGGAGATGGTTCGATTTTTTGGACAATGACAATTTAACTTTGCATTCGACCATACTCTTAGGTAGGATTTATATTTAAAATGTCTGTCTGACTTTCAAAGTTAAATAAATTTGTTTTTATCTTAGTTGTGATCTGATGATGGTGTGATGTTCCTTTTTCTTTCCTTGTCTTGAGTAAGGCTTATCCGGAAAGGAAGTGGTTTTGCTAGGAATTCAGTTGATGGCGCCCATTTAGATTTGAATTATTTTTATTAACTTAAGCCCGTAACGACCCTAGAGATACTTTGTCTCGTGAAACCCACTGCTTTTTCACGAACTCAGCTGAATTTCCGACACATTCCTTATTTGACTAGAGGTTCATTTAAATCCGCTCTGTCCTGGAACTCCAGGGATGTGATGTTATAGCAGATGGGTCATCGCATCCCCAGGACGAACGGGTACATATACCTGTACATAATTCATTCCACATCAGGTACCTTAATAACCCTAGTACGTTTATTTTATGTTACTATATATAATTGCTCTTAAATCTGTCATTTGTTACATCTGCCTCATAATTTTCCAACAAATAACATTTAATACAGAATCTGTGACCTCAAAAATACTAAACATTCCGATTTCCATTGATATAATAATATTTTCTACATTTAAGTCCGCCATTTTCTTTTGCAAAAAACACGTCAAATTTGAATTCAGCGATCCCAAGAACCGTATTATATGTACTTTTTTAAAGAAACAAACCGATTTTCATTAATTAAACACATTTTTCAATTTCATCTTCGCCGTATTAGATCCGCCATTTGGTTTTCTGAAACAATAATGATTAATTTAAATTTAGCGACCCCAAAACGCTATTGTAGTGACGTTACTGAAAAATCAATCATGGTTTGGACTTTTCGCCACGTTTTTGGCACTTGGCCCCATTGTGCGGCGCGCTCCCGCGCTAGCCAAAGCCAGTGCAGTGCCAGTCGCCAATCTGATCTATTAGTGAGAGGATGTAGGCCTACTGGGTATTTTCTTTCTCTCTATTTGGTGAATATGGTCGCACGGTTGCTCAGTTTTAGTGTACATTTCGAATGTTTGAGGAAAACGTGCCGTCATTTATTGGTGTATGTGTTGTGAATAATGTCTCTCTCAAAACAGCAAATACGGTTATGTGTTTCAATGAAGATTTGGAGAGACAATTTAAGTTTATTAAAACTGACATTTCTACCGCCGACAGATCAAAAGTAGTACCGTATGCAAAACCTGTGGTGTCCATTTTTCTGTCGCTCATGGGGGAAGAAATGATATTACCCAGCACACAAAAACGAAAAAACATAAAGATGCTGAGAAAGCTGCCAGCACTTCTTCTAATTTACAACATTTTATCTTAAAAAAGGACACCGATGATAAAATCTCTGCACAAGAAGGCATGTTCGCCTACCATGCAGTTGTTCATGGACACAATTTTAGGTCAAATGACTGTTTTTCCAAACTCTTTAAAAAGCTTTATGAGCCAAAATATTCTTCCGGAAAGACCAAAAGTGAGGCAATCGTGTATAATGTCTTGGCTCCACTATCCATTATTGAAGTGGACAAAGAATCCCGTTCCTGTGGGTCCGTTTCTCTCAGCATAGGCGCATCGAACAAAAAGGCAGAATAATGTTTTCCTGTATTTGTTCGTTATTTTATGCTACTATCTGGAGTCCACGTTAAAATGATTTCCTTTTCTTCGCTTCATAACGAACAATCTGATACCCAGAGCAAACTGCTTGAGGAACTAATAAAAAACAAACACATTTAAGAACAAGAAGTTCCGTGACGAACTAAAGAGCCTACTTCTCTTAAAATTTAAGATTCATGTCAATGATTAATCTATATGGATCAATCTAGAATAATGGTGAAATTAAGTTGTTAATATCGAAATTTGTAATTAGTTCGAAATACTGTATACCAGGCATAATGTAGCCTAATAGAGAACTACAGTTGGCAGCCCTGGTGACTGAATATATTCTTAGTTCTATCTCTTAAGGTACAGAATACAAAATTTCGTTGAAGTCCAATGGATAGCATGGACGTTACATGCAGTTAAACATTGGATTCAACAGCGCTCGTAAAATCATGTTGGCAACAATGACATACATGTATTGGTCAGAAATAATGTAAAATAATATGATCTATTGTTGTGTCAATTTTGAATGAAAGCCATTAGTTAGTATATAAGTTACATGCATTTAAAAAGTGGACCTATCTGCAGGCTTAGAATCATGTTGGCAGCACTGGCGTAGGCCTATATTAGTTACTCCAAATTAATCTAGAATGCCAGGTACTATACGTGTGCAAAGTTTAGAGCTATTGTCTTGCATACTTTGTGATATATTGATATTAGGGTAACAAAAATAGAGACAGTATTTATTAACAGTTGACAGCCCTGGTTACTCTTAAAAATCGACATAGTCATATCTGTTATGGTACACATAGCACACACGAAATTTGTTTGAAATACAAATGATAGTGTAGAAGTTACATGTATTTAAAGTTGGACCTCTCAGCAGGTTTAGAATCATGTTGGTAGCACTGATGTATATAAGTTAGGCCTACTCCAAATTAATATAGAATGTCAGGTACTATCAGTGTGCATAGTTTAAAGCTGTCGGCTTGCATACTTTCTGTTATATGGGTATTTGGATATTAAAACATTGAGAGCATTTATTAACAGTTGGCAGTCCTGGTGGCTCCTAAGAATACGCTAAGTCGTATCTGTTTATGTACATATAGCACATACGAAATTTGGTTAAAATCCAAATGATAGTGTAGAAGATATATGCATTTAAAATTTGGACCTATCAGCAAGCGTATAATCATTTTAGCAACACTGCCATGTATGGCCTCCTGGAAATTAAACTGCAATATTATTATCTATACGTGTGCCAATTTTGAAATAGCTCCCATTCATACCTTCCAAGATATCCAACATTGAGATCAAATTTCAATTGCGATTTTTCAGCAGTTGGTAGCACTGACATCATTTTAAAATATGGCCGTGAGATATTCAGGTATAGATCTATACTCCTACCAAATTTTAGTTTCGATTTCTGCAGCCGTTTAGGAGTTGATAGGGGGACACACACACACACACAGCCAGACAGAAGGACAGACAGACAGACAGACAGACAGACACACATTTGCCCGATCTCATAAGTTTACTTTTTCCTCATTTTTGCAAAGTGTGAAAAGTAGGCTAAAAATTAGTAGCTATGAGTGCTGACAACACTATAACAAATTTTGGCGGGACCGCTAGAAAAGGGAAAAATAATGTGTGGCAACGTCTCCAACATTGTTTAGAGAAAAAAAGGAATGAAATTTGCAGTTTTATGTGACCGTTAATCACGAGATCATGTGCCACGGGACCTCCGTTTTGTTGAATCCAAACCACAGGACATGGCATTTTACATTGAAAATCTCAAATGCATTGACCGGGAAATGAACCCAGTCTGCCGTGGTGAGAGGCCAACAGCTGGACCGCTGCGCCACCATGCACCTTCTGTTTAGAGAAAAAAAAACGGAGTAGGGTGCGGTGTCCACATAGTCCACAACTGCATTCAAATAGCCGTAGATTGTCTGCCGTTGGATATTGAATGCTTCGCGGTTTAAGTATAGCCTATAAATACTTCCACATCCTACAGTCAGAACTGAGCAACTGAAGGAATGTTGTTATTTTGCCGGAGTGGAATATTCAAAGTTATTAGAGCACGGAAACACTCGTTTTCTGTCTCTTGGCCCAGCTATTACACGGATTCTGAAGATATTTGTACGCTTCATGTCCTACTTTCTTTCCCAGGAAAAATGCGCTTACTTTCTAAGATAGCTCCGTGCCACAGATTACCTGCTCCGCGCGGAGAATTTGGAAAGCTACGCGGAAGCGGTCACAGTTCCTAACGTGGCCGTAAGAATACTCTGTACGTCAAACTTCGAAAGTGTAATGGTCATTATTACTACAATGATTATTGTTAGTGCTTTAAGAAACAAATTGCTAATAAACAAACAAGGAAACATTAATCTAACTACTTCAAAATCAAAATAAACCAATATCCTTGGCATATATTATAAATAAATGATACATATTTAGACCTAACAAATATACGTGCGACCATTACATATGCAATCTGCTGAGTTGAAGATGTGTGTGAAGACCGTACAGTTTAAATTATTACTTCACTATCTCTTCCTTATTGTTGGAGTTGCAGTGTTCCATGCAGTGGCATATATTCGTACAATTTGTTAAAGCGAAATATATAGTATTGATGTTCGTGAATGGTGACTACCGTCAAATAGCTTATAAAGATAATAGCGGAAACTCTTCGCCAAAACAGGAGACAGCACCGCCTAGCGGTCCGAGTGGGCAACGTAAGACCCAACCAAACAATTATAAGAAATTATTGACCTGTGGTTGATCTAATTATCCAATTGTAATGGTTGGTACGGGGAGTATTTGTGCCATATATGGCTGTAATAATTATAAACAACAAAGTGACCCAAAATCTTTCTTCAGGTTCCCAAGAAATTATTGTAAACAAGTAGCCTACCATTACACTGATAGTTCGGTTTTCTTTTAATACAGAATGCTTTTACAATATAATTTAGCATATTTTAGCCTGTTCTTTATTTATTTATATATGCACGCTGAGGGTTATTCGAAGCCGAAGAGCTTACTTAGATGACGTATTGAAAAGGAATGGCCCAGAACATTTAAACAGAACTCATGTTGTATACTGCCCTGCTAAGAAAAAGAGCAGTATCTGCAAAATTTTCACTTTTAAGATATATATGTAGATCCATGTTTTAAATTATGCTGAATCCATTGAACTAAGTAAAAAAGCAGTATCTGCAATGGTTACTGAGATATAGCCTATGTCATAAGCAGTAAGTACAAGGAAAACACACTATTTCTAAGCAAGAGAGCAGTAACTTCAGTGCACCAAACAGGAAAGCAGTACCTGCATGCAGTTACTGCTTTTATTCTTAGCTTGAAGTAGTTACTGCTGATTTGCTTGGCATTGGCTTCCAACTCTTTCAGGTTACAGCCACTAGTTCCAGTCTGCAGTTGTTAGCAAGTTGGGTGTGATCTAAGATTGAGGTTATGTTTCATTGTGTTTTATGTTATTAATTGATTTCTTACAATGAGTAATATTTGTGTTTCTTCAAGAAGTAAACGTATTTACGAGTTAGCAATTGAAGAAAGTTTATTACGTGAGTCATGCACAAATACTGGAATATTAGCTAGTGTAACTGAGCAAGACAAGACATCAGTGCCAACAGTATCTGATGAAGTAGGCCTAAAAGCTAACAAAAAGGTTGAATCAAATGTTTTTCTATTTGAAAATAAATTGCAAATTTATAAGGATAATGGTCAGTTAACCAAAAGTGTAGAGGTAGAAGTTGTTTCTACATGGACAGACGACAGTTTTAATGACAATAACACAACTCTACATGAAATTACCGAAATTTCTCTTGAGCTGCCGCAGCTATTACCAACAAATAATTCAAACCTTGATGAAACCCTGCCAGCCGATAATACCATTGTTAGTTTTAGTTTTGATTCCATCATTGATTTAGATGATGGCCTAAATTCTCCATATTTGCTACAGGTGGTGGAGCCTAGCCAAAACGAGAAAATTTTAGATTTTAATACAGCCGATTCCTCTCCAAGCAAGCCTAATTCATCGAATAATAGCTTAAATCCATCTCTGTTGCCAGATGACAATTATAGCAATCAAGTTGAGCAATCAGTAAGCACTACAACTGTTGCAGATGCACAGCGTAAGCGAAAGAAGAAGGAATTTACATCTGTGGAACGAAAAAAGCTAAAACTAGATAAAGCTAAGGAATCTCATCCCGTTCAGCCTCCTTGTAATGAATGTAAAAAGAAGTGTATTACAAAAGTTGACGAGGAACGTCGACAATCTATCAATGAGTCTTTTCGGAGTATTGAAGATTTAGAGGAAAGGAGAAGCTTTATTTTTAATCAATGCGACAGACATGATGTTAAAAGGCGAACAACTAACGGTGACGAAATCAGAAGGATCAAAACAGTTACATACTTTCCACGGGATGGTCGAACTCCGCTGATTAGGTTAAACCCAAACAGTCCTGTCAGCTCACGCTAATGGGTTTGGGAAGAGAGTGGGGATACGCAACCTCTCCTCGAATGTTGATGAGTTGACTTGACAGCTACGTATACCTGGACCCCCCGGAGTTTCCGTAGATATAATCAGTGCAGCTAACATGTTATCCATGTACAGTCAAAGAGGCGGAGAATTGCGAGTTGTAGGAAACTATAAATTTCATAAGAGTGAGTTGACAAAACGCGGCCAAAAGTGGAGGTGTTCAAACAAGGAATGTTCTGCCCATTTATTTACAAATGGTGGTAACTTTCTGTTATGTGGGTCTCACAATCACCAACCATGTATCACGATTAATCGAGAATTTATTTCGAACAGTGTGAAAAGAAAGGTAAGTGACGAGATATGTGAACGGCCATCGAAGTTGATGAGAAAGGATATTCTTGCTGCCCCTAAGCACTTGTCTGATAATTTACTATCAAATGACATAGAGAGGATTAAGAACAATATTGCGGCCGAGAAACGGAGAAACTTACCACCTATGCCTCAAAATAAGCAAGAAGTTCATGTTGCTCTAGCCATTATGGACATTCGATCGAACTTGGAAGAAAATATGCTTCTGGTGAATGACAGAGAGAATAACATTATTATGTTTTCTACTGCATCAAATTTGAAATACTTGAGTAAGAGAGAAACAATTTTTATGGACAGAACATTCAAGTATTGTTGTAAATACTTTTATCAACTCTTCACTATTCATTCAGAAGAAAAAGGCAACTACGTTCCTCTTGCGTTCTTCTTGCTGAAGGATAAGAAAGAAAGCACTTATTTAAGCGCATTCCAACATATATCTGGGAAATGTCGGGAACTTGGGGAATACTTCAGGCCCAAAGAAGTAGTGGCAGATTTTGAAGTGTTGATCCTCAAAGCAGTCGAGCTTATGTGGCCTTCTTCCAGGTTGACTGGTAAGTCTAGTTATTAAAATAGGTATTTATTTAATTTTTATTGATTTATTTATTTGTTTATTCATTCCTTTTTGATGCTGGAAGATCAATATAGTTTCTAAGTTAACGTTTACTGCTAATTGTTTACAGTAATTACGCTGAATAAGTTGTAATATACTGCATTTACATTTTAATATTTATTATGTATGGACTACTCATATAAATATTTACGATCTGATTATTGATTACAGGCTGTAGATTCCATCTAACACAAGCTTG
This sequence comes from Meconema thalassinum, assembly GCA_946902985.2. Classification (NCBI taxonomy): domain Eukaryota; kingdom Metazoa; phylum Arthropoda; class Insecta; order Orthoptera; family Tettigoniidae; genus Meconema; species Meconema thalassinum. The sequence goes on from OX336389.2 coordinate 73,737,092, forward strand.
GTGGAGGAAGATCCAGACTCTTGGATTATCCAGTGAGTACCGTGATTCTTTCTCGGAGGCTGGTAGATGGCTAAGATGGACATTTGGTCTCAGCCTCCTGAGCCATCTCGAGGTTGGTGATGCCTTCACTGAAGACTTGATGTCTATCATGCCACAAGGGGAGCAAGTGTTGGCATACAGCAATTACTTGGTGGAAACTTATATCGATGAGACACCTTCCTTTCCACCTGTTATGTGGGCGTCGAATTCCTTATCATCGGGACGCACAACAAATGCATGCGAATACTTCCATTCCAAGTTTGGGAGAAATTTTAACAGCACACATCCTAATATTTTTGTGTTTACGGAGGCTATAAGGAATCTTCAAATAGATGTGTACATTTGTCTCCGAAGTAGCAGTGAAATCCCAAAGAACCGGTTCAACTTTCGCTTTAAGAAGAATACAAAGATATTTCAGGAGGCAGCGGGAAAATATCGAAACTTGCAAATCAGCAGGTTTGAATATATATAACGCATGTCTTACAAGTACCAAAAACGGCAAGACGAGTAGCTCTTACAGTAACTGATTGTATGTAGGCCAATAGGAATAGGAACTATGACAAAGGAAATGGTTTGAAGTGACCATTGTGTAAATACTGTATGTAAATATTCTGACAAAAAACTATTTCCTGCAACTTTTAAACCGCCGGCAATGTACAAAATATTCATTACAATGCTGCCAGTCCCAAGCCTGGATTTAAGAGTGAGGGAAAGTTGTATTACTGTACAGACCTGTTAATTCAAGAAAATGAAGTATTATTATTTTTAAAACCCTACAAATATGTCAGCCTCCTTCCCTGCCCCATGTTTCAGCCAATGCATACAAACACTACTTAAATTAGTAAGTTATTGTTGTATTAAGGAGCGGAATAGCAAGATCATCTGCCCTTAGACACGTCGTTGTCATACAGTATATGGCAATAATAAGCAAGCACTTCTCAGGCCCCTCACTATCTGCATAAAAGGTGAAATTTATGTTAATATGTTAAAATATACTATCAGCGTCATAGTGAGGCAAACATGCGTCTGAAAATAAATATCCAGAGCACCAGAAGTTGGTAATAAAGTTAGTTACAGTAGGTACGCTTTTGTGTTTTAACCAATACATTACGATTCTGCATATTCAAATTTGAACTTAATAAAGAATACAATTAGGTCAAAATTAACCCAAAACACCTAACATACTTGCTAAAAATAGCATGTACTAATTTAGACAAGCCCCTGCTTGCGTACAAGTCGCCTCCATGATCCTCTATTAGCAGTTAGCACTGCGGCCTCCTCTGCTTCTACACCTCTACATTGAAATTGTTCAACACTGAGTCTAACCATCGCCTCCTAGGTCTACCTCTGCTTCTCTTACCCTCTTCAGCCAAAATCATCAACCTCTTAGGTAAACTCTCCTCCCCCATTCTCTTCACATGACCCCACCATCTGAGTCGGCTCATACGAACAGTTTCATCCAACGTGTTGGTCTCTAACTTAGTCTTTATCTCTTCATTACGAGTACCCTCCTGCCATTGCTCCCATCTATTCGTGCTACCCTCATATCAGTCACCTCTCACTTATTTATCACATATCCTGAATCTACCCAGCTCTCACTTCCATACAGCAAATAGTCCATATACTGTATTAAAAGATAAACAGTACTGGTGAGAGGTTGCAACCTTGCCTCACTGGTGTAACAACCTTGAACCAATAACTCATCCTACCGTCAACTCTCACTGCTGCCTGATTATCAACATTAATACTTTTGATTGCCTGTAGCAGCCTTCTCGTGATCCCATAATACTTCAGGATGCTCAGCATCTTCTCCCTGGGTAATTTATCGTACGCCTGCTCTAGATCTACAAAATACAAACACAACTGTCCATTCCTCTCTTAGCATTTCTCAATAACTTGGCGCATACTAAAAATTAGAATTAAATGAAATAACTCTCCGTTTGTTAAACATTAGAAAATTACGTACTTTACTTTTATCGTTGTGCCCAGTAGGGATCGCGAGATCTCAACTCTTTTTCTTATACAAAAAAACATATTTTGACAGTAGCACATTTTTGATTATATATGAATCGCACCCAATGGCCATAAGCTGGGCATTTCTGTTTGAACGCTTCGCATTTTTCGTGGTTCCGACCTCCACTTCATACAGACCTAGTACGTTGAAAATGGACCTCCATAAAATCCATTTGGTGACTTCTATAATGTACATCAAAACCTTGGTATAAATACGTGTCCACAATGCGTAGGCCTAACTATTTGAGATATATTTTAAAAATATTCCGTTATAATACATTTTACTTTGCTGTTGCTTATTTTAGGGACTGCGACATCGGGGTTGATAGCCCCGTGCATTTGGGCGAGTATGGAATTTGTGTGATAACATGTGTTACCGGTATTGTGATGGCTGTACTAGTGTGTATTTTGTAATTCAGGTGAGGATTGGGAAGGAGGTGGCCGTGGCCTTAAGTTAGGAACCTTCCAGCATTTGTCTGGAGTAGAAGTGTGAGAAACCACAGAAAACCACTTCCTGGATGGCTGAGGTGGGAATTGAACCCATCTCTTCTCAGTGTCTCCTCGCGAGGCTGAGAGTACCCCGTCCGAACCCATAGACCAGAATTACATTTCTTGGCAGAATCGGGAATCAAACACGGACCTCCGTCAAAAATAACGGAGAGCTCTGAGTATTAATGTTGCAGCCTGTTTTATAAACTTTAAAATGATATAGACATAAACATTTTGGTTTTCACTATATTATCACTAGGGCCCGGATGTTGATGACATGTCATCTTTTTACTGAGCTGTCTAAAACAATGCTGAAGTACATAGAAACTCCGGACGGGCCATCCCGTCTTCAAATATGTCATTTTTATTTTGCATCTTTGTGCATTTTTGCTACTTTTCCATTTCAAGAGCATTTTTTAAGTTTGGTAGATTTTTTTTGCTCTTATTTTTAGAGAAATCGGCCTTTTGAGGATTTTTTTCCAATTTAGTCATGCCACAGCTATATATGAGGGAGTTATGTGTTTCATAGTTAAGAAGAAGCTAGTAGCTGATACAAGATAATTTAAAATATTGAAATATAGATTCCGTTTCCTTAATCAACTGGGTGGAAACGAGTCTTAGCAACAATCGTGGCGAAATTGCTGCGGGTTTTGCATCAAAACTGAAACAATTGCTGGGCAAAAACACCGGGTATAAAACATTATGCAAAATCTCAGACATTCTTTCTGGTGAAAACTACTGCATGGATGGGATTGAAGAGGATTTAGCAGCAATCGACCTTCCTCACATCAAGTACACTCAGATCACATCAGTTGATGTTGAACGCAGCTTTTCGAGATATAAAAACTTGTTGGCTGAAAGTGCAGATCATTTACATTTGACAACATCGGAATGACATTCGTAGTGCAGTGCTACTCAGACTAAAGTGGACATAAACCTTTTGTTAAGTGCTAGTAATCTATTTTCAGTTTGAGCTTAAGTTGTAATTTTTGAAATATTGGTGAGTATTGTGACCGAAATCCACCATGTTGGTGATCTTTAATTGCCGAGATTCGTAAAGCAACCTTGGAAGTGGTTGATGAATGTAACATATTGTAATGTATTCCAGCATGTGTTTGTAGCAGACCTAGAGCTAAAGAAACTTTCTTATTTACGAGTGACAGGTAAAATTAAAATTAGTGATTTCTCCAAGAGGCTGATGTAAGTAGAAACTGTATTTTTATCAAGTGAACACATTAACACAGCTACAAATCGGACTTGACAAATTCACCGTGGAACGCCAGAATACGGAGACATTAATATGCAACATGTTAAAGCACACGATATAATAGCAGACCTTGTCGTGCTACGAAACCCGTTATATAGTCAGTCAATGTTGAACATTTCTACAATAGTAATTGCATCTTATTCAACATAATACATTCAACAAATAACCGGATTGCCAGCAAGAGCATTAATAAATTATTAACAGTATCGAAACAACACCGTCCATTCCATATCAGTGAAATACATGGAACATTTCTTCAGCAGTGGCGTACACCTAATTCTTTTTAGGGGGTGTCTGATGTCATCCACTATGATACTTTCACTCAAGAATAAGAATATGGGAACATTTATGGAACTTTTCATATACTTCAAGATAATGGCTTAAGCATTTAATAGGGAAACTTGATGGTGAGGACGAATCCGGGATTCGGAGAGGCTGAATACACTGTAGACCAGGCATCACGATGATGTTGGCGTTAAACGAGTTTCTTAAACGCCGATCTTGCAAATTAAAGAACAGAATCAAGATTAATTCGACGTGGGAAAATATGGGAAACACATTCATCGTCAACTTGGGCATATATTCACACCACACCCTTCTGAACATTTAGGGCAAACCAACACCATGATTTAATTATGTTATTTCTTCCAGGAGGCTAAAATATATTTCGAATGAATTTCCAAACTTAGAGAGCAAATTATTTTCAAGATATTGAGATCTTTCACACACATAAATTCCGATATTTAATAAGTATTTTGTTTTATAATATTTAATAATTCTAAAGTTAGGATTTTTTTTTCCTCATGACGATTTTTACCATGAAGGCGATTGCGAACGGAACGTTTGACTTTTTGAAGCGGTAATGATTGTAGCATATTCATTAATTTATGGCATTGAGATTATAATTATGGTTCATGATCTATGATCCTAGATTTTACAGTAATTTAATTCAGATTGCACAAGAATACAAAGCCTATGATGCTGAGTCACATTAGGGAAATTTTTGATCAGATTTAGGAATGCAGATTACGAGAGTTTATAATAATTTGAGGATTATTTGTCATTATGTCAAATGGTTTTGGAACTGCACTTTGAGTATAAGCACAATGAATTATGAGTTGTAGACACTTTATAGTGGTCTTATGATGGCAACTGTTGGACATGAGAAATACCATTCCAACTTATTAATACGATTAATAAATCAATTAATAAATTTCTTCGAGGATATAGTAAATGATTATGATCATGCCAGGATGTATAGGGGCTTATGCAGTCCTAGGTTCAATGGAATTAGAATGTGCTTTATATTTGTAATTATATTAAGTAGTTCCAACGGTGGAAAACAGTGCAATGGCAGTTACTGCATTACTGTTCAATTAATCGTCATAATAAATGCAATGCTATCAGAGTTACTAGTGCTGGTCAATTTAAAATTAATAATTCCTGCAGATCACAGGTGAATCATTTGTATCTTAATTTAATATGTGCTAAAAGTTATAATATCGCAATCTGAATAATTAAATTGATCCCATAAGGATATGATAAACTCAGCTAATGATTTGAAGATGATATGAGGGATTAGGATGTCATTTGAAGCCAGTTATTGTGCGGCTATAACAAGTTATTGTTATTTATAGCTGATGTAATTTCCATAAGGAAACTTTAAATTATGTTGATAGAAATTAATAATAATAATTTCATTCCACAAGTTCATTTAGTCAAATTAAATGATTGACAGTCATCATTGACAATCATAAATCTGTAAATATTAGAAATGTGTGAATAATTTATGTGTAAATTATTAATTCAGTTAACATTCATGGGAAGGAAAAATGTATAGTGAATTTTATTCTAATTTTTCTTCTTTTAGAAGCTGAAAGTGAAAGGGAAGTGTTTTTTTTATCATTATTATTCAGCTAATCATCGAACACTTGAACTCTAATCATTTCTTTTGCGAGTACTTGCCTGATTAAGTCAAACAGGGTAGCTCAATGACATTGATGGACATTATGGATTTTTATGATTGAGTAATAGGAGTGTTCATTTTTTTTTTGGCCGTCTGCTCAAAAATAAATTTAGGATCTCGATTTTTCAAGTTTTGGTTATTCTTGTAGTTTGGAACTTCTCCCGAGTCAGTGATACTTTTTTTTTCTTTTTCTTGTTTGTGAAGTATTTGTCCTGTTGAACCTTGCATGCCTCTCCCTTTAATCGACCCGAGATATTCGATCTCTTGCCTGCCCGAGCTAGTTGCTTGATTTTTATTATTGGACAAATATTTCCTGGACTTAATTTTTTTTGTATCGCCTGTGTCCCTTCTTCGGTTTCTCGTTGAAATCGCCGGGCCAACGTGACGTCGGGGAAACGGGCACAGTATATTATTATAAGATCAATGTCTCCATCTTATAGTGCATTTTTCGAATTTTAGGATCATTTATTACAGTCATTTTTGAAAGTTTTAAATGCATTTTTTAAACATTTTGACGGCATCAACATCCTGGGCCTTGTTTTGTAGCAGAATACATGTTCCCACGATATCGCTTTAATGCTCACAGTGCAGGTTATAACTTTCATACGATAACATCTTTACGAAGCTAGAACATACAAATTAAAATGTGCATATTCTGTATAGTAACTCTGAAACAAAGAAAATTATTGCTCTTGAGCTGTAAAGGCAAATCTGGAATAACGCCTAAAATTTCTAATGAGTGGTATGCAATACCAAGAGATAACAAGGGTAGATAGTGGAAGATCAGGGCAGGTTGGCACATTCCGACAATATTTACTAGCACATCCACTTTGGAGTGGGGGGCAGTGAAACACGCCTCAGGCAACTTCCCCTGTTAGGATTTTCCTAATTGCCCCCCGTGGAGAGAACTCATCAGCGGAGCTCGGTATCACCCACTTTCCAACGGATTCAAATGACCAATAGCAAGAAGTATGCAAAACATTTTTTTTAACCACTTTAGGTTTTAATAAGAAAAATGATAAGTTTTTGACCACGATACTTTCTACAGCTAAGGGTGCGATGACACCGAGAAAGGGCATTAGAGGGAGACATCCATCAGTGAAGAAAGGTCCTCACCAAGCTATAATCAATCACATTGAGACTTTCAATCCAGAAGTACCACACTACTGAAGAGAACATGCTCCTCTAACTCGATATTTACCAAGGGATTTAAATATTATGTTTATGCATGGAGACTTCCTTATCAACCACCCACAATTTAAGTCTTGTGTCTCATATGAAATTTATAGACGCATCTTGAAAGAAAACAAAATTTCATTTGCAAGACTAGGGAATGAAGAGTGTGAGGCTTGTGAAAATTTTAATTTAACACGTATAAAAAAGCAGATGACTTCAAGGAGCTTGATTTCTTGCAGCCGAGAATTTTGAACAAGGGCATATCAGAACCATTCAAACTAGACTCACCTAAGGGATTACCACAAGAAAGGAAAGATCAGTTGCTTCATGCCTTAAAAAATATTATACCAGAAAACAGAAAAGTATTTTGGGAAAGACTGCCTACTCGTTAAAGGAGATTTTAAAAGACTTTTAGGCCCTTCTAATTGTACCTTTGTGTTTCTAGTTTTATTTAATTTTATTTGTTTTAAAACGTGGTGCAACCAGTCGATTTTGTACTAGCCAAAATAAGATTGTTTATATTGGAGTTGTCACAATAGCCTTATTTTAAATTGTTAGGCCTAAGTAAATTTAAAAACCTGTCCTGTTTTTAAAGTGTGAAACCAGTCACTTTTTAGTAGCCTAAATGTGTTCATTAGATTTCATTAGAAAGCTAACTATTGCAATGGGTCCCATGTTTCGACTTCCGGAAAATTTCGACATATCTTCGCGTTTCACATCCCCCAGACCCCAAAACCACCGTCAGTTCAAAAGTTTATATATAATGTATGTATGTATATATATATATATATATATATAAGCTTATATATATCAGTTTCTTGTGGACACGATAACTGCCGTAATTTTGCACCAATCACTTTGAATTTTTTTTACCGAATATGTATACCTATAAAATCTCGGTCGAGTTCGTTACTGGGCTAAATCGGTCGAAGGGGGTGAAAATGGGGGGCTTTTTTTTTTCGAAAAATGAAATATTGCTATAACTCTCTTAATATGTGAAATATCGAATCCGTTCAACGTTCATACTATGTATCGGATAAAGCTCAAAAATTTATGTTTGAAGAGATTTTTTATAGCACCAACCATTGATCAAAGGGGTGGGAAAAGTGGGTTTTTCGGAAACATTAATCATATCTCTCTTAATAGGCACAATATCAAAACCGTACAAAAGGGACAATATTCCCCTGATAATTACCTAAAACTTTTGTCTGAAAGAATTTTTGATATGACCCACCATTACGCCAAGGGATGAGAAAAACGATTTCGAAATTATAAGAAAATGCCAAGAGCTATCAGAGGTTGCCATGGCAACACTACTAAATTGATGAGGGATGAGCCATCAGACGTTGCCATGACAATGCACTTGCACGGGATCAGATTCAGTATTTCCATCTGACTAAGTGGGAAGCGGCTTCGGTGACGTAACTGGTAGCATGCTGAATGTCTATGCCCAAGGTCGCGGTTTCAAAGCCGGCCGAAGTCGTCGGATTTTCTAAGAGCGCTAAAATCCCTCAGTATGCTTTCCTTTGGAGGGGAAGTTCCAACTTTCGTTGCAAGTTGCTGGTTGGGTTGGCATCTAGTAGCCAAGTTCACAGCTAGGTGTCGTTCACGGTAGTACCTGGTAGCAACATTAGGAACTACTGCTTGAAATTGACCGTCTGCAGTACTTACCTGAATTAAGACTAATACAGCCATTAAAATTCACACCGTTTATCAGACAGATTCTACACTCGCCCAAAATACACGGGGTTAGATGACCGCGTTGTCGCAGCCCCTAAACTGAGGAACCAACCAGAGGTAGATTTCATTAGAAAGCTAACTATTGCAATGGGTCCCATGTTTCGACTTCCGGAAAATTTCGACATATCTTCGCGTTTCACATCCCCCAGACCCCAAAACCACCGTCAGTTGAAAAGTTTATATATAATTTATGTATGTATATACAGTATATATGTTACAGGGAAAGTTGATTCTCCAGTAAGAGTTGACTCTCCCTAGGTAAAGTCGACTCTTACTGATCATTTCAGTAAAAGTTGATTAAAAGCGGCAAGTATTCAATTTCGATCAACATTTACTAGTCAGAGTTGACTATACCTAGGGAAAGTATACTCTCACTGTCTAGAGACAGTAACAGTTGACTATTTGCAAGGAAACGGTACTAGCTAATAAAAAACAAATAAGAAGGCAAAACCAATACATTAAGAGAGAGAAATGTTTAAGATAAACTAATAAAAATGAAAAACTTTTAAAATACATAAAGAGATCGACATATTTATCATTTATTACAGCAAGGTAAAGATTTGTGACACTTTGAGTTGCAAAGTACACTTTTCTTCTTGCACATGTAGGCCTACTACATGGATTCGCATTTAGTGTTGCAAGAACATTTGAAAAAACGTTGTCCACTTCCAAGTGATTGTGAAGTTGCAACAGTCCTCACAGCTATTGTTTTATCCATAGAAACTTCATTTTCTTGGATAATGTTCGTAGGACATCGACTGAATTGAGACCTGAAAAAATGTAATCATTAAAATCTGAACAATTTAATACTATTTGCAGCGAGAGAGAGGAGAGAGAGATGTATATCTTTTATTTTTGCTTTGAAAACTTACCTTGAGAAAAGCTGCTTTAGAATTCTATTTCTCGTTCCAATTCGATAAAATCCATCATCGACAACCTCCAGTACCACGTCAAGGATAGATCGAGCATCTCCTCTACCGCGGTCAACATCGGGGACAGGAATTCGAACTGATGTTCTTTTTTCTACTGGTGGACGTTAAGCTTGTTGTTCTAGACCAGTGGTTCTTAACCGGTAGTCCGCGGACCACAGATGGTCCGAGGGTGCCTCGGGAGTGGTCCGCGGGAGAAAAGGGTCCACCGGCACGTATAAAATAGTGGCCAATAATTAATGGGGGTTTCGAAAACGAAGTGCGATGTAAGAGAATCGTCCGAATGTATTCACGGGGATGACTATCGGGTTTTGAATTGAAATATCTTTAAAATAAGTGTTAGTGAGGAAGGGTTACAACTGATAAGGTGTATTGGGGGGAGGAGGAAGAGGGGAGTGGTCCGTTCATGATTCAATTTCAAGCTGAGTGGTCCGCAGACTTCTACGGGTTCAGAACAACTGTTCTAGACAGTAGAAAGCTTCATTTCTCTGTAAGCCTTCACCCCATTTTGATGTTTTGTGGTCTTGCATCCAGGTGGTTATCATATTCTCTATGTCCTGGTTGGCTCTTTCGACGCTACCTTGACTCTGACTATGTCGTGGTTTGCCGTGCACCATTTTGAAGTTCGGCCATGTATTAACCAGACTGTCAATTATTTTACTAACAAATTCTCTCCCATTGTCTGATTGTAAAATACAAGGAGCGCCTAACTAAGTAAAACAAGTAGTTCCGTGAAGAACTAAACAGCCTATTTTCATATATCCTACTAATATTAATTGCTTCTAGCAACATACAAATTGTCAGTTTGACTGCTGCAATGGATTCGTAGATAATGAGAACCGTCTAAATATATTCGATTGTCACCATATTGGATTTTTATATTATAGACCGTAGTTTTATGTAGTATTACATGAAGTTTATTGTGTAGGTGTTTTATTCAATCTTCAATCGCATGATTAGGACACAAGAAATAAAAGCGGGATTTTAAAATTTCGCTCAGCCGCCATCTTGTGGTTATGTAAATAATCTAAATGAATTGGATGCCAGTCGATTAAAATTTGTATAAGCATATACCGTAACAAGTTTCACTGCGCTCGGATGGTTAAAACGTAAGAAACGTCCATTTGAATATTTAAATTTCGCGTCGCTGCCATGTTGGATTTGTACTCGCCAGGTTATTGAACATCCCATAGGTGAACTTATGCTTATAGCCTCTATACACTTACAAAATTTCAGTTTGATTGCTGTAGTAGATTAATAGATATTGAGAACTGTCTAAATATTTCGGATGGTCGCAATTTTGGATTTTAATATAGGCCATAGAGTTATGTACTATTAGGTGATGATTATTGTGTACGTTCATTGTGCAAATGTTGATTTCGATCGCATGATTAGAACACAAGAAATAAAAACTTAATTTTCGAAATTCGTACAGCCGCCATCTTGAAGTTATATAAACAATTGAACTAAATTAGATACCAGTGCATTACAATGTGTATAAACATTTGCTGAACCAATTTTCATTGCTTTTGGATCATTAAATCGCAAGAAAATTCTATTTAAAACTTTCAAATTCGCTTGGCTGCCATATTCGTTTTATAGTTAACCGGTTTTTGAAAGTCTCATAGATGAACTTCCAGTAGTGCCCTTTATCTCCGCACAAAATTTCATGGTGATACCGGTAATAGTTTCAGAGATATAGAATGCCGGTGAAATATTTCTCACAGCCGCCATCTTGAGGGTTTGTAAAAAATTGAACGAAGTTAGATGTCGGTGCATTACAATGTATATAAACATATACTGTACCAAGTTTCATTGCGTTAGGTTGGTTAAATCGCGAGAAACGTCTATTTAAAAGTCGCAAATTCGCTTGGCCGCCATGTTGGTTTTGTAGTTACCAGGTTTTCAAAAGTCACATAGGTGAACTTTCATTAGTTCTCTTTATCTCCGTACACATTTCCAGGGTGATATCGGTAATAGTTTCGGAGATATTGAATGCTGGTGAAATATTTCACACAGCGGCCGTGTTGGATTGGTGAGACCTAACAAAATTTGAAGGGCACGGTCGGAGTCGCCCGGAATAGTGCTATGAACTTACGCTTCAGCCGTTTAGAAGTTATTATGGGGGGACACACATCATCACACACGCACACACAGACAGACACACACACGGACAAAAGGTGATCTCTTAAGCCTATTTTTTTCAGAAATTAAAATAGGCTAAAAATACCAACAATATTATTACACACTTCGTCTGCAGTCTTTGATTTCAGTGGTCTTAGCACAACAAACTTTGTTAAATGGTCCTGGTACAGCATTTTAAATTTGAAGTCTTCATCAGGTTGCGACTGAAAGTCAATCAAGTCCACTTGACATGGTGAATTCATTTCCTTGAATAACAAAGGCTTTACAACCAGTCCTTTCCTTTTATGTTTCAATTTTTGATCTCAAGTTTCGCACAAGCTTAAAAATAGTACAATTTTCTTTGTAATAACATTTTGAAATTTCCCGTTCAATTGCTGAATCTAAATACGATCTCTTCCTCCGTGTCCAGTGGATAGGCTATGTGCGCTTCATGAAGAACTCCAAACAACTCTTCATCAAAAACATAATACCTTATGCTGTCTTGGTCTGTGACAGGGTGTATTAGTTATGTAATACCATTTACTTCAATAATGTCATATCGTCCTAAATCCTGATATCGTAACTTTTTTTTTTAATTGCAGTTTTTAGATTTTTCACTTTTTGTATGCAGCTATCATATTTCACTTTGGTCAATGTCAGTGCATTTACCTTGGAAGTCGAGCGGTACTGCTGCAGTTTTTCACGAAACAGTACTGCCGTGGTGTCTGACATAATTGTTACACACTTAAACTAATTATTTAAACGTAAATGAATCTTTTGTCACTATTACACATAAATAAAGAGCCGAGTAATGACGAATGGCAACTGCCTGTTGTGTGGTGGGGGTAATAAAACAAAGAAATGTTCAGATCGATAACGGTCGGTCCAATAATGGAAGTACGAGTCCAAATAATCGCAATAGTTTAATAATCATAACAAAGGTTTGGCGCGCGTGTTTACATTTTCAGAGCAGCATCTGTGAATCAACTTTTACTAAACCACAGCAGGCATAGTTAACTCTCCCTAGGAAAAGTTGATCTGTTTGTTTTCAATCAACTATTACTGATACTTTTAGTAAGAGTTGACTCTGCCTAGGGAGAGTCAACTCTTACTAAGAATCGACTTTCCCTGTAACATATACAGGGTCTTTCATATAAAGTAAGAACGCCAAGCGGCGGGTTTGTTATCCGCTAGTGTGGTGGCCTTGACCGAGCTTGTAGCGAGCCGTGGCCCCCTGCTTTAAGCGTGTGTACAATCCTCTATGAAATATTACCTTATAAAACGTCCTGGAAGTGTCGTCCTTCCTGGGTTATACAGGCATTGTATCTGGTAACCACATTTTGGCTGACGCGTGTGAGTCATGCCACTGTAATTTTTCTGATTTTTTATTGTGTTTTTTATTGAGCACTGAACCAGTAGTGTCAAAGTTATTTACAATTACGTGAATCTGTGCTAGTGAAGGTGGGACTTCATCAGGAAATTGCTGAACAAATGCATCACGTACGCGCCGAGCCGAATCGTAATAAAAATAAATTTTACATACAAAAATACGATGTTGCAATGATAACTGTCTCAACATGTTAGCAGCTGTGGTTCAGACTGGCGACTGACAACACCTGCACGCTTATTGCAAGGTCAAGTTTGTACTATGCGCGCGCTTTCAATACTACAGCAGGGGGCCGTGGTGCGTCACAAGCTCGGCCAAGCCGGCTTCAGCAGCGAATGACAAAACCGCCACTCGCCGTTCTTACTTTATATGAAAGACCCTGTATATATCAGTTTCTCGTGGACACGATAACTGCCGTAATTTTGCACCAATCACTTTGAATTTTTTACCGAATATGTATACCTATAAAATCTCGGTCGAGTTCGTTACTGGGCTAAATCGGTCGAAGGGGGTGAAAATTGGGGGCTTTTTTCGAAAAAGTGAAATATTACTATAACTCTCTTAATATGTGAAATATCGAATCCGTTCAACGTTCATACTATGTGTCGGATAAAGCCCAAAAATTTATGTTTGAAGAGTTTTTTTTATAGCACCAACCATTGACCGAAGGGGTGGGAAAAGTGGGTTTTTCGGAAACATTAATCATATCTCTCTTAATAGGCACAATATCAAAACCGTACAAAAGGGACAATATTCCCCTGATAATTACCTAAAACTTTTGTCTGAAAGAATTTTTGATATGACCCACCATTATGCCAAGGGATGAGAAAAATGATTTCGGAATGATAAGAAAATGCCAAGAGCTATCAGTGGTTGCCATGGCAACACTACTAAATTGATGAGGGATGAGCCATCAGACGTTGCCAAGATAACGCACTTGCACGAGATCAGATTCAGATTTCCATCTGACTAACAATAAGTGTGAAGCGGCTTCGGTGACGTAACTGGTAGCATGCTGAATGTCTATGCCCAAGGTCGCGAGTTCAAAGCCGGCCGAAGTCGTCGGATTTTCTAAGAGCGCTAAAAATCCCTCAGTATGCTTTCCTTTGGAGGGGAAGTTCCAACGTTCGTTGCGAGTTGCTGGTTGCGGTGGCATCTAGTAGCCAAATTCACAGCTAGGTGTCGCTGACGGCAGTACCTGGTAACAACATTAGGAACTACTGCTTGAAATTGACCGTCTGCAGTTCTTACCTTAATTACAGACTAATACAGCCATCCCTAAGTACACGGGGTTACATGACCGCGTTGTGTGCAGCCCCTAAACTGAGGAACCAACCAAAATCTTCTGCGGGAGATATAATTTTGCGTGAAGAAGTAACAGACCGTTACATAGTTACACATCAGTGCCGAAACCATGCATAAGGACAGTGTGACCACAAGTATAAAAATGGACCCCAAATGACAAGAAGGTTACCGTCATCATAAGACAATAAAATGTTTAAAATAATCATAAAATGACGAAAAACAAAGTTAATTAAGCTCCAATTATAAAATACCTTCTCGCAATAAATGAGGTCTGATCCTTCTACGAAAACCTGCATATTCTGCCTATTTTCGCCTATCCCCAAGTTTGTCCGGTGAAATCTACCTCTGCCTTCCGGCGTGCCGAGAGGACGTTTTTGATAGTGAGTATCAATAGCCTTAATTTAAATTAGGTCTAAGTAAATTTAAAGACTTCTCCTGTAAAACTGGTCAGTTTTGTATTAAATCTGTCAAGTTTTGATTTTAAGTCTCAATTATAGCCTTAAGATGTTTATTAACTACCTAATAAAGCCTTGTTTAAAAAAAACAATAGTGTAGTTACTGTCCTTGTTAATTTTACATTTGCTAAGGAAAAGGGCAGTAACTGGTAGATACCGCCTTTTTGCTTGGCATTTATTCAGATCAAAAAGAAGTAAGTGATTTTACTTATCCAAAACAAAATTATTTTTGGGATATTATTATTTTAAAGCATATCTAATACCATACATGACAATAAAACAAAAATACCTCAGGAAAATAATTCATTGTTAAATATAAAAATCCAGTTTGAAACTTTGTTTATATTTTACACAAAACAGATGTTTTGCAGATACTGCTCTCTTCGTTGGTAGGGCAGTATACTCAGATCACTTTGTGGAGAAATATTTCAGGAACAAAAACTTGTTAAGTTTGTAGGTTGTTGATAGTAGGCCTAATGTTAATATTGAAATAACAGCCTTTATAAAACGTGGTGACTCTACGGTACAATAGGCCTAAAATTTAACAACATGCTTCAATATTTCCGATTGAAAGTGTACGTAGTTATTTGTTGTTATAAGGGGCGGAACAGCGAGGTCATCTGCCTCTAAAGTGTACGTATTGCACTATTAAAGCTAAGGAGGTTGGTGTAATCTAACAAGTTCAGAAACACGAATTTTAATTTTACTGACTTTATTAGGAAATATACAAGAAAGTAACTGTTTTTTTAATGTAATTAAGCGTGTTCAACTCGTTTTTAAATACCAGTATGTCAAAAAGGACGGATTAAAACCAATATGCTAATATTTCCTTGTAATTTTCAGTATTTGGCCTGGTGCAGTGCCTTCAGTTCTACTGCCTATGGCAAAGCAAACCATATGCAGAAGCAGTCCAGTATTTTTTAGAATTCTATATAAATATTGTACAGAACCAAGTATCTTTTGTTTCTTTTAACACTAATCTTTAAATTATTTGCTGCCTCAATATCAAGCCGAGACATATGTTAACTTCACAATGCAATTTCGGTCGGTGCGCACTCAAAAATGCTAGCTGTGGGTGGCAAGAAGAGTAATGCTGTCAACTCGCACCAAGAGATGACACTGTGATCGCTGTCTCCAAACGAGCGCATGCTTTTACCGTCGAGTTTCCGCTATTATCTTTTTAAACTATTTGCTACCGTAGAGTTTGCTGATGAAAATCTGTGGTAATTATGCGTTAGCATACTTGGAGAGAAAAATCTCCTTTTTTAACCCACGACGTTATTAAACTTGCGTACAGTGAATAGTGACGATGTCTGGTGTTAATTGTGTTTCAAAACAATGTGGAGTGTTAATCTAGTTGGTTATGTGGCCTGTGACAAGCTAAGCAAGGTATATTTGGATTTTCTGTCAACTAGTTTGCACAAATCGGTTACAAAGATGGCGTCCGTAAGTGAAGAAAGTGACGAAAAATTGCATTCTTTCCGTGAAATAACAATTATTGCGGTGCAGCAATGGCTATTGAGTATGAAGAGATTGTGAAACGACTCCCAACAACTCCCCGATAGGTATGCATATCATAAATATATTTTCAATAAGCTAAGGTGTTAAAAGTTGTTAAAAGTGATGAAAAGGGAGGATGGTCTAAAGTGAACAATAAATCAAATGACCAAGGACAACATGTTGGTTTAATATTGTAGTCTTTATTACCCAATTCAGTTATTATTATTGATTTAAGCCCACAATGGAGCGCTTATGACTAATTCTTTTTCGATGCTCCTTTCCGTTCCCAATATCTCTTGAGACCTGCTATTAGTTTAAGTACTGTAGGTATTAAGGAACACAAAGTTATAGTGATTTACAAGTGTTATCATTTCAAATGATCTTGTCGACTTCATCGTTATGCTTTGGTCTACCGTTATGCGTTACGGTTACGGCGTGTATGACATCATCATGTTGTTCAGTGCATATGCACCGAGTCTGAATTTCCTCCTGGGGTCTGGCGTTATGCAATACGGAGACGGCGAGTGCGTGACGTCATGCAGCAGAGTGCACCTCCCGCTCTCCGTTCCCCGCACGGAAAGCCTAAGTTAATGGGTAATGGAGTCTGTTGAAAGAGTTCTGGGGCTCCTGAGCCTTTCTAACATGTGTAGCATTTGTAGCATGTGTCATTTGAAATGATATAAAGTCTAGTCTCTCAGACTGACTGTATCTTTAACCATGTGAGTAATAAATTTGAA
Organism: Meconema thalassinum; assembly: GCA_946902985.2. Classification (NCBI taxonomy): domain Eukaryota; kingdom Metazoa; phylum Arthropoda; class Insecta; order Orthoptera; family Tettigoniidae; genus Meconema; species Meconema thalassinum. The sequence goes on from OX336389.2 coordinate 73,754,219, forward strand.
GAAAGATAATCCTAGTTTTGATTTCACAAAACCACTTCCATGGAGTAGGCTAAGGCTATAGGTTTTTGGACTTCACTGGTGGCACCACCCACCACCGGGGTACTACGATGTCTCGGTCTAGGCCAAAACATTTATGGCCACCCTACGTACCTAAGAATTTGTGTTGTACAAAAGAAATAAAAACAAGGGTTGTGTTAGCAAAAGAAGCCTTTAATAAGAAAAGGAAATTACTTTGTGGAGCAATGAATATAGATTTAAGAAAGAGAAGTGAAGTGTGGCAATGTATGGAGCTGAAACCTGGACACCTAGAAAAGAATATGAGAGAAGAATACTCTAGGAATGTGGATTTGGAGGCAGATGGAAGGAATAAGTTGGAAAGAAGAAAAAATAAGAAATGAAGAGGTATTGCAGAAAATAGGAGAAGAAAGAATGATTTTAACAAAGATACAAAAAAAAAATGAATTGGATTGGACATCGCATAAGAGGAAATGGTAAAATCCGGAGAGAAAGAGGAAGGTTTCTGCTGATTGATAACATAAAGATTTATAAATCTTCCTTTGTGCAGAAGATTGGATAAGATGGAGTGCAATACCATGAGTAAATCTGTCATTAGGCAGATAAACTTAACTGAACTTATAGAGCCCAAACACCATTTGAAAATTTAACTAGTAATTTTTAATCAGGAAAGCAAATTTACAGCAGTGTTTTGCTTGTTATAACTTATTAGGCCTACACTAAGTTGATCGCACAACACGAGGACTTCAAATGAAAGAGACTGAAGTTTAAAATAAGAACCATTATGAAAACATTTATTACAATAACAGATGGTATAGGTAGGCCTAGGTAGCAAACTGAAATAAATAAGCGATGACAAACTAATATGAAGAATGAAATTGCTTCACTGTTACATTAATAATGGCTTCAAAGTTAAAGCCAGAGCCGTAGGGAAGATGATCAAACACTCCCCATCGGAAGCATTAAGTTCTTGCGTACTGTAAACATGATTTGCTGCAACAGTGGCATAACTATCTGTACTATTTCAGTTTTTACTTAGACTATTGCTGGACAATATTCTTTATTGATTGATTAAATCAACACTACTCTACAGAGGTGTGCGAATTATTACAATCAGAATCATTTTATTGACCATCTGCTAGCATCTTTTGTAACCCTACTTAGTAATGTTTCCTCCTTTGTCGACTTACACCTTTTCCCATAAGGAATTGCGTCTGGAAACTTCCAAAATTGGGTATTCCAAGCTTGGCCGGTTTTCTATTTTTAATTTGAATATACCCTCTAAGTCAGGTGATTTCAATCCATAGTTCATGTCTCTTTGAATAGTTCAAGAGCGGATCATCAGTAAAAAGACGCCAAAACCCTCAGCTCTAAATTCACACGAAAAGTAGAGTGGCATTTTGCAGTAGCTCCTCTGTTAGTGGAAATTCTAAAAAATCAATTTACTTTGAGTTTCTTAAAAGAAAATATAATTAAGACTCTTCGTTTAACATTGGAAGTAATTTCACCACCTTGCAAACATATTTAGTGTACTAGCAGTAGTGCCCGGCTTCGCCCGGTGGATTTATTTGTTTTATGGATGATAATGAATACCGGTACTACTACAAAACTGAAGCGCTCAAGGATAGGGATCGGAAAGCACCAACGCATATTGCAGCTGATAATCTCAGTATACTGCACCAACACCATCGCCCTTATACAGAGACATACTATTGACATGATGATAACTGTTTTAAGGGGCCTAAGAAATCTTTTTCACTAATTACTCCTCGTGACTGCAATTTATAAGCAACTCGCAATTCTGCACCAGAACACTGGTAGGGGCGACGTGATGCAGCCCGCATTACCAGGAAACAATAGACTTAGGTATTATTGGAGCTGTCCGGGAGTACTAGTTTCGTACACATTGTGGTCTTCTTAAGAATAATTAGCGATTGACAAGTGTTATTGAACGATAAGTGGTTAATAATTACGAGTAGATTGGCGATATTTTGTATGAGGGTTGTCGCTATCTAGTAGCGTGATATTTCATATTCCTATAGGACTACATAAAAACTTATACTGTATATAGCCTAAAACTTATAAATAACTACAGCCCATGAAGGGCCTAGGCCTACCAAGCGACCGCTGCCCAGCCATTTGGCCTGCAGACATTGGGGTGACGCGTGATCAGCGCATCGGGTCCCCTCGGCCGTTAATCTTGGTTTTCGTGATCGGGGCGCTGCCTCACTGTCTGACAGTTACTCAATTGTCCTCACGAGGCTGAGTGCACCCCGTTCCAGCCTCACGTCAGCTTCTAAAATCTCTGACGGAGCCGGGAATCGAACCCGGGGCCTCCGGGTGAGAGGCAGGCGCGCTACCCCAACTCCACGGGGTCGGCATATAAAACTTATACTATCATAAAATTACTTTTTCAAATGTTCTTAAAAATATAAATAAAAGCAAAGCAAAGCCAACTCCTGACAGACCATGGAGGTTCTGGGAGTAGTGATAGGTAGAGGCTTCAACTCTTTGTGGCAACAACACTAGATGGGATGGAGGTGTCCACGCACGGCCCTCTTTGCTCCCAGGAATTACCCTGGTATGGTACCGTACTCATTTCTGGTGTAGGCTGAGTGAACTCCAGGGCGATTTGCGTTTCCAAAAGTGGTAGTTTTGTCTCTAAAATCTTCTACCAGGCTGGGGATCGAACCCACTCCCTATCAGTTAGAAGCTAAAAAAGAAGAAATCAGATCTGTTACAGTGTTAATTACCGGTAATAACAATTTTCTTAAAAACTTTAAAATGATGTGCTTAAATATAATAAAAGAAACGTATATGAAGGTTGTTGAAAATTCATCTATAAAATATCCTTTAAATTGTAGCCTAGTCTTATTCCATCAAATTTGTAAAATAATATATATATTGAACCCGCTGAGCTTAGGTTCATGTGATATTTTTCATGACAACACATTTATGATGGGATGTACTACCTTTGAACACACCCAGAAAGCTACGAGAAGCTGAGAGCTTATACAATTCTCTTTGGAGTAGCGATGGATCGCACTTTTGACTTTGGTGAAGTCTGATAATTATTTATCTGAGGTCTTATTAATCAACTTTACCTTTCTACGAGACTCAGAATATTCCATTTCGTCATTCAGTATTATTGAAACATTTTGGAGAATGTTTTTCCACTTTAGGGTATGGTAATATCATTGCAGATACGCAAATAGGAATGTAAGTAGTCGCTCAACGACTTAGTTTGACGACTTGATTCCACGAGGAACGCAGTTCCGGGCACTACGTCTTGAGAATCCGCCCGGTTGAGGCGTGTTGAAATACCCGTCGTGTAAGACGTGGGAACAGTCCGCTTTATAGCGAGGAAATTTTTATCAAGTGTCATCGAGCACCATTGTACAGTGTATCACGATTTGTAAAGTGTAGTGATCAGCACGAATAGTAATGTGAACTTATTCGGAAAATATTGTGAATTTTCGACGATTCTGTAACACCACATTTTTATACCCACGTGATTTGTGGAGGGCTAAGAGCCTGGTGTGAAATATACAGGTAATTGTGATATTGTTACATTAGACAAGTGTTATACTAAATACGCATTATATATAAATTGCTACGGTGGATTTATCCACAAGAAATCAACGCCTATTTCACGGATGCCACGTGATTGCAAAAGTAGAGTCTGTGCACGTGTGAAACAGCAGATCAGTGCATGGCCATTTATTAATGATATCTGCAAAGTGTAGAGGCTGTGTTACCAGATATATGTTTAACGCCTGTGATATCGACAAAGCACACCGTAATTTTCAAGTAATAATGATGAACTACATGATGTCTAATATTACGACCACGTGTTCGACATTTACAACACCATGTTCGAGTCGGAGATAATGGGCTAAGTACCATTATGGTATGAGGGAGATGTCTCGGATGGAACGAGCATGATTATGGAACTTCAAGAACGTCGAACGAGAAGGGAGGAGTCGAGGATGCCTTTCCTAGACATGTCCAACCCATTCACGATGTCAACTACAGGGACAGACCGAACCCTGGTCTTTAGGAGAGCCAAGATGGAAGTTCTGATACGGACGATGGCAATCCTGAAAGCCAGAGGTGCTTTTGTTCAACCCTTGTCGTTGGACAGAGAGCTAAGTGTGAGCTCCTTCATATCGTGAGTTTGTACAACCCTTCTTTGTTCTAGTCATTGGTGGTATAGTTAGATTAGTGTAGATTGTAAACCAGCCGAACTTAGTGACAGCCATTTCATAGGTAGGGAATGTAATTAGTATAATTAGATGTCATTTATTTACAGTGATTGTGAGTCACCCTTGGGTTTGATATTTTGTTCAACCCTGCTGCAACCTGATGGACGTCTTAGGACGCCAATTTCTGTCCATTGCTAAACGTGACTGTAGTCATTTCAAGGCTACTTTGTTTAACCCTATCTGGGGTGATTTTCAAATCTTAGCAGACTCCTGTTATGACAAACTGATGCCATGGTCATAATTCTTTAACTGCACTTATTGCAGCCAGTTAATGTTACGCCCCTGACTTCATTAGAGTAGTCGTATCATTTGGGTAATCGACTGTAATTACCAGTTTTGTAACTGCATTTGTATTTCATTCAAGATGTGCTCAGAAGCCATCCAGGTCAAGTGAAGACCTTGCAAGTAAAAGGGATGTTTCGTTGTAGCCTAGCATCGAATCCTGTTCCCTACGTATCATTAAGCAAATCCAGCAGAGTGGTGTCTGCGCCATAATTTTATTTTGTTAGTGTCAAGTGTGATGACACGTGATTTATTTGAATGTTTGATACAAGTAACAAATGAAGTGTTTTATCTTTGAGAGCAGAGAGCTCCAGCAATGAGTGACATTGCTATCTTTTAAACGTCTTTGCTATGAAAGACAGAGTTATATGTTTGTATTCAGCTTTATAGCGTGCTTTTTATGCACACATTCTTCGAGGTTTATAACCTGTGGTAAAGGTATTATTATGAGGCCAGTTTTACAATTATTTTCTTACTTAAATTGCCGGCCCAGTCAACGTGTTGTGTCTAACAGTGCAGGGAGCCTGCAACTTGCTGTGACAAAGACAGGTTTGTGAATATTTCCCAGCGCACGAGTGAGAGCGCTTGCTTCTAAGTGAGGCCGACTTATATTAACACAGGACGCAATGCTTGTAGCATTCTTTCTTTTTCATTGTATTAATAGCTCATGGAACCCAGTGTCCATTTCTGTGTTTGAGCACATGTTCTGTAGATTGTCATTTGTTAGTTAAACGCCTTTTGCGTGTACCGTTGTTTCGACGAGTACAGTTATGTCAGGTTTCTTATAGTATGTTGGAGGCTAGCCCCGTGAAGAGTGTTTTTTTTCAAGTATGAAGGTATTGTGTGTACCATGTCCGGGACTGTTCCCGTGGACCAGATATTTAGGGAGGGTAACTGATGTGTCCAGGTCCGTCCCAGAGTTATTGAACGCGAGCTGTGCGCCGCTGTTAACTTGTGTTATTGTGTGTCCGAGTTGTTTTTGCTCGTTGATTGTATTCCGACTTTTGAGTCGAGGCTTTTTTTGGCAGAGATGATCTCGCGGAGACGCTCCTTGCCAGGCTTGTCAGCTATTATTCGCCATAAACCAACGATAATCTAAACCGTCATCTTAATAATAAAACGCATAATTTTGATAAACAAAACATAACTAACGAATCCTTTCTGCTTAACCTTGTTCATTTGCATTTGGAACCTGCTGACATAGCCGTGCCAATGAAATTATTTCCTGGAGGAAATGACTTTAGGACAGCTGACACTTTTGGTAGCGACTGAAGCTTGCTCGAACCTTTAGTTCGTAGCTGGTGGAGCTCAGGCCATACGATGTTAGACGTAGTCTTCACTACGCAGTCGTCATCGTAATTACACACGTTAATTGACTATGGCTTACAAACAGTAAACCAAGGTGTAGGTAGGCTTTGAATAAAACTGTGGTCTTGTATTTATTGATTTATTGATGTAAAAATGTACAAATCCTCTATGTCACCTTTTGTGTGCTGATTAGCAGCTAGTTCGTAAGAGTGTCTTAGATGTTTTTTTATGGCTTGTCACATAGCTTTGATTGTAATTGTTTGATATTACGGACGTCATCGCCGTAAATTTTGTAATTAATTGATAGGACTTAGCTAGATGAATTAATATTAAATATAAATGTGGAAATGGTATCATCCTAACTTAGATTTGTTTTGCTACCCTGTTAAATGTAAATTCCGATATTAGCTTGATCTTGTAACTTGACCTAGAGTTTTTCGTCGAACCATTTTCCTAGTGTTGCTGTTGTTGCTTTAATTATTGTGAGATAGGTCTTTCGCGAGGGTTTACTGTAACTTCTCAGGTAGGGACCTGCTCTTTATTTTTGAAAATTTATTAGCTTGCGGATTAGCCGATAGAAACCCTCCGACTAGGATAGGGGTTTATTGAATTTAAAATAAATGTTCACGGTGTTTTACATAAGTCTGGATGTTTCCTTTCTCAGTCTAGCTTTTAAGGTGAACCTTTCCTTAGGCAGTCTATGACCTTTGCCACCATGTACCACGATCCCCGTGGATGATGGATTCTCGTGCCCCTTTGGCCTGTTTGGAAGTTCACCTGATCCTCTCGGCAAATAGGTCCGCCGGATGAGATGTTAGGGAAGTCATTTCGGTTGTTGGCTGTCCTGGCAGCTCCTCTGACGGGCACATATACCTAGATATTTATTTAAGTGGCGCCCAACTCATGTGCTGACCTTAACGTGGTGACCGTCAGTTCCATGTTATTTAAGAGGATCTTAATGTTGATCAATGGTAAATTGACCGGACTGGACCGAACTTAGAAAGTCGTACTGTGCCCGTTTAGACCGGAGTCCGCACGACCACATATGCATTTTACCAATAATCAGTCAGCACGAGAGTCAAAATATCCCGGAGAGCCAGATGGGTTAAAGCAAATCGCAAAAACCACATCAAATGAAAAAAATGCTTTACTGATTTTTGGCTCAATGCAACAATAAGGATAGAAGGAGATTCAACTGGGCATAACACATCATGTAAAATTATCTCATTTTATTTTGAATTTAAAATTGGCTGCAAAAATGCTCAAAGCAGCATCATTCACGTGTGGCGACCCACACTCCTATTTACACAATATACAGAAATTTTCCAAACACATTTGACAATTATTTTTTTGAAAAACAAGTCTGATTAGTAGTCCTGTAGACTGTGTTCCAAAATTATTTATGATTAAATCCAGTTCAAATTTAATTGTCTCTACTGGAAATGTCGTAGTTCACTGTTTGAATTTTTACATAATATTAACACTCGTAGAATAAATGTTCATAGAATTTTTAACTTTCACTTATTTTTCCAGTTTCAAAAAAATATATTGTCGAAAAAATATTATTATTCTGAATCAACACAAATTATTTACACATATTAATAACATCTGGAAAGTATTTGACCTTGAGCATAGCATCGAAGAACTGTGCGAAGCACAACAAAAATTAATTGTTCTTCCGACATTAAACATTCGAGAAGTGACTCGATTATGAACTTCAAGTTCCTAACAAAATACATGATTTCTGAATCATCAACTTGATCACTAAATTGTTGAACCATTCAACTATTTAATTTTCCACTTGGAATCATTATTATGAAAAATATTTATATTCATGGCCATTTTTAGTAACTTTCACAACTTGCAATTCTTCGACAGAATGCGGAAATAAGAATTGTAGCTTCATAATAAATTCATTTAGTTCATGGCACTAGGATTGAAAATATCCTTCAAATTATTCGTGGTTAAAGAATTATTTTTAATTGGCAGTGGCCCATTCTATAATTTGTGTAAGAACACAATATTACAACAACAACGGCAAAGGTCTTCCTCTGAAGAAGAATAAACTACTATCATGACAAATCCGGGTTCTAGCAAAATCAAAGTCTAAATGGAATCCGTAAACAAGGTTGAAATAAGAACTGATGGTTTCAAGAAATAACCTTCGGGTCATTCATACGACGAAATGTGTAGTTCCAATACTCCTTCTATAAACCTGAGCCATCGAACCTGCTATTTGATTGATGCTCGAAAAAACCTCTTCATTCCTGCGACTTAAACATGCGCACCTGGGAATGGCATTTCAACTACTCCACACATATAAATTTTCTTCCCAAAATGTAGTATACAATAAATCAAGCCTCTGCTTGTTATCAACACTGGAAGATTAATAAACTTACAAGTTTATTTTATTTTACCATTCAGTTCAACCCGTGAATTTACCATACTTATGAAAATCTTTATTTCACTTTCGAGTGTATTTACGTCATGATTTTATATAAATACAAAAATATCCTATTTGATACAATTATCAATTGCTTCCCGTTTCATGCCTCTCCGTGTTATCTGAAAATATACTTTGCTCATTGCAAATATCAACTGTTCAACCAGAACTGAAATGTTGGTTGAATGCGGGCTTGCGCTAACCACTCTCCTTCGGAAAATCTCCTGTTCCAAACTAGAAATGATTAAACTACTTCATAAGCTCTCTCTCAATACATATGAATATTATAAAATATAATATCCAAGAATTATTTAGAAAAGTTATAAAAATTATTATTATTATTATTAGTGGATTATTATTAATATTATTTGTTATATTATTTTAAATATGTTTAATTATCATCTCATTATGTGAGAATCCACATGTTCGAATCTTCGAATATGGAAAAAATATCCATTCCTCAACAAAAAATAATTTAACTTTTACAGTTACATCGGCTGATTACCGTGATTATCCAAAAATATGAAATATTCAAATAAATGCTCGATATGCTCGGTCATCGATCCTAAACTGTTCCGAGTGCTGAAAATACTCAGAATAACTCTAACAAGTCTTGCGTAAATCATTGCAAGATTAAAATACGAAGAAAAATAAATGTGTTGGTCATCTGCAGAAAAATAGTTTGTTCCAATTAGCTAGGCATAATATAATTCAAATGTGGCTTACATTTCTTGATGGTCTTGAAGCGTAGTGAACCTGGTCTGTACCAGATTTATCCATAGACATGCCCTATCGGACAAGCATGTATAATCCTTGTATCGGCCGCCATTATATACCCACAATCCGTCTAACAAGACATAGTGGTAGTATCTCTTCCTTGACGTTTGAAGTAACTGTTGATCCATTTTAATATTGGCTCCTATTAAAGCCATAACAGTTTGCTTAAATGGGGTCAGATCTAAGTGATCTATTCTTAAATATGTCAGTTGTAACATAACTCACGGTAATCTTTTCAGTACAAGAAAACACTGACAATCTAACCAATCAACGGCTGTTCTGAAGATCGTTCCCAGGGCATGGCTTCACACCATCTACCATGCGCGAAGCAACATGTAGTTACCCTGCGTTGACTAATGAACAACACCGTGATAGACTGGTCTTCAATGTACTGATAGATCGGAGTGGTTATTAAGTTACAAATAAGAAAACTGACTAAAATGTACTTAAATATCCAAGTATTAGGTTATTACTGGACTGTGACAAAGTACTAATTCTAGACAAAGTCTAGCATATGTCCATGTAGAAATAAAAATATTTCACCAGTGTCTGCAGAAAAATATCAATCACCTTAGTGACCCTCCTTGCCGGAAACTTACTAAGTTCCACTCGTAGCGCAGCACTTTTGTGCCTATCACAACTTTGAAAATAACTTCTGCGTAGATCCGGAAACCATGTGCCTTGGCTCAGCGTAGCGGCACTTTGCTAGGCAAGTGCTTGTTTCGAAGTGAGCTAATGATGCCTGAGCCAACCGGCTTTTATTCAAAACGGTCAGGGTCACGCTGCATCAGCTGATATCTGGAAATCCTCATATCTCTGGTATCCCTGGTCCGATTTACTTGATACTAATTGCATTCTCTTTCATTTGGCCGTGCCAGTAATCTGATCCCAGTCTCAAGTCTCTACTCCATGGTTAACTATTTAATCAATAAATAGCCTCGACCTCTGCTATTACTCGCTACGTCACTTGACATGCTCTTAGCGGTATATTCTTTCCAATTCCTTCTCGAAGCAATGTAGCGCGATATTCAAATATCTCAACTTTCAAAAGCGGCTGTAGCCTTTCCCTTGATATCTAGGTGTCTGAATCTTGGAATACCCATTCCTAGAGTTGGGCACATCCACCCCACACCTAGCAAAAAATAAAAATTGAAAACTTTTTATTTTTCCTATCTACACATTAAATCATCTGGTTCTTGAATAATAAATCTTCAAATTCGATGCATTATAAGTTCCCACGATGTTACCAGTTCGTGTATTAGCGACTTCATAGCTTCCATTGTTGTTTACATCCACAATGTTCAAAATCTTTAATTTCACCAGGCTTAATATCAAAAATATCGTGATACTCTTCCAAAATTTTCCCTAGCTCTGGGGACTCCTCCTCAGTGTAGACTTCTCCTCCTTCAGCTTCATGAAAAATCAGAGACCATTGATCATCTCCCTCGATGTCTTCCTCTTCTTTTCCCTCGAAGTTAATCTCTTCGGTATTCTTGAATCTGATCATCTCTGTCTTCATGTCTATCACTGCTTGATATTTCTGAATGAAATCCGCTCCCAATATCATGTCAAAAGCCATGTCCTTCATTACTACAAACACATGTCGGAAATCATGTCCTCCAATCGTAATACATAAGTATAATTGTGTTTTACACAGAGATATTTTGTTGGGTATTATTCCTTGGATCTTAATTCCTGATACTGGAATCTCCTCTAAATTCTCTTTGAGCTTCCACAGAATATAAAGCTTCTCGCTCACCAGACAAAGCATAGCCCCAGTATCAATCAAAGTATCGACAGGCATACCGAATACTTCGCATGATATGATTGGCATTCTAATTCTTGTACCCATTTCTTTCCGTTCGTCATTCTGTTGAATTAAGTCATCATCCTCTGCTTGCCATTTAATAATTCTGGAAGTGAAAGTGTTCAAAATTCTATCTTCTACTCTGAATTCGAAGTTTTTTTTTTCGTTTCCATTACCCCGGGATTGTTGTGTTCCCGATGGACCTGGTTCATTGGGCCTCTGCTCCAAAAACTGCAAGTTATCTTGGTGTCTTGCTTCCAAGTTCTTCCTCGTCTCCTTGTTGAACTCTTCATTGGACTGACGAGTATCCACATTCCCTCTGTTATTGTAGTTGTTTCTACCATAGTATCTTCTTTCCTGGTACCTTCCTTGATTATCCCGTGGCCTTCTCCATCGAGTATTATATCGATTTCCACCATCCGGTCTCGCATAAGGCTTGTAACTGTATCTGTTACTGTACTGATTCCATCCTCTTTTATTGGGATCTTCCCTCGGCGTTTTCTCTTCTCGCCCCTCTCGAATCTCTCGAGGTGTTTGAGAATAACTATCAGCCATAACAGCGTACACAGCGTTGTTATTCTTTCCTCCCTTCTGATGGAAGAATTGAGCGTTCGTATGATCCAGCTTCTGCAATACCTCGTCAAATTGCTCCATATTGTAGATGTCAGCAGCGATCAGAGTCCTTTGGACGTCTGCTGGAAACTGACGTATCAATGCAGTAATTAATTCGTTATCTGGCATCGGCGGATCTAAATGTTGCAGTTTAGAAAGCTGTCCAGAAAAGTACGTAGAGTATCGAGTAGGTTGTGACGTCGAGAATCTCTTCGAATAGGCTATAATTCTGCTCTGACTTGCTGTTGGGTTTCCGGGGACCAAAACTTTTTCAATAACCCACGAGAAAACTCCTCAAAAGTGGTTAGAGTGGATCTAAAAGTTCTAAACTAAAGAAGTGCAGGACCTTCCAAAAACTTCCCTATCACTCGGATCTGTCTTTCTTTAGGGATCTTGGAATCTTTCAGGTAATCCCCTGCTTCTCTCAAAAATTCCACGGGTGTCACAGAATCTCGCCCTGAAAATTTAGAAGGCTTATCCTCTACATTCTTGAATACAGTTATGGGGTTGGATTGAAATACTGTCCTGACCTCATCCTGTCTTTGACTATCAGTTTCTCTAGCTGCTCCTAGATTTATCTGTATCTGTTCCTTTCCCCTTACACTTGGCATTTTCAACAAATGGTCAGACTGTTTCTCGTCCTTGATTTGGGTTTTCATAGCCTCAAGTTCCTTATGGTTTTCTTCTGCCATTTTCTTAATTGCTTCAGTTTCTTTACAATTCTCCTTGACATCAGTGGATATCTGGTTCATAACAGCCTCGTGACTTTTCAATGACCCTGTCATATCTGATATGTCCTTCTGAGTTGCTTGGATATCTTTGGAAATTACTTGAATATGGGATGACAAAGATTCCCTAATCTCCTTGATTCCCTCTTGGTTCTCCAGCTTGAGTGTGTCTTTAATTTCATTGACAACTGTGGTTTTAATTTCAGTTTGTAACTCATTAATCACACCTTCTCTTATTTCTCCCATTACAAGTTCTTTGAATTGTTCTGTCAACCGTTGAACAACTAGAATTCCCATCTCATTACTCTCCTTCTTCACTCTGACTTCTAGGTTGATCATGTTTTCACCAACTTTCCTAAGACCATGTTCTATCCTATCAGCTAAGCTTTGAGATCTAAGATCGGCATCGCGAAATTTATCGTCCATTAAACTTGCGTTAGTAGCTAATGAAGTTTCGAGCACATGTGTTTTTTCGCATAATTTAGACATTTTACTCTCAAGTGACATTTTCAAAATTTCGGAATTCTCTTTAAATTTACTTTCCATAGAATTAAATTTACTATTTAAATTTTCTTTCAAGTTACCTTTTAACCTGCTTTCTAAAGAATCAGAATTTTCTTTAAGTTTATTTTCTAAAGAATCAGAATTTTCTTTAAGTTTATTTTCTAAAGAATCAGAATTTTCTTTAAGTTTATCATTCAAATTTTCTTTAAGTTTATTTTCTAAAGAATCAGAGTTTTCTTTAAGTTTATCGTTTAAACTTTCTTTGAGTTTATTTTCTAAAGAATCAGAATTTTCTTTAAGTTTCCTTTCCAAAGCCTCAGTATTTTCTTTCATAATGGCTGCTACACGCAGTCAAGCTTCTTTTGAACTCTCTTCCAAACTCCTCATCATCCTCATCATTTCTTCCATAATTTTCAATTATTATTCAAAACTTAGGGGTATACAATATTGGCAAACACAAGCTTATAACTAGAACAAGAAATATGAATAGCTAATTGGAACACTCTAATAAAATGAGATTTGTCCTAATGTCGACGTGATGGAAAAACAAAATTCTCTAATTTTACAGATTACATTTACCACAATATCACAAGAAAAATATGCAAGTTCTCAAATATCCTCCACCTGGATTCTAATAATGCGTATGTCCAGTCATCGAACGTTTACTACTGAATTTACTTGACGCCCTAATGGTTAAGCCATTATCAAAAATAATCAAACCCATTCTAATTATTAACCAAGTTAAATTTTTAATTTTCCCCACTAATTGGGTTTCCTACTAATTTATTCATCCAAACCAGACATCTCTCAACTCCCAAATATTTATATAAAAATTATCATAATTTAAATCGGCATGCGATTGACCATGTCTAACTCGTGCCCCACGTTCGAAGCCATTTCTCTCTCTATCTTATTTTATGTGCCCGTTTAGACCGGAGTCCGCACGACCACATATGCATTTTACCAATAATCAGTCAGCACGAGAGTCAAAATATCCCGGAGCGCCAGATGGGTTAAAGCAAATCGCAAAAACGACATCAAATGAAAAAATGCTTTACTGTTTTTTGGCTCAATGCAACAATAAGGATAGAAGGAGATTCAACTGGGCATAACACATCATGTAAAATTATCTCATTTTATTTTGAATTTAAAATTGACTGCAAAAATGCTCAAAGCAGCATCATTCACGTGTGGCGACCCACACTCCTATTTACACAATATACAGAAATTTTCCAAACACATTTGACAATTATTTTTTGAAACACAAGTCTCATTAGTAGTCCTGTAGACTGTGTTCCAAAATTATTTATGATTAAATCCAGTTCAAATTTAATTGTCTCTACTGGAAATGTCGTAGTTCACTGTTTGAATTTTTACATAATATTAACACTCGTAGAATAAATGTTCATAGAATTTTTAACTTTCACTTATTTTTCCAGTTTCAAAAAAATATATTGTCGAAAAAATATTATTATTCTGAATCAACACAAATTATTTACACATATTAATAACATCTGAAAAGTATTTGACCTTGAGCATAGCATCGAAGAACTGTGCGAAGCACAACAAAAATTAATTGTTCTTCCGACATTAAACATTCGAGAAGTGACTCGATTATGAACTTCAAGTTCCTAACAAAATACATGATTTCTGAATCATCAACTTGATCACTAAATTGTTGAACCATTCAACTATTTAATTTTCCACTTGGAATCATTATTATGAAAAATATTTATATTCATGGCCATTTTTAGTAACTTTCACAACTTGCAATTCTTCGACAGAATGCGGAAATAAGAATTGTAGCTTCATAATAAATTCATTTAGTTCATGGCACTAGGATTGAAAATATCCTTCAAATTATTCGTGGTTAAAGAATTATTTTTAATTGGCAGTGGCCTATTCTACTATTTGTGTTAGAACGCAATATTACAACAACAACGGCAAAGGTCTTCCTCTGAAGAAGAATAAACTACTATCATGACAAATCCGGGTTCTAGCAAAATCAAAGTCTAAATGGAATCCGTAAACAAGGTTGAAATAAGAACTGCTGGTTTCAAGAAATAACCTTCGGGTCATTCATACGACGAAATGTGTAGTTCCAATACTCCTTCTATAAACCTGAGCCATCGAACCTGCTATTTGATTGATGCTCAAAAAAACCTCTTCATTCCTGCGACTTAAACATGCGCACCTGGGAATGGCATTTCAACTACTCCACACATATAAATTTTCTTCCCAAAATGTATACAATAAATCAAGCCTCTGCTTGTTATCAACACTGGAAGATTAATAAACTTAAAAGTTTATTTTATTTTACCATTCAGTTCAACCCGTGAATTTACCATACTTATGAAAATCTTTATTTCACTTTCGAGTGTATTTACGTCATGATTTTATATAAATACAAAAATATCCTATTTGATACAATTATCAATTGCTTCCCGTTTCATGCCTCTCCGTGTTATCTGAAAATATACTTTGCTCATTGCAAATATCAACTGTTCAACCAGAACTGAAATGTTGGTTGAATGCGGGCTTGCGCTAACCACTCTCCTTCGGAAAATCTCCTGTTCCAAACTAGAAATGATTAAACTACTTCATAAGCTCTCTCTCAATACATATGATTATTATAAAATATAATATCCAAGAATTATTTAGAAAAGTTATAAAAATTATTATTATTATTATTAGTGGATTATTATTATTATTATTTGTTATATTATTTTAAATATGTTTAATTATCATCTCATTATGTGAGAATCCACATGTTCGAATCTTCGAATATGGAAAAAATATCCATTCCTCAACAAAAAATAATTTAACTTTTACAGTTACATCGGCTGATTACCGTGATTATCCAAAAATATGAAATATTCAAATAAATGCTCGATATGCTCGGTCATCGATCCTAAACTGTTCCGAGTGCTGAAAATACTCAGAATAACTCTAACAAGTCTTGCGTAAATCATTGCAAGATTAAAATACGAAGAAAAATAAATGTGTTGGTCATCTGCAGAAAAATAGTTTGTTCCAATTAGCTAGGCATAATATAATTCAAATGTGGCTTACATTTCTTGATGGTCTTGAAGCGTAGTGAACCTGGTCTGTACCAGATTTATCCATAGACATGCCCTATCGGACAAGCATGTATAATCCTTGTATCGGCCGCCATTATATACCCACAATCCGTCTAACAAGACATAGTGGTAGTATCTCTTGACGTTTGAAGTAACTGTTGATCCATTTTAATATTGGCTCCTATTAAAGCCATAACAGTTTGCTTAAATGGGGTCAGATCTAAGTGATCTATTCTTAAATATGTCAGTTGTAACATAACTCACGGTAATCTTTTCAGTACAAGAAAACACTGACAATCTAACCAATCAACGGCTGTTCTGAATATCGTTCCCTGGGCATGGCTTCACACCATCTATCATGCGCGAAGCAACATGTAGTTTCCCTGAGTTGACTAATGAACAACACCGTGATAGACTGGTCTTCAATGTACTGATAGATCGGAGTGGTTATTAAGTTACAAATATGAAAACTGACTAAAATGTACTTAAATATCCAAGTATTAGGTTATTACTGGACTGTGACAAAGTACTAATTCTAGACAAAGTCTAGCATACGTCCATGTAGAAATAAAAATATTTCACCAGTGTCTGTAGAAAAATATCAATCACCTTAGTGATCCTCCTTGCCGGAAACTTACTAAGTTCCACTCGTAGCGCAGCACTTTTGTGACTATCACAACTTTGAAAATAACTTCTGCGTAGATCCGGCAACCATGTGCCTTGGCTCAGCGTAGCGGCACCTTGCTAGGCAAGTGCTTGTTTTGAAGTGAGCTAATGATGCCTGAGCCAACCGGCTTTTATTCAAAACGGTCAGGGTCACGCTGCATCAGCTGATAACTGGAAATCCTCATATCTCTGGTATCCCTGGTCCGATTTACTTGATACTAATTGCATTCTCTTTCATTTGGCCGTGCCAGTAATCTGATCCCAGTCTCAAGTCTCTAATCCATGGTTAACTATTTAATCAATAAATAGCCTCGACCTCTGCTATTACTCGCTACGTCACTTGACATGCTCTTAGCGGTATATTCTTTCCAATTCCTTCTCGAAGCAATGTAGCGCGATATTCAAATATCTCAACTTTCAAAAGCGGCTGTAGCCTTTCCCTTGATATCTAGGTGTCTGAATCTTGGAATACCCATTCCTAGAGTTGGGCACAGTACTGCAGATCAATTAACCGCATGGCATTCATGTTTGATACAAGTCCATGGGGTGAGGCTTTTGTGTTATATAAATGATGGATAGGATTTTCCTTGATGATGCCTCATCCTGAGTAAATGTAATGCTTTGCTTTGCTCACCGTTGTCTTTGTAAATGTAGAAGCACTTAGTTTGCATACTCCAACTGTACTCGTGATGTTTATTTAAATGAAACAAGCTTTATACCACCAAGTAACTAATCATAGCTGTAAGTTCCATTAGAGATTGATCCATCTCTTTCTCAATAATTTCTTGTCATGGATGAGGAAACAATTCGTCGTGTATTTGGGGAGATGTTGGCAGGTGTCAATTCCAATCTCCAGCAGATACTGCTGCCTTGGGTGAGAATACCCAAGCTATTAATAATGTAAGTGGTCATGTGGACCAAGTTAGACAGGATCTTGAGGTTAACACCCGATCAATTAACAATGTTAGACAGGATCTTGAGGTCAACACACAGTCAATTAATAATGTTAGACAGGATCTCGAGGTTAACACACAGTCAATTAATAATGTTAGGGCTGATCTAACGCAGGTCAGGGCCGACATTGATGCTCATAGAATAGAGGCCAGAAATGATCTTACGGCAGGTTTAGCAGCTGTTAGGGTTGACGTAATACGACTCCATCAGGGGGCTAACCAGCGTATTGATAATTTGACAGACCAAATGAATAGAGCTAGGGAGGACGTGCAGACCCGATTAGAAGAGCACACTGCTCAGATTCAAACTACTATTAATAGAGTTCAGGTTGATATGAGGGCTGACTTAGACCATACTCGAGAGGAATTTGGAACTCGATTAACTCACGTCGAGGGATTCATGGACAACGTCAAGAAGGACATGGCTACCATGAACATAGGACTCGTACTGATGAGAGGTGCAGCGAACGCCGTCAACAATAATGTCAAGGCAGTCGTCGATAGATTGATCCAGGTCAAGGACGAGTTGCGTACAAATCAAAGGAACATTATGGAATTAACCGATACCGTAACAGGGCTACGAGAGACAGTAGACATTCATCGAGAAGAAAATAAGGTCGATGTAATGATGTTGAGGGGTGACCTTAATGAGCACAAAATTATAATGGAGGCGAAGGTAGCCGAGGTCAAGGATGACGTAGGTCGAATCAAGGACAACATGTCCAAAGTCGAGGGGGAAATCGACTCATTGCAGAAAAGATTTGAGGAAGTCGCAATAACCGAGAGGTTAGACCTCAGTTACAACTTGAGGACAGTTATTCGTGAAGCCGACACCAACCTCAAAGGTAAAGTCGAGAGAATTGAGTTGCAGCTCAACGATTTGGGAAACAAGGTCGCAGCTAAGACTATCCCAGGGCTCGAAATTATCGAGAGACGTCTCGACCTACTTGAGACTCAACCAAGGGAGATACATTTACCTTCACAGATGGGAAACTCTCAGGCAACACCAGGATCGCAATCCGCAGGGAAAATGCCTACACTCTTTCAACCTAGCGCACCCATTGAACCACAACCATTCCAAGTTACCGGTTCAGCGCAGAGTCAAGCGTTAAATTATAACGCGGATCCCTTCCAACCTGCACATAATCAAAAAAGTCAGGAGACAAGTACGCCAACGCATAATAGTACACCGAGTTCATTCAGACCCGCGCACACGCAGGGGAACGTGACAATCATCCGTTCGCGAGAAGAGCAACCAGCTCGATTCTCAGGCACTGGAAGTGGCATCACTCCCGTTGAATTTTTAGCGAATGTGGAGAGCTACTTAAGGGACACAATGGTAACTCCGGAGAGAGAACTCCGAGTCATTGAGCGTTTGCTTGAGGGACAAGCTAGCTCTTGGTTCAGGGCCTTCCGCTATTCATTCGTAGGCTACCAAGACTTCAGAGAAGCCTTACTGAGGACTTACTGGTCAAGCGACATCCAGCAAAGTATCAGATCTGAGATGTACACTCGCCGATACAGCTCGAACACTCCGACGCGCTATGCGAACTACTTCGCAACCCAGCTTGCGAAACTTCGTTGTTTGCAACCCCCACTGTCAGAGCAAGACCTTGTAAATACCATCGTCTGGCAATACCCTGCAGACGTGCAACGAGTATTGATCGCTGCAGGAGCATCTACATTTCAGCAGTGCGATCAGATCTTACGACGATTGGACGCTAATACTGAACAGTTTCCAACACACCGTCAACAGAAGGCTGACAGGCGTGATGAGCGACACGTTAACTTGACGACTGTGGACAAAGTGTGCCAGACGCCACAGCAAACACTGACTCAAGAGAGCCTTGGCCAGCGTAACGAATATAATCGTGGTCGGAGAAATTGGAATAACACTCCGTACGCTAGAGACCGGAGAGATGACCGTCGTAGTTACTGGAACCGATGCTTTGATCGAGGAACGAACGATAACCGTCGTTACGATGACGACCGCCGCGGGAATAATAACCGGAACCCACAGCAGGGGGGTATCCGTAGAGATTACAATTGAGATCGGGACCCCAGATACCAGGCCGATCGAGACTGGAGAGGAAGAGCATAGGAGAGTCGTGAATACCTTCAGCAACTCCGAGAACTCCAAGAAATTCAAGAAGGGGGAGATCAGAACCCGACTTCGCGGGAAACACGAAATATTCCGGCGGAAGAAACGGAGCGAAACCAGCCCGGTACTTCCCACCAAGAGAAGAAAAAAAAACGCCGAAAAACCAGTAGATTCTTACCCGATTGATCACAGAGTAACTGTTACTATCTTACCCTGGGAGCCGATTCTGGAAGATCTATTAGACGAACGACGAACGACGAACCACAACTACGAATTGACGCGTCTACCGAAGATTGTAGCTACCCTGAATGGATGTGACGTAGTCATTCTCATCGATACAGGAGCGATGATAAGTGTCATTTCCGCCGATTGCCATGCCAGACTGAAAGCAAACTCTGAGGTGACAGAGCTGCCAGTTTCTGCAGTAAGAGTCTGAGGAGTTATACCTGACCGTGTCGTAACGTGCAAAATTCAGATTTTATGCACTTTAGATATTTCGAGCCACGTGCATTTGCACGAATTTCTGGTGATGAAAGGCTTGCATCATGATGCCATATTGGGTGCATACTTCATTCGGAAGTACGATGGAATCATTGATATGGGACGTAATACGGTGGAGTTTAAGCCGAACGAACCCATTCAAATGAACTTAGTAGAGGAAGAACCGGAATTTGAATCCGAAGTCAACGTTGTTGAGAATTTAAATGGCAAGGAAATTGAGGAGACACGAGATGCCGACGAAGAGGCAGAACAATTATCAGCACCCATACGAGAGAAACTAGATGCAATATTAAGCGAATACGAGGATATATTCGACACCACACCTGGTGAGATATTGGACTACGAGTACGATCTAGTACTACTGGATGATTCCCCGTTCCAGAAGAAGATTTATCCTATCGCAGAGAAACACCGCGAGGAAGCTGCTAAGAAGATCCATGAGATGGAAGCAGCAGGTACAATTAAGAAGTCACCAACTCCTTTCTTGAATCCTATAACACCTGTGGTTAAGGTGGATGGAAGCTTGAGACTTTGTCTCGATGCGAGGGCCTTAAACGAACGCTTAACTCCTGAGCATGACCGCCCAAGATTAGGGACATCCTCAGAAAATTTAAGGGGAAGAAGATATTTTCGTCATTGGACCTATACCCCACGTCAGGTCAAGACCTGAGGAAAATATCCCTCCGCGCATCTTCTCTCTCTGTCCCGTCTTGTGTTTCCAACATGGCGCGCATCTGATCGAGTGTTTGAATCTACCTTAACCACAAAGACTTTATTGCGTTCGGACCTTTGATTCACTTCAATTACGAATTTATCTACGGCATATTCACTGAACCAAATATGTTTTCTATCGTGTTGAAACCCGAGGCTCTGTGTTAATAAAAAAAAGGATGCTTGTAGTTTTATGTTATCGTGCGATTATTTAAAACATTATAACATTGTGTTAGGCGAGGAATGACACATGAACGATGAGTGATATAAGAAGACGAAATTACGTGTGTCCTCGAACCCTATGAACCAACTAATTGCTTATTTGTCATCCGTCACCATCTTATCTTGCAAAAGATCGAAAGTTGACGGGGAGAAACAGCTGCTTCCTTGAAGGGTTACGACACGTACTCTTGAGAATCAGAAGGCAGAATGATCTACTGTTAGTACAAAGACTTAACTGTAACGTGAAGTGGAGGGTGATTATAAAACAAAATAATAATTATACTGCGCATAGGAAAATAATACTGTCAGGTGTATATGCGTATTAGCCATCATCAAAATGTCATTACAAAACATGGCGAGTAGGCTATATATTTTCGGTTGAGCTGACATAGGCTACTAAGAAGTAAACAATCTCCTATAAATAAGATTAAATGTTAGGATACAACATCTGTATATAACTTACAGATGTTGTCGCTAATCTTCCTCCATTGCTTCTATTCCACTGAGACCGCCGTCAGATGATTCACTACTATTACTATCACCATTAACTTTCACTGTCACTTTCGTCACAGTTGGAATTTAATTCTTGAGAAAAAGAAGAAAGCATTTTGCTACGAATTCCACACAGAACAAAATTCTAAATACTGTGACACATGAACCCCCTTTCCTTGTGACGCCGGCCAACTTGTCGCCGGAGACTCACCATGAGCTTTGAATTCAGCGCGCACCGAGTCAACACTGTATGTCGAAACGCCAGTCAAGTATGCAGTCTTCTTCACCAACTCTTCTACTGTCCACTCTGGATTGTCATCCCTCAACCTACTACAGTATATACACTTAAAATCATTTGTTTGCACCTTTTACTGAACTTCTCCCCACTTTTATTATTTTTGAAGTATTTTGTTGGTGATTCAAGCTTTACAGCTGCAGTTTGAACACGTTGTCTACTTGAAGGAGCCATCTTGAAGTCCGTGCAATCATAACAGTATTGCCAACGTTTGAACCTGATTTGCCACAACATTGAATGAGTCGGTTACTCTTTTGCAGCTCAAACAAGGTTTATACAGAACGAAATATAATATAATATCAAATTTGTACCGAATTACTCTGCCTATCGTATAAAATACCACTACAAGCAATATTCGCGCACACAGTTAATCACATGAAAAGCAAGGTTGGTGCAGCACCCAGTTAACGAGAAAATGATTAATTTATTCATATATGTATACCAAGGAATTTCTTAAAAGTAATCTAGCCAGTTTATCGAAACATAGCAACATGCGCTGAAACATCTTGTACTGCAAAACAAGCAGAAAAATTGGGAACTATTTCCTTGCGCGTTAGCCTTTTCACAGACCAGAACATCAAAGGGACCAAAGGAACCTGACGTTCGGTATAGTACAATCCTACTACCATATAAGATTATCTGAGCATACTCAAAAGTATACAGGGTTTCTGTTCGATCAGACCACCTATGTCTTTCGAAAACTACCCTTTGGAGTGAAAAATGCCGGAGCTGCATTAATTAGAGCACTTGATACGAAGCTGACTCCTGAAGTAAAACAGAAGGTGATATGTTACGTGGATGACATCATCATAGCCTCGGAAACGGAGGAAGAACATTTAGCAACTTTACGCCTTGATTTTGAGAATCTTCGACAGGCTAATTTCAAAGTGAAGTTCGACAAGTGTCGATTCTTCCAGAGAGAAGTCAAATTTGTGGGACACATAAATAATGGAGATGGATACAGGCCGAATTCGGCGAAGATCAGAACCGTTGCTGCATTTCCGACACCAACCCGTGTGAAACACGTGAGACAATTCCTAGGAATTATCCAATTCTTTGCTGCTCATTGTGAGAAGTATTCTGAGATTGTCACACCACTTCAAGGTTTGCTGAAGAAGAATTGTCGATGGGCTTGGGACGACGAGTGCGAGACAGCTTTCAGAAAAGCTAAACAGATACTGGTTGATTCGATTCAGTTAGAATATCCAGACTACTCCCGGAATTTTATTCTAGAAACTGATGCATCTGCGATTGGAATAGGTGCCATCCTATTGCAGGAGGACGATGAGAAGAAACGTCATTACATCGCTTTCTTAAGTCGACGTTTGAGAGCGCATGAATAACATTATTTCACCACTGAGATTGAAGCACTAGCGATTGTTTACGCGCTTGAGTACTGGCAGAAACTTTTGTTAGGCCAGAGGATTATCGTGAGGACCGACCACCTTGCGCTGACCTTCATTTTACGAACAAGACTGGCAAGCGACAGGATCACACGTTGGACGCTGTTTCTCCAACAGTTTGACTTGGAAATTGTTTACCGACCAGGCAGAGAGAATGTGTTGGCCGATATTCTCAGCCGGAATCCTGAAGCCACTGTGAATGCCATTGACATCGAGGGAGAATGCGAGGAACACGTTCGCCGACTTCGTCATCTACCAGAAGGACAACGACGTGAGGAGGAACTCAGGAACATTATCCGCTTCCTGGAACGATGAATGGATCCACAGGGTGCTCACTATGCGAGGACAGCTGCTCTTGCAGATGACTATCTGATCTATCATCGTGTCTTGTATAAGTTTGTGGACGTGGACCACACTCAACTGCGTGCAGTCATTCCGAGGAGATATCAAGAATCTGTCATTCTTATGGCTCATCTATCCATTGGACATGGTGGGACTGACAAGACCAATGCAACCATCAAGGAGTCTTTCACTTGGAAAAGGCTAGGAACTACCGTTAGACAGTGTTTACGTGCTTGCGATGCATGCCAGCGGAACAAGTACACGTCACACTTGTTGAAGGAACACCCTAGGCCCATACTCCCAACTCAACCTAGAGAGTTATACGCACAGAACCTATATGGCCCAATACCAAAGGCCCGCCGTGGGAATCGCTTCATTGTTGTAACCATTGATGTGTTCACGAAGTATACGATGCTTCATCCAATTCAGAAAGCCACCGCACACCAGATTATTCAGAGGATTAGACGACAAGTGATACCGGAGGCAGGAAAGCCACAATTCCTGTTGACTGGTCATGGATCACAGTACACCTCCGCAGAATTCGCCAATGCTATGAACGAGTTGGAGATAGGTCATGTTTTATCTTCTATTCGCCATACAGAGAGCAAACCAGAATGCATAATGGCTACTATCGCAAAATTTTGTCGATTGTATTGTCAGGAAGAACACTGGCGATGGACCGAAGTCCTAGTTATCATGGCAAAGTGTATTAACTCAACAGTCCATGAGAGCACTGGTCACATACCTATGGTTTTGCATTTGAACCAGATGCCGATGAGAATGTGGAATCGTGTGATTGTAAGTCCACCTTGTTTACAACCATCACACGCCAGCAGACTTTTGGACACTTTGGACAGACAAGCTGCGAAACGTTTGAGAAGAACTAGACGCCAGAGATTCGGAGAACCACTAGTCGCGGGAGACCTTGTTCTTATAAGGAGACCCGGAATTTCAAGTCCTATAGACCGCATATATGGGAAATTTCTGTCTTTATATTATGGCCCCAGTCGTATCCGACAACCTCTGAACAATGGAAGTTACGTGATTGAAGACATTCAGACAGGAGAGCGCATTGGAACCTTCAACGCAGCTAATCTAAAAAAATATCACTTATGAATGATCTTTGAGTCAAATAAAAATGTCGTCCCTACATTTTATTTGAAACGACGGAGAGGCAAAAGAACCCGCTGAGCTTAGGTTCATGTGATATTTTTCATGACAACACATTTATGATGGGATGTACTACCTTTGAACACACCCAGAAAGCTACGAGAAGCTGAGGGCTTATACAATTCTCTTTGGAGTAGCGATTGATCGCACTTTTGACTTTGGTGAAGTCTGCTAATTATTTATCTGAGGTCTTATTAATCAACTTTACCTTTCTACGAGACTCAGAATATTCCATTTTGTCATTCAGTATTATTGAAACATTTTGGAGAATGTTTTTCCACTTTAGGGTATGGTAATATCATTGCAGATACGCAAATAGGAATGTAAGTAGTCGCTCAACGACTTAGTTTTGACGACTTGATTCCACTAGGAACGCAGTTCCGGGCACTACGTCTTGAGAATCCGCCCGGTTGAGGCGTGTTGAAATACCTGTCGTGTAAGACGTGGGAACAGTCCGCTTTATAGCGAGGAAATTTTTATCAAGTGTCATCGAGCACCATTGTACATTGTGTCACGATTTGTAAAGTGTAGTGATCAGCACGAATAGTAATGTGAACTTATTCGGAAAATATTGTGAATTTTCGACGATTCTGTAACACCACATTTTATACCCACGTGATTTGTGGAGGGCTAAGAGCCTGGTGTGAAATATACAGGTAATTGTGATATTGTTACATTAGACAAGTGTTATACTAAATACGCATTATATATAAATTGCTACGGTGGATTTATCCACAAGAAATCAACGCCTATTTCACGGATGCCACGTGATTGCAAAAGTAGAGTCTGTGCACGTGTGAAACAGCAGATCAGTGCATGACCATTTATTAATGATATCTGCAAAGTGTAGAGGCTGTGTTACCAGATATATGTTTAACGCCTGTGATATCGACAAAGCATACCGTAATTTTCAAGTAATAATGATGAACTACATGATGTCTAATATTACCGACCACGTGTTCGACATTTACAACACCATGTTCAAGTCGGAGATAATGGGCTAAGTACCATTATGGTATGAGGGAGATGTCTCGGATGGAACGAGCATGATTATGGAACTTCAAGAACGTCGAACGAGAAGGGAGGAGTCGAGGATGCCTTTCCTAGGCATGTCCAAACCATTCACGATGTCAACTACAGGGACAGACCGAACCCTGGTCTTTAGGAAAGCCAAGATGGAAGTTCTGTTATGGACGATGCCAATCCTGAAAGCCAGAGGTGCTTTTGTTCAACCCTTGTCGTTGGACAGAGAGCTAAGTGTGAGCTCCTTCATATCGTGAGTTTGTACAACCCTTCTTTGTTCTAGTCATTGGTGGTATAGCTAGATTAGTGTAGATTGTAAACCAGCCGAACTTAGTGACAGCCATTTCATAGGTAGGGAATGTAATTAGTATAATTAGATGTCATTTATTTACAGTGATTGTGAGTCACCCTTGGGTTTGATATTTTGTTCAACCCTGGTGCAACCTGATGGACGTCTTAGGACGCCAATTTCTGTCCATTGCTAAACGTGACTGTAGTCATTTCAAGGCTTCTTTGTTTAACCCTATCTGGGGTGATTTTCAAGTCTTAGCAGACTCCTGTTATGGCAAACTGATGCCATGGTCATAATTCTTTAACTGCACGTATTGCAGCCAGTTAATGTTACGCCCCTGACTTCATTAGAGTAGTCGTATCATTTGGGTAATCGACTGTAATTACCAGTTTTGTAACTGCATTTGTATTTCATTCAAGATGTGCTCAGAAGCCATCCAGGTCAAGTGTAGACCTTGCAAGTAAAAGGGATGTTTCGTTGTAGCCTAGCATCGAACCCTGTTCCCAACGTATCATTAAGCAAATCCAGCAGAGTGGTGTTTGCGCCATAATTTTATTTTGTTAGTGTCAAGTGTGATGACACGTGATTTATTTGAATGTTTGATACAAGTAACAAATGAAGTGTTTTATCTTTGAGAGCAGAGAGCTCCAGCAATGTGTGACATTGCTATCTTTTAAACGTCTTTGCTATGAAAGACAGAGTTATATGTTTGTATTCAGCTTTATAGCGTGCTTTTTATGCACACATTCTTCGAGGTTTATAACCTGTGGTAAAGGTATTATTATGAGGCCAGTTTTACAATTATTTTCTTACTTAAATTGCCGGCCCAGTCAACGTGTTGTGTCTAACGGTGCAGGGAGCCTGCAACTTGCTGTGACAAAGACAGGTTTGTGAATATTTCCCAGCGCACGAGTGAGAGCGCTTGCTTCTAAGTGAGACAGACTTATATTAACACAGGACGCAATGCTTGTATCATTCTTTCTTTTTCATTGTATTAATAGCTCATGGAACGCAGTGTCTTTTTCTGTGTTTGAGCACATGTTCTGTAGATTGTCATTTGTTAGTTAAACGCCTTTTGCGTGTACTGTTGTTTCGACGAGTACAGTTATGTCAGGTTTCTTATAATATGATGGAGGCTAGCCCCGTGAAGAGTTTTTTTTCATGTATGAAGGTATTTTGTGTACCATGTCCGGGACTGTTCCCGTGGACCAGATATTTAGGGAGGGTAACTGATGTGTCCAGGCCCGTCCCAGAGTTATTGAACGCGAGCTGTGCGCCGCTGGTAACTTGTGTTATTGTGTGTCCGAGTTGTTATTGCTCGTTGATTGTATTCCGACTTTTGAGTCGAGGCTTTTTTTGGCAGAGATGATCTCGCGGAGACGCTCCTTGCCAGGCTTGTCAGATATTATTCGCCATAAACCAACGATAATCTAAACCGACATCTTAATAATAAAACGTATAATTTTGATAAACAAAACATATCTAACGAATCCTTTCTGCTTAACCTTGTTCATTTGCATTTGGAACCTGCTGACATAGCCGTGCCAATGAAAGTATTTCCTGGAGGAAATGACTTTAGGACAGCTGACACTTTTGGTAGCGACTGAAGCTTGCTCGAACCTTTAGTTCGTAGCTGGTGGAGCTCAGGCCATACGATGTTAGACGTAGTCTTCACTACGCAGTCGTCATCGTAATTACACACGTTAAATGACTATGGCTTACTAACAGTAAACCAAGGTGTAGGTAGGCTTTGAATAAAACTGTGGTCTTGTATTTATTGATTTATTCATGTAAAAATGTACAAATCCTCTATGTCACCTTTTGTGTGCTGATTAGCACCTAGTTCGTAAGAGTGTCTTAGATGTTTTTTTATGGCTTGTCACATAGCTTTGATTGTAATTGTTTGATATTACGGACGTCATCGCCGTAAATTTTGTAATTAATTGATAGAACTTAGCTAGATGAATTAATATTAAATGTAAATGTGGAAATGGTATCATCCTAACTTAGATTTGTTTTGCTACCCTGTTAAATGTAAATTCCGATATTAGCTTGATCTTGTAACTTGACCTAGGGTGTTTCGTAGTACCATTTTCCTAGTGTTGCTGTTGTTGCTTTAATTATTGTGAGATAGGTCTTTCGCGAGGGTTTACTGTAACTTCTCAGGTAGGGACCTGCTCTTTATTTTTGATTATTTATTAGCTTGCGGATTAGCCGATAGAAACCCTCCGAACTAGGATAGGGGTTTGTTGAATTTAAAATAAATTTTCACGGTGTTTTACATAAGTCTGGATGTTTCCTTTCTCAGTCTAGCTTTTAAGGTGAACCTTTCCTTAGGCAGTCTATGACCTTTGTCACCATGTACCACGATCCCCGTGGATGAAGGATTCTCGTGCCGCTTTGGCCTGTTTGGAAGTTCACCTGATGATCTTGGCAAATACATAGGTCCACCGGATGAGATGTTAGGGAAGTCATTTCGGTTGTTGGCTGTCCTGGCAGCTCCTCTGACGGGCACAATATATATATATATATATATATATATATATATATATATATATATATATATAATATTTGATAGTAGTTACAATCAAAATGGTTCTAGTTGATTATGAAAGAGAATTTCTTCTAGCTTGCATGAACTGCACCCCATACCAACATCTCTGCCTTGGAAGAGCCGGGCATCAAGACAAGGCTATTGTAGTGGATTAACCATGCTTTGTATTCATTGCCAACAGGAACACTGGAAAAGTAAGTGATAGAAGGGAAGGTGAACAACAAGAGTGTGCCAATCAGCTGCATACAATGGGGAGAGAAATCACACAACATGGCAATTTACAAGGCCGGCTCTAGGAAGAATCAAGTTGGACGAGCTGTGTTTGACTGATGAGATGTTTCTGTGTCCTGCCAAGGGCTACGATGATAGGAGGAAGCATACCTATCTAATAAAGAGAAATAGCTAGGAAATATGGGGAACATATCTACAGAAATCTACAGCTGGACGCAATATTATTTGAAGACGACTTAGTGCTGGTTGCCACCTCAGAAAATGATTTACAGTGTACAATATATAACCTGAAACTACTCAATGGAATTATCTCTAGAGAAAACTAAGATAATGGCATTCTGTGGCACGGAACCAGTAAGAAGTAAGATCTGCTTGGATAATAACATTTTGGAAAGAGTAAACGATTTTAAATACCATGGTTAAAAACTGTCTTTCCTTGAAGAAATGGACATACCAGAGAAAATCTTTAAATTCAACAGATGTTTAGGAATCATCAATAAAGTTTTTAGAGCATCATTAGTTCAAAAACACACCCGAACAAGAATTTACAAAACCTTAGCAAGACCAGTAGTTGGCTCTGGTAGCGAAGCGTAGACCCTGAGGAAATGCGATGAGAGACGAATAACTACCGCCGAAATGAAATATATGCGACGAACAGCAGGAGTCACTAAGTGGGATCACAAACTAAACACAGAAGTGCTGAATGGTCTTAACAGCAGACCTATATTGGAATATATCCATGAATACCAAATAAATTGGCTAAGACACCTGAACTGGATGGACAGAAGCAGGATCCCTAAAGCAGTCGTCAACTACTGCCCCGGTGGGAAGAGATCTCTAGGTCGCCCCAGGAAAAGATGGCGTGAAAATTCAAATCTTTTGTGTAGACCGTAACAGTTCTTCTAGGACTAACACATGGAAGGATGATGATGATGTAATGGGTGGTTCCATAAGCCTGAAAAAAATTTACATGAGATTAATAAATACCAAAGTCGGACCCCTGCATTATTCTGCTTGGACAGTGCTGCCGCATGGTGGCACAATAATGAATGTGAAGATATGAAAGGAATTGTTATGCTGTGGAAGTGGCAGCACTGGACTGTGGGGAGTATCCCGTCAGTTCCACCATTACTGGTTTTCATGTGAGTGGATGTTTTTACACGTGCTCATGGAATAGTGATTGTTTTATATTTCAAAGAGGGTAAGTCACATTGTGTTTACAGTACTGTCTTTAGTAAGCGATACACTTGATAAATGTTGTATTTGCTTGTCGAAATACCTATTCATTTTTTTTCATAGCCACAAAAATATCAAGTAAAAGATGTTCTAAGTAGGACCCCCGCGGCTTTCCTAAGTCGGACCCCTAAAAATCCTAAGTCGGACCCCTAATAACCCTGAGTTGGACTCCTGAAATTAAAATTAAAATTTCTTGTTTTTTTTAAGCCATTCAAAATATTGTTTCAGATGACCCCAAAAAATATCAGTCCTTGCGTGAGAAAATGGGAAACTCTCAAAGTGGTCGGTTTCTGGATTTTGTGGTCATAACAATAAGTTATGTTCCTAACAAGACATTATATAATGTAAAAATAAAGTATTTTCACGCTCTTCATTACTTTTCTAGTGATTTTATGTGATTTCACGTTCATTCTTAAGAGGGGTCCGACATTGGCATCCTTTATCCAAGACGTCATTTTTGTTACTTTTAATGAAAACATTTCATAGGAAAAACTGGGCTGTTATAAGTTATTCTGGACCAGATACAATGTTAAAAAACATATCAAAGAATTCATCTAGCTAAAATTCAAATTTGAAAAAGATGAAATTAATAACAATACAAGTAAAAAACAAAATGGGGGGTCCGACTTTGGTCACTTTCCTCTACACGTATTTAGTTGCAGTAGTTAAACTAATACCTTTGGGTGAGGTGAACCTATCGTACGAATAGCCTATAGGTGTATTATCCAGAGTTGGAATCTGACAGTTCGGCAGTGAACTGTTGAACTAAAGGCAGCGTTGCCACGAATGCCGCTGGCCACCACGTGCATACTTCCACTCTCCCGCTCTTTTCCTCATCCTCATAACATCATTAGCACCCTTATTAGATTTATTACATTTTTACTCAGATGGTTTTCAAAAATCTTCAACAAAGCAATGCTTAAAACTGTTCGGTGCACACTGTAAAATAAAATAATAGCCTTTCAAATTGAGGAGAGGCCCAAAATATTGTAATGAATAGCAATAGCAATATTACGAATACTACCATAAAGCATAATGTTCAAAGCGAAACGACAACTCGTGATTGTTTCCGTGGTATCTAGTTATTTATATTTCCTGTAGAATAAGTTTCAAGGCACACGAAACGCACAAATGTATTACAAAATATACGCTCATTGTGTAGGCTATTGACTCACCCTTCAGACGACAGAAGCTAATCACAGTAGTCTTACTAATTCCAAGAGCAGAGGCAATAGCCTACGCTACTGCGTGCGACTGAATGGAATTAATGGTTCGCCTGATGCACGGATATTTTCACCCTCCCTTTCAAAAAATCCGGCTCAGCGATAATCATTTTCCTTCCATGGCTTCGAATAGGTACACCTCGACCAAGTCTTGACAATTCCCGAACTGGATGTATCCTCGGCCTACCTCTACGAGAAGTCATCCTTAAAAACGTCACCACTCACAAGCAAAAAGAAAGCTAACCTTATCTAATTCACTCTAGCCTATGAACACGAACCTAAGCTCAAACTGACACTAACACTAACATTGCTTCATAAATAAATAACGGTCACTAATGAATTTATAAGTATAAAGCATAAATAAGTAATCCTAGACGAAAAAGTAACTAACTAATTAAATCAAAACAATTATAACTCATAAAAACAACAGATTATGAAATGCAGCGAGGTGAGTATGCACTGGAGGCAACCAAACAAGTGACTGGTCGACGACAAGCACGTGGTCAAATAGCATCAATTCAAATTGGCAGTGCTGTATGGTTTCCATGGCAACAAGCCTTGCGAGCGATCTAGTCGTCAACTGTTTTTGCCCAGTGCCGCCAAACTGTCAGATTCCAACTCTGGAAAATACTCCTATAAATATGATAGTGTGTGAGTTGAGGTCTCGGGTGGAGTCTTGAATAATGCCCCGACCCAGATCACTGGAACCGGGAAATGAAGAAGAAGAAGAAGAAGAACTAACACAACTAGTCAATATTTGTTAGTTTTATGTGATTCTTTGTTAAGATACTGAAAGTGGTGTATGACCTGTAAATTGCTCTCTTAGTGTGATTATGTGATTGTTGTTAAATAGTCAGGTTAGAGTGGATTGTGAAACTTTGCTGCTTGAGTGGTTTGCGGTCCGGTTGCGAGCAGCTACTCTCGCCACAGCCTTAACTGAACTGGTAACTCTGTTACCTCCTTATCGCATGTGTTATCGAGTCTCAGGAGGCGGAAAGAGAGCAGGATGATACTCTGCTTGGATTTTACTGCACGGTACGTTACTTCAACAGAGAGTAAGGGGATTAATATTCCATTTGATCGCAGGGTAAGGGAGAATGAACCTTGTGATTGCACAGAGCCCTACAACTCCTCCCTCTTTTCCTCTCTGTGTCTTATCCCGCTTAGGGAAGTCATAGAACCACTACATTTTAACATCCTCAAGGCATGATGTGCACACAAATCAATTCCATTAGCATTAACCTAAGATAGTTTTCAATTCTTAACAGTGTTTATTTTTTTTATTGGTATTCTGACTGAAGGCAAGTCCAAGCCTCCGAAGAGGCTACCCCCAGCCGGAGTTTACTTGCGGTAGGGTGGCCAGGGCCTTTCCGCTCCTCCTTATGTTGGCCAACAGCGGGCAATGCCTATAACCGGCATACCATCCAAGTTCCGACTGCACCCAATGTTGCTTAACTGCGGAGTTCTCATGGGATCCGGTGTTTCAACACGGCTAGGCCGTTGGCTCTTAACAGTGTAAGGCTAATTATAGCAAACTGCTCTGCTTGGAGATGTACAAACTTTGAGGCCGAGTGCAGGTCTTTCTAGTCGACGCCCATGGGCGCCCTGCGCGTCAAGATAAGAGATGGAATAGATGATGATGAATGAGACTGGGCAAGGATGTGGAAGGAAGCGGCCGTGGCCTGTCAGAAGATACCGTCCCAGCATTTGCCTGGTGTTGAAAATGGGAAACCACGGAAAACCATTTCAAGGATGCCGACGGTGGGGCTCGAACCCACGCGTCTACCGAGTCAGCAGAGAGCTTGGCCCCATGGCCTAACGCTGCGCTTTAGCCAGCATAGCCACTACTGTCGGTACTTTAGAGTGGATCGGGGGATGATGCCTAACTTAGTGTTTTGAGGATCAGAATGCAAGTGAAAAATTTGAATCTAGGTTTGATACTGAACTAGTATTCTCTGTCAAGTGTTTTCTATATAACGACTAGTTATCATTACTATACCATTAGTAATTTTATATTTTTCTACTTTTTTATGAAAATTTGAATTTAGGCATCTCACCCCGAGTATCGGGGTGAGATGGCAATTTATCTGGAAGGAGATTCAAGTGCTAGTTTTGTGAATCCATGGTACAAATTAGCTAAACTTAATTCAGAAAGCAAATTTATTTTGATTTTAATACAATAAAAGTATAAAAAGTACATTACAATCAAATAAAATCAGCCGTAAGTGTGGCTCTTGCATCAGAGAAATATGTAGCTTCCTTATGTACTGTAGGTGACCAACTGGTTCTCGTTCTCTTCACCAAAGGAGCCTGTAAATAAATAAAATATAGTAATAATAGGCCTAAAATAACTATAATAATGATGATGATGATGATAATAATAATAATATAAACTGCAGTACGTGTATGCATACTTAAAGTGGATAAATTTGTATATGAATAATTATTTTTTATTTAAAATGTTACGGTTAACAACCAGTCTCATTTTGCTCCACAATCAAACAAAACATTAAAATTAATAAGAAATTACTTACTCTGTGGGCCCATGGCATGCTTCTTATCATCATTCTTCGACATACGTCATTTCAGAGTACAGTATGGGATGCCATAATTTTTGGAAGCTGCAAAACAATTCATCCCACCGTTCCTCACGTGTTCCATGGCCATTTGTAGACTTTCTTCAGACCACTGACCCCTGTTTGATGTCCTAATATACGTTCTAGGCATTTTCCTATTAAAAGAAAATTGTATGCCTGAGTATTCAAAATCGGCATCTTACCCCGCACAAAATTGGCAACTCTCCCGTGGGTCGGGGTAAGATGCCACTTACCGTGACGCGTGCAACATGGCAGCTGCGGAGCAATTGCCGGTAGCAACCTACACTGCAAAGTATTCAGCATGCTCCACATACAATAATATGTGTCTGTTCTCCTTTTTTCACAAGCTAATGGGCACTTGAAAACAATTGTGATTTATTAACAAGACGTTAATTTTTGTTCTTACCTTGTATATGTTGATCCAGAAGCAGAGAAACAGTTCATCACAGCTTCATACGCATTGGAATTCTCGGCCGCCTGATGCGAGCAAGCGCGCTCGGTTTGTGTCGTGATCTGTTGGTAGCCGAAGGAACTACAAAGCTATAGGCATCTCCCCCCAATGGGCATCTCCCCCCGATCCAGTCTATATGATGCAAACATGGCAATTTCCAAAACAAAATTAAATTATACTTTATACTGAAGTCTGTTCATTCAGGTAATTGCTGTGTAATACTGGCAGTTATCTGAATTCACTTCAGTATTATACTTACGGAGTGCAGGAGTCCTAGACAGGACACTGTTCCTATTTGAACTTCATACTTCAAATGGTACAAGAAGATGATGTGTTTAAAGGAGAGGAGAAGGTTCTCTTTATGTAGTTGGGAATGAACACAGAAATGCAGAAGATGGGAAAATATTTTAGAAGGGGGGAACTTTCTTCAATTTGAGTACTGGTTAGCTAATATCAGTTGCCTCTACTGTAGTGTTATCATGTCGGTGTTACTCCAGGCTTAAGGTGATATCTCTATTGCAGGTACCGAATGTTGGGAACGCTTGACAGTCCCGGGAGTGAAGCCACAACCTCGAGCCGACAGCCTAGCGCTGGCCATCTCCGAGCTGCTACTCGTGTAACATGGATCACCCACTACACCGCTGGGCCACTCGCACAGCATACGTAACCATCGTCCACGTGGCGGCGGATCCGTGGACCGTTGCAGCAACCCTCGACACTCTTCCTATCACCCACATAATAACCGTGTGTCGCCATGCGAGCGGAAATATGTTTTCCGACCCACGTCTGTCAACTACGTAGATGGTTCTGGACAACACCAGGAATCCAATAAACGATGCTATATTTCAACACAAAGTGGGGCTGTAACGGGAAACACTGGAGGAGGAGGACAGACAAACAGTGGAGGCAATAATATGGGATTTCTCAAAGAAATCTCCAAGTTGTCTCACATAAACCTATCACGCCTTCGCCATCTTAAGTGTAGTTATAGTGTCCTGAGTAGTAGCAGCCACGACGATAACACTGAGAGCCTTCTGCATCAGCAAACAATTGCCCGTGAAGATAGGTGTGACACCTCTGATGACAAACAGGGTGTTCCTAAAACAATGGTGAAATCCCAAAGTGCCAATATTCTTTCTAGAAAACAACAACAACAACAACAGATTATGATGTCTGCTATTACACCTGACCCTTCTTCTGACTACAGCAGTAGACATATAACTATGGTAGCCCCAAACAACCGCAAACTCCCCCAACATTCGAGTGAAAAGTGCAGTTCCATGACCAACGAGCTAGAGAAAGGTATATAGAGAGGCAAGGAGCCGCGTAGCAGCGCTCTGGGCGGAGGTAACTTGAGTTAAGGCGGCCATGATTCAGAACGTCGTCTGACAAGAGCTTGTTGTGATTGTTCGCGTTGAGCGGGAACATGTGTTGAATGAAATTTATTTAAAAATACATTGACCATGCCATCAGTGTGTTCGTCATTCAATTGTACGAATAGAAGTTATAAGACAACAGGAGTGTTGTATTTCAGGTAAGAAATGTCATCCAAATTCATAAATTAATGAGGTAGACCCTTTACGAAAACGTGATGCAGCAGTTTAAGTTTGTGTGATATTTACATTTCAGATTCCCTTTGCAGAACCAGGAACTAACAAAACAATGGGTTGTCAACATGAAAAGCAATAAATGGCACCCCACGAGATACAGCTTAACTTGTTCTCTACACTTTGAAGATATATACGTATGTATGTAGCAAATGAAAGGCGACGTCTACTAGCCAATGCAGTACCTACAATTTTCAATTTTCCTGCACATCTGCAGAAGAAGCAGGCCTGTAGATCTTCGCCGAAGAAGCGTAGTTTCCAGGAAACTACAGAACACTCGCATTCAGATACGGTAGCATTGTTGCAGAAGACCTTGATATCAGTAGGTAAATATATTAGGCTGTCTTAAAATTTAAGCAAAGATAGTTGTGAGCCATAATCATAATTACGGTAATAATAATATCGTATGGCCTCGGGGGCCGGGTGCAAGCTTTGTTATTTGACACCCAGAGGGTAGCTTGCATGTCGAATTTTGTTGTTCCTTGAAGCACTATGAAAGTCAAGGAGGTTAGATAACTAAGCTCCTTGACATTATAGCGCTTTCTAGTAGAGAAATGAGGAACTTTGTGTTGCCGGAAAATCCCGAGATTAATTTTGCCATTATGAACACGGCCTACTGAATTCAAATGGGTTCTTTAACATGCCAACATCGTATGACATGTGTATCGTGATTTTTGCCGCCTTGCAAAAATCACTTACCACGGCCAGGAGCGAACCTGCAAGCTTGGGGGTTAGTAATCCGACACGATAACCACTCACCCACCGTGGCAAGCTATAAAATAAAATATATTGTTCAAATATCAATCTTCGTAAGCCAACGAGGTATACTTTCTCTAGTTCGTTGTTTTGAACTAATTATGGGAAACGTAACGGGCTTTACTAATCTTTTATTTTTTCATTCTTTCTTTCTTTCTTTCTTTCTTTCTTCTCAGAAATTTCATATGGAAAGCTTATTTGCGATTCCAGCAGAAAGATGCCAATATACGGTTTGATTATTGATCTCTTAAGTGTGATACAACTAGCAGAAACATACGTGTGGGGACAAAGTTCTGTATTGAGATACTTATTAACAGGCAGATTGGGTCAGGATCACTTAGAGCTATTTTTGTCTTCTATTCGCTCCAGAAGTGGGAATAGAAATAATCCAAATGCAGTACAATTTAATTCAGCTAATAGGACGTGTTTAATTGCGAGGGTACGCCCATCCATGAATTCCAACTGTAAGCCTATTGAGTGTGACCTACTTGTGACAACTGCAACAACAAATATTCATGGTGTCAATGGGAAGGACGATACTATGCTGACAGACAGATCATGGTTACTGTGCACATTATAATTCACCGAGCTTGAATGTAGGAAATGTTGTTCATTACATAGCAGGAAGTGTCGTTCGCCAAGTGTCAAAAAAAATTGTCTTGTATTGAATGCCTAGAAGTGCTTTTATCAGGTCAAGATGTTCAGAAAGAAGGAGTGATTAAAGAGAAAGACGTGAAAGAATGCCCTTTGAATCCATCAAATGATGTAGTGAAATTATATAAAACAGCTGAGAGTGTCATCAGGAAGAATGAGTGTATGTTGCGAAAGAACACGAATAATCTCATGCTGAAGTTGAAGACAGATGTGTATGATATGCTGCCGGGTTATCTGTTTCTGAAATCTGACCATCTATTTACAGCTACTGAACCTGGGGAAAAGCCTCACTATGCTTCACTCATCGAGCGAATTGTGAAACAGTATTATAAATGCAGGCTTCACACTTCTGCAGAAATACAGCTCAACGTGAGAGGCCAACAGGTGCGTCAATTGTACACAAAAGGTTTTATTTTTAAAGGAGAATGGAATCATTCTATGTACTGTGCATAAGCAACGTAGCTTATTGTCTTGTAAGATGA
The DNA here is from genome assembly GCA_946902985.2 of Meconema thalassinum. Lineage (NCBI taxonomy): Eukaryota > Metazoa > Arthropoda > Insecta > Orthoptera > Tettigoniidae > Meconema > Meconema thalassinum. The sequence goes on from OX336389.2 coordinate 73,792,002, forward strand.
TTGTGTTAGTTTTCGTTCAATGTACAAATTAAATTGTCAGGCCTTATGTAGGCCTAATCTTACGCCTCGTTAGTCACGCCTCTCTCTCCCTGCCTCCCACCCTCTTGACAAAGTATATCATGGCGGCTGCCAGTTCAACCTTCTTCAAATATGGCGGCGCCATTTCCACTCTATATACCTTTCTCTAGCTCGTTGTCCATGACACGGGAACCCGTCTCGGTGCCCAATTTTGGAGCTTTAGCGTCTTCCTCGCTTCCTTCCACTGCCCTCACTCCTGTAGAAGTTACGAGATTAGTATATTTTGATTCTGAAGATGAATTTGAGAATAATACCCCCTTCATCTCTGAGGAATCCTCTGTTCAAGTTCAACAATCACCGTCTTCTAATACTAGAGACTTTTCATTATTACACCAGCAGTTTCAGCCATCTATGCATGGGAGTTCTGGTAGTAAAAGAAGTGATAGCTATAACTCCCACCTTATGGTAGCTGGAGACAGTCTATATGGAAGTGCAAACCAGAATGCCAATAAGACAATAAATATACCAAAATCAGCCTCAGTGAGATTTAGAACAGATCATGTAGTGAATGAATTAGAGGAAATTTCAGATGAAACTGTATCCATATCTGACTATGCAAGTATTGAGACAATGAACCGTACCGGTATATCATCTGCCAGTAATTATAGTATGTATAACAAAGTCAGCCCCAGTGACAATAGTATTTCAGCTTACCAGCAAAATTAAGATTATAGTACAAAATTTGGGCGGAGCACTGGAAAAGCAAAAACACCAGTCAGAGATGGCCCATTTGGGTTTTGTAATCCCAATTACTTGGGTCCAGACATTCAAACTATATTAGCATCTGCTGGACAGAGACAATCTTGGCACGTGTTGACCCCAGAGGGAGAAGGCAATCGACAACAATTTCAGACTTATGCAAAATTATTAAACAGTCCACCAGATAGTGTTCTGGAAGATGCAAGTGGTCGAAGTATCAGCAGACAATTTTTCCAGGAGGAGAGCATGGAATTACAGAGTATATCACAGCCAACAACACCCGGTGTACGAGTGCCACCACAGTTCTTAGTGCTACCTACAACTAACGGTCCCGTTATAATCCCGTGTCACTCGCCTAGTCCATCTACAGCTGCACCCATGAGTGTGGAGAAACGCAAAAAGTGTCGTGCTAGCAGTGCTAGTCGTGCCGAGAGTCATATATTTGGGAACTGTGGTTATGTTCAAGAGCGCTGTGATTTGGAGGAAGACCTTAGTTGTTTTAGTCCTGAATCTCCTGTTCCTTTATACATGTTTGTCTTAGGGGGCAAGGAGCAGGGGCAAGTTACTGTGTTCAAGAGACCTGTGTCTGTATGGAGGTTGTTACTGGCACCAAACATATTCTAGACATGTGCAAGAGTATGGAATATTGAGAAATTTTATTAACACTCATCCATTCATCCATTCGCTATCTCGTAATCTTCCAAAATAGTGAAGGAACTGACAAGTGTTTGTAAATCCTTTACTATGGCATTGATGTTCTTATTTTCAAATGGAAATTATGTTGCGTAATATGTCGTACAACATTTTCATTACTACCGTACAGTAATACCTGCATCCAACGGGATCGAATGGGACCATGGGCGCCCGCAGATTTTTTTTCCAGGGGGGTGGGGCAAGTAATATTATTCATTTCATTACCTACCTGTCGCTAGGTGATGATGAGACGTACTCCCCCACCCCTGCAAGTTTCGTTTGAATTCTTACCTTGCTTCGTGATATTCATTATTTGGCTGCTTTGAATCCCTTGGGTACATTATCTTTGTGGTATGAATGGGAGGAATAGGTATTTTTAGTTCACATTTTTTTCCCTTAGAAGTTCGCTTTTCTTTGTGAATCATCGTAATAATGCTATTTTTTTAAAACAGGTAAAATGTAGTTGTATCACCGTGTATCGACAAAAATAAAAATCAAGCAGTTCATTAAAATGGTAATGTTAATCCAGTTCGCCGATTTTCTAAATAACTGGAGATATTTTCAAATAATCCCAAATTACTAACGAGGGAAGTACCCCAGCTCGAACGGCTAAAACCGACTGGCAGTGCGCTTAACATACGAAGATATGTCTGTTCTACTACTCGTCACGGGTATTTATCTGTAAAATCCCGCATTAGTGTACAATCAATGTTTGGAAGATACGGCGTCCTAAGATTGCAGAAACACAATTCGCAGCAGAAACTACCGTGCAACAGGGAATTCGGACCATTATATTAGGTTAGACCTTTAGCATATACAGGGTCTTTCATATGAAGTAAGAACGGCGAGCGGCAGTTTTGTTATTCATTGCTGTGGTGGCCTTGGCCGAGCTTGTGGCGCACCATGGCCCCCTGCTGTACTGTTGAAAGTGCGCGCATAGTACATACGAGGGTGAAAATCATTCAGTACTGGTTTGGACTAAACGGCAGATGATCCAAAACTTCACACTTGAATTATTTGTAAAAGTCTATCGTAACGTTGGTACAGTGTGGTCGTGAATGATTTTCACCATTTTCGAGAATTGGAGTTATGGTTGGGTGGCAACGCCACGCCAGAAAGGAAACACTTCAGGAGACTGTCCAGACGTACCCACCACAGTGGCGGCAGAATATTTTGCTGAGGGCTTTGGAAAGTTGGTGTAACGATACGGCAAATATTTCAATAGTTTTGGCGATTATGTTAAGACATACGAATAAAACAAGCAAACATTTAGTAGTAAAATCAGTTTGGTATGTCAATCTGTTATTTTTATACAGTCCATCGGAACTTTAAAAAAAACCAGCCCACGTATGTACTATGCGCATGCTTTCAATAGTAGAGCAGGGGGCCATGGTGCGCCACAAGCTCGGCCAAGGCCACCACAGCAATGAATAACAAAACTGCCGCTTGCCGTTCTTACTTTATATGAAAAAGCCTGTATGTGGTAACATTACAAAAATATTGCAGGAACACAATTCGCAGCAGAAACTACCGTGCAACAGGCAATTCGGACCATTATATTAACAAGAATCGGATGTGGTGCAGTATCATCTGGCAAAAGGTTGAACACTTGCTTGCAACAAGAAATCTTAACACATGCAGTACCGTGTTGACATAGTCATCTTTCCCACAATAGAAGATACTGTGTTGTCCTTCATTCGACGTCGAAGTGTAAATGTGGAGTTGCAATGAAGTGATTAAAAACAGCGGAATGGAACAGTACGCACACTTAACAAGGGCAACATGTAGACATACTCCATTATTTACTATGTTCGCGCATTGCAATAGTCCAAACTCAAATGCCACGGTGATCACATTAACACATACTCAGATGGTGCTGGCGTACGAACACGATGAAAGGCATTGATAGCTATTGACATAGGTACAACTGTATACTTTAACCCCACTTTCAGACGATTTTCGCCGTTCGGGCTGGGGTACTTCCCTCGTAAGTTAAATAAAACTGTTAACTATCAGTAACTTCAATTTATGAAATAAACTGGTGTGACAATGAACAATCGAAATATTCTCAGGAATCCAGGGGCAGTCCATGGCCCCTCCCTACCCCCCCCCCCCCCCTTTCAGGTGCCCATGAACGGGACTCGCAAATATTTCCGTCAAAGATAGGTTTCTGGTTAATGGAGGTAGGTCTATGCTAAAATAATTAAACCATGCAAATGATGACAAATAATAAAATGGTGTCTATACCTTATTCAGCGTTGTATTAACATATTTCTGCTACTGTAACACTTTTACTCTCGTGTTTAGATCAAGCTCAACTCTAGCTATCGAAGCCAATAATGACTACTGCCGAACTATGTCAGTAATGTAAGTTGAGAAGTGCTCAGTTAAAAGATGAATTTTAAGCTGAGTGACAGAGGCCAAGACAATAACAGGCATTTTTTGATTGACAGCGCATTAAAGCGAGCATTGGGAAAGGTTTGGAGAACAGGAAACAGGCAATTAGCCATACACTTTGGCATGTAAGTGGGAGAACATTCCTTGTTAGCTACAGAATCAACTGTTATTGGGGAGTATAACTCCTCGCAAACGTGGGGGGGGGGGTCGTCAAATTTATAAACTTCGGTTGCTTCCTACCAGGGAATGTTTTTTTCTTCTTGGTTTAAAGCTTGAAATAACACGGTAATGTAGACCTAATGCTATATTTAAAAAAAAAAGTTGATTTTTATTCATTATTTGTACTTAAAATACAAAATACAATCAGAATATGAATACAAACCATAAATTGATGAAATTCTGGATCTCCACCATTTTGGGTAAACATGACACAAGCGTAGCTCCAATTGTCAAAGTCGAAATAAATATCAAGTCCCTCACTGTTTTTCCCAGCAGGAGTAATGATTCTGTGTGTTGTGTGTCACAGTAGTATCTTACTTCAGTTTTAAATCGGGGCTCAGAAATAATTATTTGAAAATGCACCTTTCCGGATCGTTGTTGTGAGGGGACGAAGTTCAAAGCGCCTCGGCTCCCGGTTCAGTTGGCGCCTCGGCGGGAAGCGGGAGACAGAGGAAACACAGACTGTTTGTTCCGTAGAATAAACAAAATTACGACTAAGCAAGGCGAGATGGCTTTTCTTATTTTCCGCCTAACCTAGTATTAAACCATTTGTAAAGGAGTTTTGGGTTGTTTTACTCTTTTTTAAAGCATTCTTACAAATTTTGTCTTTCACCTAAAACTTGAGGGGTCAATGCCCCACCTGCCCTCCCCGTATTTTACACCCCTGAACTGTTACAGCAGACAAGGTAGACTATCACAGGGTGCCTGAAAATTATGAAAACACTGCTTTCCGGAACTTGGTAAATATTCAGTTAAAATGCGTATTTTGATTTCCGTTGTCCGCATGACACAGTTTCTGTTTAATGAAGGGAATTTAACACGTTTTTCACCCCTAACTTCACGGGACCGTCTAGTATTTCCGTTTAATAAAGAGTTCGTTGAAGGCAAGTTTTACTGTATGACGACATCTGTGTAACTTTCTTATTCCTTGCTAATCAAAGCACAAGGTATGAGCCTTCACTCTTGAACTAACAATAGACACAGAAATAAAATATAGAAACAAATCGGATCAAGAAACATATCTAAAATAAGAGCCGTTAGGTTGTCCATGTTCATAGCCAAGTCATCGTTGGCCAAGGAAACAGTTTATAGTACTTTTATCTGCAGTTTAATTGTTTATTATTTTGGTATGAAATTGTTATCTTGTTTGCAGTTCCTTGTTGACAGTATGGTAGGCAGTTTTGGAAGGGTCACTGGATTACTGCGTGTTATACCGTATGTGGAGATTGTCCTAAAGTCGAGAGGAACAGGTAGGACTTTGTAACTTGTAATGAGATAATAAATGGTCCAAATGGAAATGGTCATAAACAGAATGGAGGGAGGAAAGTTGGGTCTTGTGCTTGGGGAAGGGATATTCATTGCTCCAAGTATCTGCTGTGTGGTGAGGGGTCTGTTCCTTACAATAGCATACAATTCGAATTGATATAAATTTGAGGGATTAGCCGTTTTCAGAATGGGAGAGCAGTAATTTATAAAGGGCTGGATTATCAAGAGGTAATAAAGGCAAGAGAACTATGGAACTCAATATTTCTGTGATGTGATGACTTTGTTTGTGTTTTTACACTGTAGTTTGTTGTCAAATAAGACTCGTAGATCTTGCTGCTGGGAAACGTCAGCCATGGGCCTGTCAGGGAAGGAATATGATGTTGGTAATTGGAAGTTGCATAGTGAGCTGCATTTATCTGGGTTTAGCTTTAATTTCCTCGTATGGCACCAGTCCGATACAATGTTAGGTGAGTTCTGGAGAAATGTGGCATCAGCAGGATTCTGTATTTCTCTGGGAATCTGCAAAGAGTAGGTTATCAGCTGTGTCAGAAAGTTTAGATGACAGGTCATTTCATCACCTGTAAATAATGAAGAAAAAAGCAATGGCCCAAGGGTGTTGCCTTTGGTGACACTAGGGAGCATATGTAGCCATGGGGATGATTTGCCTGTTGGATTTTGCAGAAAGAAGTGTTATAAATATCAGTGATTATTCCAAAGTTATACAAAACAAGAATTACTTTCTCTCCATTTTAACCAATCCCTCTGATGCACATGTTCTTATTTTTTACTACCCCGCCTGTTGTCAATTTAAATCCAAGTCCTACATGACATTTATTAAGAATTCAATATATTAGTTTTTATTGTCTTTTGTACAGTAACTATCTCCTTCAACTTCGACTTCGACTTCTCTATCCACTGCATTCAATATATGAGCCACATAACATCGTCCCCTTTACATTCGAGAAAACTTAACTTGCACTTTTCTATCAAGCGAGCGGTTCAGTCCCCTCTATAATCTAGAGCAGTGTTTCCCAAACTTTTTTGTGTGTGTACCACTTTAAGAGATGAGAATCTCTCGAGTACCACCTAATGGCTGGGGATAAAGTAACTTTAACCCCCCACCACCACTACGTAGCAGACCAAAAGATGGATTGTAAATTGTGTTTGTTAGAGTTAAAGTTCAAATAATAAAAAGTGTATCCAGTTGTTTTATTATCTATTACAATAAGTAGGCTATTCAATTCAAACATTCAGAAATGACACTGTGCAATTAATATTAATAAACAAGATCTTAATAATTAAACATAAAAAACAGAGTTCAACTTACAACTTCAATGTGAATTGTGAGCTTGAAGATTAGAAGCCAATTTAGAAATGTCTGGTTTAAGACTGCTGAGTCTCAAACGAAGAATGTTTTCCACTGTAAGGAGCCTATACCGGTATTTATTCTTGAGATAAACAAGTGAAGAAAATGCAGTCTCACTCAAGTACGAAGTAGTGAAAGGCAGTAAAAATCTAACTGCTTTGTCAGCTATGTCTGCATAGTCTGCACGCCTCTCAACAGGAAAGTTCACAAGAGCCATTTTTGAAAAAGTTTGCCTTAGTTCCGAATCATAATTCAATTCATAAAACTGCTCCTTATCTTTGGCCTTAAAGTCCTTTGGCAACATATCAATGTTTTTATATATTTAAATTTTATATTTTATTTTTTATATTTTTAGTAACGTATCTAATATCTTTTTATATTTTTCGTAACATCACCGCGTACCACTGCAGTAGAACGAGAGTACCACCAGTGGTACGCGTACCACAGTTTGGGAAACGATGATCTAGAGCATACATTATTAATTAGTCTTTCTAAGAATTCATTCATCATCATCATCGTTTCTTTGCTCCAGCAAGCCAAGTGCGGTTATAAATGAGCCGTCTCCAATTTGTCCTGTCCATCCATAACTGTTGTTATTGTATTTGATGCCAGTTCTTATCTCTAGCTTCGAGGTCATTATAAATTTGCTTCTACCACACATCGCGAGGTCTTCCTCTTGGTCTCTTCCCGGGAACTCTCTGTCCAAAGTACACTCGAGGTATTCTGTGGGGAGCCATCCTCTTCATGTGACCATACCATCTCAATCTCTTGAGTAGGAGTGTCTCCAGCAGCTCCTTTCCAATCCCAGTTGTTGTCGGATATCCTCATTCCTTATTTTATCAATTTTCGTCTTTTGAAGGCAAGAACGGAGGAACTAATTTCTACTGCCTGGAGACGACTGTTTGTTGGTCCAGTAAGGGTCGCTGCTTCCCCACCACATGTTGGTATAGACATTAAGTATATCCTGAACAAACTAATCTTGGAAGCTTGTGGAAATGTTTCGTCCCAAAGTAGCTGATAGAAATTGGTAGCTTGCTGTATACTGTTGTTAATCTCTTGATGTATGGTATTGTTCGAGGAAAGAATTCATTACATGTTTCTTTTATAATTGTGTTGTTTTGCATCTAGTCTTCATTCCCTGCTAGCTAAAACATTCCACAAGATGACCAGGGAGCCACATTCTTGGGCCAAAGCAACTTCCATCAGTTAGTCCAAGAATGATTTCTCCTCAGGACTTTCCATATTTCAGAAAAATGTTGGAGCAGTCCAAGGGTAGCCTACCTATCCTAATTTTAAATTAATTATAGTACCACACCCTACTAGAGATGTCATAGTAAACCGGGTTACCTGGCAATATTCTGTCACTCTCTACCACACACATTTTAGGACAGATACCAGTATCTCGGTAGTCTGTCCTACTTTACTTCCTTGCTTCAGCAGCAGCTCTCCTTTACACACTACCACAATCCTCATTTTTGTTAAAAGTTTACTTTCTGTCTATTATAACCCTTTAGTTTGTTACTTCTCAGTTGACATTTGTAGTTGCCTCAACTCCCTCAAATATTGACCTGCGAAATTGGCTCAGATTCTGTCAACATCTAACATTTTTTTCAAGACAATATTTCTTCTCAATGTACATCTTGCACTTGAACAATTTGTCTCTCTCTCTTGCCAGCACTTTGAATGTTCAAGAACATGTTTGATTTTTTTACTCCAAAGAAACCATATATTCATGTGTTTGTCTGCTGACAGAATGATACATACAGTATTCAAAGAAATTTTGCACCATCCTCGTGTCTTGTGTGCTTGATGTTGTGAATAGAACACATTCTGATTGCCAAAATAGATCCGTTCATATCGCCATCGGCAATTGAGAGTGAATAAAGCCTGTGGCCTTGGAATACCTCGGTAGAGTGTGCTGTGTCTCCAATCCTGAAAGGCACGAAACAGTGTGTAGGCTTTGTTCAGTGAGACAACTTGCCTAGATAGATCATCTTCAATATTTACTCATACACACAACAGGAAGGGTTGTCTGTGTGGGGAGTTGTCCCTGGGACACACCATAGTGATGTCATTATGTTACACAAAGTGGTGAAGACCTGCCTCGCAAAGTTTACCCACAGCCAACAACACTACCTGATAACCGTTATACTTCCCTCACTGTCCCTGTTAATAACGAGCGACCCAAACGTTAGGCAGTAGCAAGCACAGACAATAGCTATTGTTCGCTGCTGACCAATAACTGATAGTTCTTGACCAATACCATGCTTGCTCTATCTCTCCACGCGGAGTCCAGAATCCAGTCCTTGCTGGCGGCTCGCTTGTCAGGTCTCCAATGTTGAATAGTTATTAATAATAATGTTATTGGTTTTACGTCCCTTTTAACTACACTGGCTTTTAGAGATGCCGGGGTGCCAGAATATTACCCCGAAGGGGATCTTTACCGTGCCAGTAAATCTGTTGACACGGCTCCCTCGCATTTGCGCACCCTCAAATGCCAGCTGACTACTTTAGGATACGAACCTGCAACCTTGGGCCCAGCAAGCGAGAACGTTACCGCTGAGCCACGCAGCCAGTCTATTGCATAGTTGCATGCAGTTCTGTCCAGTCACACTGCTTCTCTTAGTGGCTACGGTGGAGAGTTGACAGCTGTGACCCTCGAGCTGGGAAGGCCCTGACTCCACACAGACAATGCAATGTACGGTAAACATGGTCGCCCATCTAGACTTCAAATGCGAGCTGGTCGTTAATATGGAAAGTGAGAAAACTATACCTACAAATTATGGCTCATTGGAACTGAGAGGGGAATGCCACAAAACTGCACAATGCCTCCCTGGACCCAGACTGTAAGGAACCAACTCCACAGGGATAATTTAGCCTCTAGACGTCCAACATGATCACCCCCACTAAGAGCCCTAAGCCTTGTTGCCAGGAACAGATTGGCAAGGGAGCTACAATGGGACCTGGACAAATGATGTAAGGTGAAGTACTGATTTGTCTGACAATAGTCAGAGAGTTTGGAGGGGGACCAATGCACGACTTGGGCAAATCATCAATTGGGTGTACGAGGTGAGCACCACATGGATGTCGTATGCTGGTCATCATAGTTGAGGGCAATTCAAGGGCTCTTCAGTATCGGCATAGGATCTTCCAGCCCAACCTCCACCATGTAGGCAATGGGTTCATGTTTCAAAGATGACAATATACTGTTGTACTGCGCCCGTCTCGTAACACCTTCCTCCAGAATGCTGACATTTACAGAATGATGACTCAAGACGTGACCTTCATAAGCATGCGGTAAAACATCAAAGAAACCCATCCCGCATCCTACCCGACCTCAGGAAAGTTACTGTAGAAGAGTGGGACTGGCTCGACAATCAACTCCTCGACCACCTGGTGAACAGCATGCTGAGGAGGGTCCTAGCATGCAGCAATGCAAGGAGTGGATTAACATGGTGGTAAGAATCCACCACAAGAGGGTTTTGGTTTGAACAATTTGCAGGGCGATACGCTTTTCAGGTGACTGGCTTTGTTTGGGTTATTGTTTTGTACAGTAAAGAGTATGTCTTGATTTCATAAGGTATGTACATTCATTCACTGCTCCCAGGAAACCGTGGGCCACATGCTTTTACCAAAATCCAGATGATGTAAAAAAATCAAGCTCTGTTTATAATTGATACACAGCTAAGTGATATATTGTATATGCTGCTTTATATCTGAGGAAAATTCTCTCTCAAGCGCTTTAGACTCTTGCTGTCTGGTGGGGTGGATAAGGAACAAGAGGGAGGAGGAAGCATGGCTGCAACCCTAGGACCTGGTGAGCGGAGTGCCACTTGCTTTAAATTCCTTCATTTTCCTTGTGGAAAAGATTGAAACATACTGAAAGTTACAAGAGCCTCCGTGGCTTAGGCGGCAGCGCGCCAGGCTCTCACCGCTGGGTCCGTGGCTCAAATCCCAGTCACTCCATGTGAGATCTGTGCTGGACAAAAGGGAGGCAGACAGGTTTTTCTCCGGGTACTTCAGTTTTCCCTGTCCAAAATTTATTTCCAGCAACACTCTCCACTATCATTTCTTTTGTCATTCATTTAATCATTGCCTCCGAAGAGTGCGACAGGCTTCGGCAGCTGGCACAGTTCATATCCTCGCCGCTAGATGGGGGCTTCATTCATTCCATCCCTGACCCGGTCGGTCGACTGGAAGCAGGCTGTGGATTTTCATTTTCACTGAAAGTTACAATATCAATCAAACATTACATTATTAAGCAATAAGATGTGTGTTCTAGTACTGCATTCATTATCACAGCAGACCGTTATGTCTTACAGTGCTCAGTCATGATCCTCTATTTGCAGTCATCATTGTGATTTCCCCTGCTTTTACACCTCTCACCTCAAAAGCATTTAACATCAAGTTTAGCCATCAACTCATCCGCTTCTTTTACTCTCTTTAGCTGAGTTAGGTAATCTCTCTTCATCCATTCACATTGCATGGCTACATCATCAAACTGCCAGCCTCACCTAGCTTACCCAAGTATGCTCCTGCCACTGCCCCCACCTGTTTGTACCTACTTTTGATCCTACTTTCTCGATATCATGTAAGCTTTCAACACAGTCTATCATTACAACCCAGTTATCATATATTACACCAATATCCATTTTACAATACAAAAATGTTTTTATACGATGTCCTTACACTCTTAGATACATGTTTCGGCTCTGTGAGCCTTCTTCCGTCAAACACATTATTGATTCTCATATGACAGTCTATGTGTTGATCTTGTTAAGAAACTTAAAAAAAAAAAATTACAATCGTCAAAGTTATTTAAAAATGGGCATAAAATGCTTAAAGAATTCGACTATGTGCAGAAGTTCAGGTCATAGTCCCTTCGTCATTGAAATCCCAATTCAAACAAAGGACCCCATGGTACAAGTATCTTGTAAAAATCGTGTATGAAAAATCCTTGTGGCTACGGGTGAACGGAAGTTCCTTGCTTAAAACTTAGTCATTTTAGTTCAACAACCTTGCTATTTGAAGGACATACAACAGATGTGTTGTTGTTGGTCTGCTTTGATCACTTTTTTTTAAGTTTCTTAACAAGATCAACACATTGACTGTCATATGAGAATCATTAATGTGTTTGACTGAAGAAAGCTCACAGAGCCGAAACATGTATCAAAGAGTGTAAGGACATTGTATAAACTTTTTTGTATTGTAAAGTGGATATTGGTGTAATATATCATTCATAATCAATACGGGATAATCTAGAAAAATGACAAAAGTCATAGATATTCACCCAGTTATCAGACAAAAACTCCATATATACAAGATAACCAAGATGTTCCATGCCCCTAATTGAAACAGCAATTCCAATATTCGAAATGATAATTTATCTCGAAAGCAGATCTTATTAATGGTCGACAGTTAACTTTGTTGTTTCTCGCTTGCCTTTTGTGCAATTAATAGTCTCTTCAGGGTACCAGTTCTAATAATTTTGATTATATAAGGGGCCAAGATTGGAAAAGTTTCAAGTTCGGCACCATCACCATAATAACAAGGAGAATGGAAAATCAAAGGAAGAAACTAATCTCAATACTTTGACTTCCAAGAACTGCAGCTTTCCATATCTATTTTCATTTTATCATGCCTTGGAGTTCTCTTGTTTTATAACAGCCCATAGTTACGTTCATAATAGACTCTTTGTGAAATTGCAAAGTTCTACAGCATATGGGCTTATGCCGTAGCTTGGATTTTTGTTGGCTACGCTGACACTCAGATTTGTAAGCCTTTGCTGCTTCACTGTGCTCCTTAAAAAGTTTTTGATCAGTATTAATTTGCTGAAACTTCTTTCCCCATAAGCAATATAGACTGGAAGGGTATGTAATATTCTCAATGCTGCCATAATGTTTGGACAACCTTCTTCCAATGTATTTTTTATAAATAAAGCTCAACATGGAGGCAGCTGCGGTGAGTTTGAACTTATTTTCTATTTCCAATGAAGAAACTCATCTTTCTTGGAGCTCCCAAGAGAGAGGTATCTAGAGTCTTCCATGGCAAAAGAAAAGCTTACTGTTTTGAGAATTTTTATGGGCTGACAATTTTTCATTTAGCTTCTTCCAATTGACAAACCCATCCTCTCTCGCCAAGTATGAATACGTTGAGTCAGTATCGGTCAGTAAATGTGGAAATAATACCGGGGAACAACGTTTTAGTTGCACTTGTAATTCAGGTGTGCTGATCTCAAATCTGACGTTAGTTTTTCTCTGTGAGCTACAGTTTTTGTAGTTCAACATTGTTTCTTTTCTTTATCTAGATGTAAATTTTTCAACATTTCCAACATATAGTTCTATCTATTGATTATTGTTGTTCTTGTTAATTTGTATTATGTGCTTGGGACATCTTTGGACATTAGCCCTGTGTACATCAGTGTGTTCAATTTGTCTGTGCTTCTGTGATGGCTGTAGTAATGTGTGTAGTGACAGGGAGACTTCAAATAGGGTACTATCCCAGCATTTACCAGGAGGGAGGGAGAAAAAACTCATGGGGGAAAACCACACTCGAGATAGCTGCTGTCAGCACCGAGATTCAAACCTCCAATCTCGGGACTTGCCACAGCACACTGTCATAGTATTGGTACGCTGCGGGGTTCAGTACCTAGTCTAGCCATAAATACCGTCACAAAATTTTGGATTGGACTGTAGAACCGATTTCCCTGGTAACAAACAATCGTTGGGCTGAAGGTTAGTCTTGACCATTGTGTGTACAACAGTGAAAGAGAAACACTGAATCTTCTTTGCTTAAGCATGGAGTGGGGTGATTACGAAAACAGGGTAGCTGTCATTGCCTTGCTCAGGGTTGGAATGTCACCAAAGGCGATTTTTCAAACCCTGAAAAGGTTGAAACTCAGCACGAGGTTCGTCTACCGGGCAATCCAGCGATTTACTGAGAAAGGCAGTGTGAATGATCGCATGAGGGTTGGTCGTCCTCGCAGTGTGAGAACATTGGTGGCCATTAAAGCAGTGGCGGCCCGTATTCGGCGAAATCCTGTCCGGAAGCAGAAGATAATGGCACGGGAGCTCAGCATTTCGCCACGATCAATGTCCAGGGTACTTTCTGAAGACCTTGGGGTTAGAGCTTATCGGCGGAGTACCGGACAATTCTTAACGATGCAACTGAAGCAGCAGAGGAAACTTAAATCAAGGCAGCTCCTCCAGTTGTGCGCGAACAATGGGCATCGGAGAATCCTCTTTACGGATGAGAAAGTCTTCACCATTGAAGAGAGCTTCTTTTAAACCATTTTCCATTTATTCACAAAATAGTTTGTGACAGTATTTATGGCTAGACTAGGTATATTAAGGTTGGAGATCACCTCGAACATGATCCTATTGAGAATGTTATTGATGCAACTGCAACAGAATATCTCTACAGCTTTTAAATGCAACAAATTTAAAGCATGTATTTTGAGCATAAAATTTATTAAGAAATATATTCAAATTGCACTTATATTTCTTTAAAATAACAATTATATGTACAAATAGATGGGTGTTAATGCAAATCTGATGGGTGCCTTTAATTGCAACATTAACATTTCAAATTGCTTAAAAATTAGGGCATGCACATGAGAACTGATTTCAGATTTTGAATCAGCAATGCAGAAATATATCGAAAAAATCTCATGCAACAGAAAGTGAAACAAATTGCTCCTCAGTGTCTTCAAGGTACATAGTATAAAGTATTTCTAGTCTGACTATAACCTAGCCATGACCTTCAAATGTTTATCCCATTTTGCACGACCTTAAGAAGCTAATCTTTTGCTAGAGTCTAGTCTTCCCTAGCATTTTACTTACAAGGGGTCCACATGATTTTTGTTGAAATTCATATTTTCTCTAACAAGCGATCTTAACCTCATTGCAAAGTTGCCAAAGTATTACAATAAAACCCAATATTCGATCAGTTGTGAGCAAGAAAGCACTGAAAAAATAGGTGGGTTTTAGGGATAACGTGATATGTTCTTCCAATTGGGCAGATTATCACTGCCTGCTCAATTTTTCAATGTGTTTTTCTTTAGCATTGTTTTTATTGAAATGTCAATTTATTCTATTTCTTTTCAAATTTGTTCAAATTTTTAAATATTTTTAATGAAAACATCATATATATTATTTCAGTAGTATAGATCCCTCCTGCGGCACTCACAAGCGACCGATCGTGAAAATGAGCATTCAAATGAAAGAGAATAGACATTAGTAGTGACGAATTGCACTCTAATTCCATAAATATCAATAATTTCTGTAAAAAAGACTAAGAAAACTGTACGATGTGTGCGATTTGCAGATACTGTTGATGTATGAAAATATGCTCCATAATTTCTGTCCACTTCACATTTTGGTCGCTGTGACGCCCGTTTCATGTCATTTTAACATTATGAGGTCTCTCCTTAATCATTTTGCATGGATTTCAGAAACAGTAAATCAAAGGAATGAGTACTCAAATCGTATTATTTCATAAATATCGAATAACCGGTGAGTGTTTCAGCACACTCAGCACACAAATGACATTATCAGTGACAAATTGCATTCTAATTTCTTAAATATCCATTTTTTGTAAGAAGTGTTCGATTTGCAAAACCTATTGGGGAAAGTGTGGTTTATGAACATGCGAGATTTCTCGCACGGGTCCACTAGTGTATAATAATTTAGCCATTAAATGTTAAATACTAGAAGGAACAGAGTGTTTTGAAAAAGAAAGAATTTTGAGAAGAGTATGAAACATCTTTCATGTAAATTACAAAGAAAAAAGGAAAACAACAACAGTATATAAGGATTTTCGATTTTCTGCTGTAATTGTACACAATTCAATCGCACGAGCGAGTATGATAGCTACCATAGAAATACGCAGAAGAGGAAAGATGACGACACGCGGCAAACCACATGTATCATTTCATGCTAAAAGATCTGTGATGACAACTGATAGTGAACAATAGATTGAATTTTTAGACAAGCCTCTTGGGAACGGATTTCTCGCTCCTGATATATTAAAACTGCACAGTTCTGCATACGCTTGATAAGATTTCTTAATCTGCCTAAAGAAATAGACATCACATGGTTGAACAAAAGGAGAGCATTGTGGAGTTATTACTTGGATGATGCATGCTGGCATTCTATCAACATCCTGAAATATTTTGTTGTACACTGCTGAATTTGTTTGCCCTCCCCAAGAGTTCACTAGAAAAAGCAACTTTTTATCCCCCTACATATACATTGCTCAACAAAAGTTTGGAATAGCATAGATTTTACTACAATGACTTCTTATAGTAAACCCATTGCGGTTTATACAATAACATATTCACAACCTCAACATCAGTCCTTCTGAAAACAATAACAATCGTGGTTAGATAACAATGAAACAGTACAGAAATAAAGCGAACTCGCTTCCAAGTGTCCCTTTTGAAAACAAAATATTGAAAATCTGTATCTCATGATGCTCAGTATCAGTCTTGAGAAGTCCTCCCCCACACGGAGGAGGCATGCTCTGAATGAGACCATCAAGTTTATCTTGGAGTAAGTGGTCGCACTCCTCTATGGCAGCGTCAGCATACAATTGATGGCGGTAGTCCAAACTTTTGTTGAGCAGTGTAGTTTCAAATGCAAGACACCTCGGTCCAGAACTGTTGTATGTTTCCCAGATTTTGAGGATGTGATGTTGACAATCTTGTACTTCTGTCCAACTAATAAATCTGATTAAAAATAACATTATTTTTTTCTTGTTTAAAACATTACTTTCTTCTCTTACTGAAAAATATGTACATTAATTAATATTGAAATGCGTATTAGAAGCCATTTGTCAGTGTTGCCTAAGTATTACTAGAAGCTTTTCAGTGGGTCAACATGAGTGCACTCAATTAGATTGGGCGGAGAGTAGTAATAAGAACACTTCTCGCACATTGCATGATGACATCGTTTAGGATGGTGATAGATTACGAGCATGCAATATCAAATTGATTAGTATACCAAATGATTACTTTTCATTGAAACATTTTGTGAAAAGAAACATCATCATTCGATGAAGCAAGATTTTCACTGAAAAATGTTATTTGAAATTTGTGTACAGGTGTATGTATAATTTTCAAACATTTTGCAAGGAAATTGAATAGATTGTCTTTTCAAAAATTAAGAAGTCAATCAAACACATATTGGAAAAATAAGTGCAGTGTGCTATCTGGCCATATCGCATACATACATACATGTATTTATTTGCAAATTTGGGTGCTGTCCATAGTGGCAAATTACAATTACTAAGCAAAATAAATCATTCAATACAATAAATCATTCATTTGGTATAAGAAAATAATACAGTAATAATTGCAATAATAGAGATAAATTATAAAATAAGAATAAGGATAAGTCATGTACCGCACATCACTGTCTCCTGATCTGGTGCTTTCATACCAACTCCTTGAATTTCCCAACATCAGAGGGCAAGGGGCTGAAAATGTCCCCTGGCAAACTGTTCCATTCTACTTCCCCACTTCCAATTAAAGATTATTTGCCCCAGTTACTATTCCACTGACTTCATTTTAATTTACGAGTATGACTGTATCTGCCCATATACAGGGTCTTTCTTATAAAGTAAGAACGAAAAGCAGCAGTTTTGTTATTCGCAGCTGCGGTGGCCTTGGCCGAGCTTGTGGCGCGCCATGGCCCCCTGCTTTAAGCGTGTGTACAATCCTGTATGAAATATTACCTTATAAAAGATGCTGGAAGTGTCGTCCTTCCTGGGTTATACAGGCATTGTATCTGGTAACCACATTCTGGCTGACGCGAGTGAGTTCTGGCACTGTAATGTTTCTGATTTTAAATTTTATGCTTTCTATTGAGCACTGAGTCAGTAGTGTCAAACTTATTTACAATTACGTGAATCTGCTAGTGAAGGAAATTGCTGAACAAATGCATCACCTACCCACCGAGCCGACTCGTATTTAAAATAAGTTTTACATACATAAATACGATGTTGAAATTATAACTGCCTCATGTTAACATCCGAGTTTCAGTCTGGCGAGTGAACACCTCCACGCTTATTGCAAGGTCAAGT
This sequence comes from Meconema thalassinum, assembly GCA_946902985.2. Lineage (NCBI taxonomy): Eukaryota > Metazoa > Arthropoda > Insecta > Orthoptera > Tettigoniidae > Meconema > Meconema thalassinum. Next base: position 73,809,802 of record OX336389.2, read on the forward strand.
ACAGTATATGCGCCTATGCGCGCGCTTTCAATACTACAGCAGGGGGCCGTGGCATGCCACAAGCTCGGCCAAGGTTACTGTAGCAGCGAATAACAAAGCTGCCGCTCGCCGTTCTTATTTTTTATGAAAGACCCTGTATGTACTTTCCTTTCCCAATCTCTCATGAATATCTTCCTATGCAATTTCCCCCTTGTAAGCTAAGAATATACCGCCTAGTCATGCTCTTGAATGTCTACCAGCCAGACTTTCTCATCCCAAATCCTGGATCATTCTACTCACACTACTCGTGGATCTGTCGTCCTCCAATACATACCTGGCGGCCTTCCTTTGTACCGGTACTTCTTCCAATTCCTTTATTAGGTACATTTGGTATGGATCCCTAAGAGCCGTGACAAATTTTTCAGCGCCTTCTTTCTTGAAATTGACCAAGTAGTAGGTTGTAACATGGTACTGCCCCCGTAAATTGAATTATTTAGGGACAAAATGAGAGTATTTTCCGTCCCCATGATAAAATTTGACTAGCAAATATAATTTCTGGAAGTGTGACACAAGAGGGTCGTGTTACAAGCTCGACGCTGTGGGAGAGCCCGATCACGTGATAGATTGCACAATGGACCCTTCTAGAAGGCTATATTTAGCATAGCAACAGCGAGTTTGGAAATTAATATTATAAATATTGTTATAAATTATGCTATTGGATCCCAGTCCACAGCCAATGAGGAGAGGTCTTATTGAAGACGGGATCAACTTTAATTACACAATATGATGAAATTATGCATTTAGGTCCTTAGAAGAAGATTTTCTTATTTGATAATGAAGAGAATATTAAGAGAAATTATGTCTGATACTTTAAAAACCGCAGATCGGTTAATCGACGCAGTAATAAGCATCAGAAATCTACGCGCTAAAATTATGGCGGGAGATTGATATGGTCGCCAAAAATACGACTTGGAGGGGGAGACCCAAGGAGCGAGGTTCTTATTCCAGCAGACTTTGAAGAGTGAGGAAGTGATTTTACTGGGTTAACGGAGATCCCAAAGCTTAGTCCGAGTGCGACGATTGTCGACTTGTGAAGACGCGAGTATAGCTAGGTGGAGCGTTAGAGATCACCGCGCTTCCATTCTGTGCGAAGTTGCGAGGAACATAGTAGTGATGATATCTCTTATATTATTGAGATTTGAAATTAAATAAGTGAACATTTATCAAGAACAGGTCGCCTACTATATAGTGTGAAAATTCGAGGGCTTAAATATTCACCGTTTCGACAATATCAGCCTGTCTAGTTACATTTCCAAATGTGTTGGAAACAGAGCTGAAGATCATTATAAATTGCAACGTGAAGTTGGCAAACGCAGTTCAAGTGAACTGTGGCGGAGGACTTTTAGTATTGGCGCAACACATAAACATTAACAGTATGACTATTATTATTATTCAAACATTATCATTCAACTTAATTAATATTGTTGATATGATGGACTAAACAGCCATGCGCCAGAGACATATTCAATAGCAGAAGTGAAGATACAACGATGGAGCTTCGTTAGACAACGTATTCTTGCATACAGACGTAGTGTACAGTTCACCTTGTGCATTTTCGTCAGTCTACGGACACTAATATAACATGAATTAGCAATGTAAACATTTCATTCACCATTTATATGAATATTTCCATAATTATATTCCAATGATGAAGCCGATACATATTTACGACGGAGAATGGAGACTTTACAGAAGAGATTTGTCGAGATGCTAGGGAAGGTAACCCAGCAACCCAGAAGAATTTGCCAGAAGGATGTCTTTCGAGCCCAGGCGAATGTTGGTGAATTCCAGAGAGAGACGTTTCTTATCTCTGAGGTCGCAGATCCAAGGTTCGAATGCAGATCCATATCAGTGTCTTGTACTGAGGAAACATCTAAAGTATTGTGGCAATACCTACATTGATCTTCAAGTTTTCGTCTAAATAAGGTATTAGTGTATCTCAATTGTTATATAGAGCTTGATTAGTGACATTCTGAGCAGCGTTTTTATTCCATATTTCCAGGAATCTTATTCCATATGTTCGGCGATTTTTATTACATATTTCTATGTTTCCACATTTCATGTATTTCAGTGCTTTTATGTATTTTACACTTCAGATGTGTGTTGAGATTTTTATGCTGCAAGATTATTTAGAAGATGATTGCATTTCATCTATTTTTCAAGTTTATTCTACGGATCAGTTGTGGAACTGACATTAAAAATTTTGTTTGAGGAACCATATTGCCTCATTGGAGACTAGTCGTTTCGACTCTCGAATTTTAATAATTTCATTTAACTGAGTATTCTGACATTGTGTCATAGCTTCAAATTAAATTCTTATTAAATTTAATTTGAGCACTTTAATGTAACGACATATAACTTCAAGAAAAGAAGAAACATCGAATGATATTGTTATATCATTATTGTACATAAACTATCGACGATCTAAGAAATACTAGTCGTTTGATAAGACCGAAGTCTTAATTCCTATGAACATTCTTTGTGTAGAGTGGAAAAACTTTAAGACATTGACAAACATTTCTTATTATCTGTAAAGCTAAGAACTTTGTTCATTTAATATGTTAGAGGAAATTCCTTCTGATGGAAGATTATTCAAATCTTTGGCTAGGAATTCAAAGCTAGTTTATCCCGGTCAGGATTGAATTCTATCTGACACTATAAATAACATGTGTGTTATTTCATTCTATTTGTGTAACATCAAGTCATTTTGTGGACATGATATTACAACGATAAACAATTTATAGCTAGACAAGTGAGATGAAACAGGATTATTATTTTTATTACATGTATTTGCGACAGACGAGTTAACAGTTAATTATCTTGTTGTGGAGTAAACTTTAGGAGGTTAATCACGACTGTCTAATATCGTTCATTACAATTGGAAGTTTCGTTTGAAGAACTTACGTATGTATAATTGTAGTCCAGTAATCATGTGCAATGATACTGAGGGTCATGCCATTATTTGAGAGAAATTCCTACATAAGATATGTTAATAACAATTAATCCCTTTTGATTATTGTTTAACATAGTAGATGATTATTGTTTATGCCATATTTACTGTTATATGAGGTTTTGTAGAGCTATGGAGTGCGAGGGAATTCCGCATTTTTAGGAAGTCAAAGTATTGTTGTTCTTTGATAAAAAGGCATGTATCATGATAAGAGCCGTTGTATACAAGTAGTTAAGTTCTTGTGAATTAACGATTTAGCTGTGTTAACAGGAGGGTTTCAGCGGAAAAGCAACATGAGAAAGATTGTCTACTCACGTCTATAATACTATTATTACATTTTTATTAAACCCGAATTTATGTAATTACGTACAGCTTACCTTAATCAGTCGACTGTATTATACCGATATGATAAATGAAACCTATATAAGACGAGGTGTATGCAGTATATTGAAACTACAGAACGTTAAAGAAAGAGTGGTTATGTGAAAAACCAGTGTATATATTTAGTTAAGATTTTTGTTGTAACCGAGAAGTTAAAATCTCGAAAGTGTCGCGTTAGCAACACTAGATAATGGATATTATTATAAACATATTACATGTAAATATTTTTGTGGAAATGATTTAATTAGTTAAACAATTTAATAGGATTTATCAATCAATTGTTTTGGAATAGAGTGTGTTTATGAGCGGATGTTTTGGGAATGAATGATTGTTTATTGTTAAGAGCATTATGTGGAACCGTATTGGTCTAGAACAATCCGGAGTGCGAATGAGAGTGTGTATAGATTTTTTTTAGAATGATTGGTTAAGAAACAGGGTAGTTATATGAACTTTTTTAAGATCTAAATGTTAATTTTTACGTGTTTTATAAATGCACACATGCAGTCTCTGTGGGCTAGCAAGCATGATTCACCGTTAGCTCTGGGGAGCAATGACATAATATTTAAGCAGGTGTAGACTCACAGCCTTCTGTTTATTGTATAAACCAGTTTTGAGTTCGGCGTGATGCCAATATTTCATTGATAAAACCAAGTTTCTGCACGTGCGTTCTACAACGCAGGTTTGTGAATGAAACCATGTGTATGGAATGCCATTCTAGGCTTCACTAAACGTTTATATTTCTACGCTGTGAAGGCCTATATCAAGCCAAGATTTATACTCATAATTTTAATACAGCATTGTAATAAGATGTAGAGTTGAAAGGAGGTGTGAAAGAGTAGGTGTTTTTAATTTTAATGTTAATTGTTAAATTCATTTGTTGTTATTTTGTTTATAGTAGAGTAGTTTACCTTTTTGTTAATAAATTTGTTCAGATTGTTTTCCATTGTTTTGGAGTGATTCATTTTAAATATAAGGAGCAGAGTATTGTGGATATAATGTAGGCGAAGCTGAAGTCCCAGTCCCCGAGGTAAGTAAAGGTGAGTGCCCCGTGTAGTTGGTTGTTGATCCACAATATTCTTGTAACTGCTGTCTGTAAATCCCTAAAGGCCATGTTGGAAGCGATTTCTAATGTTGTATATGCCGGAGCAATGAGAAATAGGCAATCCAGCGGGGGCAATGGATATTCCAACAGGATCCTTTCCGGATTATCGGTTATCAGCAAATTTACAGTGAGGGAAATTATGAATCCCAACAAAAAAATAAAACACATCTGCTGAATCAAGATCACAGTGGTTTTCTACCCTAACTTTTGTAATAGAGCATCTTTGAGAGTCAGAAAATGTGTTTGGCCATATTCTACGATCTTAATATCGAATTCAAGCCTACGGGTTCCAGGCCCCTGATGAGTAACTGCTGAAGTTCCAGGAGTTGATGCTCCAGTGTTCATAGTAGAGACGGCATTTTCTTCTGTCACAGACTGGCCGCGTGGCACAGAGGTAACATTCTTGCCTGTGGTTCCCAAGGTTACAGGATCGTATCCTGGCCCAGCCAGTTGGCATTTGAGGTTGCTTAAATGTGAGGCAACCATGTCAGCAGATTTACTGGCATCTTAAAGACATAATTATTCATTTGACAAAAAAATAGCTGGTAAATACAATATTTCAAAGGGTTCTACACTATTACTATAAATAATACTGTGAACTGCTGTACAGTAATAGCAATATACCGTCAATTGATAACTGAAAATTTGAGTCGCAATGACAAATATCAAAATTAACACAGCTGTGAGCTGCCATAAAACAAAAGAATGAAGGGTGAGACTAAGCCATGATCAAGCTGAAGAATTTTTGTTCTAAGCTAAAAATTAATTTTATTTGAAGTTGTCCTACTTCTTAACAATATCAACTGAGACACATGCTCCTTTAACTTTGTAGAGCCACTTAGATGCATGGCGAGATCAGAATACTGATAACAATGACGCCATCTTGTTTCAAGTACAGTACTTACCGTATCCAATAACAGCAGCTCTTATTTATTTCCTGTACAAGTTTCAGGTGAAAGATCCTAGAACTCGCATTCCTGCCTCTGTCTTACCAACATTACTCTCCTTAATTGTGGCCCTGGGGCATATTACAGAGAAAGGAATTCATCCAGACTCATAAAACAAAACAAGAGTCCAAAACCCCAAATAAATCTACAGCAGTTGGAGTTGGTAGATAAACACTGTAAAAATGAAGTAGATGATGCATTTCATTGGGCAGAAATTTGGCTGTGTACTTAAAATGCTGTTCTTCGAGCATTAAGAGTTTCTGTAAATAGGCATCACAAAGTTATTGATTAAACTGCATCTTAGAAGGGTAAAAGGCTTGATGTAGAGAAGATTTGCAAGGACTGCATTATGTCAATGCTTTATAGAATCTACACTACAGTATATTTCATCCTCTTTGCAGGCATTTCTCAACGGTTAATGCTGTCCCTACAAAATTTTATCTTATGTTACTTTATTTAAGAATGGTATAGGATTGGAAAACCATTGCAACACAGCACATAATACATATTTGCCATTAACTTAATTCATTATTTTCAATTAAGTGAAAAAAATCAGCATATAGCAGGCAACACTGTAATTTGTTGCTTTCTTTCTTTCTATAAGTAAGTTACCATGCCAGACCACTGAAGAGTTTAGTTCAATATATTTCACTGTTGATGCATTTAGACTAGGAAGTGTATTCCAGAGAATGAATTACCGGTACGCTATCCAAGGTTTGAAAATATCAGTGGCGACTGGCGGCCCCTGTACCTGGTATACCACAAGTGCACTCTTTCCTCTTTACTCACCCCTTGCATGTGTTAACCAAAATCAATAATTATGCTATATGTTCATGGATTTCTTTTGACATACTTCCAGCCCTCTGTTGATATACAGTTCAACCGAATAATTCACTTCGGGTTATTTTTCTCTATACATGAAAATGTCCCGTACAAGATTGTTATGCGGGGCTACATATGTGGATGGGGGCGTGGCCAGACGTGAGGAAAAAGAAAAGAGTACACTTGCGGTATACCAGGTACGGGGACCACCAATGTCCACTGGAAAATATGTATGTCAGATCTGATTTCTGGTACAACTTCTGTCTTAAACTGTCACTACATGGAACTTCATGGAACTTGGAATCCATAGTTCTTTAAAACAAAGAATCCCGCAAATATACACCAATAATGTTATCTTATGGAAGTATATGCTTTTATTAATTTTTGTGATAGGAACCAGAATGTCTAAAAATTTTACAGTTTAATTTTATAAATTTTAAATTATAGAATATAACAAAATATGCTCCAATGTATATAGCTTACTTTCTTTATGGTTGCTTGCATTCTATTGAGTGTGCAGAACCTACTTCCTTCATGGTAGCTAACATTCTACCAAGTATTGTGATAACTTGAATAGTTTGAAAGTAACCCAATTGGATTTTGTAATCCACATTCATTTACCTTGAATGTATTTGAACTTGTCAATTAGTTACGATATAAAATAAATGAATTGTAGAGTAGAAGCATATTATTGTAAGCAAATTGAAAACTTGATCTTCTAATTTGAATACTTCCTAGGTTTCCCTCCCTTTTTGTTGCTTTAAAAGAACAGTGTATTAACGTTCCCAAGCCCAAACTTTGATACATCACTTAAGATTTTCAGCATTGAATAGCTTGTAACAGTTTTACAACATTTGCCAAAATAGAAAGATAATCGCGGTATACAGTAGAAGACCATGTGTTTGCTATTTAGCCTATATGTTATTAGCTATATTGTCAGCCTCATGTGAAACCCCAAATGTGCAAAATCAAAATGCTTACACTTTAGGAATGATAATATTGTCACAGTAGCGTTCAAAACTCTTGAATTAAAGATCCTTTGTCAATAATAATGCATACCGGTAGTGCCAAATGGTTCTCCAAAGATGCATATTCATGGCTTACAAGTGGAAGACATTACAAGCCATCTATTAACATACATGTTCTCTTGCAAGCATACTATACAGTACAAACCATCTGTTTCATTAAGGAGATATTTTCAGATATTTCATAATTTTAAAGGAGTCTTCTCTGTCAATTGGAATACCTCATGTTTGGTGAAGTTTTATGAAAGATCATATTTTGTACTTCTTTGCATACCCATTGTTGATGGGTTCATACTATAGGATAACATAAAAAATACTGTTCATTTATCTGACCTCAGCACTCCCACAGAATTTGGGAAGAAGGGCTAAGTTGTTAAACATTGTTTGACTGACACACATGTGAATTCAGAGTTTTCTTCTAAGTTATTGAATAGTTTTACTAAGAATTAAGTGCTGATTGAGAAGATACACGGGTTGAAACTTTAATAGTGACGACATTGTTCTACATATGACGCGAATGGAATCAGTGTTTCTTGTTTCACTAGTGAAACGAGGCTTTCAAATCGCACCCTCAATACAATACCAACATAACTCAAACAGAGCAATATTGAAAGAAATTATATTATAAGGTTTAAGGCCATGGGTAAAATATACATAGCATACAGTGCACAAAGAACATAAGCTACATAGTGCATCTCTGCCTTAAAAGACAGAACGAGTTAAATGGAGTGCGCTGATGCCAGATTAACTGTACATAGAAAGTTGTGCAAGGCCCCAAGCACGTAATGTGACAAAACTTTTATACAGGCATGTTCCTATTGAAAGACTTCAAAGTTTCCAATATATGTGTTTGACGCATATACAGTAATTGTACCTCATGCGGCCGTACGGACCAAACAACAGTACCATATTTTAGGTATGAGACGTCAAAGTTCTGAGTGCAATTTAAATGCATTACAATTTTTAATTTTTGTTAACATAATAATGTTGTAATATTACATTTTTCACAAATGTAATACTATTAGGAAGTTAATAGTTAAAATACATCACATGGAAGCAGTGTACGAAATGCAATAAATTAAGAAAGCTATCCGATACCGAGCGCTGGTTTGTTTTGAAAACTATTTCAGACATTTATAAACATTTTCTTCTCACTTAGTTACCAACATACAGTCAATAATAAAATTGACTCTCGCTACCAAACTTTACCGAGGATTTTCAATTATTATTTAATAAAAAACAAAACATTGCTTTTTTAATGTAAATTGTATTGCCCATGAAAAGAAAGTTTCTTCTATCAACATCAGGCAATCTAAAAATAATCTTAATTCATTTTTTTAATATTTTTCTATCATGGGGTGATAAGTTCTTTTATTTGCAAAAATATACATTTGCACCAAAATAACTTAATTGTAAAAATTAGGCTTTCTAATCACTTTTAATTTCACATTATCAGGAAGAGCAGAAAACTCTCTACAAGACCAAGTAATCATTTTATTAGAATTATCATTTTGCATTATGGGAAATAGGCAAAATAAGGGGGGGGATAGAAAGGACGAAGATAATGCAGGACATACGAGAGCGAGTGAGAGGCAAATACTACTCCTAATTTTATGCTCTCTTTTAAGGTAGAGACGTGGTACAGCAATGTCATTGACAAAACCTCCACTCATCAAACTCTCTAGCTTTATACGTGTGACTACTGTCGACCAAAATATTATGTGCACTCGAGTTTGAAGGTTGTTTGTGAAGTAACCAATATACCTACATAAAATCCAGTAACATCATCATTTTCGTTGTTCAATTCTACGTTAGTTCATGTAGGATTGGAATTTTTAATTAATATTTTAATATTTTTTATCGCAGTTGGAATACAAAAATGCCCGTTTTTAACCCTAAACTTGGCAAGTCCAGGATCTAGGATTTAAAATTATTATTTTATGGAATACATACTGTGGAACAGGTATAAAAAAATAGAAATTCACAGGAAAATTGGTAACTTTTATTTTTGGGCACTTTTTGAGAAGTATCTTATAGGATACATTGCCAAGTATAGCGAACTTGAAAAAAATATCATACGTTCTGGAGTACATACAGTAAAGCAGCATTTCATACAGTAAACAATAGTAAAAATATTGGCATATTTATTATTTAACACAAAACCCAATAAATGACCATGAATGACAACAATAACATTTATTAGTTATGTATAAAATAATGGAAAACCCTCAATAATACCCAAAGAAGATCACATAATTCTCCAAAATCACAACTTCTGACAGTGCAGTCCTTTTCTTAGTATGTTACTTTGTGTGGTAAGAAAGAAAACAGTTCCTGCTTTCTACAAAACATAACCTTAAATTGCATTTTCTGCAAAGAACAGTGGTTTGACCCTTGGCACAAAACCTACATCTTCCTTTGGCGGCATGAATGGGAAAATGGTCAATACCATCGTATCGCACTTCATCAACGGGTCTGGGTGCTATAGAACGGTGGATTTTGTGTGCCAGTGTTTTCAAGTCCTGAGAAGAAGGTCGCCCTCGCTTCTTTGATTTGTAAGCGAGGGCCTGACTCACTGCAAATCTAAATGCCTTTAGAGGCATAGGGTCTTTCTCTTGCAATTGAGTTACCTCATGTCTGTATAACAGCCATGCATTATTGACACAGATGTCGAGAATCTGGGAAAAAATTGCCATATACCAACAATGGGTTACGAAAGCAGTTCGGTATAGAGCGACAAGCATATCTGACAAATCCACACCACCCATATGCGAATTATAATGTTTGACAATTTTAGGACAGTCACTATCTATCTTTTCACCTGCATCTTTCACATACCTCTTGATTGTTGACACAGGATGAGCAGCCACATAGGAGCTCCCTAGAATTACACATCAATTATCAAACCACTTGATGATCGCCAATTTATTGTCATCATCAACTAACTGATGATGGCTTCCTCTACCTTGTTGCTTGAGCTCTAGTTTCACAGCCTCTCAGACGGTTGCTGCGCAGTGTTCCTAAGCTTAGGATTCCACAGTCTTCACGCAGAAGGTGAATTAGTTCTAGTGACGTAAATAAATTGTCAAAATAGATCACAGAGCATGGAGCGCTGACTAATGATTTGCATAGTGCAATAACTACCTTCCCCAGAAACCAACGGAATCTTCTTCTACAGTAAATGTGTACCCTCGAAATGTGTCAGCGCCACCATACAACAGAAAATCACAGACCAATCCTGAAATACCAGATCTGACAAACATTTTGAAACCCCACTTTTTGGGTTTACTTTTCAAATATTGGTGCCTAGATCCAGCTCTAGTACCTTTATATGGCACCATCATTTCATCTATAGAACTCCTCCTCTCTTGCTCAATAGACAAACAATTCTGTCTCACTTTTTCCACAAGGGTCCTCATTTTAAAGTACCTATCCTCATTTTTGTTGTCATTGTTTACAAAATGTAGAAACCTCCTGAGAGCTTGGTATCTCTTCAGTGGCATAATATCAGCTATTAGTAATATTCTTGTTCCCTGTGCCAAATAGTCTGTGTAGGCTGGTAGCTGAATGATACCCATTACGAGTTCAATTAACAGAAAATCACACATCTCAGTAACACTAGTGTTCACGCATCTCCCCGTCTGCTGAGTGGAGTATAAAATAGTATTTTCCACAATCATCTCAATCACATCATGACTGAAGAACTTCATAAAATATTCCAGTGGTGTACCAACTTCGTCAGGAGTAGTGAAAGAATTATCTTCAATGTCAACACTGTGCTGGAATTCACCCTCGATCCATCTGAAATAATATGTTAAACTATTTGTAAATGCACATAAAATAACATACATTCATAGTTCAAACTGTTATGAATTGATATTCAAAATAAACATATTTGTCAACAGGAACCTACCTGAATTGTCTTTTCTGTGCCCGTTGCTGGGTACGGTTAGACACAGTAGGCCTATCATTTTCAGATGGCAACTGAGGACTGTGCTGGTCTTCATTTTCCTCAATAAGTCCACCTCTATGTTCATTTACATTCATAATAGCTGTTAAATTCGGAAAGTCCTTAGTAATGTCAGGACCATTACTTAGGCTTTCTCGTAACACTAATTCTTCTTCTTCCTCATCTTCTTCTGCCTCAAGTTCAAAATTAGGAGGGCATATTGTGTCCTCTGCCGCTTCTGAGGTTTGAAATAAATTTCTTTCATCTCCACTTCCACCTACATCTTCTTCTGTATCAGATTCTGCCCCAGGAACTGGCAGCATTGAAAGAATCTTCTCTGCACGTGACATGTAAAACCTCTTCTGAAAGAAAAATGTAAACACTCTTTCATTAGAGCTATTTTTTTGTGAATAAAAGGTGCTAAAATGAAAATAATTAATGTACAACTAACAAACTCAATGAATTCCCGTTCTAATTGGGTTGGGTACTTTCAATAGGTACGATTTGAGTTTATGTTATGAATCTCGCAGGGCCTGGCAATGTATCTCCTGAGATACACTATTTATAAACCCTCAAATAATTATTATATTGAATGAGATGGGTTACATTAAGGTAAAAGTTAAATCCTTCATTATCTAAATAAAATTTGTACAATAAAATGGACAACTATTTACAAAAAACAATATTACATACCTCTGGAACACATGATCTGTTCATGTGGGCGGCCATCTTGCTGACTTCCAATATTAGTCTGGATGTTCACGGCCGACTGGATACGCTGCGCTCTATACCGGCCTTGACAATCCCTGTTAGAGCCCATGCATAACGTGTAATTGGAAAATTACTACTCGTCGCCGATAGAGGGCACTCCCATCCCATTATAGGCGCGATTAATAAACAGCTGTACAGTACGTTTATTAAATGTGTAATCTCGAGAACCATTGGATGGATTTTCATGCGACTTTCAGCATTCTGTAAAGGCAATCTCGAGGAAGATTTCTGTAGAAAATAATTTATTTATGATGAAAGGGAGCCAAGCAGTAACGATTTCAGTGAAGAGGTCGAAAAAAGAGCCTGGCGTCCGTGCGCTTTTTAAGCTATTTTATTTTGTGATATAATTTGCATTTTGATATTGCGGGAATTATAATGATAATATATAGTGTGACTAGCAACCCGCCCCGGCTTCGCCCGGAAACAGTTATGAATGTGCTAGGAATTCCTGTCAGACGTAATTTAAGAATGGCGAGGGGCATGAGATACAAATCCCCCTTCCGCCCAAATTAAAGCACTTATATTGGGCGATATATCGAAGATAGAGATATGCTCTCGCGGACTTTTTTGTAGAATTTTTCATGCTGAACAATTCTTACACTCATAGTATAGGCTATTGATATTTTTAACGGTTAGTCCAGCGTAAGCTAAAAAAGCGCACGGACGTCAAGTTCTTTTTTCGACCTATTCACTGAAATCTGAAATCGTTACTGCTTGGCTCCCTTTGATCATAAATACATTATTTTCTACAGAAATCTTCCTCAATATTACCTTTACAGAATGGTGAAAGCTGCATCAAAATCCAACCAGTGGTTCTCGAGATTATCCGTGACATCCAAGAATCGGGGACTTAGTTTACACTAAGTAGAGATACGTCTTTGTCGTGCAATGCTTGGTCAACAGCGCTGTGTGAGCAGTTGAGTAACTAACAAGATTTCATGTAAAATGTCTCATTGTCTAGGCCGGTTGTGGAGAGCGCCGCTCGCATTCAGTCGGCCGTGGGATGTTGTACGTAGTTCTATCACATGTCCAGAGAGAGCAGCACATGATGGATAGGTAATTCAAAGTAGTGTCTAGCAAGATACATTGTCAAGAGGAGCCACAACTTGAATGTTGTAGATGCCAGACAGGGGAAAAAAAAGTACGTATCCTATAGGATACATTGCCAAGTTTAGGGTTAAGCGTGTTTCAACCATGCATCACATTTAAGAATTATTATCTCACAAACCCGTCATCAGATCGAATCCAAACATTAACACCATATACACTGGAATGTTGTTTAACTAGTTTATTAATTTCAAAATTTTGTGAGTCCAAGAAACCAAGTTGTTATCATTTTTGTAAGGTAACGTTTTCTCAGCTCGGGGTCGATGGAAAATGTAGTTCTTGGTCGCGTTGTAATCCTTATACATCCAAAAGGTATGGTGCACGACTGTGGAATACGTAAATTAATTCACTTAATTTATATCGGTTTGTATTTGTACGGGGAAATAAGACATGGTTCACCAGCTAGCCGCTCCGGGGAATGCTGTACAGCGTTGCTGAGATGGAGGCCATCACTTCCGAGCGAGGCGCGCCATGACGCGTGTTGGGCTCCATCTTGGCAACGCTGTACAGCTTTCCCCGGAGCGGCTAGCTGGTGAACCATGTCTTATTTCCCCGCACAAATACAAACCGATATAAAATAATTGAATTAATTTACGTATTTCACAGTCATACAGAATAACTTTTTGATGTATAAGGATTACAACGCGACCAAGAACTATATTTTCCAACGACCCCGAGCTGAGAAAAAGTTACCTTACAAAAATGATAACAACTTTCCTTCTTGGGCACACAAAATTTTGAAATTATTACACCAGTTATACAACATTCCAATGTATATTGCGTTAAAATTTGAATTCGATCTGATGACGGATTTGTGAGATAATAATTCTTAAATGTGACGCATGGTTGAAACACGCTTAAAAACGGGCACGTTTTGTGTTCCAACTGCGATAAAAAATATTAAAATATAAATTAAAAATTCCAAACCTACATGAACTAACGTAAAATAGAACGATGCAAATCATGATGTTATTGGATTTTATGTAGATCTATTGGTTACTTCACAAACAACCTTCAAACTCGAGTGCACATAATATTTTGGTCGACAGTAGATACAGGCACTTGAAAAATAAAATGGTTTCATTAATGCGCTGAAGCAATTCTGGTGCAGATTATTGCCTCATTGGATGAATAACACCAATAATATGGGAAGTTCTGAAGCCATATTTTCGGTGTTGCCTATACAACCTATCAATTTATACTTTTCAATCGGTCTACACGCGTTTGCCCAGTTAGATTAGGCTTGGGCTCTCTCTCTCTCTCTATATATATATAAATATATACAGTGCTTTTCTTCTAAAAAGAATTTAAGGGGTACTCTCAGTTGGGGAGCGTGATGGCGTAGTGGCTTAGCTGCTCGTCTTTCACCCGGACGGCCGAGGATCGAATCCCGGTGACAGCTGGGTGGAAATTTTACCCGAAAAGTCACGTGGCGTCAGGAAGGGCATCCGGTCTTAAATCCCCGGCCAAAATCAAAATGAGCCAGGTTGGCTCCGGCGACCCCAATTAATTGGGATAAGCCGAAGAAAGAAAGAAAGAAAGGGGTACTCTCACTTCTAGTCGACAAAACATCACGATCTTGCAATTTTTGGCAATTTGCAAAGTCCGGTCATTGTTTGTGTTCGAATCATTAACTTTCAGCTTTTTCGATTCCTGGGTGGATGTTAAATAGTTCATTATTTCCTTCGTCCTTCAAAACTAACCACATGTACAAAACAACAACCTACCCCGCCTCCAAACACTAGCCTGCGTGCTTATAAGAACGGAGTATCGAGTTGCCGACCAAAAGAAACTGATTCGATTGATTGATTTACATCGAGGATTACTCGAAATCTCCTCCAGCTGTTGTGAACAGCACGTTGGCGCCAGCTGATCGATGAACTTTCCAGTCGGAAGTGATATTTGACGGACTATATACAAATGTACCAATACCTTTTTAAATAGTTTTCAAATATTGAAGGGGTACGCGTACCCCCTGTAAAAAGCACTGTATGTATATACACACATCAAAAAAAGTTTTGCATCACCTCGGTTCCAAGAGTTCCGGAACCTTTAAATACAAAGGGAATAGAGATCAACACAAACAACATTTCAGCTCGTTTTATTGCTCATGAGACCCACACATTGCATGTTGTACCATCATACAGCTAGACTTTCAGCATTTGTGGTCCAGATTGCAGTACACACCACTACCTCTAATACCCAGTAGCACGTCCTCTTGCATTGATGCATGCCTGTATTCGTCGTGGCATACTATCCACAAGTTCATCAAGACACTGTTGGTCCAAATTGTCCCACTCCTCAACGACAATTCGGCGTAAATCTCTCAGAGTGGTTGGTGGGTCAAGACGTCCATAAACAGCCCTTTTCAACATATCCCAGGCATGTTCGATAGGGTTCATGTCTGGCGAACATGCTGGCCACTGTAGTCGAGCGATGTCGTTATCTTGAAGGAACGCATTCACAAGATGTGCACGATGAGGTCGAGAATTGTCGTCCATGAAGACAAATGCCTCTCCAATATTCTGCCGATATGGTTGCACTATGGGTCGGAGGATGTCATTCAGGTATCGTAAAGCCGTTTCGGAGCCTTCCATGACCACCAGTGGCGTACGTCGGCCCCACATAATGCCACCCCAAAACATCAGGGAACCACCACCTTGCTGCACTCGCTGGACAGTGTGTCTAAGACGTTCAGCCTGACCAGGGTGCCTCCAAACATGTCTCCGACGATTGTCTGGTTGAAGGCATATGCGACACTCATCGGTGAAGAGAACGTGATGCCAATTCCGTGGGGTCCATTCAGCATGTTGTTGGGCCCATCTGTACCGCGCTGCATGGTGTCGGGGTTGCAAAGCTGGACCTCGCCATGGACGTCGGGAGGGAAGTTGCGCATCATGCAGCCTATTGCGCACAGTATGAGTTGAAACACGACGTCCTGTGGCTGAACGAAACGCATTATTCAACATGGTGGCATTGCTGTCAGGGTTCCTCCGAGCGGCAATCCGTAAGTAGCGGTCATCCACTACAGTAGTAGCCCTTGGGCGGCCTGAGCGAGGCCTGTCATCGACAGTTCCTGTATCTCTGTACCTCCTCCATGTCCGAACAACATCGCTTTGGTTCACTCTGAGACGCCTGGAAACTTCCCTTGTTGAGAGCCCTTCTTGACACAAAGTAACAATGCGGATCGATCGAACTGCGGTATTGACCTTCTAGGCATGGTAGAACTACAGACAACATGAGCAGCGTACCTTCGTCCTGGTGGAATGACTGGAACTGATCGGCTGTCGTACCCCCTCCGTCTAATAGGCCCTGCTCATGCATGGTTGTTTACATCTTTGAGCAGTTTTAGTGACATCTATGAACAGTCAAAGGGACTGTATCTTGGATACAATATACACAGTCAACGTCTATATGCCGGAGATCTGGGAACCGAGGTGATGCAAAACTTTTTTTGATGTGTGTATATACTGTATATATAAAACACACTTTCCTGAAAAATATTACATGTACTGTATTAATATTATTCATTGATAAAGGGGGAATTTTAGGATATACCTGTATCACCTATAATACTAATACATGCAATTTTTGTTTTATTATATATATATAGTTACCCCCACCGAATCAGGCAAAAGTGTGTTGGCCAGCTGGAAGGTATAAATTGATAGTGACACCAAGAGCTCAAAAATGACGTATTTTGAGGTGCGATGTGTCATATCATTGTCCGAGATGAGACAAGGGTCAGATTACAAAAGAAAAAACTGAAACACCAATCAAACAAGTAACATCATGCAGATCACCACAGAATTAAAATGTCATCAGAATCCCACCATGGGAAGGTGATGGTGTTCTCTGAGTGTATACCCTACCCCAAATACAGACAGTCACTGTACCGTTTTACTGTTCACACTTGGAACATTACCTGCGACCAGCATTGAGAAAGAAGCAGTCATTTTGCACAACAATGCTTGGAAGCATGTAGAGCAACCTGTAGCTGATATGTTACCAAAACAGAGCTGAGAGGTGTTTCACCACACTGCCCAGACACATACACCTCTGTGACAATGGAACCACTTCGTGGCATTCACCTCCAAGCTGTTCCAGGTAACAGACTGCTTCATCCAAACCATCATCACAACAGGCAATGCTATTAGATTCCACATCACTGGCAGAGGGTTGTACTCAACACCGGTGACTATATGAAAGGGCTGTAAAAGTTTCACAGAAGTATCTCTTTTTATCAGTTGTAAATGCATGGTTGCAACTGCTTGAGTTCCAACCCACATATTAAAGTCTGGATAAGTTTGGATCACCATTTATTTATTTTGCTTAATATTGATTTGGGGGTTGAATTTCATGTGTGGCAGAAATTAGGGTTGATTTTTATAATCTAACCCTGACCCTATTAAAACCTTTGATTGCTAGTATGTCCTTCATTTTCCAGCATTCATGGCAATTATCTCCTAACAGGGATATGCCCAGGGTGACCATACTCGAATGGGTTATAGAGAACTGTATCTTGCCCCACTAGTTGGGCGTTATTTGTAATGGGTTTGGTAAAACGTAATAATGTTAATAAAAGCGCTCCACTGTTGGGCGTTATTTGTAATGGTTTAATGAACTTCTTTACTGTTAATATGCAAAGGTTAATAATTAAATAGTCGCCCACTTTTGGGTGATCAATATGAAACATTTAATTGTGTATTAATTTAATAGTGTATCTGTATTGTTGACAGCTTCACTAAAAAAAGTACATAATGTGCAGTATTATATGTAGCCAAGGCGCCAGACCATCCATATATCATGATCAAAATAATATATTAAACCTCGGTTAAACAGAGGTAGAGCAGCGAAATTCCTTTCTCCAGCCGTAGTGAAACTTACGTAATATAACCTTACGATAATTAGTTTAGGAGTGTGGTGTTGCCTTATAGTAATTTCTAGCTACTAAAGGAAACCAGTCAAACATTTGAATTTAAAAATGAATTTAATATATAAAAACAAGTGCAAAAAGAATAAAATACTAATGATAATAATAATAATAAATTTAAATTAAAGAATCTACTGAATTTACTTGTATGATGGGTCTTGATTGGAAATTGGAGTATACTGAGTTAATTGAATAAATTATATATTGAATTTAATAAGCATGTGTGCCTTCTGATTTGACTGGAGTAATACTGTTTATATCGCTCACCGCATTGAAGATCATTGTAGTTGGATTGTTGCGTATAGAGTTCTTGATGGCCCTGATCTTCCTCAACGTAATGAATTTATATGTGGATGACGGAATAAATTCCATAAATCATCCCTGTGACAATAGCCTCGTACACAACCATGACACAGTTTGATGAGACTGAATGTCATATCAAAGTCACCTGCTTAAATAGTCAACTATCTAGTTTAGCACTGCGTTACAGATGAATGTTAATTTCCAACTCCATATCGCTACAAGTTCCACTCTTCTGTCTGTACGTCCAGCTCCAATCAGTCTCCTGCCAGCCATTCAATAATAACAACCATCCAGCTGGGCGGCCGTCATATATATATATCGTTCCCAGGTAGGGCACGTGTCTATCCCCACTTCTGCAGTCGCTAGGCAATTTTAGCTCGCCTTTCACATATCAATATTGACAATACTTCTTTGTAACATTTCTCGGGAGGTCCAGCCCACCTTTTGTATAAAGTTGCAAAGGGCCCAGCATTGTTAATGGCGAGTCTTCATAGAATCCCTTCTTAGTATGATTTGTTTACTGGTAGAATACTTGATGTGAAAGACATAAGTGCCTATTTATGTCATTACCAAGAAGCAGTGGATAAGCCGGCCTTCCGCGAATAACCCTCTTTCTTCCTCTGTACGTGTTTTCTTCAGAAATAGTATTCAGTCAAGCACCTAACTTATTTCAAATATAATGTGTATAGCTCCAAGTCCTTTCAATTTCCATAATATTCTACATTACCGCATAATAATAGATATACCGTAAACATATTAGTAAACATAATCTATATATATAAAGCACAAAGTTTGTCTGTCTGTCTGTCTGTTATGTATACAAATCTACACCGTTTCACCGATCTGAACCAAAATTTGTATACTTACCCTTTGGAACCCTGCGGGTAACCCCGTCAACATTAAATTTCGGACAGACCACCCCATGCCCTGCATTTTGGCCCTTTTGCACAAATCTACACCGTTTCACCGATCTGAACCAAAAGTTGTATATTTAACCTTTGGAACCCTGCGAGTAACACTGTCCACTTGAAATTTCGGACAGACCACCCCATTCGCTGCATTTAGGCCCTTTGGTCCAAATCCACACCGTTTCACCGATCTCATCCAAAATTTGTATATTTACCCTTTGGAACCCTGCGAGTACCACTGAATACTTAAAATTTCGGACAGACCACCCCATTCCCTGCATTTAGGCCCTTTGGTCCAAATCTACACCGTTTCACCGATCAGAACCAAAATTCGTATTCTTACCCTTTGGTGCCCTGCGAGTAACACTGTCTGCTTGAAATTGAGGACAGACCACTCCATTCCCTGCATTTAGGCCCTTTGGCCCAAATCTATACCGTTTCACCGATCTCAACCAAAATTTGTATATTTACCCTATGGAACACTGCGACTAACACTGTCTGCTTGAAATTTCGGACAGACCACGCCATTCCCTGCATTTAGGCCCTTTTTGCACAAATCTACACCGTTTCACCGATCTGAACCAAAATGTGTATACTTACCCTTTGGAACCCTGCGAGTAACACTGTCTGCTTGAAATTGCGGACAGACCACTCCATTCCCTGCATTTAGGCCCTTTGGCCCAAATCTACACCGTTCCACCGATCTCAACCAAAATTTGTATATTTACCCTTTGGAACACTGCGACTAACACTGTCTGCTTGAAATTGCGGAGAGGCTACTCCATCCCATGCATTTAGGCCCTTTGGCACAAATCTACACCGTTTCACCGATCTGAACCAAACTTTGTATACTTACCCTTTGGAACCCTGCGAGTAACACTGTCCACTTAAAATTTCGGACAGACCAACCCATTCCCTGCATTTAGGCCCTTTGTCCCAAATCTACACCGTTTCACCGATCTCAACCAAAATTTGTATATTTACCCTTTGGAACACTGCGACTAACACTGTCTGCTTGAAATTGCGGCGAGGCCACTCCATCCCTTGCATTTAGGCTGTTTGGCACAAATCTACACCGTTTCACCGATCTGACCCCAATTTTATATACTTACCCGTAGAACCCGACAAGTAACACTGTTCACTTTAAATTTCGGACAGACCACACTATTCCCTGCTTTTTGGCCCTTTGGCAGAAAACTACACCATTTCACCGATCTCAACCAGATTTTACATAATTACCCTTTGGAACTCGACGAGTAACACTGTCCACTCGAAATTTCGGACAGACCACTCCATTCCACGCATTTAGGCCCTTTGGAACAAATCTACATCGTTCACCGATAGAAAACAAAATGTGTATACTTACCCTTTCGAACCCGATGAGTAACACTGTCCACTTTAAAATTTGGACAGGCACTCCATTCCCTGCATTTTGGCCCTTGGCACAAAACTACACCGTTTCACCGATCTCAACCAGATTTTACATAATTACCGTTTGGAACTCGACGAGTAACACTGTCCACTCGAAATTTCGGACAGACCACTCCATTTCCCGCATTAAGGCCCTTTGTTACAAATCTACATCGTTCACCGATCGAAAACAAAGTGTGTATACTTACCCTTTGGAACCCGATGCGTAACACTATCCACTTGGAATTTCTGACATACCACTCCATTCCCTGCATGTAGCTCAGGAATTCCTCGGGGTTGCCAGCTTCCTAACTCACCAGTCATGAGCCCTTGAGGGTGTACCAGAAGTGGGGGGTCTACACACACCCTGCCTCTTTGAGGGCCTTGAGCAGAAGACAGGAGATATGAAAAGGAAAAGAAGGCAGACCCCTCGAAGAATGAGGGTATCAGGAAAGATGAGACAAAGCCAATTAAGGCGGGAAATTGAAAGACTCCGTAGCCCTCGGATACCCTAATACAGTCTGGGTCGGAAGAGAACAAGAGTTGACCAAGGGAGGCCGACAAGAAAGAGAACTGAAATGAGCCCGTCACCAGGAAGTAGAAGCGATGCCAGACTCAGCTGGGGTTCCGTGGTCGCCAACCCACTTCCCACAAGTTGTGAGACCCTGGGGGGGGGTCAGTTGTGAGAATAGCTTGCTGATTCATCGTGAGGTGACTTGAGAGTACTTTCCAGAGCCCGCCGTGTTATCTCCTGCTGTCTATGCTGATGCCAGCACAGGGCCGTTGCGAAACAGTGAGTGATTCCCGGTCAATCTGTATAGGACGGGGAACCCCGAACGTGTGTCATCATATTTCGTCATCATCTGCGATCATCTCAGGTTCGTGCAGCTTGGACCTATATTCTTTGTCTTTGCCGAGCAGTACGCTCTTTCACTAGACGCATCCAGTACAGGCCTAAGTCAGAAAATAAGGTTGAGACTTTGGAAGACATCGAAGCTAGACACCTGAATTACCTATATCAGTTTTAAAATAACACCATGTTCGTTTAGTAGTCATTTTTTCATTACCTTATTATTATCATCATAAGTGCAAATGACCTAGATGTTACGCGCATCATACCAATAATCACCGCCGCATAAAGTCTTTCTCGACTGTGATTTTTAAAATATTTATTTTTGGTTGGTTGGTTCTTAAGTTTAGGGGCTGCGACAACGCGGTCATGTAGCCCCGTGTACTTTGGGTGTGTGTAGAATCTGTCTGATAACCGGTGTTAATTGTGATGACTGTATTAGTGTGTGTTATCTGTTTTTTTAATTTAAGTACAAACTGCAACTTAGAATTCTTCAAATAGTTCGTACTTTTGTCGCCAAGCGCCACCGTCAACGACTACTAGGCCAAGTTCGGAACTTAGCTACTAGACGCCACTGCAGTCGACTCTTGGCAACGGACGTAGACATCTATGAGCGTTGTTTACCTATCCAATTTAGCTTCACACAGGTGTAATTAGTGGAAGGTTCAATAACATGCCATAAATCTGACATGGGACCGCCGGCTTTACTTCCCCTCCGAAGAAAGGCATACTGACGGATTTTTAACGCTCTTAAAATATCCGACGGCTTCGGCCGGGTTTGAACCCGCTATCTTGGGCATAGAAGCTCAGCATGCTACCAAATACGCCACCGAAGCCGCCATATGGTTATTTTTATTACAGTACATTGTGTACATTATACGTTGAAGTGTCAATTCAATACCGGTAGTAGTTTCCCTTATCATCCTCATCATAAGAGCAAATGACCTACAGTAGATGTTACGCCCATTACACCATTAATCACCACACACAATAAGTCTTCCTTGCCTGTGAATTTTGAAATATGTATTTCAATTACGGTAGTTTGTAAGTTTGACGTGTCAATTCAACAGTAGTTTTTATTATCATCCTTATCAAAAGGGCAAATGACCTAGATATTACTCCCTCATTGTCTTTGGGGGCAAATGACTTAGATTTTAAGTCCATTATATTTCTAAGGAGACCTTAAAACATTATCATCATTCCACCGGGCGAAGTCGGATACTACTGCTAGTAACTAATAAAAGGTAAAATGAAAAATTAAAAAATATTGATAATAATAATAATAATAATAATAATAATAATAATAATAATAATAATAATAATAATAATAATAATAAAATATATAAAATTATATCATTCTGGTCACAAATTGGGACCGCCACATTCGCCCCAGAGGATTATGGTATATGTCAACAATCATACCACCATAATTCTCTTCAACACATGTACAAATATCAAATATTTTACCCTGCACAATAATTACAAATGTCGACAATATTATACCCTTCAAAGCAATTACCAACATCAACAAATTATACCCTTCCAGTTTTACATATTTTTTTAAATTTCTTCATTCCAGTCTTCCAACTGTTCATAATGTCTGTTTCTTTCTTCTTTACATAATTAAAGCGACCTGTAAACAATGTACATCAAAATACCCTTCACTTTTATATTCTTGTTTTGGACATAAGTCATCGTTGCACTTATGTATATTTGGGTGGCTTACACCTTTGCTTTATATATCTTGAGGTCGTAGAATTCAATTTTCAGCCTGGTGTCGAACTGAATACACTATGGCTTGTTTGTGGGACTGCCAACTGATCAATTCACTTAATCACTTCACAACACTTGGTATGTGATGGGAATAACCAGATCTACTCCAGTCTCCCAGGAATTATAAGTATCTAGTGACACAGGCATATTATAGAAAAAATGAATCTTTATTAGCTTATATTACCTAAGGCAACATCGTTCAGTGCAAATGCAGTGCGCTAATTTGCTCCACATATATAGTATATAATTGTATATATCACACTCAAATACCCAAGCCTATAGCCGACAAAATATTATTTATATTTCCTCTGTGCTCACCAAGACACACAATATCCTAGAGTGGTGCAACACCTCGCCATTACCCTCTCGTTCAGACCATAATCATTCACTTAATATTAAGCGTCTTTCCTTTCTTACCATCAGTTATACTTCTATTACTCATGATACATATTTCCTTAAGGATCTCACATTGTAGATCCCGCATAATCGTTTTCCTACATCGTCTAATTACTCACCTTTTTAACCATAGTTACTCCTCTTATTTCTCAAAATTATGCTCCTTTCTACTCAAGATTACCTTTCTTTCGCGGAATCCGTATTCACTCACTTTATTTCACAAAATTATACTTCTTTCTATTCAAGATTACACCTCTTTATCACCCGTAGTTACTCACCTTATTTCTCAAAATTACACTTCTTTCTACTTAAGATTACCTTTCTTTATCACCCGTAATTACTCACCTTATTTCTCAAAATTACACTTCTTTCTACTCAAGATTACCTTTCTTTCGCGGAATCCGTATTCACTCACTTCATTTCTCAAAATTACACGTCTTTCTACTCAAGATTACCTTTATTTCACGGAATCCGTATTCACTCACTTTATTTCTCAAAATTATACTTCTTTCTATTCAAGATTACACCTCTTTATCACCCGTAGTTACTCACCTTATTTCTCAAAATTACACTTCTTTCCACTCAAGATTACCTTTCTTTCGCGGGATCCGTATTCACTCACTTCATTTCTCAAAATCACACGTCTTTCTACTCAAGATTACCTTTCTTTCGCGGAATCCGTATTCACTCACTTTATTTCTCAAAATTACACTTCTTTCTACTCAAGATTACCTTTCTTTCTCGGAATCCGTATGACCAATAAAATTTAATTTCTCCACTACAAAAAATGACTTACCTTTAAATCCTTCCATTACCATCCTAGCTACTGAAATATTAACAGTTCACAAAAATCTGCCTAATTAAATTACGGGCATCAAAATATAGCTTTACTTTCCTTTCTGACTTGGGAACTACCCTTAATGAATTAATATATGGGCTAATATAGGGTTCTATAATTTTATCCTGCAACATGCTTTCAATCTGCCTACTCACAGCTTCCTGAAATTTGTAAGGCACGAGGTAGCGGTGACCTACAAAAATACTGCGATCATGTACATTTAATGAATGTTCGTGGCAATTAGCTAATCCAATTCGGTTCTCAAATATATACTAATTCTCTTACAACACCTCCAACAATCAATCCACACGATCACTCTCTAACGCACTCTGTAATGCAGCCTTACGCAAGGTATCCTCTAGATAATCCTTCGTCATCATACCGCCTAAAATTGTAAAAAAAAAGAGGTTCCCTCTCAAGAGATACCCCAACAATCTCACCACTAACCTCACTACAAATATCGACTCCTTTAGTCGTTAATACCTCCTCAAGCGTACATATATTCTTAGAACCACCATATAACTAACTTCAATTATTAAATGACATGATCACATCTCCACCCATTCATCTGAATTTGACACTACCCTCCTTATAACTTAGCTGGACAGAATGTTGCGACATCCACTCAGAACCCTGAATTAATGAATAGGCTATACTAGATTTGGAATCAATAACCATACCTGTGTTCCAATCTTACCTTCTTTTAAAATTTCTCCAACCACTTGTTTAGAAATTATGTGGGATATCTTTCCGCCGCAGTTAACACAATAGTAGTTCTAATTGGAATTTCCTATATATATTTTTTATACCATGTTCCTTCCTATTATTATAAAATGCTGCACTGATGCAAAACAAAAAACTGACAGCCACGATCAAAAAGCGTATCGATACACGCCCCTAACACATGTAATTTTAAGAATGAGTTAAAATTAATAACGGTAGGTTCTTTAGATACCTCCACAAATTCTCTTTATAAATAATTACGGATGTTTAGGTCATACGGTTCGCTCAAATAGTAATACCGACTTACATAACTACTCTATCTGGCATTTGTAAGTTCTTATCACCTTCTTCTTCGCTTCTATATTTATGTATAGTTATACTTTCCTCTTTCCTCATAGTAATAGTTTCTTCCTCCTCCGTATTGTATGTATTAATAGTAGCGCTGTATTTCGCCTTTCCGCCTATCACTTCCCCTATTCTACCTTCTATGGCACGCCACTGCACTTCATAATCTTTCTCTCTCTCTTTCATCCCATTTTCCCTTTCCTCTATCAACTTAATCCTTTTCTCTTTCATTTTACTTCTAAAAGTTCTTCCTGCACCCCTTTCCTTCATTTCTCCACTATCACTCTCCACCATTTCCTCTAACATCGTGCTTGCATGTGCTTTTTCTTCCTATTCTTGAGATTCCTTATCTCAGTCTTCTGCTTTTATTGTTCAATAATTATGTTTTTCTGCATTTCTATTTCTTGAGTGCTTAGTACTTTATTTATTTTACATACTTCCGCTCTTTCTTTCAAATTATTCTCTTTTTCTATTAATTCATATCTTAATATCTTCTTTTTCTCCTCTTTCTTACTACGTTCTATAATCTCTTCTACAGGTATCCAGCTTTCACATATCATCTCCGCTATGTCAGCTGACTGCTGTTCCTCACCTAAGCTACTTTCACCTATGTCTGTCCTACTTTCACCTACACTCGTCTCTAAATACTGCACATCTACTTCACAATCCTCTATCGTCTCTATCAACTCTACTATGCTTTTTCCTACTATCTTCGCTAACTGCTCTCCCTCATCTAAGCTACTTTCACCTATGTCTGTCCTAATTTCACCTACACTCGTCTCTAAATAGTGCACATCTACTTCACAATCCTCTATCGTCTCTATCAACTCTACTATGCTTTTTCCTACTATCTTCGCTAACTGCTCTCCCTCATCTAAGCTACTTCCACCTATGTCTGTCCTAATTTCACCGAGACTCGTCTCTAAATAGTGCACATCTACTTCACAATCCTCTATCGTCTCTATCAACTCTACTATGCTTTCTCCTACTATCTTCGCTAACAGCTCTCCCTCCTCTAAGCTACTTTCATCTATGTCTGTCCTAATTTCACCGAGACTCGTCTCTAAATACTGTATATCTATTTCTTTTTCACCTAACGTCTCCCCTATTTCTATTCTGCTTTCACCTCCAGCCACCTCTGATTCCAATCTGCTTTCACCTAAAATATATTCTACCTCTCTCATCCACTACAGATTTCCATTTTTCCATGTCTCTCATGTATCTTATTATCTCCCTACTGTGATTCTGCAATTCCATACTTAAGTTACATTCACCTACGTCTTCCTCCAGTCTACTTCCAATTACAGTCTCCTTACAGGCTGTATTCACTGATTCCTTAGCCTTCAACTCTACCACCTCCTTGTTTTCACCTGCGTTCAGTTTCATAGCCTAATTAGTTTTCTTTATTGCAGTATTCTGCTGATCTGTCTCCCTATTATTTCGATTTACTTCCTTATCTTTCACCCTTAATTGTTGCTTATCCCTGTCATCTTTTAATTCCTGAAGCATCTTCATTATTAAATTGTAGTGTCCTTCAGAATTCAAAGAATTATAATCCTCCATACTCATACCGGTGGCCACCTGAAATTTCTCGTCCGATATCATTTTGCAACACACTTAATACAATTACCCTCCAAAATTCACTTCACTTTCCCCCAAAATCAATCACTGACAATGCACTAATTCACTTCACTTTCCCCCAAAATCACTGACAATTTGCACTGAATTTACACTCACTCCTTCCGTAAATATCGTTTGGTTTTCGTGCCGCACAGTTGGGGGCCATTTGTAATGGGTTATAAAGAACTGTATCATGCCCCACTAGTTGGGCGTTATTTGTAATGGGTTTGGTTAAACTTAATAATGTTAATAAAAGCGCTCCACAGTTGGGCGTTATTTGTAATGGTTTAATGAATTCTTTACTGTTAATATGCAAGGGTTAATAATTAAATAGTCGCCCACTTTTGGGTGATCAATATGAAATATTTAATTGTATATCAATTTAATAATGTATCTGTATTGATGTCAGCTTCACTAAAAAGTGCATAATGTGTAGTATTATATGTAGCCAGGGCGCCAGACCATTCATATATCATGATCAAAATAATATATTAAACCTCGGTTAAACAGAGGTAGAGCAGCGAAATTCCTTTCTCCAGCCGTAGTGAAACTTACGTAATATAACCTTCCGATAATTAGTTTAGTAGTGTGGTGTTGCCTTATAGTAATTTCTAGCTACTAAAGGAAACCAGTCAAACATTTGAATTTAAAAATGAATTTAATATATAAAAACAACAAGTGCAAAAAGAATAAAATATTTAAGATAATAATAATAATAAATTTAAATTAAAGAATCTACTGAATTTACTTGTGTTATGGGTCTTGATTGGAAATTGGAGTATACTGAGTTAATTGAATAAAATATATATTGAATTTAATAAGCATGAGAGCCTTCTGATTTGACTGGAGTAAAACTATTTATATCGCTCACCGCATTGAAGATCATTGTAGTTGGATTGTTGCGTATAGAGTTCTTGATGGCCCTGATCGTCCTCAACGTAATGAATTTATATGTGGATGACGGAATAAATTCCATAAATCATCCCTGTGACAATAGCCTCGTACACAACCATGACACAGTTTGATGAGACTGAATGTCATATCAAATTCACCTACTTAAATAGTCAACTGTCTAGTTTAGCACTGCGTTACAGATGAATGTTAATTTCCAACTCCATCTCGCTACAAGTTCCACTCTTCTGTCTGTACGTCCAGCTCCAATCAGTCTCCTGCCAGCCATCAATAATAACAACCATCCAGTTGGGCGGCCGTCATATATATATATCGTTCCCAGGTAGGGCACGTGTCTATCCCCACTTCTGCAGTCGCTAGGCAATTTTAGCTCGCCTTTCACATATCAATAATGACAATACTTCTTTGTAACATTTCTCGGGAGGTCCAGTCCACCTTTTGTATAAAGTTGCAAAGGACTCATTCACCGGCCCAGCATTGTTAATGGCGAGTCTTCATAGAATCCTTTCTTAGTATGATTTGTTTACTGGTAGAATACTTGATTTGAAAGACATAAGTGTCTATTTATGTCATTACCAAGAAGCAGTGGATAAGCCGGCCTTCCGCGAATAACCCTCTTTCTTCCCTTGTACGTGTTTTCTTCAGAAATAGTATTCAGTCAAGCACCTAACTTATTTCAAATATAATGTGTATAGCTCCAAGTCCTTTCAATTTCCATAATATTCTACATTGCCGCATAATAATAGTTATAAACATATTAGTTAAAAATAACTAATAAAAGGTAAAATGAAAAATTAAAAAATATTGCTAATAATAATAATAATAATAATAATAATAATAATAATAATAATAAAATATATAAAATTATATCATTCTGGTCACAACTTGGGACCGCCACAATACGTCATGTCTTGACCAGGACAGCCCTGTTTTATATCTAATCGTCTTGTCCGTTACAAGCAATAGAAGCATTTGAACCATTTTTAAAGGATTATTATTATTTTAAACATGTAAATTTGTATTGTAATGAAAGCTATCATTTTTGTACTAATCTACTATCATAAATGTGGAAATCTCCAAAGCTTTTTTATATACTGTTCAATATGTTAGCCAACATAACTGCAGGTTGACTATATACGTGTTAACCTCCATGTTGAAATCTATTTCAACATGAACCAAGACCTATTTCATGCAAACAGGCACCGTACTGAATACAGGAATGTATTGAAATTGATTTGCGTGCAGCATGATAACGTAGTAATTGTTGCCTCACTCATTGGGGCTAGACGATGGTGATTTGACAATCTTATATTTTTAAATATTACAAAGTTTTTGTTCTTGTCTTATCACTGGTCGTGTTAATAGAATATCATTTTTGTATCATTTGATACTGCACTGAATTATTTTCATGCAAAAATGTTGTAAATTTTTTATTTATTTTTTCGTAGCAACTTTTAATGTCCTGTTTTCAACTCATTACATTATGTTCATCCTGGATATGACCTACTTTACCGAGACAATGTTGTCATAGGAGGATATTTGTATTGTATGAGCACAACTAGGTCCAAGAGTTGACTGACAATACTAGGCCCCTCTTGAGGAACTCTGTAATGTTTGGTAATCACCTAATTGCATGAATGATCTTATATTTGAGTCACTTCCTTAGTCACAACCTGTATATTTATGTGCAACTATTATCCTTTAAAAAATATATACTTATGGTATATTTTGGAATTAATTTGTCAGACAATCCACTGATACCGTCGAGTTTGAATTTAGCTGAGAGAATTGTGAAGCAAAATATTAAGGTAAAAAAATATGGTAATAATATTATCTCTATGCAACTGAACCATGCTTAAATTGGTTTAACAGCCAATCAGAGTTCTTACTTTCTTTAATCAGAGGTATGAGTGATGGAATCTACACCATCCCTCAACCTCTATTTATCCTTAGAAAATTAAATCCCTTTGGTGCTTATCTTTTTATGAAGATGAATATACCAGTACCCTCTTGGAATGCAGGGGACGAGGTAAACAACTTGAACCCTGGTTCATCTGGGTGGGAGTTTCTCATAAACAAATACAGCTTTCAAGTTTTCACAATATCTATGAATTAAAATCACCAAACCTACCATTGGCATGAATATCAGCAGTAATTCATTGTGACATGAACTCAAAAAGTCTTTGAATGATGTTATTATGAATTTGACACCACCGTCTCATCAACTGATCTCAAGGGACCTGAATGCCTATGGTTCTGCTCGACCTGTTATTCTAGAGTTTGAATGGGACTCAAATCAGCCTGAAAAATTGAATTATCAGTGATATATCTAATAGTAGTCAGAACTTATATAGATTAAATCAGGAAGTGGAATGTAGTCTTGTTGGCTCAATGAATAGCAACAGCAATAGTTCTTTCCTTCCAATTGATAATGCCTCTTAGATGAAGCTGTTCACAAGAACAAAGTGGAATGTGCTTACATTGTTATCTTGAAAAATAAACTGGCTGCAGACATGTTGAACAATGAGGAGGAGAATCCCATCCTGATAATGTACAGTCCATGAAATATGCTGAATGGCAACGCATGATTTCTGACGCCCATACATTATGCTGGCTCAAAATGGGTCAAATCTGCCAGCCTCTCTGCTGGACCTGTGGGAAGGTGTGCCTGCAACATACAGCATCTTCACACTCCACTCTGATAAGTTTCAGGGATCATATAAATCCTGCACTCATAGCTGACTAGGATCTGATTGAATTCCAGGAGCTCTCATGCCCAAATATTCCTGGCACCTTGGTGCTGGCAAGGGATACCTGGAGTATAGTTTATCCATGAGAAGACTGTTTCTGACAGTTTGGATCAATACAGTCACCTCCAGGAAAACATTCTTTGTTGTCCTCTTGGTTTCTCTAGGTCATAATTGAGCAGGTAGCAGATGACCACTGTACAGCAGACCATCATTATTTTGTGCAACGTGATGGTGGTTTCATGCTCTAATGACATCATTATGGTAAGTTTAACACAGGCAGTGACTTCTCGCACTGACACCCAATGTCGATACCAAGTTATAATAAGGATGCAACCAAACAGTAGATAATAATAATTTAATGTTATTTGTTTTACGTCCCTTTTAACAAGTGCAGCCTTTAGAGGCGCAGAGGTGCCAGAATTTTTCCCCAAAGGGGATCTTTAACATGCCAGCAAATCTCCTCGCATTTGCGCACCCTAAAATGCCAGCTGACTGCACTAGGATTCGATCGTGCAACCGTGGGTACAGCAGACGAGAGCCACGCAGCCAGCCCAAAACAGTAGAATGACACATTATGGCATGTTGTCAAACTGAGAAGTGCAAACAGTCTGTGTCATGTAGTCCTGGAGTACGGCAACACTGAACGTTTTTGGAGTGTACTAAGACTGCACACCCTAATTTGCCATAAGTGTGAATGCATAAGGAAGGAAATTAGATCATGGCTCCTAGTTTAGAAGATATTCCCATTTTAACCGAAAACTGACAAACCTGTTAATGAATTGAATTTACATGCCTGCATTTTTCCGACTGCAAACTAAGTGACGACTGATTATGTGGGTCAAAGGCAAGTGCAAACATGAAATTAGATTATTTATGACTTTTCTAACTTATTTCCCTGGTTGTAAGTTTTTATTTAATTAAATGAATGAATGAATGAATAAATAAATCTACTGGTAAAGGACAATTTAACAAGGACAGTTACCTAAGACTAAGCAAGTCAAATTAGCCCCTATATTTAGGATAAGCATTGAAATTCCTCTTATTGGTTGATGACCTTCATCTTAAATTCTTTAATCTAGACATCAAGCATCCACAGAGCCTCCGCCAAGACCCATCCACCTAGGACAGTTACCTAAGACTAAGCAAGTCAAATTAGCCCCTATATTTAGGATAAGCGTTGAAATTCCTCTTATTGGCTGATTACCTTCTTCTTAAATTATTTAATCTGGACATCAAGCATCCATACAGTCCTCCACCAAGATCCATCCACCTATGAATAAAATGGAAGTAATATACTGAAAACTGCATTAACTATGTGATGATAAGCCAAGAATTGGTAAGTTACAGTAATATTCTTCTATGTTGTTCAGAAGCTACAAACGAAACAACTCTCTTGTGATGAATAGACTATAAACACATCTTGAACAATAAACTCAATGGAACACATTAGAAAAAATTATTTCCACATGAACAGCATTGAAGGGAACAGTAGCTTGGCATTGCATTTATATTAAACATTCCTCGATAAAACTAACGTCTTCCACTGTGATTCCTATGCTGCTGATGTCATATCTCAAGCTTGAGTTTGGGAAATGTTCAATGCTGAAAACTGACAGTGCCTTAAGCTTCATTTGCAACGAATGGTCCAACATTTTTGTAATGGCAGTGAGTGTCAAGCAGACTAAAGCATTTAGCAGACCCACTGGAGTCATAGTTGTAATGAAACTAGGGTAAGAATCCTTTGTTTTCTGGAGTCAATGCTTAGCTAAATTACTGATCCTGCAATTGTAGTAAGAACACCAAGGACCTAAAGAGGGTGTTTAAAAACCACCAGACATTATAAATGAGCAAATTATCAGTTAGGTGTTTGCTCATGTTGATTGGCTTCACGACTTGAGTAGGTTGCCATGATTAAAAAATAAATAAATATTGTAGGAATTAACTTCTACAACTGTTACCAATTCAGCAAACCTGGAAACAGATGCTTACTGTACTGTGTGTGTAAATGAAGACACTATACTAAGAAGACTGAAATCTTGGCTAGATATCTCACGTAAATTAGAGATATTGAGTACGTGGTGATCCTAGTGCCTTGATCTATCAATCTCATCATAAATTCAACTGTTTACTCATACTTGACTAGACTTCTGAGGTTCTAGTAGAAGGTCTAACCCGGTCAAGAAAGCCAATGTTACTGTCTCCATGATATATCTCAAAGATGTCAGTCTTCTCAATATGGTATCAATGGTGTAACATTAGCAAATGTAATATGACAAGTCATTGTGGCTGGATTTCATTCAGATTGAACTTGATGTAACTATTATTATTATTATTATTATTAATAAAAAAATCAATTTTACCCTCCAGGTTTGTGGCTCCCACGGACTCAGCGAGGGAACTCACAACTATCGCCTCTACGGGCAGTGTCCTAGAGCTGGAAACAACTGGGGAGGTGTGATCAGCTCCTCGCCCAGGCGGCCTCACCTGCAAAGCGCACAGGGGCCTCACGAGGGAAGAGAGGGGTAGATTAGGATGGATAGGCAAGGAAGAGGGAACGAGGCGGCCGTGGCCTTACAGTAGGTACTGAGCCAGTATTTTGCTGTATACTTGAACCCCGATACGACAGCGAGACGTATTTTGAAATTATTGTTTGGCATTAATTTGGCTGCAGGCTTGAGGAGCAATACACTCGTCATTCACTTAGGAGATAGATAGGCAATCCCGCCATGCTCTTGATCAGGTGGACAGGACATGCTCACTAACTTATTTCTGCAACTGTCTGATGCATATATAAGATGATAATCGGCAGAGTTCGCTTGTCAACCTCGATACAAGGAGATATGTATCATGGGTAGACTGCCAGCTGTGGCGTGTCTGCGAGCAGTTCTGAAATCACAGACACTTGAGTTTTGTGACACACGGAGTGAACGTGCTATCGGCTCTGTAAGAAAAGTTTCGTTAAACACGCAGTCGTACGAGTGTACTCTAATCACGGCGCGGAGCGAACAGGCGGATTGCTTCATAGCAACATGCGGTTGTTCGTATTTTGGAGTGTTTGGCATAACCCAGAAAATAGATATATGCGAGTGAGCTTAGTTATTGCATGGACTTGTCAGTACAAACTCCACGATGAGGAAATCTACTACATATATGGTTGAAATGCAGGAAAGCATTAGTATTATCAAGAACAATACGACTGGACTTTATTGTGAGAATCTAGCTGCTGTAGCAATGTTGGGCTAAGCAGATATTACAGGAATGCAATGCAGAGGCAGGATTGATCATTTGGAATGACAACCTTATAAATACTACAATGAAGAAAAAGAAACGATTGTAGGCGTTCGTTCTGATCCAGTGGTTTTGAAGTACATGAGAATGAAGAAACAACTCCAAATGAACGAAACTACTTTACTGATAACGTCGAGGGAGCCTTGTACAAGTAATATATAGGAACTCCGTTTCGTAGACAGTGGTTTTCGAGTTAGGAGGAAGTTGGTTCGACGACTTACAGCTCCAGCCATGGACTACTCAGGGATGAGGGTCCAGTTCCTGAAAGGAATGTATATTCCTTTACTTTCTTCAATCTCAACCAGAACATCGCCCAAGGTAGCTGGAAAACTTTTCTTTCTTGTAGACAGTAGACTTTGTCACTTTTAGTTCGTCACTTTTCACCAATATTTTATTAAATAGTATGAAATTCATTCGAAGACTAGATTTGGTTCCTTGTATCATTTATGTCGGAGAGTGTAATTTATTTTGTAGTTAACAGTAAACGTAATGCTATTTAGAGCATTACTTGTGTTTTTTTTGAAAATTTTGGAAATAAAACCAAGCATTGAATTTTGTTGGGAAGACATCTGCAGCATAATTAGGACCAAGACGACGATATTTTTGTATAAGAATAGCGATTAGGAAGAAGATGGCCACACACACGTGCACTTGAACTATTCCAAAAATATTTCAGTGATACTCTTCGTTTGGACTTATTACATTCTAGTAGACATTTCTTTCTTTTAGAAATGATAGTTCATTTTCATCATTATTTTCCATGGGTATGGAATCGTAGAAATTGTCCAGCGAGAACAATTGTGAATTGATTGTCGAGGCATTTGTAGCCTACTTTCATATTTATTTTAGATTAGAGATTTTTTTTACTGAAACTTTAGTTCGTTCAGTCTTCAGCTTGTGTTATTTTAATTCGTTTTTGGTAGGCTCTTGGCTAGATCATCGTTTGATTTAATGGTTTGCGTGTATCTATTGATATGATAATAGACTCCTTTCCATGGTGTAAATCTCAAGTGTTTTCTTCTGAGTAGTTAAGCCGTTTTTCGAGTTTGGATAGGCGAAACGGAACCGACTATTTTACTAGTGTCTATCTACGATTTTTTATATATAAGTTATTATGGAAATAATTATATATATATATATATATATATATATATATAGGAATAGTGAACTAAATTAACAGTTCAAACAAGTAAAACAGAATTTGTCATAGACTTAAATGACGATAATTTATGGAAGTAGATAATACAACTTATCTAATAAATTGTTGCAACTTGTTGAGTGAAGTTGGGAAAGAAGTACTCTGTGACACTTCTATATTCGTCTACGATAAGGCGCGATATCTTCAGAGTAATTATTGAAAGGTTTTGAGTTTAATTACGTTTGGGAAAAATTCTTGACAGCTTTGGAAAGCTGAATTAATGTATTGCAATTTAATGAATACGAATTTATTGTGCTAATGAAGCGAATATTTGACATCATTGGATGGTCAACATTAATATTGTATAATGTACTCGAAGTCTTATGTGAAGACATTAACGTAGTCATTTCGTTTTGTAAGAGTGAAATTAGCTTTTGAGCTATCACTAATTTGAATAGGAAGTTGTTGTGAACGTGAATTGGAATCACGAATGTTTCTCTTAAATGCCAGTATTAATTCAAGTAACCCTACGTTTTTATTCTTGCCTATTAAGATTTGCCGGAGATGGATTGCTTATATCGTGACTCACATATTTAAGTGACACAGCCACTTTTCGAATAACTTTAATTAATTCATGCAACATAATACATTTGATATTTCAGTGATTTTAGCAAAAATAGACTGCATTCATTGAAGCATCTGGATAGTTAATAAACTATTTTCTAACTTGTAACACTATTCGATCATCTTAATTGATTGTTGAATGCAACAAATTAAGAGAATTATAACCTTGAGATATACTTGTCGAATTAAATGGAAATGGGCAGCGATAATAACAAAATTCTAACTAAGGATATAATCTGTATATAAAATGTAAGATATGTATAAATTTTTAATAAGGGTATAGCATCAGTGCATGATTTAATATTGTATTTTTCATGTAATGTGTTCAATGAATGAGATATTTAAATACTGCGATTTTGAGCAGTAAGTTGGGGCCTTATTATAGGCGTTTATTGAAACTATTTTCGTCATTTGATTTAGAGAAGCTTTCTTCATTTTTGTCTAATTGACAGACATACACCATTTGCCAGTTAATAAACTGAATTTAATTTTAAAAAAATTGTTTGAACGACTGGTGTTTTCTATTAGAAAAGGGAGTGCGTTAGGAGGACCAGTGGATGGTTTTTTCTTGAGTTTGCTTAAAATTAACGCCCGAGATACTTTCGTTTTCTTTTAGAGTCTCTTGTTCGAGTTCTTTTAAGAGCTTCGTTTCATTGTAATATATATATACCACTGGCATCTTCGTATCGCATTCTTTAATATCGACGTATCCTAATCCCTGGTTGATCCTAGTTGGTAGACTTTTAGGGGTTAATTCAGCCGGGAACTTCCAGAATCTACGATCCAGCTTTTCCATCGGATTTCAACAGGTAAGACCACGTGGATTACGGGTACATCTATATATGGCGTCTCAACCTATGGGGATTTCGAATTGGCATTCTCGAGTTCTCCAATGTTAAACCCATGTGTGAGAATCCATTTTTATGAGGTTATTGAGTTTAGCAATTTTCGAACGATGTAGTCATTAACAAAATTTTCTTTGGCACTGCTACGGTTATACACGTCGAATTCGTTGGGAATTCATGTTTCTTCAAAACGTGGAGATGAGTTTACTCAATCTACCTGGCATACAGGTAGAATTATCGCCATTGCTTAAATTTATTTGTTTTGTGTGTGCCTAGTAGAATGTAATTTGATTGATTACGACATGATCATAAAAGACATTTCTAGGAATTTTTTTATGGATCAGCGTGGTCAGATGGGACATGACATGGGGCCATTTTTCACTCCATGCTTGTCGGCCATTTCGTGTTAGTCACCTGTGATGATTATTTGTAGATCATCTGTAATGATAGAATCAATTTCTTTAATAATAAGATAAATAATTCAGCATCTCAACTTTAATTTAAACCGTTTCTAATATAAATCACCGTCGTTGCATTCCTCCTCTTTTCTTATAGACTTTATTTATATAATAAGTTTAGAAGCAAAACGACATACAATGCTTGTATTGGTGAAAAGGGTCATTCTAAATGTGTCGATTCTGCTATTTATGTATTGCATTCCTGTGTTTTCTATAATTGTATTTATCATGACAGTTGTGTCAAATGAGGACATTGCCAATATGTTGACGGCAATACAGGAGAAGATGGGCAGTCACACCAATGAATTAGCTGAGATCAGGAGTAGTTGCCAAACTAGTTTTGACAATATCAACGCCACTGTCAATAAGAATACTGAATTAGTTCAGGAATCTGTAGGGGAGAATTTGAAGGCAGAGATTAGTCATATGCACTTGTCCCTCAAATATCTTCAAGATAGTAATCGCAAGATTTCAGCTAAAACTAAAGATATAAAAGAAAAGATAGATGATATAGAAACAGGCATCGACAGTGTGACGGCCGATGTCAGGCTTGTTTAACTTGATATTAGTAATATTAATGTAGAAGTTAGCCATGTTCGATCTAATGTTGCATCATTAGAAGTAAGAGCCATAAGCACTGAAAATAAATTAGATTCAACTGAAGGCAAATTAGATGCAGCTCAAGTTGATATAACTGCAATGCAGGATAAAATAAATTCAACTGAAAATAAAATAGATTCGACTGAGAAAAAGATAGATGCCACTCAGGCTAAAATTAACCTAACAGAAGACATTGTAACTGGTATACGATCTAGTATTTCTACCATAAAGGAGGATGTTAGAAATATTAAATCGGAACTAGACAGTAACCAAAAATAAAATAAAAAATGCTTAGATGCATTGCAATTGCAGTTTTCAAACGAAGCAATTACAACGCAAGAAACTCTAGCCAAATTAGAGGGTGATATGGCCCAACTTAAGGAAAAGGTTGAAGAACACAACAAGGTCTTGAGAAAGGATATAGAGATCGATCTCAAGGCTATTGTTAACGATCAAGTGACCATCTTAAGGGGGGAAATCACAAAAATAAATGAAGACGTCATTAAAAGTATTAAGTCAGATTTTGAATTAAAGATTAACAGAACGGAAATAAGACTTAACCAAGATATTTCCCAGGCTAGAAAAGACACTGATAAAGGAATCGATTCAGTACAGACTATGCAGGTCGAAAGCGTCACTGTTCTTAGGGAGGATTTAGAAACGCAGATTAAAGGCGTAATTCTGAAAGTAAACCAAGTTAAGATAGATCTAAACTCAGAGCGTGAAAAGAAAACATCGGAATTAAACGAGATTAGACAAGAGTTGCAAACGTTCAGTTTAAAGGATCACATAGACATACATAAATTAAGAGAGGAAATCAAGTCACAATTGGACGCGTTGGGGAAACCTATAAATTCCGATGGGGGAAGGAACGGTACACTATTTAAGGGACAGGATGGATACCACCACTCCAGCTAGAAACTATTTAGCGAGGTTGAATAAGGCACGTGAAACAGAACAGAGTCAGGCTAGATCAGAGATCCCGAATGAGGCTACATCAGAAATAAATCCCAGAGATTTTAGGACATCAACGCCTAATGACAGATCTAATGTCATGATAGTGAGGAATTACGAGGAGAAAATTAAGAAATTTTCAAATACGGAGGGCTTAACTCCCATAGAATTCATTAGAAATCTACAGGATCATTTTGCGGAACATCATGTTACAAGGGACAGAGAACGGCGGATTGTTGAGAAGCATCTGGCAGATGCACCGCTAAATTGGTTTTGCGCTTTCCGATACACTTTCGATAACTTCGAACAGTTTTCGGAAGCATTTATTAAAGGATTCTGGTCGATAGAGATACAACACGCAGTGAGGGCGGAACTATATTCAAGGAAGTATAGTAGTACTGGACCCACCAGTTACTCTGAATTCTTCACATCTCAGTTAGCCCGCCTTAGATATCTTCAACCCCCCACTGAGACAGCAGGAAATTCTCGAGACAATTTCACGCCAGTTACCGGTGGAAGTTAGAAGGAATTTAATCTCATCAGGCGTAGAGGATTTAGCGGCAATGGACGACTTGCTGCGTAGGCTCGACCATACTTCTATGTCGCCTACCATAGTCAAAAGCGGAAGGACGGAAACTAAGACCGTGAACGCGGTAGTCGTTGATCAAACTCAACAAACAGAAAGGTCAAATAGGAGAGAATCTAGATGGGAAGGTCCGATGAGGAACAGTAGAACGTTTAATCGAAGGTTTGATGATAGAAACAACCAGCGACCATATGGAAACTACCAACAGAGATATGACCGAGACCGGGATAGTCCTAACCAGACAGATCGTAATCAAGAAAGATATAAACCTTACGAAGGTAGAAATAGGAATGACAGGTATATGAATGGAAATCAGGAAAGGGAACAATACCAACCTAGGAACAACAGGTATCGAGGTTACCAGAACAATAACCGATACTACGATAATAGGGATAGACAAGGCCAGTATCAGCAACAGAACAGAGGTCAACAAGGATTTGCCAGATACAAAAACTACCGAGGCAAGAACTATCATAACCATGAAGATAAAGAACAGTCTAGAAAGGACAGGGATAGGCGTGAAGAAAGGAAGGATCGAAGGGACACAGAAAGTGAGCCAGAACCTAACACTAGCCATCACACTAGTGACAATGAAAGGGGTTCACAAGAAAAAAACAAAACGCCAATTACGAAATCCCGGAGGATTAGACAGCCAGCCGTCTCCATTTGACATAATTATACAAGATGTTTATGAGGTCACGGACGAAGATTTGTTGTACGAAGAAAAGGAAGGAATTGTGAGCGAACGAGCTGAATTGCCTATTATTGAAATCTCTGTGAATAAACAACATTGTAGGTCTCTCATAGACACGGGAGCGGTCATTTCAATCATGTCCGAAGATTGCTTTTTGAAATTAGAAAAGGAACAACAATTTACCACGTTGCCAGCTTCATCGATCAAAGTTAGAGGACTATTTCAGGATAAGTCGATGAAATGTAAATTACAAGTCCAGATGAAGTTCAGTATAAATGAAAGATGTTTTGAACATATTTTTGTGGTGCTCAAAAATATCAACTTCGAAATAATCCTAGGGATTGATTTTATTACCCGTGCCAGAATCACCATTGACATGGACAGGAGAATTATCAGGTTCCCAGAGAAAACTATTAGGAAGATAGTACCTGAAGATATTGATTCCAATGAGGATGTGGAAAATTTGATCAGGGAAGAAGTTTTAGAAAATATAATAAACCATACCGAGCAAGAAAGAGAGCATTATGCACTTTAGGTCGAGGGATTTACAGAAATAGAAAAAGAATTCAAAGACTTGATCGAGGAGTATACTGATATCTTCGATGATAAGCCAGGCCTAATTAAAAAACTTCAAGTATCAGATTAGATTAAACGATGACACTCCATACCAGGCCAAACTGTATCCCATTCCGGATAAATATTATGAAGAGGTCAGGGAGATCATTAAGAGAATGGAAGCAGAGGGAATCATTAAGAAACAAGCCTCTTCCTACTTAAACCATATTACGGTGGTAAAGAAAAGCAATGGTGAGCTTCGTCTATGTTTAGACGCTAGGAAAATACATTCCCGGATATTTTTAGAAATGGACCGACCTCCCAAAATCAGAGATTTGTTACGGAAATTTAAAGACAAGGCATGTTTCAGCGTACTCGATTTAACAGCATCCTTCTATCAAGTAGAACTTGACGAGGACAGCAGGCAGTACACAGGGTTTCTGTTTGACCAAACAACCTTCGTGTTCTGTCGTGTACCGTTCGGTATGATAAATAGTGGTCCAGCGCTCATTAGGGCTCTTGACAGTAAGCTTTCTGATGAAGTCAAACGCACCGTCACGTGCTACATTGACGATCTCATCATCGCTTCAGTTAATGTTCAAGAACATCTGAAAGAACTTAGAAAGTTGTTCCTAGAGCTTCGAGAGGCCAATATTAAAGTCAACTACGATAAATGTCACTTCATGAAGGAACGTATAAATTTCCTAGGCCACACTATAGATCAATACGGTTATCATCCCAATCTTAAGAAGATTGAGGAAATTGCAAAATTCCCTAGACCAAAAAGAATCAAGCACCTACGCCAATTCCTTGGGATGTGCCAATTTTTGAGTAGTCACTGCCCAGGATACTCAGTGACCATGGCACCGTTATATGAACTGCTGAAGAAAAATAATCGGTGGAAGTGGACGGACTTAACTGAGCAGGCCTTCGAGAATGCGAAGACTATGATGAAGGAATGCATTAAGTTAGAGTATCCGGAATTCAGCCGCACTTTTTATATTGAATCTGACGCCTCCAGAGTAGGTTTAAGTGCGGTCCTGTATCAAAAGGATGAACAGGGGAATAAGCACTACATTGATTTTTACAGCAGGAAATTAAAGCCTCATGAGGAGAATTATTTCACTACAGAGCTTGAGGCTCTGGCCTTTGTCTCAGCTTTGCAGAAGTGGAAAAAAATACTTCTAGGTCATCAGATTGTAATAATTACAGATCACAGAGCTCTGCAGTTCATGCTTCAGTCCGATTTGTCTTCTGATCGTCTGACGAGATGGACGTTGTTTATACAGCAGTTTAACGCCACCATCAGACATCAGCCAGGCAAGGACAACCTTCTTGCTGATGCTCTTTCGAGAAACCCCTCTAATAAATTAGCAGTAAACTTGGTGCAATTGGAGGAGGGAGATGAGGCAACCCTGGAAAAGCTACGCAAATTAGCTGTGTCACAGAAGAGACACACTCCTATAAGGAACATGTACAGATATTTAAAGGGCCACATGGATGACTCGGATGAGTATTTTCAGGCAACTAGGAGATGTTCTGACAAATTCGCTCTTTGTGGAGAAGTTGTTTGTAAATTTGTGGACAAGCACAAGAACAAAATTAGAATAGTGGTGCCTCCCAAATTGACTGTACCTTTGATCTGGTTAACACACAATAGTATCGGCCATGGTGGCCTGGATAAGACCATGAAAACGCTTCAGGAGACGTTTTATTGGTCTAAGTTGCTTCAGTCCGTTGCGAGGGTTATTAGGTCATGTGACAGTTGCCAGAGGAGCAAATATCCTTCGGCATTATCTAAGGAGGAGCCGAGAGCAATTATCCCATATAGACCACGTGAATTAATGGATTGTGACCTGTTTGGCCCTTGTCCAAAAGGTGCCAGGAGTAACCAGTTTCTACTTGTTACCGTGGATGTGTTTTCGAAATTCGTCACCCTAGACCCCTTGCTGAACGCAACAGCAGCGCAAGTTATAAGTCGCTTAGTTAAGAGTGTATTCACAAAAGCTGGAAGACCAGAAACGATTCTTTCAGATAATGGATCACAATTTACTTCCCATGAATTCAAAGTCGCTATGGAGAGATTTGGAATACGTCACGTGATCTCCAGCATCAGATATCCTGAGTCCAACAGTTCGGAACGTCTAATGTCAGAGGTTGCCAAGTTTGCACGTTTATACTGCCCTCAAGATCATCCTAGCTGGGTAAAATATGTACCTCTGATGGAGACATGCCTAAATACGACATATCATGAAAGTCTGAGAGATATTCCAGTGTTAGTTCATCATAACAGAATGCCAGAAAGAGCTTGGGATGAAATAACACAATTCTTAACTAAAGATGCTGAACCGTCAGAGCAGGAAAGGGTGGATAATGCCCGAGAAAGCCTGATGGATGCGGCGGAAAAAAGACAGAAAAGAAATGAAGGAAAGCGCTACAACCCGCCTCTAGAAACTAATGACTTAGTTCTCGTACGTAAATCCACTAAAACAGATGCAGCGAGGAAGATATACATGAAGTTCAGTAGCCTGTACATTGGCCCCTACAAGGTAGGCAGAGTGTTCGGGCATAATAGTTACCAAGTCCTAGACATCCACACGAACGAGGAAATAGGAAAATTCAATGCGAAGAACCTCAGAAAGTATTTTAAGAGAGTGGAATAAAACACAAAATACTGTTCATTAACGAATACCTAGAATGGTGTAATTAAAGTATTTGCACACTTTTATTAGCTAGGTTGGGAGGAGGATGAGCCAGTATTTTGCTGTATACTTGAACCCTGATACGACAGCGAGACGTATTTTGAAATTATTGTTTGGCATTAATTTGGCTGCAGACTTGAGGAGCAATACACTCGTCATTCACTTAGGAGATAGATAGGCAATCCCGCCATGCTCTTGATCACGTGGACAGGACATGCTCACTAACTTATTTCTGCAACTGTCTGATGCATATATAAGATGATAATCGACAGAGTTCGCTTGTCAACCTCGATACAAGGAGATATGTATCATGGGTAGACTGCCAGCTGTGGCGTGTCTGCGAGCAGTTCTGAAATCACAGACACTTGAGTTTTGTGACACACGGAGTGAACGTGCTATCGGCTCTGTAAGAAAAGTTTCGTTAAACACGCAGTCGTACGAGTGTATTCTAATCACGGCGCGGAGCGAACAGGCGGATTGCTTCATAGCAACATGCGATTGTTCGTATTTTGGAGTGTTTGGCATAACCCAGAAAATAGATATATGCGAGTGAGCTTAGTTATTCCATGGACTTGTCAGTACAAACTCCACGATGAGGAAATCTACTACATATATGGTTGAAATGCAGGAAAGCATTAGTATTATCAAGAACAATACGACTGGACTTTATTGTGAGAATCTAGCTGCTGTAGCAATGTTGGGCTAAGCAGATAGTACAGGAATGCAATGCAGAGGCAGGATTGATCATTTGGAATGACAACCTTATAAATACTACAATGAAGAAAAAGAAACGATTGTAGGCGTTCGTTCTGATCCAGTGGTTTTGAAGTACATGAGAATGAAGAAACAACTCCAAATGAACGAAACTACTTTACTGATAACGTCGAGGGAGCCTTGTACAAGTAATATATAGGAACTCCGTTTCGTAGACAGTGGTTTTCGAGTTAGGAGGAAGTTGGTTCGACGACTTACAGCTCCAGCCATGGACTACTCAGGGATGAGGGTCCAGTTCCTGAAAGGAATGTATATTCCTTTACTTTCTTCAATCTCAACCAAAACATCGCCCAAGGTAGCTGGAAAACTTTTCTTTCTTGTAGACAGTAGACTTTGTCACTTTTAGTTCGTCACTTTTCACCAATATTTTATTAAATAGTATG
Organism: Meconema thalassinum; assembly: GCA_946902985.2. NCBI lineage: Eukaryota > Metazoa > Arthropoda > Insecta > Orthoptera > Tettigoniidae > Meconema > Meconema thalassinum. The sequence goes on from OX336389.2 coordinate 73,854,257, forward strand.
AAATTCATTCGAAGACTAGATTTGGTTCCTTGTATCATTTATGTCGGAGAGTGTAATTTATTTTGTAGTTAACAGTGAACGTAACGCTATTTAGAGCATTACTTGTGTTTTTTTTTTGAAAATTTTGGAAATAAAACCAAGCATTGAATTTTGTTGGGAAGACATCTGCAGCATAATTAGGACCAAGACGACGATATTTTTGTATAAGAATAGCGATTAGGAAGAAGATGACCACACACACGTGTACTTGAACTATTCCAAAAATATTTCAGTGATACTCTTCGTTTGGACTTATGACATTCTAGTAGACATTTCTTTCTTTTAGAAATGATAGTTCATTTTCATCATTATTTTCCATGGGTATGGAATCGTAGAAATTGTCCAGCGAGAACAATTGTGAATTGATTGTCGAGGCATTTGTAGCCTAATTTCATATTTCTTTTAGATTAGAGATTTTTTTTAACTGAAACTTTAGTTCGTTCAGTCTTCAGCTTGTGTTATTTTAATTCGTATTTGGTAGGCTCTTGGCTAGATCATCGTTTGATTTAATGGTTTGCGTGTATCTATTGATATGATAATAGACTCCTTTCCATGGTGTAAATCTCACGTGTTTTCTTCTGAGTAGTTAAGCCGTTTTTCGAGTTTGGATAGGCGAAACTGAACCGACTATTTTACTAGTGTCTATCTACGATTTTTTTTTATATATAAGTTATTATGGAAATAATTATATATATATATATATATATATATATAGGAATAGTGAACTAAATTAACAGTTCAAACACGTATAACAGAATTTGGCATAGACTTAAATGACGATACTTAATGGAAGTAGATAATACAACTTATCTAATAAATTGTTGCAACTTGTTGAGTGAAGTTGGGAAAGAAGTACTCTGTGACACTTCTATATTCGTCTACGATAAGGCGTGATATCTTCAGAGTAATTATTGAAAGGTTTTGAGTTTAATTACGTTTGGGAAAAATTCTTGACAGCTTTGTAAAGCTGAATTAATGTATTGCAATTTAATGAATACGAATTTATTGTGCTAATGAAGCGAATATTTGACATCATTGGATGGTCAACATTAATATTGTATAATGTACTCAAAGTCTTATGTGAAGACATTAACGTAGTCATTTCGTTTTGTAAGAGTGAAATTAGCTTTTGAGCTATCACTAATTTGAATAGGAAGTTGTTGTGAACGTGAATTGGAATCACGAATGTTTCTCTTAAATGCCAGTATTAATTCAAGTAACCCTACGTTTTTATTCTTGCCTATTAAGATTTGCCGGAGATGGATTGCTTATATCGTGACACACATATTTAAGTGGCACAGCCACTTTTCGAATAACTTTAATTAATCCATGCAACATAATACATTTGATATTTCAGTGATTTTAGCAAAAATAGACTGCATTCATTGAAGCATCTGGATAGTTAATAAACTATTTTCTAACTTGTAACACTATTCGATCATCTTAATTGATTGTTGAATGCAACAAATTAAGAGAATTATAACCTTGAGATATACTTGTCGAATTAAATGGAAATGGGCAGCGATAATAACAAAATCCTAACTAAGGATATAATCTGTATATAAAATGTAAGATATGTATAAATTTTTAATAAGGGTATAGCATCAGTGCATGATTTAATATTGTATTTTTCATGTAATGTGTTCAATGAATGAGATATTTAAATACTGCGATTTAGAGCAGTAAGTTGGGGCCTTATTATAGGCGTTTATTGAAACTATTTTCGTCATTTGATTTAGAGAAGCTTTCTTCATTTTTGTCTAATTGACAGACATACACCATTTGCCAGTTAATAAACTGAATTTAATTTTAAAAAATTGTTTGAACGACTGGTGTTTTCTATTAGAAAAGGGAGTGCGTTAGGAGGACCAGTGGATGGTTTTTTCTTGAGTTTGCTTAAAATTAACGCCCGAGATACTTTCGTTTTCTTTTAGAGTCTCTTGTTCGAGTTCTTTTAAGAGCTTCGTTTCATTGTAATATATATATACTACTGGCATCTTCGTATCGCATTCTTTAATATCGACGTATCCTAATCCCTGGTTGATCCTAGTTGGTAGACTTTTAGGGGTTATTTCAGCCGGAAACTTCCAGAATCTACGATCCAGCTTTTCCATCTTATTTCAACAGGTAAGACCACGTGGATTACGGGTACATTACCATCTTCATTTTCTCAAAGACAAAGTAGAAAACCACGGAAAACCACTTCGAGGATGGCTGAGGTGGGAATCGAACCACCTCTACTCATTTCGACCACCCGGGGCTGAGTAGACCCCGTTCCAGTCCTCATACCACTTTTCAAAGTTCATGGCAGAGCCGGGAATCGAACCCAGGACCTCCGGGGCGGCAGTTAACCATGCTGACCGCTACGCTACGGAGGCGACTTAAATATATTATGCATTATGGTGTTTGAAGCCATTTTCAGTGTTGCCTTAGTAAACAAAAGTTTGATGCTTTTCAGTTGGTCAACTCGATTGTACCCAAATGAGATGGGTTATTCCCTAATCCTGAAAAAAAAACATGAGATTAATAAATACTCATTTATCTCATGTATTTTTTTTTCGGGATTAGGGAATAACCTATCTCATTTGGGTACAATCGTGTTGACCGACTGAAAAGCATCAAACTTTGGAATATTATGCACTAGTACAGGAGCACAGGGAGGCTTGAATAAGATTCTTTGAAGGAAAAGAAGGAAAGCCTACACACAGGTCATTAAGCCACATCCAAACATGTTCTAAACAAAAGTCATTCAAAGACAGAAGGAGTAAGAAGCTGAAGTATATGGGCCCCTCCAAATGACACCACTCAGCAGTGCTACTCTAAAGCGCTTCCATTCATGAATACTGTAGATAAATTAGATAATAATAATGTTATTGGTTTTACGTCCCTTTTAACTACTGCGGCTTTCAGAGACTCCAGGGTGGCAGAATTTTGCCCCAAAGTGGTCCTTTAATGTCCCAGTAAATCTACTGACTCACCTCCCTCACATTTAAGCACCCTTAAATGTCAACTGACTGTGCCGGGATTTGATCCCGCTATCTTGGGATCAGCAGGCGAGAATGTTACCGCTGAGCCATGCAGCCATTCAGATACGTAAATGAGAACCTTCACAGCTACCACCACGGAAGAGTAGCGCAACGGTCAATGTAGTTGACTTTGCCGCTGGTGGCGGCCACAAAAATTAGCGCTGTTCTTCGTGATACTGGGAACTAAATTGTTGGTTTTAGACGAGGCTGCAGTCGTGCCACTAATTTAGTGGCGCTTAAGTAGTGCGACAGTATTGCTACTGACTGGCGAATCTTTGGATTACCCTCTCCTGATCGCCAATGTATATGAGGCCCATCAATAGACTTGTGTGTTCTTTAAAACTAAATAGGTTCCATTTATGCCAGAAGACTTTTCCTATACAATGTTAGAAATATGATTAAATATGATCTTACACCTGAACTACAAAGTTCTGTTATTTGTCATTTTTTATCTACAATAAAAATTCAATGTTTTTAGACTGAATTTATACTTTTACTTAATATCAAAGTCAGTCTCTCTTCTGGTGGAATGGCCTGACGGAGGTTAACCCGAATGTCATTAATGGTTCCATCTAGAAGCTCTTGAAATTACTGTTTAGGCACGTGAGAGTATGCAAAGAACATTTTGTCATCCTGTTGTAAATAATCAACTTAAGTGTAAAACAGTCTTCAAATCTGTCTGTCTAAAATCAACGGATGGTCCCAGAATCTTATTTTTCTACATTGATATCTATTCATCCTCCATATGAGGAGCATGGTCAAAATTATCTCGTTCTACGTTCATGTTCATGTTCACTGGAAGACATCCAGGGTATCAAACTCCAACGGTATTAGGGTGTTCAAGGCCTAGGGTGTATTTCACTTTTCCACTTGGTAGAAGCGCCACAAATATCACACCAGTTAGTTTAAGTGCCACAAACGCTTGTAAGAATTCTTTGGTGGCGCTACCAATACACCACAAAGCAGCGCTGCCGAGTGGCTTCGTCTGAAGAGGTTCCTAAGGCCATTCATCTCTAGCATTTAACTGCAGTCCTTGAAGTAGTCAAAATAAATGGGCATAACTTTCCTTCAAACAGTTGGAAATGGTTGCGAATGGCTGTGTTTCCCATACACAAAGCTTGCCGCTTCTCACTCACTTTTGTTATTTCTAGAAGCCTTAGTGAGATGATGAAACTTAATGCATTTAACACTGATCAACTACACATTCTGTAATCATTCTGAATCTGAGAAATAATACTGATGAGCTTCACCTCAATTCTTGGCAACCAAGGAACAAGTGACTCATCTTTCTTGGTTATGTTTAATTTGTGAGTGGCTTCTTTCTGTATCTCAAAACATTCACTATGTACAGAGTGAAGGTTAGTTGTATTCACTTTCATGTTGCGGAGATAATAGGAAACCAGAACAGTATAATGAGACATGTATTTCACTTAATGCCCTTTTGATGAAAACAATATTGGGAAGGTAATTGAATGTTCATAATCACAGCTAGAGCTTACTATCCAACTAGCATGCAGACCACTGTCATACTAAAATGGCGTGAAAACTGAGAGAATGCAAACAATATTGAGATAATTACTACCATTGGCTAGTATTAATCTTGTGATATCCCCTATAATCACCAATAAACCTTGGCTGGAAATTATTATGTGATGATATCCAACTCCAGAATTAAAACCATTTCGAATGTTATGCACCAAGTCAAAGTTTCCAACTCTTGCTAGGGAGTGGGGAATACACAGTCTTGTTCAGAATACTAATTCCTTTGCTCCATTGATTATCATCTTCCATAAGAGATGAATCTTGTTCCACCCATTACACAAACCTTGATAGGCTTAGTGGTATCAAAGTGAACCAAGTACGTAACTAATCTATGCAGATTGAAGCTTTCATCATTATAGAACATCCAATGTTGGATGGTCATTTTATAAGCAACAAATAATTACTACTACATATTTATCATTTTGTAATGAAGACTACTCTTTACATGTAAGATACACTTTTTGATTTCCGAGTCTTTACCAGTGCCAATTATTTTATAATTAAGATACTTTCTTTTCAAGACTAAGGTGATATTCCTTTTGCTTCTAATGAAGACAAAACTGAACTTGTACTCCTTTTGAAGGACAACATGTGATGTAATTTATAAGAAACATTTTGAAGAATGCAATGGAATTTATATTAATAAACATAAATGTTAGTGCAGTTTTGTAAAGAAAATTCAGATTTAGGTATACTAGTAGGCTACATTGTGATTTATTAATTAATAGATGTGCCCAGAATTCCCTGCAATTTTCATTGTGCCATGTGAGCGTGCTATAAGATGATGAAGGATATTGTTCATACATGATGGAATCATGAATTCGTGTGTGTTGATAAAGTTTGTTAAAATTTAAATTTCTAACTAAATCCGGCCAATGAAAGTTCCATCCATAATGTAGACATGTCATTACTGACAACTTAATTTTGTTTAATCCAGTAGGCATGTCTGCCAGAAAGGAGATATATTATGGAAGGAGGAGTTGTCCGAGATTAAATTAAGGCAATATTAACACTAAAAATAAAAAACAATATTACTTTTAAAGTTTTAACAATGGCTCGACTGAATAATGTACATTTCAAATTTCCCTCATGCTGTTACATTAAATATTTGTTGTAGTGGTTAATTCCTTTCCTTTAAATATTTATGTACTATATTTCTCAATGTGTGTTATGTTGTTACAGTACTGGAAAAGATGGAATTTTCTTGATGGTGTAAAGGAAATACGTAAATAAATACCATTAAAATAGCAGCAAGAGTTTTATTTAAGTTCACGTACCTCAACAAGTTTGAAAACAAAAATTGTGCAGTATGTCTATTTGTAACATAAAAGATTGTGGGAATTCCTTTTCAAGGAACAGAAGACTAACTCGAAGCAAAACTATGTTAATCCGAGTATCCAGTGGCATAATGTCCACATTACTAATGTTGCCAGTGGCAACAGACAAAAATAAAAGGGAAATAAATAAATTATATTCTTTATTCATCTTCTTCTTCTTCATCATTTCCTGTTTCCAGTGTTCTGGGTCGGGGTGTGAATCAAGGACCTCCATAATTTTCTGTCTCTCCATCACTCTCTTCCTTCTTCTAGTATATCTTCTACTTTTACCCCACTCTTCTCTATGCTCTCCCTCACTGTATCCATCCACCTCTTCCTAGGCCTTCCCCGTTGCCTCTTTCCTGTTACTTTCTCTGTAAATACTCGCTTTGGGACTCTGTCTTCACCCATTCGCATCATGTGTCCATACCATTTCAGCTTACTGATCTCTATCTTGTCTTGTAGCTTTGGGAATCCAGTTCTTTCCCTAATTTCTGTGTTTCTGATTTTGTCTCTTCGTGTCTTTCCAATTATTCCTCTAAGAAACTTCATCTCGGCTGCCTGGACTCTGCTTTCACCCCGTTTTGTTGTTGTCCATGTGCCTGCTGCATATGTCAATATAGGTGTGTAATATGTTGAGTACATGACTTTCTTACATTTCTCTGGAACATCCTGGTTCCACACCATACCTCTCACACACTGGTAAAACCCATTTGCTTGCTAGATTCTCTTACCAATTTCCTCACTTATCTTTCCATCTTCTGTGATTATACTCCCTAAATATTTAAAACTTTTCACAACTTCTAATGTTTTCCCATTTACTTCAATATTCCCCCTACCATCTCCCTTATTTCACGTCATCACTACTGTCTTACTCTTCTCCACACTTATTTTCATTCCATACTCTTCTATCTCCTGGTTCCATACATCGACTTGTTCCTGTACTTCTGTTTCATCTTCTCCCCATATTACTATGTCATCAGCAAAGAGTAAGGCCTTAGTCTCTTTACGTCCCATTTTCTGTTTCACTCGCTTATGGATTTCATCCATGGCAGTGATGAAAAGTATGGGGGACAATACACTCCCTTGTCGGAGTCCTGTTTCTACATTAAACCAGTTTGTTTGCCCAACCCTGGTCTTCACACTACTTATACACTTCCTATACATAGCTTTTATCATTTCCACTTCTGCTCTGTCTACTTTCTTCTTTATCAATGCATCCCAAACCAGTTGTCTTGGTACACTGTCATATGCCTTCTCAATGTCTATAAATGTCATCACTAAATCCTTCCTGAATTCCCACCTTTTCTCCATCATGTTTCTTATGGTAAAAATTAGATCAAAAGTTCATCTGCCTTTTCTAAATCCATTTTGTTCTTCCTCCATTTCCTTTTCCACTTTCATCCTCAGTCTACCCTCAAGTATCCTTTCAAATATCTTTGCTACATGCGGGATGAGGGTGATTCCTCTGTAGTTGTTACATTCTTTCTTATCTCCTTTCTTGAATACTGGAATTATTAGCCCTTTACCCCAGTCTTCTGGTACTTCCTTGTTCTTCCATATCACTCGAAATAGTCTGTACAACCACTGCATCCCTACTGGTCCTGCTGCTTTTATCATCTCCACAGATACCTCATCCACTCCTGTTGCTTTACCACTCTTCATCTTCTTTATGGCTCTTTCTATTTCTAACATTGTTATATCATCATCTTGGGTTTCTTCAGTCATTTTTTACCTTCTTCAACTTCCACTAATTCTTTGAATTTGATGTTCAGTAATTTATCAAAATATTCTTCCCATCGCTGGAGTATGTCTTCTCTTCGTGTCAAAATCTGTCCTGTCTCTGTCCTTACAAATTTTGTATCTTCTCTGCTTTTTACTTTGTTTCTTACCAATCCATATAACATCTTCTTACTTCCTTTAACACCTTCCTGCAGACTTTCTGTAAAATCATCCCAGCACTTCTTTTTCTCTTCCTGTACAGGATTTTTGTTTTTCTTTCACTGCCTCTTTTACTCTGTTATTCCACCAAGGTGTCTCCTTTTCCTTCTTTATACCCAACACTCGACCACATATATCTTCTGCAGATTTTACAATTCTTTCTTTGAACTTTGCCCATTCCTCTTCCACACTTCCTACCTCTTCTTTAGGGATCAGTTCTTTCAGATCTTCTTGGAACTTTTCCTGTACTTCCTTTTCCTTTAATTGCCATACTTTTATTTTTCTTTCTCTTGTCTCCTTTAACTTGACTATTTTGCCCAACCTTAATTTAGCTACAACAATTTTATGATCCCCTTCAAAATCCTCTCTGGGCATAGCTGTGACATTTTCTAGTTGTCTACGGTTCTCTCTTTCGACTAAAATAAAGTCTATCGTGGTTTTCGTTTTCCTTTCTCCCCATCCATACCTTGTTATTTTCTGGCTATTCTTCTTTCTGAACCAGGTATTGCCTACTATTAATCCATTCCTCTCTCAGAAGTCTATCAAAAGGTCTCCTTCAGCATTTTTGCTTCCATAGCTGAAAGGACCAACTATTTCTTCCTTTCCATGCCTGTCTGTTCCTATGTGGGCATTCATGTCACCTATAATCACCACTTCTTTCTCTTCGATGTATCTCTCCAGCTCTTCCAGGAACTCCTCTAGACTTTCTTCCACATTGCCTGTCTGAGGTGCATATACCTGAAAGAAATCTTTAACCCCACTTTCTAGGCCGAGTCTAATTTTATTTATTCTGTCATTTACCTGGATAACTTCCTCTACATACTGAACTAGATCTTCCCATAAAATCATTGCTACACCATTTTTACTGTTGTCACCTCCACTCCAATACAATTTAAATCCCTTTCTCAGTTTCTTCTGTCCCTTTCCTCTCCACTTCATTTCACTGAGTCCCATCAGAGCAATATCTTTCTTTTCCACATAATCGATAAGTTCCTCTGTCTTACAATTGAGGGTCAAGACATTTATGGTCGCAATCTTCACGATGTTCTTAATAGTCTCTGGTAGCCGACTTCTCACAGCTCCCCCAGGACAGCAGGAGCTGCGCATCGCCTCCGGGGGACGCCCTAGCTGTTTCCGAGGCCTCGACTCACACACTTTCATATTTTAGGCTGTTTGTACGATGGGTTCGCCACACCCAAAAGCATTTTACACCTACTGCCAGGTTTTCAATTAAGGCCGCCCCTAATATGGGGAACAGACGCCTTTTGCAACCTCTCCCCTGGAGTACAGACGCTGCTGGTGACAGTTTCTCCGCCTTCTCTGCAGTTGGGACACTTGTTCCTCATCCGCTTTCGAAGCCGTTCACTGCTACCTAAACGAACTGAGGAAATTTCCCCAGTCCCCCAAACACAATCGGCTCACCGACCCAGTTTCCCGCTGGGATTGGTTACCCAACCTTCCACTGGGTTGCTCGGTTTAACAGGGGACCCCACGTGTAGGTTTGTGTTTGGAGTTGGAATGGAGAGGCTAAGTGGACTCTCTTCTTTGAGTCCATGTATTATTGATGCTGGTGATCTGCATCATCGCATCACACTCCCATTTGTCCAGGTCTTCTAGAAGTCTGAAGACCTCCCCAGGTCACTTCCCAGGTATATGGTATATTTATAATAACTGAGAATCAAAATCTGGATCCATGAACTGCATCATTCAAAAAGCCGGTAAAAATTAGCTAATGGCCTATTTGGTGCCAATGAAGGGAATTAAATCTACTCTCATGCTTTCAGATTGCCGTCCCCGTGGTGGTGGGGTAGCGCGCCTGCCTTTCACCCGGAGGCCCCGGGTTCGATTCCCGGCTCCGTCAGGGATTTTAGAAACTGACGTGAGGGCTGGAACGGGGTGCACTCAGCCTCGTGAGGACAATTGAGTATATGTCTGACAGTGAGGCAGCGCCCCGATCACGAAAACCAAGATTAATGGCCGAGGGGACCCGATGCGCTGATCATGCGTCACCCCAATATCTGCAGGCCAAATGGCTGGGCAGCAGTCGCTTGGTAGGCTTAGGCTTTTCACGGGCAGTAGTGCCAGGGGTTATTATTTTTAATCATGCTTTCAGATTAGATTCAATTTTATCAGTTTGCCAACTGCACCACTTTTTGTCTGTAGTGACAACTGAAAACATTAAACAGACCAGATACCTGCTATACCTCATCCACGGAATCTGTGAAGTAGGTTTGCGCATGACGTCACACAGGGGAAGTGAAAAGAGAATGCTATGGGTGGAGCTTGGCAGCCCAGCCATTGTGCGAGTTGGTTGAAGCCAAGGTTGCGCCTCCCTCCTGCGCTTATTATTCAGTGGCATCGGGCCTCATTGGCCAGTCAGCCGAGTCACTCCTGTGCGCAGACTACGTGTTTTCTCACTGGCACTTCGCTGATTGCTTGGACGGAGTTTAGATCTCTTGTGATGTGCCTCACATCGCAGTGTTGGATGTTCTGCGAGTACGTTGTTGGTTGGTCTCAAAGGCAAACATTAGCTGTACTATTTGTTTCAAGTATGGTATCAAAATTCACAGTTGAAGGATTATCTGACAAATATGAAAGTGTTACATTAATCCTTCTTCATATGTCCAGAATATTCAGGTGTATTTCAAAAGGTAGACCAACCCTTGAATGGAGAGAATAAAAGGCAAAGTCACAAGCAGGCTTTCAATGACATTTTAATGCATCTTGATTTAGAGAACAATCGAGGAAATAAATAAATTCAATTCATTATTCAAAATGAACAGAACTGTTTTGTCAGCCTCCACTATTATTTCCAAGAAACACTTTCACCTGGGATGGTGAGACAAAATGATTAACTTGGGCATCCTACAGGTTCACCATAAAATTTCCTATGGTTATATTATGTTCATCTTTTGGCATCTTGAAGCAGTTTATTATTACAAGATTTGTTCTAGTAACCATAATAAAACTATTATGTAAACCCTTCCTAGAATGCATCCATTAAACACCCCCTTACTATGTCGTAGGCCTTAACCGGAGTTCTCAAGCCTGACAATGATCCCTCGTGGTCTTACGGGCAAGGAAATGGACTCCCGAGTATATACAGGGTTATCTTAATTATACCGACAAAAAAATCAGGGACGCTCTGCGTGTTATGTAAAAGACGATGCCGCAATCGGATTGGCGAGGAAAATTTTCCTTTCGAGAAAATTAGGTTACTTTGTTACTTCCGGACGGGCGATTCAAATTGACGAGCTCGCCGTATTTACTGAGCCAGAGTGCAAGCCGCTGGCCACTGCTGTGCTTCAGGCAAGGGAGACACAGACAGAGATATGCTGGTGCAACTGACGCACTCGCTACTCGGCCCCAGTGGGCAGTGCACAGTTTGTTATACACACATTGGCAACTACTTTTACGGCATAAATTGGTGAGAATGGCTCCGTTCCGATACACTAACGAAGAAATGGCTGATATGCACCTAGCTTATGGTGCAGCAAATGGCAATGAGAGAGAAGCAGCACGGATGTATAGCGTCCGGCACCCTAATCATTCAACCTTCGTGTCAATTGGCAGGCGACTGCGTGAAGGAGGGAGCTTCGTGCCTCAGATGTACGACGCTGGCCGGACTTCGTCGGTAAGGACCCCATAATTTGAGGATGCAGCATTAGATGAAATAAATGATAATCCTTCAACCAGCACGGGGTCTGTCGCGAGGAATGTTGGCGCTTCTCATATGACCGGTGTGGAGGGTTTGGAAGGACCAGCAATTGTACCCTATCACTATCAATCGGTGCAAGAACACCTCTGGATTACCCACAACGCCTAACATTTGCAAGGTGGGTCTTAAACAGCCATAGAAAGATTCCACACTTCTTGTCATCGCTCCTCCTCACGGATGAAGCTACATTTACGAGAAAAGGTGCGGCAAACTCCAGAAATCGTCATTTTTGGGTGGATGAAAACCCTCATGGGACAGTGGTTTGCTCATTCCAGCATAGGTTTAGTGTTAATATTTGGGCCGGCATTGTTGGTGACTATTTAATTGGGCCGTATGTCCTTCCTCCTCGTCTGAATGGTGAGGAATACTGCCGTTTCTTGGCAGAATTACTGCCTGATTTATTGGAAGATGTTCCACTGGGTATTCGGCAGTGAATGTGGCTGTGTCATGATGGTGCTCCACGACAGTTTGCACGCCGTGTCACACGACACTTGAATGCTCATTATCCAGGAAGATGGGTAGGCCGTGGTGGGCCAGTTAAATGACCTCCGCACTCGGCCGATTTAACTCCCATGGACTTTTTCTTGTGGGGTTACATGAAGACTTTAGTGTATGCGAACCCCGTAGAAAGAGAAAATGAACTTTACTTATAACAAGAATCCTGGCAGCCTTCCAGGTCATTCGTAACATACCACACATTCTGAACATAGTTCAAATGTCACTAATACACCGCTGCGAACTGTGCATCGAAGCTGGAGGGCACATTAAACATTTACTGTAATCAAACCATTGGGTGTATTTTTTATTTCGTTCAATTTACAAAGTTGTGAGTAAATGATTGCACGATCGTACGACGCCATCTTTGCGTATGCCAAATAATAAAGACACTTATTGAGACGAATAGACGAGAAGAGACACTATCGGGTACATTTCATGACTGACAAGTGTGTCTTTATTACTGTGTGTCCTTGTACTGTGTGTGTGTGCGATTACGCTTGCTTAGTAAGCAAATTTAGATATTGCCTGAAAGGGACAAGGACAATTCTGTGCGAGGCGAACGAGGAAACTTGCGCATTCCTGCCAGCATATCTTTGTCTCCTTCTATCACACTCCCTTCCCTTGCCTGAAGCACAGCAGTGGCCAGCGGCTTGCGCTCTGGCTCAGCAAATACGGCGAGTTCGTCGATTTGAATCGCGCGCCCGGAAGTAACAAAGCAACCTTATTTTCTCGAAGGGAAAAATTGTCTCCACCAATCCGATTGCAGCATTGTCTTTTACATAACACGCAGAGCATCCCTGATTTTTTGTCGGTATAATTAAGATACACCCTGTATATGCATAAGGTTTGAATCCCAGGGCTATGAAGAAGTTTTACTGAACTCTCAGAAGAACAACTAATGGACTTAACTCCAATGAGAATTTGTTAATAGATACACAACTATGAGAAATGAATGAAGAAGGAAAGATGGCTGAAGGGTAGAAAAGAAAATTGTGTTTCTTATATTAAAAACCTAATCATAACCAAAAGGGTAATTTCCTAGCTCCAAAAATAAGGACTTCACACACAGGGTACCCTGAAAGTTATACTAAGACCGGACATGTACGACTTCACCAACTAATTAGAAATTGGGCATACAAAACAATATTAAATTTATATAGGCGCCTACTCGGAATAATAGAAGTGCATGAATGATTTTGTCAGCCAATGAGCAGTGAGAACCAGAATTTTTGAATTGTGGTCTGTTTGTAAAACTATAGCCAAGAAAATATTGTTTCATAACTGGAGTTATCGGTATGTGAAAATCTATAATAAGTATACAATGATTTTATTGTTTAAGTCAATGATACAAACTACCGGTGTTTACAAAATTAATATGGATCTTTAGAAGAATTTTGAGAAGGTACAATGAAATTATTTTAAGGTTATCAGAAAGTATTGGATTTATTCAAATTACTCCAGAATTACGGTGCTAAGGAAAATATTTGCAGATGATTGTGAAAAACAATTAGTCACAAATACCATGCATTCAGAAGACATACTCATGGTCCTTACCAGAACTGCAACTACTTATGCTTTAGTTGCGTCTTTAAAGCCATAAGTTCAATAAGGACAACAAAACTGCATGGAAAATTTCTATTACAGCTTCATGAAGAGGCATTATTTACTTGCACCAAGATCTCCAGAATTAACAAGCATGATGTGGGCAGTGGGCTTTAATTCGTGAAGTCAAGCGACGGTGCTGCCGTTATCTGGAACTAGCGTAAGGGTGATGGAAACATAAACAAACAGGTTCTATAACATGTGATTTGAGTTGATGGATGTGCTCTTCTCTCGTTTTTTCCGTTATTTTCATAATAATTGAGGCTAAAATATGACTTATATAATTGCTCAGTTCCGCTGTACTCTTCGAATTCAACAATTGCGATATCAATGCATTCCTTTCAGAAAAAGAAAGCTTTCCAGACAGAAGGGAGTCTATTACTTCGCGTCGCAAAGCCAATTTCGAAGTATATGATTGTATGTGGCTGGCATTTTACAAAGGAGAATTAATTATTAATATTGTAATTATTAATGAATTTCATACAATATCCAGTACGATACCCTAGCCTACATTCTCTCCTGCACTACAAACTAGGCGACTAAGCAAGGTCGTTTTGACAACTGTTCTTCCCATCTGCCTAACCACCGTGGCCAAACATAATTTTTAGGGGTCGCTTTATCGTAGGCCTACATGTGGTTTTCTTTCGTTAACTTGCCCCATTGCTCCTTCAAATCTGTGAAGCTCAGCTCTTCTAAGCTTTCAATCATGTGCTTATTAAAAAATTAGAAATCTTTATAGCCAATTTGTACAGTCTTTGAGTTATCGACTTCAACAGTATTAGGCTATATCTTACAAATTTAAATGTATCTACTTACTGAAGTATGTAAAGCAATGTACCGGCTACAGTATATGCATATTACATATTCATGAACAATTCATTTTTTTCTTGGCAACTGGTGACCGAATTTCATTTTGAATCTGATGAGGCCCCCCTTTCAAATTACTGGTACTAGTTTGTAACCATAAAGCCCCAAGTCTCATAAAATCTTCCGTTTCTGGGACTTTTCCGCACATAATTATGTGTTTGGCATCTAAAATTGCCTGTCCTTCAACGAGAGCCCGCCTACAATTGCCAACAACATTCAATACGGTAGCCTACATCATGAAGTCTATCACCCTTGCGTCCACCATTTTGTCGTGATCGACCTGCCACCTACATTCAATTGAGTTTGCGAATAAAGCTCAGATTCATACTTCCCCCTGCCTTATATCTGAATCCACAGTAAATCAGACCGCTTAACAACAGGTTTTTACTATACATTCATATTAACCCCCAAAGTTAACTCCCTATCTAAAAATGAAACGAATGACGATGACAATATAAAAATTAGATGCCAGTATGAATGATAAGAGGAAAATTAAGTAAAATATGCCACACACTAAAAAGCAGGTCACCCATGATTTGTGTGGAGTGATATTTGTGCTTTCCCACCTCCATATTGAAGTTTGTCAAGACACACTTCACACAATGACTTATCAGCAGCACTGTTCGAAGATCCTACCACTAACAATAACCTTAACGTGTGTGGTTTATTCACTCACTGCACAGAAATGCAGGAAAGGCACATTATATGGCCAATAATCACCAGAATGTAAGAACTACAGTAGATCATGAATTCTGTAGCAGAGACAAAAGATGTACATTTTTATTTAAGACCAGTTTTGGAGTCCATATAATCCAACACAGCTATGGACCAGGGGCAATTGTCCTACTTACTGCACACATACAGGGTGAACAAAAAATGCCGCACTTGGAGGTCAGCATGCGATTCCTCATCCAATTGCAAGACAAAAGCTTCAATAGCAAAATCAGATCGGGTGCTGTTTGAAAACACAAGTATGAAAACGAGAAGCTGGCAACACTGTCACATCCTGCAGTGCATCGGAATGTACAGAGAAAGCTCTGGCAGAGCGCCGAGTTCCTGCAGTTACAGCGTTGCCAGAGCCTCGTTCCTTAACACGCATTTCTGCTAAACCTATTGTTGGGACTAGGTTTTGCAACATAAACTTTTGTCATTAATTTTTGTTCACCCTGTATAGTGTTAAAAAGGAAGCGTCCAGACTTGATTCGGAACTGAAAAGGTGCATATATATATATATATATCGCCTTTAGCAGAAAAAATGGTCTTGTATGCAGAAACAATATACATAATCAACTGTATAAAAGAATTGCTTTTTAATCGGTCAACACATTAATATGCCCAATTAAATTGGGCAGGGAATACAATAATTTATCAAGCCTACTAACCTGATGACATAACAATAACTAACTAACCTGAATAAAGTAACATGGATTAGTTATACACTTTTCTAAATAAGGGTTCAGTGTAGTGTATTAAAGTGTAAAAGTGTAAAATTAATCCATGTCATTTTATCTAGGTTAAGAAGTGTGTAAATAATTATTGCCCTCCCAATTGATTGGGCACATTAATGAGTTGACCAACTGAAAAGCGATTATTTTTTGGATTATGAAGGCATTATTGAAGAAATGGCTTCTAAAACTTATATTATGTTCAACTGTATGATGATTATTATTATAAGTTTACAGCTAATAACTGTTCTCAGGCTCAACTTATAAAAACCAGAATGGACATACACCTTTCTGCCTCTCAGGTATACACGGTTATCAAAGCGAGAAAATTATAAAAGTCACACAACTTTGGAGAATATCTTGCACATCAGTATCATCTAGTGTCTGCTAATACTTTATTTCAATCCTGATACAATTTCATGTGTATAACACATAACAAGCCGAATTCATTAACATTTGGGTCAAACAAATTCCACAGTTTCTCCCTTGCCTATTCACTTCCTTAAATTTTCAATCACAGAATATAAATATGCAAGATTAATTGACAAAATATATTAAATTAAATTATATCTCTAGAATTCAACACTGTACACAATTTACAGATTCAATTCATTTTCAGTATTCAATTATCAAAACATAAATTAATCACATAAATACAACAAACAGTTCATAGGTTCAGTAGTATGAAACCACTACTCATTCGATTGGATCTTGAATCAGAACAGTTTACCTGTAACATAGTAAATGTTAGATAGAAATTCTCACAATTTCTAAACGAATAATGCTGGGAAATTTAATTCTACCACAAAATTAATCATAAAATCAGAACTCAACTACTCTCCCTAGAAGCAGAACTAATAATAAAATAACGTTATTTATGTTATAACAAACTGAGTACCACCAATTAATAGCCTTCATGCATTCTTAATTGACATTGATAAGAATACATTCAGTGGGATTAAAAATCATACATATTAGGCCTGCACAACTGGCTTTTACAGCGACCAGGCCCGGAGCAAGTAAAGGGACATTTCCTTCTTGTTAGGTCATTGCCTCTGTCACAGCACTCTCGGCTGAGTGAATGCAAGGTCTACAATATTTAAATTGCTTGTTGTTTTATGTTTTAGTTACTTGATTGGGCTATAACAAATCCATCAAACTGATTTAAATATATGCACATCATTTTTGTAACATTCAATGTGATGTTGAAATTTTTATTATGTTTATTATTATCTATGTTATTCCCATGATTTTTACACAGTTGGACCTGAATCAATTTTCATTTATGACAATCCTGTATTTTAATTCACAAATATAACTTCCTTAACACACGGACTCTGCCATGGAAGCCGATATTCCATTTATTGTATTACGCCACAGCTCAGCATGCACAGGAAGGAGACAGTTGTTCAACTGCACCACTTTACCAACTTGTTTGCAGCAAATTTTGAGAAATACAAACTGATTAGACATAAAAACAAGAGTGTGTTCCAGGTCATGAAAGTCTCAATTAATAAAGAGAACTAACTGCAAACAATTACTGTATACTGAGACCGTTAGTCGAGTCAACAACCACGATGACTTTCCTAACATCCCATAAGTCGAATAAAATTGCCGTGAGGATCAGGTGAACTTCCTAATAGGCTAAGCGACACGAGACACTGTAGTCCACGGGGATCGTGGTACATGGTGACGATGGTCATAGACTGACTAAGGAAAGATTCACCTTAAAACTAGACTGAGAAATTAAACATCCAGACTTAAGTAAAACACCGTGGAAATTTATTAAAATTCACAAGCCCCTAGCCTAGTTCGGAGGGTTATAATCGGCTAGTCCGCAAACTAATAAACAAAAGAAAATAAAGAGCAGGTCCCTACCTGAGAAGTTACTGAAAAAAACCCTCGCGAAAGATCTAACTCACAATAATAAAGCAACAACAGCAACACTAGGAAAATGGTACGACGCAAGTCCCTAGTTCAAATTACAAGATTAAGTTAATATCAGAATTTACATTTAACAGGGCAGCAAAACAAATCTAAGTTAGGATGATACCATTTCCACATTTACATTTAACGTTAATCATCTAGCTAAGTCCTAACAGTTAATAACAAAGTTTACGGCGATGACGTCCGTAACAGAAAACAATTACAACAAATCTAAGTAACAGCCATGAAAAACATTTAATTATTCTTAATAACTACGTGCTATCAGCACACAATAAGGTAACATGTAGGATTTACACACTAGTACATCATAAATAAGTAATGAAATAGACACAAATCTTTATTACATTCCTGCCTACACCTTGGTTTACTCTTTGTAAGCCATAGTCATCTGATGTGTGTAATTACGGTGACGAATGCGTAGTTGAGACCACGTCTGACATCGCATGGCCTGAGCTCCACAAGCTACGAACTCTAGGTTCGCGCATGCTTCAGGTCGCTACAAAAGTGTCAATTGTCCTAGTCATTTCCACACAAGGAAATTACCTTCAACTGCACGGCTATGTCAACAGTTCCAAAGTGCAACAGAACAAAGTTAGATAGAATTCATTAGTTAGCTTTTGTTTTACCAAAGTTATGCGTTTTATTATTAAGATATCGGTTTAGGTTTATCGTTGGTTTATGGCGAATAATACTGACAATAGCTCGGGCACGGAGTGTCTACACTGAGATCATTCTCCACCAAAAAGCCTCGACTCAACTGTCGGAATAAGATCAACGAGCAATAACAACTCGGACACACAATAACACGGGTTACCAGCGGCGCAAAGCTCGCATTCAATAACTCTGGGATAGGCCTGTCCACAACAGTTACCTTCCAATAACATCTAGTCAACGGGAACCCTCCCGGACAAGGTAATCACAAGTACCTTCATACAATAAATTCCTGCATTTAACAGGGTCGCCTGCAACTCACTATAGAAAACCTGACCTAATTGTACACGTCAAAACGGTACACGCAAGAAGTGCGCTCAACTAAGAAAAAGCAATCTATAAAACATGTGATCTGAGACAGGGTTGAAAACTGGGTTACATAAGCTAAGTTGCAATGAAAGAAAGGGCGAATACTACAAGTATTCTGTCTCTTGTTAAAGTAGTCCTGTCTCTCAAACAAATGAAGCGTGCTCTCAAGGCCACTGGATTACAAAACCAGTTTATGTCACCAGCAGGCTACCACATTCCTGCGTTCGGTCGACACAAAACACACATTATTCAAGGCCGGCGATTTAATCAATATAAAACTATACATCTGGCCTGTTCATAAAAAAACTTTACCATAGGTTATGAACCTCTAAAGAGTCCGTGTATAAAAAACACGCAATAAATCTGATAGAATAATATAATTCCGTCTTTCTACCAAAGACGTCTAAATGACAGTAATCTTACAATTTCTGGAGCTCTTTACTCTAAAAATACAATTCAATAGTTGCTAGTACAACATCAAATAAAAACGTGTCTTACATGACACAAGCAAAATGATAATTGTGGCGCAGATTCCATACAAGGATCTGCTTAATGATACGTTGGGAACTGAGTTCGATGCTAGGCAACGAAACATTCCTTGTAATTATTAGGTTCAAACTTGACCAAGAATAGCTTCTGAGCTTATTCAAAATGAAAATATAATGCATTTACAAAACTGGCAATTACAGTCGATTGCCTAACTGATACGACTGTTCTAACGAAAGTCAGGGGTGTATCAAAACTGGCTGCAAAGAATGCAGTTAGAGAAATAACCATGACATCTGATTGTCATAACTAAAGTCAGCAAAGACTTGAAAAATCACCCCAAACAGGGTTGTACAAAATAGCCTCGAATGACTACGGTCACATCTAGCAAAAGATAGGCTTTGACGTTCTACGACGTTCATCAAGCTGCACCAGGGTTAACCAAAATGTTAGACCCAAGGGTGTCTCACTATACTGAAATAAATGACATTAAATTAAACTAGATACAATCCCTACCTAGAGAAATGGCTGACACAGAGTGTGGTTGATTCACAAACTACATTAAATCTAATATACCAGCAGAACTAGAACAAGAGAAGGGATGGTCAAAAACTCACGACATGGAGAAGCTATCACTCAGCCCTCTATTCAATAACCAGGGTTGTACAAATTCCTCTCTGGATCTCTGGAACGGTATTATCCTCATCAGGATTCCCATCTGGACTCCTCCAAAGACCAGGGTTCGATTCGTCCCTGTCGACAGCTCCGTGAATATGCTGGACATGCCTGGAAATGGCATCTTGGATTCCTTCCTTCTCGTCCTCGGTTCTGCAAGCTCCACCATCATGCTAGTTCTCGTAGAAATATCACCCTCATACCAGGATGGTATTAGCCCATGATGACTGATTCAAGCATGGTGTGGAATAGTCTGGTCACGTTGACGGTGAAATAAATTATGAAATTCATTCCTTCACTTTCCAAAAATATAATGTTCGTTGTAAGTATTGTAGGCTTTGATAGTAATTGATAACACAGCCTTAATTTCGTGGATGTGAATAGATACATGAGCTAGCACTGCTCTATGACTCTGCACGTGCTAATGACGCTACTTTTCCATCATGCAGCATTGGTAAAATGTACGTCGTTTTGGAAATAAAAACTTCACTCTGGCAATCCAAATACGTTACACAATTATAATCACAGTTATTAGAAGTAATTGCAACATATTTACCTGTATATTTTCCACAAGGCATTTGGCCCTCCACAAACACGTGGGTACTAAAATGTGGTGTTCCGGTAAAATTATATAATTCACTAATACTTGCCAATAATTATCTTCAATATGTTTCTGTGGCTCACTGTGCATAAATACCAGTATTTCACAATATGCCAGTGCACGATGGCACCTGATAACTAATTCAACGCTAACAAGCGGATATTCTTCTATGTCTTACAGGACAAAATACGATTACACGCCTATACTGGGCGGATTCTCCAGACGTAGTGCAAGTAACTCACTATAATTCTTACTTGTAACTTGTATCGTTGTTTATTCGTGCTCGATGGCAACTAATTGTAATTTCCTCGCTAAACAGCGGATATTTCCTACGTCGTACAGGACGGATATGATTCCACGCCTACACAGGGCGGATTCTCCAGACGTAGTGCAAGGCACTGGGTGTCTCAAGGAATTAGGTCGTCAAACCGAAGTCGTTGAGCGACTACTTACGTTCCTATTTGCGTATCTGCAAGGGTATTACCTTACCTTAAGCTAAAATAACATTCTCAAAAATGTTTTAATAATGCAGCATGACGAAATGGAATATTCTGAGTCTTGCGAAAGAATAAAATTAATTAATAAGATCTCAGATAAATAATTAGCAGTTTTCACCAAAGTCAAAAGTGCGATTCAACGCTACTTCAAAGAGTATCGCGTGAGCTCTCAGCTCCACGTGGCTTCCTGGGTGTGTTCAAAGGTACAACATCCCATCATAAATGTTCTGTCATAAAAAATATCACATGAACCATAGCTCAGCGGGTTCAATACAGACTCAACTTGTTAGAAGAAATGAATGAGAAATAAAATATAAGTTATAGATATTTATCCCAGAGTTTCAATTCAACGGCAACATGAATTCTGAACAAGTATTTGATACCACCCATTTGGCCAAAGAGTTGGTAAATAATACACTACAGATAAGAGTGGCTCTGCGGTCACATGCGAGGTTGAGTGAGCACGCTGCTTGGCAAGAGCTGGATTGTTTGTCACTGTCACTACTGGAGCTTTCTGGTAAATTGGAGAATATACCTCTTTGAAGGAACCGACAGTAGTGGCTACGCTGGCTAAAGCGCAGCATTAGGGCATGGGGCCAAGCTCTCTGCTGACTCGGTAGACGCGTGGGTTCGAGCTCAGCGGTTTGGGACACATATCAGGTAGGGCCCATCAATGAGCAGGATATGGTACAAATGAAGGCTGCTAGGTTTGTACTCAACGATTTTAATCCTAGAAGTAGTGTAACTCGAAAGATAGAAAAACTAGGGTGGGAATCTCTGAAAGATGGATGAAATACCGAGTATAGGCTATGTTTATCACTTACACTAATCGGCCAGCATAGGGCGGTAGAGCTACTGTCTTTTAATACTCGCATGACAAAATAAAGTGATGACAGATTGCCCTGAATTAGTTGTTTATTGTTGTTTTAAGGGGCGGAACTACGAGGTCATCTGCCCTTCTTAACACAGATTAAAGAATACAAATTTAGAATTGAATTTAAAATTTTGAGTTGGACACCTAAATTAAAAAAAAAAAAAAAAAAAAAAAAATTAAATAAAAATACAAATTATAAAAATAAACAAAAATTACGGAAAAACAAAAAATTATCATTCAAAAACGAACAAGTCGTTGATTCAATTTATACTGGAAAATTTAGATTGCTGGCCCTAACCCACTCTCACTTATAAAGCGGATAAAGCGATCAGCAGCCACCGCGTCATCGGCTAATATAAGTTTGAGTGTCATCTGCTAACCAAGGTTTCTTCGTAAGTCAGCAAGATCCACACACTCGATTAAAACGTGGGCCACGGTGATAACGGCTCCACAGGTACAATGTGGGGGGGGGGGGGGGTCCTTCCCTTCTCATTAGGTACGAGTGGGTGGATCTTGTATGACCTATCCTTAGCCTACACAAAATGACGGACTCTCTCCGTGACCGGAAAGAGCTCCGCCAAACGCGAGTAGCTCGCGGACCACTGGGCACCATCCCGAGTGGGCCGGCCGTGGCCGACCACCCAGACAGGTGCATAGCAGAGCCTCGGGGGCAAGTAGGGGGTATGTGAGAGTACTTGGAGTTTGGGGATGTGCAGAGAATCGAACCCGCGGGCCGCAGGGCACCATCCCAAGTGGGCCGGCTGTGTCCAGCCACCTGAGCAAGCGCCAAGCGGTATCGCGGGGCAAGGAGAATAGTGGAGGGTGTACTTGAGTGCTGTCAGAGTGAGTGAGGGGTAAGTTTAAAGGGTAACGGAAATTAGGTGTTGAAGTATTTGAAGAATACTTGTGAGGGCTGGATTTTGGATTGGGTTATGACTTGATGGAGGGCTTGGAGGAGAGATGGGGAGTGACAGTAGAGGGGGAATGTTTCTGGGCATGTATTTGCGCTGCCGCTGCCTGTGTTGATGTTTAAGCGCCTCATGGATGTATTTACATCCGGAATAGGAAGCTGCATATCCCCCCCTGGTCACTGTACATTCAGTATGACGATGGGGACCGCCACAGCGGTTACACCTAGCGTAATATTTGCACTCGTGTGCAGCGTGATGTTACCTTTGGCTGCGGTAGCATCGGACTATGAGTGTGGGGGTGGGCGTCGTGACGCCGGTGTAGGTGAAGGTTTAGCGGGAGGGGACGCTGAGGGCACAGGTGTAGCAGCGCTATCTGAAGGAATGGCGTCTGCTGTAGTGTCAGTGGCGATTGGGCTTGTGTCATTTTGTATGGGCTGATCCACTGAGGTTTGTATGCTCTTATTATTTCTCCTAGGTTTGCTAGGAGATTGAATAAGAGCCTTAGAGGTATGGGTCCAGTGATCAATGCTGTCTGGGACTGTTTGCGATGTTTCCTGTTCTAACTCAGGAGTGTCGTCTGTTTGAGAGCAAGAATCCTGAGTGTCTGTATCTGAGTGATTTGGTTCTGGGGAGATAGCCAAGGCTATTAGCCCAGGAATTTTAGTCTAAAAACGGTCAAAAAAATTTTTAGTAAAGCTGAAAATTGGCACAGTTGTCCTATTTGATGTTCTTAACAACATATTAAATGTCCCCGGTCTTTCCGTGTCGGCTTCCTGGATTTCCAGCCGTTTGAACTCCTGGAATGCTGGAGAAGTAGGTGGTGTCGCTGGAATGCGCATTGTAAGTGAACGATTTGACTTACAGTGCTCTAACATGGCTTAAATTAAAGGAGAAGAAATAAGCGATAAGTTAATTAATGGGTTGGCATGTTAGCGGTACTTCCGGTCTAACAGGAAACGAAAAAATGCCGCGAAATAAAAAAATAAGTGCCACGTTTTTCTTTTTTGACGTTTGTTGGCAAACTATCACGAATATCGCAGACAAATCTTGTATAAACGTTGTTGGCGACAAAATAAGCTTTCATTTGATGCATTCATAATTGATTTGCAAGTAATAGTTGCCGAGCTACAGAGATTTAAACAACGGCGCGCGTGTTTGCGTTGTTTCTTAGCGGCCAACTGACGCGTTCGCCCGCAGCATTGATGCGTCGAATTGGCGGGGGGGGGGGATCTTCTTGTTTTCTTTTGTTTCTAAATTTTAAACAGTTGGTCGTTGGCCGATGTGTGTTATGCCGTATAAGTGTTATTTATTCTGTTGTTGTCATAAAAATGAGTTTTGAAGACTGCGTTTAGAGTAAGAAGCCACTCGACGATCCGATGGGCGTTGTTTGTGTTTTAAAAGGTTTTAGAAGGAAAACTAACACCGAGAAAAGTATGCGAAGATCAAGTTGTAACTCGGGTCATGGAGTACATGGAAGACAAGATGAAGACTCTGTCAGAAGCTAACCGGACAGCAAAGCTGTGGGCGGAGTACTACAGGCAAGTGGAAATCGTTCGGCTGTTTATTAGGGCAGAAAGAACATCAAATTGGAACCTCAATTTGTACTGCGTATCGAAGATGTTAACATACCTACACGCTGCAGGACATATTCACTACGCTAAGTCAGCCTACTTGTACCTGCATCAAATGCTTCACGAAGAACGGGTATTTTTCCATCAGACGCTCGCATGATTTTTGGGCTGGAATATGGTCAGATATGCCCATATAACAGGATCTTATGCGGCCTATGAAATCACGTGGAGGTTTAACAAGAGGACGAGGAGTGGACGATAGCACACTGACTCACTTTGTCTCGGTTTTTCCACTGTGCATCCCAATCTGTGAAGCTGTAGAAAATGGGTCTGGTATAAAGACAAAATCCTCGGAACAGCACGTTGAGTTGAGAGACTCGTGGCGGAAGCTGGAGAACCGCCACGCAGAAGGGTTTCACTCGTGGGTAGAAGATCGCTCTCCGTGGGATTTAAAGAAAGAAAGTCTTCAATCGCTTTCCACTGGCGTAGTTGCAGACAACAGCATCAACTGCGACAAGGCTCGAGAAGTTGGTGAAGAAGCAATACAACAAATGGTGGGGAAAAGTTTTGAGGGTCTCAAGCTCGCAAGAAAAAGCCGCGTAGTCCCTCTGTTAGTTGTTGGGTGCCAACTAAAAATTCGTGATGACATCGTCCCGGTCAACCCGCACTAACTTTTCATGCGAATCATATGTGTGATGAAATCAGAAGTGGAGGTCTGCTTTTGCATACCGTTGTATGGCCAAGACCTGCAACTTTTGGTGACATAATCCAGTCCTACAAGTTGTACATAAGCAAGCACTATCCTTCAAACGTTACCATTGCGTTTGGCAACTACGATCAGACTCCAAGCACGAAGAACCAGGAGCAGGTACGCCGTGCGGGGAAGCGGACGTCCATAGACATCGTCTTCGATTCCAACACAATGGTTTCCACTTCTCAGGCAGACTTTCTAAGTAACACCAAAAGCAAGGG
This sequence comes from Meconema thalassinum, assembly GCA_946902985.2. Taxonomy (NCBI): domain Eukaryota; kingdom Metazoa; phylum Arthropoda; class Insecta; order Orthoptera; family Tettigoniidae; genus Meconema; species Meconema thalassinum. The sequence goes on from OX336389.2 coordinate 73,879,805, forward strand.
ACGGTTCATCTCTACGTTGACAAAGGAGCTTAGAAATGCTGGAGTTGCTGTTCGCCAGGCGACAGGGGATGCAGATACACTAATTGTCGCCGTAGCGTTGTCTCTAGATGCCGAAGATCATGCTGTTACTGTTATAGCGTCAGGCATTGATGTCCTATGCATGTTATTGGCAAAAGCAAGAGAGAACAACTACATCCATTTTTACAGTCCTGGAAACTCAAAATCTCTTGGAAAGATTTTCCCTATCACAAACATTCAGGAAGATATCGGCGAGATGAAAAGTTGTGTGCTATTTGCACATGCCGTGAGCGGATGTGACACAACTTCAGCAATTTTTTTTGCAAAGGGAAGAAGCGTCCATGGGGCATTCTCAAAAACAACGAAGATCTTCGGAAAACTGACGAAGTTTTCAATCAGCCTGACGCATCCAGGGAAGATATCAAGATAGCTGGAGAAAATTTTGTTCTGAAGTTGTTCAACGGAAAGGGCTTCAGTTCTCTAAACGAGCTTCATGTGCATCTATCTGTATGGAAGGACTATCGCAAGACAGACAGTTACTGCTTCGTTCGATTTGGCCACTTTGCCGCCAACGTCCGAAGCATGCCGACGCATTCCGGCAGCATTCACTGCGTACATATTTGCAGGTATATATTATTTTCAGTATGTTGTTACACCATTTTACTTTGCTGTGATAAAGTTAACATTCTCTTTTGTTTACAAATTGGTTTCTAACAAAAATTATTCGAATTATTCGATAAATAATACATTATAAACTGTATTAGTTTTAAGCTGAAATATCTACTCCGATATTCGCACTACTTTTTACTTAAGATATTTGATCTCCTAAAAATGGCATTAAAATAATAATGTATGTTTGCCAAGTCACAAATGGTTACATATTTTACATATTAAAACATTAATTTTGTTTACCTAGCTCAATAAAGAACGTAAAAAAATGCACCGAGAACACCTTCTAGAATGAAGAGATGTCGATTTTCACTATTAGGAGCAGATGTACAAAAAGGGAGATTTTCATTAAAAACACTAAAAAAAATGAAAAAAATCTTTTTTTTGGGGGGTGGGGGATTTTTTGAGGGGTAGTTTTAAGCGTGAAATATTTTGAATGGACGGGAAGCACTTCATTTATCATAGAGAAAGGAAGGTCCTGTCAGATGTAACAATGCAAAATCAGAGCGCGTCCCGGTCGCAGTGTGTGTGTAGCGCAGACGGAGAAGAGAATGACGTAACAATCTTTTGTTTACACTGCTATAGCTCGGCAACTATTATTCCGACATCGATTATAAATACATCAAATGAAAGCTTATGTTGTCGCCAACAACTTTTATGCAAGACTTGTCTACGATATTCGTGATAGTTTGCCAACAAACGTCAAAGAAAAAAGGAAAACATGGCACACTTTTTTTTTATTTCGCGGCATTTTTTCGTTACCTGTTAGACCGGAAATACCGCTAACATGCCAACCCATGAATTAACTTATAGCTTATTTATTATCCTTTAATTCAAGCCATGTTAGAGCACTGTAAGCCAAATCGTTCGCTTACAATGCGCATTCCAGCGACACCACCTACTTCACCAGCATTCCAGGAGTTCAAACCATCTGAAAATCCAGGAAGCTGACACGGGAAAACCGGGGACTTTTAATATGTTGTTAAGAACATCAAATAGGACAACTATACCAATTTTCAGCTTTACTAAATTTTTTTAAAGGTTAAAACCTAAAATTCCTGGGCTATATGGGGATATCTGATTTTTTGTTCGAGAGCATTATTTAAGGTTTCTAGGTGTTCATTTTCAGTGGGAATGACTGTATCATAATGCTGAGCCGTTTCCTCAATGCAGGCTATGAAGCTGAAATGAGGAGCAAGTGCCTGGCAATGGCCTCTCTGATTGTAATGAGATCCTGGTTTTGAGAAGGAAGAATCATGAGCATGACGTTCAGAAGGGGAACCTTCTTGCGCCGGGTGGCATTGAGATATTCCGAGGTGTCAATTTTCTCTATCCAGTTTAAGCTCTTGTCTGAGAGAGCAGTTTTTCTGTAGAGATCATGTTTGAGTGAAATGTATGAAGGTGTTGTATTTGTAAGTAGGGAAGACAGATAGTGGCCAAATACCTTGGTAGACCAGTGAAATGAAAAAGAAACAAAAGTATCAGGCACTCGAAGTTACCAGATTAAACAGTAGGAGCTGTGATGATGAGTGAGCAGATAAATTTGAATTAATTAAATAATTAATTAGGTAAATTAATTATTGGCTGCTTGATAGTGAGGAGGGATGAGTATAGCTTGAATTATAACTCCAGGACGAAGGAATTGCTTGACTGGGAAGGTAAGAAGGTGGGATTGTTACTTAACAATGGGTAACGGTTGGAATAGGATATTGTTGTTATGAACTTGGGAGCAGGGGAGGATTGTTGGCTATGGGAAGGCTCAGGGGGTGTCAACCAGATAGGATTTATTTGGTACCATCGGTGTAGTATATCGGTCAGCCGATTGGAACGCTGTATATCGTGTTGCCAACATATGCATGATACAACGTAGAAATTAAAAGTAACAAAGTATCCCAATATTCAGTTAATACATTTACTGAATATACTCTGAAGTCTTAACCGACATTTCCTTGTAGTTATCTTGCTCACAGGCGATAATTACGGCACTTTTCATTAAATAAACATTATTTCTACTGGATTGGCGGCATTGAAATCATGGCGGCTCTGTTTATGTGTTGAATGCTTGGTATGGAGTCGTGTTGTGAAGTGATATTGGCCGTAAATAAGCTAATGTCTTCTTTCTCATCTTTCTTACACCACATCCTCTTCGTGGTAATGAGAAGTGAACAGTTCTTCTTCTGCTACGGCGAGTAAGTACGCTTATTTTAAGAATTTAAGTTTTGTGTTTCTGTAGTGGCTGTGAAAAATATAGACCTAGTTTTGAATTGATATTAGACGCAGGTGACATTCTTCTTCACTATTATTTATCCCATAGGTAGACCTACCAAATTCTGTGAACTGTGCCTATCACCGAAAGAAGGAAGAAAACAAATCGCAAATCGCTGTTCTCCAAATAGCAGAGGAATATATGGCAATTACTCTCCTAAGAAATGATCCAGTCTATGACCAGGTAAGAAGTCGTGTTACCGTAATGTTTTGCCAGTGGGTAGTGGAACTAGGTACTGTGGGTTCTCGTAATGGATTTTTAATAGGCCTATATTGTAGACCTGCGATTGAGTACAAGATGAATAAGATTGGTTTCCAGAAACCATTGCAACAACATGATTACAGCTCGCAGAGATATTTAAATGGGCCTATTGCATGTGTGTACTGAAGTTCTTGAGGAGTGTTAATAATCAATTAATTAATTTCACATTGCAATAGAATATAAATCTCATGATTCATGACAACGTGTCTAAGCTTTAATTTTTTCCCCTTCCTTGAATTTCAAATTATTACAGTATTCAAAACAGATCAGTTCTTGCACATGTTAGTTAGAATCGGTAGTAATGCCATGTAGGACTGTAATTACAGGTTATTAAACTTAACACACACCCCCATGGTCTAATAGGTCTAATGGCCTATATCATATAGTCTTACCAATGTGTAATTATATACATTAATATACATTAATGTGTTCTTATCCTGTGGAACCAAATCCAAGGTGAAAATCCTTTTGCTAAGTCATGGTGCTAAAGTAGACTGCTCGTGTATAGTTCTGCGACCCAAATACCATTCAAATGCACCTGTCCTCCTCTAATAAGCCAAGAACAAACAAATGTGTAGATGCGTTTCCTTGCATATACATGCTATGGGCTCTTTTATTTATTTTTGTAGATACACAGGAAAATAAGCTGTACGGTTTATGTTATGGTAGGAATGCAGTGTGTGGCCTGGGTGTTCAGTTGGTCGAATTGGTAGTAATGGCAATACTGATGTAGGACTGTAATTACAGGTTATTTAAAATTAACATACACCCCCATGGTCTAATAGGTTTAATGGCCTAGGATCATATTATAGTCTTACCAATGTGCAACTATATACATTAATGTGTTCTTGTCCTGTGGAACCAAGTCCAACGTGAAAATCCAATAAAACCACGGAACCATTGGCCCGATAACCCCACCCTCATCTGCCAATTTTTACTTTATACCCTTGGTAATAAGTGTTAGGTTCTGTCGATGATATTCTGTAACAGCGAGATAGATACAAGACAAATATAATTGATTTATTGTATGCCAATGTAATGGCTGATATACCTATAGGTAGTATATTATTCCCACACGTTATTTACAATATTTTTCAACACGTAGGATGCCAATGTCTAAGCTTACATGGATGGATTTTTTCATCAATTGATTCTGTAATAAGACCACCTTGTGGTGTGGTTGCTGCCACTCCTGAGGTCCTGGGCTAGTTTCCAAGCTTGATTAAGTAATTTAATTCTGGTCTGACTGTTGGAACGGCGGACACTATTCTTTGTGAGGCAGAACTGAGAAGAGGTAGATTTGATTCTCACCTCGGCCGTCCAAGAAGTGGTTTTCCAAGGTTTCCCCACTTCCACTCCAGGCTAACGCTGGGATGGTTCCCAACTTAAGGTTACGGCTGCCTCCTTTCCAGTCCTCACCTGAATTACACACTACTACAGATACCACAATAACACAGATTATCATACAAATCATACACTCCCCCGGGGGCTCACATCTAGTGGGACGTGGGTTGGCGATCATGGGGCCCCAGCTGAGTCCGGCATTGCTTCCACTTACTTGTGCCGGGCTCCTCTCTGTCTTCTTTCCTGTCGACCTCACTTGGTCAACTCTTGTTCTCTTCCTACCCCGACGGTATTAGGGTATCCGAGGCCTAGGGAGTCTATTCCTTTACCGCCTTAATTGGCCCTTGTCCCATCTTTTCTGATACCCTCCTCCTGCGAGGGGTCAGCCTTCTTTTTCTTTTCTTGTTATCTCCTGCCTTCTGCTCAAGGCCCTCAAGGAGGCAGAGTGTATGTAGCCCCACCACCTTTGGTGCACCCTGGATATTGCCACACCCTCAGGGGCTCACGGCTGGTGAGTTCGTGAGATGGCGACCCCGAGGGATTCCTGAGCTGGGACCGGTTTTTCCCCTTTTTTCCATTGCCTCTGGGGCCTTTCGTGACTCTCCTTCCTTCCAAGTCCCTCGATCCTCATTCTTCGAGGGTTTGAGGGCATTTCTTTTCCTCCTGTCCTTTTTTTTGCCTTATTCTCCTTTTGTTTTCCATTTCTTCTTCTAGTATATAAGTTTGTAGTTAGTTTCAGTTATAGTTTACATTTGATTTTCAGCTTCACGATCACCCAAACCATTAGGGGCCGATAACCAAGATGTTAGGCCCCTTAAAACAACAAATATCATCATCAACAAATCATACACACTTCCAAATACAGTACATGGGGCTAAATGAATATGTTATCGAAAGCCCTAAATGAATTAATATAAAAAACACAATGATTCGTTTAAAATGTAGTTAACTTATAGTAGGTGCAAACATACACATGTCAGCAAATTCAAGTTCCCCGTTTCAAGCATTAAGTTACACATTTATTAAGTTTACTGTTTCAACATACAAACTGGTATGTGTTGTAGGAATTTGCGGTTCATCGGTGTCAGCCATTACATCAAGGAGGAACTAGGTCCATTATTATGTGATGGACCCTACTGTTATACTATGGCAAGAAATAAGAAAGGAACATGCCTCAACACATACTTTTAGGAGAACCAGATTTGATTACTGTATTTTTGCTAAGTTTGATCTTGGCCCTCGCTGTTATCTTCTCTTCGTTGACAACTTTTTAAATAAAACATGATGAATTCTAGCAGTATTGAGTGTTTTTCTTGTTTTTCATTGAAAGTCCTATTTCTCCTTTCCCCTTCACAGCACGTCATGGAATGTACTGTATTAGTGTGCGATGATATTTTTTGATGTAGCCTACTTACTGCATTTCGCCCTTCAAAATTTTTAACTGGATATATTTTAAAGGGCATATGAAATGAATTACTGTAAAGAAATTTTGTGATATCCAATTCTTTTCTGTCCCCTAATGAATTTGGCACTAATTACACTAACAATTTTAGTGTGATGAGGATCTGGTTACACCACCTGTTTCCTTGGCATTCCCTCTTAAAATTTTAGTGTTATTGCTAACAGCATCAAGCATTTTAAAATATGAATTTTCTCCCTTCCCAGTAGCCTACTTTTCCTTTGTAGTTTTTTCTAATAACTAATTGGTTATAGGCCTATTTGGGCCATTTTTAAGCTGAGTAATAATATGCTGCAGGCCTTGTAGTAGCCTAACTTTTATCACCAATGCAATATGCTCCAATTGCAACTGAAAGAAATTTAAACATGTATATTAGTGATGAGGTTATGTCCTAAATGCTGTGATTGTTCATTTCAAAGTTCTGGAATTCACAATTTCCCACTTTGGTATTATTTTTATTAATTTTTTATGTTATTGGTATTTTGAATGTGATTTATAGTCGAGTCAAATCAGACATAAAAAGGGGCCCGACCTTGCAAAAGGTCATGTAGTTCTAAATTTTGTATATGTTGTTTGGACCTCTGCCAATAGTAAAAAACCAAATTTGCAACTTTGATAGCCCAGTGCTAGCTGTGTAATAGCTAAAAAACAGCCAGATATTTGCACTTTTTTCTGTTTCTGCTCAATATCGTCTAAAGTACGCGTCTGAGAGAAAACATTGTGAATACCTGTTTACAACAATATTAAAATGTCTACAATTTGAGTCCCAAGCGAGCTCTGTACGTTTAGTAGTTCCCGAGATACAGTTATTCAAAAATTGAATGTTTTTTCAAAAAGAGTAAAAATTGTTGGTTTTGGTCTCCTAATTTGACAAATATTGTCCAAAATACCCACCCTATGATAAATGTCATAGATAATGAACTTAAACGTTTATTTAAGTAAAAATTCAGACTTTCACGACCGGCGTTGAAATAGGAATGTCTGTTTCGCGGGCTTATAGGCCGTGTTCTAAGGACATTTTGTTGTCCTGACGTTTCGCTGAAAACTGCGTTCAGCATGTTCACAGGTTACATTAAGCGAGGTAAAACAAGTAAACAGAAGATATATAAATAGTCAACAACCCACACATAGAGGCTTCCATATCAACGGCGTACCACATAACAATAATGCATCAAGGACAGGGCTGCTCTTCGGTTGCATCTTCTCGTCTACGACGGTCAAAGAGGGCAGGCTTGAGGGGATTAAGGACTGGAAGCCAAGCTCTGTTCACACGTTCTGCTTCCTCCTTAAGATTGAAGCTGTTGGTATGCTTCAGGATTTCAATGGCCTACCTTTGTAGCCTGGCATGATAAGACACCGTGGTGGACAGAACTTCGGTGTCTCCATATCTTATGTCGTGACCTGCGAGTAGGGAGTGTGCTGCAACAGTGGATTTATCTGTTTGTCCCAGCCGGCTGTGCCGTTCGTGTTCCTTGAGGCGAGTGACAATACTTCTTTTCGTTGTTCCAATATATACTTGGCCACATTCACACGGGATTTTATAAACCCCTGCCACGGTATGAGGATGTCGCTTATCTTTAGCGGACCTAAACATGCCTTAATTTTTCTCGTAGGCCTGTATATGGTCTTTATATCATGGAACTCGAGTAGTCTCCCTATTCTGTCCGTGACCTTTTTTATATATGGAAGGAAAGCTCTAGCCAGGGGCTGCTTGTCTCCAATTACCCTTGTAGTTGGACGTCTTGGATGGAGTGCTCGCTGGATATCTTTCTGGCTGTACCCATTGGCGCGTAGGGCCTCGTTGAGGTGTTTACCTCGCTTAATGTAACCTGTGAACATGCTGAACGCAGTTTTCATCGAAACGTCAGGACAACAAAATGTCCTTAGAACACGGCCTATAAGCCCGCGAAACAGACATTCCTATTTTAACGTTTATTTGCTTACCTTTAATTTGAGCTTTGACGGGTACCTGTAGGCCTAGTACTTCTCCCAAAACTGGCATGTAACAGAAAACCTTGAAAAATAGAAATCGGATGAAATCAATTAAAACAAGTCCGAGCGTATCAGACATCACGTACAGGGCCTGTACTGATTAACTCGGAGTTAATATTATGATAAGTATACGCAGCAATAGTTTCATAATTATGGGAATGATTTCGTGTTAATTATTAATTATTTACTGAAATGATGTGTTAGATACCGGTAAGTTACTTATATGAGGCCTCCTCGAATCATTCGAGATAAAGGTGATGCAGAAAAAGTAAAAAACCGGTTTGTTCTCCACCTTCCATTTCCCATCACTGATAAATTGGTATCCATCGGTAGTGGAATAGTTGGTGGCCTAACATAAACTGCCACTTGTTGCTACAACTGGGAACTGAAGGTGTTAAGAAAATCATTGGGAATACATTTTATAAAGCAACCTTTAAACGTAAGGACAACGTAGCCACATTGTCATCCATCAACACCTCTGTTAAAGTGGGGAACAAGAGAGTAGTTGTCGATCCACTTATTATTTTCCAAAGGGTGTGCATAACCAAAAAATGGGACGAAGAACTGGAAGAACATTTTGAACATGAATTAGCCCCAATCCCAATGTCTTTGTTTAATGAACAGGGGATGCGAAAGGGGACCAAGTCCAGTCTCTTCTCTGCTTTCACTCCACTATCCTACCACACACCATTTGACTCCAATACTTACATTGTTTTGGATGGGGGCTATCTTTTACACAAGGTTGTCTGGCAGCGCAAAACGTCTGTGACAGCCATTGTTTCAGGTTAGTCAGCTACATTAAAACCACTTTGGTAGCAACGTCTCGGTTGTTTTTGACGGTTATTCTGAGGAGGCCGCTAAGAAAAACACAAAAAGTGCTGAACGACTCCGACGCTGTGCTACTCACTTCTACAATGACATCATTTTTGAAGAATCCTCCATCATCCAAATACCTCAGGAAAAAGTATTGGCCAATGAGAACAACAAGGGACGCCTCATCCCACTTCTTTGCGATTCATTCGGGCAGCATGGCATACAAGTAAGAGTAGCCGAAGAAGATGCTGATCGGGACATCTTTGCCATGGCACTATTCGACCGTGTGATTTTAGTAGGAGAAGATGTTGACCTCCTCGTTCTCCTCAATGGTTTAGGCTCAGGTGCAACCTTTAGATGAGTAGCAAAGGTGGAGCCGGCTGTGTCCGTTACTCAAGCTCCTCTTACACCTGCTCAGCACTCACCAGGTACAGTGAATTTGATCCATGCGTTCAGTGGGTGCAACACCACTTCAGCCCCTTATGGGCAAGTTAGCTAACATATACAAAAATTCCCAATTTGTAGAACTGGCAGAACTTTTCCTGCTGCCAGACTACAGTAACAATACCGTAGCAAAACTGAGGAGAAGTGCTTTGTGTATTTGTACGGGGGTGATTTCCTAACAGACTCCCTGAATAGCCTTCGCTACCAACTGTTTGTTACATCTGAAGCCAACATCACAATCAATCTTGCATGCTTGCCCCCAGCAAAGGATGCTTACATAACTTACCACCAAGTTCAAAAGTGGTTGGGGATCAACAAAAATCCTACAGATTGGGTATGGAATCTTGATGATCAAGGGTTTAGCCCTATCACTACCACTATGGATCCCGTACCTCAGCTCCTACTGCGCATGATTTCCTGCAATTGCAGCGGCGGTTGCAGTTGCCGAAAAGCTGGGCTAAAATGCTCAGCCTTTTGTCGATTTGTGGTGGCAAAATATGTCGAAACGTGCAATTGCTTCAGCTAGAGGATTCTGACGATGAGGATGACATCCATCCCAACCCCTACATTGCTAGACCTGCAAAACGAGCCTGCGCCTGCTGCTCAGTTCAAAAATTCCTCCAATAAACCTGCACCATCGTCAGAGGAAGATTTTTCGAGACCCGGGCCATCAAAACAAATAAAATTACGATGGGACCTGCTGCTTCATAATTGTAAAATAATTTTAGATATAATGTTTTTCTTTTGTAATAAAACAAAATAGTACCTATGTGAACTCACTTCTTTCATTTTTCTCAAATTCAATTTTTCAAGGATTTCAGTTACATGCCACATTTGAAAGAAGCATTAGGCCTACAGTTACCCGTCAAAGCTCAAATTAAAGGTAAACAAATAAACTTCATGTTCATTATCAATGACATTTCCCATAGGTTGAGTATTTTGAACAATATTTGTCAAATTAGGAGACCAAAACCAACAATTTTTACTTTTTTGAAAAAGCATCCAATTTTTGAATAACTGTATCTCGGGAACTTCTAAACGTACAGAGCTCGCTTGGAACTCAAATTGTAGACAATTTAATATAATTGTAAACAGGTGTTCACAATATTTTCTCTCAGACGCATAGTTTAGATGATATTGAGCAAACACTGAAGAAAGTGCAAATATTTGGCTTTTTTTGGCTATTACCCAGCTAGCACAGGACTTTCGAAGTTGCAAATTTGGTTTTTTACTATTGGCAGAGGTCCAAACAACATACAAAAATTAGAACTACATGACATTTTGCAAAATCGGATGTATATTTTGACTGGACTATTATTTATTGTAGATCATATTATTATCTCCACATTTAAAAACGTGCCATAAGTATTGAGAGATTGTGATTTTCGGAACATAGAAGTAGGCAGAGCATTTAGGACGAGAATATTTAGCGGAACGATGGGAAGGGGCAGGGTGGATAGGAGGGGGCGGGAGGGTTTGTGTTTACGAGATCTGCTCATAGGTGGCGCTACCGGTCAACATGTTGCTAGTACATCAGTCATACACCAGACAGCGCTGAAGTCTTAGGTACCAAGAATTAGCATGGCTGTCGGCTATCTGTAGTAGTAGGTAATCTGTGGGAAGGCTTAACGATAGCGAAGTTAGTGGCTGGCCCTGAGCGAGGAATCCTCCCAGCGGGTTTATATACCCACCCGGCTCGGCCTGACGTCAGCGAGCCTACCAGGGAGGAACATGGCTCATGTTTACCATCTCTTGCATTTGTCTGTCGGCACAGGCTAGAGTCTCCTTCATGGTTGTGATTATATGGAACCTTCAGGGCACAACTAGTCCCTGTGTGTACTGTGAAAGGTTCAGAGAGGAAAGCAGTAGCAAACTACCTCACTCCTCATTATAGTGCTGCTTTGGGGGGTTGTGGGTATCTACCGACCTAACCTATGGAGGTATGTTTTGAGGATCCAACCCTCCTCTGGGTTGACTACGTAACATATATTAGTTCTTAAATGCCAAAGCAAGCCATTGGTTTTAAACTTTGGTAGCTGCCGCATGATTCGATTAGAGATGTTACGTTCAGAGTTAAAGTCGCTTTATCGATAAAGGGATATTTGAGTGGCCATTCAAAGAGAAAGACACTCTTGAAGCAAGAGTAGTGATGAAATATATACCACGTCACTAAACCTTACGTTATTAAACATGGCGGCGAGTTGCGCCCCCTAGATATCTCGACAATAACGATTAATACAGTGTGTTGTGTGGGCTTGATGAGTAACGCCCATTGTAATGAATGTTAATCATATTTAATACTGTATTGAACACAAGATCCAACGAAAGCAGGCTACTAGTTCTTCAACACAATTGTCAAGAGGTTAATAATTGCGAGTATGTTATGGATGTTGTGTATGATGGGTGTCGCTATCAGTCATATTCTAGTAGGACTAAATATACTTATTTACTGTCATTAATTATTTTTTGAAATGTTCTTAAAAATATCCTACAACATTTCTAAAACAAGGAGAAATCAGATCTGTTACAAAGTTAATTAATAATAATTCTCTAAAAAACTTTAAAATGATGAGAAACGTATTCAAGATTGTTGAAAATTCATGTATAATCTAAACACCGTCGTTCTGAACTTTGCATTCTAGGACGGATTTACGCCAATATGCAAGGATAATTAGCAATAAATACAAGAAGACGAGGAAATGTGGGCGTGGCTCATGCGTATCATTAGTGACATTAAGTTATTTAGTAGACTTAGAGATTACATTTTCCCTCCAAACTATAATCTCTAAAGTCTAAGTGACGTAATATATCTGTGGATATCAATGACGTCGCCCCTTAATGTCCCCCTTAATCTGATGATGCTCACTTGACAAGCGAATCTCTGCCTGAAGAACAATTTATATACATCGCCATATGCTGATTTCTGGAATAGTTATGGACATTTAGACAACTGGTGTAATATTTCTCAGACGTGTGAGCCGTGGAAAACGAGGCTATCAGTACTGTAAAGTCAAGGAACAATTAAGATGAGAGTAAAATTATAAATAATATCGCAGTCGTGAAGATGCCCAAGTTGTGAACCCCTGTATAGAAAATATATATTTGCTAGGCAGTTGACTTCTATAATGGTTTTCTGATAATACTTCATCGTTTACTTGAAACTTGTTGCTGAGTATTGTGCTCCTGTGAGGATAAATAGTCCGCATGTAAGATTAATAGATGTGCAATTGAATAACACCATGCGCATGATAACAGGAACAATTATGTCAACTTCTACACAATGGCTTCCTATTCTCAGCCACATCCCACCACCTCATTTGGGGCGATGAAACATTTTGATAAGAAAATATAGAAAGATCCAGACTAACAAACAACCACCAATCCATGGAGACATTGGTGATCTACATGTGAAACGATTACGTTCAAGACATCCACCTATCTGCACAGCGGAGAATCTTGCAACTAACAAATTCAACCTGACTGAGAGATGGTCTTCTGACTGGAATTTGTTTGCCCCTCCAAAGAGTACAGTAATCCCATGCATAACTGAGCAGGTGCCAGGGTTCACTCAGCCTAGAAAGACCTGGTCAAAATTAAATAGGGCACCCAAGTGTAAATCGGGTCAAAGGATAAATCGGGTCAATTTCAAACAATGGCTTCCTCTGACGAGCATGTGCACGTGTACGGAACTGCTGCTATCTACCGGTCAACTAGGGAAATTTGCCCACATGTTGACTGCTGTTGATGCGTGCTAGCGTGTGTATTCTTTGTGCAGCAAATGGAAGGATAAAGAGATGTGAAAGGTAAGAGGAAAGTGTTTTATATTATTTAAATTAAGCGTTAATGTTTTGTTATTATTTTACAACCACTATTGCAGTGAATATGCGAGATTGAGTTTCAACATGAAGTGTCACCTTTTCAGAAGAAGTTAGCATTTGTACCGCTTCCATTGAAGCGATATTCAGCACTACCAACCTCTGATATAAAATAGTACTAAAGGTGGGTTAATAGGGTCGGTAAAATTGGGCAAATAAGGTCATTGTATTTCATCTATGTGTACTTATAATTACGTGTTAATATTTATTTGTTTATCGCAGATGGGTAAATATACGAGAAATACATCAAGTTCATGGACTAAGGACGACATGCAGAAGGCGATTAAAGCATTTCTGGAGGGAAGAAGCAAACGTCATGCTGCTGAATTGTTTGGAGTTCCCCAGTCGTGTCTTCAACGACGTCTTCAAAGTGGTCAGGACAAACCTTTGAAAAATAAAGCTTTACTCCAGAGCAAGAAAATACTTTGTCAAACAAACTTTTTTTTTGTAAAATTCCTAATTTTGGAAATATAGCCTACTTTCCAAATTTTTTGAAAAAAATAAATAAAAAAATACACTATTTTTGGACTGAGAGTGGGATAGAGATAGGTGTAGGAGTTAACATATGACGTTTTAGGATTTTTAGTTTAAACATATAGCCTACTATCCAAATGATTCTCGCTCAGGAAAATTGGGTGACTGGATTCAGTGCCAAGGGAAGTCAAAAGAATGGTATCATGAAAAATGTGTTGGAGCAGAAAGAAAAAAAAAGTTTGTTTGTGGAAGGTGTAAAGTGTTAAATTGAACTTATTCAGTGTTGATACCAATGTATTGTGAAGGAATATACACGGAAGAATATGACCCCATTTGCCCTAAACACTGACCCGATTTATCCTGACATGGAAGGATAAAACGGGTCAGCGCAGTTGAAATGTTTTAGCTTATATACAGAGAGTTAGTTGAGAATAAAATATGAACATTCTAAGGAAAGTGTTACTTAAATATGGCTGTAAATAATGGTATGTTCTGAATGTAATATATTTTGAAGTTGAGAACGGAATTAAGGTTTTATAATATTTTGACCCTGTTAACCCTTGGTTACCCTACGTAGAATCCGGACCAATCACGGTGTATGCGGCGATCTCCTGTACAAGTGAAGGAAAAAATCTTCATCATGTAGCGAGTGCGGTGCTGAAAGACAGACTGTTCGGCACCTAGTTCAAGAATGCCCACAAAAATCATACAGTGATGACTTCAGCGACTTCTTCCTAGGGACACCACAGGCACTTCATTACGTTTGGAAACTTGATGTCAAATTGTAAATAATTTTCATGTATGCCATACGATAAATAATAAATAATCTTTTACTGCGCTCGCTAATGAATTATATTATTCTTGCCAGAAAGTGGTCTTTATGACGCAATAAAATTACGGAAATCCCGCATATAATTAATATTTCAATGGCAATTAGAAGCCACATCTAATTATAGGTGCGTAATTCAATTTGTTACAACGATTCATTGTTTATTGTATAACACACGGCAACCAATTTCAAACCCTGAAACCCTGATCTCCTTTTTTGTACGCAGTTGCCTTAAAACTGAGCTTGATTGGTTGGTTCCTCAGTTTAGGGGCTGCGACAAAGCGGTCATGTAGCCCCGTGTATTTTGGGTGCGTGTAGAATCTGTGTTAATTGTGATGGCTGTATTAGTGTGTGTTATCAGTTTCTTAATTCAAGTAAAGACCTCAGACATTCAATTGTCAAGTAGTTCCTACTTTTTCTACCAAACGCCACCGTCAACGACAACTAGTTTTGAACTTGAGTACTAGATGCTACGCAGTCAGCTCCTGGCGACGAACGTTGGAACCTAAAAGCGTTAGTCAAATCTAACTTATAATTTAGCTTCACACAAGGGTAATTAGAGGAAGATTCTTTTACATGCCATAAATCTATGGCATTGGACCGTCGGCATTACTTCCCCTCCTAAGAACGGAATACCGAGGGATTTTAACTCTCTTAAATATCCGACGACTTCGCCCGGGTTTGAACTCGCAATCATGGGTATAGGAACCCAGCATGCTACCAACTACGCCACCGAAGCCGCTCCAACTGACCTAATGCATTAGCACTTTTATTCTCATGCCTACGAAGGCCTTAAATTCGGCGCAAACCCATCGATGTCGCATATTTCCACAGAGGCCCTACACGACTTCATCAACATACGATATCTTGGTCACAGCGGTTAGAAATAACGATGCGCATTTTCTATCAGCTCGTGTAAAGGCTGGTCACCATAACTCCCCATGTAGGTCAGCGTTACATACCACCTCGTGGTGTAGTGGCTAGCACACTTGGCTGTCACACCTAAGGTCTGGGTTATAGAACACCTCGTGGTGTAGTGGCTAGCATACTTGGCTGTCAGCCCTGAGGTCTGTGTTATAGACCACCTCCTGGTGTCATGGCTAGCATACTTGGCTGTCACATCAGTAGGGGGTTGAGGGAACTTCTATTACACTTGGCGTGGCTGTGCCCAATAAACCAACATGGCGGCCAAACGTAGGTGAAACATTTAAATAATTAATATCTCTCGAACGCATGGTCCGATTTTGACATGCACATGTCGTTGGACTTGGGTTGACGGCCTCTTTCCTATGGACCACTCGTTATATTTTTGAAACATTTTTTGAAAATTTTTGTTTTCGGAAGTAGGTGATAGTTTGAAAACCAAACATGATAGAATGTTGTGCAATAGCTCAAACGAACGATCTCTATGATCTTTATTTTATAATGAAACTTTTTTATTTTTATGTTTTTTTGAAAACAGTCCAATTTTGAAATTCCTATATTTCGGAAACTAGGAATTCTACAAAATTGTTTATTTGACATAAATGAATGGCCCTGACTCCCTCTACTGCTAACATAAATTTCAAGTCCCTAGGACCAAAACTGTAGTAGTGAGGTAGTGTATGTTCTCCTGCATCCGCTACTTTCATATAAACTTTGCCGATATCTCCCGAACGCATAATCGGATTTTAACGAACGAGGTATTGTTGGCGTTGGCTAAGAATGTGTGGTGGTATTTTTAAAAGAATTTCATGAAAATTCTTGTTTCTTTGGATTGGAGCTATTTTGGAAATGGTGAATTTTGGAAAAAAGTTTGTTTGACGTGAATGATAGATGCCTATGCCCTCTAGGCGCACAACAAGTTTCAAAAGTGTAGAAGGAGAAAAAATGGTAGCCTACTTTCTCGCGAACATTGGCGATAATTGGCGAACGGATGGTCGGATGTTAACAAATGATGTATCGTTGGACTCGAGCTAACGTCCTCTTTCCTATAGACCACTCGTTATATTTAAAAAAAAATTGAAAAATTTTGTTTTTGAAAGTAGGCGATAGTTTGAAAAGCAAACATGATAGAACTTTGTGCCATAGTTGAAACGAATGGTCTCTATGACCTTTATTTTTTATAATAAAACTTTTTATTTTTTGATAATTTTTGAGAACACTGAAATTTTGAATGTTTATTATTTTGGAAACTAGGAATTGTACAAAAGAGTTTGTATGACATAAATGAAAGGCCCCTACCCACTCGACCACGAAAATAAATGTCAAGTCTCTAGGGCAAAAACTATGCATTTTAAAACTTGTTTTAATTTTTTTTAAATAAAAGAGTGTTAGCCGGTAGCGCTGGGCGTGTGTTACAACGAGGCTATGACTGGCCATGGTGGATACAGGAAATGGCTATTTCGTCGGGCGACAAAGCGAGGGAGCGCTTTCTGATATTTTGTTATGACGAACGAATGAAGGTGAATATTTTGAAAATCCCTCATGGCGATCTCGGTGACCGTGCCCGGAAGAAATGAATCGCTATTTTGGCAGGATGGCTGCGCTTATTACGGTTGGTTTTGTGACATTACCTATGACGGATGGAGGCGAATATTTAAAAATGTGTTAACTGTGCTAGGATTTTTAACCCCTGAAGGGGATCTTTAACATGCTAGTAAACTGTAATAAGCGAGACTGCTATCTGGCACAGTAAATGGTTTTAGAATATGGAAACCTATAACATTTGCTCGACCAAGTCATGTGCATGTACGCAAAGAGCCAAAACGGTAAGGACATTTGACTGAAATATCATAAACTAAATAATGAACTGGGTAAAGTCATGTGTTTTAGGGTGAAAGTATGTGGTTAACATGATCATGTATTGAGGATGGCCGCTTGCTAGTAATTATTACAGTAAAATGTTTAATAACAATAATAATAATTATAATAATAATAATAATAATAATATCAATAATAATTATAAGACATTCACGTTTTGAAAGCTACAGAACTGTGTTGCTTGCTCGCACTCAATACACGACCTGGCCAGGCCTTGTCAGAGCGACTGCTGATAACACAAGAATGTCTACGTGGGCAGGAAGTAAAGGGTCAAGTTACTTGGGTGTCTGTCGTTTAAACAGACCTGGTAGAGGCTAGCAGGTCTGGCGTTTAAACAGAGAGACCGCCATTTTGGTTCCTAGACAGCCGTACTACCGATGTATAAGAGGCAGCCATTTTGGTTCCTTATTAAAAACATGAAACTAGCATAAGGTACGCGAAAGTTATAGCGTTTGAGGACTGTGGGGAAGCGTGGGAACACGTGCGAGACAGACAACCATTCAAAGTCAAAACGCTGAGAAAATGTAACTCTCTCTGTTGCTAAGCAGACTGATAACGTTAGTGTTAGTAATACACTGACAGGACCAGCAAATAGACGTATAGAGTAGAGCTCTGAACTGAACTTTGGAAGAAAAAGACCCTTTGTTTTTGGTAAGTACCTAAGAATGATTATTTTAATAATGTCATGCTAATGAACCTTAAATTTGTAGTTATTGATTAGCTAATTAATGATTTTTATGTATTTATTTATGTATTTGTTTGCAGATAACCGGTATACCTTGCATGTCTGAGATACAAGAAACCAACTTTTGAGCCCACTAGAAGACAACAGCAACAAGCCAGTGCAAGTGAAGGTGAGATTATTTTTTTAAACTAACTTCTTTCATTTTTTGATTGATATTATTTTATTTTATGAAATGCATGTATTAACCTGAATTTAGGTATTTATAGCGGTTTATTTCATTTATTTATTTTTAGAAACTTGGAAAGAAAAGCTTTACAGCCGTATCAGTGACTGAAAACCCGAGACGCAGTAGAGTGCAACCATTGTTTCCAGGCAGTGAACTATTGAAAACTCTGGTAAGTCTAACTTAAAAATGCTATTCCATTTTACAACTAATGAAAATCAATAGACAAAAAATATTCATTAGCTGTACATGACTGGGACAATGATTGCTTCCTTGATTAATGACTATGTATTGGCAACCGGTACAAGACCATATTGGTTGTTTACCGGGAAAGTACAAGGCCATATTGGATTTTGTAAAAAATAAATATTTAAATTTAACTGACATGTCGTTCCCTATAATAATGATAATAATAATATAATAATAATAATAATAATAATATCGTATGGCCTCGGGTGCCAGGTGCAAGCTTTGGTCTTTGACACCCAGAGGGTAGCTTGCATGTCGAATTTCGTTGTTCCTTGACTCTGAAAGTCAAGGAGGTTAGATGTTAGATATATAATCTCCTTGAACTCTATAGCGCTTTCTAGTAGAGAAATGAAGAACTTTGTACCCTATGAACTCAACGAATATCCACAGGTTTGAACATGATAATCTGAACAAAATGACATGACATTATGATTTTTTGTTTATGTATTGGTTAAAGGGGAATGTAAATGACTGCAGCTTTATAAAAAGAAAATAAGTATATGGGTTACTGATAGTGCCGACATACAGTTTATTATAATTTTATGGTGTTTTTATTTAATGTCAATTAACGTTAAAGTTTTATTTACAAGTATTCATTGATTGATTGAGTGAGTGATGGGTTATTTTGTTTGTTTTTAGGTGTGGTCATGCGCCATTAACCTAGTGAACAGACAGTAAAAAGGCATACATTATGCTTTAAAGTACTCTTGTGCAACGTTAATAACTTGCAATAAAAAAAGTTTTAATATAACACATGGCGTTAGTACCAAATACAACAGGTGAGCAAGTCGGTTTGCCACGTGTGTTAATTTTAAAATCAGAACATGATCGTTGGTTAACATTTGAATCCTGGCCTGTAGGCTTTTTGTCAAAACATAAACTTGCAGAAGCCGTTTTTTTGCTTGAACCGAGAAGATGTTGTGCGCTGTGTGTTTTGTCATATTGAACATTCACACTGGGAAGAAGGAGATGATCCCTTTAGAGACCATTTGCGATGGTCTCCTTGTTGTCCTTACATGCTTGGAAAAGAAGTTGGTAACATACCCGTGTATCCATTTTACCGAACCACAAGGACATTGGCCGCTACTTACGTTGCTGAATCACAAATAAATAATAATAATAATGATGTATTACCAGCCAACAACGGTAGTGTCGATATATGTGGTCCATATGCCATATTGGCATGTGCTTTAGAAAAATTGGGAGTTTGCAAGAATAAAGCACTAGCACACCCAGAGTACAGGTCTGTTGAAAAACGTTTAGAATCTTAAAAGAATGTTTGGCCATTGATATTAAAACATCTTACAAAACAGCTAAGTGAAGCTGGATTTTTTTATACTGGTGAAGGGGATAAAACAATATGTTTTCATTGTGGATTTGCTTTAAAGGATTGGGAAATGACTGATGACCCTTTTGTGCAACACGCTCGTTGGTTACCTAACTGTAGATACATGGTGTTGCTTAAAGGTCAGTAATTTGAGAACACTATTTTTTAAAGAAAACGTGATTGCAACACAAGACATAAAAGTGCCTGATAGTTAGAACACGCGGAGCAAATACATGAGGCTGAAAAAAAAGACTTGTCTCACGAACAGATACAAAAGTGTGACCAACAATTATGTAAAATTTGTTAACAAGATGAACTAGGTGTTGTATTTTTGCCTTGTGGACACATGACTGCCTGTGTCAAGTGTGCATTAGAACCTAACACTTGTGCTATATGCAGAAAAGTAGTATCTGCTACAGTTAGGGCATTTCTTGCATAAATAGTATAATTTATT
Organism: Meconema thalassinum; assembly: GCA_946902985.2. Classification (NCBI taxonomy): domain Eukaryota; kingdom Metazoa; phylum Arthropoda; class Insecta; order Orthoptera; family Tettigoniidae; genus Meconema; species Meconema thalassinum. The sequence continues at coordinate 73,899,989 of OX336389.2, forward strand.
AGCAATGCATAGTGCAAAATACCTAATTGCACAAATTTTATTACATGCTGTTTTAGAATGTAATAGATATGCTTTTGTTTTCTTTATAGACTACTACAATGAATGTTTTGAATGCTGTGGGACAAGCTTGTGGCTTAGAGACAAAGAAGCTCAGCGAATTGCCAACGCATATTCCATTCTGGATTATCAAGATTCGGAAATTGAAAACAGCATATGGTGATCGTGTGCTTTGTGTATGCGAAAATTTTGAGACATTTCTGCCTACACGGTTTAATGATTTGTCCGAGAGTGTTTTTGATGAAGTGTATAATGCTGTGCAACCTGTACACTTAATTTATGAAGGTTTTAAAACAATAGGTGCATGGTCCGTTTTAATTAAATAAAAAAATGAAATAATAATGGAATAATATAAGTAATGACAATGGACTGAAAGAAAAAAATGTGTATAGAATAATAATGTTTTAGTTTTTAGTATTGTCTTAAAAATATTATCGTGAAACCAAAAAATTGATATAAAATTCGTAAATAAATGCAAAATGATGTTACAATGCTGTTTTATTTTATACAAAGTTAGAATATTTAACATTGCAGAGTATACATGATTATGACAAAAGATGCACACTGAATACAACTTTTTCTCTCTTTACAATAGTCTGTTATAGTTTTTAAACACAAGGCTTGTTATAGATCTTTTTACAGCAATGTCCATTCACTGTTGTTTTCAAAAACCAACACATGAAATCATCGTGTGTTAAAGTTTAAACAAAGACCTTGGGTAAAGGCATACGCTGATTTTTTTTACCATTTTAGTCCATGATCTAGAGCCTGTTTAAGTGCCATGTAATGAACAACGTGGTATAGGATTTACTGCCAACAGGTGCTTACTGCGTATGACAAGGCTGTAGACTGGTGGGTTAGACAGCCTTTCTTGCTAAGGGTCTCCTATATACCCTAAACTTGGCTATACATGTTAGTTCTGAACATTTAGTGGTTTATGGTATATTGTTTTTATATACAGAACTTATACAAGCACGTCTTGCACGCGGTCAAATTTCACATGAGTCACATGCAACACGCAAAGCATATTTTCGCTAAATATGAGCACTAAGTGAACAACTAGCATGCCACCTAGCGGAGGATATGAACACTTACTAGTGATATCCAAAGTGAGCTGAGGTTAGGTTAGGTAAAGTTAGGTTAGCCATGAAAATAAGCTACCAAAATAAGCTACCAAAAATAATTGGTTTTTACCCTTAAGGTCTTGGGTTCCACCTCGACTATGCCCAGAATTTAATTATCATCAGGGAGTTGAAAGGTTAGGTTAGGTGAAGTTAGGTTAGGTTAGGTGAAGTTAGGTTAGGATAGGTTAGGTGAGGTGAAGTTAGGTTAGGTTAGGTTAGGTTAGGTTAGTGAGCTGAGGTTAAGTCTTTAAATATTCCCTCTCTTTCAAATACATTCCAACACCAAGAAAAAAATCCACTAAATACATTGACAAAAATAACTTGTCCAATAAGCCAATACAAAAGCCAATACAAAAGCCAACAAAAAAGCCAATACAAAAAGACAACACAATAGCCAACACAAAAAGCCAACACAAAAAGCCAACACAAAAGCCAACACAAAATCCAACACAAAAAGCCAACACATAAAGCCAACACAAAAAGCCAACACATAAGCCAATATAAGAGCTTATGGTAGGTCACTCCATCAGCAAAACAGTTGTAACCTTTGTTGTGTGAACATCGTACTGACAGGTCAGTTACTATTATGGAACTTACTACAACCAACAAAGGTAGACAATGTGCACTCTATCAAGGCTACTCTTATAACTATAATCGTCAGAATGCGAATTGAATAATATTCTGGCGATGCTCAAAAGAGAGGTCAACAAAATGTCGAGGCAATCTGAAAAGTAAAAATGGAAAGGTTTTAAGTGTGAGTGTTCATCAATGTATTGCTCCAAACGAACCACGGTTGCTGTTTACAAACAATTATCAAAATGCTAGAAAGCAAGTTCAAGAAAACGATATTGCGGCTAAAAATAGTGCAGTGTTTGTTCAAACGGACTTATCATGTCCTCAAAAAGTCATGTTAAGACAGTTGTCAACGTCCAAGAAACCTTTAATACTATCAAAATCAACGCAGACTATAAATGAAGTGGTATTGCAAGAGGATCAAAAAGGACTATATAGTAATAGTGATGATGGTCATGATGATAATGATGATGATGATGATGATGATGATGATAATGGTAATGCTTTGTTTACACCTAAAAATTCATTTGTTAAATTTGTATACTGGCACAATCCCAATAAACTCGTCGAGCGGCTACAGTTGTTGCATACTTTACAACAAGCTGGGCATACCGGTCACGATTGGGAAATCAAAGAAATTGAACAAGAGCTTCGTCGTGCTGAAATTATTGTGTAATGGGTCTACCACTTTGCGACCACTTTTACCCCCACTCTTGGTTCTTATATTTGCTTATTTGCTTTCACTTTACCTGAACTCATTGGATCCATATTTGCTCTCATAATATCTATTATTCTTATTACCAAGTTGACTTTACTAGAGCTTAGTCTATGCTTGACAGGTGACATGGAAGTATCAGTGATAAGGTATAGTAAGCCTTATGCATACTATAAAGGATATTCATATATTGTAAAACGAACCAATAAAAATGGAACTGTTATTTGGCGTTGATCAAAACAACGTTCCAAACATTGCCGTGGTGACCTAAAAAGTAAAACTGGAGAGGTATTAAGTGTCAGTGATCATCAATGTAGTGTACTGCATGAAAGACAGTTGCCGTCGACAAGAAATCAAGAAAACCATATTGCTACTAAAAATAGTGGATCGATTAATGAGCAACGTTTAACCCCTGTTCTAAAAGTTACGTTTTATCCATCTTCCACGTCGCAAGAGCCATCAACATCTCAAACTATGCAAGAGGAAGTGTTAATGTTGTCGCCGTTTTAACGGAGTGGAACAACTAGGTCATCTGCTCTTGATATGCAAAAAGGTAGTATTGCAAGAGGATCAAAATGACTAAATAGTAATAACAATATGGTTTTTGCCTATAAAACCATTGCGGCTTCCCCAGTTTTTGAAAACAACAGTGAATGGACATTGCTATAAAACGATCTACAACAAGCCTTGTGTTTAAAAACTATAACAGACTATTGTAAAGAGAGAAAGAGTTGTATTCAGTGTGCATCTATTGTCATAATCATGTATACTCTGCAATGTTAAATATTATAACTTTGTATAAAATAAAACAGCATTGTAACATCATTTTGCATTTATTTACGAATTTTATATACATTTTTTGTTTCATGTTAATATTTTTTAAGACAATACTAAAAACTAAAACATTATTATTCTATACACATATTTTTTTTCTGTCAGGCCATTGTCATTACTTATATTTTTCCATTATTATTTCACATTTGTTTTTTATTTAATTAAAACGGACCATGCTCCTATTGTTTTTAAAACCTTCATAAATTAAGTGTACAGGTTGCACAGCATTATTCACTTCATCAAAAACACTCTCCGACATATCATTAAACCGTGTAGGAAGAAATGATCACCAAAAGATGTTTTCAATTTCCGAATCATGATAATCCGGAGTGGAATATGCGTTGGCAATTCGCTGAGCTTCTTTGTCTCTAAGCCACAAGCTTGTCCCACAGCATTAAAACATTCATTGTAGTAGTCAATAAATAAAACAAAAGCATATCTATTACACTCTACATCAGCTTGTAATAATATTTGAGCAATTAGTTATTTTGCACAATGCATTGCGAATAAATTATACTATTTATGCAAGAAATGCCCTAACTGTAGCAGATACTACTTTTCTGCATATAGCACAAGTGTTAAGTTCTAATGCACCCTTGACACAGGCAATCATGTGTCCACAAGGCAAAAATACAACACCTAGTTAATCTTGATAACAAATTTTACGTAATTGTTGGTCACACTTTTGTATCTGTTCGTGAGCCAAGTCTTTTTTCAGCCTCATGTGTTCTACCTCGCGTGTTCTAACTCTAAAGGCACTTCTATGTCTTGTGTTGCAATCACGTTTTCTTTACGAATAGTGCTCTCAAATTCCTGACCTTTAAGCAACACCATGTATCTACAGTTAGGTAACCAACGAGCGTGTTGCAAAAAAGGGTCATCAGTCATTTGCCAATCCTTTAAAGCAAATCCACAATGAAAGCATATTGTTTTATTCCCTTCACCAGTATAAAAAATCCAGCTTCACTTAGCTGTTTTGTAAGGTGTTTTAATATTAATAGCCAACATTCTTATAAGATTCTATACGTTTTTCAACAGACCTGTACTCTGGGTGTGCTAATGCTTTTGTGTTGCAAACTCCCATTTTTTCAGAAGTACATGACAATTCAACACTGTCTATGGCATATGGACCACATATATCGACACTACCGTTGTTGGCTGGTAATACATCATTATTATTATTATTTATTTATGATTCAGCAACGTAAGTAGCGGCCAATGCCCTTGTGGTTCGGTAAAATGGATACACGGGCATGTTACCCTCTTGTTTTCCATGCATGTAAGGACAACAAGGAGACCATCGCAAATGGTCTCTAAAGGGATCATCTCCTTCTCCCCAGTGTGAATGTTCAATACGACAAAACACACAGCGCACAACATCTTCTCGGTTCAAGCAAAAAAACGGCTTCTGCAAGTTTATGTTTTGACAAAAAGCCTACAGGCCAGGATTCAAACGTTAACCAACGATCATGTTCTGATTTTAAAATTAACACACGTGGCAAACCGACTTGCTCACCTGTTGTATTTGGTACTAACGCCATGTGTTATAATAAAACTTTTTTATTGCAAGTTATTAACGTTGCACAAGAGTACTTTAAAGCATAAAGTTTGCCTTTTTAATGTCTGTTCACTATGCTAATGGCGCATGACCACACCTAAAAACAAACGAAATAACCCATCACTCACTCACTCAATCAATCAATCAATCAATCAATCAATACTTGTAAATAAAACTTTAACGTTAATTGACATTAAATAAAAACACCATAAAATTATAATAAACTGTATGTCGGCACTATCAGTTACCCATGTACTTATTTTCTTTTTATAAAACTGCAGTCATTTACATTCCCCATTAACCAATACATAAACAATAAATAATAATGTCATGTCATTTTGTTCAGATTATCATGTTCAAACCTGTGGATATTCGTTGAGTTCATAGGGTACAAAGTTCTTCATTTCTCTACTAGAAAGCGCTATAGAGTTCAAGGAGATTAGATATCTAACATCTAGCCTCCTTGACTTTCAGAGTCAAGGAACAACGAAATTCGACATGCAAGCTACCCTCTGGGTGTCAAATAACAAAGCTTGCACCTGGCACCCGAGGCCATACGATATTAATATTATTATTATTATTATTAATATTATTATTATTATTATTATTATTATTCTTCTTCTTCTTCTTCTTATTATTATTATTATTATTATTATTATTATTATTATTATAGGGGACGACATGTCAGTTAAATTTAAATTTTTGTTTTTTACAAAATCAAATATGGCCTTGTACTTTCCCGGTAAACAACCAATATGGTATTGTACCGGTTGCCAATACATAGTCATTAATCAAGAAAGCAATCATTGTCCCAGTCATGTACAGGTAATGAATATTTTTTGTCTATTGTTTTTCATTAGTGGTAAAATGGAATAGCATTTTTAAGTGAGACTTACCTGAGTTTTCAATAGTTCACTGCCTGGAAACAATGGTTGCACTTTACTGCGTCTCAGGTTTTCAGTCACTGATACGGCGGTAAAGCTCATCTTTCCAAGTTTCAAAAAAAATTAAAAAAAAATTAACCGCCATAAATACCTAAATTCAGGATAATACATGCATTTCATAAAATAAAATAAAATAATATGAAACGAAAAATGAAACAAGTTAGTTTAAAAAAATTATCTCACCTTCACTTGCACTGCTTGTTGCTGTTTCCTTCTACTGGGCTCAAAAGTGCAATGGTTTGTTGTATCTCAGACATGTAAGGTATACCAGTTATCTGAAAACAAATAAATAAATAAAAATATTAATTACCAAATCAATAACTACAAATTTAAGGTTCATTGGCAAGATATTATTAAAATAATAATTCATAGGTACTTACCAAAAACAAAGAGGCTTTTTCTTCCAAAGTTCAGATCAGTGCTCTACTGCATACGTCTATTTGCTGGTCCTGTCAGTGTATTACTAACACAAACGTTATCAGTATGCTTAGCAACAGAGAGAGTTGCAATTTCTCAGCGTTTTGACCTTGAAATGTTGTCTGCCTCGCTCGTGTTCCCACGCTTCCCCACATTCCTCAAACGCTATAACATTCGCGTACCTTATGCTAGTTGCATGTTTTTAATAAGGAACCAAAATGGCTGCCTCTTATACATCGGTAGTACGGCTGTCTAGGAACCAAAATGGCGGTCTCTCTGTTTAAACGCCAGACCTGCTAGTCTCTACCAGGTCTGTTTAAACGACAGACACCCAAGTAACTTGACCCTTTACTTCCTGCCCACGTAGACATTCTTGTGTTATCAGCAGTCGCTCTGACAAGGCCTGGCCAGGTCGTGTATTGAGTGCGAGCAAGCAACACAGTTCTGTAGCATTCAAAACGTGTGTGTCTTATTATTATTATTAGTGTTGTTAAACATTTTACTGTAATAATAATTACTAGCAAGCGGCCATCCTCAATACAAGATCATGTTAACCAAATTCTTTCACCCTAAAACACATTACTTTACCCAGTTCAATGTTTAGTTTATAACATTTCAGGCCAATGACCTTACCGTTTTGGTTCTTTGCGTACATGCACATGACTTGGTCGAGCAAATGTTATAGGTTTCCATATTCTAAAACCATTTACTGTGCCAGATAGCAGTCTCGCTTATTACAGTTTACTAGCATGTTAAAGATCCCCTTCAGGGGTTAAAAATCCTAGCACAGTTAACACATTTTTAAATATTCGCCTCCATCCGTCATAGGTAATGTCACAAAACCAACCGTAATAAGCGCAGCCATCCTGCCAAAATAGCGATTCATTTCTTCCGGGCACGGTCACCGAGATCGCCATGAGGGATTTTCAAAATATTCACCTTCATTCGTTCGTCATAACAAAATATCAGAAAGCGCTCCCTCGCTTTGTCGCCCGACGAAATAGCCATTTCCTGTATCCACCATGGCCAGTCATAGCCTCGTTGTAACACACGCCCAGCGCTACCGGCTCTCTGTCTACAAACTCTTTTATTTAAAAAAAAGTTTAAAAACGCATAGTTTTTGCTCTAGAGACTTGACATTTATTTTCATGGTCGAGGGGTAGGGAACTTTCATTTATGTCAAACAAACTCTTTTGTACAATTCCTAGTTTCCAAAATATTAATCATTCAACATTTCAGTGTTTTCAAAAAATATCAAAAAAAAGTTTTATTTAAAAAAAAAAATATCCTTACAAGAAGTCAAAACTAGCCCCGTGGTCCTCAGTAGGCCCAAACGAAAAGAAGAAAGGTCCTAGAGACCATTCGTTTCAACTATGGCACAACGTTCTATCATGTTTGCTTTTCAAACTATCGCCTACTTTCAAAAACAAAATTTTTCAATTTTTTAAATATAACGAGTGGACTATAGGAAAGAGGACGTTAGCTCGAGTCCAACGACACCTAATTTGATCAAATCCGACCATCAATTCGCCAATTATCGCCAATGCTCTCGAGAATGGAGGCTACCATTTTTTCTCCTTCCACACCCTTGAAACTTGTTATCCCCCTAGAGGGCATAGTCCCCTTTCATTCATGTCAAACAAACTTTTTTCCAAAATTCACCGTTTCCAAAATAGCGCCAATCCCTAAAACAAGAATTTTCAAAAAAATATTTTAAAAATACCACCAAAAATTCTTAGCCAAAAGGGTGTCTCTCCAACGCCAACAATACCTCGTTCGTTAAAAACTGATTATGCGTTCGGGAGATATCGGCTAAGTTTATATGAAAGTAGCGGATGCAGGAGAACATACACTACCCCCACTACTACAGTTTTTGTCCTAGGGACTTGAAATTTATGTTAGCAGTAGAGGGAGTCAGGGCCATTCATTTATGTCAAATAAACAATTTTGTAGAATTCCTAGTTTCCGAAATATAGGAATTTCAAAATTGGACTGTTTTCAAAAAAACATAAAAATAAAAAAGTTTCATTATAAAATAAAGATCATAGAGATCGTTCGTTTGAGCTATTGCACAACATTCTATCATGTTTGGTTTTCAAACTCTCACCTACTTTCGAAAACAAAAATTTTCGAAAAATGTTTCAAAAATATAACGAGTGGTCCATAGGAAAGAGGCCGTCAACCCAAGTCCAACGACATGTGCATGTCAAAATCGGACCATGCGTTCGAGAGATATTAATTATTTAAATGTTTCACCTACGTTTGGCCGCCATGTTGTTTTATTGGGCAGAGCCACGACAAATGTAATAGAAGTTCACTCACCCCCCTACTCTCATCCGAGTTCAGGGTTATAGACCACCTCATGGTTTAGTGGCAAGCATACTTGGCTGTCACCCCTGAGGTCAGGGTTATAGACCACCTCGTAGTGTAGTGGCTAGTATACTTGGCTGTCACCACTGAAGTCAGGGTTATTGGCTGTTACCCCATTGGTCAGAGTTATAGACCAGCTCGTGGTGTAGTGGCTTGTACTCTTGGCCTTAACCCCTGAGGTCTGGGTTATGGACCACCTCGTGTTGTAGTGTCTAGTACTCTTGGCCGTTACCCCATTGGTCAGAGTTATAGACCAGCTCGTGGTGTAGTGGCTAGTACTCATGACTGTTACCCCTGAGGTCATGGTTATAGACCACCTCATGGTGTAGTGGCTAGCACTCTTGGCTTTAACCCCTGAGGTCTAGGTTATAGACCACCTCGTGGTGTAGTGGCTAGTACGCTTGGCTTTAACCCCTGAGGGCAAGGTTATAGATCACATCGTGGTGAAGTGGCTAGCACTCTTGGCTTTAAACCCTGAGGTCTGGGTTATAGACCACCACGTGGTGAAGTGGCTAGCACACTTGGCTTTAACCTCTGAGGTCAAGGTTAAGGACCACCTCGTGGTGTAGTGGCTAGTACTCTTGGCTTTAACCCCTGAGGTCAAGGTTATAGACCACCTCGTGGTGTAGTGGCTAGTACTCTTGGCTGTTTCCTCTGAGGTCAAGGTTATAGACCACCTCATGGTGTAGTGGCTAGTACTCTTGGCTTTAACCCCTGAGGTCAAGGTTATAGACCACCTCGTGGTGTAGTGGCTAGTACTCTTGGCTTTAACCCTAGAGATCTGGGTTATCGACCACCTCGTGGTGTAGTGGCTAGTACTCTTGGCTTTAAACCCTGAGTTCTGGGTTATAGACCTCCTCGTGGTGTAGTGGCTATTACTCTTGGCTTTTACCCTAGAGGTCTGGGTTATCGACCACCTCGTGGTGTAGTGGCTAGTACTCTTGGCTGTTACCACTTAGTTAAGGGTTATAGACCAACTCGTGGCGTAGTGACTAATACTCTTGGCTGTTACCACTTAGTTAAGGGTTATACACCAATTCGTGGTGTAGTGGCTAGTACTCTTGGCTGTTACCCTTGAGCCCAGGGTTATAGACCACCTCGTGGTCTAGTGACTAGTACTCTGGGCATTAACCCATGAGGTCAGCGTTATGGACCACCTCGTGGTCTAGCGACTAGTACTCTTAACTGTTACCCCTGAGATCAGCGTTATAGACCACTTAGTTAAGGGTTATAGACCAATTCGTGGTGTAGTGGCTAGTACTCTTGGCTGTTATCTCTGAGGTCCGGGTTATAGACCACCTCGTGGTGTAGTGGCTAGTACTCTTGGCTGTTAACCCTGAAGTCAGGGTCATAGACCACTTCGTGGTATAGTGGCTAGTGTATTTGGCCGTTTCCTCTGAGGTCAGGTTTATAGACACCTCGTGGTGTAGTGGCTAGTACTCTTGGCTGTTAACCCTGAAGTCAGGGTCATAGACCACTTCGTGGTGTAGTGGCTAGCGTACTTGGCTGTTTCCTCTGAGGTCAGGGTTATAGACCACCTCGTGGTGTAGTGGCTAGTACTCTTGGCTGTTAACCCTGAAGTCAGGGTCATGGCCCACTTCGTGGTGTAGTGGCTAGTACTCTTGGCTGTTACCCTTGAGCTCAGATTTCTAGACCACTTTGTGGTGTAGTGGCTAGTACTCTTGGCTGTTATCTCTGAGATCCGGGTTATAGACCACCTCGCAGTGTAGTGGCTAGTACTCTTGGCTGTTAACCCTGAATTCAGGGTCATAGACCACTTCGTGGTGTAGTAGCTAGTGGACTTGGCTGTTTCCTCTGAGGTCAGGGTTATAGACCACCTCGTGGTGTAGTGGCTAGTACTCTTGGCTGTTACCCTTGAGCTCAGAGTTATAGACCACTTTGTGGTGTAGTGGCTAGTACTCTTGGCTGTTATCTCTGAGGTCCGGGTTATAGACCACCTCGCAGTGTAGTGGCTAGTACTCTTGGCTGTTAACCCTGAAGTCAGGGTCATAGACCACTTCGTGGTGTAGTGGCTAGTGTACTTGCCTGTTTCCTTTGAGGTCAGGGTTATAGAACACCTCGTGGTGTAGTGTCTAGCACTCTTGGCTGTTACCCTTGAGCTCAGAGTTATAGACCACTTTGTGGTGTAGTGGCTAGTACTCTTGGCTGTTATCTCTGAGGTCCGGGTTATAGACCACCTCGCAGTGTAGTGGCTAGTACTCTTGGCTGTTAACCCTGAATTCAGGGTCATAGACCACTTCGTGGTGTAGTAGCTAGTGTACTTGGCTGTTTCCTCTGAGGTCAGGGTTATAGACCACCTCGTGGTGTAGTGGCTAGTACTCTTGGCTGTTACCCCTGAGGTCAGCGTTATAGACCAATTCGTGTTGTAGTGGCTAGCACTCTTGGCTGTTACCCCTGAGCACAGGGTCATGGACCACTTCGTGGTGTAGTGGCTAGTACTCTTGGCTGTTATCCCTAAGGTCAGGGTTATAGACCACTTCGTGGTTTAATGGCTAGTACTCTTGACTGTTACGTCTGGGGTCAGCGTTATAGACCACCTCGTGGTGTAGTGGCTAGTACTCTTGGCTGTTACCCCTGTGGTCAGCGTTATAGACCACCTCGTGGTGTAGTGGCTAGTACTCTTGGCTGTTAACCCTAAGGTCAGGGTTATAGACCACCTCGTGGTGTAGTGTCTAGTACCCTTGGCTGCTAACCCTGAAGTCAGGGTCATGGACCACTTCGTGGTGTAGTGGCTAGTACTCTTGGCTGTTATCCCAAAGGTCAGGGTTATAGACCAATTCGTGGTGTAGTGGCTAGTACTCTTGGCTGTTACCCCTGAGGTCAGCGTTATAGACCACTTCGTGGTGTAATGGCTAGTACTCTTGGCTGTTACGTCTGGGGTCAGCGTTAGAGACCACTTCGTGGTGTAGTGGCTAGCATTCTTTGCTGTGAAGAGACACTGCAGGATGCAGAGTGCGATTACAGCTACGAATGGATGGGACAGTATCAAATGAGGGTCACTGTTCCTTCACATGACTCTGAATATTGATGAGATTTTTCAAATATGTTCCTTTGCGTTCTATCAGGAGTAATTTGGAAGGAAATTGTTGATGATGAATTAATTTGCTATTAAAGCGGACTTTTGACATTTTGTGGTAGACTAGTATCCATAGGGATTATACATGTCTTACAAGACAGCCTCAAGGGACTCTTCAAGGTAGACGAGCACAAAAACGACATGGCTGCCAGGCGATATTAAACTCAGTATTAATGCTATCTTATCATCCGAGAATCAATATATTTGACTTTCAAATGTAACTTTGAAATGTGTTGTTACAGGAGTACGATGAGGATCAGATAGGTAGATAGGGTTCCAAATGAAGAGATATTAAGACGATTAGGAGAGGATAGATGTTTCTGGCGACTGCTAATGAAGAGAAGAGATAGGTTGATAGGGCATTAAACTAATCCACCCAGGAATAGTAAAGTTAGGTATGGAAGGAATGGTCGAGGATAAGAAATGTAGCGGTAGACAAAGATTAGATAGTTAGTAGGTAATGTAGGCCGAATCTGGCGCAGGGGCTTATGCGCATGATGGCTGCCGCGCGCAACTACCCTATGTTATTCTTATAGAGAAAGAGTCATAGCTAGCGCAGGGGCTAATGCGCAAGATGGCCGCCGAATGCAATAGCACTTTTAAATAGCGGGCTTTTTAAATAATTATTTATTTGTTATTAACTATATATTATTTATTATTTATTTTTCTTCTTTATTTGTTTCTGCCAACTTTGGGGTACATGATATCAATCACTTTTTTATTGTTTTGAGCTTTCTTTTTGGCCCAGTATTGCCTCATTCTTAAAGATCTTGCTTCCTAGTCTTCGGCAGAGATGTGGATCGTACGCTTTTGTTTGAGTTTCACGTGGGACCGTTGTTTCTTATCCTTGGTGAAGGTTTTGGCTGTTTTTTCCATGAGCATGGTGTCTGTAATTTGGAGTTCCACGAGGTCTTTCTCGGTTTCCTTAACCAAAGAGTTTCTTTTTTAATTATTACGAAAGTGGTCGAAGATCTTTTCTATTTAATTCATTCAGAGGATGAGCCCATAAAAATCAATTCTCCTTTTTCTTATTGTATCCGAGAGTTTTTCAGTCTTTAGATAAAGAGTTTCGTTCCTGTAATGGATTAATTTGTTGTTATGAAATCTGGGGCCTAAGATTTTGCGTATTATCTTTCTTTCCTTGACCTCCAGCCTTTCAAGCTGTCCCTGAATGGTGAGAGACAATGTTTCGGCTGCATATAAGGCTTCTGGTTTAATTACCGTGTTATAATGTTTTCTCTTGGTTTTCCAGGAGAGAGACTTCGTGTTATAAGTGTCCTTCGTAAATTGGAAGGCTAATTCAACTTTATTTCTCCTAGATTCCATTGCCCTTTTCTCTAGCGCATTCCAACCGATCCATTCCCCAAGACATTTAAATTCTTTGACGATGTCTATGTATTGTTTGCCCACTTGAAGCTTTTTTGGTGGGTTTTTTATGTTCGTCATTATTTTGGTCTTTTCAACTGAGATTTTGAGACCCATTTTTAACGCTTGCCTCTGGAGTTCGAGGATCTGTTCCTTGGTTTCTTCTCATGTCTCAGTTAGTAAGGCCATGTCATCAGCAAAAGCTAAGCAATTGACCTTAATGCCTTTGTTTTAGTTCATATTCTGATTCCACTGTGGGTCTTCATATTACACTCTCTGACTACTTTTTCTAGGGCAGTGGAGAAAGTCCATCTCCTTGCCGTACACCTGTTTTAATCTCAAAAGAGGCGGAGAGTTCCCCCATGAATTTAACTTTGGAGAATGTATTATTAAGTGTTTCTCTGATTAGGTTTGTAGTTTTGTTATCGAGGTCTAGTTCTTTCAGGACCGAGAATAAGGATTCCCGATCAATTGAGTCGTATGCCTTTTGGAAGGCAATGAAAGTGATGACATGCGATTTAGCCCGTGATTTTTGGTAGTTCATGATGTGTTTGAGGTTGATAATTTGTTCCGAACATGATCTCCCTTTCCTGAAACCCGCCTGGTATTCCCCAAGTTGATGGTCTAGTTGAGGTTCTGCCCTGTATAGTAGGACTGTGGAGAATACCTTGTATGTTACGTCAAGGAGAGATATCCCTCTGTAGTTTTTAGGGTCTGTTTAGGATCCTTTTTTTTAGGAAGTGGATGTATAAGGGCTGTTTTCCAGTCATCTTGGATTCTTTCATGTATCCAAATTTCTTCAAAGATATTTCTGAGAGACTGTATAGCATTTTAGTTAAAATTCTTCCAATGTTCGACTGTGATTTGATTTTATCCCGAAGCCTTATAATTCTTTAGATTCGATATTATTGAATGGAGTTCTTCAATGGTTGGAAGTTCTGAGTCAGGATTGGTTGATAGGGATATGAAAGTCCATCTTTTCTAAGGGTTCCTCACAGTTAAGGAGATTTTCGAAATATTTTGCTATTACCTTACAGTTGCCTTTGTTGTTATGAGCAACATTTCCTTCTTTATCCTGGAGTTGTAGAGTTGGGGGACTGTACTTGGTCAATTTCTTCTTAAAATTCTTATAAAAGTTTCGTACATTGTTTCTGTGAAAGTCTCCATTAATTTGCATAAGTATGTGATCATCTCGAGTGTTTTTGATTCGCTTAAGATTTTTAGTCACTAATTTCCTAACACTTAAGAAATTATGTCTGCTATGTTCGGTTTTCTGTGATTGCCACAGGTACCATGCTTTCCTTCTTGGTTCAATGAGACTATCACACTCTTCCGTCCTCCACGCAAGTTTTTTGATTTTAGTTAGTGGAGCAAGTAGTTCTGCTTTAATTATTAGACATTCTTTTATTTGAGCCCAGCCTTGATTTTGTAAATCTGCAGCGGCGATTGAAAACTCTTTTGAGTTCATTATCTTTTCAGGATCGTATTTCCTATGTTTTAGTTTCTTAGAGCGGATTTTCCTATTGGGGATGATACTGAGTTCTATTTTAGAAAGATAGTAATCAGAATTTAAGTTAGCACCTCAGAGTACTTTGACATTTTGTATTTCTTTATTAAATTTCCTTCTAACCACTACATGATCTAATTGAAATTCTCCTAAGAGCGGGTTGGGTGAGATCCATGTTTTCTGTTTCCTTGGTAATTTCTTAAAAGCTGTGGATGTTAAGATCATACCATGTACTTGGCAAAGTTCTATTAGTCCTGCCCCATTTAGGTTCGTCCTATTATGTGCTGGGTACTTCCCGAATATGTTTTTGTACTTCATTTATTTCCCTACTTGGGCAATAAAGTCCTCCATAAGTATGACATTATTTTTTTCCGGAATTTTTCGGATAACATCATCTAATTGGTCCCAAAATATTTCCACTTTTTCTTTGTTCTTTTTATTGTCTTCGTTTATGGGGGCATGCGCATTTGCAACGGAATGTATTCCATTAGCAGATTTAAAAGTAAGAGTAGAAAGGCTTTCAGATTGTGATTCAAAGCTAATAATAGAATCCAAAATGTTTTTGGCTATTATGAAGCCAGTTCCAGTTCATTTTTCTTTTGCCTACTTTTCCTTTGTAAATTCTGAATCCTTCAGAACAAAAACAGTTTTCATCCAAGAATCTTGTTTCTTGGAGAGCCGTTATGATAATATTGTGGCTTTTGAGGGTGTCAGTAAGATGTTTTAATTTTCCTGTTTGTAAAAGAGAATTAACATTGTATGTAGCTATATTGTGCTTAGGTCATCTATACTTCATCTTGTTTGAGGTTCCAAGACGCTCCGACTCGTCTCTGTGTAATGCTGCAGACTCCCCAGAATCAGAATGTCTGCTTGTGCACTCCTGTGCACCTGAGGTACTTACATCCCACTCTTCACAATCTTCCATGAGTAGGGGATCAAGGGGGGTTTAAACGAGTGACACTAGCCGCTCGGATACGCTGACTTTTATGTATATTTCGCGAACCCATGGGCATGCTACATGTCGTTGGACTCGGGGTGACGTCCTCTTTCCTATGGACCACTCGTTATATAAAAAAAATGAAAATTTTTGTTTTGAAAATAGGGGATATTTCGAAAACCAAACATGATAGAATATTGTGCAAGGGTTCAAACGAAAGGTCTCTATGTCCTTTATCGTTAGAACAAAAGTTTTTTTAAACAGTTTAATTTTGAAATTCTTATAGTTTGGAAACTAAGAATTTTACAAAAAAGTTTGTTTAACGTAAATGAAAGGTCCCTACCCACTCAACAGGACCGTAATATATATCAATCCATTTTATTGGACACCCATGCCCACAAAAGACAGTATGACCCCTCTCAACAAGTGAATGCCAATATACCGTATCTCAAAAATATAAAACCATCATTGCAAAAATGTTTCCAACCAGTCAAAGTGTTCGTCATAGAGTGTCAGCTTCGGGGGTGACATTTAAACCATGAACCGTTTTCCTTTTCCTCCTGTAGTCTTCCCTTTTTCCTCTTTTCTTCGGAGTGTCAATTATCGGAATTGTTCTCTTTTCTTCTTGGTTATACCTGGCCAGAATAGCCGAGCAGATCAGTGGACATTTCTATAATTGCTGATCAAGGTTCGTTATAGTGATTTCTTGCTATGCCGAATCGTGATTAGTGACACCTCTTACCTTTTTATCCTCTTTTTCGTCACCTGTGACAACCCCTTGTTACTCTCTGGGCAGTCTTCTGTTTTTTCTATCCTGGTAGGACCTTTTTGTTTATGCACCCGCTCTCATTTTTCGAGATGCCTAGCTTTTCTATCCGGTTTTTTTTCGTTCGTTTGTGTTTTTATAAAGGTGTGCGTAGAGGTGCGAATCTAGTTCATTTAATGTAATTCCGTGATGCCGGATTAATGCTGATACCATCATGGTAGGTTACGTATTTTTGTCTTTGCTCATTGTATGGAATACTAGGGCGTTTCGCCTATTCTAGTATGTCCATGGAGTATCTGTTTCGTTCCCGTTATTCTTTGTCCCTATTTCGTCGTATCTTTTGTGTAGGTATTTGGTCCGGTTTACTGAGTAACGTGTGTTCAACAGTAAGACCTATGCCATATCTCTTAACTTTTTGTTTGCCTCTTATCTTAGGATTGCGTTTTCATATGCAAGTCCATGAGTTTGGCTTAATCCCTTTCTGACGTAACTTATTTTGATGGGTATCTTTTATTTTGTGTTGCAATACCTTTCTCGTAATTATTTTTAATATCGGTTACTTTCCCCTTTTTGTGTTTATTTTTACGTCATATCTACGCGCGCTTTTATTAATACTCCATCCCCCTCGCACTCCCTCATCTCCTTCAGGGCTATTTGAGCTACCGTTCGCTCCTTTGACGGTAGACTCACTTTCCCCGACTCTTTGTCTAGCCCTTTTAATCTTTACTTTTCCCAATGTAATTTTACTCTTTACGAGTATACTTTCCCAGATGTGTCCCCCCCCCCCTTTATCGTTTCTCCCTATCGATCTTGACATTTACGTTTCGGTCCTTTCGACCGTTATTTTACCTAGTTTCACATGTTTGTCGTCCACTTAACCTCATTCATAGCATGTAATGCTTCCTCGTCATTCCTTGATGTTATCCCTTTGGTCAATACATTACCTCTTCCTTGTTTATGTGTTGAGTATGTGTACCTTATTTAGTCTTTATTTCTTTAGGCTAAACTAAACTAGGCCCATAATGTATAGCGCATTCGAATAGAACTTGCATTCACATGGCAGTGAATGTACGTTCAATCCATCGCCTCTGATACCTTCATAACCTTAGTCCGGTTTAATGGGGACAGCGCCAGGCTAATCGGTACACACTTCCACTGCGAACTACATCTTGCGAAAGGCCTGACGGCACAACCATTAAAACCCCCTGGTTGATGTTAACTACTAGCATAATCCCAGTAAGCTCGTTCAGCGGCTACTGCGATTGCATGCTTCACGTCAAGCTGGCCACACCGGTCACGATTGGGAAATTCAAGAAATTGAACAAGAACTTCGAAATGCCAATATTATTGTTTAAGTCCTCACTCATCAAAGTGGAAATAGTTCGCGAGTTGCATCGCCCAGCGACTCAAGGTTATTTCATGTGGTGTGGATGAAAATTGGCAAGTGTTTTTGGTGGAGATAATTCCCTATGCTAGCGTTAACTATGGTGTACGCTATATGTTGACTGTCATTGATGTGTATTCCAAAATGGCCTTTGTTCAACCTGTGAGTCGCAAGTCTGACCTGCTAGTCACCAAGGCCTTTAAACGTACTATTCAACAATCCAATCGTCAACCCCAGTTGTTGCAAACCGACTAGGGAAAATAATTTTTCAACAAGGATTTCTCCAGTTTTCTCAAATCTTTGGATATTCATCATTACAGCTCGTATAGCAAACTAAAAGGCAGTGTAGTTGAACGATTTAACCGGACGCTAAAATCTAATATGTGGAAAGTGTTTACAGCTCGTGGCTCTTACCGCTGGCTAGACTTATTATCTGAGCTAGTGTCACGTTTCAATGACACCAAACACAGAACGATTGGAACCAAGCCGCGAATGGTGACCAAAACTATTCCACGGCTGGATAAGCTGTTTAACCCAATAAGAACGGTTGACCCTAAACGTTAACTCCCCAAAATCGGAGACCATGTTCGTGTGAGCATAATGTAAGTCTGTCTTCGACAAGGGCTACACGCCGAATTGGGGGACCGAACTATTTCCTATTCGTCAAGTCAACCTGGACAGTCCAGTCACATATTTACTTGAGGACCTCAACCATCAACCTATAAAAGGCAGGTTTTATCTTCAAGAACTCAACAAGGCAGCGTTTCCAAAACATTACCACGTTGAAAAACTGCTGAAACAAAAAGGGAACAAAATGTATGTGAAATGGTTGGGATTTACCTCAGTCTTCATTTCTTGGATTAATAAATTAGATGTTGTTTGAACCAGTGAGTCTATTATTCATTTATTCACTCATGTTTTACTCAACCTATATTTACTCAACCTATACCCCCTTCTGTACTGTGCTCAGGTCTACATACAAGTCCACATGATTTATCAGCAACACGTCTTTCTCCCTCCACCTGTGTTCTCTCTTCTAACCTCCGCTCCCCCTCCCTCCCTACCCTCCACTCCTGTTCACACAGCACTCACCAGGCTATTGGTAGTCATGTGACCCCAGAGCTCTGTGGGTTTCCCTCTCCCTCCCCTTCTCTCCCCGCTATCCCTCTCACATTTGCTCTTCACAGCTCTTGCCCGGCAATTGGCTGCGGCAGTGGCGATGGTGGGGAGGAGTTTCACTAGCTCACTCCGTTATCATTCTCACACGGTTGCCAGCTCCAATCTGAGCGTTTGACCTTTATTCGTCCTCTGCCTCCAGCTAGCCTTGTTGCTAAGCGAGGTCCACGCATTCCTCAAGCATGATAAGATTCGCAGCCAGCCAGTGAGCCAGCATAAAACATCATTTCTTGTTTGCTCGCTCGTACTGCAGTCTGCTCCTCAATCAATCAACATCACACAACCAAGTTCTGTAGTCATATATAAAGCCAGCTTTGCCTCCTCATAGATTTTTTCATTAACGCTCATTTCTTGTCTTCGTTCAGATCGCTTGGTCGATCAAACGTTATAGGTTTCCATATCCTACAACCGTATGATGGTCTATAAGCCTATGCCAATGTCACAATGCCGTGTCACTACATCGACTAGCACGTTAAAGTTCCCCTTCAGGGGTAAAAATCCTAGCGTGCTTCATGAGTTTTGGGAAATATTTGCGTCAATCCGTCCGCCATAAGAAAGATCGGAAAACGAACCGTCGTAGGTCGCCCCGCCGTCCTGTCGAATTAGCGATTGCTCTATTGAGCACGGCCACCGTGGCCGTCCGCAGGCTCGTTTAAACACCACCAGTACCGTCTCTCTCTCTCGAAGCCCACTCTTAATTAAAATTTAAAAAACAGTTTTAAAAATTAAATATTTTTCAAAATGTATAGTATGTCGTTAGGCCCTTTGTCAATTAAAAAAGCTAAATACAACATTCAAAAGGGGGACGTCACCACAAGTCCTTGGACACCAAGCACATCGTTCTAGCCTTATTAGTTTACAAGATATAGCAAAACGTCTAAAAATCACGTTTTCCACCCGAAATAGATTAACCTAATTCCGAACACAGGCATCCTTGTCAAAAAGGCAACGTGACGAATAATAATAATATCGTATGGCCTCGGGTGCCTGGTGCAAGCTTTGTTAATTGACACCCAGAGGGTAGCTTGCATGTCGAATTTCGTCGTTCCTTTGAACGCTATGAAAGTCAAGGAGGTTAGATATCTAAACTCCTTGACACTATAGCGCTTTCTAGTAGAGAAAGGAGGAACTTTGTGTTGGCGGAAAATCCCGAGATTAATTTTGCCATTATGAACACGGCCTACTGAATTCAAATGGGTTATTTAACATGCCAACAACGTATGACATGAGTGTCGTGATTTTTGTCGCCTTTCAAAAATCAATTACCATGGCCAGGAGCGAACCTGTAATCTTGGGGTTAGTAGTCCGACACTATAATCACTCACCCACCGTGGCAAGCTCAACGTGACGAAAAAAAACAATACGTCAAACTTTCTTGTAGCTTTATCGTTTTGCCAGATATCAGCAAAAATGTGAAAAACTCATTTTCAGCCCAAAAACAATTTTCACACCTATTCACCACATGCATCCTCGTAAAGAGGACAACGCGACGAAATATATGAATCCAAGCACGTCCTCCTAGCGCAACACCTTCCTTCACAAGGCCGCCAGGGGCTCACAACTTCCTAAGTGAAGCAGATGTCTTGTTGCCCCACAGTTTTTGTCCTAGAGACCTGAAACTTGGTTTGGGGTAGAGAGGGTAAAGACAGTTCATTTACGTCAAATATACTTTTTTGTAAAATTTAGTTTCCGAAATATAGCCCACTTTCAAAATTGGACTTTTTTTAAACAAAATGTTAAAAATATAAAGTTTTGTTCTAAAGATAAAGGACATACAGGCCTTCCGTTTAATAGTGCATTATGCAACAAGCCTATAATGGCAATAATTAAGACACGAGTATGTTTATAAAACGAGCGTATGCAAGTTTTATAATTCCATACGAGTGTCTTAATTACCATTATAGGCTAGTTGCATACGATTGTTTATGTTCGACGATAATTATTATAACTATTTTATGTTCGAACATAAATATTCATGCACATCTGTTGAGATTTCGCTAGTTTTATGTACTGAACAGAGCGCATGAGACGCAGAGAATGCCTTGTTTTTGACCATGGCCTCATCGATAACCCTACTATGCCACTAGGCCAGACAGTGAAATTTAAATTAGAAGGCCGTGGAATTCAGCGCATCTAATTATCTAATTGGTCAAACTACTGTTTCTTGAGCTCTGATTGGTGGGAGAAACTGTTTCATAATGAAAAATAGTGTTATAATGAGCCTCATTATAGTACAGTTTTCTGACATATAATAGTCAGGGTCGAACATAAACCTATATATATATATAACGTTTTAGAATGATCAGTTTTAAACATATCGCCTACTTTCAAAAACAAACATTTTCAATTTGTTTATATAACGAGCGGTCCATAGGAAAGGGGGCGTCACCCCAACTCCTACGACATGTCGCATGTAAAAATCTGACCAAGGGTTCGCGAGATATCGGCTTGCATTGGGAGTGTTGGTGGGGGGAAGATTTAACCCCCCCCCCCCTCATCCCACTACTCAGCATTATTATCTTTTATTGCTTTTCTCCATTCCTTCTTCTACAAGAAGTAGGATTAGGGGCAGCTGAGCTAGATATTCGGCACCACAAAACGACAATGGCCGCCACCAATGTTAGTTAGACTTTACTACCCCTCAGGCTGGCCACTCTTTTGAAGGAGAAGGAAGTCACACAGACCAAATCAGGAGAACACAGCGTTTTATGACACAGAAAGTATTTTATTGTACAGATAAATTCTTACATTCAGAGCAAGTGTAGAGAGTTGCATTGTATTCTCGTGGCCATGATCCTGCAACAAGAAGAGAGACACGATCAACTCATCGATTTTATGATCTTCACTAGTAATTTTCGTACTAGGAGAAAATGTTGCAACAAAGAAGAGAATGTGCAAATAAAAAGGACAAGAAAAGAAGTGCCCCTATCCACAAACTGAGTAGAGCCAAGAAAGGCCGAGAGGAGACGATCCAATCCGACCCAGCGTCGTGAGACGTGAATGTGGAGACCATCAGAGAAGGAAGGACAGGAAGAAATTAAGGTGCTCAATTGAAAGTCACCGTAGGCTTGGAAAACCATGCCCAATAGAGAACGCGACGAGATAGGAGGTCGACACAATATCGGAGTCCAACGGCCTTCCTGCCGTTTATCCAAGAAAGCAACTTGTCAACTTATTTAGGGCCATTCAAAAAGAAACGAGCCGGAGGCTATAAAACGACAACCGGTAAACGGATTGCAATGCCTTGGTCCGAGGACAACAAAAAAGTAAAACATTCCATCTCCAAAAGTATTAGAGCTGGAGCAGCGACATTTTAGATGAATACCCCTCATAGAGATGTCTAATAACATAATGTAAAACAATGACCGAAATACTGTTACTTTAGGGATAAATGTGCATCAAACGAAATTTAGACCTGTCCCTAAGCTTTCTGCAAGCACTGTTCACTAATTAAGATAGACTACATTTCTTGAAGATGTTTGCTTAGAATATCATCTTCTATCGCCAGTTAAAAAGACTACATACAGTATATTAAACCCGTATCAACTGTTACCAGCTATATATACTGGATCTATGTATGGACTGTAACCATTATAAGAGTCACATGCATAATCTTTTGTTAAAATGATTAGATGCTCGATGCGGAAATAAAGGAATCAAACGTCTCTTATAATTTCAAACAGACTATGCTCTACCTCTCCCTACGCGAGGGATGAACACAGTGATACGTCTGTCCTGTAAGACAAGGAAGAGAGACACATATACAAGATACGTCCACCAGATTGATGACAAGGACAATCCTTTATTACAAATTGATATAAATGTATCAGTGGAAAAGGAAAAAATATCAATAATTTTCGGGTAAATCAAATTCTATTAGAGGTCATACTAATACGCTTCAGAGGTCACCTAATCAGGACGACTCAGCTAAGGGTAATCCTCTGATTATTGGCTAATAGATATGCATCCACTCGTATCTACTTCGCAAGAAGAAATGCACATAAATATAAAACATCAAAGACTGAGGAATAACTATCACGAGTGAAGAATTTACTAATTATAAATAGTACAATTAATGGCAGTATCACACAGTAAAGTCTGTGATAAAGTGCAGTAAGACCGCGTGATGTACGGTGCGGAGTACCACAACGAGATGAATAAAGTAGGCTACAGTTAAGGACGGAACAAACAAGGTCGATACGTGAGTAAAGCACGTATCGCGGATTGCGTATAGGCGAAATCGCGATAGCTGGAGACATTCCGCGAAGTACAGTAGATAAGCCCACATTGGAGAACATTTCAGAGTGGAACGTCATGTGTCTTGTCATGAACAATGCAGGAGTGACAACTGCGTCGGTCAGTCGATCGATCATGGGATTGCAGACAGAAGAGATGGGGTGGAAACGCAGTCACAGGTGAGTTCTAAACCTTTTATACAGTATTTAAGAATGCATCAGTTTATAAGAGAGAGAGAGACAAAGGAACTTGTGTGCAAAGAAAATTAGACATTTTATAGATAATTGATAGAAATAATAGGTGAAGTGTAGTTAAATCCATCATGTGTTAATTATGTCAAAACTATGCCGTAAGATTGATGACTGAACAATTTAAAGTAAGTCAAGGCATATAACATGAGTAACAAATTGTCGATGAGAATATTAACTTTATGGATTCAACGAGAATATACGGCAACTAAGAACTATTAACGGCGTGTCTCAGGCAACTGAACATGCTCAAGTTTCTTAGTGGGGGGGCTGAACGTGCGTTCCTGCTACGGTTCTACCAAGCCCTCGCCCTGTCCCGGCTAGACTATGGTTCTGCGGTATAGGGTTCAGCAAGGCCGGCAACCTTGAAAATGCTGGACAGTATCCACCATAGTGGCGTTAGGCTGGCTACCGGTGCCTTCCGGACCAGTCCGTTACCCAGCCTACTCGCCGAATCGGGTGTTCATCATCATCATCATCATCCTTTCATGTGTTAGTCCTAGAAGAACTGTTACGGTCTACACAAAAGATTTGAATTTTCACGCCATCATTTCCTGGGTCGACCTAGAGATCACCTCCCACCGGGGCAGTAGTTGACGACTGCTTTAGGGATCCTACTTCTGTCCATCGTGTTGAGGTGTCCTAGCCAATTTCTTTGGTATCCATGGATGTATTCCAATACAGGACTGCTGTTAAGACCATTCAGCACTTCTGTGCTTCGTTTGTGTTCCCACTTAGTGACTCCTGCTGTTCGTCGCATATCAGGTGTTCCACCTCTAAATTATAGACGCTAACATATGCTTTTAGCATATGCTGCCAATGTGCGTCAAATGCCGCAACATCCGAGCTATCGAGTTCTCTTCAGTACCCAATGCCACCAGAGGTACGCCAACCAGCCTCGTGCCACTCGGCCAGTTGGTATTAGTAGTGGTTTTGCAGGGGTTCTAACGCCACCGCCACCGCCCCACCTCTAGAATTCCAAGAAAATTATAATGATAATGATGACAATAATATTAATGATGGTGATGATGATGATGATGATGAAGTTTTATACCTATAAAACCATCACCGCTTTCCCAGTTTTTGAAAACATCAGTCATTGCTCGTCGTGGGAAACCACACATCAATAATACCCATTGGAACGATCCTAATATATTAGTTGAACGCCTACAGCTCTTGCATGCCTCTAAACAAGTTGGTCATACTGGATATGACGAAGACCTATTAGAAATAGAAGATAAACTTCATAATGCTGGTATTATTGAGTGATGGGTCAACGTAGCAACACCCCATCCCCTGAGACTGAACAATGGATACACACTCAACCAAAGCACACAGATTTTTCGTATTCGAAAAGTAAAACTTCACAATCAAGTCATCTATTCACTCCAAGACGACTCTTGACAACCTATACAAAGAGGTTTACACGTTCAAGAATTACAAAACACGGCGATTCCAAAACACTTTCTGGTGGAAGAAAGTGGTTAAAACATATGTTTTTTTTTTTTTTTTTAATGGTTGGGGTTTAACTCGACCAAAAAGTTCTTGGATCAATAAATCTGATTTAATATAAACCTTGTCATTTATTAATATCCTATCTGCTTGGCTTACCTCTCTGTTACTCCCTGTGAAAAATACTCCGAGTAGTAAATGCTCTCTATTTTAAGTGTAGCCTAGCAATTTTTTTTCTAGTCAATCGATCGTTCAATATTAGCAATCGATGGATATTATGTTAAAGTAAATCCCACTACCTGTATGTCTATGCGTGTTAAATAACCCATTGTGATTTAGTAGTGGATGTTCCATTCTGTTACGCTAATCAGCTACTTGTAAAAATATGCGACAAGATCATTCTTGTTGTTAAAGTAAATCCCACTAACTGTATGTCCTTACATCCGTGGTAATTTGTGTAACATATTCTAACCTTCGTTTACTCCTACAGTTCTTGACTTCAACTGTTTTTTCATAACTAAGTTTGTTATTCTTAAATGTCTTAGTAAGTTTCAAACCAACCTATACCTTTTCTAAGTTAGCAGACGCAAAAAAAAAAAAAAAAAACATTTTCATTCCTCTTTATTTGTTACTCCACGTACCCATCTAATATTTATCATTCTCCTGTAACAACACATTTCAAAAGCTTAAATTCTCTTCTTTTCTAATCCGTTCACAGTCCTAGTTTGACGTCCATAAAGCACTATGCGGTATACAAAGGCTTTTAAAATAACTTCTAATACCTAAATCTATATTTGATGCCATTATTTGCTTTCTGTAGAAATGCTTTTGCTGTTGTCGTTGACTGAGTCTTTCCACTGGTTTAATACAGCTATCCATACCTTTACAGTCCTAAGCTAATTGCTTTACCCCTGCATAGCTAGCACACCTTATATCCGAGGCATCCTGTTTAACATATTCTAACCTTGGTCTACCCCTACAGTTCTTGGTTTCCACCCCTGTTTCCATAACTAAGATTGATATTCCTAGATGTCTAAGTAAGTGATCTACCAACCTATCTCTCCTCATCGTTAGAAGACGCTAAAACATCTTTTCATTCCTCTTTATTAATTACTCCATGTACTCATCTAATATGCATTAGTCTCCTGTAACACCACATTTCAAAAGCTTAAATTCTCCTCTTTTTAATGCGTTAAATAGCTAAGTTTCACTTCCATAAAGCTCCACGCTCCACACAAAGGCTTTTAAAACAATGTCTAGTACCTAAATCTATATTTATTGTCAATTATTTCTTTTCTGTAGAAATGCTTTTGTTGTTGTTGTTGACTGAGTCTTTCACTGGTTTAATACAGCTATCCATACCTTTCCAGTCCTAAGCTAATTGTTTTACCCCTGCATAGCTAGCACACCTTACATCCGAGGCATTCTGTTTAACATATTTGAACCTATTTCTACCCCTACAGTTCTTGGTTTCAACCCGTCTTTCCATAACTAAGACTGATATTCCTAGATGTCCTAGTAAGTGATCTACCAACCTATCTCTCCTCTTCGTTAGAATACGCTAAAACACCTTTTCATTCCTCTTTATTAATTACTCCATGTACTCGTCTAATATGCATCAGTCTCCTGTAACACCACATTTCAAAAGCTTGAATTCTCCTCTTTTTATGCGTTAAAAAACCAAGTCACACTTCCATAAATCTCCACGCTCCATAAAAAAGGCTTTTAAAACAATTTCTAGTAGCAAAATCTATATTTATTGTCAATTATTTCTTTTCTGAATAAATTCTGTTTTTGTTGTTGTTGTTGTTTACCCTGCACTACTCACCTACCTGTAATGACATGTAATAAGATTTCTATTGTTTAAACGTTATAGTAAACTCGCTATCCGTATGCCCCTAGGATTATGCCCTAGTACAGATCTCAAGTCTGGGTTAAATATAGGGGCATAAAAGCTTTCTACTTTTTTAAACTTAACTATAATGCACGGTACCCTATAGGAAGGCAGAGTAGCCCTTTGAGGTGTATTTGTCATCCAAGTTTGTGAAGCTTGTTAATACACCTGCAATAAGTCTTTGCGTATAGCATTATAGAGAGCGGAAAAATGGCCACTAGCTTTGAACTTTTTGATCACACCTCATAGGTTTGGTTAAGTAAACATTTAAACTATAAATCATAGAAAACGAAAAGTCTCTCTGTCCTTTATTCCTAGAACAAAACATTGCACTTTTAAATTTTTGAGATATTTATTTAATTTTGGAAAGTAGGCTATATTTTTAAACTAGAAATCGTAGAATATTGTATGTTACCTTAAACGAAAGGTCTCTATACCCTTTATCTTAGGCTATTATTATTTATTTGGCGTATGGCGTGTAGTGCCAGGAGCGTCCGAAGACATGATTAGCTCGTCAGAGGCCGTATGCAGTCTGGGTGGTAGCAAAGAGGAATTAAATTTCTGCTGATAAAGATTCCCACAACCTCTCCTTCAGTCCAATGCAGTTCGCTGTGAAGTTGCAAGGAACATCGTAGTCATGTAACCTCGTGTATTTGTGTGTGTATGTAAGGTTTGGGGACGTTTCAGTCATCAGCCTAGTATACTTACGAGTGTCTAATTCATGTTAGTCTATTGCATTATTTCGATTATTAGTCCTGTATGGTTAACAAGTAGTTCCGTGAAGAACTATACAGCCTATTTTCATATATCCTACTCATGTTAATTGCCTCTATCAACATACAAAATTTCAGTTTGATTGTTATGATAGATTCGTAGATATTGAGAACCGTCTAAATATTTCAGATGGTCGCCAGGTTGGATTTTTATTGATGTAGTTTACTATTACATGAAGATTATTGTGTACGTGTGGTATTCAAACTTAAACCGCATGATTAGGACACAAGAAGTAAAAACGAGATTCTGAAATTTCGCACAGCTGCCATCTTGTGGTTATGAAAACAATGAAATAAATTAGATGCCAGTGGATTAACATGTGTATAAGCATTCAACGTGCAAAAATTCACTGCACTCGGATGGTTAAATCGCGAGAAACGGCCATTTAAACATTTATACTTCGCGTCGCCGCCATGTTGGATTTGTGCTCACCAGGTTACTGAAAGTCCTATAGGTGAACTTATGTGCATATCCTCTATGAACATTAAAAAAAATCAGTTTGATTGCTGTAAAAGATTCGTAGATATTGAGAACCGTCAAAATCTTTCGGATGCTCGCCATTTTGGATTGTTATATGTATAGGCCATAGAGTTATGTACCATTAAAGGAAAATTATTGCGTAGCTTCATTATTCAGACTTTCACTTCGATCGCATGATACGACACAAGAAATAATAACTTAATTTTAACATTTCACACTGCCGCCATCTTGAAGCTATGTAAAAATTGAACCAAATTGGCATGCCAGTGCATTACAATAAGTATAAGCATTTACTGTACCGCATTTCACTGCGTTCAGATGGTTAAATCACGAGAAAAATCGACTAAAATGTTTCAAATTCGCTTGGACGCCATGTTTGTTTTGTACTTTGCAGGTTTTTAAAAGTTACATAGATAAACTTGTAGCCGTGCCCTTTATCACCGTACAAAATTTCAGGGTAATATCTGTTATCGTTTCGGAGATATAGAATGCCAGTAAAATATTTTGCACATCCGCCATTTTGAAGTTATGTAAACAATTGAACCAAAACTAGACGCCAGTGCATTACAATGTGTACAAACATTTGCTGTACCAAGTTTCATTACGTTTGTATGGTTAAATCGCGAGAAAAGTCTATTTAAAAGTCACAACTTCGCTTGGCCGCCATGTTGGTTTTGATGTTACCAGGTTTTTGAAAGTCTAATAGATGAACTCCTAGTTGTGTCCTTTATTACTGTACAAAATTTCAGGGTGATATCTGTAATAGTTTCGGAGATACTGAATGCTGGTGAAATATTTCGCTCAGCCGCCATGTTGGATTAGTGAGAGACAATAAAATTTGAAGGGCACGGTCGGGGTCGGCCAGAATGGTGCTATGATCTTACCGTGTTTCATTGAAATCGCTCTAGCCGTTTAGAAGTTATTAGGGACACACACACACACGAATCACACACGCACACACAGACACACAGACAAAAGGTGATCTCAAAAGCCTATATTTTTTTTAAAATGAAAATATGCTAAAAACTGTAACCAGTAGAGTCGTCTGTCTTGTGTAGTTAAATATGTAAATGACCAGGGATATATCAGTCATCGACACCATGTAATTAGAAATTCGAGATATTTTAAGGCATTTTATTAAATTTAATTGGATTTCAGGAACCCTGCAAGCGGTGTGTCCCGTGTGTGTAGAGTTTAAGTCGTTACCATTCGTTGACTCACATCTACCGTCACACAACAGCGTGTCGGGAAACGCTTAATTTTGTTATAATATTAATACCCTAGGCTTAGGTTATCCTAATGCCGTCCGGGTCTAAAGAGAACAAGAGTTGACCAAAAATAAATAAATTCCATGGACAAATTTAAATCCTAGCTCCAGCATCTACCATTATTGGTTCTAGAAATCTCAGGTCTATGACCTAGTAGTTGTCCTTTGGTAAAACCTAAAAAATAAAAGATCATAAAAATAGAGATACTGGCAAGATGTCAAAGCCGGCAAACGAACAAGACGCAGACACTGACATGAGAGTGGTTGTTAACACGCAGTCCATAGAGGTGCAAGTCGACGGTAAAAAATAATGTAATCCTTCCTCAAGTCTCTAACATTATTGGTTCGAGGAATCTAAGGTCAATGGTCTTGAATTTTAGTAAATTTTGGAAAAATAAATAATTCACGGTAAAGAGGGCATGATCATGAGTAAAATGAGCTCTTATACCAGTCTCCACAATTATGGATTCTCACACTCTCAAATCGATGACCTTGTAGTTTGTTAAGATTAAGGAAAATAATGCACGAGAGACAGTGCATAATTCCGAGAAAAAATGAGCCCTCGCACAATTCTCTCCAATTATTGGTTCTCAAAATCTCAAGTCACTGACCTAGTAGTTTTGTCTTTGGAAAAATCTAAAAAATTATAAATAAAAATGGTATAAATAAAAATTTTAACCTTAAATAAAAATTAAAAATGTTAAAAAAGCAACATTTTCAGAATGTGTAGTTAGGCCCTTTGTCAAAATTTGGAAAAATAAATAATAGTCTAACCCCGAGTTCTACAACACATCACACATCTAAATCCGACCATGGGCTCAGGACATATCAGCAAAAGTGTAGTTATGCCCTTTTGACAAAAATTAAAAATAAAAATAAATGGTAAATAAAAATTATATAAATAATACATTAAATATGCCGGCCCCGTGGTGTTTGAGTAGCGCGCCTGCCTCTCACCCGGAGGACACGGGTTTGATCGCCGGCTCCGTCAGGGATTTTAAAACTGACGTGAGGGTTGGAACGGGGTGCAGTCAGCCACGTGAGGACAATTGAGTAGCTGTCTGACAGTGAGACAGTGCCCCGATCACGAAAACCAAGATTAACGGCCGAGGGGACCCGACGCGCTGATCTCGCGTCACCCCAATATCTGCAGGCCGAATGACTGGGCAGCGGTCGCTTGGTCGGCCTTAGCCCGTCATGGGCTGTATAGTGCCAGGGGTTGACTTTTTTTGATACATTAAATATTAAATATAATTTGGAGAAGTCCATAAATCTAAATTTTCAAAATGTGTAGTTAGGCCCATTGGCAAAATTTGGAAAAATAAATAATAAATTCAAAAGGGAGGCGTCACACCGAGTAATTTGACACCTGACACGACTTCCTCCAATAATTCGTTCGAAAGATATCACCATCTTGGAATTCTAGCGGTGGAGCGGTGGCGGTGGCGGTGACGTTAGAACCCTTGCAAAACCACTACTGATATTAGACTCGATAGCTCGTGTACTGAAATAGGAGTGGCTGTTGTAGGTCCCTGTATGAATCGGACACCTAGCGAGGTGCCTCCGTGGTAGGTCCTCGTCGGGAAATTCGGTTAGATCTACACCGAGGTTCTAAGGTGAACACGGATGCCCCCGTTTATCGGAGGCCGTTCCACAGTATAGTTCACCAATTTCCGGACGCTGGCAGTCTATGCACAGATGGTTCGAAGGTGGACGAGAAGGTGGGTTGTGCTTACGCTATTGATGGTGCGAATACCAAGATCTCTTTGCCTGAGGCTTGTAGTGTGTTTATTGCGGAGCTCGTTGCCATCTAATGAAGCTCTGCAGTTTGCACTACAGGATGCACGAATCCACTTTCTCCTATGTACAGACTCTTTGAGTTCGTTGCAGTCAATTGCTACATGTTTCCCGCAACACCCCCTAGTGCAGCGAATCCATGACCTACTAGCCGGTTTGTGCCTCGCTGACACTCGACTCACCTTTCTGTGCCTTCCAAGCCACATGGGAATTACGGGAAATGAGTTAGCGGATCAAGCTGCAAAAGAGGCGGTATCATTAACACCTCGACCAATGGAGGTACCCGCTAGAGATATTCGCTCTCAGTTACGCCGACAAGTACTGGCATTTTTGGAGCATCAGTGGCTAGCTGGCCCAATACCCAGTAAACTGAGAGCGATCAAGGGAACTACTCGCGTGTGGCGGAGCTCTTTGCAGTCACGGAGGGAGTCCGTCATTTTGTGTAGGCTAAGGATAGGTCATACAAGATCCACCCAATCGTACCTAATGAGAAGAGAAGACCCCTCCCACTTTCTACCTGTGGAGCCGTTTTCACCGTGGCCCACATTTTAACCGAGTGTGTGGATCTTGCTGACTTACGAAGAAACCTTGGTTTCAGATGACACTCAATGTGAAGAAAAGACTAGAATATCTCGAACTGACATTTATCGATTATGTATAAGTTATGTGTTCGTTATTCTTTGAACAACCATAGTTGAAGTCAGTAATGTAATGTTTTGTATGAGAATAAATAGTGGTTCAATGACTCCTTAGAAAGTGTCTTTTCGTGAAGTAACGGTAATTGTTTAGAGTATTCCCACATTTGGCGACCAGTGACAAGACGAAATTTATATATAGAATAGCAATGGATAAGTTAATTAAAGTTCGAGCGGTACGTCGGCGTGCTTACACGCGAATTTTTAAGAGGATCATCGACGGCCTAGAAAGTGTAGAACTTGATCCAGTTGCTATTGAAGCAGAATTTAATTTACTTCGGGAAAAGCGGGAAGACCTACGAGTGTTGGACAACCAGATATTCGACTTAATGCTGGAAGCGGACGAAGATGAGGATAACCTAGAAAAAGGGGTTAGTGCCACCGATGATTATTCAAGCAAATTCAACAATCTACATATTAACGTTGCTACATTGCTGAGAGAGAAAGAACAGCAGAATGTTATCAGTGAAAGTCCTTCAAGTGTTGGTTCATTCGCTCAGCGAAAGTATAAGCTTCCATTGCTCGAACTTACGAAATTCAGTGGTAATCCAAAAGAATGGCTACTATTTTGGGCTCAGTTTGGTAAAATTGATGAAGATAACAGTTTTGATCCCTCGGATAAGTATCAGCATCTTCTTCAAGCCACTACTGAAGGTTCTCGTGCCAGAGAAGTAGTCAGTACTTATCCTGCTACATCTGAAAACTACCCCAAGGCCGTGGAAGCATTAAAGTCCCGTTTTGGAGAGAGGATGTACTAGTTGAAGTATATGTTAGAGAATTACTTAGGCTCGTACTGCAAGCTAGCAATCCTTCTTTTGGTATGACTTTATGCTCATTGTATGATCGGCTTGAAAGTTATTTAAGAGCTCTGGAATCTTTAAAGGTTACCACTGATAAGTGTGAGGCAATGCTTTTTCCGCTTATGGAATCTTGTTTGCCAGAAGAACTTTTAAGAGCATGAAAAGATCTATAGCTTCACATGCACGAGAGGCCAATTCACCCAGTGGAGACATGGGAAAGGCTCGGCTAACACAACTCATGGAATTTTTAAGGTCTGAGGTCGAAAGTGAACGAAGAATTTATATGGCAATGTCAGGTTTCGGTCTTAGAGATGCAGATAAATCTAGAAGGAAGGACACAAAGCATGAAGCAAAAGGTGGAGGGAATCAATCTATATCTGTCTCAAATGAAATCCCTACTGCCACAGGGTTGTTCACAGCCTCCAGAGATAGTAAGAAATGTATATTTTGCTCTTCTAGTCACAATCCTCAGGACTGTATTAAAGCTCAGGACTTGTCTTTACTAGAAAGAAAACAAGTGGTAGAGAAAAGTAGAGCCTGTTTCTGCTGTCTGCAAGTTGGTCACCCTGCTAAGAAATGTAGGAATCGTCCCAAGTGTATCGTCTGTGGAAAGG
This sequence comes from Meconema thalassinum, assembly GCA_946902985.2. Taxonomy (NCBI): domain Eukaryota; kingdom Metazoa; phylum Arthropoda; class Insecta; order Orthoptera; family Tettigoniidae; genus Meconema; species Meconema thalassinum. The sequence goes on from OX336389.2 coordinate 73,933,070, forward strand.
GGCATTTTGCATTAATGTGCGGAGAGATACAGACTGAGCGACATAGGAAAAGGGCTGAAGTTCATCAACCAGTTAGCCAAAATAAGTTACCGGGTAATGCTTGTAAAGACGAGGCCCTTGCAGCAGTAGGAAATCATTGCAATGTCCTGATGCAAACGCTGGTAGTCTATGATAAGGGCAACAATGATCGAATACGTAAGGCGAGACTTTTGATTGACTCAGCGTCCCACCGTTCATATATATTGGATAGTACTGCTGCTGAAATGGGGTACGTTCCACGCTCTCAGGAATTAATTCAGCATGCACTTTTTGGAGGAACAACAACGGGAGTGGTGCAAAATGATGTATTCACACTTCACCTTTCTAAATTGGACAAGTCATACCATTGTCATTTTGATGTACTTGGTCAACAGAAGATTTGTGGACAGATTTCTTCTGTTATTGATGACCCTTGGATACAGGAACTTGTTTTGCATGGCATTGAATTAAGTGATGTTGGCTCTTCAGCAGATATTGAAATTTTGGTCGGAGCTAATTATGCTGCTAAATTTTGGACTGGAAAAAGAGTGCAACTTAGTTCGGGACTAGTAGCGATGGAGACAATATTTGGTTGGACACTGTCAGGGAAAGTCCTAATTGTCTTAATGTAGAAAGAGCAATAATTTTTTTCAAATCATATTCAAAATTAGCCCCCAATCCTCCAGGTATCTTGCCCAGTAATGAGAGTCTAGCCATTGTTGTGTCAAGCATGCTGACCAAGGAAGCAACCATCACAGATTTGTGGACTTTGGATACACTTGGCATACTGGACCCTGCTGAGAAGAAAAAGTAAGCTACAATTGCAAGAGACTGTTCATCAACATTTCTTGGATACAGTATGGATCAATGAAGATGAGAGATTTGAGTGCTGACTGCCATGGGTAGAAAATCATCCTCCACTTCCTGACAACTATAATATGGCTATGAAAAGAGTTCATTCTACAATCAAAAGATTACAGTCTGAAGGTAATTATCATGATTATCAGTCTGTTTTGGATGAGTGGTTACAAGAAGGTGTAATAGAGGAGGTAACGGCTGAAACAATGAATTCTCCTTGCCATTATTTATCACATCGTCATGTCGTGAAGCAGAACAGCACCACACCTTTTCGCCCAGTGTTCGATGCGTCGGCATGTGAAAATAAGAATCCCAGTCTCAACAATTGCATTGAAAAGGGACCAAATCTTATTGAACTACTTCCTTCCGTATTGGCTCACTTCCGGTTGAAAGAAATTGGCGTGATGGCTGACATCCGCCGTGCATTCTTACAGATCAGTCTCTCTAAAGGGGACCGACCATTTTTGAGATTCTTGTGGATCGACCGACAGGGTACCTTAAAGATTTATCAGCATTGTCGAGTGGATTTTGGAGTGTCATGTAGTTCATACCTACTAGGAGCAGTGATCAAGTACCACATAGACACTGTCCTTAGTCTGTGCAAGGAGGGTAAATCATCATATTCTCAAGATTTGGTAGAATTGCTATTCCGTAGCTTTTATGTTGACAACTGTTTGACCAGTGTACATGATGTAAAACAGTTGAAGCAGTTCATTAATGAAGCAACTTCTATCAAGGGAAAGAGAAAGTTCGAGCTTCAAGGGTGGGAGTACACCAACCCCCCCCCCCCTTTAACCCCCGGAAAACCTGTCAATGTTTTAGGACTGCTTTGGGATAAATCTGAAGATACTTTGAGAATTAACACAGAAAATCTAAATAACCTTTGTCTGGAGAAAATAACTATGAAGGTCATTCTCTCGGAAGCTCATCGGATATTTGATCCCATTGGAATAGCTTGCAGTGTCACTTTACTTCCTAAATTACTTTTACAGCAAACCTGGGAATCAGGCATAAGTTGGGATCAGGAAGTACATGATGATATTAAATCTCAGTTCTTGGCCTGGGTGAGGGAATTGCTCTACTTACGAGAAATCAAAATTCCTAGGTGGCTACCTGGGACAGACTGTCAAGAAAACTGGACGATTTATATTTTTTGTGATGCAAGCCAACTTGCTTATGCTGCTGTGGCCTACTTACGTGTGGAACAACCGAATCATGTTGGTGTCCAGCTTATTCTCGCTAAAGCAAGAGTCTCTCCAATCAGTAAGTCCAACAAGAAAATGACGATCCCGAGGCTGGAATTGTTGGCTGCAATAATTGGCTCTAGGATGTACTCTAATATTGTTCATGTTAAGACGATTTTTTGGAGTGACGCAACAACTGTTTTAGCCTGGATTCAAAGACAAGACCAGTGGGATGCGTTCGTATCCAACAGAGTGAAATAAATCAGGAAACTAACCGAAGGACAGGAATGCCGATATGTTCCCGGCACTAGAAATCCTGCAGATCTCCCATCCCGTGGCACTACTGCTAATAAATTGTTGGAATCAAGATGGTGGGAGAGGCCTGACTGGCTACGAGAATCACCAGACTCATGGTCCTGCGTAGATGTTAAGTTTGATGAAGAAGAGATAACTAGTGGCAAAAAGAAACTTGTTCTTTTCTTCCATGCTCGCAGCTTCGGTTGAACCTGATTGGTTTAATGCCCGTGCTTCTACTTTCAAGAAAAGTGTACGTTTAGTTGGTTGGACAAGTCGTTTTGTGAAGAACTGTCGAATAGAAGAACAAAACAGATTCCATGGTAACTTGACTACCGAAGAAATAATCGCTGCAGAGGTTAAAGTGGTGAATTTAGTTCAGAGACAAATATTCTCGGGAGTGAATGACCAAAAATTATCTAGTTTGATGCCATTTGCTGACAGTAATGGAATTCTACGCCTAAGGACGAACATCTCACACAGGAAGGATCTAAATGAATTTTGTCACCCAGCTATTCTCCCTAGTTGTGAGCATCCTGTTGTATTTCACCTGATTATGGACCTGCACAAAGAATCATGTCATGCAGGCACACAGATCATGATGACTATTCTTAGAGAGAGATTTTGGATTCTTGGTGGAAGACGAACAATTCTATCTGTCCTGGATAAATGCCTTCATTGCAAGAAGCAAACAGCAAAACATATAGAAGTAAATCCGCCACCTCTTCCTGAAGATCGAGTACGAAATGCTAAGATATTTTAAGTTACTGGCGTAGATTTTGCTGGTCCACTGTATCTGAAAAGGGAGAGTGGCAGCAGGGAGAAGGCGTGGGTGTGTTTGTACACCTGTGGAGTCTATCGAGCAGTGCATTTGGAGCTTGTATCTTCACTCTCTACTGACAGCTTTATTCAGAGTTTTCGCAGATTCGTCAGCAGAAGAGGTCGACCATCTTTAGTATATAGCGACAATGGTACCAATTTTTCAGGTGCTGATAGTGCCTGTAAGAAGCTGGACTGGGATGCCATTAGTCAGTACAGTAATGTCAGGAGAATTAAATGGAAGTTTAACCCTCCAACGGCATCATGGTGGGGTGGTTGGTGGGAGCGGCTTATTGGAATATTGAAGAAACTATTACGCCGTGTTCTTGGCCGAACATCAGTGAACTATGAGGAGATGCAAACGATTTTGTGTTACTGTGAGGCTGTTATCAATGCTAGACCCCTCACATACGTTTCCAATAATCCCACAGATTTGACGCCACTAACTTCCAGTGTGTTTCTACAGGAAGTTGAAGAGATAGGAGTTCCAGATTTTGGCTTGATTGAATCCACTGATCTAAATAAGAGACTTCGTTACAGACAAAAGCAAGGAGAAGACCTCCGAAGTAGATTTCGTTCGGAATATTTGGGGCAATTGAAGTTGTTAGCCAACAAACATCCCTGTAGACAAATTTCTGTTGGTGAAATAGTGTTGGTGGGAAATGACAACTCAAAACATCTAGACTGGCCTTTGGCTAGAGTTGTCGAACTACTAAAAGGAACGAATGGGGAAACTAGGCTGGTCCGAGTAAAGACCTCAAGTGGTTTTCTGCTGAGACCTGTGCAGAGAATCTATCCATTGGAACTGGAACTTAGTGAGCAGGGTGAATCTTCAATCATCGGCAAGAGGCTTCGAGAGGAAGTCACGGAACAGCCTCAGGATGATATTAGCATTGAAGGGAAGATTTCTAAGAGCCAGGAGGAGACGAGATTCGGAAGGACTGTTCGCAAGCCTGTGAAACTAAGTCTGTTATTGTGTTTTGTAAGTTAATGTTGGGCTGGCTACCATTAACTTAGGTGGGAGAATGTGAAGAAAAGACTAGAATATCTCGAACTGACATTTATCGATTATGTATAAGTTATGTGTTCGTTATTCTTTGAACAACCATAGTTGTAGTCAGTAATGTAATGTTTTGTATGAGAATAAATAGTGGTTCAATGACTCCTTAGAAAGTGTCTTCTCGTGAAGTAACGGCAATTGTTTAGTGTATACCCACACTCAAACTTGTATTAGCTGAAGACGCGATGGCTGCTGATCTCGTCATCAGCTTTATAAGTGAGAGTGGGTTAGGGCTATCAAGCTAAATTTTCCAGTGTACATTGACTCAACGACTTGTTCGGTTTTGAATGCTGAATTTTTGTATTTCCATAATATATATATATTTTTTTTAATTTTCGGACTTTTCAAATTTAGGTGTCCACCTCTAAATTTTAAATTCCATTCCAAATGTGTATACTTAAATCTGTGTTATGAGGGTCAGATGACCTCGTAGTCCCCCCATTTTACCTCAATAACTAACTAACTAAATAACCCAACTAAGGAGATCCTGCAGGGATTAGTGTGTGGAGGTCTTTGACTATTGTTTTTTCTCCATGCTATGAAGTTGTTTCTTGATCGCTGGGCCTGTGAATAAATGTTAACGTTCTGAAGGCTGTGCTTTTAATAATAATACCACCTCCCAAATTGGTGACCTCAACGTGAGAGACAAAGCGGCACGTCGGAAAGTGCAGCTCAACCTCAAAATGCGATCAGAACTAGTGACACCGAAATTGGACGCGTGTCGGTTAAGATTCCGCCAATTTGGTGTAAGAACATAAAAGTTCGGTTAATGCAAATAGAACATAAGAGTTCGCTTGGAATTTATTATTGGGTAGTATTAGGATTAGTATTTGTGCTACAGAGTTCCATAATATTAAGTAACTAAATTAAATAATTAAATAATAATAAGAATAACAGCCGAGGGGACCCGATGCGCTGACCACGCGTCACCCCAATATCTGCAGGCCAAATGGCTGGGCAGCGGTCTCTTGGTATGCCTAGGCCCTTCAAGGTCTGTAGTACCAGGGGTTAAATTAAATAATGTCATAAAAGTGAGGCCACGATATAATCTCGGGATGTGGTGCTGCCGTCGATTTGTCATTTGATGTTGTATTATGTTGTTTTAAGGGATCATCGTGTGTTTTCAAAGCTTTTCAATTGTGTTACCAGTGTCGGTTCCTGTTATCTCATGAATCTGTGCTCTCAATGTGCTAGTTCACTCAAATGCACCATTCAGTATGTTTCTGTATCCTAAATTGCAGACATGTTGTTTATCTAACGTTGATTTGATATTTCGTAGTTCTTTGTATTCAATGAGGAAGAGCACACGGGCCTCCACTGCCTTCTGTATCATGCCCAAGACAACCCGCACGTTTGTGTGAGGTGACAGATCTTTACAGTTGACAATCAACGATTACAATTTTAGGTTATGTACACATTTTCCCCCCTTGTAGTGGCTGGTGAATTACTACCAATTTTATATTATCTTTTTTATTATATATTGTGCCCAATTAGGCACGGCTGACTGGCATTGAACCGGGGTCTTTATCACAAAGAAGACCAGGCCCATGATTCTGCGCAGAATCGAATCTTTGATCTCTGAGGGGGAACAGCCATAGTGAACCCGAGGAACAATGAGTTATAACTGCATATAATTATAACAGAATGATTTCACGTCCAGAACGGGAATATTATAGCTTTAAAGGTGGATTATTGCTGAAAATACAAGCCTATGTACGTTTAAGATGCTAGAGCTCAAGAAAGCGAGCCAGCTTGACATTTTGACAAAGCGAAGTTGAAAGTGGGCGGAGTAGACGTGGCGCCTATGCACTACTTTCGGCGTGGCTGGAGGGTGAAGGCCATGATTAACGACTAAGAAAATCCCCCTTCAACAAGGCGAAACAGTGGAGTGGGGGTGGTCGCCCACAGAAATTAATTAATTACGGCCAAATGGAGCAATGAATTGAGATGAAACTTACACCCAGATGCATGTATTCTAGGAAAGATAATTTAGGAGTGTCCTCACGCCTAAATAAAAGCCTGCATCTATAAAGGAACCTATGCACAGACCTATTCCGCGGCAGAGTCAGGATTTGTAAAGGAGCCAGGGGGGAAGAACCCGGGTAGCATCATGACGCCGTGGAAGAAAGCAATTAATTATAATTAATTGGCCGAAGCGATTGCTTGCACGCGAGTGAATTTGGAACCTCCATGCCTTGACGAATAAGGATCATACTTCACTTTGTCTGAAAATGTATTATTTTAAGAAGAGAGTCGCTCCTGGACATCCAGTGAACTATTTTTCATCAGGAAGCTTTATATGGGGAGAAGCTGGAGCGGAATTCAGTTCGTCTTGACTCAACTCGTGTGGTAACACGCTGTCGGATCACGCAAGAAAGTGCGCGGAATTTATAAAGTATTGACGCTCAAATGTACTAGCGGTGAACAATGAAAGGCGCATCATGCAGCTTAATAACAGTAATTCTGCATCATATAATAATTAGTCTACAGCAGACGTACAAGCAACAGTATACGCGAGTATAGAATCAGTACAGCGTAGAGATAATTTAGGATGATGTTTACAGACAATGAACATAACCAGGAAGTGTTATCATGGGTAAAATGAAACATACTATTGTAATGAACACTACAATTACGGGAGCCTGGTAGGCATCACAAGTAGTTGTGACCTAGGATTGAACAACTTTGCAGTAGAGGAGACATAAACTCTAGGTGACGGGAGCGGAACGCACACACGCAAGATAGACTTTCAAGGAGACCAACGGTTGTCAGGAGTTAGCAGCATCGCATCTCTGAGGTCAGGCGATAGTGGGAATCCGATCAAGGATCCGTGTGTGAAAATTGTGCGAGAAAAATGTATAAAGTTATATTACAGTGATCTTTAAAAGTGTTTATGTTTATATGGTAAAAGAATGTGTATTGTGTTAAAGTGAAAATGCCAGTAGTGAAAAATATATTTACCATGTGTAATGTTTATGCAATGTGTCGTGTGAAAAATATCCTGATGGCTTAAAACAAGCATTATGGCAGGCAAGTGGCTGACATGCTGGACCAACCCAGCAAGGATGAAAGTGAGTACAAATTTAATATGTTGATATGATTTAATAGCTCACCATACAACGAAGCATCCCTCAAAGATTAAGAATTAACAGTCATTTGTGTACGAGATCACATCCCTCGTATTTTGGTAAAAATATGGCTTTGAGGATGACTTGCTTACGGCCATTTAGGCGTAAGACATTGATGAAAGTAACGGTAACGTTAAATAATAATAATAATAATAATCTGGGGTCGGTAACAATAATAAATAAATAAATCGGCATGTCAGGCCTATAGTACGTGCAAAGTGTGTCATATCTAGCGTAAGAATACTGTGCTTTTGTGAAAAGTAAGAAAGAAAGTTAAATATTGAGATAAAGAGAGATTTTCAGTGTCATTGAAATGGTAAATAAATGTTTTATTATGGTATATTCTACAGGGTTGTATTTGTGAGCCACTAAGATAGTCAAATGTATGCCAGTAAATTTATACTTGTTTTGGAGCTACGAAGAATTTTGGCTTATGAGTAAATGCATAGAGGACGTGAGTGCTTTAAGAATTGAGTCATCTGTAAGAAATAATGTTTGAGCCGCGATCAGCGAGCATGTAACGTAGAATCAAGACATTTACGTCAATAAGTTGCGGGGATCATCCGAAAATAGTTTGCGCGTTGTCGAATCTAGTAGGCAAAATCTTCGAAGTTACGATATAGTATTGCCTTAGAGCATACATGTGTATTCCCAACAGAGTTGGGACGGAATCTGTCTGTATCCACTGTTAGCAGAGTCTTCGCCACCAGGGATAACTGCTAGAGACCCTAGGTAGGCCGATATATTAATTGATCTGCCCTTAGAGGTAAGACGAATGGTTTGTCGTGTAGGAAACGTCGATTTCCTCTTGTTATATGCATGCCGTCCAGTGAGATAACAGTGAAACTCACATGAGACGCGCGCAAAAGCCACTGATGTCGACCACGGAACGGCAAAGCTATTTCGTGATCCATCCCTTGCCTTGAATAATAATTAGGAGCCGAGATGAGCCATTTAAATACTCTAAATGTAGGTATCAAATAATTAGATTGACTCAATTCGTAAGGACACGACCCATTCAGGGTACCTCTAGCACAGCTGCACCATTGAGTGAACACTTGACCATGCGGGGAGTCAGGCGGGGTAGCAGGTATAGTCCACTAACCCGGCAGCCATCTTGCCGAGGACGGCCCATGACTAATCTATTGTTCGCACGAAAGGAAGTCAATAGACCTGATCCTTTTATTTTAAGATTGTAGTGGGACACTGAAGAATCTCGATATTTCGAAAAGTAATTAAGATGTGCTTGATATGATGATATCAATTGAATTAGATGCACTATTTCCATACACATGCAATGTTGGAATGAAGTAATCGGATAACATTTGGCCCAGTTATTCTCTGAGGAGGAATTAACTGCACCAAATAAATAGAGGTATTTTTGTAAAGAGTATTTACCCAGTTCACACTAATTTATTCATACGGGTAGCGTAATTTGAATGAGATGACACGTTTGTAACGATAATGTTTTGACCTGATCCAGAAAATCGTTGTATGGTGAAGCTATAAGATATCTATATCTATGTGTATTTTGGATGGGAAAGTGTACCACTTCAGCGTTTGAAACTTATGGGAAAAGAATACGATTCGCACGAGACGACACTTATTAAACAAGGCATAAGCTAATGAATTAATATTATTTAAAGTAAATGTCCCGTGTGAAACGGATAAATGTTTAATAATTGCAGATTTAATGTCTTTTAAATATGATGTGTGTTAAATTGTGTTGTGATATTCCAATTTGTGTTAAATTGTGCCACATGAAGAACAATATGGACACTCGCAAATGTCAAAGAGTAACAACAATAGGATGTTTAGGATAGACTTGAGGGCGGTGGAGCACCAATCTTGAGGAGAAAAGACTCACAGGTAATTTTGATTTTTGTTGTGGGAAATAAATGTAAAGTATTTTTTTGTGTTTTATGTTGTTTTGCCATGAATTACTACCACTAAATGTTATACTTAGGAATATGTTGTTTCTTTCAAGTAGAGTAGTCACCTGACATACTCAAATCCTGAATATGTGCTCGTATAGTGGGTTGGACGTCCCATACCTCGAAAGACCGTGAGTTAACTGGGATACGAACACATGTTCCATATGATGACGAATGGGTACATGGAGGACATGTTATTGTACTAGGATTGAGTCACAGGTACTACTGAAAGTCGGCCAAGGTATTAAATGGTAGAGACAAGTATAGCAGCAAAGCTAGGGTATGTTAGGGAAAGGCCGCGTCCCATAGTTAATAAGCTTTCACGTTCGAAATAAATGTTGATAATCCTCCATAAGACATGCTTAAATGTAAATGTAAACGTATGACCTCTTTTATTTCTCATGGCATGGCCCAGTGTGGGGCATTCGGCAATAAAAACCACTCCCTGGACGGTTTTACTGATAAATCAGAACTTGGCCGATGTCTTGCAATGGGGCAACCATCATCCTTATTTATTTATCATGGCGCCCAGAATAACTCGAGGCTTATGGGATTCTGAAAACCCCGTAATAATAGTATGGTTTCCATGGGGGAAAACCATAATAGTATATTTTTCCTCAAACTGTGTTTGAGCGATTGTGAGTCTTTTTAGGTGATACTCAGACATTAGACATTGTTGTCAGACGAGTGAATGTACAAACGGGTACGAGGGTCTAAACCCATTCCATAGGTGGTCACAGCACTGTGCTAAAATGAATGTTGTTGTTCTCGCGACATCGGAATTCTTTTCCCAATGTAACGCACCAGCATGCACAGCAAAAGCCTGCCTATATCTCAAAGATAAGAAATACAGGATGGCCGGCACTGAGGGGATACTAAAATGTATCGCAGTGTTGAAGGAACATTTTGATACTACTCATGCCAAGAGTAGGGAAGATGCTAAGGCATTTCAAGATGAAATAACGGGTAGATTGGATGCTAATCAAACTGAAATGAACAATAGATTGGATGCTAATCAAACTGAAATGAACAATAGGTTGGAGGCTAATCAGAACGAGGTGAGCCAGATGTTGCCTACGGTAAACACTCAATTAGATTCAAATTTATTAGAGGTCAATAAAATAATTGATGATGTTAAAGAATCTATTAAACACGAGGTAACTAAACAGATTGTTAGCGAGGTTTCAGAGATGCAAGCAAATAATGACAAACGCTTTGAGTCAATAGAAGTAAATCTCGAGAATAATCTGCAAGCATGCAGAGAATCGCAACGTGAGGTCAATGATAGACTAAACGATATGTCCGTAGAGCTTAAAGATATTCAGAATCAGAACGAAGCGAACACTAAGCGGCAGCAAGAGCAATTTAATACGTTCACTCAGAACGTTGATCAAAGGCTTGAAGATAGCGACGAGAAAGGGAGTAAACGTATGGCGGGCTACGCAAATGCTGTAGATGAAGCATTAAGAAAGCAGTATCAGAATATCCTTGATCAATGCAAGGAGATCAGTGAAATAAAAACTTCCGCTAAAGAAAATAAGGGAATAATCGTAAATATGAAGACGCAGGTTGGAAATGTTCAAAAAGAGTTAGAACAAACTCAAAACGATCTAGCAGTCATTCATAAAAGGCAAGATGAGAACCTGGGAGAAATTACCAAAATAAGGACCGAAATCTCCAATATGCACGGTCACATCCAGAAAGAGGTTACAGATTTACGAGAAGAGTTGGAACTTCGAGAGGGCTTGAAAAATGAAGCCAGTGATAAAAGGTGCACCGCTTTGTGCTTTTACGTTAATAAAAATAGCAGAGGCATGAGGAATACAGTGGAAGCGAAAACAACAACTTAAACAGGATCGCTAAGGAGCGGGGAAAGGATGTCTCTTTCGATGCGTGCTGGGCCCAAGATTCCGGATCGAAAGAAAGATACTTTCCAAAAAAGGAAACGAATGATTTGTATAAAACAAATCAAAAGCGGAATTAAATGTATCTAATTGATCGAAGAACCCAGAAGCGTGTAGGTCGTGACTGCGTTACAGTACGAAGCCAAGACCGGCGAAATCGAACGAGAGATGAGGGAACTTAAAATTACAAATGAAAGAGGACGAAACCAAAGTGAACTACTTACTAATGTATTTAAAACAAACTAAAACAGGTGCGCATAAGAGTAAGGATTAATCTAAATACAAAATGAAAGGTAAACTTGAAGAGGTATTAAAATCACTTAATAACTAATAAAATTAATGACTGAAGATGGTACCCAAGAAAGGGGTACACAAAAATAATATCAAGAGAAAAGTGTATAAATGAACTTAAGCACAAAGATGAAACAAGATTAATTAAAATGTACTTACAATCAATGTGCAAGTAAACCGTAAGCGCGACTCTATAACCAAAATTTAAAATACAAAACAAAAAGATAGAGAGTATGGACGGACGAATAAGAGAACACCTCTACTTACGAGGATGACCTGGACTAGAATGCCCCGCGCCAAGAACAGAACTAAAAAGCTCATGATGTTGTGAAATCATGGGGTAGGGGGTGAAAGTGGTGGGGATGGATGGACTGCGTATGTAGGAAACGGGGGTGGGAATGACACGGAGTTACGTAATATAACGCAGCCAGAGGAAGCAACACAAATTTAACACATAAAAATAAAGGAAAATGAGCATTACATTAAATTAATTGACATTACCGGGACAGGAAATGAAAGGAAAAATCAATCAGCTAAGAAATATGCTTTGTAGGAAAATATAGGCTTATATAGAGGTAGTAATGTCTAAATATAACGACATACGTAGAAACAAAGGAATTAAGGCATGGCGAATGGACAGTGACTAACACAAAGACCATCGCTCACACACTTTTCCTAAAACAGAGGGAAGGATCAACTTAGGAGGCGAAATGAGCCATGGCTCCGTTACTCCAATGATACCTTGACCCAAAAAAAAACTCTGATACGACAATCAAATGAAAGATGCCTCGAAAGAGTGCACATCAAATTGTGACGTAATACAGAGCGCTAGAAAGCCTCGCAGAAAAATAGCATATATTTCAGACCTGAGAGATTTGAGTAAAAATAAAACCGATTACATGAAAGGTAGGGATGACAAATAAACACAGAGGCTTCGCTAAACTAACGTAAACAAAGGCGAAGGGACTTGGGTTCATGGATCGAATTCACATCATAAGAAAGGGAAATTGTAAGTGAATCAAATGAGACACAAAAATAAAATAAAAAATGGATAAACTGAAATTCAAAAATGATAGCATGCCAGATAAATCAAGTGATCGAATCGTACTTACGCTTAGTTGCGTTGGGCACGGGCGAAAGCCCGACACACACGGCTGTGACCGTTTCACATGACGGTCCGAAATGGAAGGGACCAACCTTCTCTAAAGGGACGCAGTAACGCGCTCGAGAAAAATAAGTCGTAGAACACCCCCTCTCCAGAACATAAAGGGGGCCAATGGGAGAAGCAAAGCTCAGCAACAAGTTATGCTTCAACCAATGGTAAAACTGTGTCAGTAGGGGTAAAAAGTTTCACCATCTGGTGAAACATTTACGCAGAATTACCAAGTTTGAACGCAGTAGGTGAGACAGAGAAACGTATGTCACAATAATGCGACATGAAGGAAATGATGATAATAATAATAATAATAATAATAATATGACAAAAAATAATGAACCTGATAAAAACGGTTCAAAATTCCCCTGCTCTCCAAAAAAAGGAATTTTCCTGGCCATGGAAATTTCTTTTTTCGTACAAATGGAGAGGAAAAAAATTGTAAAGGGGGAAAAAAATTGAATACTAAAAAAATGGGTACTAAAGACCTCTGTCTGTCTGTCTGTTAGGTAGTCAGCCCGAAGGCTGGTTGGATCCTCAAAAAGCACTGCCGTTACGTTATGTGAGTAGATACCCTCTGACCGTGAAATGAAGGTGGTACCCCCTTCATTTCTCGTCAACACTAGCCACTAACGTCAAAAGTACTGCGTTCAAAAAGAAATACAGTGAGTTCATATATTAAATAGTGATCATTGTTCTTGCTAGTTCATCATGATGCGGATGTCGAAATCTTCAAGATTGACGTTACCCCGAGACTGCAAATCTCTCCAGCCTCTGATGAGAAAAGACAGACAAAGTTAAATCGTGATCACATTTAAAAAAAAATACAATTGAGACACCCTGTATATAGGACCGTTCGTTGCGTCAACGAGGAATATGCAATAGTGTCATAATTTCTTCGAAAGGGAAAGTACTCTCCTTTTCAGCTGCTGAAAATAAAGCCATGTATAGATCCAGTGGAGGGTGACTGGTCCGTTAACGAGTTCCGAGAAGACCCCCAGCTGTGTTAGCCCAGGTACACAAAGGCTGCTGGTGTTACTCGCTAACCGTCTGGATGGTTGCTAGACAATACACGATATTCTAAGAACACTTGACAATTTAAAACCAAACAAAATACATGACCTCAAAATAAACATCAAAATCAAGATGACACAAAGGTGCATGATATCTCAAAACCATGACACAAAAAGTCAATTACACCAATAAATTTAAAATAAATACAAAGTTCCTACAAGGTCAAACAGGAAGTGTCGAAGGGTCCTTGTCTGTCGCCGAACAATAGGAGTTAAGCCGAGAAGCAGTACAAAAGAGGAGGAGGTGTGCGGTTTGCAAATAGTGACCGACCAGGTATATGTTGATGGCCTCAGGCAAAGATATAGCTCGACAGAGATGTCAAGTATTCACGACACACTCGCGTACGAGAAAAAGGCCACGGGTGTCTCCTGTCTTGTCACAGGAATAAATGAAAATGAAGCAAACGAATTAAGATCAGAATAGGCTCACATGCTAGGTTGGCTATTAAGGAGCTCGGGCATCCAATTAGAATAAAAGGAAAACAAAAATACAACATTATAGCGAGGCGAAATTCACAAGATCATTTGACAAATTTTTTCAACTGCGTGACGTGGGCCGAAGTCACTGAATTATCGTGATGGTCCACTAACTCAACTGAGACAGGATTTTAAAAGCGTGAAATAGTCTTGGGAGTTGACCAACGTAGGCACAGCTTACTGGAAATTTGTTTGGTAGCGTCACTCAAAGGATGTAAACGACACAAAACGTTGTCCCCAATTTGGAATTTAACATCATGACGGCCTAAGTTGTAACGCTTTGCTACTCTGGCTTTCGCTTTCTTGAGGTGACCGGTAGCGATGGCCCATTTTTGAGCAACAGAGGTGGTGCGAGAAGGTTCGGAAAGATATTCAATATTCCATTTGAGCAGCAAGGGGTCGACGAGCGCTCGGCCAAGGAATAATTCAGCTGGAGTAATTTGAACGGACGAATGGAAAGAGGTATTGAACCCGAGACTGAAATACTGTAGGTTCGTATCCCAGCAGGTTTGATCGGCATTGTGAAAAGCGGACATACAAGCCTTCAAGTTTTTGTGAAAACGCTCTACGTGATTTCCCTGCGGTCGATACGGTGACAAGAAAATATGTTGGATGCCCCAGTTAAATACCATAGTTTCAAAAGCTTTGGAACGGAATACAGAGGCGTTATCTGACACAAGGTACTTGGGAGGACCAAAAACTCCAAATATATATCTAGACAAGAAATGGATAGTAGTCTGAGAAGTGATATTCTTTACTGGGAATAACCAAACAAACTTCGAAAAACCATCAATGACAGTTAAAATGGCTTGATTGCCAGATTTTGATCTCACGACTGGACCAAAGTAATCAATGAAAAGGCGTTCGCCGGGACGAGTGACGATACCAGCTTGGTGGAAACCTACACGAGTGTTCTGGGCAGGTTTAGAACGCTGGCAGGTTAAACATCTTCTGACATGAGCAAAAGCATCTACTTTAATTGAGGGCCAATAAAATTCACCGGATATCTTACGGAAAGTGCGCTGCATCCCTGCATGAGTTCCCAGTGCAGAATCATGATAATATGTCAAAAGCATATCACGTACTGCTAATGGAGCAAATATTCTAAATTTTGAAGAGTTAGGAAGAACATAGCCAATAACATCATTTCGAACAGAAAAGTTGCTTACTGCCGGATCTTTGTTTGCAATATTTGCACGGAGGTCAGTGCAAAATGGATCCTCAGACTGGAATTTCCGGATATCCACAAAAGACCAAGGACAATATTGCAATAGGAAAAGATTTTCTTGAAGTGGTGTACTGATAGAAACGCTCTCGATTAGAGTCCTAGGGGTCTCTTCAAACATGCGTGACAGGCAGTCAGCTACCGGGTTCTCGCTCCCTTTGACGTGGATGATATCAAACTTAAAAGATGACAACCTCAAAATCCACCTGTTGATGCGTCCAAGCTTTTTCACGTGAGAAAGACTCCATTTCAAAGCCTCATTGTCGGTAAAGACAGTAAAGTGACGGTGTTCCAAAAATTCCTGAATTTTTCACATCCAAAAACCACAGCAAGACTTTCCTTCTCGAAAATTGAGTAACGTCGTTCATGTTGATTTAACATACGACTCGCGAAGGCCACTGGTGAAAATTTTCCATCCACACGCTGGCTCAAAACACTAGAAATGGCCAAATCACTGGCGTCACAATGTAAAAAGAAAGCTGATTCGAAATCAGGCGTGTGCAGTACTGGTGCTGACATAAGGGCTTCTTTCAAAACATTGAAAGCTTTGTCCTGTTCTGGCCCCCACACAAATTTCACATTCTTCTTTTTGAGAGCATTTAGAGGTGTCGAAATGTCAGAGAAGTTTTTGATAAAACGAGAATAGAACGTGAACATACCCATTACCCTTCTCAAGGCCCTAACTGTGGTGGGTACAGGTAACCGCTGAATGCAATCTGCGCGCTCGGGTATGACACGGATACCATCGGCTGACAGAATGTGGCCCAGATATTTAATTTGAGTGCAGCCCAAAGAGGTCTTTTTTGGATTGATAGTGAGACCGGCCTTCCTGAGGCGGGAGAAAACTTCCCTAAGATGAACGACATGCTCCTCAAAAGATCTGCTGTATACGACTAAATCGTCAAGATAATTAAATACAAAATTGAACTTCAGGTCTCCCAGGATGTCGTCTAGCACGCGACTGAGGACTTGCGCACCAACAGCTATACCCATCGGAAGACGCTTGAAATTATATAACCCGAAAGGGGTGTTAAAAGCAGTGAAGTCGCGACTCTCAGCATCCAAAGGAATCTGATAATAGGCACTATTTAGATCAATCATCGAATACACATTGGCCCCGTGGAAATGTTGAAAAGCACTCTCAATAGTAGGCAGTGGGAAATTATCAAAGACTACCTTCTTGTTCAATTTTCGGTAGTCTACGACTAGCCGGTACTCGCCCTCTTCTTTCTTGGGAATTAAGAAAGCAGGAGACCCATAAGCTGATTTGGAAGGAACCACTACTCCCCGATCTTGCAAATCATTGATATACTTTTTCATGGCCAAGAGCTTGGGCGGATTACAAGGAAATGGCGGACTTCGAACAGGTACATTGTCGCTCAAGTCAATGTGGCATTCGTGATTTACAGCAGAACCTAAATCTTCTGTGAGGACATCAGAAAATTCCTCAACTAAATCGTTCAGAGTATCACGTTGCTCGGACATCAAAGTTAATGGAAGATGTACGGAAAATACAGGAGACACATCAACGTAGTTAGAAGTTCATTCTTCAAAGGGGAACATTTTATCTGAGCGAAATTTGAAACAAAATGAATCGTTAATAAAATCCAACTGCATACCAGTTTTATGCATAAAGTCAATTCCTAAAATACATTGAGTGGAGAGATTGTTAACCACATGAAAAACATGTTTCCAAGAACATCCGTGAATTTTAATGCGACATAGAATAGTTTCGGCAACGTCGATGACTGACGATCCCGCAGACAGGAACTGACATTTATTCTGTATGGGGTGTTTTTGTGAAGTGTGAATGCCATCTGCCACTGAACGGTGAATGAAACTTCTGGTGGCGCCTGTATCCAAAATAGCAGGTGCCGAGACATTATCGAAATTTACTGAAACTCCTGGTTGTAACACAACATCAAAATTAGATGCATTGTCAAGTTTGGATGGAGGACTGATCCGGGAGTCGAACTCAGAACACCTCCCTATGAGTTTTCCTGGCTGGAATTACAATTCGGACAGGAACGAGTCGTGACCTCATTCATCCCACAGCCAAAACAGAATTTTCGACGTATTAAAAAACACATTTTAAAATGATGTCCAAGTTCATTACAGTTCCAACAAGTTATGCGACCAGAAGAAACATTGCGTGTGATTGTTGTTGGGTTGTGTGTAGTCCTTTCACGGGAAACAGCAGAAGAATTACGAGCCACAGAAGGGCTTGGATTAGAATTCCTAGAAAGGGACTCAGCACGGCGAGCAGACGGCATAAACCGTAAGGTGTCGTCTTTTGTTCGGTCGACAGCTGGGCTAGACAGTGTTGTCTGGGGGGAGTAGGCTAACTCGGGGAAAATCGTATTATCGACTCTTGGAGGTGGAGTATAGTTCGAACAGGCTCGTGCATTTAATTCATACTCACGGCCTTGCAATATGATGTCCTCGATGGAAAAAACGGATGTACGCCGAATGAAGTATTTATAAGTGGGATTTAAATTCCTGTATATAATTTCCAAGAGATCCCTGGGATGAAAGGTTTGGGGGAGGTTCGCTGCTAACAGACGGACTGAGGTTACATAATCGTCGATCATCTCCCCAGGAGCCTGAGTACGGGAGTATATTTCTTGTTTGAGAGCGAAATCGAAATCTTGTGGCGTGAAACGGTCCTTAATGCACCCAACAAATTCGTCCCATGACTTATAAAAATTTGGAGAAGTGCGATGCCACATCAGCGCTTTTCCAGACAAAAGAATAGGTAAGCAACGTACAATACTGTCGGGATTAATATCGTGACAATAACACAATTCCTCCACACGTTGGATAAAACAAAAAACTGATGAGGTATTGTTTTCTCCGGAAAAAGTCAAACCCCACCTACTCACTACTGATGCAACATTTTCGTTGTGGCGAGCACTATTAACAGTACCAACAGGGGCGATGGAGCAATCTAAAAGGGGAGAGTCTATCATTAGCAGGTCCTGTGTCGTATCTTGCAATAGTGGCGTGGGCATTGTTAAGGATTCAAGGCCCAAAAAATTTAACTCCTTTTTGACGGGTGGGAATTCTGACTTAGACATGACAATAGACAAGGAGAAAAGTAAAACACTTTAACTTAGTAAAATAAAGGTCACAATACCGTAATGTGTCCTATTCCAGCGTTGCGGAGTACTCACTAACTTGTTGCACTCTTCACCTCGGAACTAGATTCTTTGGATGTCTTGTTCACTCGAGAAGTGCTTTCACACTCCACACTTTCTTCGGGGATGGGGGAACAATTCAGTACAGGTATCTTAAACTCAGAAAGACAACTTTGTAATAATTGCAAAAATAATATAAGTTTGGTAACTTAAAGGGGACGATTTCACGCGTAACCAATGCTCTGCTATACCATTTGCACCGCTTTGTGCTTTTACGTTAAACAAAATAGCAGAGGCATGAGGAATACAGTGGAAGCGAAAACAACAACTTAAACAGGATCGCTAAGGAGCGGGGAAAGGATGTCTCTTTCGATGCGTGCTGGGCCCAAGATTCCGGATCGAAAGAAAGATACTTTCCAAAAAAGGAAACGAATGAATTGTATAAAACAAATCAAAAGCGGAATTAAATTTATCTAATCGATCGAAGAACCCAGAAGCGTGTAGGTCGTGACTGCGTTACAGTACGAAGCCAAGACCGGCGAAATCGAACGAGAGATGAGGGAACTTAAAATTACAAATGAAAGAGGACGAAACCAAAGTGAACTACTTACTAATGTATTTAAAACAAACTAAAACAGGTGCGCATAAGAGTAAGGATTAATCTAAATACAAAATGAAAGGTAAACTTGAAGAGGTATTAAAATCACTTAATAACTAATAAAATTAATGACTGAAGATGGTACCCAAGAAAGGGGTACACAAAAATAATATCAAGAGAAAAGTGTATAAATGAACTTAAGCACAAAGATGAAACAAGATTAATTAAAATGTACTTACAATCAATGTGCAAGTAAACCGTAAGCGCGACTCTATAACCAAAATTTAAAATACAAAACAAAAAGATAGAGAGTATGGACGGACGAATAAGAGAACACCTCTACTTACGAGGATGACCTGGACTAGAATGCCCCGCGCCAAGAACAGAACTAAAAAGCTCATGATGTTGTGAAATCATGGGGTAGGGGTGAAAGTGGTGGGGATGGGTGGAGTGCGTATGTAGGAAACGGGGGTGGGGATGACACGGAGTTACGTAATATAACGCAGCCAGAGGAAGCAACACAAATTTAACACATAAAAATAAAGGAAAATGAGCATTACATTAAATTAATTGACATTACCGGGACAGGAAATGAAAGGAAAAATCAATCAGCTAAGAAATATGCTTTGTAGGAAAATATAGGCTTACATAGAAGTAGTAATGTCTAAATATAACGACATACGAAGAAACAAAGGAATTAAGGCATGGCGAATGGACAGTGACTAACACAAAGACCATCGCTCACACACTTTTCCTAAAACAGAGGGAAGGATCAACTTAGGAGGCGAAATGAGCCATGGCTCCGTTACTCCAATGATACCTTGATCCAAAAAAAACAAACTCTGATACGACAATCAAATGAAAGATGCCTCGAAAGAGTGCACATCAATTTGTGACGTAATACAGAGCGCTAGAAAGCCTCGCAGAAAAATAGCATATATTTCAGACCTGAGAGATTTGAGTAAAAATAAAACCGATTACATGAAAGGTAGGGATGACAAATAAACACAGAGGCTTCGCTAAACTAACGTAAACAAAGGCGAAGGGACTTGGGTTCATGGATCGAATTCACATCATCATAAGAAAGGGAAATTGTAAGTGAATCAAAGGAGACACAAAAATAAAATAAAAAATGGATAAACTGAAATTCAAAAATGATAGCAAGCCAGATAAATCAAGTGATCGAATCGTACTTACGCTTAGTTGCGTTGGGCACGGGCGAAAGCCCGACACACACGGCTGTGACCGTTTCACATGACGGTCCGAAATGGAAGGGACCAACCTTCTCTAAAGGGACGCAGTAACGCGCTCGAGGAAAATAAGTCGTAGAACACCCCCTCTCCAGAACATAAAGGGGGCCAATGGGAGAAGCAAAGCTTAGCAACAAGTTATGTTTCAACCAATGGTAAAACTGTGTCAGTAGGGGTGAAAAGTTTCACCATCTGGTGAAACATTTACGCAGAATTACCAAGTTTGAACGCAGTAGGTGAGACAGAGAAACGTATGTTACAATAATGCGACATGAAGGAAATGATGATAATAATAATAATAATAATAATAATAATAATAATAATAATAATAATAATATGACAAAAAATAATGAACCTGATAAAAACGGTTCAAAATTCCCCTGCTCTCCAAAAAAATGGAATTTTCCTGGCCATGGAAATTTCTTTTTTCGTACAAATGGAGAGGCAAAAAAAATTGTAAAGGGGGAAAAAATTGAATACTAAAAAAGATGGGTACTAAAGACCTCTAGGAGAATACAAAAAAAATGAACAGTTGACTAATCTGACCGTGAAATGAAGGTGGTACCCCCTTCATTGCTCGTCAACACTAGCCACTAACGTCAAAAGTACTGCGTTCAAAAAGAAATACAGTGAGTTCATATATTAAATAGTGATCATTGTTCTTGCTAGTTCATCATGATGCGGATGTCGAAATCTTCAAGATTGACGTTACCCCGAGACTGTAAATCTCTCCAGCCTCTGATGAGAAAAGACAGACAAAGTTAAATCGTGATCACATTTAAAAAAAAATACAATTGAGACACCCTGTATATAGGACCGTTCGTTGCGTCAACGAGGAATATGCAATAGTGTCATAATTTCTTCGAAAGGGAAAGTACTCTCCTTTTCAGCTGCTGAAAATAAAGCCATGTATAGATCCAGTGGAGGGTGACTGGTCCGTTAACGAGTTCCGAGAAGACCCCCAGCTGTGTTAGCCCAGGTACACAAAGGCTGCTGGTGTTACTCGCTAACCGTCTGGATGGTTGCTAGACAATACACGATATTCTAAGAACACTTGACAATTTAAAACCAAACAAAATACATGACCTCAAAATAAACATCAAAATCAAGATGACACAAAGGTGCATGATATCTCAAAACCATGACACAAAAAGTCAATTACACCAATAAATTTAAGATAAATACAAAGTTCCTACAAGGTCAAACAGGAAGTGTCGAAGGGTCCTTGTCTGTCGCCGAACAATAGGAGTTAAGCCGAGAAGCAGTACAAAAGAGGAGGAGGTGTGCGGTTTGCAAATAGTGACCGACCAGGTATATGTTGATGGCCTCAGGCAAAGATATAGCTCGACAGAGATGTCAAGTATTCACGACACACTCGCGTACGAGAAAAAGGCCACGGGTGTCTCCTGTCTTGTCACAGGAATAAATGAAAATGAAGCACACGAATTAAGATCAGAATAGGCTCACATGCTAGGTTGGCTATTAAGGAGCTCGGGCATCCAATTAGAATAAAAGGAAAACAAAAATACAACATTATAGCGAGGCGAAATTCACAAGATCATTTGACAAATTTTTTCAACTGCGTGACGTGTGCCGAAGTCACTGAATTATCGTGATCGTCCACTAACTCAACTGAGACAGGATTTAAAAAGCGTGAAATAGTCTTGGGAGTTGACCAACGTAAGCACAGCTTACTGGAAATTTGTTTGGTAGCGTCACTCAAAGGATGTAAACGACACAAAACGTTGTCCCCAATTTGGAATTTAACATCATGACGGCCTAAGTTGTAACGCTTTGCTACTCTGGCTTTTGCTTTCTTGAGGTGACCGGTAGCGATGGCCCATTTTTGAGCAACAGAGGTGGTGCGAGAAGGTTCGGAAAGATATTCAATATTCCATTTGAGCAGCAAGGGGTCGACGAGCGCTCGGCCAAGGAATAATTCAGCTGGAGTAGTTTGAACGGACGAATGGAAAGAGGTATTGAACCCGAGACTGAAATACTGTAGGTTCGTATCCCAGGAGGTTTGATCGGCATTGTGAAAAGCGGACATACAAGCCTTCAAGTTTTTGTGAAAACGCTCTACGTGATTTCCCTGCGGTCGATACGGTGACAAGAAAATATGTTGGATGCCCCAGTTAAATACCATAGTTTCAAAAGCTTTGGAACGGAATACAGAGGCGTTATCTGACACAAGGTACTTGGGAGGACCAAAAACTCCAAATATATATCTAGACAAGAAATGGATAGTAGTCTGAGAAGTGATATTCTTTACTGGGAATAACCAAACAAACTTCGAAAAACCATCAATGACAGTTAAAATGGCTTGATTGCCAGATTTTGATCTCACGACTGGACCAATGTAATCAATGAAAAGGCGTTCGCCGGGACGAGTGACGATACCAGCTTGGTGGAAGCCTACACGAGTGTTCTGGGCTGGTTTAGAACGCTGGCAGGTTAAACATCTTCTGACATGAGCAAAAGCATCTACTTTAATTGAGGGCCAATAAAATTCACCGGATATCTTACGGAAAGTGCGCTGCATCCCTGCATGAGTTCCCAGTGCAGAATCATGATAATATGTCAAAAGCATATCACGTATTGCTAATGGAGCAAACATTCTTAATTTAGAAGAGTTAGGAAGAACATAGCCAATAACATCATTTCGAACACAAAAGTTGCTTACTGCCGGATCTTTGTTTGCAATATTTGCACGGAGGTCAGTGCAAAATGGATCCTCAGACTGGAATTTCCGGATATCCACAAAAGACCAAGGACAATATTGCAATAGGAAAAGATTTTCTTGAAGTGGTGTACTGATAGAAACGCTCTCGATTAGAGTCCTAGGGGTCTCTTCAAACATGCGTGACAGGCAGTCAGCTACCGGGTTCTCGCTCCCTTTGACGTGGATGATATCAAACTTAAAAGATGACAACCTCAAAATTCACCTGTTGATGCGTCCAAGCTTTTTCACGTGAGAAAGACTCCATTTCAAAGCCTCATTGTCGGTAAAGACAGTAAAGTGACGGTGTTCCAAAAATTCCTGAATTTTTCACATCCAAAAACCACAGCAAGACTTTCCTTCTCGAAAATTGAGTAACGTCGTTCATGTTGATTTAACATACGACTCGCGAAGGCCACTGGTGAAAATTTTCCATCCACACGCTGGCTCAAAACACTAGAAATGGCCAAATCACTGGCGTCACAATGTAAAAAGAAAGCTGATTCGAAATCAGGCGTGTGCAGTACTGGTGCTGACATAAGGGCTTCTTTCAAAACATTGAAAGCTTTGTCCTGTTCTGGCCCCCACACAAATTTCACATTCTTCTTTTTGAGAGCATTTAGAGGTGCCGAAATGTCAGAGAAGTTTTTGATAAAACGAGAATAGAACGTGACCATACCCATTACCCTTCTCAAGGCCCTAACTGTGGTGGGTACAGGTAACCGCTGAATGCAATCTGCGCGCTCGGGTATGACACGGATACCATCGGCTGACAGAATGTGGCCCAGATATTTAATTTGAGTGCAGCCCAAAGAGGTCTTTTTTGGATTGATAGTGAGACCGGCCTTCCTGAGGCGGGAGAAAACTTCCCTAAGATGAACGACATGCTCCTCAAAAGATCTGCTGTATACGACTAAATCGTCAAGATAATTAAATACAAAATTGAACTTCAGGTCTCCCAGGATGTCGTCTAACACGCGACTGAGGACTTGCGCAACAACAGCTACACCCATCGGAAGACGCTTGAAATTATATAACCCGAAAGGGGTGTTAAATGCAGTGAAGTCGCGACTCTCAGCATCCAAAGGAATCTGATAATAGGCACTATTTAGATCAATCATCGAATACACATTGGCCCCGTGGAAATGTTGAAAAGCACTCTCAATAGTAGGCAGTGGGAAATTATCAAAGACTACCTTCTTGTTCAATTTTCGGTAGTCTACGACTAGCCGGTACTCGCCCTCTTCTTTCTTGGGAATTAAGAAAGCAGGAGACCCATAAGCTGATTTGGAAGGAACCACTACTCCCCGATCTTGCAAATCATTGATATACTTTTTCATGGCCAAGAGCTTGGGCGGATTACAAGGAAATGGCGGACTTCGAACAGGTACATTGTCGCTCAAGTCAATGTGGCATTCGTGATTTACAGCAGAACCTAAATCTTCTGTGAGGACATCAGAAAATTCCTCAACTAAATCGTTCAGAGTATCACGTTGCTCGGACATCAAAGTTAATGGAAGATGTACGGAAAATACAGGAGACACATCAACGTAGTTAGAAGTTCATTCTTCAAAGGGGAACATTTTATCTGAGCGAAATTTGAAACAAAATGAATCGTTAATAAAATCCAACTGCATACCAGTTTTATGCATAAAGTCAATTCCTAAAATACATTGAGTGGAGAGATTGTTAACCACATGAAAAACATGTTTCCAAGAACATCCGTGAATTTTAATGCGACATAGAATAGTTTCGGCAACGTCGATGACTGACGATCCCGCAGACAGGAACTGACATTTATTCTGTATGGGGTGTTTTTGTGAAGTGCGAATGCCATCTGCCACTGAACGGTGAATGAAACTTCTGGTGGCGCCTGTATCCAAAATAGCAGGTGCCGAGACATTATCGAAATTTACTGAAACTCCTGGTTGTAACACAACATCAAAATTAAATGCATTGTCAAGTTTGGATGGAGGACTGATCCGGGAGTCGAACTCAGAACACCTCCCTATGAGTTTTCCTGGCTGGAATTACAATTCGGACAGGAACGAGTCGTGACCTCATTCATCCCACAGCAAAAACAGAATTTTCGGCGTATTAAAAAACACATTTTAAAATGATGTCCAAGTTCATTACAGTTCCAACAAGTTATGCGACCAGAAGAAACATTGCGTGTGATTGTTGTTGGGTTGTGTGTAGTCCTTTCACGGGAAACAGCAGAAGAATTACGAGCCACAGAAGGGCTTGGATTAGAATTCCTAGAAAGGGACTCAGCACGGCGAGCAGACGGCTTAAACCGTAAGGTGTCGTCTTTTGTTCGGTCGACAGCTGGGCTAGACAGTGTTGTCTGGGGGGAGTAGGCTAACTCGGGGAAAATCGTATTATCGACTCTTGGAGGTGGAGTATAGTTCGAACAGGCTCGTGCATTTAATTCATACTCACGGCCTTGCAATATGATGTCCTCGATGGAAAAAACGGATGTACGCCGAATGAAGTATATATAAGTGGGATTTAAATTCCTGTATATAATTTCCAAGAGATCCCTGGGATGAAAGGGTTGGGGGAGGTTCGCTGCTAACAGACGGACTGAGGTTACATAATCGTCGATCATCTCCCCAGGAGCCTGAGTACGGGAGTATATTTCTTGTTTGAGAGCGAAATCGAAATCTTGTGGCGTGAAACGGTCCTTAATGCACCCAACAAATTCGTCCCATGACTTATAAAAATTTGGAGAAGTGCGATGCCACATCAGCGCTTTTCCAGACAAAAGAATAGGTAAGCAACGTACAATACTGTCGGGATTAATATCGTGACAATAACACAATTCCTCCACACGTTGGATAAAACAAAAAACTGATGAGGTATTGTTTTCTCCGGAAAAAGTCAAACCCCACCTACTCACTACTGACGCAACATTTTCGTTGTGGCGAGCACTATTAACAGTACCAACAGGGGCGATGGAGCAATCTAAAAGGGGAGAGTCTATCATTAGCAGGTCCTGTGTCGTATCTTGCAATAGTGGCGTGGGCATTGTTAAGGATTCAAGGCCCAAAAAATTTAACTCCTTTTTGACGGGTGGGAATTCTGACTTAGACATGACAATAGACAAGGAGAAAAGTAAAACACTTTAACTTAGTAAAATAAAGGTCACAATACCGTAATGTGTCCTATTCCAGCGTTGCGGAGTACTCACTAACTTGTTGCACTCTTCACCTCGGAACTAGATTCTTTGGATGTCTTGTTCACTCGAGAAGTGCTTTCACACTCCACACTTTCTTCGGGGATGGGGGAACAATTCAGTACAGGTATCTTAAACTCAGAAAGACAACTTTGTAATAATTGCAAAAATAATATAAGTTTGGTAACTTAAAGGGGACGATTTCACGCGTAACCAATGCTCTGCTATACCATTTGCACCGCTTTGTGCTTTTACGTTAAACAAAATAGCAGAGGCATGAGGAATACAGTGGAAGCGAAAACAACAACTTAAACAGGATCGCTAAGGAGCGGGGAAAGGATGTCTCTTTCGATGCGTGCTGGGCCCAAGATTCCGGATCGAAAGAAAGATACTTTCCAAAAAAGGAAACGAATGAATTGTATAAAACAAATCAAAAGCGGAATTAAATTTATCTAATTGATCGAAGAACCCAGAAGCGTGTAGGTCGTGACTGCGTTACAGTACGAAGCCAAGACCGGCGAAATCGAACGAGAGATGAGGGAACTTAAAATTACAAATGAAAGAGGACGAAACCAAAGAGAACTTCTTACTAATGTATTTAAAACAAACTAAAACAGGTGCGCATAGAAGTAAGGATTAATCTAAATACAAAATGAAAGGTAAACTTGAAGAGGTATTAAAATCACTTAATAACTAATAAAATTAATGACTAAAGATGGTACCCAAGAAAGGGGTACACAAAAATAATATCAAGAGAAAAGTGTATAAATGAACTTAAGCACAAATATGAAACAAGATTAATTAAAATGTACTTACAATCAATGTGCAACTAAACCGTAAGAGCGACTCGATAACCAAAATTTAAAATACAAAAAAAAAAAAAAAAAAAAGATATAGAGTATGGACGGACGATTAAGAGAACACCTCTACTTACGAGGATGACCTGGACTAGAATGCCCCGCGCCAAGAACAGAACTAAAAAGCTCATGATGTTGTGAAATCATGGGGTAGGGGGTGAAAGTGGTGGGGATGGGAGGAGTGCGTATGTAGGAAACGGGGGTGGGGGATGACACGGAGTTACGTAATATAACGAAGCCAGAGGAAGCAACACAAAATTAACACATAAAAATAAAGGAAAATGAGCATTACATTAAATTAATTGACATTACCGGGACAGGAAATGAAAGGAAAAATCAATCAGCTAAGAAATATGCTTTGTAGGAAAATATAGGCTTACATAGAAGTAGTAATGTCTAAATATAACGACATACGAAGAAACAAAGGAATTAAGGCATGGCGAATGGACAGTGACTAACACAAAGACCATCGCTCATACACTTTTCCTAAAACAGAGGGAAGGATCAACTTAGGAGGCGAAATGAGCCATGGCTCCGTTACTCCAATGATACCTTGACCCAAAAAAAACAAACTCTGATACGACAATCAAATGAAAGATGCCTCGAAAGAGTGCACATCAATTTGTGACGTAATACAGAGCGCTAGAAAGCCTCGCAGAAAAATAGCATATATTTCAGACCTGAGAGATTTGAGTAAAAATAAAACCGATTACATGAAAGGTAGGGATGACAAATAAACACAGAGGCTTCGCTAAACTAACGTAAAAAAACGAAGGGACTTGGGTTCATGGATCGAATTCACATCATCATAAGAAATGGAAATTGTAAGTGAATCAAAGGAGACATAAAAATAAAATAAAAAATGGGTAAACTGAAATTCAAAAATGATAGCATGCCAGATAAATCAAGTGATCGAATCGTACTTACGCTTAGTTGCGTTGGGCACGGGCGAAAGCCCGACACACACGGCTGTGACCGTTTCACATGACGGTCCGAAATGGAAGGGACCAACCTTCTCTAAAGGGACGCAGTAACGCGCTCGAGAAAAATAAGTCGTAGAACACCCCCTCTCCAGAACATAAAGGGGGCCAATGGGAGAAGCAAAGCTTAGCAACAAGTTATGCTTCAACCAATGGTAAAACTGTGTCAGTAGGGGTGAAAAGTTTCACCATCTGGTGAAATATTTACGCAGAATTACAAAGTTTGAACGCAGTAAGTGAGACAGAGAAACGTATGTCACAATAATGCGACATGAAGGAAATGATGATGATAATAATAATAATAATAATAATAATAATATGACAAAAAATAATTAACCTGATAAAAACGGTTCAAACGCTTGCCGAGGTAAGACAAAGTTTAGCGGGGGAAATTTCTCATATAAAAGAGAGCCTTAAAGATGACAAGGAGAACATCTTTTCTATGGCGGAGGAAAACCGTGATCGCCTGAAAAAATAGAACGAAAAGTATTAGCTCGTTTAGAAAGAGCGGAAAACAGGCACAGCCTGGAGTAAAGTTCTGCCCTAAAACTTCCCCATACGGGAGAACGCATCAGGCGAGAGCCTGGACAAAATAACTACAATTGGTCAAGAAAATTAGACTGAAGCGGTGCGGGGTAGTGGGCATGAAATACATCACTAGAAAACCAATGTAGGTAACCACACATTAACAATGTTTATTTCTAATAATACATTTATAACCAATAAACAAATTGCACTTAAGTGCTTATCACAGAAATGAATAATTATAAATGGAACAAAGTGTGAGGGCCTGATGACAGAAACCCAGACTAAGGAAATACCAATGAAACAAGCTTGCTTAATTCGAGAGAAGTTGAGCTTAACATAAAAAAATGCACCTTATAAAAAAGAACCATAAAACTGATTAAGAGTGTAAGATAACTAGTATGATTTAAATTCTTCATAAAATTGAACTTATCTTCTCAAAGAGTTGAAGAGCCAGCTCCTTAAAAGTTCCAGCTAGCATAAGCGTTGATTAAGAAGTCCTCACAGTTTCTTCTGAAGGAGGCGTACATGGCCTAGAGATAAGTACGCAATTGATAAAAAAAGGTCAACTCTCTCTTCTTCTCTTGCGAAGGAATGACACTTATAGCGTCCAAGTGGTGATCCAGTAGCATTTTGAAAATTCGTTGGCGGCCGAAAGGACTGCAGCTACTTCGAAAGACGAATCAAAGTACCCCATCTAAGGTACGGCTTGAAGAGTACGACAGCTGGCAATTATTCTTGTCATCTTGAGCAATACGTCAGGGTGCAGATCTAGTGACGTAACTGCTAGGTAGCGTAGAGACTAGCGATGGTGTCATGAGATGTAGTAGCGGTGACCAGCAGGTTGAAGTGATCAGAAGTGATGATTGATCAGAAGTGGTGGAGAACGCCAGCAAGTGGCGTCTTAAATAGCGATCATGGAACAATCTCGAAGCTGGAGATTGCCCGACCAGACAAAGACCTGCCATTGGTCGAACGAAAATCAGGGTGACGTCAGTCGACCCTGCTCAGCAGACAGCAGATGAACCAGTAGAGCACTGTATGTCGGGAGTGAGGAAGCTTGAGGTAGCGATCGACTGGAACACTTCAAGGTGAGAACTATGATATCTATGAATAGGTTATTGATAACAAGATTATGCATTTGGTGTAATCAATTAATACATTTACAAAGAAATAATTACCATTCGGGGATCTCGGTAACAAGAAACAAAATTTGACCGACAAATGGGCCAAGCTAAACATTGAAAGTATCACGAAAGTGATCATGCTCCGAGAACTCCGAATGAAAACAAACAAAAGAATCAGTCAAAGCGAAACATGGATAACAGACGAGGAGAAACTAAGACTCGAAAGCCAAAACAGAGATAGCAGAGATGGGTCTAGTATAAAGTCCTTTACTAGTTAAAACATCAACAACTCTGACGCGTTTATCACGGCCAAAGTGGCAGTGAATAACTCTGCCTAGGTTCCACACGAGAGGCGGAGATGGGTCTCGAAGAAGAACCATGTCCCCCACTCGTACATCTGGTTAAGGAAGCCGCCATTTCTCACGCCTATTTAGCAAGCTGAGATATTCTAACTTCCATCGGCGCCAAAAAGAACAGCGCAAAGATTCTACTTTTCTCCAAAAGATAGGTAGGTTAGGATCACAGCGTCGAACCAGCAAAGGCGGAGTAGGAGCAAGCGAACAGCCAATCAGGAAGTGACTGGGTGTTAAAGGTAAAAGATCCTTAGGATCGTTTGAAAGAGGAGTCAGAGGTCTGGAATTTACAATACCTTCGACTTGAATAATTAAAGAGTTGAATTCCTCATAAGAAAGTATGGTAGGACCAAGAGTTTTCTTAAGCTGTCTTTTAGTAAGTTTGATGCAGGACTCCCGTCGGCCCCCATGATGGGGAGCATAAGGCGGGGTGAAATGCCATTTGAAACCTTTAGAATAGGAAAAGTTGGAAATTTTTTCTTTAGCAGAAGGGGAACTTAACACTTTTTTCCAGAGATCAGAAGCGCTTACAGAAATTACAGACTTCAGATGGGACACCCCTTCTAGCAGCAAATCTAGAAAAGGCGGCCAAAAAGTAAGATACAGAAGCGTTCGTAACCAACTCAAGGTGGATAGCTCCCGTCACCATACATACAAATAACGAGATGTAAAGTTTACCTAAGATTTTGCGCTTAGATGAAGAGGGATTGGTCTGATATACGTAAGGACCAGCGTAATCGATCCCAGTAAGAGCGAAGGGCTTACTAGGTTCTGAACGAAATGGAGGTAAATTGCCCATAATCTGCGTGGCGGGCCGTGGTTTAACCTTAAAGCAAGGTATACACTTTTTGACAACAGAAGAAACCTCATGAACGCCATTGATGATCCAGTAGAGTTCACGAATTAGACAGAGCAAGGTGCGAGTGCCAGCATGAAGGTGTTTATAATGAAACTTTTTTATTATAAGGGTAGTGATAGGATGCTTTGAAGGAAGGATGATGGGATGCTTTTTCCCATCCTCACAACTAGACATAGCTAATCTTCCACCCACACGTATTATGCCGTCCTGGTCTAGAAAAGGAGTGAGTGGTGAAAGCCTGCTAGACTTGGGCAAATCTTTACCACTTATAAGAGCTTGCTTTTCAGGAGCAAATACTTCCTGCTGAACAAGTAACAAAATCTTGCAAGTAGCAAATTCTAACTCTACTCTGGTGAGAAAGGGTTGAGGCTTCAATGGTTGATCAATTACTAAATATTTCCATCGGAAGATATAAGACACTACACGAATCAATTTATCAAATGAAGAGTATCTATGAAAAAGACTAGTAGAAGTAGAAGTAAGATGCGACGTGACAGGGTCATTACGGGCATCAGGTATTTCTTCTGCAAATTGATTAGCTAAGCGAGGCCAGCAAGATGATTACTGACTTAGCCAAGGAGAACCATTCCAGAACAAGTCTGAGGAAATCAATTTTTTAGGCGTGCAACCACGTGATATTATATCCGCGGGGTTTTCACGGCTAGGAACATGTCTCCATTGTTCAGAATGAGAGACTTCATGAATCTTAGAAACGCGATTTGCCACAAAGGTATTCCAATGAGAAGAAGGCTTGGAAATCCAAGCTAATACAATAGAAGAATCGCTCCAAAAAAATGTGCGGGAAAATTTTAACTTTAAACTGACATTTAGTTTAGTAGCTAATTCTGTTGCCATTAAAGCAGAGCATAATTCTAATCTCGGCAATGATACCGTTTTAAGTGGAGCAACTTTTGATTTAGCGCACACTAAATTAGAAAATCCAGGGAAAGTTGCTGAGGAACGTCCTACTATGTATGCACAACAGCCATAAGCCCGTTCTTAACTATCAGAAAATACATGCAGGTCATACTGCTGGTATAAGGGATTAGAAATTAAAAGACGGGGTATAGAAACCTTGGAGAGATCCAGCAAACTGCTGCGATACTCTAACCATTCTTCTACAAGAGGAAGGGAGAGATTTTCATCCCAGTCTGATTTTAATGACCAAAGCTTTTGCAAGAACATTTTTGCAACAATAACTATAGGAGCAATATATTGCAAAGGATCAAAGATCTTTGCGATTTCTGACAGAACTTGTCTCTTAGTTACAGGGGGTGATACTGAGAAATGTACCTGATAAGAGAAGGTATCAGAAGAAGGACACCAAAAAACACCCAATGCTTTTACAGCTGCTTCATCAGTAGGAATAGCAACAAATTCATCAACTGGGACCTCTGATGAAAATTTTGATATAAATTCAGTAGAATTTGAAGTCCATTTATGGAGCGGAAAACCACCTCCTAGGAGCAGGGATTTCAAATCTTCGCACACAAGGAGTGCTTCAGAAATATTAGGGAAAGAGCACAAGAAATCGTCAACATGAAATGCCGTTTTTAATGACTCAGAGGCCAAAGGATGATACAGATGACCATCTTGCTCGGCTAACATGTGGAGAGACCGAATCGCAAGAAAGGCTGAAGGCTTCAGGCCATATGTCACAGTCTTCAATCTAAATATCTTTATGGGTTTGGAACTCTCATCGCACCACAATATTCTTTGCAGATCTTGCTGCTCAGAATTTACGAGAATCTGCCGGTACATCTGCTTAATATCTGAGATTACAGCAATAGGAAACCGTCGAAAATTAAGCAAAACAGAAGTGAGATCTGTTTGAATCGCGGGACCACATTGCAAGGTATCATTTAAAGAGACTCCATTGAAATCTGGTGATGAGCCATTGAAAACTACTCTTATATTGTCTTGTGTTAAGGAATTTTTCCATACCAGGTGATGATTTAGATAAACTATTTCATTTAAAGGATGGTCAATTTCTTCTGATTTAGAAATTACCTCCATGTGATTGGATGATTCGTATTCCTCCATAAAGGAAGCATACTGAGTTTTAACAGAAGCATCTTGTTTGAACCGATTTTCAATAGCAAATAGTGCCCTAAGTGCTCTGGAATGCGAGCCCGTAATGGCGGGAGGATTAGGAATACGTGGAAGAGTTACTATAAATCTGCCTTCAGCAGTACGGACAGTGGTTTCCTTGTATAACTTTTCACAAATTTCGTTAGGAGAAGAAGAAGTAGCCTGAACATTCTCAAGATCCCAGAACTTGGTTAGCTCTTGACTCAAATCGGTACCAACAAAATAACAATTCGATATAGTTTGAACAGGATTACGGTATATTTGGCCAGTAGCGATCCAACCAAAATCAGTTTCGCGGAAGAAAACATTAGGAGCAATTTTTACTTTATTGGAATGAAGACATTGCCAAAATACGCTTGAGCTGAAAAGAAGCTCTACGGGCGAAGCTCTGTTGAAATGAGGGTCAGCTAGCTGGACAAAATTCGGGATATTCCAACTTTGAATAGGATAAGAAGTGCCAGGAATATTGTTGCCTATAGACTTGATAATCAAACAATCTAATTGCAACTGCGTACCAAGATTATTAGAGTCCTTCAGATCCACTTTAGCAAAGCTTAAGGATTGCGATTTAGACCAGTTTATTCCTGTAACCTCTATTGAGGTAGGATGTTTTGGGAGGCCTAACTTTTGTACCAAAGATTCATTAATAAAATTGTTGGTAGCGGCATTGTCTAATAATCCCCTGACAGATACCCATTTCCCGTGAGAATTTTTCAATAGAATCTGCACGGTAGATAATAAAACCTGGACTTTGCCAAGCGAGGTAGAACTTTGAGCATACGACTGCGCACTATTTTGAGAAGTCTCAGAATTAGACTTGGTATTGGAACTGCTTGGTCCTGATAACCGTGATCTTTCATGTCTGTGCAAAAGGGAATGGTGTCTAGCCTTACAATGAAAGCATAAACGTTGTGAACGGCAATTGTTTTAACATATGCGTTCCTGACAAACAGTTGAAACAATGTTTTTTGTTCGTAATGAACTTTCGTCTTTCATCTACTGATAAAGATTTAAATTCATCACAATTGTATAAATTATGCGATTGCTGACACAGACCCACACGTTTGAATTTGGTTAGGTGACCGAGCATCAACAGGAAGAGCCTGTGATCTTAAAATTCTGCTAACCTTATCTTTTGAGAAGGCTTTTGAATCTGAACTACTAGTTTTTTGATTAGCTATGGCGGAAAAGACTTGGCTTCTAGCCTTCAAAAAGTTGATAATCGCCTCATAAGTGCATTGCAAATTCTGGGAAAGTTCTGTTTCCCAGGCTTTTAATGTATTTGCATCCAATCTTGCAGAAATGAGGTGAACTAGAAATAAATCCCAGTGATTTACAGGTTGGTTTAAATTGGACAATGCTCTGACGTGTAGCTCTGCAGTGTCAATCAACTTACGAAGTGATAAACTGTTATCTGCTTGCACGTTAGGTAACTCGAATAAGCTTTGTATATGGCGTTGAATAGATAAACGAACGTTCCCATATCTATCCTTAAGAAGATTCAGAGCAACTTCATAATTATCACTGGTCAAAGAAAGTGCTTGAATCAGGTTAAGTGCGTTGCCTTGAACTGCCAGACGCAAGTAGTGAAATTTTTGAATTACTGGTATAGAAGTATTCTCATGTACTAAAGAATTGAATAATTCAAAAAATGGCTCCCATTCTATGTCCTTACCAGTGAATTTGGGTATTTCTAATTTGGGTAGTATAATGCGTGAAGAAGATGTAGAAGATGCTGCAGAAGTTTGATCTTCTTGTTTTTCTTTTAAAGTTAAAGCCCTAATAAGCTGTTTAGCTTCAGCAAATCCCTGATAGTATAATTTTTCAACTTCCAACCTATCACTTTGCTGGTCCGGATGCTGAGTTTCTATACTGCATTGTATCTCATCATATTTCTCAAAGGCTTGTTCATAACTCTTAAGCCTCTGCGAAATTATGTCAAGATTACGCACTTGGGGTTCAAGCTCCGTTAAGAAAGTACGAAACCCTTACAAGAGGCTCTGGCGTTGCTGAGTTTTTCATCAAGGTTAGGCATGTTAAAAGTTGTTTGTTACTCACGTCAACATTGTGACTTCGAGTACTGGAAGCCAGAGGATGACAGCTTGCTAGGTAGTAAGGTTTAGTCTGATGCGGAATAAACCGGCTTAGCTTACGTTTCTCTCCTCCTCTGCTGAACATGCGCCTCAGGCTGAAACTTACAATGTGAATTAGTGTTGAAACACAATGAACAAAAATTGTTAATGTGAAATTCAAGATATGAAACTTGTAACATTCCCAGGGTGCAACAGATATGTTTCCCGGGTTTCGGCACCAAAAATATGGAGTAACGTTCTGCCCTAAAACTTCCCCATACGGGAGAACGCATCAGGCGAGAGCCTGGACAAAATAACTACAATTGGTCAAGAAAATTTGACTGAAGCAGTGCGGGGTAGTGGGCATGAAATACATCACTAGAAAACCAATGTAGGTAACCACACATTAACAATGTTTATTTCTAATAATACATTTATAACCAATAAACAAATTGCACTTAAGTGCTTATCACAGAAATGAATAATTATAAATGGAACAAAGTGTGAAGGCCTGATGACAGAAACCCAGACTAAGGAAATGCCAATGAAACAAGCTTGCTTAATTCGAGAGAAGTTGAGCTTAACATAAAAAATTCACCTTATAAAAAGAACCATAAAACTGATTAAGAGTGTAAGATAACTAGTATGATTTAAATTCTTCATAAAATTGA
Source organism: Meconema thalassinum (assembly GCA_946902985.2). NCBI lineage: Eukaryota > Metazoa > Arthropoda > Insecta > Orthoptera > Tettigoniidae > Meconema > Meconema thalassinum. The sequence goes on from OX336389.2 coordinate 73,968,905, forward strand.
ACTTATCTTCTCAAAGGGTTGAAGAGCCAGCTCCTTAAAAGTTCCAGCTAGCATAAGCGTTGATTAAGAAGTCCTCACAGTTTCTTCTGAAGGAGGCGTACATGGCCTAGAGATGAGTACGCAATTGATAAAAAGGTCAACTCTCTCTTCTTCTCTTGCGAAGGAATGACACTTATAGCGTCCAAGTGGTGATCCAGTAGCATTTTGAAAATTCGTTGGCGGCCGAAAGGACTGCAGCTACTTCGAAAGACGAATCAAAGTACCCCATCTAAGGTACGGCTTGAAGAGTACGACAGCTGGCAATTATTCTTGTCATCTTGAGCAATACGTCAGGGTGCAGATCTAGTGACGTAACTGCTAGGTAGCGTAGAGACTAGCGATGGTGTCATGAGATGTAGTAGCGGTGACCAGCAGGTTGAAGTGATCAGAAGTGATGATTGATCAGAAGTGGTGGAGAACGCCAGCAAGTGGCGTCTTAAATAGTGATCATGGAACAATCTCGAAGCTGGAGATTGCCCGACCAGACAAAGACCTGCCATTGGTCGAACGAAAATCAGGGTGACGTCAGTCGACCCTGCTCAGCAGACAGCAGATGAACCAGTAGAGCACTGTATGTCGGGAGTGAGGAAGCTTGAGGTAGCGATCGACTGGAACACTTCAAGGTGAGAACTATGATATCTATGAATAGGTGATTGATAACAAGATTATGCATTTGGTTTAAGCAATTAATACATTTACAAAGAAATAATTACCATTCGGGGATCTCGGTAACAAGAAACAAAATTTGACCGACAAATGGGCCAAGCTAAACATTGAAAGTATCACGAAAGTGATCACAGCCAAATGGAAACCAGAATGATCGCACATGAGGAGTCCATATTATGAAATCCAAATCTAATGAAGGAATCATAGATGAAAATAGGAGAAATTGATGTGCAGATATAGAGGTACAGCCCACTCCGAAAAATACAGCCATGCCAAGTGACAGCCCGAAAACCACACCTGGTATACCTATTGTTATGTCCACACCGCATGAAAATGCTGTACTAAATCAGATAGTCACTGTTGTAAGGGCTAATGACGAGAAACCGAGAAAGTATTCTGGGAGTAACTCAAATATGACACCCAAATACTGGCTCAAAGAGGTTTCCGAATACTTAAATGACGCAAAGGTACCGCCAGAGCGAAGATTAAGAGCTATCGAAAAACTGACTGAGGGTGAATGCGCCTTATGGTTCAGAAGTTTTCGTTACACGTTTGATACCGTAGAAGAGTTCCGCCAGGCATTTTTAAGAAGGTACTGGGATGCAAACATCCAGCAGAATCTCAGATTGGACTTGTACTCCAGACGCTATAGTACAAATAATCCAACGAAATATGCTGAATTCTTCATAGCACAATTATGCCGTTTTAAAGAGCTTGACGAGGCCCCTAGAGAACTAGATCTTTGTATAGCGATAGCCAAGCAATTACCATACGAAGTGCAACGACTATTAATCTCGGCAAACGCCAAGACAGCGATTGAAATGGAGGAAGTACAAAGACAGCTCGATCTCACCACAACGCAGCATACGAGGCAGAGTCGGAACACGGAACAAGTCCACATGACTAGTGCACCAACCGAACCGACTAGGACGCAGACCAAAATAAATCTACTAGCACAGAAACTGAGAAGTCAAACTGGCAAGGAGAAGATAGGGAAAACCAGAATTGGAGGCCAGCGTACAGAGGGAGATCGAACCACGGACACCGAGGAAGGAAAACCTGGAATCAGCGCGATACAAGAAATCAACAGCCTGATAACAGGAGAAATTACGGTCGAGATGGGAATAATCGAGACTGGAGATCCCAAGAACAGAGTCGCGGGTTCGACGAAGAAGCAGAAGAACGTTATCACGCATCATTAAGATATATGGAGGAGCGTCGAGATGATAACAGAAAATCGCAAGTGCATTGGGATGAAGCGATTAAAAATAGAAGGTCACCCGACATCTATAAGAATGATGACGGAGCCAAGAGTCTGGAGATGGAACAGCACGAAGACAGACAAAAGAACTCCACAAGAAATGGAGCAATAGAAAAAAAAACCAAATTAAATGACCAAATAGGAGAGATAAATGCAGGGTGGAATACAGTGAATGTGGTTAACTGGATTGCTAAACCTGAGGAACTCATTGAAGACCGAGAGGAAGGGCCGGTCACTGTAAGAAGGGAACTACCCATTATAATTGTAAACATCGCAGGCATGAAGATAAGGAGTCTTCTAGACACTGACTCGACTGTATGTTTAATTACCCAGGCGCTATATAATGAAATCCAAAGTAAAATCCACGTATTGAAAATACCAATTTCAAGCGTGAAGATAAAAGGCGTGATACCAGATAAAGTAATGATATGCAAATACCAAGTATTTTTAGATTTACAGATAGGGAACTCTATATTTTCACAGAGCTTCCTACTTGTGAATAAGCTGCCTTTTAACATTATTGTTGGCATGGATTTCATAAGAGAATATGAGGTCATAATAGATCTCTCACATGACATTGTTATGTTTCGCGTGAGTGAGGAAAAGGAGAATTTAGAGATCTCATTAAAACATAGTGAAACGAGACCAGATGAGTACGTATGGCATACAAACGGAGATATGACTGGGGATGCAGTATTGACAACAGAAGACATCGAGGGAGAGTTGGCAACACTGGCCGCAGACATTGAAAAGGACCTCGAACCACAATTCGGAGAATGCCTTGAAGAAAAGCTAGAGGAAGCTAAAATTGGTCCAGAGCATAAGCAGATGTTAAGGGAACTGTTATATGAATATAAAGGAGTCTTCGATTCGAGACCTGGCCGAATCAAGAATTTCCAATATGCTTTCCAAGTTAGTGACTGGACACCATTCAGACAAAAGCCTTACCCAGTAGCCGAGAAACATTATTTAAAGGTCAAGGAAGCAATACAGGAGATGCTGGAGGCGGGCGTCATTGTAAAGACAGCCACACCTTATGTCTGTCCACTGGTAGTTGTACCTAAAGAGGACGGAAGTGTAAGGATATGCCTGGACTTGCGGAATTTGAATTCCAAGGTTATTCCGGAATTTGACCAAGTGCCACCCATAAAGGAGATCCTCAGAAGATTCAAAGGAAAGACTGTATTCACAAATCTTGACATTACTGCAAGCTTTCACCATCTTGCACTGGAGGAGAAAACAAGCTTATTAACCGGTTTCTTATTCGATCAGCATACATACTCGTTTTTGCGTCTCCCATTAGGTTTGAAAACAGTGGGTTCAGCGTTGATACGAGCACTTGATCGAAACCTGTCTGAAGAAGTAAAAGCAACAACCATAAGCTATGTAGATGATATCCTGCTGACATCAGAAACAGTTGAAGAACACATCAGAGATCTACGCAAGCTATTGGATGACCTAAGTCAGGCTAACTTTAAGGTCAATCTGAAGAAATCTAACTTTGGTCAGAGAGAAGTTAAATTCCTAGGCCATGTAATAGATGAGCAAGGAGTTAGGCCAAATCCGGGAAAATTGGAGGTCATTAAACATTTCCCGAAACCAACGAAGGTGAAGAACGTCGGGCAATACCTAGGCGTTATTGGATTCTTTTTGAGCCATTGCCCGAAATATACCGAGACCGTGGTACCACTTCAAGATTTACTGGAGAAAGGGGGAAGGTGGCGATGGACGGGAAAATGCGAAGAAGCCTTCGTGAAATCCAAACAGATGCTTTTAGATTATGTTAAATTAGGATATCCAGACTAAACCCAGACATTTATTATTCAGACTGACGCATCACTTATAGGCATTGGGGCGATGCTCTACCAGGAAAATGTGGACAGGCCAGAAGAGAAAACTTATATTGCATTCATAAGAAGAAGATTGAAATCTAATGAAAAGAATTATACGGTCACGGAGATTGAATTACTCGCAATACTATATGCTTTACAGTATTGGCGAAAGGTGATTTATGTGTTCAGAATCGTATTGAGAACGGACCATAAAGCCCTAACATTCCTGTTGAAAACTGACTTGTCAAGTCAAAGATTGACGAGGTGGTCCTTGTATATACAGCAATTTCAAGTGGAAATCGAGTATTGCCCGGGGAAGGACAACATTATACCTGACTTGCTAAGCAGATACCCGACAGCTGATGAAGTGGAAGCTCTAGCTATCGACATAGAAGATAGAGACAAGAAGACATTAGATGATCGAAGGAACATCACCGTTTTTCAACGTGAAGATCCCTGGATACGGTTAATGATTAATTACTTCGAGGGAAAGCTTGTCAGAGGGACCCCGATGTATGTAGAAGCCGAGGCACTATCAACGGAATATTTATGGTTTATCCAGATGCTACACAAATGGAGCGATGCAGATCACACTCGACCCAGGATTGTTATACCGCCAGCATTGCAGAGAAGACTAGTATGGTTGGCACACAGAGCTTTTGGCCACCCTGGCGTAGACAAGTCTGTTGCCCTGCTGAAAGAAGCATTTATTTGGCCAAAACTTAGAGATACGGTTAGAAATACAATCAGGACATGCGATATTTGCCAGCGAGTAAAGCCTCACTCGTATTTAATGAGGCAAAAACCAATACCACTCCTGCCAGAGAAGCCATGTTAGCTTCTGGCATTGGATAATTTGGGTTCGCTTCCGAGAGCTAGAAGGGGAAATAGACACATCCTAGTTGCCCTAGACGTGTTTTCTAAAATGGTAGTCCTATGTCCAATTCAGAAAACCAGTACGAAACAGGTACTTAAAAGACTGAATGAAAGAGTCATTCCTATATTAGGGCAGCCGGAGAACATATTGTCTGATCATGGCAGCTGTTTTACCATCGTAGAATTTCGCAGGGAGCTGGAAAATCTGGGAATACGACAGATTTTGTCCACAGTTCGACACCCAGAGTCCAACAGCGCGGAAAGAGTGATGAGAGAACTGCAAAAATACATGAAAATATACCGCTCTACAGAGAACTGGAAGTGGATAGACGTACTAGAAATTATCGAGTATTGTATTAACAATACAGTGCACGAAGCGACAGGGGAGGTACCCGTGAGCCTACACCTTGATAGAAGACCGGAGAGGCCATGGAACAACGTCATTCGGACACCTGTAGACGCGCAGCCTGGACGCGAGTTGAGGATCCAGAGAACATTCGAGTATCTCAAGAAACAAGCGGACAGACGGCAGCGGAGGAATAGAAGGAAGCGCTATCACAGGCCACTACTCGTGGGAGAGTACGTCTTATTGAAAAAACCAGCTAGTTCAGACCCAGAGAACAGGAAATACAAAAAGTTTCAACATAATTATCACGGACCCTATCTGATTATAAGGGACTTGCAAAATAATGCCTACAGAATTAAAGATGAAGAAACAGGCAGAGTAGTAGTAAACGCTGCCAACCTCAAATTGTATAGTCCACCGGAGGAGTATGAAACCACAGGAGAGCAAGCCATGCACACCCAAATATGCGGGGAGTCATTATATATGCACGCAGAGTCCTCAGAAAAGCCTACACGAGGGTGAAAGGAAACAAGACAGCCAGCTCGTAGACCCAAGGGGGACGAGGGAAGAATGCAGCTGTCAGTTGGAAGAGTTTTACAACAAGTTACGGGAAGCAGCGAGAGAGCTCCAAGCGATGAATGAACGGCTAAGGAAAGAGAACAACGAAATACGAGACGGTAGACATAGAGGAGTGGGGGAACGAGACGACCCACTGCCCAGGAGCACGGACCGCCTAACGTAAATACTGTCTTCAGAGTCGATGCAGTCTGGAGGCTCGAATGAATTCACTTGTAAAATGAATTTTTCGAACTTAGCAGGTGAAAGGTGTGCCAAATTAGGCACGGCTGACTGGCATCGAACCAGGGTCTTTATCACAAAGAAGACCAGGCCCATGATTCTGCGCAGAATCGAATCATTGATCTCTGAGGGGGATCAGCCATAGTGAACCCGAGGAACAATGAGTTATAACTGCATATAATTATAACAGAATGATTTCACGTCCAGAACGGGAATATTATAGCTTTAAAGGTGGATTATTGCTGAAAATACAAGCCTATGTACGTTTAAGATGCTAGAGCTCAAGAAAGCGAGCCAGCTTGACATTTTGACAAAGCGAAGTTGAAAGTGGGCGGAGTAGACGTGGCGCCTATGCACTACTTTCGGCGTGGCTGGAGGGTGAAGGCCGTGATTAACGACTAAGAAAATCCCCTTTCAACAAGGCGAAACAGTGGAGTGGTGGTGGTCGCCCACAGAAATTAATTAATTACGGCCAAATGGAGCAATGAATTGAGATGAAACATACACCCAGATGCATGTATTCTAGGAAAGATAATTTAGGAGTGTCCTCACGCCTAAATAAAAGCCTGCATCTATAAAGGAACCTATGCACAGACCTATTCCGCGGCAGAGTCAGGATTTGTAAAGGAGCCAGAGGGGAAGAACCCGGGTAGCATCATGACGCCGTGGAAGAGAGCAATTAATTATAATTAATTGGTCGAAGCGATTGCCTGCACGCGAGTGAATTTGGAATCTCCATGCATTGACGAATAAGGATCATACTTCACTTTGTCTGAAAATGTATTATTTTAAGAAGAGAGTCGCTCTGGAAATCCAGTGAACTATTTTTCACCAGGAAGCTTTATATGGGGAGAAGCTGGAGCGGAGTTCAGTTCGTCTTGACTCAACTCGTGTGGTAACACGCTGTTGGATCACGCAAAAAAGTGCGCCGAGTTTATAAAGTATTGACGCTCAAATGTACTAGCGGTGAAAAATGAAAGGCGCATCATGCAGCTTAATAACAGTAATTCTGCATCATATAATAATTAGTCTACAGCAGACGTATAAGCAACAGTATACGCGAGTATAGAATCAGTACAGCGTAGAGATAATTTAGGATGATGTTTACAGACAATGAACATAACCAGGAAGTGTTATCATGGGTAAAATGAAACATACTATTGTAATGAACACTACAATTACGGGAGCCTGGGAGGCATCACAAGTAGTTGTGACCTAGGTTTGAACAACTTTGCAGTAGAGGAGACATAAACTGTAGGTGACGGGAGCAGAACACACACACGCAAGATAGACTTTCAAGGAGACCAGCGGTTGTCTGGAGTTAGCTGCATCGCATCTCTGAGGTCAGGTGATAGTGGGAATCCGATCAAGGATCCGTGTGTGAAAATTGTGCGAGAAAAATGTATAAAGTTATATTACAGTGATCTTTAAAAGTGTTCATGTTTATATGGTAAAAGAATGTGTATTGTGTTAAAGTGAAAATGCCAGTAGTGAAAAATATATTTACCATGTGTAATGTTTATGCAATGTGTCGTGTGAAAAATATCATGATGGCTTAAAACAGGCATTATGGCAGGCAAGTGGCTGGCATGCTGGAACAACCCAGCTAGGATGAAAGTGAGTTCAAATTTAATATGTTGATATGATTTAATAGCTCACCATACAACGAAGCATTCCCTCAAAAATTAAGAATTAACAGTCATTTGTGTACGAGATCACATCCCTCGTATTTTGGTAAAAAAAATATGGCTTTGAGGATGACTTGCTTACGGCCATTTAGGCGTAAGACATTGATGAAAGTAACGGTAACGTTAAATAATATTAATAATAATAATCTGGGGTCGGTAAAAATAATAAATAAATAAATCGGCATGTCAGGCCTATAGTATGTGCAAAGTGTGTCATATCTAGCGTAAGAATACTGTGTTATTGTGAAAAGTAAGAAGGAAAGTTAAATATAGAGATAAAGAGAGATTTTCAGTGTCATTGAAATGGTAAATAAATGTTTTATTATGGTATATTCTACAGGGTTGTATTTGAGAGCCATTAAGATAGTCAAATGTATGCCAGTAAATTTATACTTGTTTTGGAGCTACGTAGAATTTTTGCTTGAGAGTAAATGCATAGAGGACGTGAGTGCTTTAAGAATTGAGTCATCTGTAAGAAATATTGTTTGAGCCGCGATCAGCGAGCATGTAACGTAGAATCAAGAGATTTACGCCAATAAGTTGCGGGGATCATCCGAAAATAGTTTGCGCGTTGTCGAATCTAGTAGGCAAAATCTTCGAAGCTACGATATAGTATTGACTTAGAGCATACATGTGTGTTCGCAACAGAGTTGGGACAGAGTCTGTCTGTATCCACTGTTAGCAGAGTCTTCTCCACCAGGGATAACTGCTAGAGACCCTAGGTAGGCCAATACATTAATTGATCTGCCCTTAGAGGTAAGACGAATGGTTCGTCGTGTAGGAAACGTCGATTTCCTCTTGTTATATGCATGCCGTCCAGTGAGATAACAGTGAAACTCACATGAGACGCGCGCAAAAGCCACTGATGTCGACCACAGAAAGGCAAAGCTATTTCGTGATCCATCCCTTGCCTTGAATAGTAATTAGGAGCCGAGATGAGCCAATTAAATACTCTAATTGTAGGTATTAAATAATTAGATTGACTCAATTCGTAAGGACACGACCCATTCAGGGTACCTCTAGCACAGCTGCACCATTGAGTGAACACTTGACCATGCGGGGAGTCAGGCGGGGTAGCAGGTATAGTCCACTAACCCGGCAGCCATCTTGCCGAGGACGGCCCATGACTAATCTCTTGTTCGCACGAAAGGAAGTCAATAGACCTGATCCTTTTATTTTAAGATTGTAGTGGGACACTGAAGAATCTCTATATTTCGAAAAGCAATTAAGATGTGCTTGATATGATGATATCAATTGAATTAGATGCACTATTTCCATACACATGCAATGTTGGAATGAAGTAATCGGATAACATTTGGCCCAGTTATTCTCTGAGGAGGAATTAACTGCAGCAAATAAATAAAGGTATTTTTGTAAAGAGTATTTATCCAGTTCGCACTAATTTATTCATACAGGTAGCATAATTTGAATGAGATGACACGTTTGTAACGATAATGTTTTGACCAGACCCAGAAAATCGTTGTATGGTGAAGCTATAAGATATCTATATCTATGTGTATTTTGGATGGGAAAGTGTACCACTTCAGCGTTTGAAACTTATGGGAAAAGAATACGATTCGCACGAGACGACACTTATTAAACAAGGCATAAGCTAATGAATTAATGTTATTTAAAGTAAATGTCCCGTGTAAAACGGATAAATGTTTAATAATTGCAGATTTAATGTCATTTAAATATGATGTGTGTTAAATTGTGTTGTGATATTCCAATTTGTGTTAAATTGTGCCACATGAAGAACAATATGGACACTCGCAAATGTCAAAGAGTATCAACAATAGGATGTTTAGGATAGACTTGAGGGCGGTGGAGCACCAATCTTGAGGAGAAGAGACTCACAGATAATTTTGATTTTTGTTGTGGGAAATAAATGTAAAGTATTTTTTTTGTGTTTTATGTTGTTTTGCCATGAATTACTACCATTAAATGTTATACTTAGGAATATGTTGTTTCTTTCAAGTAGAGTAGCCACCTGACAGACTCAAATCCTGAATATGTGCTCGTATAGTGGGTTGGACGTCCCATACATCGAATGACCGTGAGTTAGCTGGGATACGAACACATGTTCCATATGATGACAAATGGGTACCATATCTTTTATTAAGTTATGGACCTAGTTAAACCCGTAGCGTCTGTACTACAGAGGAGCTGCTACAAAAGGCGTCTGTTCTTCATGTTAGGAGCGGCCTAGTTAATACCTGGCAGTAGGTATAAAATGCTTGGCGACAGGCTACGTGACAAGTCGGCCGTAAAAACTACCGTCACATCCTTATGGAAATGCTGTCTCAAGGATTTGGTACCACGGTTAGGGCGTACCCCGGAAGCGACGCGCGCTGGCAGGGCCCAGTCAGCGTGGCACGGGCGGCGACGGCTAAATAAGCGAGCCCCCACATTCTGTGTCGCATCGATGAACGTCGGGACTATGTCAGGACGATGCAGCGAATTAGCTAAGGCACTGGAAACTAGGCACATCGACATCTCTCAGATGCAAGAAACAAGATGGAGTGGCCAAGAATCATATGAGAATGGTTGTGGTTACAAACTAATATACAATGGAACCCGTGGAACATCGCCGGCATTGTCATATCAGCGAAATTCGATGGTTCTGTCTCTGACGTGCAACGTTATGACGATCACCTTATGAAAACTGTCTACATTGCAGACAGGCTGAAAGTCCACTTCTTCAGTGCCTATGCCCCACAAACCGGCCTGAACACAGAATCAAAAGTGCCTGCTTGAAGAAAAGACTGCTGAAGTCCCATCAGAAGACTACCTCATCGTTGCCGGTGACCTGAATAGACACGTAGGTCAAAGGAAAGAAGATCATGTCGCCCATGGTGGACATGGATATGGTGAGAAGAACGACGACGGCCAGCGAATCCTTGATTACGCGGAAGCTCACGATCTTGTCATCACAAACACTTGGTTTAGAAAACGTGAAACTAACCTCATCATGTACTACAGTGGCTCGAACGCAACTCAGATTGACTATGTTCTAGTGAGACGTCGGAACCTCAAAGATGTGCAAACACGAAAGTTGATCCTTATGAAACCGTTGCAATGCTACACCGACCAGTCATCTGTAAGCTTCAAATGACCCCACCAAGAGTTGGAAACTCTGACAGAAATGGACCACTTGGTGGTGCTTCAAGGAAAAGGAGGCTGATGTTATTATAAAAATTACAGTGCCACCAATTACCACAGTCGACGACTGCTGGACTAATCTGAAGAACTCTGCTCATGAAGCCGCTCGTTCTATTCTTGGAACAACGAAACCAGGACGACGAACGATCTGGAATGACGATGTTAAGAATGCTGTACGTAACAAGAAACAATTGTACCACCAGTTTGTTGCAGACAAAACACCATCTCACTGGAATGCCTACAAACAAGCCCGTCGAGAGGCGAGGAAAGTCATTGCAGACACAAAAACAGACAAGTATGCAGATCTCAACACTAAACTTGACACACGTGAAGGAGAGTGTGACATTTATCGGTCAGTCAAAACAAGGCATCGAAAAATGGAAGACATCCAATATTTCTACTGCACCAACGACGAACAGGGAGAGCTGCTGGTTGACCGGAAGGAAGCAAGGGAACCCTGGCGCTTTGAGACAATTTCGGCCGAGGAATTCCCCCATTCACCAATAACAACCACGTCACCAGTTGAAGGACCAGTCAAGGAAATTAATATAGCTAAAGTCGAGTCTGTCCTGAAGGAGATGAAGAGAGGGAAAGCCACCAGCCCCGATGACCTTCCAGCAGAGTTATGGTGCTCTCAACAGTGGGATGCAGCTGGTTGGCTAACATATCTTTTCAACCAGATCATCAGAGAAGGTCGAATACCAACAGATTGGCAGCGGAGCATCACAGTACAAATCTTTAGAAAGAAAGGAAGCCCTGCTGACTGTTCTAACTATCGCCCGATCAGATTACTAAGCCACGTAATGAAGATCTTTGAACGTATTCTCGATACAAGGATTCGCGAGATAGCCCAAATCACAAAGAACCTGGCTGGATTTGTGAAAAATTGTGGGACAACTGACGCAATCAATGCTGCACGAATGCTGGTTGAGAAATACCATGAAAAGAACAAGCCGCTGCTTCTCGCTTTTCTAGACCTCGAAAAGGCCTTCGACCGAATACCACATGACCTAATCTGGTTAGCGCTACGAGAACATAGCATCCCAGAATACATTGTAAACTGGGTACAGCTTCTGTATACTGAACCGAGGAACTATGTCCAAGCGGCTGCAGGAGCATCCAGTGACTTTCACATCACAGTAGGAGTTCACCAAGGCTCGGCCTTGTCTCCACTGCTGTTCAGTCTTGTAAAGGATACTGTTACATCAGACCTGCACACGCCGCCACCATGGACAACTTCTCTATGCAGATGATGTCATGTTGGCTGCAGGTAATAAGTGTGACCTCCAACGCCAAACTCAAGACCGACTTGCGCGATATGTCCTGCGGCTCAACAAACAGAAAACTGAGTACATGACAACGGATGGGACCATCAACTATGACGGAGATGATCTGCCACGAGTAACAAAATTTAAGTATCTTGGTTCTACTATCTCCTGCGATGGCTGACTTACATATGAGGTCAATGCAAGGACACAAGCAGCCTGGATGTAGTGGCGAATGACGACAGGAATCACCTGCGATCGTTGGATGAAAGACCATCTGAAGTCGAAGATTGACCAGACTGTTATCCGCTCCGTCGCTCGCTACGGCACCGAGTGTTGGCCAGCTACAAAAGAGGCAGAACGACGACTGGGGTCAAGGAGACTAAGATGCTTAGATGGACAGGTGGCATCACTAGACTGGATCCCGTTCCAAACAATAGCATCAGGAAACGCTTTGGGGTTGCACCAATCCAGAACAAAATGCGATAAATCCGTCTGAGGTGGTTTGGACATGTGCTGCGCGCCGAGGACAATACAATCGCAAAAGCAGCCTACACAATGGAAGTCACAGGAAAGTGACCCAAAGGACGACCTAGACAGCGATGGGCCGATACTTTGCACAACGATCTGAAGGCTGTATTCTTCATCCATACATGGCCCACGACCGAACAAAATGGAGACAGCGAATCCAATCAGTGGACCCTGCCCCCACGCGGGACAAACGCTAAAGAAGAAGAAGAAGAAGAAGTAGAAGAAGAAGAATATAAAAGTGAGGCACTAAACGAAGGAGAATGAATTTAAGAAAAACGGTAGTGCTCTGTCTTACAATCGACGTTCCTTAGTCTCATTACAACGGATAGAAGTACTCATTCCCAGGTGGAGATGAAACGAAATTCTGTCATGACAAAGTAAGGCCCGTGATTTGTAATTAAACTAGCAACGCGCCCCGGCTTCGCCCGGTATCTTTAACGGTTTTCCCAGCGTAAGGTTAAAAGGCGCACGGACGGCAGGTCCCAGACGCAATTCAGAAAAGCCGAGGTGAACAGCGAAACTCCAAACACATATACTCCTTCTATGTAGTCCTAACTCGACACGACTCGACAGTTTGATGCTGGCCGAAGTTGGGTGATACGCTCGCTCGCTAACCCGTAAACTCACTCCGAAGCTAGTAAATTAAATTTCCACTGAATGGAGATTGTTGGAAGAAATAAAAACGTAAAAACACTCAAGTGGGTAATGTATTAAAGATAGAGATATGCTGTCGCGGAGTTTTTTATAGAACTATTCATGCTGAACAATTCTTACAATCATAGTATATAGGTATTTTTAACGGTTTGCCCAGCGTAAGTTTAAAAAGCGCCGCACGTCAGGTTTTTCTTCGACTCGATTCACTGAAATCGTTACTGCTCGGCTTCCTTTGGTCATAAACGAATGCTTTTCTACAGAAACCTTACTCGAGAAATCTTTTACACAATGGCGAAACTCGCATCAAAATCCATCCAGTGGTTCTCGAGATTGCCCGCTACATCCAAGAATCAGGGACTTTGTTTTTATACTAAGTAGAGATGAACTCAATGTTTCATCAGAAAATGCTTTATATCTGTACGGTTGTTTATTCTTGATGCATTCACATTACCATTATCATTAAGGTATGGGAATTACATTGTTTTACTTCAGTTTATATTAATTTTGTTATAGCATTTGAATGTGTATGGTATTTTTTTAAAATTAGGTTATGACATGCATCACTCCATTTATTTTACAGGCGTACAGTGTTTAACATTAGTGATTTTGTGTCATATTGGGGTAGTTCTTTATGTTTAGCCATGTTACTAACCATATCTGTGTACTTGTAGAATTGAACCATACCTATCTCTAGAGATTCCATTTACGGTAATTAACGAGTCAACATTCTCGTGCAGCGGCTAGACCACGAGGCTATCGCCCCGGAGGTCAAGGTTCGATTCCTGGCTCTGCCAAGAAATATTTTTCTGGTCTGAGGGCTGGAACGGGGTCCACTCAGCCTTGTGACAAAAAACTGGGAAGTGGAGTTCGTTTCCCACCTCAGCCAATTTCAGGGATGCCGGGTGGTTCCTAACTTACTAGAAGTCCCAGCATTAATGTCAACAATCCTAAAGAACTTCTTTCCATACGACATTTGATGTCCGCATTCTTCAATGTTAATGACCTGAACAGACGACACCGCCGCCTTTCATTTTTATAACATGTGTGATTGAGTTGGCCTCGACGTGTTGATAGCAGCGGGGCAGGTCATCTGGCTCCTGAGCACATAAGTGTTACATTACGGCAGGCACATTGCTTGGCACGAATGACCATCGTTAAATGAATATCATCAATTATTCGGATGACAGAATCAAGTAATCGGGGGTGCAAAGGACAGCCGAGGTGTAATCATTGTTCCCTCAATCAAATAATTATTATTTTTATCACTAGCTTCTACCAACATCATAATTATATACCTCATTATTGAAGACTCCACGGGAAATATGGAGTAAGTCACATTCTGTAAATTTTCCAGGAGAGCGAATTTAAACTTGCAACAATAAAGATAAATACTTAAAACACCGGGTAAGCAATATAGTTTTTTTTGCCAAATTTATTTCTTATAGAGGAAGGACCTTAACAACTAAAGTTAAGGATATGGGGCGTTCTTTCCGTCTCCACTAAAAATAAAAACCTCTGTATCTCGGTGACATTCGGCTTCATTTGAAATTACTTCAGCCGTTATATTCGTGGGGTTTTCAATTGTAAGAAAGTTAATGATTAAAGTTTCTTACCTTACCATATACCGGTACTGTGGTTCAAGCTTGTGCTAGTCCTACCACAGCTCGATCATCAATCAACACCACCACCGTCAGCAGCACGAGCACCATCGCCGTCGCCAGGAGACCCAGGTTGCCCAGGATATCCACCACCACGTTGCCCAGGGAGCCCAGGATATCCACCACCAGGTGACCCAGGATATCCACCACCACCACCTCCACCACCACCGCCGCTACTGCCAGGTGACCCAGGATAGCCACCACCACCACCTCCACCACCACCGCCGCTACTGCCAGGTGACCCAGGATATCCACCACCACCACCTCAACCTCCACCACCACCGCCGCTACAGCCGGGTGACCCAGGATATCCACCACCTCCACCACCACCGCCGCTACTGCCAGGTGACCCAGGATATCCACCACCTCCCGCACCACCGCCGCTACTGCCAGGTGACCCAGGATATCCACCACCACCACCTCCACCACCACCGCCGCTACTGCCGGGTGACCCAGGATATCCACCACCACCACCTCAACCTCCACCACCACCGCCGCTACTGCCGGGTGACCCAGGATATCCACCACCACCACCTCCACCACCACCGCCGCTACTGCCAGGTGACCCAGGATAGCCACCACCACCACCTCCACCACCACCGCCGCTACTGCCAGGTGACCCAGGATATCCACCACCACCACCTCAACCTCCACCACCACCGCCGCTACAGCCGGGTGACCCAGGATATCCACCACCACCACCTCAACCTCCACCACCACCGCTACTGCCGGGTGACCCAGGATATCCACCACCACCACCTCCACCACCACCTCCACCACCACCGCCGCTACTGCCAGGTGACCCAGGATATCCACCACCACCACCTCAACCTCCACCACCACCGCCGCTACTGCCAGGTGACCCAGGATATCCAACACCTCCAGCACCACCGCCGCTACTGCCAGGTGACCCAGGATATCCACCACCACCACCTCCACCACCACCGCCGCTACTGCCGGGTGACCCAGGATATCCACCACCTCCACCACCACCGCCGCTACTGCCAGGTGACCCAGGATATCCACCACCACCACCTCAACCTCCACCACCACCGCCGCTACTGCCAGGTGACCTAGGATATCCACCACCACCTCCACCACCACCGCCGCTACTGCCAGGTGACCCAGGATATCCACCACCTCCACCACCACCACCACCGCCGCTACTGCCAGCTGACCCAGGATATCCACCACCTCCACCACCACCGCCGCTACTGCCAGGTGACCCAGGATATCCACCACCTCCACCACCACCGCCGCTACTGCCAGGTGACCCAGGATATCCACCACCTCCACCACCACCGCCGCTACTGCCAGGTGACCCAGGATAACCACCACCTCCACCACCACCGCCGCTACTGCCAGGTTGCCCAGGATATCCACCACCAGGTTGCTCAGGATATCCACCACCAGGTGACCCACGTTGCCCAGCATATCCACCACCAGGTTGCTCAGGATATCCACCACCACCACCAGGTAACCCTGGTTGCCCAGGATATCCACCACCAGATGACCCAGGTTGCCCAGGATATCCACCACCAGATGACCCAGGTTGCCCAGGATACCAACAGGTTGCCCAGGATATCCACCACCAGGTGACCCAGGTTGCCCAGGATATCCACCACCAGGTGACCCAGGTTGACCAGGATATCCACCACCAGATGACCCAGGTTGCCCAGGATATCCACAACCAGGTGACCCAGGTTGCCCAGGATATCCACCACCAGGTGACGCAGGTTGCCCAGGATATCCACGACCAGGTTGCCCAGGATATCCACCACCAGATGACCCAGGTTGCCCAGGATATCCACCACCAGGTGACCCAGGTTGCCCAGGATATCCACCGACAAGTGACCCAGGCTGCCCAAGATATCCACGACCAGGTTGCCCAGGATATCCACCACCAGATGACACAGGTTGCCCAGGATATCCACCACCAGGTGACCCAGGTTGCCCAGGATATCCACCACCAGGTTGCTCAGGATATCCAGCACCACCACCAGGTGACCCAGGTTGTGCAGGATATCCACCACCAGATGACCCAGGTTGCCCAGGATATCCACCACCAGGTGACCCAGGTTGCCCAGGATATCCACCACCGGATGGCCCAGGTTGCCCAGGATATCCACCACCAGATGACCCAGATTGCCCAGGATATCCACCACCAGATTGCTCAGGATATCCACCACCAGGTGTCTCAGGATATCCACCACCAGATGACCCAGGTTGCCCAGGATATCCACCACCAGGTGACCCAGGTGACCCAGGATATCCAGCATCACCACCTCCACCACCGTCGCTACTGCCAGGTTGCCCAGGATATCCACCACCAGGTTGCTCAGGATATTCACCACCACCACCTCCATCACCACCGCCGCTACTGCCAGGTGACCCTGGATATCCACCACCTCCACCACCACCACCGCTACTGCCAGGTTGCCCAGGATATCGACCACCAGGTTGCTTAGGATATCCACCACCAGGTGACCCAGGTTGCCCAGGATATCCACCACCAGGTTGCTCAGGATATCCACCACCATCAGGTGACCCAGGTTGCCCAGGATATCCACCACCAGATGACCCAGGTTGCCCGGGATATCCACCACCAGATGACCCAGGTTGCCCAGGTTATCCACCACCAGGTTGCCCAGGATATCAACCACCAGGTGACCCTGGTTGCCCTGGATATCCACCACCAGGTGACCCAGGTTGTCCAGGATATCCACCACCAGGTGACCCAGGTTGCCCAGGATTTCCACCACCAGGTTGCCCAGGATATCCACCACCAGATGACCCAGGTTGCCCAGGATATCCACCACCAGGTGACCCAGGTTGCCCAGGATATCCACCACCAGGTTGCTCAGGATATCCACCACCACCACCAGGTGACCCAGGGTGCGCAGGATATCCACCACCAGATGATCCAGGTTGCCCAGGATATCCACCACCAGGTGACCCACGTTTCCCAGGATATCTACCACCAGGTTGCTCAGGATATCCACCACCACCAGGTCACCCAAGTTGCGCAGGATATCCACCACCAGATGACCCAGGATGCCCAGGATATCCACCACCAGGTGACCCAGGTTGCCCAGGATATCCACCACCAGGCGACCCAGGTTGCCCAGGATATCCACCACCAGGTGACCCAGGTTGCACAGGATATCCACCACCAGGTTGCTCAGGATATACACCACCACCAGGTGACCCAGGTTGCGCAGGATATCCTCCAACAGGTGACCCAGGTTGCCCAGGATATCCACCACCAGGTGACCCAGTTTGCCCAGGATATCCACCACCAGGTGACCCAGGATATCCATCACCAATTGACCCAGTTTGCCCAGGATATCCACCACCAGGTGACCCAGGTTGCCCAGGATATCCACCACCAGGTGACACAGGTTGCCCAGGATATCCACCACCAGGTGACCCAGGATATCCACCACTAGGTGACCCAGGTTGCCCAGGATATCCACCACCAGGTGACCCAGGTTGTCCAGGATATCCACCACCAGGTTGCTCAGGATATCCTCCACCACCAGGTGACCCAGTTTGCCCAGGATATCCACTACCAGGTTGCCCAGGATATCCACCGCCACCAGGTGACGCAGGTGACCCAGGATATCCACCACCTCCACCTCCACCACCACCGCCGCTACTGCCAGGTGTCCGAGGATATCGACCACCACCACCAGGTGACGCAGGATATCCACCACCATGTGACCCAGGATATCCACGACCAGGAGATCCAGAATCTCCACCACCACCACCAGGTGACGCAGGATATCCACCGTCGGGAGGCCCGCGTTCCTCTTCCCCTGTAAACAAACATTCCTTTATTGGACAAGGTCCTCACTGTGACTGACCATCCTCTTTTCCAATGACCTTGGTATTCTTAGGTGAAGTTGAGAATTAATCCAACCGTAGCTTTGCATTGAATTTCATATTTGTGCTGTCAAATATGCTTATCCCTCATTAAATTTACGTCCGACGTTGAATGATGTCTACAGAACACTATGGCATTTAAAACTCACTAAAGACGGAATGAAATGACATTTCATGTTGAAAGGCGGTTCAATAGCTTTTTATTTTTATTTTTTTAAACAATATTCATGGTTTCAGAAATATCCATTTTCCAATTTGGTGTAGTTTTCACTCTTAGGCCATGTTTTGTCAAAAACGAATCAACTTACGACACATTATCAATTTGAAGCGAAGGCTTATTTTCATCTGTATTATTAGAATATATGGTTTTAGGGATGAAAGGATGATTCAATGGCAATATTTAGTGCTACAACCCATAATTTTACCATGCATGGCTTCAGATATATCGATTTTTCAATTTAGGGAGGTTTTCATCCTTACACCTATTGTTGTCAAAAACGGACGATCTGAGGCATAATTTGAAGTGTGTGTCATTGGTAGATATTGTTCTAGAGTTGAGATGATCTATTATATTGAAAGACGGGATTAATGGCTATTTTTATAACTACCGTTCATAATATTATGATGATTGGTGTTAGAGATATCGATTTATTCAGATTAGGGGTACAGTTTTCCAAATAGATTGAATTTCATTCAAATCAGCACCATGTTAGACTACCCTACCGTCAAGACGTCGGGAAACCCTAAAGATGAGAGAGAGAGAGGGGGGGGGGGGGGGGGGAGTCATCGCTTGCAGATTGTCGTAATATGACATCATACGCTGTCTCAAAACAAATATCACCTTGTTTTGTAAAGTTACTTGTCCTCCCCAGACATTGTATTACCATCACCACTTAAGTCAAGAAACAAAATGGCTGACCAATTAGAAGCAACATGACCGACACTCTTTTTTGACACGGTTTACCAACTATCGACATGTGACGTCATGCGCTGTCTCAGGACAAGAATCAACTTGTATGTAAAGATACAGACCTCCCACACCATCCTTTCCCGCACACCTCACACCCTCTCTTCCACGACCCACCCACGCACAACCAACAACTAGGCAAACAAACCGGTCTAACGTCTACGACACCGCGGGACCCCAAAATAGCCCTTTTGGACACCCCTCCCGTCCCCATACCTACAGGCGAGGCTCATGGCGATTGAATGACAGACCGACCCTAGGGAGCCCCCAAATCGCCTCTTAGGACCCTCATAACCAACCACACGCCCACTCAGCACAGGTTTGGTCGCCATGACCACCTCCTTTGTTTATTTCGTACACCAATGAGTGCTCGCATTCAAATCTGGAGAAATTAGAAATATCTCACACTCACAGCTCGGCTCCCCTGTCGAGATATCCCTAAATGACGTCCAATGACCTTGAGGAATTCCCTTATAAAGCCACATGCCCTCGTGACGCCACGGGGGAATTTCACACTCATTGCTTGGCACCCCTGACGGGTCATCTTATGGCCCATGCCTCCCATGACTGTGGGAAAGCCCCGCCACCTTCTTGTGCTCCTAACGCTCACCACACCACTACGTGCGATAAACCACCAGAACAAGAAAGAGAAATAACCCAAACCTTAGCTGCCAGCGAAGCTAGGAAAATCCTCAAATAAGAAAGTAAATGCAATAACAAATTCAGTGAAACAAAGGAAGTTAGGAGTAGTGGATTTGTAACGGTTCTAATGCCCCCTCCCGCCAATCCAACTCTGGAATTCCTAGATGGGGATATCCTTCGAACGAATTATTGGAGGAAGTCGTGTCCGGTGTCAAATTACTCAGGGTGACGCCCCCATTCCAGTCCACTATTTATTTTTTCAAAATTTTACCAAAGGGCCTAACTACACATTTTGAAATTTAGATTTATTGACTTTTTAAATTTTATTTAATATTTAATGTATTATTTATATATTTTATTTACCATTTATCTTTATTTTTAGCCTATTTTCATTTATGAAAAAATAGGCTTATGAGATCACCTGTTGTCCGTGAGTCTGTGGGTGCGTGTGTGTTTCGTATGTGTGTGTGTGTGTGTGTGTGTGTCCCTAATAACTTCTAAACGGATGGAGCAATTTCAATGAAACTCGGTAAGTTCATAGCAATATTCCGGACGACCTGGACCGTACCCTTTAAATTTAGTTACGTCTCACCAATCCAACATGGCAGCAGTGTGAAATATTTCACCTGCATTCAATATCTCCGAAACTATTACCGATAGCACCCTGGAATTTTGTACGGTGATAAAGGGAGCTACTAGAAATTCACCTATGTAACTTTTGAAAAACTGGTAACTACATAACCAACATGGCGGCCAAGCAAAATTGCGACATTTAAATGGACGTTTTTCGCGATTTAACCAACCAAACGCAATGAAACTTGGTACTGGATAAGTTTATACACACTGTAATGCACCGACATCTAACTTTGTTCAATTGTTTACATAACCTCAAGATGGCGGCTTTGCGAAATATTTTACCGGCATTCTATATATCTGAAACTATGACAGTTATCACCCTGAAATTTTGTACGGAGATAAAGGGTACTGCTGGAACTTCATCTATGAGGCTTTCAAAGATCGGTTAACTAAACAACGAGCATGGCGGCCAAGCGAATTTGAAAGTCTTAAATAGACTTTTCTCGCGACTTAATAATCCAAACGCAATGAAACTTGGTTCAACAAATGATTCTACACACTGTAATGCACTGGTATTTAATTTAGTTCAATTGTTTACATAACCTCAAGATGGCGGATGTGTGAATTTTAAGATTAGGTTTTTATTTTTTGTGTCGTAATCATGCGATCGAAGTGAAAGTTTGAATAAAGAATCTACGCAATCATTTTCCGTTAATAGTACATGACTCTATGGCCTATACATACAACAATCCAACATGGCGACCATCTGAAATATTTAGACGGATCTCAATATCTACGAATCTATTACAGCAATCAAACTGAAATTTAGTATGTTGATAGTGCCAATTAACATGAGTAGGTTATATGAAAATAGGCTTTAGTTCTTCACGGAACTACTTGTTAATTTTTGTCAAAATGGCATATCTACACCTTTTTGATATTTCCTGAACCCACGGTCGGGTTTAGACGTGTTGTTCGCTCTTGCGAATGTTTTTAGTAGGCTATGTTTCCCTTACGGTTTGAAACACACGTTCAATTTTTCTGCCCCATTATTTTTATTTTCGTTAATTGCAGTCTGAACGCGGTGTTCTGATTTATTTATTTTATTGGTGTTTCAGTTTAATTGTTTTTCTGTATTATTCATGTCAACTCACCTTTTTTTTCTGAAGTGTCTTTCTAGACGCACCATACCGTCACACTTTTTCATGAGGTACTGTGCTCACCCCAGCGGCAACGCTCGCAATGTGCATGGGTCTGTGCTTTGATTGGCTGCTTTTTCACCCCTCCTTCATTCTGGAAGATTCGGCGCGCTGACGTCACTACCACTATATAACCTTAGGTCAATCGGCCTATGGGTCGACTCTCCATCTTCAGTCACTTGCTGCTACAAGCTTGCCGGGGGTCATTACCCTCTGGTGTCACGGCCTTCCCAGAGGCCCTGCTTCACGTCAACACGGAGTTAGGCTCCAGGCCAACCTTTGCTCCAGCTGGCGGCTGGGCATTTTCTACAAACGTTGTACTCAGTTCAAAGTCTGCCTAATGAAAGGACAACTTCTCGAACCAGCGGAGATGTTAATACCAAGAAACATCTCACTGCTGGTCAACTCTCGTCATCACGACTGAACATCGCCAAAACCTTGGCTCTGAACCAGCGCCACCGGAGTGTGAGCGCATTAACCACGATCATCAGCCATGTGCGGGCAAATAGAACTGCTACTTCAAAGCATCAGCCCCTTGCGGACCAATCAACTGTTTCCAGCCAAGGGTTTGCTGGCCTAAAGAAAGGGTTATGTATTTTCACCTCATTGAAAGGTGGTATCATATTCATCATGGTTAATCATTAAGAGTTCCTCGTTTAGGTATTTTTAATGATGTATCACTTTTAATGAACAATATAAATTTTTAATCCCTCATAAGGGAATTTTGTTAACCTTTTTCGTTTCCTGGAGAAACTTGCAAATTTGCATTTTTAATATTCTTCTTGTTAATTCTTAAAACTATATTTATTAGAAGTAACTTTATATGCTGTTTAAAAGCTTTAATAAACGCAAAGGCAAATTCTAATCTTTGGTCTCTTCCCTCACCGAAGATTCAATCCTTGTGTCCGAAACCTTACATCTTTTCGAAATCCCTAAAAGGGTGCAGCATTCCCTATTCCATGGTACCTCAACCCCGGATCGAACCCAGAACCTTCATTCTGAGACCACAAATTCTATTCTAAAAAAAACTTGTGCAATCTAATATTTGTCTTATACATTTCAGTATATCGTGGCTAGCGCATGAGATCTTCGGGAAAGCGGAAACAATCCCAGCATATTACACAACTGGTTTCTTTCCGGAAAGCAGGTCTGTCTGGTGCCGCAAGCAGCTTTGGCAAGTGAGTTATTCCAACTTTCCAGCCATGCCAGTAATAATAGATGATAAACTGTTAAACTCTCGGGCGGCCTACAAAGGTCAACTCACCCGGTTTCAAAAATATTTAGCTACTCTACCGAAAGAGGAACAAAACCTTGTTATTATATCTCAGCGTTTAAAAGCTTTTGAACAGGCGTACGAGAAATATGATCTCGTGCAACTTGAAATTGAAATCAAAAGTCCAGAACATCAATCAGATAGGGAAGAAGTAGAGAGTAATTACTTTGATACACACGCTCAGGCTGTGGCGTTAGATAGAACTTTGACCCT
Organism: Meconema thalassinum; assembly: GCA_946902985.2. NCBI lineage: Eukaryota > Metazoa > Arthropoda > Insecta > Orthoptera > Tettigoniidae > Meconema > Meconema thalassinum. The sequence continues at coordinate 73,992,436 of OX336389.2, forward strand.
GGCGTTGAAGGTAGAGGAAACTCAAGGAAGAATTAGCGACCATGGGAATGGTATCAAACCATTGCTACCCAAAATTGAAATTCCGCATTTTTCAGGAAAGGAAGAGATGTGGCAATCATTCTTTGAATTGTTCAGTTCATTAGTACATGATAATGCCACACTTCCAGAAATTCAGAAATTTCATTACTTAAAATCCACTTTGCAGGGACCACCCCTTCAACTTATAAGAGAACTCCCCTTAACAGGAGAAAACTATAACATTGCTATAGAACTTCTTAAAGGCCGTTATGGCAACGAAAAATTATGTCTACAAAGGCATATTCAAGCCTTATTTAACCTGCCCGCCTTGCGAGCTGACAACTTGTCAACACTGCGAGCCTTAAGTGACACGGTCCAACTACACTTCAGAGCATTGGCACGGTTGAATCAACCGGTCGAGCATTGGGATCTATTCTTAGTTCACTTGGTTACTTCTAAATTTGATTCATCAACCTTAAAGGCATGGGAGAGGGAACTAACAAATGACACTTCATATACCTATGATTCATTGCTTACGTTTATAAATAATAGATGTCAGGTTTTGTCAGCCGTAGCCTGTCATATGTCAGGAAGTGCAGATAACAAATCTAATGTTGTGAAGCCAGTCGGTGCTAAAATAAACAAATCTGCTGTCTTTACTGTTCAACATAATTCAACAGATTGTATTCTCTGTAAAGCGCCTCACAGGTTATATTCCTGCGTTGCCTTTAAAGCCCTTTCTACCGACGAAAGACGCAAATTAATAGCTCAAAAAAGATATTGCTACAACTGCCTGTCAGCTAGGCATATGGTGCCTGATTGCTTGTCTAGAAATACTTGCTCCCATTGCAAGACTCAACATCATACCTTGCTTCATAGGTTTGAAAAGCCACGTCAGGCTCCTTCCCCTGGATGTTCTAAAGATACATCCCCAGGAGCCAATGCGCAATCTTATACTCAGAGCTCTATCTCTATTCGTAGTTCCCAGGTGCTACTATCAACCGTGTTATTAAAAGTTCAAGATTCCTCTGGTAGATGGCTTGAAGCACGTGCCTTATTGGATAATGCCGCCACCCATGACTTCATAAGTGAGCGTCTCATTAAGAAACTTGGTCTTCCCAAGCAACCTACATTAATTCAGGTTACCGGTATTAACAATAGCAATGTTAAATCTTTGCATTTTGTTCGTGTTCACATCAAAGATGCTGTTAATTGTAACACAACATTTCAGTTGAATTGTCTTGCCATTGATACTATTGGCAGTAATACCCCTAGTAATTCTTTTGAAATTAGAAATTGGCAATTTCCTCATAACATTCAGTTGGCAGATCCAACATTTAATACGAGCGCTCCAGTAGACATACTTCTCAGTTCCCAAGTATTTTGGCAATGTCTCCTTAGCTCTAAGGTTAAAATATCACCAGGAGTGTTTGTTCATCATACCAAGCTAGGTTGGTTAGTAACGGGTTAGGTCCCTCGTAAGTCATTTCAAAATTTCTCACAATGTCATTTTGTCAATACAAGTCTCGATTACAACTTAGAAAGATTTTGGAAAATCGAAACTATAGATTCAGTTTCACCTTCCTCAGTTGAAAATGAAATGTGTGAACAACTGTTTCGCGAAACAACCAAACGCAATTCAGAGGGTAGATTTGTCGTAACAATGCCCCGAGTGGATAATCCACCTCTTTTATTTGAAACACACCCTATGGCTCTTAGAGCACTCTATGCTGTGGAAAGCAAATTTAAACGTGACCCTGTTGTTAAAACTCAATACTCCACATTTAAGGAGGAATATGAGGCACTCGATCACATGGAGGTTGTTACCAAGAAACATGATGCTTCTTATACCCCATCTGAAGTCATTTACCTCAATCATCATCCTGTTTGGAAGAATGAAATTTTAAAGGAAAACATACGAGTGGTTTTGAATGGCTCTGCATTGGATGCCAATGGAACTTCTCTGAATGACACATTATTATCAGGCCCTCCTATTCAATGTGACATTTCTTCTGTTTTGATGAATTTTCGCTTGTTCCCTATCGCAGTGATATCTGATATCAAGCAGATGTATAGACAGATTTTGGTCGATCAACAACAGCGCGACCTTCAGAGAATTCTTTGGCGCGACGAGCCTACTAAACCCGTCAAGATTTTTCGGCTAAAAACATTAACCTATGGACTAAAGCCTTCTGCTTTTTTAGCCATACGTACGTTGAAATTACTTGCTGAACAGGATGGCCCGTTGTATTCTCCTAAGGCTTCTGAAGTGTTAAAATCATCATTTTACGTTGACGATTTTCTTCATTCATTTGAGTCAGTATCTGAAGCATTGCAAGTCTCTAAAGATTTGACAGCTTTGCTTTTGGGAGGCGGATTTTCCTTGTGCAAGTGGAACTCTAATTCGGAAGAATTCCTTTCTAAATTTCCATTAACTTCAGTCTATAACGACTCAGTAGAGCTTCTTCAGGAAAGTAATTCTATCAAAACTCTAGGCATCTATTGGAGTCCTCAAAAGGATTTTTTCTTTTTCAAAATTAATCTCAGTGACATCAAACCGCAAACTAAGCGGCAAATTTTGTCTGAGATTGCAAAGATATTTGATCCTCTCCAATTTTTGGCGCCAATCATCGTCACAGCAAAGCTATTCATGCAAGACCTTCGGTCCTTGAAAACTGGTTGGGATGAACCAGTTCCTTCAGAGTTGCAAAAAAATTGGATTTCTTATAGAAATAGTTTGGAAGATCTCTCTAATGTTATTATCCCGCGAGTGATTATTCCCTTTCCCTCCTGTGGAGGATATGAACTTCACATCTTTGCCGATAGCTCATTGAAAGCTTATGGATGTTGTGCGTATATTGTTTGCCGTAATTTTGTCCAGTCATATTTCTTTTCCAATTTAATTTGCGCTAAGTCAAAGGTGGTCCCTCTTAAATCTTTATCCTTGCCACGACTGGAACTTTGTGCTGCTCTTCTGGCGGTTGAATTATCGGTCAAAATCCGTCAATCTTTGAAAATCCGATTTATTAAAACTTACTTTTGGAGTGACTCAGCCATCACGTTGGCATGGATTGCCAAACCTCCCTCGCATTGGCAGGTGTTTGTAGCTAATAGAGTGTCCAAAATTCAACAAATGTCTAACCTTGAACAATGGCATCATATATCTGGCAAGGAGAACCCTGCCGATGTCATTTCTCGGGGATGTTCCCCTCTTATGTTGGCTAACCTGACATTATACTGGCACGGTCCCCGTTGGCTTCTGCAAGAACCTTCCGTTTGGCCAAATTTTCCACTTCCGGAGTTATCAGACTTGCCGGATGCTGGTAAGATTACTGGATCTTCTCTTCTCGTTTCCGACTCTCCCCTTCTCTTGCAGCGATATTCCTCTTTCCATAAATTGGTGAGGGTTATGGCTTATCTCCTTCGATGGAAATATTTTGTGGTGGAACAACCCCTTTTTCCTAAGCCATATTTACCCCTTTCTGAATTAGGTTTAGCCACTACAAAAATCTTATGGCTTACTCAACAATAAATATTCACTGAAGAATGCCAGGTGTTGTCCCTCTTCCCTCAAAGCATCATGTCACTTCCTTAATCATTCGTCAGTATCATTACCAGCATCTTCATGCTGGAACTCGTACATTACTTTCTGTCATTCGTGAAAGGTATTGGCCCATAAACGGAGTCCATGAAGTTAACTCTGTTATCCGGAAGTGCATTCCATGTTTTAAATCCAACCCTAAAATTACCACTCAGCTCAAGGGTGATCTTCCCAACTTTAGATCTGCGCCTGCTAGACCCTTTGCCTTTACGGGGGTGGATTATTCCGGGCCTTTTGTTTTCAGAAGAAATTCTCCTGAGGCCAAAAAAATGTATTTCTGGAAAACTCTATATTTCGCTGTTTGTATGTATGGTCACCGGAGCAGTTCACTTAGAACTAGTTACCAACGCCTCTACTGCTTACTTTTTGGCAGCTTTTGCCAGATTTTCTGCTCGCCGAGGTCTTCCTTCAGAAGTATTCTCAGACAATGCTAAAAATTTTATCGGAGCTTCTGAGCAAATTAAGAGAGCTCTTACTCAAAATTCAGCGCTGGAAAGGATTACTGATTATGCTCACCAGAGAAATTTCAAGTGGCACTTCATCCCCCCTTATGCACCTCATCAAGGTGGGCGGTGGGAGTCTTGTGTGAAACTCACCAAGAAGCACCTTAGACGTATTTGTGGCCACACCCCCCTTTCTCATGAAGAGTTTAATTCCTTAATCATTTTTATTGAGGGCATAATTAATTCTCGTCCTTTATCACCCTTATCTAATGATCCTTCAGATCTTCTGCCATTAACGCCAGGCCATTTTCTTATCGGTGGTCCGTTGACTGCCTCTCCCCCTTTGTTATATTCTAATTCTCAATCTTCTTTAGCCACTTCTTGGCGCAAAATTGAAAGTTTGCGCAATAATTTTTGGCGCCGCTGGAGGTTGGAATACCTCGGTTTGCTTCAGCAGCGTGGTAAATGGCTTGTTTCCTTCTCTAACCTTCAGGTAGGGGACTTGGTGCATTTGAATGACCCTAGTCCTCCTCTTGTCTGGAATTTGGGTAGGGTTGTTGAGTGCTTTCCTGGCAGGGATGGTAGGGTTCGCGTGGTAAAATTGCAGACTTCTGCTGGTCATTTTCTTAGGCCAATCACCATGATTGCTCCTTTGCCACGCGAGGCCTAACTTCTGCGCTTTCTTACTGCAATTTTTTCTCGCCCCTCCCAGCATGTTCGCTCTTGCGAATGTTTTTAGTAGGCTATGTTTCCCTTACGGTTTGAAACACACGTTCAATTTTTCTGCCCCGTTATTTTTATTTTCGTTAATTGCAGTCTGAACGCGGTGTTCTGATTTATTTATTTTATTGGTGTTTCAGTTTAATTGTTTTTCTGTATTATTCATGTCAACTCACCTTTTTTTCTGAAGTGTCTTTCTAGACGCACCATACCGTCACACTTTTTCATGAGGTACTGTGCTCACCCCAGCGGCAACGCTCGCAATGTGCATGGGTCTGTGCTTTGATTGGCTGCTTTTTCACCCCTCCTTCATTCTGGAAGGTTCGGCGCCTGACGTCACTACCACTATATAACCTTAGGTCTATCGGCCTATGGGTCGACTCTCCATCTTCAGTCACTTGCTGCTACAAGCTTGCCGTGGGTCATTACCCTCTGGTGTCACGGCCTTCCCAGAGGCCCTGCTTCACGTCAACACGGAGTTAGGCTCCAGGCCAACCTTTGCTCCAGCTGGTGGCTGGGCATTTTCTACAAACGCTGTACTCAGTTCAAAGTCTGCCTAATGAAAGGAGAACTTCTCGAACCAGCGGAGATGTTAATACCAAGAAACATCTCACTGCTGGTCAACTCTCGTCATCACGACTGAACATCGCCAAAACCTTGGCTCTGAACCAGCGCCTCCGGAGTGTGGGCGCATTAACCACGATCATCAGCCATGTGCGGACAAATAGAACTGCTACTTCAAAGCATCAGCCCCTTGCAGACCAATCAACTGTTTCCAGCCAAGGGTTTGCTGGCCTAAAGAAAGGGTTATGTATTTTCACCTCATTGAAAGGTGGTATCATATTCATCCTGGTTAATCATTAAGAGTTCCTCGTTTAGGTATTTTTAATTATGTCTCTCTTTTTATGAACAATATAAATTTTTAATCCCTCATAAGGGAATTTTGTTAACCTTTTTCGTTTCCTGGAGAAACTTGCAAATTTGCATTTTTATTATTCTTCTTGTTAATTCTTAAAACTATATTTATCAGAAGTAACTTTATATGCTGTTTAAAAGCTTTAATAAACGCAAAGGCAAATTCTAATCTTTGGTCTCTTCCCTCACCGAAGATTCAATCCTTGTGTCCGAAACCTTACATCTTTTCGAAATCCCTAAAAGGGTGCAGCATTCCCTTTTCCACGTGTGATGTGTTGTAGGACTCGGAGTGACCGCCCCCCCCCCCCCTTTTTGATTTTTTTTAAATTTTGACAAAGGGCCAGTTACATATTTATAAAAAAAAATGATTTTTTGATTTTTTAATTTTATTTTTAATTTTATGTATTATTTACTGTATATAATTTTTATTTACCATTTATTTTTATTTTTTATTTTTATCAAAAGGACCTTACTACACTTTTGTTAATATTTCCTTAACCCATGATAGGATTTAGATGTGTGATGTGTTGTAGTACTCTGTGTTACGCCCCCTTTTTCAATTTATTATTTATTTTCCAAATTTTGGCAAAGGGCCTAACTACACATTTTGAAAATTATGATTTATTGACTTTATAAATTTATTTAATATTTAATGTATTATTTATTTAATTTTTTACTTACCATTTATTTTTATTTTTTTGTCAAAAGGGCCTAACTACACTTTTGTTGATATTTCCTGAAACCATGATCATATTTGGACGCGCGAGGTCTCAAATTACTCGAGATAAAGCCCCCTTTCGTTTGGCGCATGAATTTATTTAAATACCCCAAAGATTTTATAAACTAATAATTGGATATGGAGATGTGAAGTGACATAGGACATAGGTTGACCAACCCTATTTCATGACTAACGAATTTACCCAATAGACCCAAAATGGTAAGGTTATAGATCTTAGATTCTATAAACCAATAATTGGATTTGGACACATGAAGTGTTATATGGCTTTGTGAACCCAAGATTTGTTGAATTTATAATTGTAAAGAACCTGTTTTAGGATTTAAATTTGTGCTTGAAAGATCCTTTATTTTTTATTTTAGATTTTAGATTTAAGTTATAGATTTTACATTTTGCAAAAAAAAAACATAATGTTAAGACTTGACATTTTTGATAACTGATTATTAAAGAAAGACATGTAAGGATTTGTATTACTTGGAATTACGTTTTCTGTACTATAAATGTATAGATTTTAGATTTAAAATTTTAGATTTTACATTTTATATTTAGCAAAAGGACAAATCTAAAGGTTACTGACTTGATATTTTGGTAACTAATTAATATTAGATGATTGCCCAGAGATGTTGTGAACAAATACTTAAATTGTATTTATTACAAACATTGGAACAGCAGTTAGAGTACCACAAGCTAGCCCATATCTTTGCCTGGTAAACCGTGCTGTAAGAATTTAAACAAATACATTTTGTTTGAACATAACTATTTTTTATTGACTTGAGATTTTCGAAACTAATAATTTGATAATGTTATACATTAGCTTGAATGAAAAAGCGCAAACCCTTTTATTGCTAAGACAAGTTATTTTTCTTAACTTAGGACTTGACGTAACTAGAAATATAAGTTTTATAAATATGTATTTAAATGTTATACATTTTAAGAGCAAGCACGGGTTTATTCGAAGTTATGTAACATTATACCTGACTGACCGCAACAGGATAGCATGAGCAAGAGATTTTAAGTTGACTATTAATGGATATTAAAGTATTTATTTATTTAATTAATTACTTAATATGTATTACACACGGCTATGTAAGTTGAAACATGATTACACTATACTGTCCCCGTCCATCGACAGTGGATCGGATGGCCCGGCAAAAGACATCGTGATACAAGCCGAAAAAAAAACCGGGATCATAGCATACATAAAAATCCTGATCGGGATCTAGGTGCAATTTGATCACACAAAAAGAATAATGCCGGAAGAATAAGACTGTAACGTGTTTTTCGAGGGTATTTTACGCCACTGACATAAGTCAGTAGGAAGCCATTCAATATTTATTTACGCGGCAAATTGTTCAGCCAAGAGAAGTTTTCATGTAACTTATTATTATTATTATTAAGGTATTTTTGGAGCGTTTTTTTTATAAAAATTATAAGTAGACAGATAGGTTTTCGATGTTATAGAAAACACTATCAAGCGAATTATTACGAACAACATTATCCCGCAAAATTATAGTCTATGATTACGGAATTTTACGGATTTTTGTCAGTTAGAGTTTGTTGAGAGAGATGAGTCACTGGGAATTCGGCTACAGGCTTATTATTGTCGAGAAGCGTGACGCAAGCGGGGTTGCTGCATCAAGAAAAGGCGAAATGGCCTGGACCGGTAATCGACATTTTCGCCGCGCCGAGTGTATTGACCCGGAGGTGGAGAGTATCGCGTGGTGGCTTAGCCAATCCGTGGAGAGCGGGCGAGGAGAAGACGGCTACAGAGTGGGGATGCGACGAGTGCATATATGGTTTGCGCGCCGAGGAGGTAGGGCGATTATCTTTGTAAAACTTGACCATTGTGGTTGCACGGGTGGTTGGTTCCGATGTGACCGGACCATAATATAACATTTCTACAAGTATCTCTTCAACTAACGAAGATGATGACGACGTCCAGAAGGCTGTGGGAAGCTCTCTTCAACATCCAGTACGAGGGAAATGCCACGGCAATTTCCAATGGTAATCGCGAATGACTCAGAACTACATAATCTCTCGTTTCGTTGTTTCATATTCAGTATTTCAGTAACTTCATAGCTTGGGAATAATAGTAAAATCAGTAATTCATCCGACTCCGTTTTCACGTAATTCTCTAGCGGTAATATTCAAATCGTAACGCTCCAACTTAAAATATATTATTATTATTATTAATTTTGCCATACTTGTTTTATATAATAAATTCATTTCTTTTAACCATGCAATCTTTGCTTTCAGTAGGTAGCATTAGATATAGACCAAATTCCTTCTCCTGATACAATTGTTAGTTGGGTTAATGATCAAATCATACCACGATCTGAGTGTAAAGATTCTTGAAGGTGTTCTACCAGAGCTAGGTGTTGTTAAATATAAATTTAGATTTCAACATAGCGTTGAGGTCTTGGCGCCCATTAATACAACATATCTTAGTCAGAGTAAACAATACATTTGTGTTTCAAAGTGCAAGGCACGGCCAGTAAAAACATTACAAGACCTCTAGTGATCTCGGTGTGGTTAATAGGAAAGGCGTACCTGGGAAAAGCAATTTCCCCCTAGATCCAAATCAATCCTAACGTTGAAAAGAAAATACAGATTAGTAAAAATCAGAAGTGCAGAAACGTTCATAAAATCAAAAAGGTTCCATTTATTTTCAGCCCATAAACCAACAAGTAACAACCAAAATAAAATATCTAGTGCTATCCTACCTCAGGGATTCAATCTAACTTATTACTTGCTGTGGTCTACAAAAAAAATAATTTAAAACTCATATCGAGAGAAAAAGAAAATTTAGTTGAATTGGGTCATTGAAACTCCTCGGTCCTAATCTTGGATATAATGAAATTAGGAGATTTGATAAAGTGACTTCTGACTAAAAAAAAAACATATTTAAATCGAGTCCAATTTGACTGTGAGGAACTATCGTACACCCAGAATGTCCATTGAATGGTGCATCAATTAATTAAATGTGAAATTATGTGACCAGATTACAACATAATTGGGCTAGACAAATTAATTTAGGAAAAATTTACTCGCCTGGAAATAAGTCATGTGGATCTCCATTCTAGCTAAAAGAATGACCTCAAATTGCACAAACCTAAGTGCCAACCACTATCAAAAATAATTAAAAGTAATTAAATAACTAAATAATTAAAGTCTCTATCAGACCTTCAATCAACTTCATAACATTAACAAATTTACATTTAATGAAATTTTACAACTATATTTTCCTTATATTTACAACATTTTCATTTAATCTTATTTGTGGTAAGTTCAGTTCATCTATTCATAATATTTCTCAGACAATTAGTGAGTTAATTGCAATCACCAATGATCTTCTACAATTTGTGGAATGATCAATCATTTATGATTAATTCGCATGTGTTCCAACAAAGAACTATTCGTCTGCAAAAAAAACTGCACTGTTTCCAAGTTTCCAAGATTCAAATTATTTACGGATAAATTGTTCATGACATAATTGTACAATATTAATTATGCACTTGTCCATTAATTAATGATTTAATTATTTACAAACTCTTTCCTTTTTTTATTCTTTCTTTATCTATTTAATTATTTACCATTTAATTGTTTCATAAATTTATCAATTCGCCATTTAAATATCCATCAGACCTTTCTATAATTATTACGATGTAGACAAAAATCATTTATAGATCCAATAAAAATAATACTCCCAACAATGAGTATATCAGGTCTGCTATCATTCATTATTAATTTAAGAAATTGCGTGGTCTCATTTGATAACGAAAATTCTTCTAGTAATAAGCCTATTCTGCCACCACAATCAATGCATAGTGATTTTTTTACATTAGCACGACTCTGTACACTGACTAGTTTTCACAAAAAAAATAGTAGGTCCACATTTCAACTATTAATGTCTGTAGTCAGTTTATCATCTTAATTCATTTTTGTTAATATTGCAATATTCAATTATTTTCATTTTATTTTTTCACTGGCTACCACCTAATAATTCTTCACAGAATATGTGAATATAATTCTTATGATTCATCTTTTTTATAGTATCGACCACTACTGATACATCTGACTGTATTTTTCTTAATTATTATCTATCATTAACTTAGATCACCTGTGCCCGTAAGAAAGCACAACAATAATTTTCTTTTGTGTTTGAATAACAAAGTCAAACGGACAGAGCGTGTTAAAAAATTCAGATTCAAAGTCAAATTCAAATTCAAACGGAAATAAAGAACGATCCCTGAAATTGGAGACGTTATCTCCGATAATTAGAAATGTGTAATCCAAAATCGAAAATAGGGTAGCATGGCTCAAATCTATACCATAGATGAATATTATTACTCGAAAACCATCCTGGCCTACCATAATCAATTAGATCTCAAATTCGAAACGATTATTTGCATCTGTCAGAAAGCAGAAATATTCGAAGAATTTTCCAAAACACAATCATCTGAGAATACGAAAGTCTTTACGATGTGAAGCAATTGTAATTATCATAATTATCAAACGATAATGATCATCCACTTAAAGCTTGTGAAAAAAAATATTGTAAGTGGATTGGACCTGAATTACGATGACGTCCCATAATAGTATCATGACTACTAATTACACCACTAAAATACACCTAAGAGTTGTGAGCATCTGATAATGATAATCAGACTAAAAATTCTGGTTCCAAAAAGCATAATAATTAATCTCAAAATGTTAATTTATTCATTACCTACTTAATTAAATAAGTAACTAATTAATCACATGACTGATATAGTGGTTAACTAAAATGAGTAGATAGTCTACTCATTCTACTTTAATAAGGAGAAGTGTGGCTCACCGACTGGTCGAAAAATGGTTAGATAATTGTGGAACAAGCCTGGTACAAATCTGGATCTTGAAGAAGGGTACCACGTTTTCCATCGTCCTCCCAACTTTCTTTCTTCTTTTTCAATTTTCCAGTAAGATCTTCTCGCCCCAGAACTCGGGCCCGGAACTCCCCGTGCCGTTCCACGCTAGTCCGAAATGTGGCTTCCCACAATATCCCCACCTTCCCATTGGTGGTTAAATCATCCCATCGAGCCTCCCCGATACCGCTTAGCTATCCATAATGTTTGAGGATAAGTTCGGATTGAAATAATACGGCAACAAATTTGCGCACGTTAGGAAAAGTTCTGGCTCCATTACGGATTTCACAAGTCCTTATGTGGTACACGGTTCTTATTTTATTTCAACAGAAATGGTGATATTCTACCCCGTGTAGTGCCATGAGTCCTCCGCGACGATAATGTTCTGTACTCCTCAAGGATTAGTATAATTACGACCAACTTAGCACAGATTGAAAGTGCCTAAACGCTGTGATCTTAAATGCTTGCCTCGACCTTCGAGTACACAAGTTCATAACAAGCCTCTGCCAAGCGACTTGAGCAGTAAGTTCCCATTCTGCCAGGTAGAAAAGCACGAGCTAATATAGCCAGTCATACACGGCCATAGGGCCCTTTTGCATAACTCCAAAATATAAAAATAAGAATGCCAGTGCATTTTATATTCACAGGTTTCAAGATTCGGATTCTAGCGCTCCCGGATGTCCACAAAGCCGTGCCATGCTCTCCGTCACTTGCAAGGCTTCCCGCACATGATAGATATATCCACCTTACGCGTGGCTACGATAGTTTCCTCTCGAACACAAAATTCTCTCTGTCCACATATGAGTCTTGACATCTCACCACCGCACTCAGGCAGTCACGTGGATATTCCGCGCATGCGCTCTGGCGTTAATCAGTCACCTGCTGCGTGACGTAACCGCTGGTCAGTGAACCTGCAACGTAGCCACACACGTCGTTTGCTTGACGTAATCGCAGGTCGGTGAACCTGCCACGTAGCCCCAAATGCATACGTGCGTCAATCACCGACTGATTTTCCAAACCGTAACACCTGGGCTCTTGGTGTTGGGCACAATACCGTAAGAATAATTTTTTTGGCCTTGACCGACCTTACAATAAAACATATGAGCCGACACGAGTTAGCTACCAGGGAAACTCTTTGGCGAATATGCTTCTTTTAACCAGTGAATAGGGCTCTAGAGAGAAGCCCACCATTTTGGTTTATATACAACAGATACTTAGGCCTATATAGAAACTGAGTAATCATGTTGGTTTTTTACACACAAAGAAAACGAGACAATTTACTAGAGCTGATTATGATAGCCATGTAGAGCGCACCAAAAATCGCCGTTGTTTAATGGTAAATGTTAGTCAAAGGACAGTGACACATTACTAAAACCCATTACACGATACCTGAGCGGTTTTCTAAAATTATCTTAAGATGCATTTAACCCTATATTAAACACACAGTTCACGAAACTGATAACAGCAATGTTGCAAAGTTTTGTAAACACTCAAGTCCACAGGACTAATTCAATTAGTAACTGTTGGGTTGGCTGAGTGGTTAAGGAGTTTGACTTAAGTTTCAATTTTCTGAATAAGAAAGCAAGGGGTAGAACCCCTTACCTGACATAACTATTGCCTCAACATGGGTACCAGCACTGTATTATTATGATAATATACAAACCGCAGATAGAGGGTATTATTTAAGGCCAATCTCTTTCAGAACATAGTCGGAGACTGAAAATGGTTAGCGATTGTAGTAGGAGTGGAATGTAAGAAAAAATTAAGTAAAACAGACAATACCCATATTTTTTGTTAATTAATTGTTATAGTAGATATACACTGAATACAACTCTCTATTTCTTTACCGTTGCTTGGTATAGTTTTTTAAACACAACGCTTGTTGTAGATCCTTTTATAACTTTGTCCTTTCACTCTTGTTCTTAAGAACTGGGGAGGTTGGAATGGTTTTATAGGCGTAAAGACCTCATCCTCTTCTTTTACATCATCAACGTTATGATGATTATTATTATCATAAGCATTATAATCATTGTCATCGTCATTATCATCATCATCATTATTATCATTATTACGATCTAATCCTTTTTGATCATTTTGCAATACCACTTGTTTCAAAGTCTGTGTTGCTTTTGATAGTGTTAAGGGATTTTTTTTATCGTTGACAACTGTCCTCACATGACTATTTGAGGTGATGATAAATGCTTTTCAACAAACAATGCACTATATTTAGCAGCAATATTGTTTCATTGAACTGTTTTTTTATACCCTGGTTAGAGTATTTTGTGCCTTTAAATGTGTATTAATTTGAGATTTACAATGATGCTCGTTTAAAGTAAGTACATTGGAGTCTTTTGTTTTAATAATTCCTCGACACTTTTTGGATCGTTGTTTTGAACATCACCAAGTAACAGTTCCATCTTTATTGGTTGTTTTACGATATATGTAGGCACATGGCTTACCATGGCTGGTTGTTGAGACTTCCATGTAAACTAATACACATGAATTAAATTTCAGTAAAGTAACCTGAGTAATAATAGCAGTAAAAAATTGAAGTGGATTTATATTTTTGGAAGGTGGAATTTCTAAAGTATTGTCAAGAATAATTATTACATAAACAATTTTTAGCCTATAAGCGGTTTACACACACCCATATTCCTCAATGTCAAGATTCATACTGAATAAAATTTATACTGATTATGATTTTTATTGACTGTGATTGATAAGAGCCACAAATTCGTAGGTGCATTTGATACTGGGTGCGTTTTATACTGAGCATGATTTAATCGTATTATGTTATTGGTTTTACGTCCCTTTTAACAACTGCGGCTTTTAGAGACGCCGGGGTGCCGGAATTTTGCCCCTAAGGGGATCTTTAACGTGCCAGTAAATCTACGGACACGGCTCCCTCGCATTTGCGCACCCTCAAATGCCAGCTGACTGCGCCAGGATACGAACCTGCAACCTCGGGCCCAGCAAGCGAGAACGTTACCCCTGAGCCACGCAGCCAGCCGGTGATTAAATCTGGGCGCGATTTTTACAAGGCGCGATTATAGTGGGAATGATTATAAAGGGTTTTGATGTGAGCGCAATTATAGTGGGCGTGATTATACTGGGTACAATTTAAAGAAGCCGCGATTTCAAGTGGGCGCGATTATATTGGGTGCAATTTGAAGTGAGTGCGATTTCAATGGGTGCGATTTCCCTAGGCGTAATTGACAGTAGACGTGATCAGTAGGCGCGATTTACACTGGGCGCAATTAGTAGGCACGATTTATACTAGGCACGATTTATACTAGGCTCGATCAGCAGGCGTGATTAGTTGTCGCGATTTATACTGGGCGCGATTTAAACTAGGCGCGATCAGCAGGCGCGGTTAGTAGGCAAGATTTATACTAGGTGCGATTAGTGGGCGCGATTTATACCAGGCGTGTTCAGCAGGCGCGATTAGTAGGCGTGATTTATACTGGGCGTGATCAATAGGCGCGATTTATATTAGGCGTGAACAGCAGGGGCGATTAGTAGACGTGATTTATACTGGGCGCATTTAGTAGGCGCGATTTATGCTAGGCATGATCAGCAGGCGCGATTAGTAGGCGTGATTTATGCTGGGCGCGATTAGTAGGCGCGATTTATTCTAGGCGTGATTAGTAAGCGTGATTTATACTGGGCACGATTAGTAGTCGCGATTTATATTGAGCGCGATGATTATAATGCCATATTCATTGTAAAATTTAAAACTATATTGACCGAGTACTATTTCTTTTTTATTGATTATTTAGAAATGTTGTTAGACATTTCTCATTTTTATATTTCTTACACTCTATATTTAAAATCCATATAGGTAAAAAACGGGTCATACTATACTTTCAACTACCCTACTTTCAACGAATTTTCAATGTCACTTTCCCGAACATTGCCGGAGACTGCCGATAAACACCTATGTTCCCACGGCACACACCTTCGGCGCGCGCCCACTATAGTCGCTCCCACTATAATTGCGCTCACATCGAAGCCCACTATAATTACACCCACGTAATCGCGTCCAGTAAAAATCGCGCCCAGTATAAATCATGCTCAGTATAAAACGCACGCAGTATCAAACGCACCTACTAATCGTGGCATAATCAGTATAAATTGTATTCAGTATAAGTCTTGACATTGAGGAATGTGTGTGTGTAAATCGCTTATAGTCTAAATATTGTTCATGTAAATATCATTCTTGACAGTACTTTAGAAATTCCACCTTTAAAAAATATAAATACACTTCATTCTTTTCACTGTTATTATTACTCAGGTGGCTTTACTAAAATTTAATTCAAGTGTATTAGTTGATATGGAAGTCTCAACAACCAGCCATGGTATGCCATGTGCCTACATTGTAAAAACAACCAATAGAGATGGAATTATTATTTGGCGATATTCAATACAACGATCCAAAAAGTGTCGAGGAATGATTCAAACAAAAGACTCCAATGTACTTACTTTAAACGAGCATTATTGTAAGTCTCAAATTAATACACCTTTAAAGGCACAAAATACTCTAACCAGGGTAAAAAAAAGCCAGTTCAAGAAAACAATATTGCTGCTAAAGAAAGTGCATTGTTTGTTGAAAAGCATTTATCATCTCCTCAAAAAGTCATGTTAGGACAGTTGTCAACGATCAAAAAATCCCTTAACACAATCAAGAGCAACACGGGCTTTGCAACAAGTGGTATTGCAAAAGGATCAAAAAGGATTAGATCGTAATAATTGTTACGTGCAATGCCCGTACCAACGTTTTTAAATATGTATCTTACCTAGATGTGACTTCACGACCTTTGAAACGATCGCCTGGTGGCTTGGTTCCGATTTTGAACACGAGATGGCAGCTGCTATCGGACTTCGGCGCTTCTAGCCGTGGTTCCTTCTTCACCGCTAGAGTGTGTTTATGGTGCCTTCTATACTCGTCCTAATCGTGTCATATTTGAAGGCTATTATTATTCTACGTCATGAAACAAAAGACTGTATATACATGATACCGCCAAATTAATTACTTAATAATCACATTGTTGCTTGAGGTGTCATGCTGTGATTGGACAATTACATTAACATGAATGCAATGCTGTTTTGACTTGTGATTCTCCGCCATCTTGTGAGCTGTCTGTCTGTCGTCAAGGAAGCAACTAGCCTGCTGGTCGTGAAAGGGTATCTCCATCGCGCTGGGGGCGGTGGCCCCCAGCCTCTACGAAACATGACTTAATTCAAACTAACGGAATGCCTGTGCTCGTAAGGCTTTAATTTCTTCGTTTCGCCGTGAAGAGGAAGTATGAAATGCAAATCACTTCTAAATACAAACAGGAGTGCTTGTGATACCAAAACGGCGCATGGGCGTGTTAGCCATTTTGAGGCAATCTAGTGCCACATAATATTATTTAAATTGTGTGTTGATTTATTTATTTTTATTGTGTCTCCTCAGAGAAGTTTTAAGGTACGTTATTATTTACTATATATTTATATTTTATTATGGGAGCTCCAATATTGGCCTTGTATTAATGTTTTGATGCTGTGTTTTGTTTCGCCTGGAAGGCCTAATTTTTTTCTGTTTTAATAATGTTACCAGATATATATTAATTTTGTTATTTTTCTTCGTACCTTCTGGAGACACATTTCTAGTTTATTTTACGTTTTAAATTATTATTTATTTTCTTTTGGCAATCTTGGGATTGGCATATTATTATTCCGATGTAAGATCCGTAGCAGCATAAACCGCCGCGTATTAATAGTATTTAGATGTAATTGTTTTCCTCCTTTCATTTCTCTCTGGTGATTTTAAAATTTAATTTTGCTTATTGTTTGTCGTAATTCGATCGGACATGCGGTCTCCTTTTTTTAGTGGCCATGTTTGTTTTTTGTTTTGCCGGGGTGCATTCTGGTCTTGAGAGCATTCTCGAGGCGTCGACCTGGAAACTCAAACGTGTTGTGGTGTTAGCTTAATATGTTTTTTATTAACCTTGTTGGTCTAACCTTGTGTTTTGGGTGAATGTTCCTGTGTTTTTCTCCGTTACGAATGTTCTGGATTTCTTAATTGGTCATATTTTATTTTATTAATTTTAATTTTAAATTTCTCGTTTCATCGTGACTTTAGATGTCTGCATGTCGGGTCGGTATTACATACCTTAATATATTATCAAGCCCTTTCTCATTTAATAATGCCTGTCTACTGATTTTCTTCCTTTGGGCTTAATTTTTTTTTCTTAAATTAAATGTTTTCAATTGCTCAGCAAGCATGTTAAACCGTCTCTTGCCCTCTTATGTAAATAACTTATGTTGGCATTAAGCCATATGCATCACCAGATACATTTTGTTGTCGCCATAGAGTTTCCCCTTTTTTTAATGATTTTATTTAATTTTATTTTCTTGCATACTTCTGTTAATTAAATTTTTCTTTTAAATTTTCAAGCAACTGTTGTGGCATTATTTCGTCGGCAGCAGTTCTGTTGGTTATTGGGGGGTGTCTGTAGTCGAGCCTGTGCCTTCCCCTTCTCCACCCTCCTTCCACCCCTTTTGGTGTTCTTCTGTTGGGGCATGTCTTCTGGAGGTGGTTTTGCAGTGGAAGCGACGCGGACCTCTTGAAACAAGGTAAGTTGGCCCATCCCATTCCCATACCACCCCGGTGGGCGGCTGCAATAATGATAATAATGATGATGATGATGATAATGACGATGACAATGATTATAATGCTTATGATAATAATAATCATCATAACGTTGATGATGTAAAAGAAGAGGATGAGGTCTTTACGGCTATAAAACCATTGCAACCTCCCCAGTTCTTAAGAACAAGAGTGAAAGTACAAAGTTATAAATGGTTCTACAACAAGCGTTGTGCTTAAAAAACTATCCTAGCAATGGTAACGAAATAGAGAGTTGTATTCAGTGTATATCTATTATAAAAATTAATTAACAAAAAGAAATATGGTTATTGTTTGTTTTTCTTAATTGTTATCCTACCTTCCACTCCTAATACAATCGCTAACCATCTTCAGTCTCCGACTATGTTCTGAACGAGAGTGGCCTTAAATAATACACTTTATCTGCAGTTTATATATTGAGTAGCATAATAATACAGTGCTGGTAACCCATGTTGAGGCAATAGTTATGTCAGGTAAGGGGTACGAACCCTTGCTTTCTTATTCTAAAAATTGAAACTTAAGTCAAACTCCTTAACCACTCAGCCAACCCAACAGTTACTAATTCAAAGAGACCTGTGGACTTGAGTGTTTACAAAACTTTGCACCATTGCAGTTATTAGTTTTGTAAACTGTGTGCTTAATAGGGGGTTAAATGCATCTTAAGATAATTTTAGAAAACCGCTCAGGTACCGTGTAATGGGCTTTAGTAATGAGTCACTGTTCGTTGACTAACATTTACCATTACACAACGGCGATTTGTGGTACGCTCTACATTGCTATCATAATCAGCTCTAATATAATGTCTCGTTTTCTTTTTTGTGTAAAAAAACAACATGATTACTCAGTTTCTATATAGGCCTAAGTATCTGTTGTATATAAACCAAAATGGCAGGCTGCTCTCTCGAACCGAATCCACTGGTCAAAGCAAGCATAGTCGCCGAAGTGTTTCCCTGGTACCTAAATCGTGTCGGGTCATAATTTTTTTATTGTAAGGCCAGTCAAGGCCTAAAAAATTAGTCCTAACCTATAGCGTAATCGTCTTTAACCTGCATAGCCGAGTGTAATAAATATTAATTAATTAATTAATAAAATACATAAATAATTAATTTAAAATCCATTAATAGTCATCATGAAATCTCTTGCTCATGCTATCCTGTTGCGGTCAGTCAGATATAATGATACAAAACTTTGTGAAAACCAATTCTTCCTCTTAAAAATGTATAACATTTAAAAACATATTTATAAAACTTAAATTTCTAGTTACGTCGTCAAGTCCAAAGTAAAGAAAAATAACTTGCCTTAGCAATAAAAGGGTTTGCGCTTTTCCATTCAAGCTAATGTATAACATTATCAAATTATTGGTTTCAAAAATTCAAGTCAATAAAGAATAGTTATGCACAAACAAAATGTATTTGTTTAAGTTCTTACGGCACGGTTTACCAGGTAAAGATACGGGCTACCTTGTGGTACTCTAACTGCTGGTCCGATGTTTGTAATAAATACAATTTAAGTATTTGTTCACAAAATCTCTAGTCAATCATCTAATATTAATTAGTTACCAAAAATATCAAGTCCGTAACCTTTAAGTTTAGTCTTTTTACTAAATGTAAAATCTAAAAATTAAAATTTAAAATCTGTAAATTTATAGTTGAGAAAACGTAATTCCAAGTAATACAAATCCTTATGTTTTTCTTTAATAATTAGTTATCAAATATTTCAAGTCACAACATTATGGTTTGGTCTTTTTGCAAAATATAAAATGTAAATTCTAAAACTTTAAGTCTAAAATCTAAAATAAAATAAAAAAATCTTTCAAGCATTAATTAAAATCCTAAATCAGGCTTTTTACAATTATAAATTCAAAAATCTTGGGCTCACGAAGCCATATAACACTTCATGTGTTCAAATCCAATTATTGTTTTATAGAATCTCTGGTCTATAACCTTGCCGTTTTGGGTCTATTCATGGGTCATGAAAAAGGGTTGGTCATCCTAAGTCATATGACACCTCACATCTCCATATCCAATTATTAGTTCATAAAATTTCACGTCAATTACCTTGCCGTTTTGGATTATTTGAATAAATTCATTCGCCATACAAAACGGGGCTTAATCTCGAGTAATTTGAGACCTCGCATGTCCAATTCTGATCATGGGTACAGGAAATATTTAAAAAATGTACTTAGGCCCTTTTGACAAAAAATAAAAAATAAAAATTAATGGTAAATAAAAGTCATATAAATAATACATTAATGTTAAATAAAATTAAAAAGTTTATAAATCATAATTTTCGAAATGTATAGTTAGGCCCTTTGCCAAAATTTGGAAAATAATTAATAAATTCAAAACGGGGGCGTCACACAGGGTCCTACAACACTTCACACATCTAAATCCTATCATGGGTTCAGGAAATATTAACAAAAGTGTAGTTAGGTCCTTTCTACAAAAAATAAAAAATAAATGGTAAATAAAAAATTATATAACCAATACATTAAATATTAAATAAGATAAAAAAGTCAAGAAATCAAAATTATTAAAATGCCTATTTAGGCCCTTAGCCAAAATTTGCAAAATAAATCATAAATTCAAAAACGGGGCGTCACACAGTGTCCAACAACACATCACACATTTAAATCCTATCAAGGGTTCAGGAAATATTAACAAAAATGTAGTTAGGCCCTTTTTGACAAAAATTAAAAATAAAAATAAATGGTAAATAGAAATATATAAATAATACATTAAATATTAAATAAAATTTTAAAAATCATAAAATCAACATTTGCAAAATGTGTAGTTAGGCCCTTTGTCAAAATTTGGAGAAATAAATAATAAATTCGAAAAGCGGGCGTCACCCCAAGTCCTACATCACATCACACATTTAAATCCGGCCATGGGTTCAGGAAATATTAACAAAAGTGTAGTTAGGCCCTTTTGAGAAAAATTAAAAATAAAGATAGATGGTAAATTAAAACATTATATACGACGCACGTCCAGAAAGTAAGTTCCGTTTGGTAATAAAATTAAATTGTGTACAGATACAGAAAAATTATTTATTGCACAACATTCTACACCTCTTAAACTACTTTTCCACATAACTGCCGAACTTTTGCAGGCATTTGTCATAGCGTGGCACAAGTTTTTGGATACCTTCTTCATAGAAGTTTGCCGCCTGTGTCTTCAACCAGTTGGAAACATCTTCTTTCAGCTCGTCGTCATTGTTGAAGTGTTGACCGCCAAGGAAAGACTTGAGATGTGTGAACAGATGAAAGTCGCTAGGAGCGAGGTCAGGGCTGTACGGAGGGTGGTCAAACACGTCCCAGCCAAATCCCTGTAGGAGGTTTTTCGTCACATTTGCAGTGTGTGGTCGTGCGTTGTCGTGAAGAAAAACAACACATTTTGACAGCGACCCTCGGCGCTTATTCTGTATTGCGCGGCGCAATTTCCTAAGTGTCTCGCAGTAAGCAGCTGCGTTGATTGTTTGACCACGCGGTAAGAAATCAATGAGTAAGATGCATTTCCAGTCCCAGAACACCGTGCACATCTCTTTCCGAGGTGTCAAGGTTTGTTTCGGCTTAACCTTTGCTGGGGATGAAGTGTGCCTCCATTCCACTGATTGCCGCTTACTTTCAGGGGTGTCGTAAGAAACCTAAGTTTCATCTCCTGTGACTATCTGTGTCAGAAATTCTTCGCCGCCTTCATTGTAACGGGTCAAAAACTGAAGTGTACCCATCCGTTTTGTTTTGTGTTGCTCCGTAAGAATCTTTGGTACCCAACGTCGGCAAAGTTTACGAAAGTTCAGTTTTTCGGTAATAATTTCATGAATTAGTGATCGTGAGATTTGGGAAAATTCCATAGCGAGAGCACTAATTGTAAACCTGCGGTTTTCCCGGATCTTGTCATCAATCGCGTGAACCAGTTCTTCTGTAACCAAAGATGGATGCCCACTTCGTTCTTCATCGTGCACTTCACTACGTCCTTCATTGAACTGTCGGACCCATCTTCTCACCATTGAATCACTCATCACATTTTGTCCATACACTTCGCAAATTTGCCGATACACTTCAATTGGTTTCACTTTTCTAGCATTCAGAAAACGAATCACAGATCTGATTTCACAAGCGGCGAGATTTTCAATCAACACCGACATTGTACGAGTAAACATGCACAACAACGCGTACGTGGCTGACAGCGCTCTCCAAATGGCGCACGTTTCTTCTCCTTGATACAGAGCGTCTACCACGCATATGCGGAACTGCGCTGCAGCGGAACGTACAACTAGTTGAAGACACAGGCGGCACACGTCTATGATGAAGGTATACAAAACCTCGTGCCACGCTACGACAAATGCCTGCAACATTTCGGCAGTTATGTGGAAAAGTAGTTTAAGGGTTGTAGAATTTTGTGCAATAAATAATTTTTCTGTATCTGTACACAATTTAATGTTATTACCAAACGAACTTACTTTCTGGACGTACTTCGTATATAATACATTAAATATTAAATCAAATTAAAAGAGTCAATAAATCAAAATGTGTAGTTAGGCCCGTTGGTAAAAATTAAAAAAATGGTGGACTGGAATGGGGACATCATCCTGAGTAATTTGACACCTGACACGACTACCTTCAATAATTTGTTCAAAAGATATCACCATCTTAGAATTCCAGAGGGGAAGCGGCGGAGGGGCCATTAGAACCGTTACAAAACCACTACTGTTAGAACTCAGCAATTCTTCTAGGTTTGTGCCGTGTCTTGTGTGGGGTTTCGCCTAGGACACCAAGCTGGCTCATCGGCGGGCTCTTGGTGTCTCCGCCCGGACCCCAACAGGAGTAACGAACTGCACGCTACCTCCCTTTATATAGAGTGCAACTGCACTACCTGACTGCGAGAACTAAAAGCTCAAGCAGCTTGAACCTCCCAATGAAGGCTTCCAAAAAGTTGGTATATTGGCTTTCACGGCCGGTGAATTAAAACTCAGCATTTCTTCTAGGTTTGTGCTTGTCTTGTGTGGGGTTTCGCCTAGGACACCAAGCTGGCTCATCGGCGGGCTCTTGGTGTCCCCGCCTGGACCCCCACAGGAGTGACGAACTGCGCGCCACCTCCCTTTATATTAGGTGCAACCGGACCACTTGACTGCAAGAACTAAAAGCTCAAGCAGCCTTAACCTCCCTATGAAGGCTTCCAAAAAGATGGTATATTGGCTTTCACGGCCGGTGAATTAAAACTCAGCAATTCTTCTAGGTTTGTGCCGTGCCTTGTGTGGGGTTTTGCCTAGGACACCAAGCTGGCTCATCGGCGGGCACTTGGTGTCCCCGCCCGGACCACCACAGGAGTAACAAACTGCACGCTACCTCCCTTTATATAGAGTGCAACTGCACTACTTGACTGCGAGAACCAAAAGCGCAAGCAGCCTTAACCTCCCTATGAAGGCTTCCAAAAAGATGGTATATTGGCTTTCACGGCCGGTGAATTAAAACTCAGCAATTCTTCTAGGTTTGTGCCGTGTCTTGTGTGGGGTTTCGCCTAGGACACCAAGCTGGCTCATCGGCGGGCTCTTGGTGTCAGCTTGGTGTCCTAGGTGAAACCCCACACAAGACACGGCACAAACCAAGAAGAATTGCTGAGTTTTAATTCACCGGCCGTGAAAGCCAATATAACACTACTGTTAGGCTTCGATCACATTGGAGGCACACTTGTGCAAGGAATTTGGTGACGCGTGCGTGCGCAAGCGTGCACATATAAACACAATCTATAGGAGAGCGACAGAAACGAGTGGTGACGTGTCCATCGCTCCTCACATTGCCCGCCACAAGCAAGTGCAAGCTTCATCCGACTCCACTTCGAAACAAAAATATTTGTTTTGTAGTTGCACGCGTGCATAATCTCAGTCGATGTCTGACCATCCAGGCAGTGACAGTCTAGTGTTGATTTCATGTAATAAAGTTTTTGACCAAACATGTTAAAAAGAGTGTTTTATTTTCCAACCCTGATATCCAGGTTATTTTCATATTCACTGAAAATATTTTCAATCCGCACTTTTTAATGGTTATAATTAATACGTTACATAAACTTTTTGGGAGAGAAAGGCCCACAACACTGTTAATATTGGCAGTTTGAATAACATTTTTAAATTCATCAAGAGCATATTTTAAAGTAAATACCGCAGTTCATAAATCTTCAAGTCTTACCTCAAAGTCACCATCAGCTTTTCTTCAGGTGATACACACTTTCGGAAATTAGATTGCCTCCTTATTCCAGTTTTGTTATTGTCCAGTATATAGTTGAAAGTGTAGCCGGCCCCGTGGTGTTGGGATAGCGCGCCTGCCTCTCACTCGGAGGCCCCGGGTTCGATTCCCGGCTCCGTCAGGGATTTTAGAAACTGACGTGAGGGCAGGAACGTGGTGACTCAACCTCGAGAGGACAATTGAGTAGCTGTCTGACAGTGAGGCAGCGCCCCGATCACGAAAATCAAGATTAACGGCCGAGGGGACCCGTTGCGCTGATCACGCGTCACCCCAACATCTTGAGGCCAAATGGCTAGGCAGCGGTCGCTTGGTAGGCATAGGCCCTTCATGGGCTGTAGCGACAGGGGTTATTATAATATTATTGTATAGTAGAAAGTGACTGGTATCATTCTGAAGTGTTCAAAAAACCTATCATGCTAAGCAAATCGTTGAATATTCGTGCATACTCTCCATCTTCCTCCCCGTCCAAAAAATACTCGTTCACCCACTATTCCCTGATTTCCTCCTCATCCAAAAATTTAAACTTTAAAACCCCATTTTCCAAAATAATCATCGTCTGACATCTCCATTTCGATTGACCTGTTTATAATAATTAAGGTGCACCTGCTTGCATTTATTGTGAGCACATTGCTGTTCAAGCCAGCTTGCGCACGCGCGTGCCACCGAATTGCCTGCACAAGCCTGCCTTTAATGTGATTGAATAGTCCGGTCAAAATAGGCATTCACCCTTGCATAAATTCCCAAGAACCTGAATTTTTGGATGAACGATAGGGATACCATTATAATGAAATTGTGGAAAGTCACCATCGATCCCATGTGTGCAAAAAATGTTATGCAAGGTCAAAGTTCGCAAAAAAGTTTTATTTTTATTTTGTAGCGAAACGGTTAGTTTTATGATAAAAACCATTTCTGAGAAAAAGCGATTTGAAAATTTACTAAAGTTGTATTCCCCATAATATGCACACGTTTCCACGCCACCTATGGGGTAGTATGCTTTACGCGTTTTTCTTAATGTGGTTTCCCCAGTAGGCCTACTCCACGGTCTGTTTTACTTAATTTTACTAGAGTGTAAGGTCTTCTCGATCTTCTTCTTCTTTCCGGTCAATGCATGTGAAATTTTCGAAGTGAAATTCCATGTCCTGTGGTTCGTATTCCACGTTAAACGGAGGTCCCGTGGCTCATTATCTCGAGATTAACGGTCACGTTAAACTACAATCTTCCTTTTCTTCTTCTTCTCTTCCTTCTTCTTCTTCTTCTTGACTTCCTGAGTTGACGTAAATTGTTCTAACAGCGATACATCAGTTGTCTCGTCGTTG
This sequence comes from Meconema thalassinum, assembly GCA_946902985.2. Taxonomy (NCBI): domain Eukaryota; kingdom Metazoa; phylum Arthropoda; class Insecta; order Orthoptera; family Tettigoniidae; genus Meconema; species Meconema thalassinum. The sequence goes on from OX336389.2 coordinate 74,018,000, forward strand.
ATATAAGGATCTTCTTCTGTTAGAGATTCAACATTTGAGCACGATTGGCCTTGACAACTGGTGCATGCTGGTGAACAAAATAAACCTACTTTTTTGCAGCCGCATTTTGAATTACACCCCTTTTGCAGTTGCAAAAAATAGTATTAAGGAGCTTTTCTGGTGCAGGTGGAAGTAGTGTGTGGATTGGTTCCAATACATTATTAATTAGCTTCCAACCCCATTCTTCTGGGTCCAGTTGATTACCAAGCCACACTTCATCCTGGTAATAAACTCGATAATAATGTTCGTGAGCAGAAGCCGAGGTTGGAGGAATACAAGCTAATTGCACACGTCTTTTTATTACGCGTTAGTTTTGCAAAAGATAAGTAACCTAAGTTATCTATGCAAGTAATTCTATTTGTAGCTCCATATACAGAAAGAAGAAAGCGAATTCCGTTGGTGATCAGAGTCTTCGGAGCAGAGTTCATATCTCCAAAAGCTTTTGCATATGTCTATAATCTTGTTTTTTAAACAATTTGAAAACTGTTGTTTTACCCCTTCGGAACATTGCTGTTGTTGTATCACAGCCAGTCACAGCATGTAAAAATAGAATATGATTTTTACGTTTAGGATAAGCCGATAAACTCGAATTTGAAAATGTTTGCGATGGTTGTTGAGCCTTGCCTGGTTTAAAAATAAAACCAATTTTTTCAATTGGAGTTCGAGTGGTAAGTAATACCAACAGGTCAACATCTTCACCAACAACAACATTTACATCAGTTGGATTGAATTTATTTATTGCAGTTTCTATGATGAGTACATCAGCGTCATTGTCAGCTTGCTTGACTAAAATATGTTCAGTGGTAAATTTTTCTTTCAGCATTTCGATGAACCGAGACTTATTATGATAGTTTGACAAAAATTGTTGTTGGCTAGTTGGGACTGTCATAAATCGGTCAAAGAGAATATCAGAAGATACCAATGTTTTTGCCACACGGCGACGTTGTTCTGCGGCTTTAATATTTTTTGTAGAATCGGTATAGCCATCAAATACTACGATTACTTTTTGACCAAAATGTCTGCGTATATACTGAACATATTTATCTGAGATGTTGCTGAATGTATCTTATCGATCCCAAACGACACGGAGCAGTAAATATCCTCCATCGATAGTATATGTCGCATTTCTGTTGTCAATATCAATGTGTACTTTTTGAAAACCATCATAATGGCTGATTTTTGTGATTTTTGCATTCCAAGCTCATCCAATAAGGACAATGGGTAGGGAGACAATTCATATACAAAATATTTTTCAATTTTATCGTCAAATGCCGTAGTAAAACTCATGCGTTGAAATAATAACACGGGGTCAACAGGTACTTTCTCATCATGAACTTCTATGGTGCTACTCATAGCTAAAAGTAGAATCACTTTATCAGCACGTTTGAGTTTAATATTATTAAATGTCAGTCCTGGCATAGTGGAAATCCCAACTTCACGAGCTTTATGGCAGTTAATTTTATCATCACCAACGACTCCACTGGCAATAAACAAAACTTTGATAACCTCTGGAAAAGGATTATGTGATGAAAACCACTCTAGAAGTTTTTGTACACCTTTAGCATCTTTCTTTACTCGTGAGTCACTTGCATCAACATGTTGATCTGTTGTATCCATTCGTAAGCTCTATCCACAATGCGCTGTCGGCAGACGGTAGTGGGCAGACGGCAGACGGCAGACGGCAGATGAAGTCAGAAGTCGGTAGGTCACAATCTAGCCACCCACAACGCGCAGTCGTTAAAATGCTAGGAGTAAATAATAACTTGACCTTCGTTTATTCCTTGAGAAAGTTGTCAATTGTCGATAACCTAACCTAAAATTTGCAAGGTTCGACGACTTGGAGCTGTACGGTTTATTTTTATTGCTGCTAACTGGTACAGCATTGTTAAAAAAAAGTATCCCCTCTTGTAAATCCAACTCTGAATTAGGCCTACTGATTTTTGAACAGAATTAATTTTGTGTAGCTGGTCATTTTTGATTGAACGCCCGAGGGCTCCCTACACGTTCAATCTATTACTACGTCATTTCCTAATTTATTTTTCGTCATTATAAAATGTATTTTGGCTAATTTCAGGACCGGTAGGCCCTACTTTAGAAAATTTTATCGTACGATGAGCTCTCATTCAGTTACCTTCCACGACATTACATTTGCTACAAAGGAAAACATTATAATCAATGAACTGTTTCCTTTTAAATACTTGTGCTCACACATGTCATATATCCAACGGCGTTCCCTCACATGATCAATGAATATATCTTCTATCCCAAAGTCAGTACATTCAGTCATCATCTTTTCTATACTGTAATTATGCGAAGAATATAGGCCTACCGCGATTACAACTAGTCAACTACAAAGCTGATCATTTATCGTATGATGATACAGAGTTAAAATAAAAGTTCATACACTACATATCAAGTTATATATACAGTTATATACAAAGTCATAAACACAAGTTCTTGGTTTAAACTTCTATGTCCAGGCCATCAATCCACTGAAGTGCCTCAGAAGATGCATGATGAATGTCACCTACTGATCCTTGGAACGCTCGTTGCGGACATTCACCAACAATATGTCCGATGGTTTGCAAGGTAGCTCCACAATCGCAGTTAGCAGAAGTAACCCAACCCCATTTGTGAAGCAGGAATCCACATTTGCCTTGTCCTGTACGGATCCGGTTAATAATTCTCCATTGGCGTCTGGGGAGTTTGAAACCTTCTACCCGGTTGGAAGGGCTTTCAATCAGATGTGCATTGAATACTGATGATTCTTCCCACATAGTTTTCCATGCTTCTGAGATGTTAAATGAAGAGTCTTCAAGGAGTACTGCAGAGCGCCAAGGTGGTTTTCTTGACTTCAACCGTTGATTGCCTGCATTTGCTACATCAGTATGTATGGGTAGCTGGGGGTTCTTCTGAATGGTTTTCCAGATCTTCAGGAGAGCCTCTGATCTTCGAAGAGCTGGAGGTTGGATGTTACTTAGAACAGGTAACCATATAGTGGGTGTGCTACGTATACAGCCCGTAATCAGTCGCATTGTCTGGTTAAGTTGCACATCTATCTTCTTGGAGTGGACACTGTTTAGCCAAGATGGGCAGCAGTATTCAGCAACGGAGTATGACAGTGCCAGAGCAGTTGATCGTAAAGTTTGAGCGCTGGAACCCCAGGAGGTACCAACAAGCTTCTGAATGATGCTATTACGGGTCTTCACCTTTGCGGCCACGTTCGTGAGATGATGTTTGAAGGTCAAGGACCTATCAAGTGTTATCCCAAGGTACTTAGGCATGCTGCAGAACTGCAAAGTTTGTCCTCTGAATTTGACTTCTGGTTTGTAATTAGAGAACCTATTGCGTAAGTGAAATGCGGATACAACAGTTTTCTAATAATTTAGGCGTAGGCACCATTTCTTGAAATATGTGTCCAAGACTTCCAAGTCAGCAGTTAGTGTATTTTCAGCATCGGTGAAGTTGGAGTTCTGGGTTACCAAACAGATGTCATCAGCATATATGAACTTCCTTGAAGAAGTTTCTTGCAGGTCGTATATGTACAAGCTGAAAAGGAGAGGAGCTAGGACAGATCCTTGGGGTAATCCGTCATTTAATTTGAAGAACTTGCTTCTATCATTGCCATAGTAAACCTGGAAAAGTCTATTGCACAGCATGTTGTTAATTAGGTTTGTGAGTTTGAGACACGGAATGATGCTCACAAATTTCAGAAGGAGGCCTTCTCGCCATACTGTATCATAAGCGGCAGATAGATCCAAGAAAGCAGCTAGGCTTACAGATTTCTCCTCGTACCCATTTTCAATATGAGTTGTTAATGCAAACACTTGATCATTACAGCTTCTGCCAGGTCTGAATCCAGCTTGTTCTATTGGGATGCGGTTGTTAATAGTATCAAAAATTCTGTTGTAGATGAGTCGCTCAAGTAGTTTGTAAGTGACACTTAGTAGAGCTATGGGGCGATAACTTTCGACTTTTGTCGGATCTTTGTTCGGTTTGAGGATCGCTAATATTTTTGTTTTCTTGAATAATACAGGGAGATTTCCAGTATTAAGGATATCTGAAAAGAAGTTAGTAAGCCATTTAATTGTAGCTGGTCCACAGTGAGCGAGGAATTCAGGATAGATTCCGTCGAATCCAGCTGCTTTCCCAAGTTTCATGTTTGTGATGGCGACCCTGACTTCCTCTACAGTGAATAGAGTGGAAAGTTTTGAAGAATTCTGGGCTGCTCTTTTCTTGATTTTCAGCTGAGATTTGATTTCCTTTCTTGTCTGCTTATCTTTTGGGCTCATGGAATTTGAGATTAGATGATTGGCAAAGTCATTTAGCTTAATGGCAGTTTTCGATCTGATTGGTGTTGAGTTTGTTGGGTCTAGTTTTCTAATAACAGACCAAGCTTTCCGACTCGAGTGTGTGTGGTCGAATGATTCCACAGTTTCATGCCAGATCTTTTTTCTATTCTCATCTAGTGAATGTAGGAGGCCAGTAGCATTATCAGCAGATGGATTTGCTTCATATTTTTTCAGTAAGCTTTCACTATCCTCACTCCAACCGGGTGTGTATTCTTTACGATAACCTCTAGGAATACATCGTCTAGCTGCTCCTTTAATTATGCCGATAAATCGTGTGTAATTACTACATGTTGGCTTGATCCATCTAATGTTGGAGTCTGTTTGCTTTGCAAATTCAGACCAGTTTGCCTTCTTAAAGTTCCACCTTGGTTTTGGATGGGACTGTACAATTGGTACACATATCCCAGTCTCTAAAATAATAGGTCTGTGCTGACTGTGGGGGAAATCATTAAGTACCGAACGGCGTATCTGGCTATAGGAGTTTTGAAGCTGAGTTGTGAAACACAGATCAGGAGTATATCCTCTGTTCCAGCGACCTGAATGAAAAGTGGGTAAACTTTTACCATCAAAAATTAATTTTAGGTTTTCAGTTTCCATCCAATCACAGAGAGCTTCGCCATTACTGTCACTCTCGCAGTATCCCCAGAGACTATGATGGCTATTGAAATCACCCAGGAATAGAGTTGGGTGTTGCTGAGATGGAAAAGGAGGGGTTGGCCAGTTTACTTCAGGAGGCTTGTATACATTTACTATTGTTACACTATCAATTTTTGTTATAATTGTAAATATATTATTTTCACTGCTCACTGAAAGTACCTGATGATTTTTTATGTTATGCTTGACGTAAGTCGCTAGGCCGTACTTTTCATGGTTGTTCGAGGCTATTAATGTATATCCTGGTATTTTCCCTCTACTTCGTAGCTGTTGATCATCTGCTGTATGCGTTTCTTGGAGTGCAATGACATCGATGACAAGCGGGAAAACGACAAAGTGACGTCAGCTTGTGAAAATTTCTGATTGGCTCTTAAATATGCAGTTGGCTGTCAAAGATAAAATAGGCGACAGCCGACCACACGCTGTCGATTGTCAACTATCTACTACCGACATACAACTTCACATTGTGAATGACGCCAAAAGAGAGCACGGGTCTGACTTCAACTGCCGTCTGCCGTCTGCCCACTACCGTCTGCCGACTGCGCATTGTGGATAGAGCTTACCATTCGCGAGATCTTAAAATTCTTCACAAACTCTATTAATTGCATGCATACTATTAACCCATTTGCTGATGACACTCTCTTTACTACTTCTCTCGAGCAATACCTCCATCTGTCTTCATAGATTTCATCATTGACTGCTCTATCACCATATCCGTTGGAGTCCCACAACTTATCTTATTTGAACGTCTAATACAACTTTAGTAAATTTTAGAATAGCTTTTTCTCCGAAATGGTGAATCTTAAGGGGAAAAGGGTAAGGACAACATTTGTAGATTATTGCATGATATACAATTTTTGTCTGTTCTGTTTTTTTCATAATACTAACCGTTTAGCAATAAAATAAAATAAAAAACAATTTTTGCCTACTTTGACCTTGCATAATTTTTTGCACACATGAGATCGATGGGGACTTTTCACAATTTCTTTATAATGGTATCTCTAACGTTCATGCAAAAGTTCAGCTTCTTGGGAATTTATGCAAGGGTACCCCTATTTTTCGGGCTAAATTGACCGGGCTATGAAGCCTTAGGTACTGTACGCGTATTTGTGGTTGAAAATATTTTATCTTCAGAAAGATTTGTAAGTTTGCCAATGATAAATAAAACAGAGTCTGGAATCAAGCCACAAGCAGGTTTATATACCTCGTGCAGTTAGCCAAGTTAATCGAGCGCAACCAATCAGGAAATTACTGGCCACACGTGCAAGGAAGGACGACTCTGGGGGAGTCAAGCTTGTCTGATTGCACGAAGATAGCCGAGGACTTCCGATCTCGCACAAGCGATGGAGCAAGTCGCGTGCGAGGGGATCGTGGCAGCAAGCAAGGAGTGCGAGACACAAGCCAGACGCGTGTCGAAAGTAGCCAATGAGAAGAGGCGTTACTAAGAAGAAAGCAGTTAGCGCAATTAGCATATCTAATTACCAGCGAGATATTAACACATTAAAACATCAGAAAAGTTGTTAATATATAAATAAGAAATGTTAATAGATCATTGCAGCTAATTAAATGCTTAAATAAGGAATAATATCATATTCGCTATCATTTAGGAAAGTTTTTTATAAGGTGACGCCAACTTTATTGTCAGAGTGGGGGATAAGCGACATGAATCTCGGTTCTTATTGTTCATGACTTCATAGAGATTGGAAGTGTCCACAAGACTTCGCGACATTTTGAAAGAACAAAGCTTTAGAATTGAAAACGACTTTGAAGAAGAAAGTATATCTGCAAAACTTATATAATCAACGAGATTTATAAGTAATTACTATCTGCAATTATAAACAGTAACACGATAATATTGAAGAAAACTACGTGAAATTATTGAAAGCAACGCTTTGAGGTGATAGAAAATGTTAGTCTACAGTTATCACCATGTCAAATATTCTGAAGTTGAGAGGGGAAGAAACGATTAAATCTACAGTGATGGAGATGTGCCACTAAGATGCTTAAAGGAACATAGCTATGACAATGGCGAGGATATCTGAAATGGCATGATATAAACACCGTTTGGGTGATAAACACCTAATCTCTCCTTCGTCAAATAAATCTCAAACTACAAGTCATATCATCGAATTTAATGATGGATACTGATCTACCAGAACTGCGGCGGAGAAGAAAGAAGAATTCCTGTAGGAGTGCGGCTCGGGTGGACCCAGCGCAATTAAGAGAGAAAGGGCTTTCCCATCTCATTAAGAAGATTGCCAAGCTGAAAGGACGACTGCACGATGATGTTAGAGTTCGCATCCCGTTCCTGGCAGTTTGGACACTTCCTAGGTAGATCGAGCGGAGTCCCACACGACATCTTGAGGGGGCTATATCTCAGACACAATCCGTTTCTGACGAACGACGAGGGAAGTCCACTTCTAGACTGATCTACGCAGCACCAGGTAGTCAATAGACCAACGAAGTATCCTATTTTGTAGAATTGTAGAAACTTTTGAGAATATCCGACAACTTAGTATTTTAATGCAATTTTTCTTAATTTTCGAATTGTTATTTTATTACTTTTCGATTTGATATTTTCGTCGATATGTTAGGTAGTATTTTCATTTTGGATTTTCATCGATTTTTGGATTTGTAAGTGATTTTTGTGATGATCTAGGATTGCTATTTGGAATTTAGAATTTTATGCGAGTTCGAATTCACTTGAAGGGGATTTTATCGTTTTAGCTCGAATTTTATTGTTTAATGGATATTGTATTTTAAAAATGAATTTGATCAGTTTTGTAATGACGGAAGTTGAATGGAAATATGTTCCAAAGATAATATACAGAGGTATATGTTTAACAATGTGATCGTTGATGATCTATTTTAAAGATATGATCAAAGTTATAATCTGATAAATTGTTTAACAGATCTGGTGATAAATATTTATTTACATTATTTGCGAATATTAAAATATGGAACTTTATAAGAATAGTAACAGAGTAAGAATAGAAATAATATTGTAATATGAATATAAGTAAATGCAAGCTACGACATTAAATTAATAGTCAAAATTTTAAGAAATACTTGAGAGAAATATATTAGCTGAGTGCAGATAACATGAAAAATATTATTTAGAAGATGAATGTAATTTATTATCAAAGGAATAGTATTTTATTATATTACCTGTTAGGATAAGTTTTCGAATGAACCATTATTGTTATCAAATGAGTTGAAACTGCTATACGAATTTTGTAACGAGTAAGAATGTATTTAAAGAATACTATTTAATGTGAGGAAGGAACTGCGAAGTATATCCTGTAAAGATATTTATTTTATATTTCCGAATTGGCGGAGGAACATGTTGAATTTATGATAATGAGTACAGTTATATCAGTGTGTCATTTGTGAAGGAAAATCTGTTAAGACAGATGTGCATAAGATTTTTATGATTGAAGGAAAATATCGATAAGAAGCAGTAGTGTTGTATGGACGTATTCGAAGTTATCGAGATAGACTCAATTGGCTGAGTTCTATTTAAATGGTTCTGAGTTGACGTTAAATTAAAGGTAATTATTCTACGTGAAAGAAAGTCTATTTTTATTAAGTATTTTTATTTTTACGATAGACCAGTGTGGAAGAAATTTTAAACTATGTCTATACTTAACTGGACGGATTATAGAATCCCAGATTGCAACATTGTTACCGATGAAGACATAGTCATGTGCAAGATTTTCATAATTCTAAAGGATTTTAATTGAAGGAAGAAGTTCTAAGGCAGTTAGTGTCAATATTTCATGTTGGAAATAGGCATTTTGCCAAGTGTATATAAGTTCTTGAAGATGTCAGTTGACGAACTTCATCTTTTTTGTATACAAACCGTGTATATTATTTATAGGAAATTTTTAAGGGTTATATTTTGTGCGTATTTTTAAGTTAAACTTATAGTAGGTTTTATCGCTTCTACGGAAGTATTTTATGACGATAGGATGCGGGAGTTAGAATGTATAGAGTAACGAATAGTATTTGTAATGACGGAGATCTACGTCATGGGTAAATTCATTTTATTTTGCGGGGATTTTGTAAATTTAATGACATTAATTTATTTTTGTTGTTAAACTCCCGTTATTCAGGGCACAGCAGTTGTTTGCTTTTATTTTATTTTTTTGAATCTATTTGAGCATAGAAAAGCATTACTAGGATTTATTCATGGTTTCTTCATGAAACACATATGTAATTATTTTGGTTCTAACACCGTTTATGCAATGTTAAATGTTTTTTGAACGTAAGTTTTAAATATTTTATGTTTGAATTTTGTTTGTGTTTTCATGTCGTTTAATAAATGACAGGCACGTGCTTCCGTTTTCCTGATCTTTTTATAGAAATTTGGCATTGTCTTTCATAGTTTAATGATTGAGGAATGTGCTATAGGGTGGAGGTATTCCCAAGGACCTGATCCATATCCTGACGCCCGAGATTTTCTTTGAATCTCGTACTCCTGAGTAGTTTAGAGATCCTTTTGTTCTGTAGTTAGTTACTATAGCACAATAAGTTGTAAATCCCTGTTCTTTATCCTGAGTGTTTTGGCCAAGTAGCATTGTGTGGTTTTTCAGCCGGGAACTTCAAGATCAGAGGCGGCCGGTGATATCGGACGCACGGTCGCCGCCCCTCCACCCTCCTCCTGCAATGCAATGTTCTTTCTGCTTGCCGCTAGGGCGCACTCAATGATTTGCCTTCGCAACTAAGTTCCTCTTCTTACCGGCAGATGGCTCCTGAAACTCGTTAGGACTCAGCGGAAATCGCCCGCTTGGTAATTTACGTTGCCATGACAACGAATACCTCCATGTATCCCCTCTCCCGCAACGACAGGCAGCAAGTGGACTCAGTTTACTTGCGTCTGATGCCAAGCTAACTACAAGACTGAGAGTGCATTAGTAACAACATGAAAGTGCGGGAACTTAAAGAAACTGTGTTTAGCTCATTGAGCTTATCTGAAAAAGTTGACTTAAAGAACAGTGGTCGTCCAGTGCAAGTATTGAATATAACGCAAGTTCAAGCTGCGTGTAGGGCTCATGGCGCGATCACACGTAAAGTTGATGCGTCCATATATAATAAATGTTTTGGTTGTGTGGTTGTGAGGACAGTAAAGCTTTCTTCTGCTTTGTGTGTTTACTGTATGGAGGTGGTGACAATTGGACAAAAGAAGGAGTAAATGATTTGAAGCATCTACATGTGAAAATAAAGAAACATGAGAAATCAACTATACATCAGCATAATACTGTCAGTTTCCAACTTCTCGGAAGATGTAACAATGCCGAAAGTTTAAGTAGTGCGCATATGGAGGCTGATCGTGCTCATAATGAATTGGTTACAAAAAATAGGGAGGTTCTGTCAAAAATAATTGATATTCTGAAATTGTGTGGTGCATGTAATCTGCCTTGTCGTGGCCACGACGAATCGGCTTCCTCGCATAATAAAGGTGTATTTTTGGAGTTAACAGAATACAGCAAGAATCTTGATCCACTGTCACGTACACATTTTAAAAATGCAAAGGTTTTTAAGGGTACCGGTACTTCAAAAACAATTCAAAACGAGCTCCTGGAATGTATGTTTCAAGTTTGTAGGGATTTCATAACAAACGAAATCAGGCAGTCATCATTCTTAGCATGCATGGTTGATGATACTACAGATGTATCGACTCGGACCCAGAGAGTGATTGTGTTTCGATACGAATTGAACGGAACGGTACACGAGCGTTTCTGGGGATTTTTCAATGCAGAAAACCATACTTCAGTAGGTTTATCAAAATGCATTTTAGAAGAATTGCAACTTTTATTACAAGACCATTCCGAAAAAATGGTTGCACAAACATATGATGGTGCTGCAGTTTTTCGAGGACATTTAGTTGGTGTCTATGTCATAGTAAAAAATGTCTATAAAATTGCGCATTATATTTACTGCTAAGCACATCAGTCGAACAGGCTCCTGGAAAAGGCGTCATCGAGTGTTTCCATTGTAAAAGGTTCTTTTTTTTGTAAATCTCAAAGGCATGTCAATTTTCTTCTCGAATTCTCCAGAAAGAACAGCCACACTCGATAACGTATGCAGCGTAAGAATACCAAGAGTGTGCGAGACCAGGTGGAATTTTCGTTGGAGGTTGGTCAGGACAATTTTTAAGAATCAAGACTCAATTCTGCAGTGCTTTAAAAACATTCAATCTGAGGCTTCAAAACCTCATACCGCTGAAACAGTGTCCCAATCTGCCGGATTTATTAAGTGGCGGAATGATGATACCTTCTTATTCTGGTTAAATTTCTTCAATAAAGTGATGCCTCATGTGGACATTTTATATGCTCAGTTGCAAAAGGTCGAAACAGACGTTGCGAAAATACAACATGCACTTAATTGGTTTGAGTCTGCATTGATGAATATCAGACACAGGTCGCCGAGTTCAATCCAGACATCACAAGAGCCATTACCAAAACGGCGATGGGGAAGCTCCGCACAAGTTTTAAATGCCGCCGCAAGAGAAATATGTGATTACATACTCGCTGAGGTGAAGATCGATTTGAGTTCAGAAATCATCTTTCAGGAGCCAAATTGTTCCTGCTCGAAAACTATGACGACTACAGGAAACGGCAGCCTGTTGAAGATGTAAACCGTTTTTGTGATGCTTTTCCAGTAATTGACAGAGATTTCGTACGCGAATTGCGTGTTTTCTACTCTCGGCCACAGTTCTCTCCAAATGTCAACATATCCGGGTGTTTAAAAACTCTTGATTTCCTTATTTCTTTTGGACTAGACACTACTGTATTTAAGGAAATAACAAAGGCATTAAAAATATTAGTGACAATGCCAATGACAACATGTGAAACTGAAAGATGTTTTTCGACGCTGAAGTTGATAAAATCATATCTACGCAATTCTATGGGGGAGGACAGGATAACAGCTTTAGGGATGCTGTCAATTGAGAAAGAAATGGTGAAAGAAATTCCTAACTTCAACAATAAAGTGATAGAGAAGTTCATTAGTGATACTGACAAGTCCAGAAGAATGGAGTTCCGCTACAAATTAGTGCTTTTGTGAGGTAAATAGAATTATATTGAAATATGCGTATTTTATACGGTTGAGTCCCCCTTCGGTAAAATTCACGAGCCACTACTGTTCAAGATACTACAATTCATTTTCCAGCAGCGGATATTGGTGGATCATTCCAGGTATAAGGGTACAGTACATTAAAAAAAAATCCTCTCGGCACGCCGGAAGGCGGAGGTAGATTTCACCGGGCAAACTAGGCAAAATATGTAGGTTTTCGTAGGAGGATCAGACTTCATTTATTGCAAGAAAGTATTCTACAATTGGAGGTTAATTATCTATTTTTTTCGTTTTTGTATGCATATTTTTATCACTTTACTAGCTGACCCGGCAGACTTCGTACTGCCTGAATCGATAAATAAAAGGCTTAAAATTTTATATAAAATAAACTTAAAACAAACAAAAGTAAGCCAAAATTAATTTTAAAAAATGCTCGCAATGAATGAAGTTTTATTATTATTTTCGATTAATTACACATGATGTTGCTTACTTACAAAACAGAGTTTTCCTGAAATACTGGCTATTTATAAGGTTTCAATTTGATATTGACAGACACACACAGTTATGACACATTCTGTTAATCAATTTAAAGCTTTCTGATAAACTATAGTTTTGTTTTCTGGTGCGTAAATAAACAAAGATGACGGTTTTCCGACGCGCGAACACGCGACCAATAATTGTCCATGCGCGAAACAGGGAAACACCAAGTTGATTCCGCAAACTTCCAACGACTGGCCTTGCGATTTATTTATGGTCACCGCAAAGGCCAGATGTACTGGAAATTGTAAACGTTTAAAATCGAATGGTAAATCCGTTGGAATCATCGGTATATGCGGGATCAAGACATCCTCTCCTTTGTATTTTCCTTTTATGATTGTTGCCTCAATGACGTTATTCATCACCTTTTTCACAGCCAGTCTTGTTCCATTGCACAGTCGAGGTTGATTAATGTTACGCAGCATAATGACAACTGATCCTACTTTTAACTGTAAATTGTGAGGTGGTAATCCAGGCAATTCCAGTGAATTTTAAAACTCCGTGGGATAGTTGACTACGTCATCCTGGTTCATAACGGTGTCGACTGATTTGAAGGAAACCAACTGTCCCGGAAGAAAATTCTGAATGGTCGCATTGACATCCTCGACATCTTTATTTTTCGCCGCCAATATTGCTGGTTTACCCAGCCAATTATGGTTATTGAACTGTTGCGCTATACCTGAGAAAACACGCTGAATAAGCTCCTCTTTTGAGTCTGTGATGTGACAGAAATCTGTGGGTAATGTGATGAATCTGGTCGAGGTGTCCACTGCGAATTTATTATTTCCAATGTCTAACAACTGCTTCGCAAACAGATTTGCATTTTCATCTTGTGGCAAAAATACTCGCATGCTAGTTTTTAATTGGAGTGTCTTTACGTACCGCCACAAATTCGATGATTTTAGGCATGCGTTTAGTTCATCAGCAACAGTTGATCAGGGAATAACTGGAAGAGTCTGACGAAAATCACTTGACAACAGAATCATGGCCCCACCAAAAATATTTCGGTTGTCACGAAGATCTTTCAACGATCTGTCCTCTGCCTCCAGTGACCTCTTATGGGCCATTGTGCATTCATCCCAAACAATCAATTTGCATACCTGTAGGATCTTGGCCATTGCGCTATTTTTGGCGATGTTGCAAATTGGTGTTTCGTTGATTTGCATGTTTAATGGTAATTTCAATGCAGAATGTGCAGTTCGCCAGCCTTCTAGCAGAGTCGCAGCTATTTCAGATGAAGCCAACGCTAGAGCTACATCATTTCGCGATCTGATCCTCGCAAAAAGCAATGAAATTAAGAACGTTTTTCCGGTTCCTTCGGGAGAATCAAGGAAATAAATTCCCCCAGATCCACTGTTCACAGCTTCTATCAAAGTGTCGTACGCAATTCTTTCTTGTTGATTTAATTGTGGAACATTTGTACGAACTGTTTCGACCAATGCTTCAATGTCGTACTGTTGTTCTCTTTGCAACTCGTGGTTAAATGCATAGTGCATACAACGATTGGGTGCTGTCAATCCCAAACACGACAATACTTTATTTGCCATCAATAAACACATATCTTCTATCATGATCAATGTCTCATTGTAAATTTCTGCAGTCATTTGTGGTGTAGGATTCAAAGTTTGACGGCTCACACGATGCAAAACATCCTCAGACATGTCATCTCTATACTTAACCCACAAATCTTTTGGATGCGAGGGTAAACATGTCGATATGATAATCGCAAACAATGTACGAATTTGGTGCGGCGATGAAGATATTACGGAATCCTTGAGCGTAACATCCCAGTGCGAATCGTTCTCGAGTAAATGTAATAGTTGACATGCCTCACGGTAAGTCGCACACAGCTGTCCATTAACTGTTCTCAGTTGTTTAAACGATGTCGGACCACGAACATTCACCAACAACAACCGCAAATAATAACATTCATCGTGATTTGGATGTACTGTGTAGATGCGACCCAGAGCGTCTGAATCAAATACATTTGGATGTCCTTCAACTGGTGTTCCTTGTTTTCGACGCTGAAACGATTTCGATTATGCATTCCATGTGTAATAGCGTGGCATGTCAGCATACAGCAAAGTGCGAGCAAAATCATCAGTTTGACAGAGTGTGAAGAAACTTGTTAATGTTGTCGACGGTGGACGTGCCACTCTGTCTGCCACTCTCGTTGACCATTTTCTAAATGGACTGCCAAATGGACTACTGTAGGGTGTCTTTCATGGATCGCAAATGAAAAGATACGCCAAATTGCTTCGTTGCTACTTATATAGCGACCCATCTGGTACTGTGATACTTCGTCATTTGCATTGGTTACAGCGAAGACGGCCATATCGCTACCTTTGTCAACATATTTACATATGTTCTTTATCGATTTCACAGAGTTACAATATTCCACATTGATGTGAGTCTCAAAAGCTTTGGACAATATTGGCGAGTATGGCACAATGCAACGATTGTCTACATCAACATTTTGTCCTCTTACCTTCACAACTACCGATCGCCCATTGTCCGCAACTGATCGCCGACGATACAATGGGTATCCATCATTTCCCGTTATGGTTTCAGCAATCAGGTCTCTTGGGTATCGCTTGGAACATTTGCCGTCGACCATACAGGGTGATTTGTAGTTGAAAACTCCGCAAGGTCCATGTATCAAGTGTTTGGTAACTACTGCATGCAAATTTTGGGTCAACTGTTTCATCAGGAATTTCAGCTGAGATTATGTAATCAATCTCATCTGGCCTTATTTTGTCCAATAACCATACTAAAATGTGCGCATGTGGCAGACCACGCTTTTGCCATTCTACAGAGTACATCCAACAACGGACTTGGTCATACACGCAATGCTTTATGAAGAAATTTATGAGAGATTTTAATTTTTGTTTAGAAACTCTGGCAGTGATGTCATGTATATCAACTGGTGTTTGGCTATGTAGCAATTCCCTCTTGATTTCGGACCATTGTGGGTTACAGGTGAATGTAACAAATAAGTCTGGGCGGCCATAATGCATAACATATGACATAGCATCCTGAGCATATTCGTGCATGTGGCGCGGGCTTCCTATGTAAGTAGCTGGCAAAATTGTCATTCTTCCCACATTATTCACATTGCCATCGGCATTTATAGCATCGCAGAGATTAATGTATTCCTCTGATCGAAGCTGCCGTTGGTTCAAACGGATGTATGTCGATCGGTCTAAATTTTGACATACATGTCAACGGCAAACTGAAGAAAAAGTCGTCGACACATCAAAATATGATTTACTTCACCTTCACGGATCATGAGTCTGTATGAATAGAAATTCATAGCACTAACTTTTTGTTGGTTTCAGCACCTGCAATCAAAAATGACAAATTTGTAATTTGTTAGTTAGATGAATTGAATTTTAAAATATTATTTAATCTTGTTCAACCTAGTTACCTGTTACTTGATTTACCATTTTGATATTAAAATGGTATCCATCTTCCCCCTGCCAGAAGAACAAAGGGTATTGTAACGCATCATAAGTCCTGTGTGTTTCAGATACACGTTTTGAATCATTATTCCGACGATGGAGCACAATATCTCTAGATTGTAAATTTTCTCCCACAATGACAACAGCCACTTCGTCAATGGTAGGTGAATTAAACCTCCTTGTGTGTTCACCGGCAGGTGTTTTGTCAGCTCGAATGACAATATTATGGCTGTCAGATGGCATCCGATCCAAGGCTATTTTGAACATTTTTACTAAATTGTTGTTCTGATGAAAAACATTTGTAATTCTTGGACAATGTTTCTCTTCACTGTTGGATTGTGAGCACAATGCTTATCAGCTTCCGCATCTGAATTGCCCATAAAATAAATTTGTAAAAATTGATTATCTGCATCTGGTAGTGGTAACAGCGCCCCCAGTAAGTGATAAATTTGTCCTTGTGTCTGTAATTTTTAAAGATTTGTCCAATAATTATTTCCAAGATATATTTTAATACAAACTTGAATATTAAAAAAATATATTATGGTATAATACCTTGAAAGTGGGCATGAAACTGTCCTGTATAATATGTGTAGCGCCAAACGATGTCATCTGGAAACGGCTGTTATATTTCTGAATGTTGGCCAAGAAGTGCTTGGAATCATTTCCAATCCCAGAAAATAAAGAGCGTAAAGGATCTGGTGGTGGGACCAATTGTGGCAATTTTACTTTGCCTCCAGCACAACATAATCCAGTAGATTCACCACTGTATTTTAACGCCTTACAATATTTACAAATTATTGTCATTTCCCCAATTGTTACCGATTTGTCGGCACAATAATCTATTGCCGGATCATAGTGGAATGCAGCTCGTTCCAGAATCACAGGAGCACTGCGTCTGCGGAATCGCTCAATTTCATTATGTCGTGCTCGCTGTTGTTGTGTTTGATGTGCACGAACTCGTTGCATTCTAAGCCTATCTACTTCATTGTCACTCACTAAAGAACGCAATTCTGACATAGCAATACGACTATTTTCTTTATCTGTCTCTCTCTGGTCATCAGTGCGGTTAGCACGTGAGGTAGCTCTTCGCACATTTGATTGACTGCGACGACCTAAGTTAGGTCGTCTTCTCCTCGGCATCGTAAATTGTAATTAATCAAAGTGAGAAAAGTTCTCGCGCACTATCACAAAAGATCAACAAAAAAAGGGCACATAACGTGAAATGTCACTATCACAAAGGATCACCGAAGTAAAGAAAGTTCTAGTTGATTGTCAAATGTCAAATATTATGGTTGCGTTCAGAAATTTAATGTGTGACAAAACTTAAGGTTTATCAATCTACATGAAAATAATCTGAAAGATAGTTAACAACTTTCATATTTATTCACCTTTTAAACTTTCACTGGACTACCACAAATAATTCAAGACCAAAATTAGCCAAATTGGGTAAAGCTGGCGTTGTAACTTTCTCTGTAGAAGTGCTTTTGGATTCCCAATATTTTTTCTTTTTCCGTTGACCTCCTCTAAACTATTGTACAATTGATTTACTATCTCAAAAAAATCATGGGAGCGTGCTCAAAAGCTCACCAAAGTTTCATCGCAATGAAATGAATGGTATATGAACGCATACGGGACTTGGTTGAAACGATTCCTGTGCTGTCACTCTTTAATGCAGCTCGTTCCAAAATCACAGGAGCACTGCGTCTGCGGAATCGCTCAATTTCATTATGTCGTGCTCGCTGTTGTTGTGTTTGATGTGCACGAACTCGTTGCATTCTAAGCCTATCTACTTCATTGTCACTCACTAAAGAACGCAATTCTGACATAGCAATACGACTACCAATTGTATAATGGATTTACTAAATCGGAATTTTTTGCGGTAGTGGAAACAGCATTTCTCCAAATTTCATTGCAATCGCATGAATGGTATATGAACGCATATGGCATTTTTTTAACGATACGCGCGCCGTTACTCATTTGTTGAATCAACCCGTGCGCTATCTATTGTAAAAAGGATTTACTAAGTCAGAAACCTTTCCTGGAGTGTGCACAACAATACAACCAAAGTTTCATAGCAATCGGATGAATGGTATATCAACGCATACGGGACTTTGTTTAAGCGATTCGCGTGCCGTCACTCATTTGTTGAATCTACTCGTGCGCTAAAACTTTCATATTTATTCACCTTTTAAACCTTCTCTGGACTTCCACAAATAATTCAAGACCAAAATTGGCCAAATCGGTGCAGCCGTTCTCGAGTTTTAGCGAGACTAACGAACAGCAAATCATTTATATATATATAGATTGTCTTGTCTTCTTGTCATTTGGGGTTCATTTTTATACTTGTGAACACAATGTCCTTATGCAAGGTTTGGAACTGATGTGTAACTATCTAACAGTCTGTTACTTCTTCACGCAAAATTTTATCTCCCGCAGAGATGTTGGTTGGTTCCTCAGTTTAGGGGCTGTGACAACATGGTCATATAACCCCGTGTACATTGGGCGTGTGTAGAATCTGTCTGATAAACGGTGTTAATTGCGATGACTGAATTAGTCTGTGATTCAGGTAAGGTCTGCAGACGGTCGATTTTTAGTAGTAGTTCTTAATTTTGTACCATATACTAACGTCAAGGACACCTAGCTGTGAACTTGGCTACTAGATGCCACCGCATCCAGCAACTTGCAACGAACGTTGGAACTTCCCCTCCAAAGGAAAGCATGCTGAGGGATTTTTAGCGCTCTTAGAAAATCCGACGACTTTGGCCGGCTTTGAACCAGCGATCTTGGGCGTAGAAGTTCAGCATGCTACCAGTTAGCCGCTTCCCACAGTTCCGATACCGAAGTCGCTTCCCACAGACAGATGGAAAAACTGAATGTGATCTCGTGCAGTGGCGTTGTCATAGCAACTGCTGATGGCTCAACCCTTATCAATTTAGTAAAAGTCCTCTCGGCACGCCGGAAGGCGGAGGTATATTTCACCGGGCAAACTTGGGGATAGGTGAAAATAGGCAGAATCTGCAGGTTTTCGTAGAAGGATCAGACCTCATTGATTGCGAGAACGTTTTTTATAATTGGAGCTTAATTAACTTTATTTTTCGTCATTTTATGCATATTTTAAACATTTTATTGTCTTATGGGGACGGTAACGTTCTTGTCATTTGGGGTCATTTTTATACTTGTGGTCACACTGTCCTTATGCAAGGTTTCGTCACTGATGTGTAACTATCAAACGGTCTGTTACGTCTTCAGGCAAAATTTTATCTCCCGCAGAGATTTTGGTTGGTTCCTCAGTTTAGGGGCTGTGACAACGCGGTCATGTAACCCCGTGTACTTTGGGTGAGTGTAGAATCTGTCTGATAAACGGTGTGAATTGTGATGGCTGTATTAGTCTGTAATTCAGGTAAGAACTGCAGAGTTCAATTTCAAGAAGTAGTTCCTAATGTTGCTACCAGATACTACCGTCAACGACACCTAGCTCTGAACTTGGCTACTAGATGCCACCGCAACCAGCAACTCACAACGAACGTTGGAACTTCCCCTCCAAAGGAAAGCATACTGAGGGATTTTTAGCGCTCTTAGATAATCCGACGACTTCGGCCGGCTTTGAACCCGCGACCTTGGGCAAAGAAGTTCAGCATGCTACAGTACCAGTTACGTCACCGAAGCCGCTTCACACTTAGTCGGATGGAAATCTGAATCTGATCTCGTGCAAGTGCGTTGTCATGGCAACGTCTGATGGTTCATCCCTCATCAATTTAGTAGTGTTGCCATGGCAACCTCTGATAGCTCTTGGCATTTTCTTATAATTCCGAAATCATTTTTCTCATCCCTTGGCGTAATGGTGGGTCATATCAAAAATTCTTTCAGACAAAAGTTTTAGGTAATTATAAGGGGAATATTGTCCATTTTGTACGGTTTTGATATTGTGCCTATTAAGAGAGATATGATTAATGTTTCCCGAAAAAAAACACTTTTCCCACCCCTTTGGTCAATGGTTGGTGCTATAAAAAAACTCTTCAAACATAACTTTTTGGGCTTTATCCGACACATAGTATGAACTTTGAACGAATTCGATATTTCATTAAGAGAGTTATAGCAATATTTCACTTTTTCGAAAAAAAAAAAAGCCCCCCATTTTCACCCCCTTCGACCGATTTTGCCCAGTAACGAACTTGACCGAGATTTTATAGGTATACATATTCGGTAAAAAATTCAAAGTGATTGGTGCAAAATTACGGCAGTTATCGTGTCCACAAGAAACTGATATACATACATATATATACATAAATTATATATAAACTTTTGAACTGACGGTGGTTTTGGGGTCTGGGGGATGTGAAACGCGAAGATATGTCGAAATTTTCCGGAAATCGAAACATGGTACCCATTGCAATAGTTAGCTTTCTAATGAAATCTACCTAATATCTAACAGGACCAAACTATGACAAAAGCAGAGAAAGGCAACCGCACAGTAGTTATGGAAACAAAACAATAGACTTCTTGAGTCCCGCAGCAAAGCCGTGACCCACGACCACGTGGACAGCTGCAACGTAGGTTTGAATCCTGGCGTTGACAGCGGCTATCTTGAGTGCAGGTTTTCCACTCTCCTTCCAGGCAAATTCGGGGATAGTACCTTTATCCAAGTCCCGGGGCATCTACCCCATCCCTGTCCCTAATACAGCTTCTCACCCCTCCAAGCATATGCTGGGATAGTACCTTATTCCAAGTCCGGGACACGTAGACCATCCCTGTCCCTAATACAGATTCTCACAGCACTACAGTCATCACCAGCTTTTAGTGCCCGAGTGTCCGAGGACATGTTCGGCTTGCGAGGGGCTGTAGTTGCTTCAAGCGGACATCCATAGGGTGAGCTACAAGTTCCGTTCAATTTCAAGTAGTTCCAACTTTCGCTACCAGATGTCAATGATACCTAGTGGTGAACTTTGGAACTTTGATAGAGCGTTCCAACGAAATCTAACCTAGAAATTTAGCTTCACACAAGTTTAATTAGTGGAAGGATCTTTTACATGCCATAAATCTATGACATGGGACCGCCGGCTTTACTTCCCCTCCGAAGGAAGGCATACAGAAGGATTTTAACGCTCTTAAAAATCCGACAACTTCGGCCGAGTTTGAACCCACTATCTTGGGCACAGCAGTTCAGCATGCTAACAACTACGCCAGCGAAGCTGCTAGCAATGTAGTTATGAGATAGGAAAAGATCCGACCAATAAATTCCAAAATGAAGTAAAATGTGTGAGCAATGAAGTCTCACAGAGGCCGAAAAAACAAAAGTACTGAGTATGAACCCAAAACTAACCGTCATTAAGATCATCAACTCAAAATCGTTTTGATTATGTTTCCGAGAAACTGTACCAACGGTTTGGATGCCAGAAACTCTTTGATTGCAATTGAACGTCAATTTGTCGATTTATTGCCTGTTTCTTTATGTACGCAATCTAATTGGGTGTTTTCTTCGAATGGTCTTGGCGTGTTTCACTGAAATGACCACCGCCAATAGTTGCGGGTATAGTTTTGGTCCGTGCATAGTTCGAGGTTATTATCAATATTCTATGTATTGTCTGGTGTAAGTCCATGAGTTTTGGCCTCAGGATTTGCCCGACTGGCGATCGATATTCAAATATTAGAAGACATTTTTCAGGTTATTTAATTATTGGTTCGATTTTAGGTTTAGCCAGTATAGGTTCGATACATTATATTCAGGTTCCATATTCTTCTTCTTCTGCTTCTTCGCGAATGGGTCGCTTAGGACCACGCGAAATCAACACTTTCTAGCCTTCCTGTTGGCCCAGTATTCGTTCATTCGCAACGAGTGAGTCTGTTTCCGTTGCTCTGACCATCGATGTTGTGTAGTCTCGTTCTCTTCTTCCTCGAAACCCTGCGTCTGAGTGATTTTCCTGATTTCCATATTATATATTTTAGGGTCGATATTTTGTTCAAACGTCGTGGTCACCAGTATCATTTAACTGTATTGGAATAAGATCACACGCCCTTGTATGTCAGGACAACATTCATTGAACAATGGAAATATACTCGTACATTCTTTTCTGACAAGGTTGCTGTACATAAACAGTCCTAGAATACTGGGGTCATACGAAGTACCTGAAGTTGGTTGGTTCCTCAGTTTAGGGGCTGCGACAGCGCGGTTATATAGCCCCCGTGCAGGCCCGACGAGAGGGGGAGGGGGGGGGGGGTCAGACATTGATTTATTATTGCCTTGATGTGACTTGAATTTAATGAATGCAATCAACTGTCTGTGAACAAAGTTACGAGGATTGAAAAACTTATTCTGTCAAGTGGACAATATTTTCCTTTACAGAGCGCTGGTGGGAAGAACAATTGTCTCAAAGCGGTCTACTTAGGCGATGTCGCTTCGCTATGTATTGTTCTCAGATTCTACATTTAGCGTATGCGGCTTATGCACCAATCCTTCAAATAACTTGCTCATCCCTTCACTTATTTCGCCAAGGCCACGAGAGCCTGGGCTGCCCTAGTGTGTTTGGTCAGCTAGCTCAGGAGTTTCATGTTTGTTGCGTCACATCGAGCTTAAGGTATGTTTAAACGTTGCGAAAAAAAATCTACATTTGTCAACCAACTCGTTTGAGATTTTTACCACAAAGCACACACCATCTGTTCTATCTTCACAATAAAAAATAGTTTAATGAAAAAAAAACACATAAATTTTCAAAATGTGATAAAATTTCCAAAAATTTTTTGCCCGGATTTTTACTTCACTAAGTTGAAGTATACCCTTCATAGAATGTTGTGAACTAGGATCTTTAAATTGTCATTTATAGATAAGGAGCTAGACAATAAATTTGAAAAAGACGTTTAAAATTAATTAATTATAATAATTAAAATAATTATAAAATTACCTTGATTCTCAACATGAAAATAGTTCTAGTTTACAACATTCCCACATTCATTAGCTTTAATTTGATGTATTAAAAAATTCCATACCTCTACTGTAAGGTTATTTATGTTTATTTGAAGTATACGAAGTGTACAAAAATGTAATATCAAGAAACACATCACTGAAGTTTTAGAACCATGTTGTGAACATAACACACTCACTTGGGCTTCTTAGAACTCGCCTGCTCCATAGGTTGGTCCCTCTTTTTGAAGTTTCTTGTCTTTTTTGAGTTTTCTTCTGCCTCTCAGGTACCGCTCAATATTTACAGAAGATAATTTGGAGTGAGAAGTACTAGCCTTTACATTACGCCTACCTTCTGATTCGCTATTTACATTGACAGCACTATTAACACTGACATTCATCTTATTGTGTCTGTTCCCTTGATATTTCCGCTTTTTCTTCGCACCAGATCGGCTTTTAGAACCCATTTTATACGCACTCACAAAGAAAAGCTCACAAGTCACAATGAGAGAGATCACACGGACACAAGGTAGCTGACATATTTGTTTATGTCTGTTGCTCGGCAATGGAATCCTACACCAAAGAGGTTATTCAAACACTGAAGTCTTTGGAATATACAAGTAATGACATCTATTGTCCACAACCAAAACTAAGAACTATATACCCAGAAGGAACGCAAGGAGGGAGATTCGAAAAAGAAAATCTGACAAGATATTCACTGTAGGATGTAGGCAGGACACTTCAGCCACTCCCCATGACACGTGCGCATGAGGCTATTTAAGTCTTATTTTCAGGCACTTACAGTTGGAATATATGTATGAATTATATCTCATTTTGAAGAAGATATATCTAGCTTTCATTTCCGATGAAAAAAATTAAAAGAAATTTTTTAGCGAAAAATGACATTTTCAACGTTGGAACACACCTTAAGTTAGGCTAGATATTTAGAGATATTAGTGTTTGAAATGAATATATTATCTAGCTAGACGTATCGTATGCCGTGCAGGCAGGTAAGTAAAATAAATTTTAAATTAGCGTCCACACAGTAATTCACTTTACAGTTATTGTTGATTTATGGGGCTGAACAGCGTGGTCATCGTTTCCTAGTAATTCACTTTCGCACTATGTGAAAAATTATCATTGCTGGCTAAATATCTTGCGAAAGGGTGGGATGATTCTGTCGTCAAACGTAGATCGAAAAAATGAATGCGAAATTGTTCATCTTCTCGTATACTGAGTTGAGAAAACAATGCTAACATGAATAATCTGTATGTTTAGGTGAAGTATAATTATTATTATTACTGGTTCATTCAATACGATCAACAATCCTAGGTACTTGGGTTCGTGCGCAAATCATTTCTGATTAAGGGATTTATTGAAATCCTACATTACTATTGGTACGAGAGTTGGGAAATGTATACAAATGCTGAAACTAAAGTAGCATTCGAGTATTTTTCTGGACTGAGTGATTAATTATCCAAGAGAAAAATCACAATTAGACTAGGGCACTGAACTTTGTTTTCGAATTCCTCTCAGTGGTACGGGCAGATGACCTAGCTGTTCCACCCCTTAAAACAACAATAAGTAACGTCAGTGGTGTGCATGGCGCTGGAGAAATTAATATATTGCAGTAGGCAACCGCAAACGACACAACTATAAAAGCGAAGAAATTACGGTCCGGTAGGCCTAAATACAAACGAGCATATTGTTTTTACGATTATCACTGAAGTTCTAAAATCATTGATATCAAAGAGGATCTGCAGAACTTTAAACAGTATAGTGAATTTAATGAAAATTATTACCTTGTTTTCGATGGCTTTACTCTGATATTTATTTCCGTTAATTGAAAATAGTGCATTGGTACGCGCTTGTCTGGTATAAACATTGAATTTGCGTGCATTCCCCCAGTTTCACTGTTGTATATTTTACATACCAACATTAACTTACTTATGGTTGGTTGGTTGGCTCTTAAGTTTAGGGGCAGCGACAACGCGGTCATGTACCCCGTGTACTTCGGGTGTGTGTAGAATCTGTCTGATAACCATTGTTAATTGTGATAACTGTATTAGTGTGTGTTACCTGTTTTTAATTCAAGTAAGGACTGCAGACATTGAATTTTCAAGTAAATCCTACTTTTGCCGCCAAACGCCACCGTCAATGACTACTAGTTCTGAACTTGGTTTCTAGATGCCACAGCAGTCGGCTCCCGGTGACGAACAATGCCACCTATGAGCGTTAGTCGAATGTAACCTATAATTTAGCTTCACACAAGTGTAATTAGTGGAAGGTTCTTTTTCATGCCATAAATCTGTGTCATGGGACCGCTGGCTTTACTTCCGCTCTCCGAAGGAAATCATACTGATTTATTTTTAACGCTTTTAAAAAATCCGACAACTTCGGTCGGATTTGAACCCGCTATCTTGAGCACAGAAGCTGAGCATGCTACCAACTACGCCACCGAAGCCGCTACCCGAAGTTGGAACTGAAATCATGATGGGATTGCTACATTGGTGGCCTCTCCAAGCATTCGCACGTGTCTGGTTGACTCGACTATATTAGCGAGGTATGAATCATACAGATAGGTGTGAAACAAGGTTGCCTCCCTTCACCTATGTTGTTCCTCATGACCCTTGCTTGATGTTGTTATGTAAAACGCAATGACTCATCGATTGGGCATCCAATAGAATCTTACTCAACGACTGGAAGACTTGGATTTTGCTGATGACATATCCTTACTTGCCCACAGTTTCAGAGATATGGAAACTAAGCTCAATGATCCAAGATATGAAGAACAGGGAGTCGGACCTTGGATAAATATTAAAAAGACGAAAGACATGCGTGTGAGAGACCACAACAGTACACCATTGCAACTCGATGGATAGGCCATATACACGGGGAGAAGTTTCTGCTATCTAGGAAGCATTGTAACGACGGATGGAGGGGTAGAAGAGGACGCTAACAGCCGTTTGAATAAAGCTAGGGGCGCATTTGCAACACTTCGTCCTATATGGAGGTCCAAAGAACTTAGTAAGAGCAATGTCAGATCGGTGTTGCTATATGCATTTGAAACTTGGAAAGACACATCTTAGGAATACTCTGGCCAGATGTGGTGTCAAATGAGGAATTGTGGATGAGGACAGATCAACTGCCGGTCAAGCAGCAGATCAAGAGAAGAAAGTGTCATTGGATTGCTAAACAAGCCATGGAGTGGAATCCTCAGGGCCAAAGGAGAAGAGGAAGACCAACATAGAATGACATGGAGGAGATCAGTGGTGGAAGAGAGTGAGCAGCTTGGATACTCGTGGGGAACGATAAAATGCACAGCACGCAACAGAACCAGATGGCGAACCTTAGTTTCGGCCCTCTGCTCCTCAACAGGAGTTTAAGGAATTAAGTCAGGCAAGTCAGTAAATCATCCATATTAATTGTGTTCCTGTAAATAATTGTGTGGCGCTCCAAGTGGAATAGTAATAAAACTTTATTAAATGCCAAGCCAAGCCATAAAATACATTCTGATCGTTTTATCTCCAATTACCAACTTTCAACGAGCGTTTCAAACACTTTTGGAACGGTATTTAGTTTCTTTCATTTATGGGGCCATGTTAAACCTTTCATAAAGAATACTAATAAAACAGTACACGGACATCTCTGGTGTGGTAACTCAAAAGGAACATACGTTACTTATGGACCGTGTAAATATTAGATAACATTAAGATACTTTTTATTGCCGAGCTCAACACTGGACATAAAGAATTCACCTTACAATGCTATTTTACTACCGCCTCTGCGACGTTGATGGTATTATTATGTTATTATTACTCTACGTATTATTACATGGTCCTACACCAAGGTCACTCACTTTCTAGTTATTATTATTATTATTATTATTATTATTTTTTTTTAGAAAAAGAAAAGGCAGAATTACTTTACTTATGAGGCCACTGAATCTAATTTTTTTTTAATTAACGAAAGTCTAACGCCGTTCTACAGAGAATTACTATGGAAAACTAAATATCAGGCCAGTGAAAATTAGTGGAAATTCAATTGGGTTAAAAAATGCAAAATCCTCGCGAAAAGACGACGAATCTGGTGTATTGATAATCTTCGTGAGGAAGACATAAACCAATTTAGGTAGACACCCCCTTCAAATGTACACTTACTGTATGTGAATTGATATAATAATAATATCGTATCGTATACCGGGTGCAAGCTTTGTTATTTGACACCCAGAGGGCAGCTTGAATGTCGAACTTTTGTCGTTCCTTGGAGCGCTATGAAAGTTAAGGAGGTTAGATATCTAAGCTCCTTGACTAGCGCTTTCTAGTAGAGAAAGGAGGAACGTTGTGTTGGTGGATAATCCGGGGATTAATTTTGCCATTATGAACACGGCATACTGAATTCAAATGGGTTCTTTAACATGCCAACAACGTATTGTGACCATTTAGATGTGGGCCACAGATTGTTTTTCTTAGAGGAACCACCTGTTTGAAGAACGCGCGGAGCTGAGGTATTTTGTTTCATCAAGTTAACGCAAGATGGAGAGAGCGTCGATATGAGAGGACTCATATGGTATTTTTACGAATTTCTATGTGAAGAGGTTGAACCACCAAAACATCGGGGGAACATGCAGTACTCATTACTGGGAAAATTACCGAAGAGATCAAGAGAATCCGTCGTTTGGATCAGAAGATATTGGAGTTGAAGAAGCCAGGCGCAAGGATTATTTTTCGCATCGGAGTGGCTGAAGGAAGTAGGCCGCACGCCACAGGTGAAGCAGAGAGGCGAGACAGCTAGCGACTAACACCGCGTGCTCAAGGTCTACGTGCTTGGCAGATATTTAGTGTTGAAGGATACCAGTCTTACAAGAGTTGGAAGGCATTCAACGTATGTAATGGGGGCCTTAAAACGCTGATATAAATAAGCTAGAGGGGCAAGCCATTGCTTTGGTGTGTGCAAAGTATTGGGGAATTCCTTACTCATCTAAGGAATATAGCCTATAAACTAGAAATGGTGCTAGCATGCTACGTAAACCACTCTTAAGATTGTCAGTGTATCGTTCAGACAGCAAGGCCACAAGCAGATACCGTACGCGAGAATCGAAAGGAAAACAGTATTGGTTGAAACATGATTTCATACCCGGGAGTAGTGGAGTAGTGCCGATTCCAACTCACTTCAGAACATACATGTCATTACTACTAAGCCTCAGCCATGTTAAATATCTCTCGAACGCATGGTCCGATTTTGACAAATGAGGTGTCGTTGGGCTCGGGCTGACGCCCTCTTTCCAATGGACTACTCATTTCAACCCCTAAATAAAACCTACCCCTACTAGGGGGTGAAATTGTAATTTTTTAGTGAAAGTCTCTTTTCAAATACGACATGTATAAGGTGCGCTGCTAAAATGAACTTAAACGTTGTTGCTCATATCGCGCATGCGTTTTACGAGATGCCGCTATGGATGAACATTTTTGTTTTTTGTTTTTTACGCATGCGCACTGGGGATTTTTGTAAGAGGGCGAGCTCTTTGAAAAAAATGATTGATAAGAAGAGGTTTTGGTGGTGAGGAGAGAGCCAGATAGTCGCCTACTTTCCTACGAAGTTTGCCGATATGTCTCAAACGCAAGGTCGGATTTGGACGTGTGACGTGTCAAATCGCTTGTCTCGAAGCCCTATACATGTTATTAATAGGTTAGAGTTTTGAGAATGAGGGAAACAGGCTTTTTTGGGGTAAAACCATGATTTTAGACTTTTTCTGATATTTCACGAATGCATGGTCGGATTTGGTCCTATGACGTGTCAAATGGCTTGTCTCGAAACCCTGTGTATTTTGGTAATAGGTTAAAGTTTTTGAGAATGAGGGAAACAGAATTTTTTGTTGTAAAACCGTGATTTTAGACTTTCTGTTATATCTCACAAACCAATAACGCCAGAGACGTATACGAGGGGTCGTAGGACTCGGGGTGACGCCCCTTTCCTCTCCCCTTTCGAATATAGTATTTATGTTTAAAAAATGCGAAAGGGTCTAACGACACTTTTGTTGAAAACATTTTAGTTTTTAAAACTTTTTCTTTTAATCTGTCTAAAATGTTCATGAAGAGTGGTTGCAGATAGAGACGATACCACTGGACACGTGTTTCAACGAAGCTATTACTGGCCACGGTGGTGATATACCAATACAGTATTCGCTATTTCGATGAGACGGCGGGTCGAGGGTTCGTTTTCCGATTTTTCCTATGATGGAATACCTAATACCTAAACCCCCTGAAGGGGGTCTTTAACATGTAAACGATTATGAGTGACATGACAAATGATAATTCCTTGATCAGATGAAGTTAGCTTTAGATAGAACAAACAGAACTTGGTTATATGTTGCTTGAAGTGAGTATAGAAAACAAACTTGCTGGGGCAGACTGACAGGATGTGGATGTTATTTGAGCTTATTGGAATGCATTGACTTGACTTGACAACAGGGCAATGAAAAAAGCACAGAGATGCTGAGGACACTTGAAGGTCAAACGATATGGCAACTATGGTGGGAGGGGGAAGCGAGGATGATGTCGCCGATCATGTTCAATGTTCAATGGATGAATTTAAATTTTGCGAAGCATTGTTCGGAGAGGGTCATGTGACGACTTGTTTTAAGGATATTTATTTTTCCGATCTTTCTTATGGTGGTCTCATTGATTGAAATCATTCAAAACTGCTAGGGCATGGCCTTGAGATTTTATAAACTGATAATGGGATTTTGACATACAAGGTCCACTCAGAACTTGACATGATGTCATTCTTTTTATGGCTTATGAATTTCCCCAAAAAAGACCCAAAACAACAAGATCATAGACTTTTGCTTTCTTAATATATTGCAAACCCATAATGTTAGATGTTTACTGTGAGTGACGAAACCTAGCTAGGTAAAGAAAGAATTATTGTGGGCTACATGTATGGTGACTGACACGTCTTTGAACATTGGAACTTGTTTTCAGATCTGAGTGTAGTACATAGGGAGTATAGGTTGTAGGCATGGCTTGACAAACGGTGTACACAAAATTCAATTTATCGATTCAAGAATTATGAGTAGACTATCATTAATTAATTGGTTAAAGAGTGTAGCTAAAAATAAAAAAGTGACTACATTAAACTAAACTGAACCAAGTCGAATCAAACCCAACTGAACCAAACCAAGCCTAAAGCAAACCAAACCTAATCAAGAACAAGCCAAGGGCTTAAGTGTAAAACTTGTGGGGGAATGCAGTCATTGGCAATGTCCAAAGAAAGGGATAACGCTCTACCTTTAGAGGGTGAGGTAAAGCTAGCGCATGGTGCTAATGCATATTCCCAAGTACATGAACCACACACACACACAACTATCCTATGCTGTTTTTATGAGTTGACTGTTAAAACTTACTCAGTGGTTACTGAGCAAGATGGTCGCTACACACAACAAGCTTTAAATACTTGAGGCTAATAATCTATACACACACACGCACTCGCTTGTTCTAAACTAAACTGTCTCGCTGGCAGTGCTCACACAGTAGGCAAATGACAGAAATGCTTGGCTAACCGAAATACAATCATTTTCGGTTGTCTAATGATACCAGCTAGCCATTACATGCTATAGTGGTGAGCACATGTGCCTCTTGCACTGGAGATCGTAACTCGATTTCTAGCTCTAAGGCCTAGAACGAATCAAACTAAGAAAGAATGGTATGGTGACGCAGTAGTTAAACTGTTAGCCTTTCAATAAGGTAGACTAGGGTTTGATTTTGGGTTAATATACATGTCATAAACAAACAAACAAAAAAAAGCGGAGATAATGTTTAAAACTGATTACACTTGTCTCTTTTCAAATTATTACTTAGATTACAAATACAAAGGTGGACTGGGTTTGATATACAGTTAATGCTGCCTATCG
Organism: Meconema thalassinum; assembly: GCA_946902985.2. NCBI lineage: Eukaryota > Metazoa > Arthropoda > Insecta > Orthoptera > Tettigoniidae > Meconema > Meconema thalassinum. The sequence continues at coordinate 74,048,927 of OX336389.2, forward strand.
CATACTAGCCTGTAAGAAAGCCAAACAAGCAAAAGGCGTAGGTAGAGCAGTGGTAAAATCACTATGTGTAGAGAACTACCTAACGGTTTTATGAACTGGCAATGCTATGTCGCATAAACAGTGCAGGATACAATCCGGCAACCATAATTTTTATCTTGTGGAACAGAGAAAATGCAATTTTACCTTGATGGATAGCAAATGAGTGCAGATGAATGACCTATGCATTAGCCTACCATAGGGTTATAACCACGAGGTGGAGGTGTGACTTTTATATTTTATTGTTTAGAGACATGGCTTTTTTGTAACCAGTAGATTTAGTATTTTGTAAATATTCATTTTTGTAATTGTAAATAGTGGAAACATTTTTTTTGTAATAGTAAATGTTAAATGTATAACTAAAAGTTATTTGGGATAAGTGTGCATGTCAAGGATAAATAGCGTGGTTGTATTTGTTTTCAAAGACAGGTATGGTTGTGTGAATGTATGACTACAAATAGAATGATAGAGAGAGAGAGAGAAAGCTTGTGTATGTGTGTGTGTGTGTGTGTGTGTGTGTGTGTGTGTGGGTAGCATTGATTTTTCAACCAAAGCAAACACGGCAAGGTAGGATGGTGGGGTAATTAATGTATATAGCAAATGGTAAATAGTATACTATATTTTTTTAACACTTGTGTTTTTTTAATGCAGCAGTAGATAGGTGTTATTTTGTAAAACAGTCTTACCTACAGTAGTAGTAGTAGTAGTAGTAGGCCTATATGTTTTTGGAAACAAACAGAAAGAGAATGCACTATTGCCATGGCCAAGCACTTCCATTAAAGTGATTTCAAGAAAATTTAAATCAGCAAATGTGTGTTTTACAAAACTAAACATTCAGCATGGACTAAATCATAAACGTGTCTTCTGTGATATGGAAAAAATAGGAAATCCATGTTTCCATATCAACACAATTTAAAAACTTAAAACTGACATTTAAAAAATGTAAATGGGAAATTGGCAAATGTGTAAACAACAAAATGGAAAATTCTTGTTTCCATATCATGAAATCCAAAAACTTTAAACTGACATTTTCAAATCGTGTACATGGAAAATTGACAAATGGCAATGTGTGAAATGTGAAAATGAAAAAATATGAACAAATGGCTATCATTATTTTAAAAAAATAAAAAACCGTCGTGTTCTATCGTTAAAGTGTGAATCAAACCACATCTACTTATTTTGATCACCCGAGACTGAGTAGACCTGTTTTAGTCCTAATATACTTTTAAAATTTTATGTTAAAGCTCAATTTGAACTCAAGAGCTTTAGAGTGCCAGCTAACTATTATAACCGTTACGTCACAAAGACAACTTTACACTACTCTTAATAAACAATAATAAGAAAAAGAATAATAAATGTTGAATTTTTTTTTAAGGATGAACATGGTGACACTGTTTCTGTTGCACAGTCTGCTAGCTACTAGCCAGCAGCTGGGGTCTTAGAAAACGATACAGTTGACATTTTGTAATGAGATGTGACATGTTTCAAAGTACAGTATTATGGGTTGCTGTTGAGTAAAAACTAATCCTGTACAAGGAAGCAAGGGTTCGAACCCCTTACCTAACATTACTATTGCCTGAACATGGCTTGACGACACTGTATTATTATGATACTCGGTACACAAACCATAGATAGAGTGTATTGTTTAAGATCACTTTCTTTCTGAACATAGGTGGAGACTGTTGATGGTTAACAATGGCATTAATATAGTAGGACGTGGGTATAGCAATTAAGAAAAAACAGACAATACCCATACAATATTTTTATTTATTTAATATAAGTACTTGTACAATAGTTACATTCAAAATACATTTCTTTTTTCTCTATTACTATTTAGTCCTTTTTGATTCTCTTGCATATGAAGGGTAGATAACCTTGTAGTTCAGCCCCTTAAAACAACAACAACACAACCTTTTGCATAGTCTGTGATGTTGACGACTCTTGAGATGTGGAAGATGGATTAAACATAACTTTTACAGCAGGGGTTAAATGTTGCTCAATAAACACTGCACTATTTTGAGTAGCAACATTTTTTTCTTGTACTAGCTTTTTAGCATTGTCATGATTATTTGTTGACACCAACAGTGTTTCATTTGGTACACCACATTGATGATCACTCACACTTAAAACCTTACCATTTCTACTTTTTAGATTGCCTCGACATCTTTTTGACCTCTCTTTTGAGCATAGCCAAAATATTATTCCTTTTACATTTTGACGATTATAGTTATAAGAGTAGCCTTTATAGAGTACACGTTGTTTACCTTTGTTAGTTGTAGTAAGTTCCATAGTAGCAACTAACCTGTTAGTATGATTTGCTCACTACAAAGGTTATAACTGTTCTGATAATAAAATCATTTAGCGTTGGCTTTTATATTTAATATGTACAGTTTGAAGTGATAGCAAAAGTGAGAGCAAAATGGTAGCAGAGTGGTAGAAAATATAACATGTATTGTTAAGAAATAGTTTAAGCTGTTATGTGGATCCATTACATAATAATTTTAGCACGACGAAGCTCATTTTCTATATCCAATAGTTCTTCCTCATATTCAGTATAACCAGCCTGTTTATAGACATGCAGTTGCTGAAGCCGCCGGATTAGCTTACTTGGATTGTTCCAGTAGACAAATTTAACAAATGATTTTTTAGTTGTAAACAAAGCATTACCATTATCATTATTATCTTCATCATCAACATCATCATCATCATAACCATTATCATTATCATCATCATCATTATCATCATCATCATGATCATTATAATCCTCATCACTATTACTATATAGTCCTTTTTGATTCTTTTGCAATACCACATTTTGCACAGTCTGTGTTGCCCTTGATAATGTTGGGAGTTTTTCAGACATTGACAACTGTCCTAACACGACTTTCTGAGGAGATGATACATGCTTCTTAACAAACAATGCACTATCTTGAGCTGCAATATCTTTTTCTGGGACAAGTGTTTTAGCATTTTGAAGAGTTTTTTTAAACAGCAACGATGTTTTATCTGGTACACTACATTGATGATCACTCATACTTAAGACATCACTATTTTTACTTTTCAGCTCACCTCGACACTGTTTTGAACGATGTTTTGAACAACGCCAAATAACAGTTCCATTTTTATTGGTTCGTTTTACAATATATTTATATCCTTTATAGAATGCGTATGGCATACCATTGCTATTTGTTGATACTTCCATGTCAATTGTCAAGCATGAACTAATCTCTAGCAAAGTTCACTCGATAATATAAATAATTTCTAAACCCCAGTAGTGAATAGTCAGTTGTTTTTGATCTATGCAAGCGTAAACATGTCACATACACTGGTGATGGATACTCAAGGCTTTAAGGTCAATGAAAACAAGTACAGTATATATTTAAATAGGTGGCTATCATTGATTGCACAACACGCGGGTCACCATATCTTTTTTTCTTTCGGACTAGTGTTTTAACATTTGAAGAGTGTTTTAAACAGCAACGATGTCTTATCAGTCACACTACATTGATGATCACTCACACTTAAGACCTCGCTATTTTTACTTTTTAACTCACTTTGACACTGTTTTGAACGATGTTTTGAACAACGCCAAATAACAGTTCCATTTTTATTGGTTCGTTTTACAATATACGTATAACCTTTATAGTATGCATATGGCTTACCATAACTATTCGTTGATACTTTCATATCAATTTTCAAGCATGAAATAATCTACAATAAATTTCGCTCAATAATAGAAATAATAGTTTAAAGTGGGTGCGAAGGTGGGTGCAAAAGTGGGTGCAAAAGTGAGTGTAAAAGTGGGTGTAAAAGTGGGTGCAAAAGTGAGTGTAAAAGTGGGTGTAAAAGTGGGTGCAAAAGTGGGTGCAAAAGTGAGTGCAAAAGTGGGTGCGAAAGTGGGTGCGAAAGTGGATGCAGTTTATAGTAGGCACCATTTTTACTAGAATGTGATTTGAGTAAATGTAATTTCTAAACCCAAGTAGTGAATAGTCAGTTGGTTTTGATTTATGCAAGCGTAAACATGTCTCATACACTGATGATGGATACTCAAGGCTTTTTGGTCAACAAAAACAAGTATATAGTTAAAGAGGTAGCTATTATTGATTGCACAACACTGAATCTATTTTTGAAATTTTGACAAAGGGTCTAAGTGCACTTTTGTTAATATCTCGCGAACCAAAAAGACTACGGCATTGTATGAGGTATTGTTGGACTTTTTGCCGAAGACTGCTGGTAAACACTTATGTTCCCACGACCTTTTTAAAGATGGCGGCTGACCCACGAGGGGTGATTAAAACGTATTCCAAGCGACGCTTGTCGATAAGCAAACCAATAATCAAAGGGGGGTGTGACAGAGCTTGAGGCGATAACCCCTTTTGATTGATCCCTGTTGATTTGCCCCTTTGGACTGGTCCCCGTTGACAAGTCCCTCTGAACGGGTCCTTTTTGAAGGGAGTCATTTATGACGGGCCCCTGCTGACGGGTCACTGTGGACGGATCCCTGTGGACAGGTCCCTGTTGACAGGTCCTTTTGACTAATCCCTTGCTTCCTTGTACAGGATTAGCTTTTACTCAACAGCAACCCATAATACTGTACTTTGAAACATGTCACATCTCATTACAAAATGTCAACTGTATCGTTTTCTAAGACCCCAGCTGCTGGCTAGTAGCTAGCAGACTGTGCAACAGAAACAGTGTCACCATGTTCATCCTTAAAAAAAAATTCAACATTTATTATTCTTTTTCTTATTATTGTTTATTAAGAGTAGTGTAAAGTTGTCTTTGTGACGTAACGGTTATAATAGTTAGCTGGCACTCTAAAGCTCTTGAGTTCAAATTGAGCTTTAACATAAAATTTTAAAAGTATATTAGGACTAAAACAGGTCTACTCAGTCTCGGGTGATCCAAATAAGTAGATGTGGTTTGATTCACACTTTAACGATAGAACACGACGGTTTTTTATTTTTTTAAAATAATGATAGCCATTTGTTCATATTTTTTCATTTTCACATTTCACACATTGCCATTTGTCAATTTTCCATGTACACGATTTGAAAATGTCAGTTTAAAGTTTTTGGATTTCATGATATGGAAACAAGAATTTTCCATTTTGTTGTTTACACATTTGCCAATTTCCCATTTACATTTTTTAAATGTCAGTTTTAAGTTTTTAAATTGTGTTGATATGGAAACATGGATTTCCTATTTTTTCCATATCACAGAAGACACGTTTATGATTTAGTCCATGCTGAATGTTTAGTTTTGTAAAACACACATTTGCTGATTTAAATTTTCTTGAAATCACTTTAATGGAAGTGCTTGGCCATGGCAATAGTGCATTCTCTTTCTGTTTGTTTCCAAAAACATATAGGCCTACTACTACTACTACTACTACTACTGTAGGTAAGACTGTTTTACAAAATAACACCTATCTACTGCTGCATTAAAAAAACACAAGTGTTAAAAAAATATAGTATACTATTTACCATTTGCTATATACATTAATTACCCCACCATCCTACCTTGCCGTGTTTGCTTTGGTTGAAAAATCAATGCTACCCACACACACACACACACACACACACACACACACACACACATACACAAGCTTTCTCTCTCTCTCTCTATCATTCTATTTGTAGTCATACATTCACACAACCATACCTGTCTTTGAAAACAAATACAACCACGCTATTTATCCTTGACATGCACACTTATCCCAAATAACTTTTAGTTATACATTTAACATTTACTATTACAAAAAAAATGTTTCCACTATTTACAATTACAAAAATGAATATTTACAAAATACTAAATCTACTGGTTACAAAAAAGCCATGTCTCTAAACAATAAAATATAAAAGTCACACCTCCACCTCGTGGTTATAACCCTATGGTAGGCTAATGCATAGGTCATTCATCTGCACTCATTTGCTATCCATCAAGGTAAAATTGCATTTTCTCTGTTCCACAAGATAAAAATTATGGTTGCCGGATTGTATCCTGCACTGTTTATGCGACATAGCATTGCCAGTTCATAAAACCGTTAGGTAGTTCTCTACACATAGTGATTTTACCACTGCTCTACCTACGCCTTTTGCTTGTTTGGCTTTCTTACAGGCTAGTATGCGATAGGCAGCATTAACTGTATATCAAACCCAGTCCACCTTTGTATTTGTAATCTAAGTAATAATTTGAAAAGAGACAAGTGTAATCAGTTTTAAACATTATCTCCGCTTTTTTTTGTTTGTTTGTTTATGACATGTATATTAACCCAAAATCAAACCCTAGTCTACCTTATTGAAAGGCTAACAGTTTAACTACTGCGTCACCATACCATTCTTTCTTAGTTTGATTCGTTCTAGGCCTTAGAGCTAGAAATCGAGTTACGATCTCCAGTGCAAGAGGCACATGTGCTCACCACTATAGCATGTAATGGCTAGCTGGTATCATTAGACAACCGAAAATGATTGTATTTCGGTTAGCCAAGCATTTCTGTCATTTGCCTACTGTGTGAGCACTGCCAGCGAGACAGTTTAGTTTAGAACAAGCGAGTGCGTGTGTGTGTATAGATTATTAGCCTCAAGTATTTAAAGCTTGTTGTGTGTAGCGACCATCTTGCTCAGTAACCACTGAGTAAGTTTTAACAGTCAACTCATAAAAACAGCATAGGATAGTTGTGTGTGTGTGTGGTTCATGTACTTGGGAATATGCATTAGCACCATGCGCTAGCTTTACCTCACCCTCTAAAGGTAGAGCGTTATCCCTTTCTTTGGACATTGCCAATGACTGCATTCCCCCACAAGTTTTACACTTAAGCCCTTGGCTTGTTCTTGATTAGGTTTGGTTTGCTTTAGGCTTGGTTTGGTTCAGTTGGGTTTGATTCGACTTGGTTCAGTTTAGTTTAATGTAGTCACTTTTTTTATTTTTAGCTACACTCTTTAACCAATTAATTAATGATAGTCTACTCATAATTCTTGAATCGATAAATTGAATTTTGTGTACACCGTTTGTCAAGCCATGCCTACAACCTATACTCCCTATGTACTACACTCAGATCTGAAAACAAGTTCCAATGTTCAAAGACGTGTCAGTCACCATACATGTAGCCCACAATAATTCTTTCTTTACCTAGCTAGGTTTCGTCACTCACAGTAAACATCTAACATTATGGGTTTGCAATATATTAAGAAAGCAAAAGTCTATGATCTTGTTGTTTTGGGTCTTTTTTGGGGAAATTCATAAGCCATAAAAAGAATGACATCATGTCAAGTTCTGAGTGGACCTTGTATGTCAAAATCCCATTATCAGTTTATAAAATCTCAAGGCCATGCCCTAGCAGTTTTGAATGATTTCAATCAATGAGACCACCATAAGAAAGATCGGAAAAATAAATATCCTTAAAACAAGTCGTCACATGACCCTCTCCGAACAATGCTTCGCAAAATTTAAATTCATCCATTGAACATTGAACATGATCGGCGACATCATCCTCGCTTCCCCCTCCCACCATAGTTGCCATATCGTTTGACCTTCAAGTGTCCTCAGCATCTCTGTGCTTTTTTCATTGCCCTGTTGTCAAGTCAAGTCAATGCATTCCAATAAGCTCAAATAACATCCACATCCTGTCAGTCTGCCCCAGCAAGTTTGTTTTCTATACTCACTTCAAGCAACATATAACCAAGTTCTGTTTGTTCTATCTAAAGCTAACTTCATCTGATCAAGGAATTATCATTTGTCATGTCACTCATAATCGTTTACATGTTAAAGACCCCCTTCAGGGGGTTTAGGTATTAGGTATTCCATCATAGGAAAAATCGGAAAACGAACCCTCGACCCGCCGTCTCATCGAAATAGCGAATACTGTATTGGTATATCACCACCGTGGCCAGTAATAGCTTCGTTGAAACACGTGTCCAGTGGTATCGTCTCTATCTGCAACCACTCTTCATGAACATTTTAGACAGATTAAAAGAAAAAGTTTTAAAAACTAAAATGTTTTCAACAAAAGTGTCGTTAGACCCTTTCGCATTTTTTAAACATAAATACTATATTCGAAAGGGGAGAGGAAAGGGGCGTCACCCCGAGTCCTACGACCCCTCGTATACGTCTCTGGCGTTATTGGTTTGTGAGATATAACAGAAAGTCTAAAATCACGGTTTTACAACAAAAAATTCTGTTTCCCTCATTCTCAAAAACTTTAACCTATTACCAAAATACACAGGGTTTCGAGACAAGCCATTTGACACGTCATAGGACCAAATCCGACCATGCATTCGTGAAATATCAGAAAAGTCTAAAATCATGGTTTTACCCCAAAAAAGCCTGTTTCCCTCATTCTCAAAACTCTAACCTATTAATAACATGTATAGGGCTTCGAGACAAGCGATTTGACACGTCACACGTCCAAATCCGACCTTGCGTTTGAGACATATCGGCAAACTTCGTAGGAAAGTAGGCGACTATCTGGCTCTCTCCTCACCACCAAAACCTCTTCTTATCAATCATTTTTTTCAAAGAGCTCGCCCTCTTACAAAAATCCCCAGTGCGCATGCGTAAAAAACAAAAAACAAAAATGTTCATCCATAGCGGCATCTCGTAAAACGCATGCGCGATATGAGCAACAACGTTTAAGTTCATTTTAGCAGCGCACCTTATACATGTCGTATTTGAAAAGAGACTTTCACTAAAAAATTACAATTTCACCCCCTAGTAGGGGTAGGTTTTATTTAGGGGTTGAAATGAGTAGTCCATTGGAAAGAGGGCGTCAGCCCGAGTCCAACGACACCTCATTTGTCAAAATCGGACCATGCGTTCGAGAGATATTTAACATGGCTGAGGCTTAGTAGTAATGACATGTATGTTCTGAAGTGAGTTGGAATCGGCACTACTCCACTACTCCCGGGGTTGATATTTTAGAACGGGAAGTGAACCAGTCGAGTTAGGAAGTTTTCTGTGGCACAAAGCTGCAAGTGTTAGCTTGGGACTCGAATACTTATAACATTATGTTCCCAGACATGCATCATAGTAGTTCGAAAATGGTAGATCGGACCGTCTCCATGAAGTGTTAAAAGAGCTGGAGGTAAGATGTCATGGGATTGTTGGGAACATCTTCCGGAATAATGGAGAATAGGCGAGTAGGGACTCGGAACATCTGTCCACTGGAAAGAACGTGTGCCAGCCGGCCTACATGGATTCTACAGCAGAAGGACTATTCCTACAAGATCTTCACGATGTAAGCCAACTTTATTATTAAGTAGCTAGTGTATTGCATTCTTAATTTCGACTATACTGTCTGCTAAGTAGGTTTACGCTTATGGATTTTTATTTCAAGACGTTATTGCACATTTGAAGATTTATCAGCCGATTAATTTCGAATGGATCTCTTTGATGGAAATCTAGTGCGTTTGGGATGTCAACCTGATAAGCTTCGATATAGCAGTAGGCTATTGTGTGGAAGATATTTTACACCATTCCACGCCTAAACCTCATGTTAGGGGACTTTGAAATAATATTTGGATTTGTTCATAATTGAATGGTTTATAATTAATTTATTTGTTTAAAATATTTTCTCGATTTTGTTAGTAATTTCTTCTTTTGAATATGTTGATAGATGAGGAATGTGGATAGCCACATTACGTTTAAATATTATTCCTTGGGAATAATAGTTCGAAATTTTCTGTGAATTTATATATTTTTTATATTTGAATTTAAAATAAATGTAAAATATTTTCTCGTTGTAAATGAAGTTGAGATATGACATCGGAAGGCTGTATGACTGATAGTAAAGCCATAATGATAATAATTATATGTAAATGATTATATTGTTTGGAACATTTTCCAATAAGAATGAATAATAATATTAATAATTCTTGGCAATAATAACGGTTAATCATTGGAGGAATAATGGATCGTAGTTGATATTATGGGAGTTGATTTTGAATGGATGGACATGCCGATAGCGTGATCTTTGATATTGGGAACGGAAGATCATTCATATACGAATTTTTGTATAAAATGAGGAACTATGTATTTGGAATTATGCGACAGTTTAACCGAGGTGTGTTGGGGCAGAATTTAAAAGTTTATTACACCTATGCGAAAGGCCGAGATATTTGAATTTGGTGAGGGAGCGCATGATCCCACGTGTTGGTTGATTAGAGGTCATTGAACCCAGCCTGCGTAGCTGAGGGGTCGTTATAAAAATAAGATTATAATGGTCAACTGTGAAAATAAAATATGAATTAATAATGGATGTTTATAAAGTTGAGTTGAGGGTCAAATAATTGCTCCATGCTCAAATATGATTAGCATGAGGACAATGTAGTCGCTCATATGGGAAAATAGTGGCCGATCGTTGGTGAATTTCTACATTCTTAGACTGTTGTATAGTCGCCCGCATGGTGTAGTCGTTTATATTTGAATAAGTTTATGTCTCGTCCTAGTTTTGCTGAAGGCCTTACCGTGTCCTATTTAACGAATTGATAGCATGAGAGGCATTTTGTCTAGAGATTGGTTGGTGTATTGAAATGTTTAAGCTGATAGCTGATTGAATTTATGGATCCATTAATTTTCGTAAAGTGCCAATGTGGATTATTCTAAATAATATTTTCTTTTGCAAGGAATTAAATTGAAAGGATTGACATAAATAATTGAATTACAAGCAGATTATCAAAGAAGTTAAATCGAAGTGATTAAATCAGAGGATTAATATTATGTGAATTGGTGTATAAAATTTAATTTTTGGTGACGTAGTGGAAATGTCAGAAGTTCAGTCGATGTTTAAAGTTTGATAAATGCTGCCTTGGGGTTTTGTGTTTTTGATTTCACGCCGTTTTGTGAATGTGATTTCCCTGAATTAAGTTGAAGATGTGTAAATTTCCCCGCAGAGGTTGAAACATTTCAGGGAAAATTTTGATTCAAGTGATACTCTTGTAAATATTAAAATCATGGTGTCAGGATGGACTGATATTTTCCTGCACATCAGTGAAAATTGTACAGTTTATATAATTCAGTGAAGCAGATGCTGAGATGGACTAATGATTTTCTCAGACATCAGTACTTATTTTGAGAATAGTGAATTTACGTTTGGATAGAGGCTGAAATTACTTTATTTTGTGCGTAGGATGTCTTTATTTTCAGGTCTGGAATTTTAGATTTCTCCCTTGGGGATTATTGTAATCAAATAGGACCAGCAGACAGTTAAATTAAACTGAGGTATTTTAAGAAATTGGTGTTATTCACAAATTATTTGCACTACCTTCCATCCTCTATAGAGTGTGAATTTCGATATCCGTCCGGCTGAATTTTTGATTAGAAGCTTTTGCTTTGCTATACTCAGTTTGACCCCGAGATTGTTTTTGAGTCTTATGCTCGGCGGATGTTGAAATTCATACTCGTGTGCACGTGGGACTTCGGTCAAACGGTCACAGTATGACATGCGTGCAGTGATTTTTGTCGCCTTTCAAAACCTGCAAGCTTGGGGTTGGTAGTCCGACACGATAACCACTCACCCACCGTGGCAAGCCAATTGATATTTTGTACCCTTGGCGTCGCAATATTAATGATTCTGAAATACAAAAGGAACAATCATTTCTTAATATAGCAGATTTCATCGAAAATGGTGACACGATTAGAAATAATGTCGAAATCAATATCCTTTCTCTAAATATTCAATCTAGAGTATATAAAAAGGCAGGGAATATTAACCATAACATTAGGTAAGGAAATTAATGATCTGGACATTATTGGATTAACATCAATTGACATACTTGAATCTAATAATTTCCTGTTTAATTTGGTTGGTTATTTCCTCAGTTTAGGGACTGCGTAAACGAGGTCTTGTAGCCCCGTGTACTTTGGGTGTGTGTAAAATCTGTCTGATAACCGGTCTTAATTGTGTTATAAGATATTCAGATAAGGACTGCAGACGATCAATTTCAAGTAATTCCTACTTTTGCTACCAAATGCTGCCATAAGCGACACCTAGGTGCTAACTTGGTTACTAGATTCCACCACAACCGGCACCTGGCGGCGAACGTTGGAACTTATAGAGCATTAATCAAATCTAACCTACAAATTTAGCTTTACCAAATTGTTGTTAGTGGAAGGTTTTTTACATGCCATAAATCTATGACATGGGCCCGCCGGCTTAACTTCCCCTCTGAAGGAAGGCATACTGGGGGACTTTTAACGCTCTTAAAAATCCGACGACTTCGGCCAGGTTTGAACCAACGATCTTGGGCATAGAAGCTCAGCATGCTACCAACTACTGCACCGAATTTGGATAATTATAATGTTGTATTTTGTAATATAAATAATCGCAAAGGAGGAGGCATAGCCATTATATGTAAAGAACAACATTGCTATTAGAACACACAAATCATTACATTTCCAATACTCATGAATCTATGGTAATAGAAATACTCCACATGAAAATGGATTAACATGCATTTACAGACCACCTAGCACTAGTATAAATAACTTTCTTGAAGAAGTGGAAACACATATAACACAACACACCAATAAGTACAGCGAATATGCTCTTTTGGGAGATATCAACATTGATACTGAACCCTACGGGATTAGGCTGACTGGTGTCAAACCTGGATCTCTGGGGAAAATGAGAACAGACTGGAGATGCCGGCAAGAAACGAACCAAAGGTCTTTGAGGGAGTTTAAGCCATAAAAACCCCTAGAGAGAGGACACAGTCAAATCACTGTTGTGATATAATAAATTCTTACATTATTTGATAACATAATGTAGAAAACATTAGCAGAATACGGCAGTATTGGGCTGTAAGATGCATACAATTCTGGACTTAGCGCAGAGAGTTGGAACTCGTGACAGGTTGCAAATGAGGCTGGAAAATAGGCGTGTTTTCGTGGCGCCCTGCCAGTCAATGGGACCTATTTACGCTGTCTGAGACAAGGGAGGACAGTAATATATGGTCAAGTGAATCACCGTCACATAAGAGGAAGTCCAGTGGAGTGGGGATATGCCAGAATAATTTAATGATTACTCGTGATTGGAGTAACTCAGAGACATGAGCATTGCACCTACGTGAATGAATTGCCAGGAGGCAAATTACCAAGCCGTCAAACATTGAAATCGAGGCAGATTTAATGTAACGCGCAAGGACACTGGAGGAATGAGTCCAGCGCAAGATTATGACCATGTCTTCGGGGAAGAACCACTGACGCGGCGTGGGGACGCGCTGGCAAAGGCAATTACTATTAATTAATTGGCCAATCGATCCTCGTGCACACAGGCAGAGATGTAATCAGCGAGGCAAGATGGACCTTGAAAACGTCATTTCAAGACCAGAGAAGCACAGAGAGTGGAGATGAAGCTCCAAGGAAATATTGGACCTACTTTTCAGCTCCAAACAGATATAAGGTCAGTGGAGCAGACAGTCGAGGTCATATTCTAGTGCGAAGCGCACGTCGCCTGAGTCCAGAGAGGGGGACGCGCGCACTTTAACATGTTGAGTGCTCATCAACATAATAGCCATGCAGTATAACGCACTAATTAAGAACATTTAATAAGGACAGTCGTGCCATACTTTTATAGTCGGCATTAAAAGTGATTAATATTGAATACGCAGTAAATGTACAGTGTTGTGTACAAGTTAAGACAATGTCATATTAGGTCAATCGTACCTCATGACGAGGAAATATTATGTGGTATTATAAAAATGTACGTGGAACTGTCCAAGGCTTTGTTATAAGCAGATCTTTCAGGGAGACTGTAAGTTCAGTCGAAGGACAATTGAGAGTGGTAATTGTACAAGTACAATGTACAATGGACGAGCGCAATATAGAAGCCATTTGTTAGACATAATAATAGGATGTCGAACTGCGCAGGTATAAACTTTGTTATACGGATGAAGAATTTTCGCAGGGATACCATTTCAATTAATGTTCAGGACGATATGGAAGCATATCTATGCTATATCGGGAAATTATCAAAGGATAGGAGTTGATAGACATTGGGGACCGCTAGGAATCGTCAGGCAGTGTATAGAGACTTTCGAACGAGATACGGGGGTATTCGTGAAGGAATGATCTTCAACGGCTGCATTTCTGAAATTCTGCAAAGAAGGGTCAACCAGTAAGAAATGTACATAGTGATCGTGTGATTTTTAGTGATAGTTATTTAAATATGTGTAAATTACCAGTGTAATAATTAATATAACGTGCTTTTGTGAGAAGGAAAGCGATAGCTTCGACATGGAGAAGCAAAGTGCAGTGTGTTTTGTAATGCAAAAATTATGTAAAATGTGTGTGGAAAGTGAAATAATGCCTTGCTAATTTGCAAATGATGGCGGGCATTAGTGGAGAAAATGTGTGGTCGGAGCCGCCAGATTAGCCATGATTTTGTACTGAATGTGTAGTCCACTGTATGTTGAGTGATTTCAAAATTATAGAATATGCCAATAAGAGTCAATTTTGGGAGGTAGAACCTTCAGATATTAATGTTGTGTTGATTTTAGTCAAGTTGAGATATCTTTGTACATCATTGTGTGGATAAATCGTTACCACTAATGTAAAAATGGCAATTGAGTTAAATAGAAGGTTAACGTAACGAACACGGATGTTCGGTTATTGATTATATAAATACGGTTACGTTGTGTCGGAGTAGGGGAAATTTATGTCAGAAATAATAATAATATGAGAATAAATGAATACACATCAGGGAGAATGCTTGTAAGCAAATTATATGCTAATTTGAATAACTGTGTATCCAAGCAGTAGTGTTACGAGTGATGGGCCAAGCAAAGGAATATCAGAGTATCTTATGATAATGGAAAGAAATATGCAAGGAAACAGGAACTGGAAGGGTTTAATAGTGAATTGAATCGCAGCTTGCTGAATAAGCTTATAAGAGTAATTGGTAGAGATTATCTTATTAATTAAGGACGGGATCATCTCACAATGGTCACGGAAGCCAGGCAGTCTAATCGACGTGTGAATCTCGTGTAGCCAAGGGCATACAGAGAGGTATTATTGCAATCGAGCGTATTTAGTGAGGAGACCCTAGCTCTGAGTATTGCTATGAAACGTTCCGGGTTCGAATCCAGTGGTGTATGGGAGGATAACATGGACACCTCAGCATGACACCTGATATCGACCAAGAACTAGCTATTGTGTGAATAAATTCAGCTCCTGGGAGTGAATTTGGACGGCAGGAGATTGTGCCTGACCGTGTTCTTTGACAAAAAGATGCCGGCTATTCCAAATCGACATGTGTTTGATGAATCTCGTTTTCTTCATATAAATGTAAATGGACCCGTTGAGGCCAGCTATTAATATCCTAATGATAGGAATAAATGCTTAAACAATTCCATATTCCGTCTTGCATTCAGTTGAGTTAGGTCATATGTATTATGTGGGCCACTAGGACGGCACTATTGTTTTTGAAGCCACGTGCTACTGCTTGGAAAGAAAAGGAAAAGGGCGTGAGGGAGGTAACAAGCGTCTTGTTACAGTCCGTCGCGGACCCATGGTATACAGAAAGGGTCTGGGAGAAGAGACCTTAAACTACCCAGGCTTGGAGGATAATGTTTAAAATGGAGAAACTATGAAACCCTGTTTGTTATAAAAGAATCATTGTAGTAGAGTATAATGAATTTGTGTGGTTTGAGACACATTGATAATGAAGGATCATTCTGATAACGTAATATTTTGCAAACTTATGAGATGATAAAAGTTGCATTTTTACACTGACATTGTCACCTATTTTCGAAGGTGGATACCAGATGTCACATGTTACGCCCATGCAAGGGTAGCATAAAATCCCACCCGACACAGCGGTAACGGAATTATTATGAAATTGAACTCATTACGGCATACAGTGGAACTACAGGAAGGGTAGAATTACAAGTAACAGTGGAGTTGCAAGTAAATCTGATGTGCAACTCATAAATTGGTTAATGCATGGTAGAGCATTTTTGGTGGGAAGAGAAATACAGAACATGATTGTATGCACAGTGTAGAGTAAAATGTGTTGATAATAAGTAATTAGATTGTGAAATTAAAGTGGTCACAACAAGTGATGTGAGATTGTAAGAACAGTTGTGTGTGTATTTTACCTGTGCATCAGCGCACTTGAGAGTAAATTTCATGTTAATCTCATGGTAAATAAATCAATTATCATTTGGATTTGCGAGGATAAAATGCGAATAATAGTGGATTGAAGGAATAAGTTTTGCATTGTTTTTGTGTTTTATTGTTGGGATTGTGTTTTTGTTTGTGTGAAGCCATGATTTAAAGCTCAATTAAAGTCTTTAGAATAGAGTTGTGTCTTATTATTGTAGAGTTGATACCACTTAGTCTCAGATCAAAAATATGCAACTGCTCAGTGGGTGAACGTTACACGCCTGAGGACCGATGCTAGCTGGAGGCAGAAGCATGTTTTCCATGGAAATTATTCACATGGGTACAATACATAATCTAATGACATCAGTTTAACAGCTATGAAATATGCAAATATTATGGCTCTTTAATGTTTCCATTCACTTATCACTAAATGCACTCGTTATGATCCAAATTTAGAATCGAGAGCATCTCATATACTATCGTAGCAGACTAGATGATTATACTTCTGTAGTCAAACAATCAGACATCTCAGACCACTACATAACATATGCAGGTATTTGGCCAAAATAATATCGTATATTACGCTAATGAACGATACTATAATACACACAAGCCTTTACAACATAGACTGGACAGATTGCCTTGAATTTAAAAATCCTAATGACATATTTATCAATATAACCAAATTTAAGGAAACCTACCAGAAGGCAACTTATGGGTATAACCACACGTAAACACAGAAAAAGCAAACAATGGTTCACTGATGACCTAAAAATACAATGTGAGGAAAGAGACTAACTTTACAAAATAATGCTCAGAAACAAGGCTTTTATTGCGATAACACTCAACACAAAGCATTCAGACACAAATTAAATAAGCTAATAAACGAAACAAAACATCAATATAATAAAAATAAGAAAGGTAATTACAAATATGGTAATAAAGGAATGTGGAAAGTTATTAAGGATATAACAGGTCGGAAAACCGAAACTGCCAATGAAGTCATAAACAAACATTTGAGAATACGTTATACTAATGATGCATATTTATATGTATGTTTCGAAAATCAGAGGGAATTAAAAGGTGTTGTTTATACCAACATCTTCAAAATGGCCTCAATAGTCGGACTCAGCAATAGAGCGACGCTGCATAGCAGCGCCAACCTGCTCATCTTCATGATGGCGACTGAAGGAGGACTGGATACCTCCCAGCGGGTTTATATACCCGCCCGGCCCGGCACACGTCAGCGAGCCTACCAGAGAGGAACATGGTTAATGTTTACGGAAGGGGGATTTGTGTTTCATGCACCTCGCCATTCTTAAATTACATGTGACAAGAATTCGTTGCACATGCTATATCCATGATGATATAGTAAATAGTCCAGTCAGTGATGTTAACCCATCATACCCGACGGAAAACGGATACACTGTAGGTCATTGTTCATTTCAATCGATAAAAATACACCTTTTAAGCTTACGCTGGGCAAACCATTAAATACACCTGGCGAAGCCGGGGCGAGTTAGTTATTTTTGTTTTATGGGGCGGAACTACGAGGTCATCTGCCCCTGCCGGGGCGGGTTGCTAGTTAATAATATTTCTATTAAAAACTTAAAAATGATGTGTTAAAATGTAATCAAAGGAACATATATGAAGCTTGTTGAAAATTCATCTATAAAATATCCATTGAATTGTGGCCAAACTTGTGAAAAAATTTATATTTGATAATAGTTAAAGCATCAACAGGGTTCTTCTAGAATTTCTTCCAACTTGCATAGAATAGAGGTGAGATGGTTAACATCAACTTTATATTGCCATGGTGTGATCCATGCTCGAGTACGCCAGCCAAGTATGGAGTCCCTGGCAGGAAACTTGCATTGAGCTAGGTCAAAAAAATCCTCAGATATTTGCACTTCAAAATAACTGGGAATTACCCATTCTTTTGTTGAATTTTGGCATGAATAGTTTGGAGTCTCGAAGGCAAGTAAATGATATGAAATTCCTTCATAAAGTTGTTAACATTGATAACACATTCTTTCTATCGCTCCTAAATTTCAATATCCCTCACTCAACTACAATATCAACCATAACATTCAAAAATGATAATTATCACAAAAATTAAATCACACAATAATTCACCTGGCTTTGCAGCTCGTGTAAACTGGGAACTAGATTTCTGTCTCTCAGTTAGACCGTTTTTGGAAATTATAATCCAGTCGCTGAATTCATATTTGAAATAAAATTATCTATCACGCAAAACAGAACCAACAATGTGGATGGGCTTGTTCCCTATTTGTTTAAGTTTCACTTAGGTAATGTTGATTTTATGTGTAATAATTAATTTCTAAACCTGAGTTTATGTATGACATTTGATCAAATTTAGATTTAGCCATTTACTAGTAAGCATTTATACACCTGTGTGAACTTCCTAGCGTTAAGAATACTTAATAATGTAGAGATACTTGGAAATGTATTTTACTGTGTAGGTGCACTGTTATTGGGGGGGGGGGTGAAATATTGGGGATTCTATAAAAATAAGACAAGTCCAATGATTTTTCAAGATAATTAATCACCTGGAATAATAAATAAAGTATTTGAGGATTAAGATATTTTTCATTTTTACATTCAACTAAGATTGCGGTATTAATCAGACTAGGCCAAGTCCAAAGGTTTCTTTTTAGGTTTTCTCATTTATCCTCATAAAATATATATTTCCTTTAGGCTATTTGCAATATAAAGCTTTTAATGAGACAATAGCAGTTTGTATTTCATTCAGCACAAATGAAGCTTTACTGTTTGTTTTAGTTTCTGAACAATTCCATTTTTGGGCTTGTGTGGTTCTTGGAATGACACCCTTACGTGTGTATTGCTGTCGTGATATTGAAGGATAGTCCTGTTTCTCGTCATAGTTGTATATTCATACTAAATTAACCAATTGTCTCTCAATATCACCTTGTCAATTGTTAATGCAGCTGAAACTAGTAGACTACATTAATCAAACTTCTAGCACTCTATTTATTGTCTTGTGGTGGATCACTCTTAATGTTCCACGAGCTGGTATGAAAGCTTGGTTAAGCTCCAAAGTCTGCCAATAGTAATTATTTATGATAGACAAGCATTTCAGCAGTTATTTATTCAGCCGACATAAATCAGATGCTGGCAAATTGGCAGGTGAAAAGCTAAAGGAAGTAGGAGACTTCTGCTTCTTAGGAAGGAAAATAACCAGTGATGGACGAAGCAAAGTGGATAAGATAAGTAGGTTGGCTCAGCCAAGGAAAGCATTTCTACAGAAAAGAGATATGATGACATCAAATAAAGATTTAGGTATTAGTAAGTCTTTTTAAAAGCCTTTGTCTGGAGCATGCCGCTCTATGGAAGTGAAACTTGGACTGTTGACGCAGCTGAAGAGATGAGAATGGAAGCACTTCAAATGCGGTGTTACAGGAGAATGGTGGATAGATAGGGTAACATGTTAGACGAGTGGGAGAGGAGAGATGTTACTGGCGACTGCTAATGATGAGATTGGTTGGTAGCACACATACTAAGACACCCAGGAATAGCAAAATTAGTTATGGAAAAAGGGTTCGATGACAAGAACAGTAGGGGTAGACCAAGGTTATAATATGATAAACAGATTGCCTCGGATGTAGGGTGTGGTAGCTATGTGGAGATGAAAGGACAGGGAGGCATGGAGGGCTGCAGTGAAGAGACTGAAGACCCAAACAACATCAATCACTGTCCGGTTAAATGACCCAAGTAGGGGGATAAGGCCGATTCATCCCCCCCACCTCCACAACTACTCCCAATGCGTGCCGATAACTCCCGAACCCGTGGTCGGAGATTCACGAATGAGGTGTCGTTGGACTCGAGCTGACGGGGGCTTTGCTATGGACCACTCGTTATATAAAAAAACATTTGAAAATTTTTGTTTTTGAAAATAGACGATAGTTAAAAAACCAAATATGATAGAACGTTGGGCAATAGCTTAAACGAACTATCTTTATTTACTTTATTTTTACAATAAAACGTTTTAATTTTTTACATATTTTTTGAAAGAAGTTCAGTTTAAAAAAATATCTATTTTGGAAACTAAAGAGTTCACAAAAAATTTTGTTTGACATAAATGAATGGCACTGACTGTCTCTACCCGCAAAATAAATTTCAAGCCTCTAGGACTAAAACTGTGCAGTAGTAGGGTAAGGACATTTCTACCTATGATCGCGCGTGTGCTTGAATACGTATGGCTATCCTGGAAAAAGTTGGTGGTGGGGGAGGACTAGGGTCGAGTGAGGTGTCGTTTAGATGGTTTTTCCCTCTCTAATTGATGGTGAGGTTATTTTTTAAAATGGCTGCAATTTGGAAACGCAGTTTGAGGAAAACATGTGTTTTTAACATTTTGGTGATATTTAATGAGCTTGTAAGGCTAGAACGATGTGTTTTTTAGGAACGGGGTGACGTTCTCTTGGCTAAGAATGTGTGTTGGAATTTTTGTAAAAAATTTGAAAATTTTTGTTTTTTTTTGATTGGCGCTATTTTGAAAACGGTGAATTTTGGAAATAAATTTGTTTGACGTTAATGAAAGGTGGGCATGCCCTCTAGGGTGGCAGCAAGTTTCAAGGGTGTAGGAGGAAAAAAATATAGCCTACTTTCTCACGAACATTGGTGATAATTGGCGAACGGATGGTCAGATTTTAACAAATGAGGTGTCGTTGGACTCGAGCAGACGTCCTCTTTCCTATAGACTACTCGTTATATTTTTTTGAAAATTTTTGTTTTTGAAAGTAGGCGATAGTTTGAAAACCAAACATGATAGAACTTTGTGCCATGGTTCAAACGAATGGTGTCTATGACCTTTATTTTTTATAATAAAACTTTTTTATTTTTTGAGATTTTTGGAAAGACTTACATTTTGATATATTTTTTATTTTGGAAAATAATACGTTTACAAGTAAATTTGTTTGACATAAATGAAAGGCCTCTAGCTCCTCTACCAAGAAAATAAATGTCAAGTCTCTAGGACAAGACCTTTGCATTTTTATTTTTTTATTTTTTATTTTTTAAATAAAAGAGTGTTTGTAGACAGAGAGCCGGTAGCGCTTGACGTATGTTACAACGAGGCTATGACTGACCATGGTGGATACAGGAATTGGCTATTTCGACGGGGCGATATATGGCAAAACGAGGGGTCGCTTTTTGATATTTTTTTCCTATGACAGATGAATGAAGGCGAATATTTTCGAAAATCCCTCATGACGATCTTTAAACATGTTGGTAAACGGGTTGTGGGTAACATGACAAATGATAATAATAATGGTATGACTTGAATGAAAGCGGGAAACGTTTGATAATTGTCATTAAGAACTTGCTGGAAGCCTCAAGGACAAACAGAAAAAAATTGTTGAGGCTGGCTGGCTGACCGGCCGACTGAGAGAGCCGGGCTAGCAGAATGTATCCTCTTATCATGTTTCAGAAATGTGAGCCAGAGATGACATCAAGCCAATGGAAAATTACAGTGACGTAGAGGTCACTTGGAGGTCGAACATTATCGCAACGACGTCAGAGAAATAATGCAGTAAGCGAGTATAACTCCTCCCCCTACCATTGCCATAGCCAATTGCAGGGCAAGAGCGATGTTAACAGCTGTGGCAAGAGGGACACAGGGCAAGGGGCTGGGCGAGGAGAGGAGGGCAGGGGGTATTAGAGTGTCGCAGTGTAAACATAGGCTGTGTCGTATGTGTATAAATGTGATTGCACTCGTGTGCTCAACCCCAGTTAGTTACTATATTGGATACATTATATATTTGAGGTAAGTGTTGGAATAACACTGTTTAGTTTATTTTATGCTAATCAATGATTAAATGATTATTGGTTTACCATTTGATTGATGGATTGTTATTTTTTTGTTTTAGATAATTGGCATACCTGGTGTTGGGAGACAGAAACCCCATTCCACTCGAACGTAGAAAAAGCCAAACACAGGGCTTTTTTTACAAAGCAAGGTAAGATTTTTTTGTTATATATAAAAACCCTGTTTTATTTTTATTATATTTATGTATTTATTTTTGTTTATGAAAGGTGCAATTTAAATATATATACTCATGGTGGTTTATTTTATTTCTTTGTAGTGTGTGTTGGAAAAGGCTAGTCCACTGCAGCCACTGCTGAAAACCCGCAACGTGTGTGTTTGGTGCTATTGCTTACCAGGCAGTCTACGGCTGAAAACTCTGGTGAGATTGTTCTTTTTATAAAAATCATGTCTTTTTTCCACTGCTACTGATACATTAACTTGGGAGCCTCTCGAGTCCTGTTTCAAGTCACGTGTGTGCTCTGGCTGCATAGTGAATGTTAGAGAGAGTTTGATCCCAAAAGACTTTATGGAATCATGTTTTGAAATGTTTAAAGAACAAATTTGTACAGCGCAAAGGTTGCATACGGTTTTAAAGGTCAATACACAACTCGTGTGCGATTTCATTTATAAAAACAAGGACGGTGATCATTAAAAAACATTTTATATTGGCAGTAAAATGCAAGAGCTTTTGATAACCGATCATCTGAACGAGTGGTATCAATCACATGTGGTCAATGCCTTGCTATCAAAATTTGATAAACTGCAACAAGGACCAAGTGGTTTAGCGTTAGACAAAATCCATTACCTGCAAATCAACATTTGTCATTTCAACCCGTTGAATGCTGGGTCTAGCTATATTAAAACACCACCAGCAAAAGCTTCGAAAAAGGCTGTGGTGAATATTGAAAATTTTGATGACGAATGTTTTCTGTGGGCTGTGGCTGCGTATTTGCAGCCAGCTCAAGATCGTCATGTTAACAGACCAGCAAAGGACAAGGCCAAGTTTGATCAATTAAAACAAACATTAAATTTAACTAGAGTATCGTTCCCTATGGACTTGAAGAAAATCCATAGGTTTGAACAAGACAACCAGGACTTTTCGTTCATGGTGTATGGCCTTGATGGTGATGAGATTGTGGGTCCTCTTTATGCTACAAAAGAACCGAAACGACACCACATTCATCTTTTATATCTGTCTTATGGAGAGGTGAATCACTATTGCCTAATTGAAAGCCTGAGTAGATTGCTAAGCAGTCAAGCGTCCAAAGATCAACATAAGAAACATATTTGTGAGCATTGCTTGCAATATTTTAAAACCCCTACGCTTTTGGAACGCTATAGGGTAGATTGCGTTTCTCAGGAAGCGGTGAGACTGATATTGCCACAAGGGGACAAGGCTGTGTTAACGTTTAAGGACGTTCATTAGCGTGACACTGTTCCCTATGTGGTGTATGCAGATTTCGAAGCTCTCACTACACCCATGGCGGGATTTGAACCAGATCCCACCATTAGCTCAACCACACCCATTCAAAAACATGAAACTTTTGCCATAGGATTTAATGTGGTGTGTGCCTATGACCCCACACAATCCGTTTACAAATCCCGTGAGGGGCCAGATTGTGCCAGATGGTTTTTGGATGAACTTGTAAAGTTGACCGACCATGTACAGGGATTACTGGACCACCCAGTACCCATGAACCTATCTCCAGTACAGCAGCAGCAGTATGAGCATGCCATGACATGTCATATTTGCGAAAAGCCACTAATCAGTGCTGAAGACACCGTTCGTGATCACTCGCACTTCACGGGAGAGTTTTGTGGAGCTGCGCATCGTAAATGTAATTTGAACTTTTCAGCTCCTAGTTTCATCAGTGTCTTTTTCCACAATCAGGCGAATTATGACATTCAGTTTTTGATTCGTGAATTGGCTCATGTCAACAAGGGCTCGTTTACCATTATCCCCCAAAACCATGAGCGTTTTACAGCCCTGACATGGTGGTCGAGCAACTTAAGCATTCGATTTTTGGATTCCTTTAAGTTTATGGCGTCCTCGCTATACAGTCTTGTGAATGGCTTGGATGAAGAGGAATTAAAAAATACCAGAATGCATTTTAATGATCCTAAGCAATTTCAATTTTGCATTCGGAATGGTATATTCCCGTATGATTTCTGCAACAGCTGGGACGTGTTAAAGCAAACAAAACTCCCACCACAAGAGGAATTTTACTCGAAACTAACACGCAGTACCGTTTCCGATGAAGACTATGCATATGCGTGTCAAGTTTGGCGAGTGTTTGACATGAAGACGCTAAGTGAATATGCTATGCATTACCTAAAACTGGATATATTGCTGCTCACCGATGTGTTTGAAAAATTCCGTAACTTGTGGCAACACATTTATGGTCTTGACCCGGCTCACTGTTATACGAGTCCTGAACTTTCGTTTGATGCCGCTTTGAAATACACTCAAGTGGAAATGGATTTACTCACTGATGTAGACATGGGTCTATTTTTTGAAAAGGGCATTCGCGGTGGCTTTGTGTCGCTTAACCAGCGCCATGTCGAAGCGAACAATGTCTACATGCCTGATTATTCACCAGACAAACCAGAATCGTACTTAATGTACTATGACGTGAATAATTTGTACGGCTACGCCATGAGTCAGCCTTTGCCCTATGGAAAGTTTGCTTGGCTGACAGAGAAACAAGTGTCACAATTTGATGCGATCAAGGCTAGCCAAGAAACAGGCCGTGGATATGTTTTAGAAGTGGATATTGAATATCCCTCATCCTTGTATGATCAACATGCTGATTTCCCATTCTGCCTAGAGCAAATGGTTCCTCCTGAC
Organism: Meconema thalassinum; assembly: GCA_946902985.2. Classification (NCBI taxonomy): domain Eukaryota; kingdom Metazoa; phylum Arthropoda; class Insecta; order Orthoptera; family Tettigoniidae; genus Meconema; species Meconema thalassinum. The sequence goes on from OX336389.2 coordinate 74,073,757, forward strand.
AGTAAAGTGAAAATTGAAAAAATCATGGGCACACTTTACAATAAAAATCGGTATGTGCTGCATATCCAAATGTTGGTGCAATGCCTCGCCCAAGGCTTGGTGTTCAAGAAAATCCATAGGGGTATTTCTTTTGCTCAAAAAGCATGGCTCCAGCCATACATGCAACTCAACACAGAGCACCGACAAATGGCAACACAGCAGTTTGAAATTATTTTTTTTAAATTAATGAACAACTGCATCTATGGCAAGTCCATGGAGAATGTCCGCAAATACTGCGACATTAAATTGTTGAATGTCTGGGACGGGCAGTGGGGTGCCCGGCGGTACATTGCCAAGCCAAATTTCAAATCGATCAACATTATCGATGAGAATTTGGCTACTATTGAATTGAGTAAGACCAGCGTGACCATGGATAAGCCCATTTACTTGGGCCAAGTTATTTTAGACTTTACTAAATCGGTCATGTAACGATTCCACTATGAGTTTGCGAAACGCCATTTTGAGGACGTATCTCTTTTGTATATGGATACGGAATCATTCATTTACCACATTCGCCACTGCAACCCCTAAGACGTAATGAGGCAGCATAGTGACTGGTTCGACACCTCTTCGTATAGCGCTGACAACGTGTTTCAGCTGCCCATAAAAACAAGAAGGAAATGGGCGTTTTAAAAGATGAATGCGGTGATTCCGTTATGACGGAATTCATAGGTTTGGCCTCGAAAATGTATGCTTATCGCACACTAGACTGTAAGGAAGCCAAAAGAGAAAAAGGTGTAGGTAGGGCAGTGGTAAAATCGCTATGTGTAGATGATTACTTAGCGGCTTTACGCACTGGCAAAGGTAAGTCCCATACACAGTGCAGGATACAATCCAGCAACCATCATTTGTACCTTGTGGAACAGAGAAAACGCACCCTCGCCTCCATGGATAACAAACGTGTGTGCGCTGATGACCTTCTCACCAGCCTGCCCTGGGGCTATGACCGCAAGGAGGAGGAGGTGTGATTTCACTGTTTGTTCGTTTAGGGACATGGCTTTTTGTAAATTGTAGATATAGTAATTTGTAAATATTGGTCTTTGTCATTGTAAATAGTATTTTTTGCAAATAGTGGCAACCCTCTTCTACCTTTTGCTCTTAAAAAAAGTTCTATGCAACCTTATTATATATTTTTTTAATTTAACAGAGTTGGGAATTGGAAAATGGTATATAGTTTGATTCCTTTAAAGCTGTACAAAGTTGTAGTTTTTGTAAATATAAAATAAGTATTTTTTTTAATAACTTAATAATGAAAGAATTGGTGTAGCGCTAAGAGTTCCTCTTTGGTAAAACTGTCTAGTTTCTTTTTGCACTCAAAGAACTTCCCGATGGCATTGTCTGTAGCATTGCCTTTCTCCATGGTATCACGTGTTGTAGATGTTTACTCGTCGCATGTAGAAATCTCACTGACGTCATTCACAGGTAAATCTTGATTTATAATTTTATTTAACAACTCCCAGCAGGCAAGGGTGGTTAACCAATGACAGATATGCCACGCATGTGCTAGGGCTGTATGGGTAATGTTGCCACAGGAACATGTATACATCAGCGTTTGCAGGGAGGGGCAGCCCAAGTCCATGAGGTCGATACATTGACAGTAAGACGCCAAAAATGGTTGCAACCATTCACGTTTTTCACTACCTTTCACAAATACCACATTGGCCGAGGACAGGTGTGCTTTCATGACCACGTCCAAATATTTATAGGAAATGGTTCCTTGATTCCAGTCTAGTTGTCTATGATTTTCAATCCACTGGATTTGTTTACGGTCTTTTTCACACAACAAATCAAAAGCATGGGGCAGGTTAAATAGCAAATGCGTAGCTTGTGATATCCAAAACGTGGTACAATCGATAATGGCCACTTGTTTAAATATAAATTTGTTGTCACCAATTTTAAACCCTTGGCAATCCACAATGAGTGTGCGCAACATTTTGCCGCTTGCCTGGACCAAGTTCAACTGACGACTGACTAACCATTGGCCACTAAGATGTGACCATGACATGGACTTACCTGCCATGCTAGTTTGAAAAAAAATTGAGGTTAGGGTAGGACAGGGGACATGAAAAATAAGAATTTAAGAATTACATCATTTTAATATCATAACACGTCTTACAGGATTTGTCATTTTAGGATAAGGACGATACCAACTGATACAACAATATAATCTCTTGTGTCTGTAACGTCCATAACACCGATGATGTCCCAATGTCTCTAAACTAGGTGTATTTGACGGTGAGCTGCTCGCCGAAGCACCGTTGGCACCATACAGTCCACACGTATCGTAATTGGTTTTATTTTGATCACTCAGAGGCATGAGTGAGGGGTAGCTTGAACGACAGGGTATATTTCCCACCTCCATTCTGCACAGGTAGGATCAGGCAGGTGACCAGCGCTGATGTTCCTGCATGGGTTCATCGCTCTCTTGCCATTGGTCTATGATGATGGGACAAAAGGCACATTTCACTTCATCTCTTGTTTTTAAATTGTAGAATGCAACGGCCGCCAAGGCTTGAGGGTTTATGAAAGGCACTGGCCATGTTGCAAAAGTCTTGAAACGTTGTTCCTCAGAGTTTAAATTCCTGGATGTGACTTCTCTTGATGCTTTAAAGCAAGACATGACTGAGCGGCTTGACGTGGATTGACCTGTTATTTATACACTCGTCACTTGGTTGGACAGAGGATAATAGTTGCGTTGTTTGTGATGAATAATCAAACAGTAGGCTGTCGTAATGGCTGGTACATTGTCATGCGTTTCAAACACTAGTCGAATGTCAATATTGGATGGCTTGACAGACTCTTCCAGGTAAGAACAGTCAAAGACAATCAGTGGCGCCCTTGCCTTAAACGCTTGGGGTAGCAGCATGGGGCCGTTCTCTTTTTGATAATACGACCATCGAAATTTAGAAAACAAGTCGTACAGGGGGCCAAACTTATTTTTTGAAAAATCCAAATCCAGTCCTTCATAGGGAAACACAGCTCCGTTGAGGAAAAGACGTGCATTTCTCAATTGCAGGTGATCAAATTGCGTGGCATCTTTGGTTTGTTGATACTTGCGATTCATTTGAAAACCCACGATAATGTAGAGAGGTCCCTCTGTATAGCGAGCTGTTTTTACAGACCAACCGTGTGTGTTGGTGGTGGGCAATAGCGGGTACTCATGGAGTGCCCAGCTTCTAAATTCCATGGGTAGAGGCATATCTCTCTTTACCATCTTGAGTATGTCCAGTTTTTTGCTATCGTCAAGGGTCACATGGGGAACTTTCCATAGCAAGTGTTGTAGTTGAATTTTTGAATCTATGGGGAAATTGTCAGCTCCCTTGAGTGCATTATTATCACTCCTGTCTCTCACCAGATAAAGCACTTGCCTTGCGTTGACTACAATGCGCTGGTGATCTTCGGCAAAGCCTAAAATCAGTTTAAGAGGTAAATATCCAGTAAAGGTTCCATCGGTGTGTATCATCCAGTCATTGGTCGAGTCAGGGCACCAACCTGCCATGCTAAGTGTTTTACCTTCTTCCTCACTGTAAGAGGGATATAGTTTCATGACACTGGAAATACCCACATTTCGAGTGCTATCCAGCACGATATCGTTAATGACATAACGTACTTCAGAAAACAGAAAGGCCAAACCATGGTTGGCCAACTTGGATGTGGTGGGTGTAGAGCCATCGGCTTTGGTGGGCCGACCTTCGATCTGAATGACACTTTCATGCGGTAGGGTGTAAATATCTTGGTTGTTGATAACAAATTGAATTTCATCATTGTTATTGAGTCCAGGTGTTTGAGCTTGATAGGAATGGAGATCAATTCTTACCACCCCTGGTTGCTCCTCGATGTGGTTGGCTATCTCTAGGATAGAATTCATCATGAGTGTTGACGTGGTAACCCAAATGCTGTAAAATCTTCTTGTCCTTAGATGCTAGCGTGTATTCACGTGGCAATCAACTAACACCATTCCTAGACGGTGTTGTTGCTTTATACACAAACTTCATAGTGGCTTTAGCACCAACTTGTAGGTCACTGGTGTGGTAGAATCTAGATCAATGAGTTGTTGATCTCTATTGATCAGTCTTAATGTTATATTACTAATACCATTGACAGCCACAGAATGAAAAAGCACTACTGGAGGGTTTTCACGAATAATATGGCCATTGGGCGATGTCACTATAAAGTCATAAAGAGAATGCGATGGTTCTTGATTGGTGTACACTTGGCTAATAATATTACACGTCACCGACAAATGATGGTCCTCAATGAATTTCACTTCGTGGTCTGATTCATGTTTTTTGTTGGGCTCCAACACGTGTGGTTTAAATCATAGTAATGGACCAATGGAATCAGGATGTGTTTTAAAGTCAATGTTCTATGTGGAGAAATTACTGCAGCGATGAGTGTTGGTATTTCCTACAAGTTCAAACTTGCGCGATCCATCGAGAAATGACTTTAAACCATATTCATTGATCAACACCACGTAAATGTGTTCATAAATATAATCGATCGTGTATCCACCAGAGTTCAGGGTGAGCACAGAATCATCATAGTAAAACTTGTTGTTCACATTTTCACGTATGTTGTATATTCGATTGTACGTTTCAAGAGAAACAAGTCCTAAACCATAGGGTTTTTCACTCAATTCGAAAGGCGGGTAAAAGTGTAGGCTGACTTCAGGTCCACGTCCATGCAGTGTAAACGTTTTACTTTCTACCGACATACTGTTGGCGTTTCAGCGTATGCTGTGTCTTATATAAAAAAATTAAACACAAACGTCCACTCTGTTGGCTGTTAAACGTTTGCTCACGTTTCACATTATAATATATCTTGATCCTGTTTCCAAAATAGGTCACTAGTTCTATGGGCGGGGGTAAATTCCCAAAACTGTCAAAGTACCATACGGTGGATCCCTCTTTGACATAAGCTACATAATGCGTTCCTGGTCCTCGGTGATCATCCAAATTGACAACAGCGCATTCCTTTTTCCAGGGTCGTAGGGGTAATTGGTTTCGAATAAACACTCCTCGAAAATGAGAAAGCTTTAGTTGTTTAGCATAGCTTTCCACTTGTTGATTCGTCAGGGCATGTCTTGCTATGGCTGAGGTTATTTTTTTTTAATATTTTGAAATGGTGAAATCCCAAATCCTTGTTGATAAAAGACTGGCTTTAAACTGGCATTTCTAGCCCCCATAGCAATCGCTTCCATCGTTTCATTGTGTCGCTGACTTTCTTTTAGTTGTTGCTTTCCCTGCTGCGCTGCTTTAATGCTTTTCGCCACTGCACTGGCACCGCCCAAAAGTGAACCCAGAGCAGCCAAACCGACAAATAATGGAGGTAAAAATCCCGCTCGTTTGGGGACGGGAATCACTCGCCCTTGTTTTGAACCCTGTCGCTGACGTTTAGGAATAACACGTCTCTGTGCTTCTCGAAGGATTTTTCTTATGGTCAACACATTATTTTTAATTTTTTTCTTTCGCGTGGGCTTGTCCACGAATGTCTTAAGCCCAGGCTTCACCAAGGACAGGGACTTATTTTTAGTCTTTTTAGTCTTTCTCACCACATACCTATGTTTCACCATGATGATAATCACCAACAATCTTTCACAAGAAACTATAAATCATAACTAACGTCAGATTGTTATTTCAAGGTTGTATATTCCAATTCCACATAAAGTGGGAAATCGTTTAGGGTTTTTCCCGCTTGCTTTTCATCCCATGTCAACATGAGATGAAAGGATAATTCGTCACCTGCATTGACCATTTCATGGTTATGGACCAACATCCTATGACCATTTATCTGTATTTCTAAATGGTTCTCATCAGGTATAGCATATTTGATGTGAATGGTTCCATCATAGTGTAATCGATAGTGGCTTAAACCCGAAGCAAGCACATAGGTCAGGTGCTGGTCATGGACTAGCAGTAAATGTTTTTTGTCATTCACAGGTTTTTTCAATTGTCAGATATACTAAAAATACAGATGGGATAAATTTATAAAGCCTTTTCGTTTCATAGGTCACGTAACGCTTGGTACAGACATCGTCTTCGTCTTGAGGGTCTTCCACGTGAATAATCCAATGGTGATTAGGGCTATAGCCATTCACTGTAAGCTGAGGCACTTTGTCATAAATCTCTTACACTTTGTTATCCACATACTTTTTTGTAGTAACGTCTGTAGACACTTGAGGATGTTTTATATGGGTTAACCGCTTTCCCTTAAAGTCATAATCTCCCTGTTTAGTGCGTGGTACTACTGACCTATCCACATAATGTTTATTAGCGGGATCTGTTTCTTGTTTTGGATCATGAATGGGGACAGACCTAGCTTTGGCCATTAACGCACGTCCAAAGACATCCATCGCCAACCTGTAGTATGAGTCTACTGTTTCTATGACAAGGCTCGGTGTCCTGTATATAGACAGCCTGCTAGCCTGTCAAAGCCTTAGTTGATATGAAGATTATTAAGCAGCAAGAGTCATTCCCCGTGGGGGACATGGTTTCCCATCTCTGTCCCAAATCACGTGAACAACGCCATGGTTCACTCTTTCCATCTTCCATTCGCTGCATCATTGTGGGACCTTCCGGCTGTGGAAAGACCAAACTTTTGCTAACACTCATCACAGCGCCCAATGGTCTGCGTTTTCAAAATATTTATATTTTTGCAAAATCTCTCTACCAACCCCTCTACGTGTTTCTGGATCAAGTCATGTCTGGATTACAAAAAGAGAATATGGGTTATTTCACATTTTCCACGCAAGAAAATGTTATTTCACCGGATGAGGTAGAGCCTGATTCACTCATGATTTTCGATGATGTATCCACTGAACGTCAAGGCATTATTCTAAGCTATTTCAGCATGGGTCGACACAAACATATCGATTGCTTTTATCTTGGACAAACGTATTCTAAAATGTCCAAATAGTTGATTCGTGACAATGCCAATGTCATTGTTTTATTTCGCCAGGACGAGAGGAACAGTCGTCACATTTATAATGAACATGTGAATCCGGATATGACCTTTCAAATGTTTACTGAATTGTGTGGGAAGTGCTGGAACACTCAACGTCATGCCTGTTTAGTGATTGACAAACAAAGTGAACTCAACCAAGGACGATATCGCTTAGGGTTTGATCATTTTGGTGCTATTTAAGGCCCTGTCTCATTCCCTTTCAAGTCATTTGTCAAGATACCATGGCGTTAGCAGAGAGTCAATTGAAAAAGCATATTAATAGAGCAAAAAATACTATTCACCAGAATTTTCGTCAATTGAAACGATCACGTGCAAATCATGCTTTGTTTATTCAACATCATTTAGCACCTCCGCTAAAAGCAATGTTGAAACCCTCTTTCAAGTCATCTGAAACGCTACCCACCGTTTCACAAGCCACTCAGACGCTGCACGAGGACCCTGAGGAAGAGGAACAGGAACAGGAAGATTTGACTAGTGTTAGCGAAGTTGAGGATGACGAGGAACAAGTGTTTACGCCTCAAAAAAGACCGCATCCCTTGCAGAGTTTTTGAGAAAATAGAAATCCTTGGCCATGGTCGAAACACCTTGCCCTTCCAAATCGTCTCCGTTTTCACAAGTCTTGGCCACCCCTCAAAATAAAGCTCAACTGAAAAAACATTTTAATAAAATATTATGGATCAACACTAGAACCCTATCTCATTGATCTATTTATTGGAATTACAGATACCACGTATGGTGTTCGCTATGAGGATGATAGTTTTAAAATTGGGGATTCATCCATTAAATTTGCTCATACTAAAGCTCTCATTAAGAACATCAACTATAAATTGACGCCAGGACTTTAAAGCTGCTCTTTTCTCGAACACCCTAATTCCATGATTATACGTCAGGGGACCTTGGCAAATATAAATCCATTTTATTGGATACCCATGCCCACAAAAGACAGTATGATCCAGCTCAACAAGTGAATGCCAATACATCTCAAAAATATAAAACCATCATTGCAAAAATGTTTCCCACCAGTCAAAGTACTCGTCGTAAAGTGTCCGCTTCGGGAGTGACATTTAAACCATTAAAACTCCTTGTGGATGTAACCTACTGGCACAATCCCAATAAGCTCGTCCAGCGGCTACACTTGTTGCATGCTTCACGTCAAGCCGGCCATACCGGTCACGATTGGGAAATTCAAGAAATTGAACAAGAACTTCGAAATGACAAAATTATTGTTTAAGCCCTCACCCACGAGTTGCATCGCCCTGCTAGGCGTCACTATCCGCTACTCAAGGTGATTTCACGAGGTGTGGATGAACTTTGGCAGGCTGACTTGGTTGAAATGATACCCTATGCTGGCGTTATCGGCGGTGTACGCTATATGTTGACCGTCATTGATGTCTATTCCAAAATGGCCTTTGTTGAACCTGTGCGTCGCAAGTCTGGTCCACTAGTTACCAAGGCCTTTCAACATATTATACAACACTCCAAACGTCAACCTCAGTTGCTAGAAACCGACCAGGGGAAAGAATTTTTCAACAAGGATTTCTCCAGTTTTCTCAAATCTAAGGATATTCGCCATTACACCACGTACAGCAATCCCAAAGCCAGCGTGGTCGAGCGCTTTAACCGAACATTGAAAACCCATATGTGGAAAGCGATTACCGCTCAGGGCATTTATCGCTGGTTGGACATGTTACCTGAGCTAGTGTCACGTTCACCAAACATAGAACCATTGGAACCAAGCCACGTCTCGTGACCAAAAATATTCAGCGACTGGATAAACTGTTTAACCCCTTCAAAACAGCAGCTCCTAAACGTCACCGACTGAAAATTAGGGATTTTGTCCGTGTGAGCAAATTTAAGTCTGCCTTCAATAAGGGCTACACGCCTCAGTGGGGGACTGAACTATTTCGAATTCGTCAAGTCAACTTGGACAGTCCAGTAATCTATTTACTCCAAGACCTCAACCATCAACCCATAAAAGGTAGATTTTATCTCCATGAACTTCAAAAAACAGCGTTTCCTAAACATTTTATTGTGGAAAAAGTGTTGAAACAAAAAGGAAATAAACTATATGTCAAATGGTTAGGTTTTAACTCTACGTTTAATTCTTGGATCAAGAAATTACATGTTGTGTGAACCTGTGCACTTTTTTAATTTTGAATTTATTTATTTTTTTATTTATTTATTGAATCATGATGTACGAGAGCTCTCTGTATGGCGCCCCGCGCTTCATGCATGTCCATACATGTTTGTTTTTCTCTCTCCACACCTGTGTCTCACTCCTTCACTCCATGTTGACATACAACTCGTTCAGCTATTGGATGTCATGGGTTCGCCACTCCTCCCCCACCTCCCCAGCCCTCTGGCCCCGCCCTCTCATCGCTCTGTAGTGGTCACGTGATTTCCTGTTCTCTCTTTGTGTTCACTCTTTCCCTCTTTCCCCTTTCCTCTCTGCGGGGCCCCTGCCTGCTGCTGCTGCTCGCCTGGCTAGCTGTTATCACCGTTTTACAGAGTTGCCACATGGTTCCAACCTGTTATCATATGACACCAATGTTGTCAGCTCTCAACCACATTCCATTCTCTTAGCCGACTAGCCAGGCTCCAAGCTGGCCTCTCGAGCAGATATTCTGTTTTCCCATTCTGGCTGCCAGTCAGACATAGAAAAACAAGTTCTGTTGTTGTCGACTATATTTATTCGTCTCATAGCATTATGAATTTTGTCTGGTTACTGATCAGTGTTTACTAACATGTTTTAACGATCGCCATGAGGGATTTTCGAAAATATTCGCCTTCATTCATCTGTCATAGGAAAAAAATATCGAAAAGTGACCCCTCGTTTTGCCATACATCGCCCCATCGAAATAGCCATTTCCTGTATCCACCATGCTCAGTCATAGCTTCGTTGTAACATACGTCAAGCGCTACCGGCTCTCTTTCTACAAACACTCATTTATTTAAAAAAAATAAAAAAATCGTAGTTCTTGTCCTAGAGACTTGACATTCATTTTCTTGGTAGAGGGGGTAGAGGCCTTTCATTTATGTCAAACAAACTTATTTGTAAACATATTAGTTTCCAAAATAAAAAATATCAAAATTGAAGTCTTTTCAAAAAATCTAAAAAAAAGTTTTGTTATAAAAATAAAGGTCATAGACACCATTGGTTTGAACCATGGCACAACGTTCTATCATGTTTGGTTTTCAAACTATCGCCTACTTTCAAAAACAAAAATTTACAAAAAAAATATAACGAGTGGTCTATAGGAAAGAGGACGTCAGCTTGAGTCCAACGACACCTTATTTGTTAAAATCTGACCATCCGTTCGCCAATTATCACCAATGTTCGCGAGAAAGTAGGCTATATTTTTTCCCTCCTACACCCTTGAAACTTGCTGCCACCCTATAGGGCATGTCCACCTTTCATTAACGTCAAACAAACTTTTTTCCAACATTCACCGTTTTCAAAATAGCGCCAATCCAAAAAAACAAAAATTTTCATTTAAAAAAAATTCCAACACACATTCTTAGCCATGAGAACGTCACCCCGTTCCTAAACAACACATCTTTCTAGCCTTACAAGCTCATTAAATATCACCAAAATGTTAAAAACGCATGTATACCTCAAATTGCGTTTCCAAAATTTCACCCATTTTAAAATATAACCTCACCAGCAAAAAGAGCGGAAAAAAACATCTAAACGACACCTCACTCGACCCTAGTCCTCCCCCACCACCAACTTTTTCCAAGATAGCCATACGTATTCAAGCACACGCGCGATTATAGGCAGAACTCTTCTTACCCCACTACTGCACAGTTTTAGACCTAGAGGCTTGAAATTTATGTTGCGGGTAGAGGGGTCAGGACCATTCATTTATGTCAAACAAAATTGTTTGTAAACTCTTTAGTTTCCAAAATATAAAAATTTTAAAATTGAACTTTTTCAAAAAAATGTAAAAAATTAAATCGTTTTATTATAAAAATAAAATACATAAAGATAGTTCGTTTAAGCCATTGCCCAACGTTCTATCATGTTTGGTTTTTTAACTGTCGTCTATTTTCAAAAACAAAAATTTTCATTTTTTTTAATATAACGAGTGGTCCATAGCAAAGCCCCCGTCAGCTTGAGTCCAACGACACCTCATTCGTGAATCTCCGACCACGGGTTCGGGAGTTATCGGCTCGCATTGGGAGTAGTGGTGGTTGGGGGGGGGGCAGAATCGGCCTTACTGACCCAGTGTAGACAACACGATTGTACCCAATTGTAGTAGGTGTCATTCTGTATTGACCGACTGAAAAGCATTTCAATTTTTGAAGCAACAGTTATTAAATAAGGAATAAGAAACTTGATACTGAACTGATGTAGATTGCCCAGTGTTTATACGTTCAAGCCGAGCGCATTCTTCATGAAAAGTAAGCAGTTTGAACGACAGTCGCCATGTTTTGAAACATGCTAAATTATAAGTTAGACAAGGATTGCACCCAGTACAGTAAGTTGTAGAGCCTTGTTGTGAGTTCAATTATGTGCAAAACAAGCATCAAAGATTCATGCTTCCAAATCTCTAAATCCCCTGGTTTTTAGAATTTTGGCGCCAGAATAAACGTAAATGACTAGTATTCGAGTCTTAGTACTGAACTCGAATTCAGCCCAGCTTAAGACTTTGACTGAGCCGAGGTTCGAACCGACTTGTGAACCATGGGAGAGAAAAATTGGAAATATGGAATTAAAACAATTTAACCCTCCGTTACACGCGTGCCCAGCCATTACACCACTACACGCACGCGGACTGACAGTCCGCAACTGTTTGTGTGGTTCCTTTCGTTCTTTTTTCCTTCCGTACCTCAATCTGGTTTACCGTATGATGACCAGCGTATGACTATATGTTCATTAATTGATACAAAATGATAATTTCATCAAAATAATTTATTACAGAATTTAGCAAATTACTTATCATAAATTTTACATTATACAATAAAAATGACTTGACGTGAAAATATTCTACAAAAGCAAATATGCTTGATTCCACTGGTCGGTTCTTAGTAGTGGTCATAAATGGTGGGATTTCACGTTTATTCTTGCGAATCGTTCCACCAAGCGTCAATTTATCATCTGCAAGCAAATCTTGAGCAAGATGAACAGACCCAAATCAGTTTTCGCAAGTAACATTTCTACCAGTTTTTGATATTGGTTTCACCAATCTCTTTACGATTTGGTGTGGCGTGTATTCGCATTGGTATGGGCCCTCAGGTTGTCTTCCGCAGTATATCTCCATATTACTTGTATAATACATTTTGGCATCGGTTTAGTGCAAAAATCTTTATACCGTTTTTAGCAGGCTTGGACGGAATATATTGGTGAAAGCTTCCCCGAAATGCATCTAACATTTCATCAATTGTCACTAGTTCCGCCAAACTGTAGTGTTTCTTGCAGTTACCTATGAACGTGTCTACTAAATACCGCACAGCAGCGAGTTTCCGCCTGTTTAGGATGCTCTCGGGAGTTGATGTCATCAAATTTCAAACACTTCAACAAGAAACGGAGATCTTGTAAATTGGTGTGGGAGACTTTCAGTGCCCCACCAAGAAACAGAAGACCTAAACATGCCTTCAGCTCAACAAGATTAGTGTAAGCTGCATCTCGGCATCGAGAGTATTTTGGACGGGTTTTTGATATGTAATGATTTATGCTTGTTACGATTTCATCGGTAAAAATAGTTGCAGTGCTTCAACAGGTGTCTTAAAATTCTTAGCGACTCCTACTACTCCAGGCAAGTGTTTCACAATATAGGCTATTTCTTGCTGCTCACATTCAGTCACGTCTTCATCTTGAGACTGCTCACTATCAGAATTATGATCACTATAATTCACGGCATCCTAATCACTGTCATCACTCACTCCAATTTCATCGTCGTCCAACCCCTGTTCGATGTGATCCATTGCTCCAGGAATAAATCAAAATATCTGCCTGATAAGAGGACACACGGGTATTATTCATAGGTCATTCATTATTGTCATCCATATTCCACTACAGATAATGAAGTACAGAAACTACTTCTAAATACACATACTACAGCACTTGCAACCAATATATTATGTAATTGTATAATATATGATTGATATGATATAGATATTATAATATGAAACAGCGGAAAAATGCATTACTTACCGAAAATGAGAGGACGATTTATGAGTAACCAATACACGCTACGGACTGAGACTCCGCAAGTCTGCGCGTGACGATATAAACCTCCACCAGCAACAGCTCGATTAATATCACATTACCAGAGTGTTTATATTGTAAAATGAAGCTAGTAGAAGCCACTCCCTTCCAACTCCATTTTAGCCTCCTGGTAGCAAAAAAAAATAAAGTGCGGATTCACACTCCAGGACGCGTTTAATGGAGGGTTAATATTTAAATATGCACTTTGAGAACTGAATGATGCATAATGAAACTATTTGGGAAAATTTTGGGGCCTAACATCGAGGTTATCGGCCCCTAACGCGGAGAGGGAAGCGATGACTCTTACTCAGCTTCTTTAACCGAGTGGACGTAGTCAGTCACGCGTCCAGCAAAGCACATTTCCACGATAAAAGAAGTGCGGACGAAAGACGAGGTAGTACCGTCTAGAGATCGACCATTCGCCGAGGAAGAGATACGAGGAGCCGGTGAAATGCAAATGCACTAGATACTGAAGAGAACAGCATTTATTCTGTACCACAATTATCAGAAGAAGACTTCGCTAAAATAGCGTTATTCTACAGAGAAGCAATAACCAACAGCATTGCTCACTACAGCTACATTATTGCTACATTAATATTCTACGGTACAACATCATAGTCAACATAACCGTAATGAACTTGAGTCGGGGAGGACAAACTTTTTCAACGATTACTGAGAAGATTATTATGAGCAACTAAACTAATGGAAGGGGGTTAGTCTATACCATGGATTGGAGATTCAGAGTGACTTAGAAGACCGGGAATCGATAAATCTACAACTGCTTAACAACATGCAGAATTCTGAGATGACTTCCAATACTACAAGCGAGATGTCCATTACCATCAGGAGGAGATGTCAACCCAGGACATTCAGATCTACATTGATGATGCCACTCTGTTACACGGAGAAAAGAAGAAGACGAAGGCTAGCAATCGATTGGACCAAGAGATGCAGTTTTCAGGTCGCTAACCGTGAAACAAGAAGACTTTCCGTTAGCTGTCACAGTCGAGCGGGACCGCAGGTGTCCGTATCACGATGCAGACGAGGGAGCGCTCAGCTGTCTCGCACGCAACCGGGAGAAACTGGTTTCCATGGCAGACGACGTGCTCAAGCAGTTCCAGCGGAACATCGAGTACATCTTATGAAGGTATCCACGAAACCAGAAGCCATCACAAAGTAGAAAAACTGAATGCTCTAAGATCTGTAGTTTTGCAGTAGTTTTTGAAATCATTGAGGTGTGACCAACTTCATTGTAGATATTCTTATCTTTATCCTATGTTTAATGTAGCTAAATATTAGAGATTCATTGTAATTATTTGATACGTCTACGTGTGACGTTTCAGACGTAATTTCATTCATTTTTGACTTTAGATATTTCGTTTCATTTATATTTTGAAGGAATCGTTTTAACATGCTCACTTTCGAACGAAACTCGTTTTATAAGGGAATGCTTCGATAACAATATATTTCGAAGGAAATGCTTCGATAGTAACATATTTCATTGAAAATACTTTCCAATTGTAAGAACATTTTGAACGTTAAGATTGTTATTGATAGCTACAAACGCGTAACAGCGACAGAATACATTTGTATAATTATATTGCATAATTATAAAGTAAAGCATTATTGTAAAATGCTGTAACATTGTTTATCAGACATTGTTATGTCTGTATAAAACTGAAACACTTATTTATAACAATATGGAAGTTATAAAATTCCAATTGCGGAATACAATTTATTTGACAATGATATAGTCTTGGACTATTGGTATTATGAAAATACACTATAAAATAGGATCATGGTAGTGACAATTGAGGTCAAATGATGCCTATAATTATTAACAATTTTATTGGAAACATTGTTAAACTGAAATGATAGACCAGGAGATTTGTTAGTCTACCTGAAGTCTAGTATGTCTTAAAACAAGCTTAAATATGAACAATTCATTTTTTTAATGTACACCAGATGCGTGAGGATATGTATTTATATTTATTAACTACTAAAGACAAGCGAACTATGAGTTAGTATTGTTTATATTTGGTAAAGTGGAAAAACAATCTATTATGGAACTAAGTGAACGAAAAGCGCTATTGAAAGAAATAAGAAACACTGTGTGAGGTGAATTGTAGTGAACGAACATGTAATTGTTGTTAAAGATGCACGAGGTTAAATAATTTAGAGGAGAGATGGAGATAGGAGTGCACTCTGAACGGTAGTATACAATTGCGTATTTACCTAGTAAAGTCACTGATTCTTCTACAAGTCTGTAGCAAGATGGGTTTCTTAGTGAAGTAATGCCGTGCGGAGTATTGAAGATTGCTGGTAGTAATGAAAAGATGGAAGTATGTCATGTTAGGAGCGTAGCAGACGCTATTTATGAATATTGTTCACCGTGTTACGAGAGAAGGAAATGTATTGCCATGTGGAGCAACGAATTGTTACAGTATGTGTAAAAAGCGATGACATAAGGGTTAATATTTGTATTGTTCATATCAGAGAGTATCAGTATATAATCCACGAAGTGTTTAGAGGTTTTTAAGTAGTTTCGCATCGCTCTTCTTCTTATTGTATTTCATTCATTGACGCGACATATTCTAAGCTATATTTAACTTCAGTGTTCGATATACAAGCCTTACTAATTATGACAAGTTACCAGAGATACATGAGAATTTATTGTTGTGTGAAACATTGTTCATAAATCTGTTTTTTAAACAGAGACACTAGGAGACTGTCAGATCGTGACTGATAGTGCGAATAGTATTTTTAATACCGTGTTAAACATGGAAAATTATATATAATGAACATATATCACTTATATTTAATTACTATTATTATTATTATTATTATCATATATATTCACGTTTTATACACGTATGTGTATAATTTAGGGTTTTTATATTGTTAACTTAATTTTTGATGCTTGAACAGCTGATGCTGATCAGACTGCTTTAGTGACAGAGTCACAGGGTGATTATTAAATGCGTAAACATTTTAATAATTTCTTAATTAATTACATTTCTGTAATGACATTGTTTATGAACATTTATTCCACAGATAGTAGGAATATCTGTCGAGTGATTTATTTTATTTTAACCAGCTTTTATTTTTATTGGTGATAGGGTGTTTATTGTTCAGTAAATTTTTAGTAATAAATCCCAGGCACAATTTTTTGTTTGCCTGTTCGTTTTTATAAATCTGATCACATTTTCATTTTGCAATCGACATGCGATAATACTGCGAATTAGTTACTAGAATTCACGTAGTCTCAACTTTCACCGTTCACGATCGAGATCCGAAATTCTCGTCCTACCATCTTGTTATGGGTATTTTATTTCTAGTAAATGTGTAACTAAACAGTGGTGTTGTTGCATGTCCGGTATGTATCGAGAGTTTCCTAGTCATTATCCTAGTAGGGTAGTGTCGGTTTATCTGGCTGGGTATCGACCTCCCTACAATCCTTTTACATCTCAGTGGATATAGGCTATGACTAAGCGGAATTCGGGTGCAGTACCATCCAGAGAGGAACTCATATCAGCGTTGTCAATATACGGGTTGGAATTTTAGTGCGAGATTTAAATTTTAACTTGTTAGAATATACAAAATGAGTGAGTGGTGAGTGGTGGTAGGGATACCATAGGCCACGGATGTTCACCATCTACAAGCTATAACCCTCTCATCGGGTTGCCTGACGTATCCGTGGAGTAGACAAGGATTGACGAAGGTATCCCAACACCTGAACGGTCCATAGATAACTTGATACCACACCAGAGATTGTTGTTGTTGAATTTTTAAGGGGTTTTGGGACATCGTGGTCAAGTAGCCCCATGTGTGTAGAATTTGTCCAATAACCTGTGCCATTATGATGCCTGTAGTAATGTGAGTATTAATGATTGAAGTAGGATTTGGCCGTGGATTTAGACTAGGTATCATCCCGACATTTTCCTGGAGGAAAAGTGAGGAAACCACGGAAAACCTCTTCCAGGATTATTGAGGTAGTAATCAGTTCTCAGTTTTGCTTCACAAGGTTAAATGTGCTCCCTTGGCATTGCCGGTTGTCGAACCTGGGCCTCTATGAGGACAGCCAAGAACACACCATACTGTCTTATTGATAAACTTTTATTATTCTTTCTTCGATGGTTAAAATGTCCTCAAATTAAAATAAGTTAATAGCGCTCCAAGAATTTGAAATGCTCCTTAAGAATTAGTAATTGAAGATAAAACGATCAAGATGTATTTTATGGCTTGTCGTTTAATATAGTTTTATTACCATTCCACTTGGAGCGCCACACAATTAACAATATTGATATATATGATTTAACACAGTAGAGTCAAGCAGTCACGTGCGAATGGTTGGAGAGGGCACCAATATAGCATTACTTCGTTTGACTCCAGTATTCTAGGACTGTCCATGACATACAAGGACGTGTGTTCTTATCTCGATACAGTTCCTAGTAATTGACCTCAAACAGCTTCGTGAGGTAATAACTCAGTGGTTTTCCCACTTCTACTCCAGGCAAATGCTAGGATGTTCCCTAACTTAAGGCCACGGCCGCCTCCTTCCTAATCCTTACCTGTATTACAAATACACACACGGCTACATACACCACAATAACGGAGGTTATCAGATACACACACCCAAGTACACAGGGCTGAATGACCACGTTGTCGAAGAGTCCATAAATTAATTAACAAAAGCGACGTTGAAACAATAAATATTGAAAACAAATATAATGTATCGAACTTAAACATGAAATATCGAAGGTAAATACAATATATCGAAGTTGAACATAAAATATCGAAGCTATAATAATAATAATAATAATAATAATAATAATAATAATATTCTTGTATGTAATCCTTCTCTGCTGGTCATTTGCACTTAACTGACGTCCACTGTTGTAATATAAGCAATATCCCTGCAAGATAATTATACCGTATATCTAATGTGAGTTGTGAGAAATCTGCAATGACAAGGTATGTGCTAACCAGAAATGACGAGATATACTAAAAGGGGTAGGCAGGACTCCAGAGCTGTAGGGAAGGCAACCTGTCTAGGAGATGGAAAACTCCAAAATTAAACCTACAATGGTAGCGTCTGACCCGGAACGGGCGGCTGCCAACAGCGTCTGTATCCCATGTTAGGGACGGATGATAACAAAAACCTGGCAGTAGGTATAAAAAGCAAACCCATCTAATGCATGATGGAGAAATTAACGAGTAATGCCTCGGATGAAATGCCGCTGCCTGGGGAGCGCCAAGGCACGTCTGGAGCCGGTGATGGACGTGACGGTATGCGAGCCACCGGTGGTAGAGGGCTGAACAGGCGGGCCCCTACCGGGCAATATTCCGAAGTCATTACAGCCGACAAGCGTTTGCAAGATGAGCCTGAGCAGCGAAGTGAATCATTATCTAGTACTTCACCTGCTGAAGGTGCTGCACAGGTAACTCAACCTGTGCTCACCCAGGCAGGACTGCCACGACAGCGTGTTAAATGGACAAATGTCATGAATGAAACCATAATACGCACTTATTTTAGGGTTACTGACTTCGGGCAGAATTCAGTTGGTTATAGGCAACGCTTACATTCTGAATTTTGGTTGCATTACCCTGAACTAACTGTGACCGAACAGAGAGTATCTGATCAATACATGGCTATTCTCCGGAATAATCTTATCCCTGAAGCCAGAATGAACACCATTAAAGAAGAGGTACGGTGTGAGAAGGAAGGTGTGAATGAAGATACTCAGAACAGTTTTTCTGAAGAACTGGAGTCGGCTCAAGCTGATAGCCATAACCTTCGAGAAGTAGATCCAGTTTCCATGGAAATTAACCATCATCACCAAATTGAAAAGTTGAAGAATGAAATGATGACTACAGTCAGAGTTTTATGGAACAGATGCAAATTGCAGGCCGAAAATACCGAAAGTGAATGGTTCAAGAAAGCTGACAAAGATACTGAGTATCATGAATCGGGATGTTTTGCCTGAACATGTTGAAGCATCTGAAAATCTGGAATCCCTTCATACTATTATTTACTGTGGTGCGGTAACTGTTGTGAGAGCTATGGGTATTGGACAACATGAACGGAAAAAGTGAATGCCATCGATGCCAAACTGGGAAAGAAGACTTGTTGGAAGGATTGAACAGCTCAGAGCAGATATTGCAAGAATGACACAATATGTTCGTGGTACAAGAACAAGAAAAGTACTCAGGAAAACTGAGCATATAATGAGACAAAACACAGACCACACACAGCAAGATGTACCGAATTCAACACGCACGCACTATCTCAACGAGTGACTTACTTGAACTGAGCAATCGGCAGTTGCCTCCGTCCACACGTTACGATAAAACTGTGCAAACTTAATCGACACAGATTTATCGGTTAGAAAATTCAACTTGCTCCGATGAACTGTGCAAGCCGAAATAACTGCAACGATTATCCTCCATACGTGAGATAAATCTCCGCAGTTCGGTTGGTGCAGTTAAAACACACAGTTATACTGTAACGTGTGTAGTCGCCTTTAGTAAATACAATTTGCATGAGGAACCTTTGATGCTACATTGATGATAAGGTTGAATCAGATCACTGCTGAATTTGTTACAATAATTTATTTTTGCAAACCGTTTACTAAAGCGCTAATTGCAGCATTTGAGTGCAACTTAAAGAAAAAATCACAGAACATACTGATTCTTATGACACCATGAGAAGGTCACCTGAATGCACTACCAGAACTGCTCGATGAGCCGTCCTTGGCCTGGTTGCACCCGACCTAACTGATACACCGCAGGTGCTCGCTGTAGCCAGAACTCATGCAAGGAGATCTTTCTCCAACGCCACAGGAGGCTATTCAAATGGCCTTACAGGATAAGCGTTAAATCTGGCGATCGTGGTGGCCATGCAGTTGGTACGCCTCATATAAATGAGGAATTCTGAAACATCCTGAATATATAGGTCTATAGATGTGGAAAAATCTCTGACTACTTTACGGGTATTGGAGTGTCATTGAGTCATTGTCACTATTATTATAAACATTTGACCATGTCTAAAGAATAAATCGTTACGATAATGAACACAGAGGAACATAATAACTCTCTCGTAATCCACTGCGATGTTTACGATGGTGGTGAAACAAAACCCCACGAGCCGCCACTGCTTAGGAGTTCCTGAGCTGGGTCCGTTTTTTTACCTTTGACTCAAAGGTGGACCCTGTTTCCTGGTTCATATCTGCCTTTCAGTGCTCTTCTTCCAAGTGTCTCATTCTTCGAAGGTTGAGGGCTTTTATTTGTCTTTGTTTTGCATATCTTCTTCTACGAGTTAGTAGTTTGTGTACTTGGGAGGGGGAAATGACCTCGATGATCCGCCCATTGTTGGTTGTAGTGTATACTCGACCTGGCCACTTAAATCAGGGGAATACAGAGGGTGTCATGGCGATAGCACAGCATTTTCCGATACAGCTGGTATTTTATGTTACTGTTAAATTCTTACACAGATGGAACCAATTAATTGTAAGATCACAGGAAATGTAGTACAGGAGTTGCGATTTCCTCTGGTAGCCGTGAACCTGCAACAAGACAAGAGATTAAACCACATATATAACAACATATACGGTGGGTATAAATAGGCTATAATTCACTGTGCATTATCAGAATCGGGGAGCTTAAGGAGACCTATGAAATTTGATCGTCATTCCAGCGGTCGACTGCTAATTATTATTGTTAATATTATTATTATTATTGTGACATTCATTTCCCCACATAAGTGGGACTAATGTCGGCTTGTTTGCAAGACGGTATGACAACTTCTTTAGGCGGATTCGGTGCTGTAGTTGGTAGCATGCCCAGGATCGCAGGTTCAAACCCAGCCGAAGTCGTCGGATTTTTTAAAGAGCGATACAAATTCCTTAGTATGCCTTCCTCCAGTATGGGAAGTAAAGCCGGCGGGCCCATTTCATTGATTTTTGGCATGCATAAGAACCTTCCACTAACTACAGTTAAATTGTGTGAAGCTAAATTTTGTAAGTTAGATTTGATTAGCGCTCTAAGTTCCAACGTTCACCACCAGATGCTGGTTGCGGTGGCATCTAGTAGCCAGGTTCACAGCTAGCTGTCGTTGACGGTAGCATTTGGTAGCAAAAGTATGAACTACTTGAATTGATCGTCTGCAGTCCTTACCTGAATTACAAATTACTTGAAAGACTCTTACTGAATAGAATTTCTCCTGCAATTGAGCAAGAGATTCCCTTTGAACAAGCTGGATTCCGTCCAAAACGAGACTGCTCTGATCAAGTCCTTACCTTAACTACATATCTAGAAACTGGCTTTGAGAAGAAACTTGAAAGTGTTTCTGCCTTTCTGGGCCTCTCAGCGGCGTATGATACTCTCTGGAGGAAAGGACTTCTCTTCAAACTCATAAAGTTAGTCCCTTGTCTTAAAACATGATGATGATAATTGTTGTTTTAAGTGGCCTAACATCTAGGTTATCAGCCCCTAATGGTTTGGCTGATCGTGAAGATGATAATGAAAAGCAAACTACAACTAAAACCAACCACCAACCTATATACTAGAAGAAGAAATGGAAAACGAAAGGAGATTAAGGCCAAAAAAAAGGACAGGAGGAAAAGAAATGCCCTCAACCCTCGAAGAATGCGGATTGAGGGACTTGGAAGGAAGGAGAGCCATAAAAGACAGAGAGGAAAGTGAAAGAGGAGAGGGCCCGCCCCAGAGGTAATGGAAAAAAGGGGAGAAAACCAGACCCAGATCAGGAATCCCTCAGGGTCGCCAACTCCCGAACTCACCAGCCGTGAGCCCCTGAGGGAGTAGCAATATCCAGGGTGCACCAGAAGTGGTGGGGCTACATACACCCTGCCTTCTTGAAGGCCTTGAGCAGAAGGCAGGAGATAACATGAAAAGAAAAAGAAGGCTGACCCCTCATAGAAGGAGGGTAGAAAAGATGAGACAAGGGCCAATTAAGGCGAAAAAGGAAGAGACTCCCTAGGCCTCGGATACCCTAATACCGTCGGGGTTTGAAGAGAACAAGAGTTGACCAAGTGAGGTCGACAGGAAAGAAAGCGGAGCCCGGCACAAGTAAGTGGTAGCAATGCTGGACTCAGCTGGGGCCCCGTGGTCGCCAACACACGTCCCACTAGATGTGAGCTCCCGGGGAGAGGGGGCGGTCTTAAAACAGTCACTCTCGTTAGCAACATGTTAATTAATAGACAATTCCAAGTTCACAATCAAAGTGCCAGGTGCAGGTTCCATACACTCAATAATTGTCGACCTCAAAAGTTAAATTCTATATTTTATACTGAGACAGTTAATATTTCGTCAAACCATTCATTCAGTTTTACCCCCTATGCTACTGTATTTAACATAGCCTACATTCATGGTCTGACAGAAACGGTATGCCGTAAATCCATCTATGCGCCACTTTTGATGAAGCAGTGGACTTGCTGAGTGAAGACCTTAAGAAGTTAGTTACTGTTGTTTTAAGGGGCGGAGCTACTAGGTCATCTGCCCCTAACCTTAAGAAGACGAATGTTTATTTCAGAAAGTGGCGGCTTCAACCAAGTCAACTAAATCTGAGGTAACCACATTTCACCTTAACAACCTACAGGCAAACTACCAACCTAGAGTGAAGTTTGGGAACCAATATTTGAAGTAGAACAGCTCTCCTAAATATTTAGGAGTGATATTGGACAGTGCATTAACTTTCATACAGCATATTGCAAAAGCGGCAGCAAAATTAAAAAGCCGCAATAACCTACTAAGTAGGTTAGCTGGAACGTCACACAGTGTGTCGAATCCCATATCTAGGTGGAGAAAATTCACTGTCGCAAATGAAAGCGAAAACTGGCTCATTTGATAATGAACAAACCAGACGGTGATCTTCGGTCTTCATTTCCGCTCTCTGGTGCGTAGGAGGGAGGTTATAGGTGCTAAAACGTCTTCCTGGCAGTTATCTGGTCATTAGATAGGAGGTGTCGGAGTGAACTGAACGTTGTGATTCTAGTGAGTTCAACGAGGTGTTGTCTTCTGCGGCTCATGGAATAGTGAAAAGAGGTAGGCCCTATGTATTCGCACTTTTATGCGTAATACAAGCATTCTGCACTAAATTAATTATTTACTTTATGAGTGCCTCATAGTGCCACTTTACTTTAAACGTCATTCGATAGGAAATTTAATGTAGATTCAGGATCTGTAGTGGTTTGGTTGCGCACGAATGTGCATGATGGTTTATTTTCTTATTTTCAGTGACTATGTGGGCATTACCGCGAGAAGAATTTTTCAACGCATGTCGGTCGTGTCGTAAATAGGGGCGTACAGACGTCATATTTCAATATGTTATGAATAAATTGGATCCTACTACTCTTTCTGACACTCAGGTGCAGGAGCTAAGAAACAAAATTAAGTTGATATCCCATAATCTTAACAAATATGGGAGAGTGCAGGAAGAACAATGCCACCTATAAAGGTAATCTACTTATGGAAGCTATTGAGTTACTTAATGACTCCCAAGGAACTTTGACATCAAATGACGAAGACCAGTATAGCAATGCCTACGATGCTCTGGACTCTACAGAAACAAAATTAAGTTGATATCCCATAATGTTAACCAATATGGGAGAGTGCAGGAAGAACAATGCCACGTATAAAGGTAATCTACTTATGGAAGCTATTGAGTTACTTAATGACTCCCAAGGAACTTTGACATCAAATGACGAAGACCAGTATAGCAATGCCTACGATGCTCTGGACTCTCCAGATGAATCAAGCTACAAATGAACATTAGAGATTTTGTTATTATTGAGGGGAATGAGATTAATGAGAACATAACTTGACGAATGGACGTTTTCTTTTTATTTGCAATAGGAGAAATAGGCCTAATATTCAATATATTTTGTCTTTATTTCCATTCTTTTCTAGAGAAATAATATTGTTTTCGTGTGAGAAATGTTTACTAAAACTACGTCATTAACAGGACTGTAAAATGACATTTTGTTATAAAGAAATTGTTTGTGTGATTTTGACGAATATTTTTTTTATTTTTAGAAAATAAATGTTATTTTTTGTGCATATTTCATTGTTCTATGTTTAATAACAATTTAACATACGTTTTTAATCTGGATGATTTTACATACATTCCCTCAAATAAGGTGTAACAAGAATACTTGACTGAAAGTCTCATTGTTATTCATATTTTATCCAGTTTTAAATAGTATGCCTATCACTGTCATAAACTATCATATACACATCCGAATCGTGATTTTTACTACCAAAAATGGATGATTCTTGTGTTGCATTCGGTCATTTTTTACACCTCACCTTACCCTCACCCCTATATAATTACCCCCCGATGATCCTACACTTTAGACGATGCCAGAAATGAATTCAGCGACCTCGAAAACGGTATATTGCCAACTTTTTATAGAATCCTACCACTATTAACGAAGTTATTAATTTTTTCCACCTAGAACTGGAATTCGACACACTGTGCGCCGCGTTGAGCGGTGGTCGCGCCAAGACCGTTGACAGCGAAACAGTGCCTGACCTCAGAGTAAAAAATGGCGCGCTTCACTGCTTTACAGGGGCGGAAGGCCTGAAACAAACCTGTTTTCTGGGGTTAGGAGGCCATTCCGACCCCAGGTTCCCTATCTCAAATTGATCCTAAACCAATCCCCTACCAACCAATCTCTTAAGGTGGCACATTGAGAAACGAGCGAACAATGGAACAGGTCTCCAAGATGACGGCCTTCTGCATGGTGATATGTAGACCAGGATGTATTCCCAATATTTGTAGATTGCTAGCCAATGATTTGGGGATGATGCCGGTAGAAGAAATTACTATGGGCAGAACCACTACACATTCCTGTCTCCACATTTGCCGTATTTCCTCAGCCAAGGGCAGATATTTGGAGATCTTATCACAGCAGGTTTGTTGCAGATTATGGGAATTGGGCACTGCAATATCAATTAGAAAGGTTCTCGGATATTCGTTCTTTGTGGTGACGGCTGAGGCCGATATATTACAAGTCCGTAAGGTACTCCAATGCGCAGGCGCGAGCCCACCGCGCGCATGCGCACGGTGAGCTAGCGCCTGCGAACAAATGAAGTACCGGAAGTACATGAAATGCAGTCAATAGCAACACAATTTCTACGCACTCTCTTGGCTCTGGGTAAAGCCCTGCGCGGATGCGGATATCCGCGGATAAACCCGCGTATATCCGCAGCATTTTTTGCCACGCGGATATAGTTTGCATGGCTGTGCGGATAGCGGATACGCTGCGGATAATGTTTGGAGTAAATTTGCGGATAGTTTTTAGAATACGATGTGGAACTTTCGATAATATTACATATTTGATATGCCAATCTACAGCTTAATGCTTAAAAGAGGAATACTCCTATAGCCTATTGCGTGCGAAATATTCGGGTACGTTTTGCAGTTATACACGAGAAGATTATTTTACTCATATGGTTTCAACTACATTTTATTAAGTACCGTACCGTATGTTTGTAGTAGAAGGTCTTGACATCTCATCATCATCATCATCATCATCAATTTCTCACTGCCATTATCCACGGGATATAATGCTGTCAATAAGTTTGTTAGTTCATCGTGGTGACATCATTGACATTTCTCAAGTCAGCTACTTTCGCTATCTAAGCTATCCTGGAAGATCTGGTTCCAGGTTTATCTGTAGATTTATTTCCATCTTGGCACTGAAACGCGTGGGCTGTGATATTGCAACGGAGACAGTTATGACATCAACTATGCTAACATTGATGGGTCAAGAGGCAGAAGTATGATGACTGACTTGGAAGTTCCGGCCAAATGTCAATCCCTTTCTCCAAGCTTAAAGAGAAGTTCACTTAGTAAATGTTACCGCGACCGGGAGTATGGACATCATTTAACCAACATTGATAAAATATCTATTAAAACAAAACAGTGTGAATATTCAATAATGCGTGAAACAAAAGTCAAGGATAAGACAGATATTTGGTTACGTTTTCAATGGAACCAAAGATATGAACGATATACAGTAGTAGGATGTCTTACCTGTAAATAAGTGTATTCATACTCAGGGCACAAATCAGGCACATCAAACCTACTGCGGCACAAGTGCGAAAGTAGCCAAAGAAGTAGGGCCTATAGCCAGTTTTTTGTCAAAAGCGGAGGTCAGGAAAACAGAATTGAAATATCAGCGGATTTTTATACAAGTCTTGCGGATGCGGAGCGGATGCGGATAAGGTTTTGTTTATCCGCGCAGGGCTCTAGCTCTGGGGACAGCAGTCATCTGTTATTCTATGAAGGCAAAGAATATCGCGAGAAAGAACAACACAGAGACCTACTGTTTCGGCGCAAGGTGTGACATATCCAATGCAAGAAACGTCTCAATACTAATTAAATCAACACAACGCCGCACCAATAGGTGCCATATATCGCAAATTCGATTATTCCATATAGTACATGGGTGGGGAATCGAATCCCGAACTTCAAGGGTGCTACGGGTGACTTTTCGTATATCCAATGCAAGAAACGTCTTAATACTAATTAAATAAACACAACGCCGTAAAAATCGGGGCCATACGTCGCAAATTCGATTGTTCCATTTAGTACATGGTTGGGGAATCGAATCCCGAACTTCAAGGGTGCTACGGGTGACTTTTCGCATAAACAATGCAAGAAACGTCTTAATAATAATTAAATCAACACAACTCCGTACGGTTCCGGCTCATAAATCGCAAATTCGATTATTCCACTTAGTACATGGGAGGGGAATGGAATCCCGAACTTCAAGGGAGCTACGGGTGACTTTACGCAAATCCAATGCAAGAAACGTCTTAATACTAATTAAATCAACACAACTCCGCACCAATAGGGGCCATACCTCGCAAATTCGATTATTCCATATAGTACGTGGGTGGGGAATCGAATCCCGTACTTCAAGGGTGCTACGGGTGACTTTACGCAAATCCAATGCAAGAAACGTCTTAATACTAATTAAATCAACACAACGCCGCACCAATAGGGGCCATACCTCGCAAATTCGATTATTCCATATAGGCCTAGTACATGGGTGGGGAATCGAATCCCGTACTTCAAGAGTGCTACGGGTGACTTTTCGCATATCCAATGCAATAAACGTCTTAATACTAATTAAATAAACACAACGCCGTACCAATCGGGGCCATACGTCGCAAATTCGATTATTCAATTTAGTACATGGGTGAGGAATCGAATCCCGAACTTCAAGGGAGCTACGGGTGACTTTTCGCATATCCAATGCAAGAAACGTCTTAAAACTCATTAAATCAACACAAGGCCGTACCAATCGGGGCCATACATCGGAAATTCGATTATTCCATATAGTACATGGATGGGGAATCGAATCCCAAACTTCAAGTGTGCTACGGGTGCCTTTTCGGATAACCAATGAAAGAAATGTCTTAATAATAATTAAATCAACACAACAATGTACGGTTCCGGTTCATAAATCGCAAATTCGATTATTCCAATTAGTACATGGGAGGGGAATCGAATCCCGAACTTCAAGGGTACTACGGGTGACTTTTCGCATATCCAATGCAAGAAACGTATTAATAATAATTAAATAAACACAACGCCGTACCAATCGGGGCCATACGTCGCAAATTCGATTATTCCATTTAGTACATGGGTGTGGAATCGAATCCCGAACTTCAAGGGTGCTACGGGTGACTTTTCGCATAACCAATGCAAGAAACGTCTTAATTATAATTAAATCAACACAACACCGTACGGTTCTGGGTCATAAATCGCAAATTCGAGTATTCCACTAAGTACATGGGAGGGGAATTGAATCCCGAACTTCAAGGGTGCTACGGGTGACTTTACGCAATTCCAATGCAAGAAACGTCTTAATACTAATTAAATCAACACAACGCCGCACCAATAGGGGCCATACCTCGCAAATTCGATTATTCCATATAGTACATGGGTGGGGAATCGAATCCCGAACTTCAAGGGTGCTACAGGTGAGTTTTCGCATATCCAATGCAAGAAACGTCTTAATACTAATTAAATAAACACAACGCCGTAAAAATCGGGGCCATACGTCGCAAATTCGATTGTTCCATTTAGTACATGGTTGGAGAATCGAATCCCGAACTTCAAGGGTGTTACGGGTGATTTTTCGCATAAACAATGCAAGAAACGTCTTAATAATAATTAAATCAACAAACACCGTACGGTTCCGGCTCATAAATCGCAAATTCGATTATTCCACTTAGTACATGGGAGGGGAATGGAATCCCGAACTTCAAGGGTGCTACGGGTGACTTAACGCAAATCCAATGCAAGACACGTCTTAATACTAATTAAATCAATACAACGCCGCACCAATAGGGGCTATACCTAGCAAATTCGATTATTCCATATAGTAAATGTATGGGGAATCGAATCCCGTACTCAAAGGGTGCTACGGGTGACTTTTCGCATATCCAATGCAAGAAACGTCTTAATACTAATTAAATAAATACAACGCCGTACCAATCGGGGCCATACGTTGCAAATTCGACTGTTCCATTTAGTACATGGGTGAGGAATCGAATCCCGAACTTCAAGGGTGCTACGGGTGACTTTTCGGATAACCAATGCAAGAAATGTCTTAATAATAATTAAATCAACACAACAATGTACGGTTCCGTGTCATAAATCGCAAATTCGATTATTCCAATTAATACATGGGAGGGGAATCGAATCCCGAACTTCAAGGGTGCTACGGGTGACTTTTCGCATATCCAATGCAAGAAACGTCTTAAAACTCATTAAATCAACACAACGCCGTACCAATCGGGGCCATACATTGGAAATTCGATTATTCCATATAGTACATGGGTGGGGAATCGAATCCCAAACTTCAAGGGTGCTACGGGTGCCTTTTCGGATAACCAATGCAAGAAATGTCTTAATAATAATTAAATCAACACAACAATTTACGGTTCCGGTTCATAAATCGCAAATTCGATTATTCCAATTAGTACATGGGAGGGGAATCGAATCCCGAACTTCAAGGGTGCTACGGGTGACTTTACGCATATCCAATGCAAGAAACGTCTTAATACTAATTAAATAAACACAACGCCGTAAAAATCGGGGCCATACGTCGCAAATTCGATTATTCCATTTAGTACATAGGTGGGGATCGAATCCCGAACTTCAAGGGGGCTACGGGTGACTTTTCGCATATCCAATGCAAGAAACGCCTTAATACTAATTAAATCAACACAACGCCGAACCAATCGGGGCCATACATCGGAAATTCGATTATTCCATATAGTACATGGGTGGGGAATCGAATCCCGAACTTCAAGGGTGCTACGGGTGACTTTTCGCACATCCAATGCAAGAAATGTATTAATAATAATTAAATAAACACAACGCCGTACCATTCGGGGCCATACGTCGCAAATTCGATTATTCCATTTAGTTCATGGGTGGGGAATCGAATCCCGAACTTCAAGGGTGCTACGGGAGACTTTTCGGATAACCAATGCAAGAAACGTCTTAATAATAATTAAATCAACACAACAATTTACGGTTCCGGATCATACATCGCAAATTCGATTATTCCAATTAGTACATGGGAGGGGAATAGAATCCCGAACTTCAAGGGTGCTACGGGTGACTTTACGCAAGTCCTATGCAAGAAACATCTTAATACTAATTAAATCAACACAACGCCGTACCAATCGGGGCCATACATCGCAAAGTGGATTTTTCCACTTAGTACATGGTAGGGGAATCGAACCGACAGTAGTGGCTACGCTGGCTAACGCGCAGCATTAGGTCATGGGGTCTGCTGACTCGGTAGACGCGTGGGTTCGAGTTCCACCGTCGGCCGTCCTTGAAAAGGGTTTTCCGTGGTTTCCCCATTTTCAACACCAGGCAAATGCTGGGACGGTACCTTCTGACAGGCCACGGCCGCTTCCTTCCACATCTTTGCCCAGTTTCATTCACCATCATTCATTTCATCTCTCATTAACTCCTCTCGTGAGGTTGGCGTCAGGAAGGGCATCCGGCCGTAAAAACCATCGCCACAAAGACTCATCGCATCTCATCCCCGACCCCGTTGGAAAAACGGGAATAATAAGGGGTAGACATACATACATGGTAGGGGAATCGAATCCCGAACTTCAAGGGTTCTAAGGGTGACTTTTCGCATATCCAATGCAAGAAACGTCATAATACTAATGAAATCAACACAACACCGCAACAATTGGGGCCATACATCGCAAATTCGATTATTCCACTTAGTACATGGGAGGGGAATCGAATCCCGAACCTCAAGGGTGATACGGGTGACTTTACGCAAATCCAATGCAAGAAACGTCTTGATACTAATTAAATCAACACAACACCGCACCAATTGGGGCCATACATCGCAAATTCGATTATTTCACTTAGTACATGGGAGGGGAATCGAATCCCGAACTTCAAGGGTGCTACGGGTGACTTTACGCTTATCCAATGCAAGAAATCTTAATCATACTAATATATAAAAATGAGATGGTGTGTGTCTGTCTTTCTGTCTGTCTGTCTGTCTGTCTGTTACCTAATAACGCAAGAACCACTGGTCCGATTTAAATGAAATTTTGCATGGATGTAGCTGAAATACCAGGTTTACATATAGGATACTTTTAATTTCGATATTTTGCACTATTAAGAAATGGCGACCATTTTAGTGACGTCACTACACCCTTTGGTTTCAAAATTTCATATTTCCATATCAAATAAAAAGAGAACGGTAGGAAATAGCAAACTTTTGATGGCACATACGAGCTTCAAAATTTAATTTTCTATCCGAAAGGTCCTTATCACTTTTCGTGTATCTCCAACGGTTAGCGAGTAAAACCTACTTTTGTGACGTCACTACACCCTTTGGTTTCAAAATTTCATATTTCCATTTCAAATAAAAAGAGAACGCTAAGAAATAGCAGACTTTTGATGGTATACACGAGCTTTAGCATTTAATTTTCTATCCAAAAGGTTCTTATCACTTTTCGTGTATCTCCAACGGTTAGCGAGTAAAACCTAAATTTGTGCAATAAAACACGGTCACATCGAACGGTGCAGTATATCTCTACATATATAAAAAAGAAAATTTGTCTTTTTTTTTCTGAATTTCTACGGAAATTTGAGTTATTTAAACGTTTCAGACTGTTTTATGATAGATGCGCGCGAAAATAATGTTTTGGTCTGTCTGTCTGTTTGCTTGATTGTCTGTGGACAATTTTGTTCCCTTATAACTCGAGAACGGCTGGGTGTATCAACGTAAAATTTGGTACAGATATCCATCAGAGGCACGACACTAACCATTGATGTAACTCTTCTCTATACCTCTCATAAAAGGGGGCCTACACCCTTAAAATACATGCTGAAATACAGTAGGAGTAGAAGGACGAGACAAAGCTCATTTTCAGCCCCTCAATGTGAGAGACAAAACTCGGGGGCCCTAAAAGCACATTTTAAGGTTCTACGTCCAACCGTTTTTGACATATTCCCAGAAAACTAATTTAATTTAATAAACTATGAACGAATGCAAGCCGATAACCATGGCAACAGATTCTCAGAGATCCATCTATTGCTGTAAGACGCAATACAGTTCCATTAATTACATTAGTGTGAAAGTTTGCAAACGGTTAGATGGTTATTATGGAACCAAATTAAGCTGTAAATTTCATCAATACGTAAAATGCGCTCAAGGGGGTCAAGGGGTAGTCTAGATTTTTTTCACGCGATTTACATCTGCGGGTGTGGTATGGCAGGTCTATTATATTCCTATCCCTATGTTATATTATTATTATTAGTATTATATTATGGCGTAAAACGACGAGACAAAGCCCCTCGGTGCCAGAAATAAAACTCGAGGGTCCTCGAAAACTACATTATAAGGCTCTAAAACCAACAGTTTCTGAAACATTCCCAGAAAACTCATTAAATTTAGTTTAACAAACTAATGAAGGAATGCAAATCGGTAACCATGACAACATTATCTCAAGGTGTGGCATCCAACTTTCCATCTATTCCAGTAAGAAGCAATTTATTACATTTATTACATTTCTGTGAAAGTTTGCAAATATAAGGTTATCACGGAACCAACGTAGACTGTATAATTCATCAATGCAATTAAGGGGGTCAAGGGGTAACCTAGGATTTTTTCATGCAATTTTCACGTGCGACATATAGTGCAGAAGGTCTATTATATCTCCAAACAACAACATTATTTTCAAAAATTCCTGAATTGAATCAGCATTTTTTGCGGCTTTTAGGAATTTGGGCCATTTGAGACTAAAGCTCAATTGATAATGTCTGGTGTTAATATATAACACCGTTCGAAGAACGGGTACTTCTGCTAGTACTAATTAAATCAACACAACGCCGTACCAATCGGGGCCATACATCGCAAATTCGATTATTCCACTTAGTACATGGGAGGGGAATCGCTTCCCGAAATTCAAGGGTGCTACGGGTGACTTTTCGCATATCCAATGCAAGAAACGTCATCAAACAAATTCCTCTATTGCGGGAGCGAAAAAGCCGGTATCGTCTCACGATGACACCACTCGGCCACGCTCCTGGAACGTAGACCTTTGGAAGTTCTTGTAGAGGTATAACTACTCTTAGAGTAGTAGTAGGGAGAGAGAACTTCCTACCAGCTCTAAGGAAGTTCTTCACACTCGATTATATTTGTCACATGAAGATTGGTTAGGTGGCGCTGCACCATTTCTATTGTAGCTTTATGGTGGAGTCGCCCTATGTATAACCATGCTCTTGGTTCTGCCGCTTGTAATTCTGTTATATTTGACGTACTACAATTTTTGGAGTTGATCAAGCATGGGTCTACGGTTGTTGAGATTGATGACTGCGAGTTAAAGAGACTTTTTGAACATCCGAAGTAAGAAACGTCCTAATACTAATTTAATCAACACAAAACCGTACCGTTCTGTGTCACACATAGCAAATTCGATTTTACAAACTTATACCGGAATGGGATTCGATCCCTCGACTCCCTAGGGAGCTATAGATGACTTTTCGAATATCAGTCTAGTGTTATTCAAAATATGTCTTCAGAATACGCATAATAAGGCATCAACTTAGAATTATGGCAAAAGAAATAAATACAGTCGAACATCGTTATAACGACATCTAAGGGACCGTAAAAGTTATATTATTATGAACAAGTGTTGTTGGGCGCCTTCGGTGGCGTACTTGGTAGCATGCTGAGCTTCTATGCCAGCGATCCTCACTACGCGGCCCGCGGGCCTCATGCGGCCCTGGGAACCAATTTTTGCAGCCCTCAAGACTGTTAGGGATAGGATTAAAAACAAATTTAAGAGTTATGAAAAAATTATACAACATTTTATAAATATATGTTATATTTATTAATTAAGTGTATTGAAAATCTGTCGTTTTTCTCTACGTAATTATTTACTTAGACTACCGCAGTGTAGTTGGATGGGAGAGACTAGCTAGTAGAGCAGAGCCAATGAACGTAGTACCCTTTTTAATGCATTGAACAAGAATGAGCTTACTACAAAAGCATCCTACCAAGTAACAGAAATTTTAGCCCTAAATATGAAGCCGTT
This sequence comes from Meconema thalassinum, assembly GCA_946902985.2. Taxonomy (NCBI): domain Eukaryota; kingdom Metazoa; phylum Arthropoda; class Insecta; order Orthoptera; family Tettigoniidae; genus Meconema; species Meconema thalassinum. Next base: position 74,107,598 of record OX336389.2, read on the forward strand.
TTCTGATGCAGAATTGTAAAAGAGTGTGTTGTCACCGTTTGTACAACTTTGTTTTCACAATTATCTAATAGTAAGCAAATATTAGATGAAGTTTCTAATCTTCAGCTGTCTGATTCAACTTGCATGAGACGGACACAGGACTTAGCAGCAAATATTGCACTTAATCTTACCGATGAACTGCAGCAAAGCAAATATTTTAGTCTTGTGCTCGACTCATGTACAGACATAACGTCACTTTCTCAATTTATATTGTTCGTTAAGTATGTATCCAAGGATTGTGTTGTTAAAGAAGATTTATGAGGCATGTTTCCCATGATTGGACAATCTCGAGGTATTGATTATTTGAACACAATAGTAAGTTTTTCGTAACGTGCGTAGCATTGATTTGAAAAAGTTTTTTTTCTGTGTGTAATACTGATGGTTGCCCATCAATGTTAGGGCGAAATATAGGGTTCGTTCAGTTGTTGATAACACATTTGTGAAATGACACTTGATTACGTTTTCATTGTCTCATTCATCATGAAAGCTTAGCTGTTAAATTTGGTGAAAATATCAGCTGTTTTATGAAAACAGTTGCAAAGATCGTGAATTTTATAAGGTCGAATGAACTGAACCACAGAACGTTTCAAGATTTTTTGAATGAACATATATCGCAATACGGGGTCGTGCTTTACCACACAGAAGTGAGATGGCTGAGTAAGGGTAAAGTTTTGATACGTTTCTTCAGCATTCGTCATGAGATTACTCTGTTTTTGGCTACGAAGAAAGAAGAGTATCCTGATGTTTATAATTTTGGTTCATGGCTTAAAGTAGCGTTTCTCACTGATACAATGGGCATTATGAATGAAACACCGACTCGATTGCAAGGAGACTACAATATCATTGTAACAAAAATGATGAGTTTTGTGTTTTTACAGAAACAAAAGCTCAATATGTATATTGAAGAATTGTCAAACAGCGATTATTCCAGCTTTCCTTCTGTTAAAACTCTGATGAAAATCCAGATGAAAGTCAAGATGTTTCTAATTTACTAAAGCTGTTGACAGACCTAAAGGACGAAATGTCTGTGGGGTTTAGTGACTTCAGGAAGTATCAAGAACCATCTCGCTTGGTGGAAAATCCATGGGCAATAACAACAGCAAATGTAGCTCATATTTCTGTTTTTGGATAAGAATGAGTTAATTAAGCCTCGGCATGATACGGAGCTCAAAAGTATTTCTGAAGCAAAAAAAAGGAAGATAAGGCTCACTATGAGTTTTTGAAAGTAGTTGAAAAGTACAAACTTCCTAACTTAATTGACTGTGCTCAGAAAATTTTGTATGTTTATGCATCTACATATGTCTGTGAATCTACATTCAGTAAGCTGAAGTTCATAAAAAACAAGTACAGATCCAGGTTAACGAGTGAGAACGTTGATAACATTTTGAGAATTTCAGTTTCTTCCCAACCTGCTAACATAGATGCCATATTAGAGAGCTGTGAAAGATTTCGCCCATCGACTTCAAAGAATTAACAAATTCAAGTATTCCTGAGAGAAGTAAAAGACATTTCTCTGCTTTTTATATGGAAAACAGTATATTTTATTGATGTAATAAACTTATGTCATAATCATACTGTTTGTAAGTTATTCTACGCCACTTCTTAGTGTAGTATTGCAATAAGAAAAATATATTTTGTAATTAACCTAAATTATACAGTTTGTACTTGCGGCCCTGAGGAAAATTTGATACGAACTATTTGGCTCTCTAAGAAATCCTAGTGAGGACCCCTGTTCTATGCCCTATATCGCGGGATTTTTAAGAGCCTTAAAATCCCTCAGTATGCCTTCCTTCACAGGGGAAGTAAAGCCGGCGAGCCCGTGTCATAGATTTAAGGCATGTTAAAGAACCTTCGACAAGCTACAATTGTGTGTAGGTACATTTGTAGGTTAGATTTGATTAACACACTATTAAGTTCCAAAGTCCTTGCCACGGTGGGTGAGTGGTTATCGTATCGGATTACTAACTCCAAGCTTGCAGGTGTGCTCCTGGCTGTGGTAAGTGATTTTTGAAAGGCGGCAAAAATACGACACGCATATCATACGGAGTTGGCATGTCAAAGAACCCATTTGAATTTAGTAGGCCGTGTTCATAATGGCAAAATTAATCTCGGGAGTTTCCGCCAACACAAAGTTCCTCATTTCTCTACTAGAAAGCGCTATAGTATTCAAGGAGCTTAGGTATCTAACCTCCTTGCCTTTCATAGTGATTCAAGGAACAACGAAATTCGACATGCAAGCTACCCTCTGGGTGTCAAATTACAAAGCTTGCACCCGGCACCGAGGCCATACGATATTATTATTATTATTACTCTTGTAAGTGTACCAAAATATTAAAATGGTCTCTTTCATAGCTGGATGTGCTAACATTGATTTCTTGTTATACGTTACAACGTTGGCAAGTGCTTAATTCTTCACTTCCTTTCTCCTCCCGCAAGGCTTCAGCTACTATGATCAACAAACGCTAGTGCAGCCAAGTTCAGGGGCACTCGTATCGTGAAAGGCTAATAATAATTGGGGATTTTCCCGAGTATTGAATGCATAAGAACATTGATACACACAACCGGTTCATTAAAATATTGACAGTACGTTAAGTATATTTTCAATAACTGGTATGAAGGGAAGTGAGGGATCATTTCTAGTAGAGTGCAAAGTTGTCACTTTGATATGCCATTATTTAAAAGAATGCAACATAACTACATGAACATGACAAGAGAAATTGGTTGGAATACATTTCAGAAAATGTACTATAATGAAATGAACCAAAGTATGAATGTAACAAGGGCAGCAGTGATGAATGATGATTGAACAAGTCCCTAGCCGTTCTACTGGAAGAAATATGCTCAGGTAAGTAAAGCTCTTATTTTATTAGATAAACAACTGACAAACCGACCAGGGTAGCTACGAGCAAGGCTCTGGGGCCAAGCCATCTGTAGACAATTGGCCACCCTTGGAATGGTTTTCTGCAGTTTCTCCATTTTCGACTTTACAGTAGGCTAATGCTAGAATGGCACTCTGGCAAAAATGAAAATAAAGCGGCAGCGAAGTACAAAGGGGATGAAAAGTGGAACATGAGGGTTTTTGGTAGCAATAAAGAGGCAATAAGGTGGCAATTAAGGGAAAAACTTTCAAGGTGATAGTAAAGGGGGAAGTAAGGTGGCATATTAGGAACAATTTTTAAGGCCGTATTTCATTGGCACTAAGGGGAAAGGAGCTGGAAAGTTAAGAACAACTACTAAGGTCGTATTTATGTGGCATATAAGTGGTAATAGGAGAGGAGTAAGTGTCACATAAGGGTTAAGGTGGTAGGATGCGGAAAATACGGTGCCAATTAAGGGGTTTAAGTCTTAAGGTGATATTTAAGTGATACTAAGGGGGAAGGGAATAAGGTGCAATAAAAGCCAACAGTTCAGCACTGCTTAGAGTATTATGTTGAAAATACATGGAGTAGTTTTAGCCGAACCTGCTGCTGAGTGCCATAAAAAACATCCTAGGCAGACAAAGTGTTTGTTTATGAAATGATTTTTTTATAAGGAATAAAGTTTTCTTCTGCCATTATTATTTTTTCTGACAGGAAAGTAGGTAAATTGGGAGAATATGGTTTTATGTGATTGTGGGAAATCAAAAGTTAAGTTTTATTTTACACATTATTTAATCAGTCATGTCAAGAAGATGATGTATATTACAGCGCTAAAGCACTACCTCGTGCCTCGTGGGTTCGATTCCCACCTCGGCCGTCCTGAAAATGGTTTTCGTGGTTTCCCATTTTCATCACCAGGCAAATGCCGGGACGGTTCCTTTCAATAGGTCCACGGCCGATTTCCTTCCAATATCCCTTCCCTGACCCGTCCTGAAAAGAAAAGTACATGCCCATTGGCTGAATTAATACAATTATTATTATTTGTAAGTCAAGGCAATATTTTTAATGAATTGTTAAATATTTTAAGCCACACACAAAGAAGATCAGAACTTAACCCATCAGTTAGGTGAAAACACTACGGCAAGGTGGGAAGAGGGTAAATTGATTGAACCGTTTGCCAGTGGCCATCCAGTAAATGTGAGAAAGTTTAAATAGCTGGTCAGACAGTAGCAAGAAAGGAGGAGAGAAGAAAAATGGGTGTGTGATGGATGGTTTTATGATTGTGATTTTTTTAGGCCCATTGTAGAATTCATGATTTATTTCCTTCAATTCTGTAATTTGACACCAGTGCATAATCCTTTTTACAAATAAACTTTTATTATTATTATTATAAAATAGAGGAACTGATATTGTTGCCTAATCTTCACAAATATGATTACTATTCCAAATGTTCCACTCAATAAACTGCTGTGTGGTCTTAAAATTCGAAAGTATGCAGGTGGCTTCAAAAACAACTCGTTGTACCGAAAGAAGATGATAGATAAAGCCGGCGAAAACAATTCCATGTCTCTTCAGCTTTACTGTCCCTAGTTCATGATGATGTTTCGACCTTTATCATGCTGTTTTGAGGAACTTACGAGTGCCTCTAGTTCGCAAAAATGTTTTGTCATGCTCTTGAGCCATATGTGGCAAATCCATTGACGCAACTTCACAGGAAAACTCCCACACGATGGTGGTCTTTGGTGCATATATTCAATTATCTGCTGTGGATACTACAAAGATGAAAGTGTAGAAGTAGTCTATATGACCATATCTGAAATTTTTGCTAAAACTTTGTATGATGTTATTAGGTGGCAGTACACATTTCACTATGGAAGCCCTTACCGCTAAGTTCCAGAAAATTTCGACATATCTTCGCGTTTCACATCCCCCAGACCCGAAAACCACCGTCAGTTCAATAGTTTATATATAATTTATGTATGTATATATGTATATATATGTATATCAGTTTCTTGTGGACACGATAACTGCCGTAATTTTGCACCAATCACTTTGAATTTTTTACCGAATATGTATACCTATAAAATCTCGGTTGAGTTCGTTACTGGGCTAAATCGGTCGAAGGGGGTGAAAATGGGGGGCTTTTTTTTTCGAAAAAGTGAAGTATTGCTATAACTCTCTTAATATGTGAAATATCGAATCCGTTCAAAGTTCAAACTATGTGTCGGATGAAGCCCAAATATTTATGTTTGAAGAGTTTTTTATAGCACCAACCATTGACCAAAGGGGTGGGAAAAAGTGGGTTTTTCGGGAAACATTAACCATATCTCTCTTAATAGGCACAATATCAAAACCGTACAAAATGGACAATATTCCCCTAATAATTACCTAAAACTTTTGTTTGAAAGAACTTTTGATATGACCCACCATTACGCCAAGGGATGAGAAAAATGATTTCGGAATTATAAGAAAATGCCAAGAGCTATCAGATGTTGCCATGGCAACACTACTAAATTGATGAGGGATGAGCCATCGGACGTTGCCATGACAACGCACCTGGTCGATATCAGATTCAGATTTCCATCTGACTAAGTGTGAAGCGTCTTCGGTGACGTAGCTGGTAGCATGCTGAACTTCTATGCCCAAGGTCGCGGGTTCAAAGCCGGCCGAAGTCGTCGGATTTTCTAAGAGCGCTAAAAATCCCTCAGTATGCTTTCCTTTGGAGGGGAAGTTCCAACGTTCGTTGCGAGTTGCTGGTTGCGGTGGCATCTAGTAGCCAAGTTCACAGCTAGGTTCGTTGACGGTAGTATCTGGTAGCAACATTAGGAACTACTGCTTGAAATTGACCGTCAGCAGTCCTTACCTGAATTACAGACTAATACATCCATCACAATTCACACAGTTTATCAGAGAGATTCTACACTCACCCAAAGTACACGGGGTTACATGACCGCGTTGTCGTAGCCCCTAAACTGAGGAACCAACCAAAATCTCTGCGGGTAATATAATTTTGCGTGAAGAAGTAACATACCGTTGCATAGTTACACATCAGTGTCAAAACCTTGCATAAGGACAGTGTGACCACAAGTATAAAAATGGACCCCAAATGACAAGAAGGTTACCGTCCCCATAAGACAATAAAATGTTTTAAATCTGCATAAAATGACGAAAAACAAAGTTAATTAAACTTCAATTATAAAATACTTTCTCGCAATAAATGAGGTCTGATCCTTCTACGAAAAGCTGCATATTCTGCCTATTTTCGCCTATCCCCAAGTTTGTCCGATGAAATCTACCTCCGCCTTCCGGCGTGCCGAGAGGACTTTTTTTCCTTAATTCATGTACCGTAGACTTAAACTTGGTTATATGAACATTGGTTTCAGGGACCACTCTGCTATAACGTCATGTTTTCTGCGGTAAGGATGTATCTTCATAAAGAATATGTTTCTAGTACGACAAATGTATATGCATGAACCATACATATAACATAACTTTCAACCTCGGTTTGCAATGACATTTTCCAAGAACAAGAAAATCTGTTGTTAAAATTTGGCAAAGTATTTTCTCTTCCCTTTCGTCATTAGTCCTGCTTTCTCCTGTGAACATAACCTGCAAGGTGCCAGTCCTCAATCAAGGCCAAGCTCAGTACTGTAGATGCCCCGCCTCATTGTGACCCTTGCGCATTCCACAGAACTAATTAACAGTACGATCCTGAAGTTGGTTTCCATAGCAGGTTTTCATATAGTACATGCATTTTAATGCAGCAAGAAATGTTTAAACATTGGAAGAAAAAGTTTTTCATGAAATTGAGAAAGGAAAGAAAAAAAGCTGATGTGTCTGGTCAGTTTGGCCTAGTTAACTCCACAGTCCAAATGATTTGGAAGAGCAAGGAAAAATTGTTACTGCATTTGAACAGAACAGATCAGAGATTACGCGATTAAGAAAATCTGAACGGAGCGATGTGGATGAAGCACTGCTAAGTGTTTTCAGCAACAGAGAAGCTACAGTGTACCTGCAGTGGACCTCACCATTTGGTTAAAGCAGAAGAATTTGCCAAGAAATTAAAATATAAAGAATTTGTGTTCAGCAGTAGGTGGATTGACAGATTCAGACAACGTTACAAAATTACTTTCGGCACAGTGTTCGGTGAAATTTGGTGAGTACTCTACAATCTGTTTTAATTGTAGTACATGTTCACATAGCTTTAAAAGTGTGTTTGTAATATTAGGCTAATTAAATTTTTTCTCTTCCATTTTCCACATCACTAAACTGAAAATTTGATTCTCCGTTTCAATAACACTTGTTTGGTTCGTCAGTTTACCGGTTGCGACAACGCAGTCATGTAGCCCTGCGTACTTAAGGTGTGTTAGGAATCTGCCTGATAACCGGTGCCAATTGTGATGGCTGTATTAGTGTGTGTTATGTGTGATTCAGGCAAGGACTGCAGATGATCAATGTCAAGTAATTCCTACTTTTTCTACCAAATGGTACCATCAATGACACCTAGCTGCGAACTTGGTTATTATGTACCACAACAACCGGCACCTGGAGGCTAACTTTGGAACTTATAATAATAATAATGATAATTATAATAATAATGTATGGCCTTGGCTGCCGGGTCCAAGCTTTGCTTTTTGACACCCAGAGGGCAGCTTGCATGTCGAATTTTGTTGTTCCTTAAAGCACTATGAAGTCAAGCAGGTTAGATATCTAAGCTCCTTGACACAATAGTGCTTTCTAGCAGAGAAATGAGGAACTTTGTGTTGGCAGAAAATCCCGAGATTAATTTTGCCATTCTGAACACGGCCTACTGAATTAAAATGGGTTCTTTACCTTGCAACATCGTATATCATGCGTGTCCTGATCTTTGCCGCCTTTCAAAAATCACTTACCACAGCCAGGAGCCAACCTGCAAACTTGGGGTTAGTAAACTGACACAATAACCACTCACCCACCGCAGGAAGCACTTTGAAACTTAATAGTGTGTTAATCAAATCTAACCTACAAAATTAGCTACACACAATTGTAGCTAGTCGAAGGTTCTTTTACATGCCATAAATCTATTACATGGGCCCGCCGGCTTTACTTCCCCTCTGAAGGAAGGCATACTGAGGGATTTTTAAGGCTCTAAAAAAATCCGACGACCTCGGCCGGGTTTAAACCTTCGATCTTGGGCATAGAAGCTCACCATGCTACCAACTACGCCACCGAAGGCGTCCAACAACACTTGTTCATAATAATATAACTTTTACGGTCCCTTAGATGTTGTTATAACGATGTTCGACTGTATTTATTTCTTTTGCCATAATTCTAAGTTGATGCCTTATTATGCGTGTTCTGAAGACATATTTTGAATAACACTAGACTGATATTCGAAAATTCATCAGTAGCGCCCGTGAGATTCGAGGGTTCGAATCCCATTCCGGTATAAGTTTGTAAATTCGAATTTGCGATGTGTGATCAGAATCGGTACGGCGTTGTGTTGATTTAATTAGTATTAAGACGTTTCTTGCATTGGGTATTCGAAAAGTCACCCGTAGCGCCCTTTAAGTTCGGGATTCGATTCCCCTCCATGTACTAAGTGGAAAATCGAATTTGCGATGTATGGCCCCAATTGGTGCGGCGTTGTGTTGATTTAATTACTTTTAAGATGTTTCTTGCAGTGTATATGCGTAAAGTCACCCGTAGCACCCTTGAAGTTCGGGATTCGATTCCCCTCCCATAAACTGAATGGAATAATCGAATTTGCGACGTATGGCCCCGATTGGTACGGCGTTGTGTTGATTTAATTAGTAAGACGTTTCTTGCATTGGATATGCGTCAAGGCACCCGTAGCACCCTTGAAGTTCGGGATTCGATTCCCCTCCCATGTACTAAGTGGAAAAATCGAATTTGCCATGTATGGCCCCAATTGGTGCGGCTTTGTGTTGATTTAATTAGTATTATGACGTTTCGTACATTGGAATTGCGAAAAGTCACTCTTAGAACCCTTGAAGTTCGGAATTCGATTCCCCTCCCATGTACTAAATGCAAAAATCGAATTTGCGATGTATGGCCCCCATTGATACGGCGTTGTGTTGATTTAATTAGTACAGTAAAACCTGTCATATCCGGACTAATGTGGCGACCGGCCGATCCGGATATGGAAAAATCCGGATATCACAAGGCTATTTTTACAAATAGCTATGTGACCAGAAATAATTCACGAGTTTGTTGTTGATTAATTTTAATGTTTTTAATGTTCTAGTATCATTTTGTTAACTGTATATTGTACATAGGCTAAGAAATAGAATTGCTTTAAACTAAATTAAAATACAGTAATTACATTATAATAATATGCTTTACAGTACATGTACTTACATAAATACACTGTACATTCTGTTTCTACATAATTTTTTGAAAATGTTTGTCATTTTCTGTTGCTTCACGCACTGTACACGCTTTTTGGATGCCATGTCCCTCAATCTTCTTAATAGCATCACTTCAGTCACACTCGTTTCATCTTGATTTTCTACATAAGTGATTAAAGATTCTATGGTCTTGAATGCCTCAGAGTGACTCATTATAGGGGCGTTGTCCTCTTCTTCGGGTTCAAAGATTTTTTCCTCATCATTGCACACCATTACTATAATGTCACTGTCTGTTATTTCGTTGACTTCGTCTTCATTTACTAACCAATTTATGGCTTCCTCGTTGTTCATTTTTTCACAACCAGGCAGGCATTGCACAAGCTCAGCAATCTGACGATTTTCTTCATTGCAGGCATAAGTTTCATTGACGTCTTCTGTTTTCTCCCCCGTCCATTTATCAGTAGCTTTGTGATCTAAGAGCTTCCTCCATGACCTTACCAGCGTCAACGGTTTTATTTCATCCCATGCCTGGGATACCCACATTATCACGTCTAACATGTCCACCTTCTTTAACGTCTCTGTAACACTTTCTTTTTCGTCCATTCCAGCAATCAACACAGAAAGTAACCTGCGGCGATAGGTTCGCTTTAGTGACTCAAGCACGCCTTGATCCATAGGTTGACAAAGTGATGTCACGTTTGGTGGTAAAAACACACCCTTTATATCTCCATCTTTAAGTTCTTCTTCACTTGGATGTGAGGGTGCATTGTCAAGTAGGAGCACTGCTTTTCTTGGCAAATTATTTTTCAACAAATGTTTTTCAACTTGTGGCACAAACTGCTTGTGAAACCAATCACTAAATATTTCGCAGTTCATCCATGCGCTGCGCTGGTTTCTGTACCAAACTGGTAGGCCAGACAAGTCTTTAAAGTTCTTGAAAGCCCTTGGCTTTTTGGATTTTCCAATGAATCCTAATGGAAGCTTGTGATCTCCTGTAGCGTTGCTGCAGGCTAAAATGGTGACCCTCTCCTTTTTCTTCTTATACCCCGGTGCACTGTCTTCTTTCTTGGAAGCCAAAGTGTAGGTGGGAAGCATTTTATAGTTGAGCCCAGTCTCGTCGCAATCATAGAGCTGCTCTCCAGTAATCCCATGTTGATCAATTAGACTGTGTAAAAATATTTTATATTTTTCAACGTCTTCTTGGTTAGCCGATAGCTTTTCACCACTGATCTGTAATTTCCGCACACCATGACGATTTTTCCAGCTTTCCAACCACCCCTCACTTGCTTTAAACTGTTCATCCCCTCCAATTTCCTTATTAAAGTGTAGTGCCTTTTTTTTTAGTAAAGGACCTGAGATAGGTAACCCTTGCTCTCTTCTTTGGGTAAACCAAAAAAAAAAAAATATGCCTCATTAACTTGGTTGTTAGCTGCCTTTTTCATCATTTTAAGGTTTTTAACACCACTTGTTGACGTTTGTGACGAGCACCACTTTTCAATATCACTCCGAGCCTTTTTCCAGTCACTCACAGTGCTTGTTCCTACTCCCATATCCGCGGCAATCTTCTTGGCTGTTTCACCAGCATCTAACCTTTTTAGAGCACGGAACTTTTCTTCCATCGTAACAACAGTTTTTTCCCTTTTTTCGGACATTTTAGCAAAAAAAAAAAAACAAGGTTAAATGATAACAATAACGATAACAACGGTAAACAATAACAGTAACAACAGAAACACACTCGCAAAACAAACTGTCGCTTCAAGACTCACGCACAGACTGAAGGGTGGAAAGAGAGGCAGCCTCGTGTTGACGTTGGTGGCAGACAGGCAGAAGCCGTGAATGGAATATCGCTTATTCACACAAAGGGATGAGTTTCCGGGAAGATGTCGTTGACGAGTCAGGCCACAACCCCTCGCGGTCAAGCACGCACACAACCTTCCAGTGCTGCAACTTTCACTCGTCCTCCCTGGCTAGCACACTAATGTATCCTCGCTCTCAACTACGACTTAAAAATTCATTCGGAGATGTGTCCGGATATGGGAGGGTTCGGATATCACAGGTCCGGACGTGACAGGTTGTACTGTATTGAGATTTTTCTTGCATTGGATATGCGTCAAGTCACCCGTAGCACCCTTGAAGTTCAGGATTCGATTCCCCTACCCATGTAGGCCTACTAAATGGAATAATGGAATTTGCGATGTATGGCCCCGATTGGTGCGGCGTTGTGTTGATTTAATTAGTATTAAGACGATTCTAGCATTGGATATACGTAAAGTCACCCGAAGCACCCTTGAAGTTCGGGATTCGATTCCCCTCACACATAACGCCCTTGGGGACTAGGGTTCGATTCCCGCGCCAGGCACTAAGTCATAAATTCGAATTTGCGGTGGGTAACCCAGAATGTTACGGTATGGTGTTCATACAAATAGTATGGAGACGTTCATTACATTGGCTGTGCAGAAAGTCATACCTAACGCCCTTGGGGACGAGGATTCGATTCTCTCCCATGGTACTAAGTCATAAATTCGAAATTGCGGTGTGTCACCCAGAATGTTACGGCACGGTGTTCGTAAAAATAGTATGGTTACGTTCCTTACGTTGGCTATGCGAAAAGTCACACCTAACGCCCTTGGGGACGAGGGTTCGATTCCCGAGCCAGGCACTAAGTGATAAATTCGAATTTGCGGTGTGTAACCTAGAATTTTATGGTATGGTGTTCATAAAAATAGTATGAAGGCGTTCCTACGTTGGCTGTGCGAAAAGTCACACCTAACGCCCTTGGGGACGAGGGTTCGATTCCCGAGCCAGGCACTAAGTCATAAATTCGAATTTTCGGTGTGTAACCCAGAATTTTATGGTATGGTGTTCATAAAAATAGTATGAAGGCGTTCCTACGTTGGCTGTGCGAAAAGTCACACCTAACGCCCTTGGGGACGAGTGTTCGATTCCCGAGCCAGGCACTAAGTGATAAATTCGAATTTGCGGTGTGTAACCTAGAATGTTACGGTATGGTGTTCATAAAAATGGTATGGAGACGTTCATTACATTGGCTGTGCAAAAAGTCACACCTAACGCCCTTGGGGACGAGGGTTCGATTCCCGCGCTAGGCACTAAATCATAAATTTGATTTTGCGGTGCGTAACCTAGAATGTTACAGTATGGTGTTCATAAAAATAGTATGGAGACGTTCATTACATTGGCTGTGAAAAAAAGTCACACCTAACGCCCTTGGGGAGGAGGGTTCGATTCCCGCGCCAGGCACTAAGTCATAAATTCGAATTTGCTGTGTGCAACCTAGAATGTTACGGTATGGTGTTCATAAAAATAGTATGGAGACGTTCATTACATTGGATGTGCAGAAAGACATACCTAACGCCCTTGGCGACGAGGATTCGATTCTCTCGCAAGTACTAAGTCATAAATTCGAATTTGCGGTGTGCAACCTAGAATGTTATGGTATGGTGTTCATAAAAATAGTATGGAGACGTTCATTACATTGGATGTGCGACAAGTCACACCTAACGCCTTTGGGGACGATTTTTCGATTCCCGACCAGGCACTAAGTCATAAATTCGAATTTTCGGTGTGTAACCAAGAATTTTATGGTATGGTGTTCATAAAAATAGTATGAAGGCGTTCCTACGTTGGCTGTGCGAAAAATCACACCTAATGCCCTTGGGGACGATTGTTCGATTCCCGACCAGGCACTAAGTCATAAATTCGAAATTGCGGTGTGCAACCTAGAATGTTACGGTATGGTGTTCATAAAAATAGTATGGAGACGTTCATTACATTGGATGTGCGAAAAGTCACACCTAACGCCTTTGGGGACGATTGTTCGATTCCCGACCAGGCACTAAGTCATAAATTCGAATTTGCGGTGTGTAACCTAGAATGTTACGGTATGGTGTTCATAAAAATAGTATGGAGACGTTCATTACATTGGATGTGCGACAAGTTACACCTAACGCCTTTGGGGACGATTGTTCGATTCCCGACCAGGCACTAAGTCATAAATTCGAATTTTCGGTGTGTAACCAAGAATTTTATGGTATGGTGTTCATAAAAATAGTATGAAGGCGTTCCTACGTTGGCTGTGCGAAAAGTCACACCTTATGCCTTTGGGGACGAGGGTTCGATTCCCGAGACAGGTACTAAGTCATAAATTCGAATTTGCGGTGTGAAACCTAGAATGTTATGGTATGGTATTCATAAAAATAGTATGGAGACGTTCATTACATTGGATGTGCAGAAAGTCATACCTAACGCCCTTGGCGACGAGGATTCGATTCTCTCCCAAGTACTAAGTCATACATTCGAATTTGCGGTGTGTAACCCAAAATGTTACGGGATGGTGTTCATATAAATAGTATGGAGACGTTCATTACATTGGATGTGCGACAAGTCACACCTAACGCCTTTGGGGACGATTGTTCGATTCCCGAACAGGCACTAAGTCATAAATTCGAATTTTCGGTGTGTAACCAAGAATTTTATGGTATGGTGTTCATAAAAATAGTATGAAGGCGTTCCTACGTTGGCTGTGCGAAAAGTCACACCTAATGCCCTTGGGGACGATTGTTCGATTCCCGACCAGGCACTAAGTCGTAAATTCGAATATGCGGTGTGCAACCTAGAATGTTACGGTAAGGTGTTCATTAAAATAGTATAGAGACGTTCATTACATTGGATGTGCGAAAAGTTACACCTAACGCCCTTGGGGACGATTGTTCGATTCCCGACCAGGCACAAAGTCATAAATTCGAATTTTCGGTGTGTGACCCAGAATTTTATGGTATGGTGTTCATAAAAATAGTATGAAGGCGTTCCTACGTTGGCTGTGCGAAAAGTCACACCTAGCGCCCTTGGGGACGATTGTTCGATTCCCGAGCCAGGCACTAAATCATAAATTTAAATTTGCGGTGTGTAACCTAGAATGTTACGGTATTGTGTTCATAAAAATAGTATGGAGACGTTCATTACATTGGATGTGCAGAAAGTCATACCTAACGCCCTTGGCGACGAGGATTCGATTCTCTCCCAAGTACTAAGTCATAAATTCGAATTTGCGGTGTGTAACCCAAAATGTTACGGTATGGTGTTCATATAAATAGTATGGAGACGTTCATTACATTGGATGTGCGACAAGTCACACCTAACGCCTTTGGGGACGATTGTTCGATTCCCGACCAGGCACTAAGTCATAAATTCGAATTTTCGGTGTGTAACCAAGAATTTTACGGTATGGTGTTCATAAAAATAGTATGAAAGCGTTCCTACGTTGGCTGTGCGAAAAGTCAAAACTTATGCCCTTGGGGACGAGGGTTCGATTCCCGAGACAGGTACTAAGTCATAAATTCGAATTTGCGGTGTGTAACCTAGAATGTTACGGTATGGTGTTCATAAAAATAGTATGGAGACGTTCATTACATTGGATGTGCAGAAAGTCATACCTAACGCCCTTCGGGACGAGGATTCGATTCTCTCCCAAGTACTAAGTCGTAAATTCGAATTTGCGGTGTGTAACCCAGAATGTTACGGTATGGTGTTCATACAAATAGTAGACTATGGAGACGTTCATTAGATTGGCTGTGCAGAAAGTCATACCTATCGCCCTTGAGGACGAGGATTCGATTCTCTCCCAAGTACTAAGTCATAAATTCGAAATTGCGGTGTGTAACCCAGAATGTTACGGTACGGTGTTCGTAAAAATAGTATGGAGACGTTCCTTACGTTGGCTATGCGAAAAGTCACACCTAACGCCCTTGGGGACGAGGGTTCGATTCCCTCCCAGGCACTTAGTCATAAATTCCAATTCGCGGTGTGTAACCTAGAATGTTACGGTATGGTGTTCATAAAAATAGTATGGAGACATTCATTACATTGGCTGTGAAAAAAGTCACACCTAACGCCCTTGAGGACGAGGGTTCGATTCCCGTGCCAGGCACTAAGCCATAAATTCGAATTTGCGGTGTGTAACCCAGAATTTTATGGCATGGTGTTCATAAAAGTGGTATGAAGACGTTCCTATGTTGGCTGTGCGAAAAGTCACACCTAATGACCTTGGGGACGAGGGTTCGATTCCCGAGCCAAGCACTAAGTCATAAATTCGAATTTGCGGTGTGTAACCTAGAATGTTACGGTATGGTGTTCATACAAATAGTATGGAGACATTCATTACATTGGCTGTGAAAAAAGTCACACCTAACGCCCTTGGGGACGAGGGTTCGATTCCCGAGCTAGGCACTAAGTCATAAATTCGAATTTGCGGTGAGTAACCTAGAATGTTACGGTATGGTGTTCATAAATATAGTATGGAGACGTTCCTTATGTTAGCTGTGCGATAAGTCACACATAACGCCCTTGGGGACGAGGGTTCGATTCCCGGCCAGGCACTAAGTAATAAATTCGAATTTGCGGTGTGTAACCTAGAATGATACGGTATGGTGTTCATAAAAATAGTATGGAGACATTCATTACATTGGCTGTGCAGAAAGTCATACCTAACGCCCTTGGGGACGCTGGCGTGCGAAAAGTTACACCTAACGCCCTTGGGGTCGAGAGTTCGATTCCCGGCCAGGCACTAAGTCATAAATTCGAATTTGCGGTGTGTAACCTATAATGTTACGGTACGGTGTTCATAAAAATAGTATGGAGACGTTCCTTACATTGGCTGTGCAGAAAGTCACACCTAACGCCTTTGGGGACGAGGGTTCGATTCCCCATCCAGGCACTAAGTCATAAATTGGAATTTGCGGCGTGTAACCCAGAATGTTACGGTATGATGTTCATAAAAATAGTATGAAGACGTTCCTACGTTGGCTGTGCGATAAGTCACACCTAACGCCTTTGGGGACGAGGGTTCCATTCCCGTGCCGGGCACTACTGTCGACCAAGGTATTATGTGCTCTCGAGTTTGAAGGTTGTTTGTGAAGTAACCAATAGACCTACATAAAATCCAATGACATCATCATTTTCGTCGTTCTATTTTACGTTAGGTCATGTAGGATTGGAATTTTTAATATATATTTTAATATTTTTTATCGCAGTTGGAACTCAAAATGTGCACGATTTTAAGAGTGTTTCAACCATGCGTCACATTTACGAATTATTATCTCAAGAATCCGCCATCAGATCGAATCCAAATTTTAGAACAATATACATTGGAATGTTGTATAACTGGTTTATTAATTTCAAAATTGTGTGTGCCCAAGAAACAAAGTTGTTATCATTTTTGTAAGGTAACTCTTTCTCGGCTCGGGGTGGTTGGAAAATGTAGTTCTTGGTTGCATTGTAATCCTTATACATCGAAACGTTATGCTGTTTGTTCTGTCTGTCTGTCTGTTAGGTAGTCAGCCCGAAGGCTGGTTGGATCCTCAAAAAGTACCGCCGTTACGTTATGTGAGTAGATACCCACAAAACCCCAAGACAGCGCTAATTTGAGGCGTTCTAGGCAAGAAGAGGAGTGAGGTAGTTTGCCATTGCTTTCCTCACTGAGTCAGAACAGTAGTCCTAACCCTAACCCTATGAGTAGAACCTTTCACAGCATTCACAGGCACTGACTGTGCCCCGAATGCCATTACTAAGCTCCACCCATACCTCAGTATGACTGTGAAATACGTAAATTAATTCACTTATTTTTTATCGGTTTGTATTTTTACAGTGAAATAACACATGTTTCACCAGCTAGCCGCTCCAAGCAGTAGTGGAGTAGTGGCGCTTCCAACCAGTGTCATGGCCGCCGCGTGAGTCCAAGCCAATATCTCGTCAACCCATGGTCCGATTTTGACAAATGAGGTGTCGTTGGACTCGGACTGATGCCCTCTTTCTAATGGACCACTCATTTCAACCCCTAAATAAAACCTACCCCTACTAGGGGGTGAAAATGTAATTTTTTAGTGAAAGTCTCTTTCCAAATGGGACATGTATAAGGTGCGCTGCTAAAATGAACTTAAACGTTGTTGCTCATATCGCGCATGCGTTTTACGAGATGCCGCTATGGATGAACATTTTTGTTTTTTGTTTTTTACGCATGCGCACTTTGGATTTTTGTAAGAGGGCGAGCTCTTTGAAATAAATGATTGATAAGAAGAGGTTTTGGTGGTGAGGAGAGAATCAGATAGTCGCCTACTTTCCTACGAAGTTTGCCGATATGTCTCAAACGCAAGGTCGGATTTGGACGTGTGACGTGTCAAATCGCTTGTCTCGAAGCCCTATACATGTTATTAATAGGTTAGAGTTTTGAGAATGAGGGAAACAGGCTTTTTTGGGGTAAAACCATGATTTTAGACTTTTTCTGATATTTCACGAATGCATGGTCGGATTTGGTCCTATGACGTGTCAAATGGCTTGTCTCGAAACCCTGTGTATTTTGGTAATAGGTTAAAGTTTTTGAGAATGAGGGAAACAGAATTTTTTGTTGTAAAACCGTGACTTTAGACTTTCTGTTATATCTCACAAACCAATAACGCCAGAGACGTTTACGAGGGGTCGTAGGACTCGGGGTGATGCCCCTTTCCTCTCTCTTTTCGAATATAGTATTTATGTTTAAAAAATGCGAAAGGGTCTAACGACACTTTTGTTGAAAACATTTTAGTTTTTAAACCTTTTTTTTTAATCTTTCTAAAATGTTCATGAAGAGTGGTTGCAGATAGAGACGATACCACTGGACACGTGTTTCAACGAAGCTATTACTGGCCACGGTGGTGATATACCAATACAGTATTCGCTATTTCGATGAGACGGCGGGTCGAGGGTTCGTTTTCCGATTTTTCCTATGATGGAATACCTAATACCTAAACCCCCTGAAGGGGGTCTTTAACATGTAAACGATTATGAGTGACATGACAAATGATAATTCCTTGATCAGATGAAGTTAGCTTTAGATAGAACAAACAGAACTTGGTTATATGTTGCTTGAAGTGAGTATAGAAAACAAACTTGCTGGGGCAGACTGACAGGATGTGGATGTTATTTGAGCTTATTGGAATGCATTGACTTGACTTGACAACAGGGCAATGAAAAAAGCACAGAGATGCTGAGGACACTTGAAGGTCAAACGATATGGCAACTATGGTGGGAGGGGGAAGCGAGGATGATGTCGCCGATCATGTTCAATGTTCAATGAATGAATTTAAATTTTGCGAAGCATTGTTCGGAGAGGGTCATGGGACGACTTGTTTTAAGGATATTTATTTTTCCGATCTTTCTTATGGTGGTCTCATTGATTGAAATCATTCAAAACTGCTAGGGCATGGCCTTGAGATTTTATAAACTGATAATGGGATTTTGACATACAAGGTCCACTCAGAACTTGACATGATGTCATTCTTTTTATGGCTTATGAATTTCCCCAAAAAAGACCCAAAACAACAAGATCATAGACTTTTGCTTTTCTTAATATATTGCAAACCCATAATGTTAGATGTTTACTGTGAGTGACGAAACCTAGCTAGGTAAAGAAAGAATTATTGTGGGCTACATGTATGGTGACCGACACGTCTTTGAACATTGGAACTTGTTTTCAGATCTGAGTGTAGTACATAGGGAGTATAGGTTGTAGGCATGGCTTGACAAACGGTGTACACAAAATTCAATTTATCGATTCAAGAATTAAGAGTAGACTATCATTAATTAATTGGTTAAAGAGTGTAGCTAAAAATAAAAAAGTGACTACATTAAACTAAACTGAACCAAGTCGAATCAAACCCAACTGAACCAAACCAAGCCTAAAGCAAACCAAACCTAATCAAGAACAAGCCAAGGGCTTAAGTGTAAAACTTGTGGGGGAATGCAGTCATTGGCAATGTCCAAAGAAAGGGATAACGCTCTACCTTTAGAGGGTGAGGTAAAGCTAGCGCATGGTGCTAATGCATATTCCCAAGTACATGAACCACACACACACACAACTATCCTATGCTGTTTTTATGAGTTGACTGTTAAAACTTACTCAGTGGTTACTGAGCAAGATGGTCGCTACACACAACAAGCTTTAAATACTTGAGGCTAATAATCTATACACACACACACGCACTCGCTTGTTCTAAACTAAACTGTCTCGCTGGCAGTGCTCACACAGTAGGCAAATGACAGAAATGCTTGGCTAACCGAAATACAATCATTTTCGGTTGTCTAATGATACCAGCTAGCCATTACATGCTATAGTGGTGAGCACATGTGCCTCTTGCACTGGAGATCGTAACTCGATTTCTAGCTCTAAGGACTAGAACGAATCAAACTAAGAAAGAATGGTATGGTGACGCAGTAGTTAAACTGTTAGCCTTTCAATAAGGTAGACTAGGGTTTGATTTTGGGTTAATATACATGTCATAAACAAACAAACAAAAAAAGCGGAGATAATGTTTAAAACTGATTACACTTGTCTCTTTTCAAATTATTACTTAGATTACAAATACAAAGGTGGACTGGGTTTGATATACAGTTAATGCTGCCTATCGCATACTAGCCTGTAAGAAAGCCAAACAAGCAAAAGGCGTAGGTAGAGCAGTGGTAAAATCACTATGTGTAGAGAACTACCTAACGGTTTTATGAACTGGCAATGCTATGTCGCATAAACAGTGCAGGATACAATCCGGCAACCATAATTTTTATCTTGTGGAACAGAGAAAATGCAATTTTACCTTGATGGATAGGAAATGAGTGCAGATGAATGACCTATGCATTAGCCTACCATAGGGTTATAACCACGAGGTGGAGGTGTGACTTTTATATTTTATTGTTTAGAGACATGGCTTTTTTGTAACCAGTAGATTTAGTATTTTGTAAATATTCATTTTTGTAATTGTAAATAGTGGAAACATTTTTTTTGTAATAGAAAAATGTTAAATGTATAACTAAAAGTTATTTGGGATAAGTGTGCATGTCAAGGATAAATAGCGTGGTTGTATTTGTTTTGAAAGACAGGTATGGTTGTGTGAATGTATGACTACAAATAGAATGATAGAGAGAGAGAGAGAAAGCTTGTGTATGTGTGTGTGTGTGTGGGTAGCATTGATTTTTCAACCAAAGCAAACACGGCAAGATAGGATGGTGGGGTAATTAATGTATATAGCAATTGGTAAATAGTATACTATATTTTTTTAACACTTGTGTTTTTTTAATGCAGCAGTAGATAGGTGTTATTTTGTAAAACAGTCTTACCTACAGTAGTAGTAGTAGTAGTAGTAGTAGGCCTATATGTTTTTGGAAACAAACAGAAAGAGAATGCACTATTGCCATGGCCAAGCACTTCCATTAAAGTGATTTCAAGAAAATTTAAATCAGCAAATGTGTGTTTTACAAAACTAAACATTCAGCATGGACTAAATCATAAACGTGTCTTCTGTGATATGGAAAAAATAGGAAATCCATGTTTCCATATCAACACAATTTAAAAACTTAAAACTGACATTTAAAAAATGTAAATGGGAAATTGGCAAATGTGTAAACAATAAAATGGAAAATTCTTGTTTCCATATCATGAAATCCAAAAACTTTAAACTGACATTTTCAAATCGTGTACATGGAAAATTGACAAATGGCAATGTGTGAAATGTGAAAATGAAAAAATATGAACAAATGGCTATCATTATTTTAAAAAAATAAAAAACCGTCGTGTTCTATCGTTAAAGTGTGAATCAAACCACATCTACTTATTTGGGTCACCCGAGACTGAGTAGACCTGTTTTAGTCCTAATATACTTTTAAAATTTTATGTTAAAGCTCAATTTGAACTCAAGAGCTTTAGAGTGCCAGCTAACTATTATAACCGTTACGTCACAAAGACAACTTTACACTACTCTTAATAAACAATAATAAGAAAAAGAATAATAAATGTTGAATTTTTTTTTAAGGATGAACATGGTGACACTGTTTCTGTTGCACAGTCTGCTAGCTACTAGCCAGCAGCTGGGGTCTTAGAAAACGATACAGTTGACATTTTGTAATGAGATGTGACATGTTTCAAAGTACAGTATTATGGGTTGCTGTTGAGTAAAAACTAATCCTGTACAAGGAAGCAAGGGTTCGAACCCCTTACCTAACATTACTATTGCCTGAACATGGCTTGACGACACTGTATTATTATGATACTCGATACACAAACCATAGATAGAGTGTATTGTTTAAGATCACTTTCTTTCTGAACATAGGTGGAGACTGTTGATGGTTAACAATGGCATTAATATAGTAGGACGTGGGTATAGCAATTAAGAAAAAACAGACAATACCCATACAATATTTTTATTTATTTAATATAAGTACTTGTACAATATTTACATTCAAAATACATTTCTTTTTTCTCTATTACTATTTAGTCCTTTTTGATTCTCTTGCATATGAAGGGTAGATAACCTTGTAGTTCAGCCCCTTAAAACAACAACAACACAACCTTTTGCATAGTCTGTGATGTTGACGACTCTTGAGATGTGGAAGATGGATTAAACATAACTTTTACAGCAGGGGTTAAATGTTGCTCAATAAACACTGCACTATTTTGAGTAGCAACATTTTTTTCTTGTACTAGCTTTTTAGCATTGTCATGATTATTTGTTGACACCAACAGTGTTTCATTTGGTACACTACATTGATGATCACTCACACTTAAAACCTTACCATTTCTACTTTTTAGATTGCCTCGACATATTTTTGACCTCTCTTTTGAGCATCGCCAAAATATTATTCCTTTTACATTTTGACGATTATAGTTATAAGAGTAGCCTTTATAGAGTACACGTTGTTTACCTTTGTTAGTTGTAGTAAGTTCCATAGTAGCAACTAACCTGTTAGTATGATTTGCTCACTACAAAGGTTATAACTGTTCTGATAATAAAATCATTTAGCGTTGGCTTTTATATTTAATATGTACAGTTTGAAGTGATAGCAAAAGTGAGAGCAAAATGGTAGCAGAGTGGTAGAAAATATAACATGTATTGTTAAGAAATAGTTTAAGCTGTTATGTGGATCCATTACATAATAATTTTAGCACGACGAAGCTCATTTTCTATATCCAATAGTTCTTCCTCATATTCAGTATAACCAGCCTGTTTATAGACATGCAGTTGCTGAAGCCGCCGGATTAGCTTACTTGGATTGTTCCAGTAGACAAATTTAACAAATGATTTTTTAGTTGTAAACAAAGCATTACCATTATCATTATTATCTTCATCATCAACATCATCATCATCATAACCATTATCATTATCATCATCATCATTATCATCATCATGATCATTATAATCCTCATCACTATTACTATATAGTCCTTTTTGATCCTTTTGCAATACCACATTTTGCACAGTCTGTGTTGCCCTTGATAATGTTGGGAGTTTTTCAGACATTGACAACTGTCCTAACACGACTTTCTGAGGAGATGATACATGCTTCTTAACAAACAATGCACTATCTTGAGCTGCAATATCTTTTTCTGGGACAAGTGTCTTAGCATTTTGAAGAGTTTTTTTAAACAGCAACGATGTTTTATCTGGTACACTACATTGATGATCACTCATACTTAAGACATCACTATTTTTACTTTTCAGCTCACCTCGACACTGTTTTGAACGATGTTTTGAACAACGCCAAATAACAGTTCCATTTTTATTGGTTCGTTTTACAATATATTTATATCCTTTATAGAATGCGTATGGCATACCATTGCTATTTGTTGATACTTTCATGTCAATTGTCAAGCATGAACTAATCTCTAGCAAAGTTCACTCGATAATATAAATAATTTCTAAACCCCAGTAGTGAATAGTCAGTTGTTTTTGATCTATGCAAGCGTAAACATGTCACATACACTGGTGATGGATACTCAAGGCTTTAAGGTCAATGAAAACAAGTACAGTATATATTTAAATAGGTGACTATCATTGATTGCACAACACGCGGGTCACCATATCTTTTTTTCTTTCGGACTAGTGTTTTAACATTTGAAGAGTGTTTTAAACAGCAACGATGTCTTATCAGTCACACTACATTGATGATCACTCACACTTAAGACCTCGCTATTTTTACTTTTTAACTCACTTTGACACTGTTTTGAACGATGTTTTGAACAACGCCAAATAACAGTTCCATTTTTATTGATTCGTTTTACAATATACGTATAACCTTTATAGTATGCATATGGCTTACCATAACTATTCGTTGATACTTTCATATCAATTTTCAAGCATGAAATAATCTCCAATAAATTTCGCTCGATAATAGAAATAATAGTTTAAAGTGGGTGCGAAGGTGGGTGCAAAAGTGGGTGCAAAAGTGAGTGTAAAAGTGGGTGTAAAAGTGGGTGCAAAAGTGGGTGCAAAAGTGAGTGCAAAAGTGGGTGCGAAAGTGGGTGCGAAAGTGGATGCAGTTTATAGTAGGCACCATTTTTACTAGAATGTGATTTGAGTAAATGTAATTTCTAAACCCAAGTAGTGAATAGTCAGTTGGTTTTGATTTATGCAAGCGTAAACATGTCTCATACACTGATGATGGATACTCAAGGCTTTTTGGTCAACAAAAACAAGTATATAGTTAAAGAGGTAGCTATTATTGATTGCACAACACTGAATCTATTTTTGAAATTTTGACAAAGGGTCTAAGTGCACTTTTGTTAATATCTCGCGAACCAATAAGACTACGGCATTGTATGAGGTATTGTTGGACTTTTTGCCGAAGACTGCTGGTAAACACTTATGTTCCCACGACCTTTTTAAAGATGGCGGCTGACCCACGAGGGGTGATTAAAACGTATTCCAAGCGACGCTTGTCGATAAGCAAACCAATAATCAAAGGGGGGTGTGACAGAGCTTGAGGCGATAACCCCTTTTGATTGATCCCTGTTGATTTGCCCCTTTGGACTGGTCCCCGTTGACAAGTCCCTCTGAACGGGTCCTTTTTGAAGGGAGTCATTTATGACGGGCCCCTGCTGACGGGTCACTGTGGACGGATCCCTGTGGACAGGTCCCTGTTGACAGGTCCAAAGGGATTAGTCAAAAGGACCTGTCAACAGGGACCTGTCCACAGGGATCCGTCCACAGTGACCCGTCAGCAGGGGCCCGTCATAAATGACTCCCTTCAAAAAGGACCCGTTCAGAGGGACTTGTCAACGGGGACCAGTCCAAAGGGGCAAATCAACAGGGATCAATCAAAAGGGGTTATCGCCTCAAGCTCTGTCACACCCCCCTTTGATTATTGGTTTGCTTATCGACAAGCGTCGCTTGGAATACGTTTTAATCACCCCTCGTGGGTCAGCCGCCATCTTTAAAAAGGTCGTGGGAACATAAGTGTTTACCAGCAGTCTTCGGCAAAAAGTCCAACAATACCTCATACAATGCCGTAGTCTTATTGGTTCGCGAGATATTAACAAAAGTGCACTTAGACCCTTTGTCAAAATTTCAAAAATAGATTCAGTGTTGTGCAATCAATAATAGCTACCTCTTTAACTATATACTTGTTTTTGTTGACCAAAAAGCCTTGAGTATCCATCATCAGTGTATGAGACATGTTTACGCTTGCATAAATCAAAACCAACTGACTATTCACTACTTGGGTTTAGAAATTACATTTACTCAAATCACATTCTAGTAAAAATGGTGCCTACTATAAACTGCATCCACTTTCGCACCCACTTTCGCACCCACTTTTGCACTCACTTTTGCACCCACTTTTGCACCCACTTTTACACCCACTTTTACACTCACTTTTGCACCCACTTTTGCACCCACCTTCGCACCCACTTTAAACTATTATTTCTATTATCGAGCGAAATTTATTGGAGATTATTTCATGCTTGAAAATTGATATGAAAGTATCAACGAATAGTTATGGTAAGCCATATGCATACTATAAAGGTTATACGTATATTGTAAAACGAATCAATAAAAATGGAACTGTTATTTGGCGTTGTTCAAAACATCGTTCAAAACAGTGTCAAAGTGAGTTAAAAAGTAAAAATAGCGAGGTCTTAAGTGTGAGTGATCATCAATGTAGTGTGACTGATAAGACATCGTTGCTGTTTAAAACACTCTTCAAATGTTAAAACACTAGTCCGAAAGAAAAAAAGATATGGTGACCCGCGTGTTGTGCAATCAATGATAGTCACCTATTTAAATATATACTGTACTTGTTTTCATTGACCTTAAAGCCTTGAGTATCCATCACCAGTGTATGTGACATGTTTACGCTTGCATAGATCAAAAACAACTGACTATTCACTACTGGGGTTTAGAAATTATTTATATTATCGAGTGAACTTTGCTAGAGATTAGTTCATGCTTGACAATTGACATGAAAGTATCAACAAATAGCAATGGTATGCCATACGCATTCTATAAAGGATATAAATATATTGTAAAACGAACCAATAAAAATGGAACTGTTATTTGGCGTTGTTCAAAACATCGTTCAAAACAGTGTCGAGGTGAGCTGAAAAGTAAAAATAGTGATGTCTTAAGTATGAGTGATCATCAATGTAGTGTACCAGATAAAACATCGTTGCTGTTTAAAAAAACTCTTCAAAATGCTAAGACACTTGTCCCAGAAAAAGATATTGCAGCTCAAGATAGTGCATTGTTTGTTAAGAAGCATGTATCATCTCCTCAGAAAGTCGTGTTAGGACAGTTGTCAATGTCTGAAAAACTCCCAACATTATCAAGGGCAACACAGACTGTGCAAAATGTGGTATTGCAAAAGGATCAAAAAGGACTATATAGTAATAGTGATGAGGATTATAATGATCATGATGATGATAATGATGATGATGATAATGATAATGGTTATGATGATGATGATGTTGATGATGAAGATAATAATGATAATGGTAATGCTTTGTTTACAACTAAAAAATCATTTGTTAAATTTGTCTACTGGAACAATCCAAGTAAGCTAATCCGGCGGCTTCAGCAACTGCATGTCTATAAACAGGCTGGTTATACTGAATATGAGGAAGAACTATTGGATATAGAAAATGAGCTTCGTCGTGCTAAAATTATTATGTAATGGATCCACATAACAGCTTAAACTATTTCTTAACAATACATGTTATATTTTCTACCACTCTGCTACCATTTTGCTCTCACTTTTGCTATCACTTCAAACTGTACATATTAAATATAAAAGCCAACGCTAAATGATTTTATTATCAGAACAGTTATAACCTTTGTAGTGAGCAAATCATACTAACAGGTTAGTTGCTACTATGGAACTTACTACAACTAACAAAGGTAAACAACGTGTACTCTATAAAGGCTACTCTTATAACTATAATCGTCAAAATGTAAAAGGAATAATATTTTGGCGATGCTCAAAAGAGAGGTCAAAAATATGTCGAGGCAATCTAAAAAGTAGAAATGGTAAGGTTTTAAGTGTGAGTGATCATCAATGTAGTGTACCAAATGAAACACTGTTGGTGTCAACAAATAATCATGACAATGCTAAAAAGCTAGTACAAGAAAAAAATGTTGCTACTCAAAATAGTGCAGTGTTTATTGAGCAACATTTAACCCCTGCTGTAAAAGTTATGTTTAATCCATCTTCCACATCTCAAGAGTCGTCAACATCACAGACTATGCAAAAGGTTGTGTTGTTGTTGTTTTAAGGGGCTGAACTACAAGGTTATCTACCCTTCATATGCAAGAGAATCAAAAAGGACTAAATAGTAATAGAGAAAAAAGAAATGTATTTTGAATGTAAATATTGTACAAGTACTTATATTAAATAAATAAAAATATTGTATGGGTATTGTCTGTTTTTTCTTAATTGCTATACCCACGTCCTACTATATTAATGCCATTGTTAACCATCAACAGTCTCCACCTATGTTCAGAAAGAAAGTGATCTTAAACAATACACTCTATCTATGGTTTGTGTATCGAGTATCATAATAATACAGTGTCGTCAAGCCATGTTCAGGCAATAGTAATGTTAGGTAAGGGGTTCGAACCCTTGCTTCCTTGTACAGGATTAGTTTTTACTCAACAGCAACCCATAATACTGTACTTTGAAACATGTCACATCTCATTACAAAATGTCAACTGTATCGTTTTCTAAGACCCCAGCTGCTGGCTAGTAGCTAGCAGACTGTGCAACAGAAACAGTGTCACCATGTTCATCCTTAAAAAAAAATTCAACATTTATTATTCTTTTTCTTATTATTGTTTATTAAGAGTAGTGTAAAGTTGTCTTTGTGACGTAACGGTTATAATAGTTAGCTGGCACTCTAAAGCTCTTGAGTTCAAATTGAGCTTTAACATAAAATTTTAAAAGTATATTAGGACTAAAACAGGTCTACTCAGTCTCGGGTGACCCAAATAAGTAGATGTGGTTTGATTCACACTTTAACGATAGAACACGACGGTTTTTTATTTTTTTAAAATAATGATAGCCATTTGTTCATATTTTTTCATTTTCACATTTCACACATTGCCATTTGTCAATTTTCCATGTACACGATTTGAAAATGTCAGTTTAAAGTTTTTGGATTTCATGATATGGAAACAAGAATTTTCCATTTTATTGTTTACACATTTGCCAATTTCCCATTTACATTTTTTAAATGTCAGTTTTAAGTTTTTAAATTGTGTTGATATGGAAACATGGATTTCCTATTTTTTCCATATCACAGAAGACACGTTTATGATTTAGTCCATGCTGAATGTTTAGTTTTGTAAAACACACATTTGCTGATTTAAATTTTCTTGAAATCACTTTAATGGAAGTGCTTGGCCATGGCAATAGTGCATTCTCTTTCTGTTTGTTTCCAAAAACATATAGGCCTACTACTACTACTACTACTACTACTGTAGGTAAGACTGTTTTACAAAATAACACCTATCTACTGCTGCATTAAAAAAACACAAGTGTTAAAAAAATATAGTATACTATTTACCAATTGCTATATACATTAATTACCCCACCATCCTATCTTGCCGTGTTTGCTTTGGTTGAAAAATCAATGCTACCCACACACACACACACATACACAAGCTTTCTCTCTCTCTCTCTATCATTCTATTTGTAGTCATACATTCACACAACCATACCTGTCTTTCAAAACAAATACAACCACGCTATTTATCCTTGACATGCACACTTATCCCAAATAACTTTTAGTTATACATTTAACATTTTTCTATTACAAAAAAAATGTTTCCACTATTTACAATTACAAAAATGAATATTTACAAAATACTAAATCTACTGGTTACAAAAAAGCCATGTCTCTAAACAATAAAATATAAAAGTCACACCTCCACCTCGTGGTTATAACCCTATGGTAGGCTAATGCATAGGTCATTCATCTGCACTCATTTCCTATCCATCAAGGTAAAATTGCATTTTCTCTGTTCCACAAGATAAAAATTATGGTTGCCGGATTGTATCCTGCACTGTTTATGCGACATAGCATTGCCAGTTCATAAAACCGTTAGGTAGTTCTCTACACATAGTGATTTTACCACTGCTCTACCTACGCCTTTTGCTTGTTTGGCTTTCTTACAGGCTAGTATGCGATAGGCAGCATTAACTGTATATCAAACCCAGTCCACCTTTGTATTTGTAATCTAAGTAATAATTTGAAAAGAGACAAGTGTAATCAGTTTTAAACATTATCTCCGCTTTTTTTGTTTGTTTGTTTATGACATGTATATTAACCCAAAATCAAACCCTAGTCTACCTTATTGAAAGGCTAACAGTTTAACTACTGCGTCACCATACCATTCTTTCTTAGTTTGATTCGTTCTAGTCCTTAGAGCTAGAAATCGAGTTACGATCTCCAGTGCAAGAGGCACATGTGCTCACCACTATAGCATGTAATGGCTAGCTGGTATCATTAGACAACCGAAAATGATTGTATTTCGGTTAGCCAAGCATTTCTGTCATTTGCCTACTGTGTGAGCACTGCCAGCGAGACAGTTTAGTTTAGAACAAGCGAGTGCGTGTGTGTGTGTATAGATTATTAGCCTCAAGTATTTAAAGCTTGTTGTGTGTAGCGACCATCTTGCTCAGTAACCACTGAGTAAGTTTTAACAGTCAACTCATAAAAACAGCATAGGATAGTTGTGTGTGTGTGTGGTTCATGTACTTGGGAATATGCATTAGCACCATGCGCTAGCTTTACCTCACCCTCTAAAGGTAGAGCGTTATCCCTTTCTTTGGACATTGCCAATGACTGCATTCCCCCACAAGTTTTACACTTAAGCCCTTGGCTTGTTCTTGATTAGGTTTGGTTTGCTTTAGGCTTGGTTTGGTTCAGTTGGGTTTGATTCGACTTGGTTCAGTTTAGTTTAATGTAGTCACTTTTTTATTTTTAGCTACACTCTTTAACCAATTAATTAATGATAGTCTACTCTTAATTCTTGAATCGATAAATTGAATTTTGTGTACACCGTTTGTCAAGCCATGCCTACAACCTATACTCCCTATGTACTACACTCAGATCTGAAAACAAGTTCCAATGTTCAAAGACGTGTCGGTCACCATACATGTAGCCCACAATAATTCTTTCTTTACCTAGCTAGGTTTCGTCACTCACAGTAAACATCTAACATTATGGGTTTGCAATATATTAAGAAAAGCAAAAGTCTATGATCTTGTTGTTTTGGGTCTTTTTTGGGGAAATTCATAAGCCATAAAAAGAATGACATCATGTCAAGTTCTGAGTGGACCTTGTATGTCAAAATCCCATTATCAGTTTATAAAATCTCAAGGCCATGCCCTAGCAGTTTTGAATGATTTCAATCAATGAGACCACCATAAGAAAGATCGGAAAAATAAATATCCTTAAAACAAGTCGTCCCATGACCCTCTCCGAACAATGCTTCGCAAAATTTAAATTCATTCATTGAACATTGAACATGATCGGCGACATCATCCTCGCTTCCCCCTCCCACCATAGTTGCCATATCGTTTGACCTTCAAGTGTCCTCAGCATCTCTGTGCTTTTTTCATTGCCCTGTTGTCAAGTCAAGTCAATGCATTCCAATAAGCTCAAATAACATCCACATCCTGTCAGTCTGCCCCAGCAAGTTTGTTTTCTATACTCACTTCAAGCAACATATAACCAAGTTCTGTTTGTTCTATCTAAAGCTAACTTCATCTGATCAAGGAATTATCATTTGTCATGTCACTCATAATCGTTTACATGTTAAAGACCCCCTTCAGGGGGTTTAGGTATTAGGTATTCCATCATAGGAAAAATCGGAAAACGAACCCTCGACCCGCCGTCTCATCGAAATAGCGAATACTGTATTGGTATATCACCACCGTGGCCAGTAATAGCTTCGTTGAAACACGTGTCCAGTGGTATCGTCTCTATCTGCAACCACTCTTCATGAACATTTTAGAAAGATTAAAAAAAAAGGTTTAAAAACTAAAATGTTTTCAACAAAAGTGTCGTTAGACCCTTTCGCATTTTTTAAACATAAATACTATATTCGAAAAGAGAGAGGAAAGGGGCATCACCCCGAGTCCTACGACCCCTCGTAAACGTCTCTGGCGTTATTGGTTTGTGAGATATAACAGAAAGTCTAAAGTCACGGTTTTACAACAAAAAATTCTGTTTCCCTCATTCTCAAAAACTTTAACCTATTACCAAAATACACAGGGTTTCGAGACAAGCCATTTGACACGTCATAGGACCAAATCCGACCATGCATTCGTGAAATATCAGAAAAAGTCTAAAATCATGGTTTTACCCCAAAAAAGCCTGTTTCCCTCATTCTCAAAACTCTAACCTATTAATAACATGTATAGGGCTTCGAGACAAGCGATTTGACACGTCACACGTCCAAATCCGACCTTGCGTTTGAGACATATCGGCAAACTTCGTAGGAAAGTAGGCGACTATCTGATTCTCTCCTCACCACCAAAACCTCTTCTTATCAATCATTTATTTCAAAGAGCTCGCCCTCTTACAAAAATCCAAAGTGCGCATGCGTAAAAAACAAAAAACAAAAATGTTCATCCATAGCGGCATCTCGTAAAACGCATGCGCGATATGAGCAACAACGTTTAAGTTCATTTTAGCAGCGCACCTTATACATGTCCCATTTGGAAAGAGACTTTCACTAAAAAATTACATTTTCACCCCCTAGTAGGGGTAGGTTTTATTTAGGGGTTGAAATGAGTGGTCCATTAGAAAGAGGGCATCAGTCCGAGTCCAACGACACCTCATTTGTCAAAATCGGACCATGGGTTGACGAGATATTGGCTTGGACTCACGCGGCGGCCATGACACTGGTTGGAAGCGCCACTACTCCACTACTCCAAGCGTTGGCGAAATGGTGTCCACACGCATCGTGGCGCGACTTGCTTGGAATTTGCGTTGTATGACCCGGATCTGGGGTCTGTGTTCTTCTTTCTTGCGATATTCTTTGCCTTCATACGAGAGCCCACCGGGCGCATGCGCCCCGTGGGCTCGCGCCTGCGCATTGGAGTATCTTACGGATAATATATTGGCCTCAGCCGTCACCACAAAGAACGAATATCCAGGTTCTCTTCTGCACCTTGTCCACAAGAACGATATCTGACCGGTTTGCTGGTATGGTTTTATCAGTAATAACTGATCGGTCGCATAACAACTTGTGACAGGATTTTCCACAACGGCCTCGGGAACATACTGATAGTAAGGCAAAATATTATCAGATAATAAGTGCTTTTGAGCAAGGTGTAGGTGCATTATTTTGGCCACTTGGTTGTGCCTTTTCATGTAATCAGTACAGGAGATTTCTTGGCAGCCTCCTGTGATATGTTGAATTGTTTCCGGTTCTAGTTGGCATCTTCTGCGTTTATTGTTCTGAATATTTGCCTTAACTATATATTTAAGATAGTTTTTGGTAGCCACAACTTGATCCTGCATTGCAACCATGAATCCTTCAGTCTCAGTGAATAGGTCCACATGAGCTGTTCGACGCATCAATGTCGACATGTTTCTGGTTGAGATCATACGGATGACGACCGTGCAGAGCTTATTATTATTATTATTATTATTATTATTATTATTATTATTATTATTATTGATGTTTCTACAAGCCTCCGTGGCTTAGGTGGCAGCACGCCGGCCTCTCACCGCTGGGTCCGTGGTTCAAATCCCGGTCACTCCATGTGAGATCTGTGCTGAACAAAACGGAGGCAGACAGGTTTTTCTCCGGGTACTCCGGTTTTCCCTGTCAACATTTCATTCCAGCAACACTCTCCACCATCATTTCATTTCATCTGTCATTCATTTAATCATTGCCCCAGAGGAGTGCGTCAGGCCTCGGCAGCCGGCACAGTTCATATCCTCGCCGCTAGATGGGGGCTTCATTCATTCCATTCCTGACCCGGTCGGAGACTGGAAGCAGGCTGTGGATTTTCATTTTCATTATTGATGTTTCTGACGGCTGTGGACCACTGCCGCTCTCTCCCTCGAGCTGTAACATTCGCCCAGTAACGCCTCATATGTTCTGGATGCTGCTGTTTCCTGGCTTCAGTCCACGTCTTGCAAGTTGATAGTTTAGGCTTTTCTTGGAAACTCTGGTGTTCTTTTAGTTTCATCTTAAGGGGCGTGCGCGTCTGAATATCGTTGTATGTAATTACTACTTCTTTTAAATAATTTTCTACCTCTGCTGTGAATCACGCTCCCTTGGTTTTCTTACCCAGAAAGTAAGTAAAGATTTTGTTTGACAATCGCATTGGGCTCAGTCTTGTTAAATGATCATAGAACACAATCCTCCTCTTTCTCATCATGTCAGTGATTTTGGTAACGTGTGTGTAGAGTTCATGGTTGTGTCTCCGTTTGTAATCACCGTTTTCCTTGACTGGGCCCAAGATTTTCCGTAAGATCTTCCTTTCTTTGGTTTCAAGTTTTTCCATAAGACCTTTTGTGTGCATCGTAAGACACTCTGCAGCATACAAGTACGGTAAGGCTTCCGGTCGGATGACTGTGCAGTAATGTAGAAGCTTGGCATTGAGGGATAATGATTTCTTGTTATAGATTCCCTTCGTTAACTGGTGTTCAGTTTCCATATTTCTCATTCGTGATGTGAACGCCTCCTTCACAGAGATATTAGGCTCTATCCATTCACCTAGGTATTTGAACTTTCTTGTCCGCTTGAGCTTTTCCATTCCAATGGCTAGTTCTCTAGGTGCCGGCTTTATATTACTTAAAAACTCGGTTTTCTCGAAGGAGATATTGAGGCCTGATTATTTTATTATTATTATTATTATTATTATTATTATCATCTTCATCAGTATTGCCATGATTGGCATAAGGTGTGCTGTGTGTGGTGCAGGCGTATTTAACGGAAAAGTCGTTAGATAGTGGGTGTGAGAATTGTTTTTCAGCTTGGAAACAGGTTAGTGTGCATCGTAGTTTATACTTAATCAACGGTGTTTACTAAATGTATTTCCTGAAATCACCTTCCTCAAGTGCTGACTAGATTTATTTCGACATTTTGGGGTTAAGTTTTATTGTACACTATTGACACATGGAGCTTTGATGATCCCTCTGTGACAGGAAGTGATATCCAAAGCCATCTGAGACCACAGCAATATTATAGTAAACTTATGGGTTCCATCGTCAGGGGGCAGTAAGAAGGTCTGGCCTATTTGGCGACGTCGGCCATTAGAGCCCCGATACCTTCAGTGTGTATCAATCACCATCTACTTGATAATAGATTGTCGTATTCAGCAATCAGAAATTTAAAATTATGCATGATATGATGGCTTTAATCACCACAGATGAAAGACATATGATATGTCAATGTATGGCCAGAACCCCTCTGTCAAGAGCCAATGGTAGCATGTTGATTGTGACACCTATTAGCAATGTTGTAGAGCGCCTGACGAGAGTTCATGTTATTGAGGAACAGCCAAGAGAAGAGAGCATTGGGAATCTTCTACCGAGTGTGGAAGATGTATTGCAACGATGTCGAAACTTTCTCAGTAAGATGAAGCTTGCAGCTGACAGGCAGCGTAATATGTCAAAAGATGTAAAAAATGGCATAGTAGAACTAGAAGAGGCCATTGATACTATAGCCTATTGTGTACGTACTTCACATGTGGTACAAGTCGAAGATCACAAGGTTGTAGTGAATGACCTGCCGAAGGACATGACCCCCATTTCTTACAGCCGGAACGAAGTTACTTCGGCAACTGTAGCTGCTCAGGAGGGGAACAAGAAGAATGAGATAGAAATATGGACTCCTGTTACATCGAGAAGAATGGCAAAATTTGAAGAAAAGGATGAGAAGATGCAGGAGGATTTTGCTGATAAAGTTGGCATATCTCCCCCATCAAGCAGCCCCAAACATACTGAAGAGAACTAGTAGGCCACGACGAGCAGCCTTACTGATCAAACCTGCTGAAGGTAAATCATATGCCGATATTCTGAAGAAGATTCGCCAAAAAGCAAACCCTAATGATACAGGAACCGACGTCCGGTCCACTCGACAAACTAAAGCGGGAGACGTCCTTGTCGAGATTTGAGCAAATTCCTGGGACAAAGAAGCTTTTAGTAATTCTCGACGAAATATTCTGGGGTCTAATGCTACAGTCCGTAGGCTTGAAGCGAAAGCAACTGTTGAAATCAGAGACTTTGATGCCCTAATTACTTCCGAAGAAGTCATGGAAGCTATCCAGAGAACTATTCCAGAGCTCTCTAGATACTAAGGTGCTGTTGACTAGGACGAATACGAGGGAAGTGAGGTGGCTGTTGTTACATTAAAAACTAGTGATGCAGATGTACTCTTGAAGCAAGATCATATCACCATAGGATTGGTGAATAAAATTGCAGGATTAGACGGAGGATCATATTCTCTCGCTGCTACAGACGTCTGGAGTACGGACATGTCGCTAGCAAGTGCAAAGGCACTGATCGAAGTAAACTTTGCTACAGTTGAAGAGGGACTGATCACAAAGCTCGAGGATGTACGGCCTCGAAGAAATGTGTTCTTTGTGAAGAACGAGGTTTTGACAAAGACTATTCAGCACATGCTGTGGGATCTGGCCAGTGTAAGGTCTTCATAGAAGCTTTAGACAAAGAAAAGACTCTGAGATTCAAATGTTTGGGTACTTCAAGCCAATCTACATAGAAGTAAAACAGCCAATGATCTGCTGTATCAGCTAGTTACAGAGAAGCAAAGTGATCTCTTGTTAATCAGTGAACAGTATAAAGAAAAAGATAGTTGAGGGCAAGTGTCCTTGCCTGAAGTAATGTGTTAAACGGTTCCAGGCTAGGTTCCAGAAGTAACAGGGGAAGTTTTAGTCGGTAGTCTGCCACAGGAGCCCGACACTTTGTGCGTAAATGCATGTCTTCCCCTAAACAAATATATACTGTATATATACACGAAATGTCAGGACAGAAACAAAACTACCAGTTTTATTCTTCCTCTTTATACATTCATATATTACCAGCTCTGCGCTCCACTTTACAACAACGAACACAGGGGTTTGGCTAAATTCTGTGGTCAAGTTCTCAGAATGTACTGTTTTTCTTTCCTCCATTTTGTCCACCTTTGGACTGCGTCAGTAACCCATTGCATTCACTGTCGTCTTATTTCCTTTATCCTTTCTTGCCTTCCAGTAGTTCTTCATTACCTCACTTTGTCCCCTTCTTCTCTCTTCCGTCCAGATGTTAACCCGCTACTTCTTTTCCTTCTCCTAGAAACCCTTGAAATTTTTTATCATATTTCTGAAAAGTGGTCTGTCCTGAAAAATATCTATTGTTACTTCCATTTCTTCCATATCCCTTTTTATACTTTGTACCCATTGATTACCATTCCAGCTTTTATATACATGACTGAAAATTTGTTTTGTGAGTCTGGTGTTATTCATCCTCATTACTTGTCCAAAGAGATTTTTTCAATTTCTTTATTTTTGTAGAGGTCGTCATATTTTCTGTATCTGAACTCTCCACTTTCTGTTTTTAATGGTCTCAATGCTTGCCACGGTGGGTGTCGGACTACCAACCCCAAGCATTCAGGTTCGCTCCTGGCCATGGTAAGTGATTTTTGAAAGGCGACAAAAATCACGACACTCTTGTCATACGTTGTTGGCATGTTAAAGAACCCATTCGAATTCAGTAGGCCGTGTTCATAATGGCAAAATTAATCTCGGGATTTTCCGCCAAAACTAAGTTCCTTATTTCTCTACTAGAAAGCGGTATAGCGGCAAGGAGCATAGATATCTATCCTCCTTGACATTCATAGCGCTTCAAAGAACAACGAAATTCGACATGCAAGCTACCCTCTGTGTGTCAATTAACAAAGCTTGCACCCGGCACCGAGGCCATACGATATTATTATTATTATGGTCCCAATATTTTTCTAAGTATCCTTCTTTCCTTTTTCTCTGGCTCTTCTATTTCGCCTTTTTTAATGGAAAACATACATACTGAAGCATAGAGACTTTCCGGCTTAATTACCGTATTGCAATATCGGATTTTAGTTGCAATAGAAAGGTTTTTCTGATTGTAGGTATCCTTCGTCAGTTGAAAAGCTTGTTCCAATTTTCGTATTCTTGCTCTATTTTCTTTTTTTTTTTCTAGTCCATTAATATGAATCATTAATACCAAATACTTAAACTTTTCCACCTTTTCTTTTTTCCAGAGTCTGTTATTAAAACTGTAGGAGAATTTCTAATATAAGTCATAAATTTGGTCTTCTCAAAAGATATCTGAAGTCCAACTTTCTCTGCTATCTTTCTCAAAAGGTTTATTTGGACACAAGCTGTTTGTATATTTTCTGAAAGAATGGCAATGTCAATATATATATTACTAGCAGTAGTATCCGGCTTCGCCCGGTGGAATGATGATAATGTTTTAAGGTCTCCTTAGAAATATAATGGACTTAAAATCTAAGTCATTTGCCCCCAAAGACAATGAGGGAGTAATATCTAGGTCATTTGCCCTTTTGATAAGGATGATAATAAAAACTACTGTTGAATTGACACGTCAAACTTACAAACTACCGTAATAGAAATACATATTTCAAAATTCACAGGCGAGGAAGACTTATTGTGTGTGGTGATTAATGGTGTAATGGGCGTAACATCTACTGTAGGTCATTTGCTCTTATGATGAGGATGATAAGGGAAACTACTACCGGTATTGAATTGACACTTCAACGTATAATGTACACAATGTACTGTAATAAAAATAACTATATGGCGGCTTCGGTGGCGTATTTGGTAGCATGCTGAGCTTCTATGCCCAAGATAGCGGGTTCAAACCCGGCCGAAGCCGTCGGATATTTTAAGAGCGTTAAAAATCCGTCAGTATGCCTTTCTTTGCAGGGGAAGTAAAGCCGGCGGTCCCATGTCAGATTTATGGCATGTTATTGAACCTTCCACTAATTACACCTGTGTGAAGCTAAATTGGATAGGTAAACAACGCTCATAGATGTCTACGTCCGTTGCCAAGAGCCGACTGCAGTGGCGTCTAGTAGCTAAGTTCCGAACTTGGCCTAGTAGTCGTTGACGGTGGCGCTTGGCGACAAAAGTACGAACTATTTGAAGAATTCTAAGTTGCAGTTTGTACTTAAATTAAAAAACAGATAACACACACTAATACAGTCATCACAATTAACACCGGTTATCAGACAGATTCTACACACACCCAAAGTACACGGGGCTACATGACCGCGTTGTCGCAGCCCCTAAACTTAAGAACCAACCAAAAATAAATATTTTAAAAATCACAGTCGAGAAAGACTTTATGCGGCGGTGATTATTGGTATGATGCGCGTAACATCTAGGTCATTTGCACTTATGATGATAATAATAAGGTAATGAAAAAATGACTACTAAACGAACATGGTGTTATTTTAAAACTGATATAGGTATTTCAGGTGTCTAGCTTCGATGTCTTCCAAAGTCTCAACCTTATTTTCTGACTTAGGCCTGTACTGGATGCGTCTAGTGAAAGAGCGTACTGCTCGGCAAAGACAAAGAATATAGGTCCAAGCTGCACGAACTTGAGATGATCGCAGATGATGACGAAATATGATGACACACGTTCGGGGTTCCCCGTCCTATACAGATTGACCGGGAATCACTCACTGTTTCGCAACGGCCCTGTGCTGGCATCAGCATAGACAGCAGGAGATAACACGGCGGGCTCTGGAAAGTACTCTCAAGTCACCTCACGATGAATCAGCAAGCTATTCTCACAACTGACCC
Source organism: Meconema thalassinum (assembly GCA_946902985.2). Taxonomy (NCBI): domain Eukaryota; kingdom Metazoa; phylum Arthropoda; class Insecta; order Orthoptera; family Tettigoniidae; genus Meconema; species Meconema thalassinum. The sequence continues at coordinate 74,145,984 of OX336389.2, forward strand.
CCCCCAGGGTCTCACAACTTGTGGGACGTGGGTTGGCGACCACGGAACCCCAGCTGAGTCTGGCATCGCTTCTACTTCCTGGTGCCGGGCTCATTTCAGTTCTCTTTCCTGTCGGCCTCCCTTGGTCAATTCTTGTTCTCTTCCGACCCAGACTGTATAAGGGTATCCGAGGGCTAGGGAGTCTTTCAATTTCCCGCCTTAATTGGCTTTGTCTCATCTTTCCTGATACCCTCATTCTTCGAGGGGTCTGCCTTCTTTTCCTTTTCATATCTCCTGTCTTCTGCTCAAGGCCCTCAAAGAGGCAGGGTGTGTGTAGACCCACCACTTCTGGTACACCCTCAAGGGCTCATGACTGGTGAGTTAGGAAGCTGGCAACCCCGAGGAATTCCTGAGCTACATGCAGGAATGGAGTGGTATGTCAGAAATTTCAAGTGGACAGTGTTAGGCATCGGGTTCCAAAGGGTAAGTATACACACTTTGTTTTCGATCGGTGAACGATGTAGATTTGTACCAAAGGGCCTTAATGCGGGAAATGGAGTGGTCTGTCCGAAATTTCGAGTGGACAGTGTTACTCGTCGAGTTCCAAACGGTAATTATGTAAAATCTGGTTGAGATCGGTGAAACGGTGTAGTTTTGTGCCAAGGGCCAAAATGCAGGGAATGGAGTGGCCTGTCCAAATTTTAAAGTGGACAGTGTTACTTATCGGGTTCCAAAGGGTAAGTATACACATTTTGTTTTCTATCGGTGAACGATGTAGATTTGTGCCAAAGGGCCTAAATGCGTGGAATGGAGTGGTCTGTCCGAAATTTCGAGTGGACAGTGTTACTCGTCGAGTTCCAAAGGGTAATTATGTAAAATCTGGTTGAGATCGGTGAAACGGTGTAGTTTTCTGCCAAAGGGCCAAAAAGCAGGAAATAGTGTGGTCTGTCCGAAATTTAAAGTGAACAGTGTTACTTGTCGGGTTCTACGGGTAAGTATATAAAATTGGGGTCAGATCGGTGAAACGGTGTAGATTTGTGCCAAACAGCCTAAATGCAAGGGATGGAGTGGCCTCGCCGCAATTTCAAGCAGACAGTGTTAGTCGCAGTGTTCCAAAGGGTAAATATACAAATTTTGGTTGAGATCGGTGAAACGGTGTAGATTTGGGACAAAGGGCCTAAATGCAGGGAATGGAGTGGTCTGTCCGCAATTTCAAGCAGACAGTGTTACTCGCTGGGTACCAAAGTGTATGTTTACGAATATTGGTTCTGATCGGTGAAACGGTGTAGATTGGTGCCAAAGTGCCTAAATGCAGGGAATGGGGTGGTCTGTCCGAAATTTTAAGTGGACAGTGTTACTCGCAGGGTTCCAAAGGGTAAGTATACAAAGTTTGGTTCAGATCGGTGAAATGGTGTAGATTTGTGCCAAAGGGCCTAAATGCATGGGATGGAGTAGCCTCTCCGCAATTTCAAGCAGACAGTGTTAGTCGCAGTGTTCCAAAGGGTAAATATACAAATTTTGGTTGAGATCGGTGGAACGGTGTAGATTTGGGCCAAAGGGCCTAAATGCAGGGAATGGAGTGGTCTGTCCGCAATTTCAAGCAGACAGTGTTACTCGCAGGGTTCCAAAGGGTAAGTATACACAGTTTGGTTCAGATCGGTGAAACGGTGTAGATTTGTGCAAAAAGGGCCTAAATGCAGGGAATGGCGTGGTCTGTCCGAAAGTTCAAGCAGACAGTGTTACTCGCAGGGCACCAAAGGGTAAGAATACGAATTTTGGTTCTAATCGGTGAAACGGTGTAGATTTGGACCAAAGGGCCTAAATGCAGGGAATGGGGTGGTCTGTCCGCAATTTCAAGCAGACAGTGTTAGTCGCAGTGTTCCATAGGGTAAATATACAAATTTTGGTTGAGATCGGTGAAACGGTATAGATTTGGGTCAAAGGACCTAAATGCAGGGAATGGAGTGGTCTGTCCGCAATTTCAAGCAGACAGTGTTACTCGCAGGGCACCAAAGGGTAAGAATACGAATTTTGGTTCTGATCGGTGAAACGGTGTAGATTTGGAACAAAGGGCCTAAATGCAGGGAATGGGGTGGTCTGTCCGAAATTTTAAGTGGTCAGTGGTACTCGCAGGGTTCCAAAGGGTAAATATACAAATTTTGGTTGAGATCGGTGGAACGGTGTAGATTTGGGCCAAAGGGCCTAAATGCAGGGAATGGAGTGGTCTGTCCGCAATTTCAAGCAGACAGTGTTACTCGCAGGGTTCCAAAGGGTAAGTATACATATTTTGGTTCAGATCGGTGAAACGGTGTAGATTTGTGCAAAAAGGGCCTAAATGCAGGGAATGGCGTGGTCTGTCCGAAATTTCAAGCAGACAGTGTTAGTCGCAGTGTTCCGTAGGGTAAATATACAAATTTTGGTTGAGATCGGTGAAACGGTATAGATTTGGGCCAAAGGGCCTAAATGCAGGGAATGGAGTGGTCTGTCCGCAATTTCAAGCAGACAGTGTTACTCGCAGGGCACCAAAGGGTAAGAATACGAATTTTGGTTCTAATCGGTGAAACGGTGTAGATTTGGACCAAAGGGCCTAAATGCAGGGAATGGGGTGGTCTGTCCGAAATTTTAAGTGGTCAGTGGTACTCGCAGGGTTCCAAAGGGTAAATATACAAATTTTGGTTGAGATCGGTGAAACGGTGTGGATTTGGACCAAAGGGCCTAAATGCAGGGAATGGGGTGGTCTGTCCGAAATTTCAAGTGGACAGTGTTACTCGCAGGGTTCCAAAGGTTAAATATACAACTTTTGGTTCAGATCGGTGAAACGGTGTAATTTGTTCAAAAGGGCCTAAATGCAGGGCATGGGGTGGTCTGTCCGTAATTTAATGTTGACGGGGTTACCCGCAGGGTTCCAAAGGGTAAGTATACAAATTTTGGTTCAGATCGGTGAAACGGTGTAGATTTGTATACATAACAGACAGACAGACAGACAGACAAACTTTGTGCTATAGATTATTATCAGCACAATCCCTTTCAAACAAAAAATGTTCCAATTGGTCAAGGTTGACTATCATGAACACGTTCAAAGGAAACTCTTGTACTTAGGTGAGGTGCAATAACACTACCGTGATTGATCATCCAAATATTATACTAACAGATTATTGATGTAATTTAATATGAATTAATAGCATATAATTATAATGTTTTTATTCAAAAGAAAAAAAGATACAGTCAGTCTGAGAGACTAGACTTTATATCATTTCAAATGACGCAGGCTACAAATGCTACACATGCTTCGCTCGAATCCCCAGGACGCTTTCAACAGACTCCATCACCCATTAACTTAGGCTTCCCGCGCGGGGATCGGAGAACGGTAGGTGCACTCTACTGCTTGACGTCACGCATTCGCTGTCTCCATATCGCATAACGCCCGAGCCCAGGAGTAAACTCAGACTCAACAGACTCCATTACCCTTTAACTTAGGCTTCCCACGCGGGGAACGGAGAGCGGGAGGTGCACTCTGCTGCATGATGTCACGCACTCGCCGTCTCCGTATCGCATAACTCCAGACCCCAGGAGTAAACTCACACTCGGTGTATATGCACTGAACAACATGATGACGTCATACACGCCGTAACCGTAACGCATAATGGTAGACCAAAGCATAACAATGAAGTCGACAAAATCATTTGAAATGATAAGATTCTAATCGGCTAACCGATTCTGTCCCGCAATAACTAGGGGATATTTTGGTTTCTTACTTTAGACTTCATTTCTCGTCCCTATACATCTCATAGCTATCGGATTCTGAATCGCTCTCACTACTACTTCTACAACCACAACAACAATGACTATCTCCGCCGTCTTTAGAGGGCTTGAGAGAATAAGTAGGTTATCGAAAAAGATTGCACATTTCAAAAAATCATAGCTCAGGAACTATTTGAGATATTAAAACGAGTATTCTTTTGTTAAATTCACTATTTCTAAATGTTTTTTTTTTATTCCATATAATGTGTCTATGCGCGCTCGACTGTTTCGTCACTCGTTCTAGGGCGTCCGGGGGACTACTTCACGTCAACGCTGCCAGTTTCTTGCACCTGTTGATACCACCGTCTAATGCATGAGGGGGATCCCTACCATAAACACGTCGGAAAGTGCGCTGAACAGTTATAACAGATTTAAACTCTGCTAACCACAACACACACTGTGCTTTCTGCTGAACTGTCGCCATTGCAATCACACTCACTACTGAAACAGTGGCGTGGCAGCTTCCTGTACCTGTACATACCACCGTCTAATGCATGAGGGGGATCTCTACCATAAACACGTCGGAAAGTTCGCTGATCGTCCATGCAACGAAACGGTATAGAGGGAACTGTATGGAACACAATTTTTGACTTCGTAACTTTGTTAAGACTAGTTAGGAGCTGAACATATCAAAAGTCCCCGCCCGTAGCCTTTGAGCCATGGGGGAGGGTTTCAAGGTCCCATTTTTCGGGTTTTCGCTTAAATGTCGGAAACTATTCGTCCTAGAGAAATGGCCACTCTATACAAAATGAATGCTGATTAAATTTTCTACACGTTTTACTCAGTCAAGGTTTTCGATATCTAGTATAGTTTTCGCTATATCCGCTCTTGAAAGTCTGTACTTTTGGAAGAAAACATGTTTGCCTCACATGTTTTGCTCTTTTTGACCGGATAACTCTTCAACTATGCACCCAAAAAAAAAAAAATGCCGGCCAGAGGGTTGTAGAACATTACATTCCCTTCAATAATATATATTACTTTACTATTTTATCTATTTTCCTTCAAATTTAAAGCAATTTCAGTGTTGAGCGTGAAATCTGAAGTTTTGCGACAACTGTTGACAGTAGTGTGTTTGTGGCGGTTCTGTGACCACCTCCACCCCTCCACCTTCAAGATGACAGCCGTAGCTTAACTTAACCTAGCCTAACCTAACCTCACCTAACCTAACCTCACCTCACCTAACCTAACCTAACCTAACCTAACTTAACTTACGAGGTGTGATAAAAAAGTTCCAAAATGGTGGTCACAGCTTAACCTAACCTAACCTAACCTCACCTAACCTAACCTAACATACGAGGTGTAATCAAAAAGTTCCAAAATGGTGGTTATAGATTAACCTAACCTAACCTACGAGTGTGATCAAAAAGTTCCAAAATGGCGGCCATAGCTTAACTTAAGCATAACCTAACCTCTAACCTAACATACGAGGTGTGATCAAAAATTTCAAAATGGCGGCCATAGCTTAACCTAACCTAAAAGAGTCGCAACTGAACGCTCGGCTACGCCGACCCTTTAGCCTACTTTCTCACGAACTTCGCCGATATTTCACGAACGCATGATTAGATTTGGACATGTGACGTGTCAAATGGTTTGTCTCGAAGCCCTCTTTGTGTTGTTAATAGGTTAAAGTTTTTGTGTATGAGGAAAAGAGACTTTTTTGGTGTAAAACCATGATTTTAGACTTTTTGTTATATCTAGCAAACCAATAACGCTAGAGACGTGTATGAGGGGTGGTAGAACATGGGGTGACACCCCCTTAAAGCCTATCGCACTCCCCCTGGAACAATGATTAAATGAATGACAGTTGAAATTGAATAATAGTGGAAAGTGTTGCTAGAATGAAATTGTGACAGTGAAATAATTGGAGTACTCAGAGAAAAACCTGTCTGCCTCTGATTTGTTGAGCACAAATCTAACATGGAGTGGCTGGGAATTGAATCACGGACGAAGTGGTGAGAAATTGGCATGTGGCTACCTAAGCCATGGAGGCTTCTAGGCATGAGTGACATACACTCAGTCTCTGAGCTACAAGAATGAATTCTAGGAGATGAAAAAATCCTAATGGGTTGGTAGGTTTTAGCGTTAGGGCTAATTCACACACCCTAGTACACAGGGCACATGCAATTTGAGGACAGGTCAAGGGACCTAAGTGTGAAACCTGGAGGATGGATGTCCTCTAACGAGTCATTTCTAGTTGAAAGAGAATAATGCATGTTCTTAAGATGTTAAAACTGAAGAGATTGTACGTGCAGTAAGCCGTCTTGTTATTTCCGGTGTCATGTTGCCGACATGGCAGAGAGCACACAGTTCTGTTGCTATGACTAACGCTGCAGTAATTTAAACCCGCAGGTGTTCATTTTGACAAAGGATAATGCAAAGTTAGCAGTCATTGGATATTACACAGGTGTTTCTTCCGGTGTAATGTTGCTGACATGGCGGAGAGCGCACTCTCCTGTTGCTATGACTGACGCTGCAGTAATTTAAAACCGCAGGTGTTCATCTTGACAATGGATAATGCAAAGTCAGCAGTCATTAGATATTACACAGGTGTTCCTATTGCACTTTGGACTCTCATCTGTACTGGGAAAGGAATTGCAATGATCTGCAAAAACTGCTGACACGAGCGATAAGAGTCTATATAAGAGAGGTGTCATATATTTCCCTACTGTCTGTCTTTATTACTCGCTACGAGTGAACAGTGCTCTATTACTGCTTAAGAGTTGCAAAAAGCCTTTTGGTAGAAAATCATTAAATTATTTTGCAAGGTAAGTACTTATTATTAATGGATTGTAGTATTTTATTACTAATTGATGTTGAAGCTATTGATTGAAATGTATTCATTTATTGATTGATTTATTTGTTTACAGATAATTGGGTACCTGTAAGGTTAGCAGATTTCTATACCTAGTATGTGTCCTACAAACCTATCTCTTCTCTTCATTAGCAGTCGCCAGAAATATCTCTCCTCTCCCACTCGTCTTAATACCTCTTCGTTTGTAACCCTATCTACCCATCTGATATTCATCAGTCTCCTGTAACACCACATTTCAAATGCTTCAATTCTCCTCTTTTCAGCTGCACCAATAGTCCAAGTTTCATTTCCATAGAGCGCCACGCCCCATACAAAGGCTTTCAAAAAAGACTTCCTAATACCTAAAACTATATTCGATGTCAACAGATTCCTTTTTGTAGAAATGCTTTCCTTGCCTGAGCCAACCTACTTTTTATATGCTCTTTGCTTCGTCCTATGTAACAGAAGTCTTCTACTTCCTTCAGCTTTTCCCCTGCCAATTTGATGTCCATAGAGGTTTCTGTTTTATTTCGGCTGCATTCCAATATTTTTGTTTTACATTTATTAATTTTCATCATGTATTCTTTCTGTAAGACGGAGTCCATACCATTCAAAAACGCATTCATATCCTCAGGCGTGTCGGCTAAGATGTCGATGTCATCAGCAAATCTCAGTTGAAATTATTTCCCCTTGACTCTTCACTCCCACTTTAAATTTTTCTCCAATTTCCTTCATTGCTTGTTCAATGTAAAGATTGAAAAGTATGGGTGATAAGTTGCAGCCTTGTCTTACACCTTTCTGAATACCAGCTTCTCTCTAATGTCCTTCAGCTCGAATGACTGCTGTCTGGTTACTGTATAGATTGTATATCACCCTCCTATCCCTGTACTTTATTCCAATAGATTTCAAAATGTCAAACAATTTAGTCCAATCAACGTTATCAAAAGTCTTTTCTAAGTCTACAAATGCCATGAACGCTCTCTTATTTTCCCTTATTCTACCTTCCAAAATCAGCCTAAGACTTAGTACCGCTTCCCTTGTTCCTACATTTAGGCCTGTCACCGTAGACAGAAAAATCGCGTTAAGTCGCAAAAAATTGCAAGGTTCTGATTTTTTGGTATGTTGTTAGGATAGATACCAATAGTATAAAACCAAGTTTGCAACCTCGAAAGACCTGTGCTAACTTCGTGGTGCCCGAAAAACCTCGAAATTTTCAGACGTTTCTCGGTGTTTGGCTTACAACATCCAAATTATGCATTCAATGGCAAAGTCACTCATTATACTTTTAAAGAAGATAAAATTACCGACAATTTGAGTGCAACTCAAGCTCTGTATGGCTAATAGTACTCGAGATACAATACTTCAAACATGGGCCATTTTTAACGAAAAGTTCGAAAATTGTAGTAAGCTAGTCTTTAGAACAAAATACCGTCTAAAATACTCATTCTACGAGGAAAGGCATGGGAAGTAAAGTTGTAGAGCAGTTATTTACCTTTACTTTAAGAGTAGTTATTTACCTTTACTTTAAGCGTACGCTAAACGCTGTATGACTAATAGTTCTCTTGTTATCAGGTACAAACCGAATAAGGAAATCGGATATTTCAAAAAATAGGGCTTCGAATGTACATTGTTATCAATATTGCGCAGTTAGCTATTAATGTCATGGGGAGCGTGATGGTGGAGTGGCCTACCTGCTCGTCTTTCACCCGGACGGCCGTGGTTCGAATCCCGATGACAGCGGGGTGGAATTTTCAACTGAAAAATCACGTGGTGTCAGGAAGGGCATCCGGCCTTAAATCCCCAGCCAAAACCAAAATGAGCCTGGTTGGCTCCGGCGACCCCAATTAATTGGGAAAAGCCGAAGCGGAGAAATTAAAATCCTGGTTCCATGTCCACACATCGTTTAACTTCCAATGAAAAAGTACTATCGATCTGCAGTGGCGTGGTTGGAGGCGCTGAAGTGAATTGCCACATGGCACGAGAAATTGGATGTAATGGAGTCAAAGAAATAACTGGAAAGGAATTTGGAAATGTTAAATTTAAAAGGAAAGACAAAGTACGAACCTTGGCAGCGGCCACAGTCAAGGTCCACATGAAGCAGTTTTCTACAGACCCTCTCACGATATTCCAAGGGCTGTGTATAACAAAACAGTCTGAGACCTACCTACAAAACCACTTTACATACGAGTTGGCCCCATATCCCATGGCTCTATTCTCCGAAGAGGGAATGCGAAAAGGAACAAAATCATCGTTCTACTCTGCCTTTACGTCCCTCCCAGAAAACGTCGCCGTTGGATTAAGAACTTTTGTTGTAGTGGATGGAGGATACTTGCTCCATAAGGTTATATGGCAACGGAACAGCTCAGTGAGGGAAATTGTAGCTACTTTCATCACCTATACGACCAACCATTTTGGAAAAAATGTCTCAGTAGTATTCGATGGCTACCCAGGGGAGTGGGCAGCTAAGAGCACAAAAACAGCAGAACGGCTACGACGTTATGCAGCCTCATTGTGCAGCGATAGCTTTTTCGAAGAATTGACACTGATCGTAGTGCCCCAAGAAAAGATTTTTGTCCAACCCAAAAAACAAGCAGCGCCTGATCAACGTAATCTGCACTGGACTGAATATTCAAGGGATCGGAACAAAACAAGCTCCAGAGAACGCCGACTGCCTCATTGTGAGGACAGCATTGGAGAAGAGCGAGGAGTACGAGCACAACATAATCGCTGGAGAAGATGACGACCTCTTAGTGCTCCTAAATGAATTGGGCGCCAACAAACAAAATGTTCCCTTCCAGAAAAGTGACAGGGGTGGAATAGGTTGCAAGCAGTTCTTGTCAACATCATTCATTTGAGGAGATCTCTCACTCCCCCTGGTATAGAGTTGTTCCTCCACGCCTTCAGTGGTTGCGACACCACCTCTGCCCTTTTTCAGGCAAGGGAAAAGGAAGATGTTGAGCGTCCTTTCAAAACAGCCAGACCTTCTTGACGCGGCTACCACTTTTCTGAACAATAACGCCACCCATGAGGAGATAGCCTCTGCTGGCAACAAATGCCTCATGGCGTTGTATGGCGGTGGAAAAGACGATTCTCTCCACGACTTGCGTTACGGGATATTTGTCCGATCTGCTGCCAGCACTGAAGTCAACCTGGCTTGTCTGCCCCCAACCAAAGAGGCTGCTGCCCAACGTTTCCACAGACCCTACCACCAGGTGCAGCAGTGGTTGGGGGTTGAGAAAGAGCCCACCAAATGGGGATGAACAAGGAGTCAGCAGGGTCTGACACCGGTGACCTCAAACAAGGAACCAGCGCCGCAAACCCTGCTCAAACTCCTGTCATGCAGGTAAGGTAATCCATTTGTATTAGGTCGGTTCTAGTCAATGTCCAATGCTGGACATAGGATTTTTTCTGATTAGAATTAAAACATTTGAATGTATTGTAACCTGGAGTTATTATAACTGCTGAAATTCTTGTCGTACAGGTGCCTGAAAGAATGCGGAGCAGGGCGATGCTCATGCCGGAGAGCAGGGCTGAAATGTTCTGCTCTCTGTAAAATTTGTCAGGTGAAGACCTGCCTCAATTCTCCTACCCTAGAAATGACTGAGTCAGACGAAGAAGACGACTTCGACAACCCCCTTTTACATCCAGATCCAAATACACAGGAGTCTGCGGAACCCCAAGAAGAGCCGTATGAAGAACCTGGGCCTTCCAAACGAATAGTACTGTCTCGCTGAGTGCAGGTAAGCCTAACATCACATACCTACCCTTTTGTTGTAATTTATTAATAAATAGTAGGTAATTGACGTGTTGCGTGTTTCTGTCGCAAGTGTTAGCTGAGGCCCCTCCATCACTTCGCCACAGTGACATCAATATTGATAAGAAATTACTCATTATTAATTGTATTCAATTTCATTTCGCATGAAAAACAATTTTCCACTGATTGATGGATGTCTTGCTTATCCTTTAAAGAAGTCCTTCATTTCGTTAGGCTACATTTTTTGAAAAATCCAATTTCCTATTTTTGTATTTTACCTGATATACTCTGTGAGCTGCCTGAATAGGATTGACATTTTGCCGGAAATTCCACGTCAGCCATCACCCCTCAGCGTCTTGACCAATCCATGATCGCATAGTTGATGTCATAATACTCTGCGTTGCAATATTACAGTCCACGTGCTTCAGTGCTTGGTCAGCTGTATCTTTGGCTTGTACAGTTTGACAATCTCGTTCTCAAACCACATGGCGAGACAAGAACTGTCAATCCTATTCTGGCAGCTCACAGAGTATAACAAGAGAACTATTGGTATTATAGCGTTTTGCTAATGCTTAAATTAAAGCTAAATAACTGCTCTACAACTTTACTTTTGATGACTATCCTCGTAGATTGAGTATTTTAGACGGTAATTTGTTCGAAAGACTAGCTTACTACAAATTTCGAACATTTTGGAAAAAAAATCCCATTTTCGAAGTGTTGTATCTCGAGATCTATAAGACATACAGGGCTGGAGTAGCGCTCAAACTGTCGGTAATTCTGCCTTCTTTAAAAGTGTAATGGGTGACTTTGCCATAGAATTCATATTTTGAATGTTGTAAGCCTAAATCCGAAAAACGTCTGAAAATTTCGAGGTTTTTCGAGCACCACGAAGTTAGCACAGGTCTTTCGAGGTTGCAAACTGGGTTTTATACTATTGATATATATCCTAACAACATCCCAAAAAATCAGAACCTTGCAATTTTTTGCGACCTAGAATGTCTTAGATGACTGGCCTAATTTCTCCTGAAACCAAACTGGTCTTCGCCCAAATCCGTTTCTATCTGGCTTTCCATCCTCTTGAAAATTATTCTAGACAGGATCTTTCAAGCAGGCGTAATCAAGCTGATTGTACGGTAATCTTCACATCTGTCAGCTCCCACTTTCTTTGGTATAGGCAGGGGCGTATTCTTAGGGCTACCGGGGCTACCGGCGGTAGCCCAAGAAAATTACATTAAAAATAAATAACACTTTATTACAGGTTCAACAAAGCATTCAAACAATCATGACTTTCATGCACATTCTTCTTTATCGAAAGAAATAATGGTTAATGGGTAGTCAACGCGGCAACGCAGCAGAAACCGAACGAGAAAGCGGCAGCCTTACGCCGCTCCCCTCCATCTCTCCGCACCCACCCTTGTTCCGTGCAGGCCCATCGCTCATAGCGACTGAGTTGCCGCTACGGCCAGCGGTTTCTTACCATACTGGACAGCCCCTAACAAGAATAAACACAGCTTGGAGCGGCGATGGTCTGAGTAACACGGAGCGAAATAGGTACTAACACATTTATACCACGCAAAATAACATCAAACTACCAAATATTTAAATGATTGCATACACAACATCAAATAAAAATTATTCGTTTAACAACTTGAAACTACGCAAGAAACCGCCAATTGTTAATCCCGATTCAAGTTAAACTCCAGGCTAAGGAGCGCTTAGTCGCACCGCATACCTGGCCCACACACCACGCTGGCTCGCGCAACCAGAGGCTAATTTAATTGAGTACCACCGGTTTCTTTGAAGTTAAAAGCGTTTAAAAGAACAAATAGCCTACAATAGATATACATTATCCCGCGCATATATGTGAATATGTTTTAGAAGTTGTAGTATTTTCGATGTGTGATTTATTTAAATGTGTGTATGCTGAAGAATCTTTATGTAGTGTTTTGTTTTAAGTGTGCCAGTTGTGATTTTGTAAGAAAATTATGGAACAAACACATGCGGGGCTTTAAATGCCAATGACTGTATAATAGAGAGTTTGTTAGAAGTTCCTTTCAGCCGTCGTCTATACAGTGAGAAAGTTCATATTACACGTATGACAAGGCCTACACCTGAACTGCAATTGTGTGCCAATGTATACACGTCATTTCACATAATTTACATGCTAAGTGGAATAGGTTATCTGGCAGTTCTAAACTGTCTAAATTGTATTGCTGGCCGTGCTGTTATTTAGTCGTGAAAAGAAGGGTTTTCAAATATGAACTCTTTTCGCACGGAAGTTCAAAAGCATGTTATGTGTAAATATTAAGCTCAGTGGTAGCCCAGATCTTCAGACCAGTATACGCCACTGGGTATAGGGATGATAACATAGCATATAATGTCTTGGAAAGAACGATTTATTCAGCGTATTATGCCTTTATTATAAGACAATTTATTCTACATTTATATTATTTCGTTTACTACATTTCATAAAATAGTTCTAAGCTACTGACATATGGACCGGGCAGCACATACTAGCCACCATTTTGACGAGTGAACTTAAAGCGCTCGGAGCAAAAAACGGCACGGCCTCTTGGCCTTAGCACTCTAGTCACTGCTACAGTATAATAGTCCAATATAAAATTAGAGTATCCAACGGGTCACTTCTTTAAGGACATTTTAATCCACCGTCTGTACAATAATCGGATCTGGTGAACTTAGGGACGATGGATCATAACTTACAGATCAGCCTATAATGCCTGCATGATTCACATGGCCGCCATCTTGAAACTATTTGTCTGGTTACCTTGTAGTTTGGTTGACTCACGCTTTCCACATAATTGTAGAGATCAAATGGTTAGTTTAATCGTAATTTGATTTAAGCTTTGAAAATTTGGATGATCACCATTACGTTTTAGTTGAGATGGTGGTGATATAAAACATGACACTGAGGTGTCCCTTGCTATTGCTACCTCTTTACCAAATTTGGTTCAATTCGGTTCCGTCATGTTTGAATTGATAGGGTGGGGGCAGACATACACATACAGTCACACTTTCACACACACATATAGACACACGAACTTTTGGACTGTGTAGATCACATGTCTACTTTCATTTAGATTGGGTCTTGAAAGGAAATAATTGCAAACTTTACTTATTATTTCTGCTCTTAAAATAATTTTCAATACATTAACAAAGTTTGATTCTCATTCACAATCCGTTATCTATTAGGTTCATAGGATTTGAACCAGCGTCCATGAGTTTACACGATCAGATTGATGACCAATGGGACAATTACCTTTGCTCCAAAAGAACCTATAATTATACGTGATGTGGAAACCTCCTCAAGTGTGCACTTGGGCAACATCAGAATTATATAGTCTATAGATCCGTATAGACCAGTCGTGAGCAAAGTACGGGCCGCGGGCCAAGTGCGGCCCTTGTGCTAGTCTAATCCGGCCCGTGACATGGTTTGCAATTTTACTACCTACAATTACACTTAGGTCATATTTCCTGTTCTGTGTATCGAGAAGTGAAGTGAAAAAATGTTTCAATCTCATTGTGTTTATGCGTTTTGTGTAATAGAGTTGCAGCTAAATGTGATTGAGTAGCAATGAAACAATGAATTGAAGCAACTATTCCTCAACGTTTCCAAACTTGAAATCTCATGCACAGAAGATAACTGCCATGTTTCCTATATCTGTGAACAGGTGTTTTCTACTATGAAGCTTCGCAAAAATAGCGTCGGAAATACATTGACAGCTGCGCTACTAAGAATCAGCTCATTCCAGTTTCAACCTGATTATGAAAAACATGTAGAAGCACAGTCACAGTTTCACTTGTCACATACTCCTTCCTCTTGTAACAAATAATGAAGGTGTGTTCATAGTGCAAATATGAAAGAATACTGTACTGGGCTAAGAAGAAAGCTCACCAGAGCTAGGAACCACATGGTCCAAGGGGCCTCAACGAACCAAGAAGAAGGTGTGTTCTTTTTCCCTAAGTTTTCTACCAATGTAGTCTAGAAGTTTTGTTTGATTTAAAATGCAGAAATAAAAAGTTTATAATCTATCTACAAACATGTTGTGCCCAACTCTAGGAATGGGTATTCCAAGTTTCAGACACCTAGATATCAAGGGAAAGGCTGTAGCCGCTTTTGAAAGTTCAGATATTTGAATATCGCGCTACATTGCTTCCAGAAGCATTTCGAAGGATTTTACCGATAGTTGGATGTCAAGTGACGTAGCGAGTGATAGCAGAGGTGGAGGCTATTTATTGATTAAATAGTTAACTATGGAGTAGAGACTTGAGACTGGGATCAGATTACTGGCACGGCCAAATGAAAGAGAATGCAATTAGTATCAAGTAAATCGGACCAGGGATTCAAGAGATATGAGGATTTCTAGATATCAGGTGATGACGCGTGACCCTGACCGTTTTGAATAAAAGCCAGCTGGAGCAGGCATGGTCAGCTCACTTCAACACAAGCACTTGGCAAGCAAGTTGCGTCTACGCTGAGCCAAGGCACATGGTTGCCGTATCTACGCAGAAGTTCTTTTCAAATCGTGATAGTCACGAGAAGTGCTGCGCTACGAGTTGGAACTTAGTAAGTTTCTAGTGAGGAGAATCACTGAGGTGATTGATTTCTACAGACATTGGTGGAAATATTTATATTTCCAAAAGGACATATGCTAGACTCTGTCTAGAAAATAGTATTTTGTCACAGTCCAGTAGTAACTTAATACTTGGATGTTTAAATCCATCAAGTCAGTTTTCATTTTTTGTAACTAGTTAACCACTTCGATCTGTCAGTACACTAAAGACTAGTCTATAACGGTGGCGTTCATTAGTCTACGCAAGGGAAACTGCAAGTTGTCTAGCGCATGGCAGATGGTGATATTAATAAACCATGCCCAGGGAACGATCTTCAGAACAGCCGTTAATTGCTTAGACTCTCAATGTTTTTCTTGTACTGATGAGATTACAGTGAGTTATGTTACAACTGACATATCTAAGAAGAGATCACTTAGATCTGACCCTATTCAAACAAACTGTTATGGCTTTGATAGAAGCCCATATTAAAATGGAACCACAGTTTATTCAAACGTCGAAAGATACTACCACTATGTCTGACTAGACGATTTGTGGGTCTACAATGGCGGCCGATACAAGGATTATACGTGCTTGTCCGATAGGGCATGTCTATGGATAAATCTGGTACAGACCAGGTTTACTACACTTCAAGACCATCAAGAAATGTAAGCCACATTTGAATTATATTATGCCTAGCTAATTGGAACAAACTATTTTTCTGCAGATGACCAACACATTTTTTCGTCGTATTTAAAGCTTGTAATGATTTACGCAAGACTTGTTAGAGTTATTCTGAGCATTTTCAGCACTCAGAACAGTTTAGGATCGATGACCGAGCATTTCGAGCATTTATTTGAATTTTTCATATTTTTGGGAAATCACGGTAATCAGCCGATGTAACTGTAAAAGTTAAATTTATTTTTGTTGAGGAATGGATATTTTTTCCATATTCGAAGGTTCGAACATGTGGATTCTCACATAATGAGATGATAATTAAACATATTTAAAATAATACAAATAATAATAATAATATTAATCCACTAATAATAATAATAATAATTTTCATAATTTTTCTAAATAATTCTCGGATATTATATTTTATAATAATCATATGTATTCAGAAAGAGCCTATGAAGTAGTTTAAACATTTCTAGTCTGGAACAGGAGATTTTCCGAAGGAGAGTGGTTAGCGCAAGCCCGCATTCAACCAACATTTCAGTTCTGGTTGAACAGTTGATATTTGCATTGAGCAAAGTATATTTTTCATATAACACGGAGAGGCATGAAACGGGAAGCAAATGATATTTGTATCAAATAGGATATTTTTGTATTTATATAAAATCATGACGTAAATACACTCGAAAGTGAAATGAAGATTTTCATAAGTATGGTAAATTCACGGGTTGAACTGAATGGTAAAATAAAATAAACTTGTCAGTTTATTAATCTTCCAGTGTTGATAACAAGCAGAGGCTTGATTTATTGCATAAATTTTGGGAAGATAATTTATGTGTATGGAGTAGTTGAAATGCCATTCCCAGGTGCGCATGTTAAGTCGCAGGAATGAAGGTTTTTTCGAGCATCAATCAAATAGCAGGTTCGATGGCTCAGGTTTATAGTAGGAGTATTGGAGCCACACATTTCGTCGTATGAATAACCCGAAGGTTATTTCTTTGAAACCATCAGTTCTTATTTCAACCTTGTTTACGAATTCCATTTAGACTTTGATTTTGCTAGAACCCGGATTTGTCATGATAGTAATTTATTCTTCTTCAGAGGAAGACCTTTGCCGTTGTTTTTGTAATATTGTGTTCCTACACAAATAATAGAATGGGCCACTGCCAATTTAAAATAATTCTTTAACCACGAATAATTTGAAGGATATTTTCAATCCTAGTGCCATGAACTAAATGAATTCATTATAAAACTACAATTCTAATTTCCGCATTCTGTCGAAGAATTGCAAGTTGTGAAAGTTACTAAAATGGCCATGAATATAAATATTTTTTTCATAATGTTTCCAAGTGGAAAATCTAATAGTTGAATGGTTCAACCATTTGTTGATCAAGTTAATGATTCATAAATCATGTATTTTGTTTGGAACTTGAAGTTCATAATCGAGTCACTTCTCGAATGTTTAATGTCAGAAGAACAATTAATTGTTGTTGTGCTTCGCACAGTCCTTCGATGCTATGCTCAATGGTCAAATACTTTTCAGATGTTATTAATATGTGTTAATAATTTGTGTTGCTACGATGATAATAATATTTTTCAACGATATATTTTTTGAAACTGGAAAAACAAGTGAAAGTTTAAGAAATTCTATAAACATTTATTCTACGAGTGTTAATATCATGTAAATAGTCAAACAGTGATCTACGTTATTTCCAGTATGGACAATTAACTTTGAACTGGAATTAAGTATTAATAATTTTGGAACACAGTCCACAGGACTATTAATCGGACTTGTGTTTCCAAAAAGATTGTCAAATGTGTTTGGAAGATTTCTGTATATTGTGTGTAAATAAGAGTGTGGATCGCCACACGTGGATGATGCTGCTTTGAGCATTCTTTGCAGTCAGATTTTAACTTTAAAATAAACTGAGATAATTTTGCCAGATGTGTTTCTCCCAATTAAATCTCCTTCTATCCTTATTGTTGCATTGAGCCAAAAATCAGTAAAGCATTTTTTAATTTGATGTCGTTTTTGCGATTTGCTTTAACCCATCTGGCGCTCCGGGATATTTTGATTCTCGTGCTGACTGATTATTGGTAAAATGCATATGTGGTCGTGCGGACTCCGGTCTAAACGGGCACATAAAATAAGATAGAGAGAGAAATGGCGCCCAACGTAGGGCCCGATTTAGACATGGTCAATCGCATGCCGATTTGAAATTGTGATAATTTTTTTTGAAATATTTTGGGAGTTGAGAGATGTCTGGTTTGGATGAATAAATTAGTAGGAAACCCAATTAGTGGGGAAAATTAAAAATTTAACTTGGTTAATAATTAGAATGGGTTTGATTATTTTTGATAATGGCTTAACCATTAGGGCGTCAAGTAAATTCAGTAGTAAACGTTCGATGACTGGACATACACATTATTAGAATCCAGGTGGAGGATATTTGAGAACTTGCATATTTTTCTTGTGATATTGTGGTAAATGTAATTCGTAAAAGTAGAGAATTTTGTTTTTCCATCACGTCGACATTAGGACAAATCTCATTTTATTATAGTGTTCCAATTAGCTATTCATATTTCTTGTTCTAGTTATAAGTTTGTGTTTGCCACTGTTGTATACCCCTAAGTTTTGAATAATAATTGAAATTATGGAAGAAATGATGAGGATGATGAGGAGTTTGGAGGAGAGTTCAAAACAGGCTGGACTGCGTGTAGCAGCCATTATGAAAGAAAATACTGAGGCTTTAGAAAAGAAACTTAAAGAAAATTCTGATTCTTTAGAGAATAAACTTAAAGAAAATTTGAATGATAAACTTAAAGAAAATTCTGATTCTTTAGAAAATAAACTTAAAGAAAATTCTGAGTCTTTAGAAAATAAACTTAAAGAAAGTTTGGAGGATAAACTTAAAGAAAATTCTGATTCTTTGGAAAGTAAACTTAAAGAAAATTCTGATTCTTTGGAAAATAAACTTAAAGAAAATTCTGATTCTTTAGAAAGCAGGTTAAAAGGTAACTTAAAAGAAAGTTTAGAGGATAAACTCAAAGAAAATTCCGATTTGTTAGAAAGCAGGTTAAAAGATAACTTAAAGGAAAATTTAAATAGTAAATTTAATTCAATGGAAAGTAAATTTAAAGAGAATTCTGAAATTTTGAAAATGACACTTGAGAGTAAAATGAATAAATTATGCGAAAAAACACATGAGCTCGAAACTTCATTAGCTACTAACGCAAGTTTAATGGACGAAAAATTTCGCGATGCCGATCTTCGATCTCAAAGCTTAGCTGATAGGATAGAACATGGTCTTAGGAAAGTTGGTGAAGACATGGTCAACCTGGAAGTCAGAGTGAAGAAGGAGAGTAACGAGATGGGAATTCTAGTTGTTCAACGTTTAACGGAACAATTCAAAGAACTTGTCATGGGAGAAATAAGAGAAGGTGTGATTAGTGAATTGCAAACTGAAATTAAAACCACAGTTGTCAATGAAATTAAAGACACACTCAAGCTGGAGAATCAAGAGGGAATCAAGGAGATTAGGGAATCTTTGTCATCCCATATTGAAGTAATTGCCAAGGATATCCAAGCAACTCAGAAGGACATATCAGATATGACAGGGTCATTGAAAAGTCATGAGGCTGTTATGAACCAGATATCCACTGATGTCAAGGAAAATTGTAAAGAAACTGAAGCAATTAAGAAAATGGCAGAAGAAAACCAGAAGGAACTTGAGGCTATGAAAACTCAAATCAAGGATGAGAAACAGTCTGATCATCTGTTGAAAATGCCAAATGTACGGGGAAAGGAACAGATACAGATAAATCTAGGAGCAGCTAGAGAGACTGATAGACAGGATGAGGCCAGGACAGTATTTCAATCCAACCCCATAACTGTATTTAAGAATATAGAAGATAAGCCTTCTAAATTTTCAGGGCGAGATTCTGTAACACCCGTGGAATTTTTGAGAGAAGCAGGTGATTACCTGAAAGATTCTAAGATCCCTAAAGAAAGACAGATCTGAGTGATAGGGAAGTTCTTGGAAGGTCCGGCACTTCTGTGGTTCAGAGCATTTAGATCCACTCTAACCACTTTTGAGGAGTTTTCTCGTGGGCTATTGAAGAAGTTTTGGTCCCCGGAAACCCAACAGCAAGTTAGAGCAGAGTTATATTCGAAGAGATTCTCGACGTCACAACCTACTCGATACTCTACGTACTTTTCTGGACAGCTGTCTAAACTTCAACATTTAGATCCGCCGATGCCAGATAACGAGTTGATTACTGCATTGATACGTCAATTTCCAGCAGACGTCCAGAGGACTTTGATCGCTGCTGATATCTATAATATGGAACAATTTGATGAAGTATTACAGAAGCTGGATCATACAAACGCTCAATTCTTCCATCAGAAGGGAGCAAAGAATAACAACGCTGTGTATGCTGTTATGGCTGACAGTTATTCTCAGACACCTCGAGAGATTCGAGAGGAGCGAGAAGAGAAATCCCCGAGGGAAGATCCGAATAAGAGAGGATGGAACCAGTACAGTAACAGATACAGTTACAAACCATATGCGAGACCGGATGGTGGTAATCGATACAACACTCGATGGAGAAGACCACGTGATACTCAAGGAAGGTACCAGGAAAGAAGATCCTATGGTAGAAATAACTACAATAATAGAGGGAATGTAGATACTCGTCAGTCCAATGAAGAGTTTAACAAGGACACGAGGAAAAATTTGGAAGCAAGACACCAAGATAACTTGCAATTTTTGGAGCAGAGGCCCAACGAACCAGGTCCATCGGGAACACAACAATCCCGGGGGAATGGTAATGAAAAAAAAAATTCGAATTCACAGTAGAAGATAGAATTTTGAACACTTTCACTTCCAGAATTATTAAATGGCAAGCAGAGGATGATGACTTAATTCAACAGAATGACGAACGAAAAGAAATGGGTACCAGAATTAGAATGCCAATCATATCATGCGAAGTATTCGGTATGCCTGTCGATACTTTGATCGATACTGGGGCTATGCTTTGTCTGGTGAGTGAGAAGCTTTATATTCTGTGGAAGCTCAAAGAGAATTTAGAGGAAATTCCAGTGTCAGGAATTAAGATCCAAGAAATAATACCCAATAAAATATCTCTGTGTAAAACACAATTATACTTATGTATTAAGATTGGAGGACATGATTTCCGACATGTATTTGTTGTAATGAAGGACATGGCTTTTGACATGATATTGGGAGCAGATTTCATTCAGAAATATCAAGCAGTGATAGATATGAAGACAGAGACGATCAAATTCAAGAATACCGAAGAGATTAACTTCGAGGGAAAAGAAGAGGAAGACATCGAGGGAGATGCTCAATGGTCTCTGATTTTTCATGAAGCTGAAGGAAGGGAAGTCTACACTGAGAAGGAGTCCCCAGAGTTAGGGAAGATTTTGGAAGAGTATCAAGAAATTTTTGACATTAAGCCTGGAGAAATTGAAGATTTTGAATATTGTGGAAGTAAACAATAATGGAAGCTATGAAGTAGCCAATACACGAACTGGTAACATCGTGGGAACTTATAATGCATCGAATTTGAAGATCTATTATTCAAGAACCAGATGATTTAATGTGTAGATAGGAAAAATAAAAATTTTTCAATTTTTATTTTTTGCTAGGTGTGGGGTGGATGTGCCCAACTCTAGGAATGGGTATTCCAAGTTTCAGACACCTAGATATCAAGGGAAAGGCTGTAGCCGCTTTTGAAAGTTCAGATATTTGAATATCGCGCTACATTGCTTCCAGAAGCATTTCGAAGGATTTTACCGATAGTTGGATGTCAAGTGACGTAGCGAGTGATAGCAGAGGTGGAGGCTATTTATTGATTAAATAGTTAACTATGGAGTAGAGACTTGAGACTGGGATCAGATTACTGGCACGGCCAAATGGAAGAGAATGCAATTAGTATCAAGTAAATCGGACCAGGGATTCAAGAGATATGAGGATTTCTAGTTATCAGGTGATGACGCGTGACCCTGACCGTTTTGAATAAAAGCCAGCTGGAGCAGGCATGGTCAGCTCACTTCAACACAAGCACTTGGCAAGCAAGTTGCGTCTACGCTGAGCCAAGGCACATGGTTGCCGTATCTACGCAGAAGTTCTTTTCAAATCGTGATAGTCACGAGAAGTGCTGCGCTACGAGTTGGAACTTAGTAAGTTTCTGGTGAGGAGAATCATTGAGGTGATTGATTTCTACAGACATTGGTGGAAATATTTATATTTCCAAAAGGACATATGCTAGACTCTGTCTAGAAAATAGTATTTTGTCACAGTCCAGTAGTAACTTAATACTTGGATGTTTAAATCCATCAAGTCAGTTTTCATTTTTTGTAACTAGTTAACCACTTCCATCTGTCAGTACACTAAAGACTAGTCTATAACGGTGGCGTTCATTAGTCTACGCAAGGGAAACTGCAAGTTGTCTAGCGCATGGCAGATGGTGATATTAATAAACCATGCCCAGGGAACGATCTTCAGAACAGCCGTTAATTGCTTAGACTGTCAATGTTTTTCTTGTACTGATGAGATTACAGTGAGTTATGTTACAACTGACATATCTAAGAAGAGATCACTTAGATCTGACCCTATTCAAACAAACTGTTATGGCTTTGATAGAAGCCCATATTAAAATGGAACCACAGTTTATTCAAACGTCGAAAGATACTACCACTATGTCTGACTAGACGATTTGTGGGTCTACAATGGCGGCCGATACAAGGATTATACGTGCTTGTCCGATAGGGCATGTCTATGGATAAATCTGGTACAGACCAGGTTTACTACACTTCAAGACCATCAAGAAATGTAAGCCACATTTGAATTATATTATGCCTAGCTAATTGGAACAAACTATTTTTCTGCAGATGACCAACACACTTTTTCGTCGTATTTAAAGCTTGTAATGATTTACGCAAGACTTGTTAGAGTTATTCTGAGCATTTTCAGCACTCAGAACAGTTTAGGATCGATGACCGAGCATTTCGAGCATTTATTTGAATTTTTCATATTTTTGGGAAATCACGGTAATCAGCCGATGTAACTGTAAAAGTTAAATTTATTTTTGTTGAGGAATGGATATTTTTTCCATATTCGAAGGTTCGAACATGTGGATTCTCACATAATGAGATGATAATTAAACATATTTAAAATAATACAAATAATAATAATCCACTAATAATAATAATAATAATTTTCATAATTTTTCTAAATAATTCTCGGTTATTATATTTTATAATAATCATATGTATTGAGAAAGAGCCTATGAAGTAGTTTAAACATTTCTAGTCTGGAACAGGAGATTTTCCGAAGGAGAGTGGTTAGCGCAAGCCCGCATTCAACCAACATTTCAGTTCTGGTTGAACAGTTGATATTTGCATTGAGCAAAGTATATTTTTCATATAACACGGAGAGGCATGAAACGGGAAGCAAATGATATTTGTATCAAATAGGATATTTTTGTATTTATATAAAATCATGACGTAAATACACTCGAAAGTGAAATGAAGATTTTCATAAGTATGGTAAATTCACGGGTTGAACTGAATGGTAAAATAAAATAAACTTGTCAGTTTATTAATCTTCCAGTGTTGATAACAAGCAGAGGCTTGATTTATTGTATAAATTTTGGGAAGATAATTTATGTGTGTGGAGTAGTTGAAATGCCATTCCCAGGTGCGCATGTTAAGTCGCAGGAATGAAGATTTTTTCGAGCATCAATCAAATAGCAGGTTCGATGGCTCAGGTTTATAGTAGGAGTATTGGAGCCACACATTTCGTCGTATGAATAACCCGAAGGTTATTTCTTTGAAACCATCAGTTCTTATTTCAACCTTGTTTACGAATTCCATTTAGACTTTGATTTTGCTAGAACCCGGATTTGTCATGATAGTAATTTATTCTTCTTCAGAGGAAGACCTTTGCCGTTGTTTTTGTAATATTGTGTTCCTACACAAATAATAGAATGGGCCACTGCCAATTTAAAATAATTCTTTAACCACGAATAATTTGAAGGATATTTTCAATCCTAGTGCCATGAACTAAATGAATTCATTATAAAACTACAATTCTAATTTCCGCATTCTGTCGAAGAATTGCAAGTTGTGAAATTTACTAAAAATGGCCATGAATATAAATATTTTTTTCATAATGTTTCCAAGTGGAAAATCTAATAGTTGAATGGTTCAACCATTTGTTGATCAAGTTAATGATTCATAAATCATGTATTTTGTTTGGAACTTGAAGTTCATAATCGAGTCACTTCTCGAATGTTTAATGTCAGAAGAACAATTAATTGTTGTTGTGCTTCGCACAGTCCTTCGATGCTATGCTCAATGGTCAAATACTTTTCAGATGTTATTAATATGTGTTAATAATTTGTGTTGCTACGATGATAATAATATTTTTCAACGATATATTTTTTGAAACTGGAAAAACAAGTGAAAGTTTAAGAAATTCTGTAAACATTTATTCTACGAGTGTTAATATCATGTAAATAGTCAAACAGTGATCTACGTTATTTCCAGTATGGACAATTAACTTTGAACTGGAATTAAGTATTAATAATTTTGGAACACAGTCCACAGGACTATTAATCGGACTTGTGTTTCCAAAAAGATTGTCAAATGTGTTTGGAAGATTTCTGTATATTGTGTGTAAATAAGAGTGTGGATCGCCACACGTGGATGATGCTGCTTTGAGCATTCTTTGCAGTCAGATTTTAACTTTAAAATAAACTGAGATAATTTTACCAGATGTGTTTCTCCCAATTAAATCTCCTTCTATCCTTATTGTTGCATTGAGCCAAAAATCAGTAAAGCATTTTTTAATTTGATGTCGTTTTTGCGATTTGCTTTAACCCATCTGGCGCTCCGGGATATTTTGATTCTCGTGCTGACTGATTATTGGTAAAATGCATATGTGGTCGTGCGGACTCCGGTCTAAACGGGCACAATGTGTTGTTCTATTTTGCGGCCCGCCTGGATTATTCTGTATTCCATCGGGCCCAGCCCATGTCTGCTCTAGTCTAGAGTTCCTGTATGTGCATTGCTTAAGATGCGAGGTCCCGATTTATGTCACAAATATTCGCAGCTTCCATGAAAATGTTGATCTGGAAGTTAAACAATTCTCTAGTCTGAAATACAGAGGTTTATTTATGGTTTCATCTTATAACACAACATAGAGGTACATTGAATGAATGGGAAATGTATAAGCCGAAACTCAAACTACCCGCAACTGTTGGAAGCCAGGTGAGTGAGAAGGGAAGTTGGAATACGAGTCTACCTATGTCACATTGAGTTCCCCTCCAGGTTCTAATTAGCTTAATGAAAGGCTTGGGCAATGGAGTCAGCAACCGCAGAACGACGCACGAATCACTCGCGCATTCACAGAGCGAGGCCATGCTGTCTACTTCAGTTCACACACAGAGAGAGTGAGCATGTATAGAGCGCTTAGCGTTCACAGACGGTGGTCAGAATATACACCTATTATGTTATGACGACGAATATTTAATATTTAATCTGGAAAAGCGTAATGAACGCACAAGCACAACACTCCTTACACTTATGGATAGCTGATTTAACATAAATTAAACTTTTTTGTTACAGAATCACTGTTGCAATAACATTAGTACACACATCAGTTGGCATACTTCATCATCGGCTTTAACTCGGGCGAATCCGAGTATAAATCTTCTTCCTTCAGTCCAGTTTGTGGATGTGTTTACGGTGACTAAAGAGTCCAATCCTGGCATGGAACAAGCGACCACACAAGTCACATAGTATTGCTGGAGGAGGACGTGGTTGGGCTGCTCAAAGTTTCCTAGCTTGACACTTGGCCTCTTCATGTGTGCGTCGATCCCTTTCAAACGTCTTACAGTATCCGAGATGGTACGGAGCCAAGTTAAGCGGTCTTCAGCCAGCATGTCCCAGGTTTGTGAATCAAGACATGTCGATTTCAGGGTCTGCTTAAATTGGTCCTTGTAGCGCCTCTTAGGACCACCATGAGGCCTGGTGCCATAGCATAACTCACCATATAGCATCTGACGAGGTAATTTCACATCATCCATCCGATGGAAATGTCCAATCCATCTAAATTGGTGACCTATTATGGATGATTCTATTTTGTTGATTGAGCCTTTTCCAGAACAGCAATATTGGTAATGCGGTCTTCCCATTTAATCCTCAGGATTGATCGAAGTTGTTGGCATATATATAACAAATATTACAGAACAAACCATAAGACAAGAGCTAAGTGTCCTTTTCATAAGGAAGTTTGTCTGCCATATGTGATAACTTGCACATGACACCATTGTAAACCCAGCAGGTAAGAGTCCTCTCTGAACTGCTTCCTTATCTCTTGGCAATTGGCACTCTTGTTATGTTATTAGCAATGGCCCATAGCACCATTGTGAACTAAAATGCACATGTTGTCAAAATTGGCACTTACAAGGGGAAGATACGATGCATGGATCACCGATTCGAACCATCTTTAGTACACGTGTAGGGCCAGGCGTATACCAGGTGCAAGTAGTAAGATGCGCTTGTCAGCCGTTTCCGAGTAATTAATTAATTGCAATTACAGTGCGGCGTCTATGTGCGTTGTACGTTAGTAAGAATCCAACGAGTGCGTGGTGCAGCGGCAAGAGCCCTGCTTCGTTAGCAGCGGATCGCTGGTTCGAATCCTACCGGTGAGCCTTTGCCGTGTGTCGTCTTTTTTTTGGTAACCTTTTCCAACTAATACCCTTAGCAAGAGTCTCTGCTTACGGGGTGGTCTGATGGTTTACAGACGTGCAATGAACGGAACAGACTGGGCCTTCAACGTATAAATGTATACACATGATAGAATACACCTGACCGTGTATAATACCAATGTATTTGCAATGCCGATACTGTACAGTATGTAATGTCACAAACGTTGACCCCCATACGATGATTTCAGAATCCCTTTTCCCACTCACAAAACACCTTATTACAATTGAATGCAAAATGAATATTATTCACGACACCTACAGTTGTACGAATCGCCTATGTTTACCAACAAAAACAAAAAAATAAGGCTCACCGGTAGGATTCGATCCAGTGATCTCATGCTCGCGAAGCAGGCCTTTTACCACTGCACCACGCGCTCCTTGGTTTCATGCTAATTAAAGTTCAGCGTACATGAACGCCGTACAGCAATTACGAATAATTTATAATTATTTTCTCGGAAACGACTGAGAAGCGCACCTTAGTACTTGCACCTGGTATACGCCTGGTCATGCCCTACAAGGGTACTAAAGATGGCTCGAATCGGTGACCCATGCATCGTATCCGCCCCTTGTTAGCACCATTGGCATATCAATAACACAATAAGTACGCACATAGATAGAGAATGTCAGTAACGTTTTCCTCTCTTCTACACACATCATACAAGTTTTGCATCACCCCTGTACTTCGTGTTACCATGATACTATCGTGGCCCATCCCATGCTGATCAAATAACAGATACTTAAGTTGTTTGTAAATGATCCTGACAGGTGTCGGGAAGAGGCCACTGCTCACAGCGACGCATACAGCAGGATATATTCAGTGGCCTTAAGACCACCGACACAAGACTGGAAACGTGTAGCGTGATCTGACGAGTCCAGCTTTCTTTTCCAATGGCTAGCGTACAGTGCACTGACTGCCCACTGAAACATTTCATCTGCTGCGTGTCAAGGGTTTGGTTCAAGTGGATGGTGGGTCTGTAATGATGTGAGGGGTGCTCTCACAACACGGCTTTGGCCAACTCAGTCAGGTGTCTGTGAACATGAAGCAGACTGTGTATCGACATTTTTGGTGAGCACGTGTTGTCATTAAAACCTCTTTATTCAGACTACGCTGTGGAAGTTCCAATCTATCAAGATGACAATTGCTGGATTAACAAAGCTCACCAAGTACATTAATTAGGAGGCATCATTAAGCCAGCCTGTTTAACACAGCATTGCCCACAACGTCTCCCGATTTGAACCCCATAAAGATGTGCGGGACTATTAAGAAAAGGCAGACATCGGCATACTCGTACTTTCCTCGAATTACGCGATTTCCTGGTGGGTGTTGAGAATGTGTAATGCCTGCACGACTTCGTGGAGTACCTTCTTCGCCGAATCCAGGTAGTTATGAGTATTCCTTCTCGAGACGGTGACTGATTACTTATCTAAGGTGCAGATGAGACATTTGTGTAAATTCCTGAGGTAGGAAATGGGATGCCGAATGTCACACCTAACATTCTATTTCAGTAACATGTTATGGGACGATATGTCGTATTGATTTGTTTCTAATAGCAATAAAACTGACCATCTGATAATAATAAAATTGACTGGCTGCGTGGCTCAGCGGTAACGTTCTCGCTTGTTGGGCCCTAGGTTGCAGGTTCGTATCCTGGCGCAGTCAGCTGGCATTTGAGGGTGCGCAAATGCGAGGGAGCCTTGTCAGTAGATTTACTGGCACGTTAAGAATCCCCTTCGGGGCACAATTCCGGCACCCCGGCGTAGTTAAAAGTAGCCACAGTAGTTAAAAGGGACGTAAACCAATAACATTATTATTATTAATAATAATAATATTAATGTTATTAACAATAATTATAATTATAATAATACATAGGAGAATCAGAAAAGAGGCAGATGACATTGGTTTCTGCCCTTTCGAAAACAAATCACCACCACTAGACTCGGAAGATATCCATTTTGTTTGAGGAGGACATGTGGAACCGCTGGCTTGTGCAGTTGTGTTTACACAATTATTTTTTCTGGTTTCCCATGGGGACGTACGAAACGACCTTCATCACGGATGTGGTGCCGACGCGACACTGTGCTGTGTTAAGGCTGGGACAACGGAATGGCACTTGCTCGGCAAGCATGAGGAGAGTGCGTGTTTTGTAATCCAGGACAAAGACGGAAATACGGGATGTTTTCACTACTAATGGACATGAGGTACCACTGGTCCTGAAGTGGTGGAATTGCGAGGTCCTGACGTCATGCCAAAAGAAATGGTGGGGAGATGGCGCCAGCAGTAAGAACCCAGCAACAGCTATAGCGAAATAATAAAGCGACGTTCCAAATACAAACCACAGGACCTCGGTTTTAAATGGAATCCCCGAAAATTTCACATCCATTAGGTAGGAAACGAACGCAATCCCCCTTGGTAGGCAAGCTGTTTGTCCTCTAAACTTTCACGCCCCCTGCTAACACCTTTACTAGACACGTTGATGTTGATGAGATGATGTGGATCACATCGCCCCTGAATTCAGTATGCGTCAGCTCTCACCAGGCGCCAAGAAAGGAAACAAACGTATGCCATATCTTGCGTTACGAGACGGAGGGGAATGTTTTTCTATTCCAAATTGTGGCTTCAGACGAAGTCTGGGTCAATCACTTCACCCCCGAGACCACGCATGGAAGCATCTCTTGCACGAAAAAATAAAGACAACCCTCTAAGCAAGCACAGCGCTCTTTACAGGGTTATAAGATACCAACGTTATTATTTTGTTTGCTATTTTGGAGATAGGGTCCAAAACGAGGATAGAGGGCGCAAGGGATATCGATACTGCATATCGAGAGACTAGAGTTTCATAAACAAGAATCGAAAGTTACCTCAGCGCTGTATTATCTCAGATGTGAGCATTGAGCAAACAGACCTCTTCAAACCACCAACTCCCTGCTGAGGCTTTACTGACAATTCAGGTTTATGTTTTACAATGACACGGTTACAGAAGACTAAAGAGAGGGAACATCGAATTGATAATCGCTCTAACGAGCGGTTCCATTTGGAACCAAAGATAGGTTGTTCACGAGTAATTTCACCCAGTTGCTGCACGACTACCAACTAAATATTTATTTAGCCAAGAACATGGATATACGGAGTACAAACGGTAATTAACTAAATTCAAAGATGATGTCAGAATTGACTAAGTTATTCCTTCAAAGGTTCATTCTCAAAATTAGACTATTCACCCAAACTCCATGGCCATTTGTCTCTTGCCCCGAAAATTGTTCCAATGACCTCCCTTCGACTGATTTGGTACTCAGCTACCAGATTTTTGCAACACGACTATTCTTCTCTCATGTATCATGTTGTTGATATTCGCTGATTTCCAGTTGGATCAATAATAAGACCAGAATACGTTTTGCGGTCAAACGATATCTGGCCGCCTTGTTAATCCTTCATAGGAAACACTCCTTCAGATGCCGAGCCAGGAAGAAGTGAAAAATAATCAGAATCCAGCTCATACAGGAGGTAAATTGTGGAAGTGCTCGTATGTGCTTCGTGACACCACGTCAGGTCCATTGAGGTAAAGATAAGACTGGAATATTTATGGAAAATGAATCCCAGGAAAGATCAGTTATAAAGCGATCGAAGAGTATTAAGAGAATATAAAATATAAAAGTCACAAATTCGAAGGCCAAATGGTGAGATACGGAAAGAACTTCAAAGAAAACATAGTGAATGTCAGTCTGGAGAGGAGTATAATGGCGGGATTAGGAGCGGGACTGGCAGAGAATCAATGGAGTGGCACTTCTGGTAAGTTAGGTAACAAAAGATGCGAAGGGAAATATTAGCGGAGAGGGGAGAATAGATTGCTTAGGGCACAAATGAGAAACGAGGTAAACGAAAACTTGAGAAAAGGTACATAAAAGAAAAATGTCGAAAGAAACATTTTCTGTCGTTGTTCTATGTACAAAGTAAAGTGTGCACACCAGTAGAGACATGCCTTTAAGGCAAGTTATCAAACAGACTCCACGCACACATAAATATATGGGCTGATGACCACGGTGTTCTAAGTTCCTCAATAAGATTAAAATAACGAACATTCACACGTATAGAAGGCTACATGATAAAAGCAGTTGAAACTTGTGTCTTGGATGCCCCAAATAAAGTCACCATTACAACCACCTTTTTAAATTGCTTTATTACAAATGCGTTATACAGTAGAATCCCGGTAATCCGAGTCCCGGTAGTCCGAGCCTCCGTTTAATCCGAGGTGGATGACAGTGAGACGCATAGCTTACCCAAGTTCTTTGGTGGAGATGCGCGCATGAGTTGTTTACAATATTCTGCCCGCTAACGCCCTCCCGCCAACTAGCCAGTGTCTACTCAAACTGCACTTTACAGTAAGTATTGTACCCGTTCGTCCTGGGTATGCGATGACCCATCTGCTATAGCATCGCATTCCTGGAGTTCCGGGACAGAGCGGAGTTAAATGAACCTCTAGTCAAATAAGGAATGTGTCGGAAATTCAGCTGAGTTCTCGAAAAAGCAGTGGGTTTCACGAGACAAAGTATCTCTAGGGTCGTTACGGGCTTAAGTTAATAAAAATAATTCAAATATAAATGGGCGCCATCAACTGAATTCCTAGCAAACCACTTCCTTTCCGGATAAGCCTTACTCAAGACAAGGAAAGAAAAAGGAACATCACACCATCATCAGATCACAACTAAGATAAAAACAAATTTATTTTACTTTGAAAGTCAGACAGACATTTTAAATATAATTCCTACCTAAGAGTATGGTCGAATGCCAAGTTAAATTGTCATTGTCCAAAAATCGAACCATCTCCTTTCTAATGCAAAATTATCTTAATCCACATAACAAGAAAAATGTATAAAGTTCTCTTCGGTTCTCAGGATCACTGTAGCACTATGTCTTTCGTCACTGACATTTGTGAAACCTGAGACCTAATTCTCTTTAATTTAACATCAATGTGGATTTAATTAAGTAATTAATCTGCCTAAACATACACATATAATAATCACTCATATTAAATATCACATAAATTATGATTTGCATGGTATAATTTGAACATAGAACATGTTAATCAAATGTTCCTAAACATTGAATAATTAATTTACACTATTTACATCGTCATTCAATCACTTATCTGTGAATTACTGAAAATTCAAATTATCATTGGTCATCTTCATCGTTATTATCAAAATTAAATATTTCTCACATTAATTCTCACTTCAAAATTTTAAATATTCCTGTCAGAATCGTTAATTCATCACCATTACATCATTTAAATTCACATTTCAAGTTGCAATTCCTTCACATTATCTCTCAATTAAATTTATTTAATTGCATATAAATTCATTAATCATCAGCTTCGTTAATTAATTATCACCTTCTAATTCAGTTATTCATCATCATTACAATCGTCTATTAATTTATTTCAATCAGTTTAATTTTATTCAATCATTAATTCATCCACTTATTTAATTCATCGATTTATTTCAAAATTTAATTTATCAACTTATTTAAATTTCAATCATCTGGTTATTTAGATTTTTATTATTTCATCTAGTCATTCTGATTTTTATTTCATTAGGTCAGATAGTTAATATGCTTAAATCTCAGATTATTATTTCGTTAATTATTATTTTCAGAAAATCTTGTATTATCAACTTCATTTATTTGTTTAATTTCCTAACAAATTGTTTAATATGGTTTACAGAACGTTGTCTTACAGTTTTATTACTTCCAAGTTATATCTCGTATTTAATTTATCATGCCAAAAAATATTATTGTCTCCACGACATCACGTTGGATCTAACTATCCACAACGACATTACATTTCTTCAATATTCCAAATATCACATTTGAATATAAGAATTACTCCAAAAACTCCATAAATATTCAGCACATACAGCATGAATCTCAACAAATACGCTAGACTGGGTACGACGACCTCATGTCTGCCTCAAAATACATTATCAACGTTGCAACTATCAAATGGCAAATTCCACAAAATGCCTATCACAAACTCCACTTAACCATGTTGCATGATCCACAAAAATATATAACTGGCTTCAAATTATCAACGCACATAATCTCCAATGACTGTAATTACTCTGATCACATCTAGACAACTCCTTAAACAATTGGAAAAATATTACTTCAGTAAATTTAATATCTGCTTTCAAATAGCATAAATTCTCTTTTACAAGTTTCATAATTCACATCGCAGAAAAACACCAATGTGCTATAATCTCTCATATCAAAATCTGCAATACTGATCTGCCTTCAAAATAATTATGACCATTAATGATTAATCTTACAAGATTCAATTACTTTAAATCCTTCTCAAAGTTATCAAACACAATTATAAAAATCATCAAAGCATCAGCTGTAATAGCTGTTAAACTGAAATTACTCTCAAAAGAGTATAGCAACAAAATATTGGATTGGCAAACAAGAATTACTAAATGCTATCCTGTTGACATTTATCGTTACCTTATTTAACAAAATTTCGACTGATATGTGACTAGTAGTTCCTTGTTTAATTCACTTACATCTCGTGAACATTCGGATGATAAAAATGAGTCCCTCAATGGCGAGTAAGATGTGTAACCACCGTGCAATCGTATAAATACGAAGGACCTCGCCCCGTCGACTTGGATGATAGTTCCCTAAACGATGGGTAAGATGAGTAGCCACCATACAATCGTATAAATACGAAAGACCCCATCTCGTGGACTGGATGAGTGAATGTACCAGAAAGGAATCAACAAGTCTCTAGTTGTCATATAAAAGCGATGTTCATTCACTAAAGTGAATAACTTCTTAACATCTCCAAACAATCCAATGGAAAAAAAATCCCTACTGATGAATAATACACACTCGCTAGTATGCCATGAACTGACGAAGTAATTTCTGATAATCAATTGCAGATCACGAGTTCGAAATACTCGTTACTAAAAAAAACTATTCATGAAAAATATCCTAGCTGGAAAAATGTCTAAAAGACCAAACATCTGCTTAATAAAGCCAAACAACGGTGAGAATTTCGAATAATGATGCCTGCCATATCATATGGTCACTCCATATTCTAGCAAATTCGAAGTATATAAATTCAAACCATGTCTTAATAATCAAATCACTCCTATTAGAAAAAATATACATGGGGGACTCCTCTCGTCAGGAACCGAATCCATCGCTCTGTGGTGCCATCTTGTCTCTATTCACGTTTACTCGGTCATGTTGAACCTCGGATTACCCATAGTGGATATTGTCCAACTCCTTCTCGAAAAGTTCATGAAAACAGCGGACCCCCTTTCTCCTCTTCTAATATACGCCACTGTTCCTTTAAATGTTCAGTTTGAGAATTGTAAGTACAATCTCAACTTACTGCAAAGTTCCACTTGAGTAAAATAAAATTTTACTTGATAGAGTTCAAGATTACGATACACCCTGTATCTGTTCGTAATAGGTAACTCATGAAAATTGTATAAGATAACATTCTTATAAATGCACGATATAATGTTCATCAGAGCCTATGCTAAACATTCAGTTTACTTGGAATAGTAAAAGTCGCTTTGAATGTGTTATATAACAGCATGGTTATAAGGTTATTCGTAAAAGCCTGTGTTTGAACAGCGTCGAAATGAAGCTTGAAATAAAGTCTTCAAATACGAGCAGTGTGGTTTTGAAATACCCCGGCTGCCTACAATTGTCTCCTCGGCCAGCTCGCCTGGATCAGTGACCCGCTCGGCCTTAGCTGCTCGGCGAAGCAAGCACTGTCACCTACACTTTTGCCGTGACAGTTTCTGTATGCTGCGTGACCTTCAATGTCCGTCTCGCTGTGCTATAGAGCTGCTCTGAACTGCCCGTCTTCCTGGGCTCAACTGACTTGCTAGCGCTGTGTCTCGGCTTATGAGCTCCGCGCGGCACGTGGCTTGTTCTCCCCACCACAGTGTTCTTACGTCACGAACATAGTCTCGAACCCGAATCCTCTCGGCTGTTCTGTTATAAAATAACTTACTTCCATAAGATTATTTCCACATATAATGCATGTTATATATCCTCTTCTAAGATGTTTTAATTGTTATAATTCCATATATGTTTCAATAAAGCTTCACATCTCCATTCATAATTCTATCTTCTTACAGATTTCAATGCCTCCTTGATTCTAGACCTGCTACGTCATCTTGACTTTCTTCTTGACGCGATCGATGCGCTATCTTTTCCTATTGCTTCTCAAAACCTCAACTACAGCTTAATGTCTGCTGGCGTAGCCGATAGCCTAAAACAGGTATCGGGTACATCTCTCCCGTACATCTCCTTTTTTTATCAGGATTGAGAAAAAAAATACACTCTCAGGCATTCAATATATATATTACATGTACACGATAGCTCTATAATTCCTTTACTCAGCATGATGGTTCTTTCTGACTCTCAATAATGATGACTTCCAATGATTAACATCTCGATTCCGTGTTATTCTGACGTTTATTTCTTCTGTCTTCACTTGTGCTTGCTCGATTGACATCTCTCACTGTCTCCTCGAGTGGTGCACTAGGCTGTCTATCCTCTTGTCTCGACCTCTCATGTCCACGATTATCCCTTCTGTCGTTAGGATCGTTTCTTCGGCCATCCTGTCGGTCGTTTCCATTATATTGTTGACCTTGGTTCCAGTTATTCCTTCCCCGATATCTGTTATTATACCGATTCCTGTCCTGATACCTGGAATTTTGGTTATAATTCCTATACCGGCTATCTCTCGCTTCTTGATCGTATGGCCTCTCATATGGTCCTCTATATCGATCATTTCCTCTTGCGTTACGGATGTTTCCTCGATTCCCATCGTTCCGTCGGTTTTCCCAGGAATCCCTTCTGTCCGTTTGAGCTGCATTGTCCACGACTACCGCATTTACTTCTTGCGTGTTCCTGTTGTCGTTTCTATTACTTCTAGGTGTGACCTGTGCGCTTGTATAATCCAATCGCCGCAAAATATCATCATAATGTTCCAGCGTATTGGCTCCTGATGCTATCAGAGATCGCTGTACCTCTATCGGTAACTGTCGCGCTATAGCTTGCAAAAGCTCTTCTTCTGGCAATGGAGGAATAAGGAACTGTAATTTAGCCAGCTGTGACGTGAAATAGTTGGCGTAATGCGTCGGATGTGACGTAGAATAGCGTTTAGAGTACATCTCCGCTCTTATGTTGAGTTGATCCTCGGCACTCCAGAATCTCCTCAAGAAAGCCATGGCAAATTGCTCCATGTTCGCAAAATTGCTTCTGAACGCTCTAAACCACGTAAGTGCAGATCCATCTAAGGCGCGTTCTACTATCCTTAGCTCTCTTTCTTTGGCTACCCTGTGTTCCGCCATGTAGTCTCGAATATCTCGCAGAAATTCTACTGGTGTAACTCCTGTATTTCCCGAAAACTTTCTCGGTTTGTCATCTAGATTCCTTATAATAGTGACTGGACCTGAGTATCGTTCGCTTGGACCTAACGTACTCCTATTCGAACTCGGATTGTCCTGAGGGGTTGAACTGACCCTTTCGAATGTCACATTCGGTTGCATTTGACGGTCTTCTACCATGCTCGGTTCTTGATTCGTCATACTGCGGTCTATCGCTGCTTGATTTATCAATGTTTCCCCTGATGTTACATTCTGACTGGTAAAACTGTTAACTATGGATTCTAGTTTAGTCATCCTGTCTTCTGCTAATTTCTTAACGGTCTTGACCTGAGTCTTCAACTCATCTAACGATGTAACATCCTGCGTCTTGTTACTTTCGTCTAAGTCGTTTCTTAACTTGTCAATTTTTCCTTCGCACGTGTTCTTTACTAACGCGACTTGTTCTTTCAACAGATCAACATCTGTTCTAAATAAAGTTGAATCTATTTTCATCGCTTCCTTGCTTTCCGTAAACCTAGCTTCTAAGTTTGCCATACCTGCGATTAATTTTTCATCTAACCCTTCGCGTTTCTCTTTTGCTTCGGCATCGACCTCATTATACCGTTCTTCCACAATTGCTCCGACTCTATTTTTAAATAAAGCTAAGTTTTCGTTAACCTTTTGCTCTATATCGTCGTCTATCTTCCTAATATCCTTCTGCAATTGATTTTCTAACGACTTTAAATTAGAATTGACCTCTCCCAAGACTTCCTTTTTAATGGTCCCAATTACTGTCTTCAAATCTTTTATTTCGTTACCTAGATTCGTTTCTAGACCTTTAATCTTAGTCTCGAAAGATACTTCGGTAGACCACTCTTGAATTTTTCCTACATCTGCCACTAAACCATCGATGTCGAATCTCAACTTCGATACATCTGACTTAATGTCTTTCTGTATGGTCATAACGTCTGTTCTTAAAGTCAAAATATTTTCTTCTCCTCTACTTTCTAACTCAATAATATTTTTCCTTAATATTTGAACATTTTCCTCTCCTTTCATGTTTACTGCAATTATGTCTAATTGTAAAGTTTTCAGCATCTCATTATTCTTTAAAGTTAAACTATTCTCTAATCTGGTTAACTTATTTTCTAATTCAGTATTAGTTTCTTCACTACGAGACTGTAATTTCTCTTCTAATGATTTAAAGTTATCTTTCAAATTAGCTTCACTAGCTTTTAAATGACTTTCAGTCCTTGACTGTAATCTTTCTTCTAATGACTTAAAATTGTCCTTTAAGTTAGCTTCACTATTTGACTGTAGCCTAGTCTCTAATAATTTTAAATTATCTTCAGTATTAGATTGTAGCCTAGTCTCTAATGATTTTAAATTATCGTTCAGATTGCCTTCGTTACTAGCCTGTAATGACCTTAAATTTTCTTCAGTACTAGTCTGCAATAATTTTAAATTTTCTTCATTACTAGCCTGTAATGACTATACATTCTCTTGACATTTAGCTTCTAATCTAGCTTCTGAATTATTAATTTGTTCTTTAACTTCAGTTTCCATCTTAGAAATAGTTTCTGCAATTCCAGACATACCCGTCTGTAACTCTCCTAACACCTTCGCTAAATCCTCTGGCAACATAATTATATTTCAATATAGAATTATATAGAGACGTTAGACAACAACACATCACAATGTCTCTATTCCTGCATTCACTTGGGTATAGGAAAAAAATATCTTATAACTAACATGATATTACTAATACGATTAACATGAACACTGGATTGGGCACACAAGTACATTGTCTGACTAAGTTCAATAAATTTTGTAACACACTTAAATGAACTTGAGATCAATATCTCAGTAATCTAAATCTGATGTGATTCCATAGAATTAACAAAATCGAAAATCCCCACGTTGGGCGCCAATTCTCCCTCTCTCTGTACCCGTTCGTCCTGGGTATGCGATGACCCATCTGCTATAGCATCGCATTCCTGGAGTTCCGGGACAGAGCGGAGTTAAATGAACCTCTAGTCAAATAAGGAATGTGTCGGAAATTCAGCTGAGTTCTCGAAAAAGCAGTGGGTTTCACGAGACAAAGTATCTCTAGGGTCGTTACGGGCTTAAGTTAATAAAAATAATTCAAATATAAATGGGCGCCATCAACTGAATTCCTAGCAAACCACTTCCTTTCCGGATAAGCCTTACTCAAGACAAGGAAAGAAAAAGGAACATCACACCATCATCAGATCACAACTAAGATAAAAACAAATTTATTTTACTTTGAAAGTCAGACAGACATTTTAAATATAATTCCTACCTAAGAGTATGGTCGAATGCCAAGTTAAATTGTCATTGTCCAAAAATCGAACCATCTCCTTTCTAATGCAAAATTATCTTAATCCACATAACAAGAAAAATGTATAAAGTTCTCTTCGGTTCTCAGGATCACTGTAGCACTATGTCTTTCGTCACTGACATTTGTGAAACCTGAGACCTAATTCTCTTTAATTTAACATCAATGTGGATTTAATTAAGTAATTAATCTGCCTAAACATACACATATAATAATCACTCATATTAAATATCACATAAATTATGATTTGCATGGTATAATTTGAACATAGAACATGTTAATCAAATGTTCCTAAACATTGAATAATTAATTTACACTATTTACATCGTCATTCAATCACTTATCTGTGAATTACTGAAAATTCAAATTATCATTGGTCATCATCATCGTTATTATCAAAATTAAATATTTCTCACATTAATTCTCACTTCAAAATTTTAAATATTCCTGTCAGAATCGTTAATTCATCACCATTACATCATTTAAATTCACATTTCAAGTTGCAATTCCTTCACATTATCTCTCAATTAAATTTATTTAATTGCATATAAATTCATTAATCATCAGCTTCGTTAATTAATTATCACCTTCTAATTCAGTTATTCATCATCATTACAATCGTCTATTAATTTATTTCAATCAGTTTAATTTTATTCAATCATTAATTCATCCACTTATTTAATTCATCGATTTATTTCAAAATTTAATTTATCAACTTATTTAAATTTCAATCATCTGGTTATTTAGATTTTTATTATTTCATCTAGTCATTCTGATTTTTATTTCATTAGGTCAGATAGTTAATATGCTTAAATCTCAGATTATTATTTCGTTAATTATTATTTTCAGAAAATCTTGTATTATCAACTTCATTTATTTGTTTAATTTCCTAACAAATTGTTTAATATGGTTTACAGAACGTTGTCTTACAGTTTTATTACTTCCAAGTTATATCTCGTATTTAATTTATCATGCCAAAAAATATTATTGTCTCCACGACATCACGTTGGATCTAACTATCCACAACGACATTACATTTCTTCAATATTCCAAATATCACATTTGAATATAAGAATTACTCCAAAAACTCCATAAATATTCAGCACATACAGCATGAATCTCAACAAATACGCTAGACTGGGTACGACGACCTCATGTCTGCCTCAAAATACATTATCAACGTTGCAACTATCAAATGGCAAATTCCACAAAATGCCTATCACAAACTCCACTTAACCATGTTGCATGATCCACAAAAAATATATAACTGGCTTCAAATTATCAACGCACATAATCTCCAATGACTGTAATTACTCTGATCACATCTAGACAACTCCTTAAACAATTGGAAAAATATTACTTCAGTAAATTTAATATCTGCTTTCAAATAGCATAAATTCTCTTTTACAAGTTTCATAATTCACATCGCAGAAAAACACCAATGTGCTATAATCTCTCATATCAAAATCTGCAATACTGATCTGCCTTCAAAATAATTATGACCATTAATGATTAATCTTACAAGATTCAATTACTTTAAATCCTTCTCAAAGGTATCAAACACAATTATAAAAATCATCAAAGCATCAGCTGTAATAGCTGTTAAACTGAAATTACTCTCAAAAGAGTATAGCAACAAAATATTGGATTGGCAAACAAGAATTACTAAATGCAATCCTGTTGACATTTATCGTTACTTTATTTAACAAAATTTCGACTGATATGTGACTAGTAGTTCCTTGTTTAATTCACTTACATCTCGTGTACATTCGGATGATAAAAATGAGTCCCTCAATGGCGAGTAAGATGTGTAACCACCGTACAATCGTATAAATACGAAGGACCTCGCCCCGTCGACTTGGATGATAGTTCCCTAAACGATGGGTAAGATGAGTAGCCACCATACAATCGTATAAATACGAAAGACCCCATCTCGTGGACTGGATGAGTGAATGTACCAGAAAGGAATCAACAAGTCTCTAGTTGTCATATAAAAGCGATGTTCATTCACTAAAGTGAATAACTTCTTAACATCTCCAAACAATCCAATGGAAAAAAAATCCCTACTGATGAATAATACACACTCGCTAGTATGCCATGAACTGACGAAGTAATTTCTGATAATCAATTGCAGATCACGAGTTCGAAATACTCGTTACTCAAAAAAAACTATTCATGAAAAATATCCTAGCTGGAAAAATGTCTAAAAGACCAAACATCTGCTTAATAAAGCCAAACAACGGTGAGAATTTCGAATAATGATGCCTGCCATATCATATGGTCACTCCATATTCTAGCAAATTCGAAGTATATAAATTCAAACCATGTCTTAATAATCAAATCACTCCTATTAGAAAAAATATACATGTGTGCCCAGTATTCATGAAAATAATCGTATCAGGTAGTTAGAACTCTTACAATACCTTTCATTATCAGTTGTAATATAATTTCCAAGATCGTCGATTTTCCCTACATAAGAATTTCTCGTAAGATCGGCGTGAATATCATTTCATCCATGAAATGACGATTTCCTTTGAAATCCCAAGCGAATCAGCTGTTGGACTCCTCTCGTCAGGAACCGAATCCATCGCTCTGTGGTGCCATCTTGTCTCTATTCACGTTTACTCGGTCATGTTGAACCTCGGATTACCCATAGCGGATATTGTCCAACTCCTTCTCGAAAAGTTCATGAAAACAGCGGACCCCCTTACTCCTCTTCTAATATACGCCACTGTTCCTTTAAATGTTCAGTTTGAGAATTGTAAGTACAATCTCAACTTACTGCAAAGTTCCACTTGAGTAAAATAAAATTTTACTTGATAGAGTTCAAGATTACGATACACCCTGTATCTGTTCGTAATAGGTAACTCATGAAAATTGTATAAGATAACATTCTTATAAATGCACGATATAATGTTCATCAGAGCCTATGCTAAACATTCAGTTTACTTGGAATAGTAAAAGTCGCTTTGAATGTGTTATATAACAGCATGGTTATAAGGTTATTCGTAAAAGCCTGTGTTTGAACAGCGTCGAAATGAAGCTTGAAATAAAGTCTTCAAATACGAGCAGTGTGGTTTTGAAATACCCCGGCTGCCTACAATTGTCTCCTCGGCCAGCTCGCCTGGATCAGTGACCCACTCGGCCTTAGCTGCTCGGCGAAGCAAGCACTGTCACCTACACTTTTGCCGTGACAGTTTCTGTATGCTGCGTGACCTTCAATGTCCGTCTCGCTGTGCTATAGAGCTGCTCTGAACTGCCCGTCTTCCTGGGCTCAACTGACTTGCTAGCGCTGTGTCTCGGCTTATGAGCTCCGCGCGGCACGTGGCTTGTTCTCCCCACCACAGTGTTCTTACGTCACGAACATAGTCTCGAACCCGAATCCTCTCGGCTGTTCTGTTATAAAATAACTTACTTCCATAAGATTATTTCCACATATAATGCATGTTATATATCCTTTTCTAAGATGTTTTAATTGTTATAATTCCATATATGTTTCAATAAAGCTTCACATCTCCATTCATAATTCTATCTTCTTACAGATTTCAATGCCTCCTTGATTCTAGACCTGCTACGTCATCTTGACTTTCTTCTTGACGCGATCGATGCGCTATCTTTTCCTATTGCTTCTCAAAACCTCAACTACAGCTTAATGTCTGCTGGCGTAGCCGATAGCCTAAAATAGGTATCGGGTACAGTATGTACATATTTGCATTTCTTTTGTAGAATATTTTTTTTATTTCTGAAACAAAGACTAATTGTAACACATTATACGAAGACTGTTGAAATAATGCCGTTTACTGTAAGAATATTTAAACACAAGTTTCTTGTGTATCTAATTTTAAATTAATGACCTTAAAATTTTGTAACTTTGTGTAATCCGAGATTTCACAAATTCGAGCTCCTCTTGGTCCCAATTACCTCGGATTACCGAGGTTCTACTGTGCTTGTTTGCTTTAATGAACACTGTTTCTCAAATACCACCGGTCGACACTTTCAGCACTGAGAGAGGAAATGCGTGATCAAACTCTCTTCTATGCCTTAAAGTTGAATATACAAGATCTAAAATTTAAATAAAAAACGGGCTTAAAATCAGGAATATTTCGCACTTTTCTTGTCTGATATGGTTATTGCAAACCATTTGCTCCAAGTTTCACAGAACCACACCATCAGCTTTTCGGTCCTGTTAACACAAGAAGCCGTGGCCCACCTTTGAGGATTGTGTTGCTAACATTGGTTTCATTGTGAAGTCATCGTTTGCACGTGTGAAGGAGGATATTCTGTGAATATTTCAGGCGTGCCATCACATAGTATAATTAAAGAACGTCATATCATATATATTATTTCAGTAGTATGGATCCCTCCTGCAGCGTTCACAAGCGACCGTTCGTGACAAATGAGCATTCAAATGAAAGAGAATATACATTAGCAGTGACGAATTCCACTCTAATTTCATAAATATCTATAATTTCTCTAAAAAATGGCTTTTAAAAATGTACGAAGTGTGCGATTCGCAGATTCTGTTATTGTAGGAATATAGTTCCATAATTGCTGTCCACTTCACATTTTGGCCGCAGTGACGCCTGTTTTATGTCAATTTAACATTCTGAGGTATTTTCTTTATCATTTTGCATGGACTTCAGAATCAGTAAATCAAAGGAATAAGTAGACTACTCAAATCGTATAATTTCATAAATATCGAATAACCGGTGAGTGTTAGGATGATCCAATTTTCAGTGATGGCCTTCTTAAGTTAGGGAACGTACAACTTGGAATTCTATCTGAAATGCAAATAGTGTTGTATAATCTTTTGGTTGAAATAAAACCACAACCACCTTTCCCCTTAAGTCACTCATTATAAACCTATTGGGGAAAGTGTGGTCTATGAACATGCGAGATATCTCGCACGGGTCCGCTAGTTTATATCTAATTTAAAGACTTCACACAATTATGGGCTGTCCCACTGGACAAAATGTAATGCATGCAATGTAATCGTCGTTGGCACACTCAAACAAGAAGTTCCGTGACGAACTAAAGAGCCTACTTTTCTTAAAATTTAAGATTCATGCCAATGATTAATCTATATGGATCTATCTAGAATAATAACTAAATTAAGTTGGTAATATCGAAATTTCTAATTAGTTCGAAATACTGTATACCTGGCGTAATGTAGCCTAATAGAGAACTACAGTTGGCAGCCCTGGTGACTGAATATATTCTTAGTTCCATCTCTTAAGGTACAGAACACAAAATTTGGTTGAAGTCCAATGGATAGCATGGACGTTACATGCAGTTAAACATCGGATCTAACAGCGCGCGTAAAATCATGTTGGCAACAATGACATATATGTATTGGTCAGAAATAATCTGAAATAATATGATCTATTGTTGTGTCCATTTTGAATGAAATCCATTGGTTGGTATAGAAGTTACATGCATTTAAAAATTGGACATATCAGCAGGCTTACAATCATGTTGGCGGCACTGGCGTAGGCCTATATTAGTTATTCCAAATTAATCTAGAATGCCAGGCACTATACGTGTGCATAGTTTAAAGCTGTCAGCTTGCACACTTTCTGATATATGGGTATTTGGGTTTAAAAAATGAGAGCATTTATTAACAGTTGGCAGCCCTGGTGGCTCTTAAGAATATGCACAGTCATATTTGTTTATCTATGCATAGCACATACGAAATTTGGTTGAAATCCAATTGATAGTGTAGAAGTTATATGCATTTAAAATTTGGGCCTATCAGCAGGCTTATAATCATTTTGGCAACACTGCCATATATGGCCTCCTGGAAATTAAACTGCAATATTATTATCTATAC
The DNA here is from genome assembly GCA_946902985.2 of Meconema thalassinum. NCBI lineage: Eukaryota > Metazoa > Arthropoda > Insecta > Orthoptera > Tettigoniidae > Meconema > Meconema thalassinum. The sequence goes on from OX336389.2 coordinate 74,189,932, forward strand.
GTGTGCCAATTTTGAAATAGCTCCCATTCATACCTTCCAAGATATCCGACATGGAGCTCAAATTTCAATTGCGATTTTTCAGCAGTTGGAAGCACTGACATCATTTTCAAATATCGCCGTGAGATATTCAGGTATAGATCTTTATTCCTACCAAATTTTGTTTCGATTGCTCCAGCCGTTTAGGAGTTGATAGGGGGGGGGGGCACACACACAGCCAGACAGACCGACAGACAGACAGACACACAATTGCCCGATCTCATAAGTCTACTTTTTCCTCATTTTTGCAAAATGTGAAAAGTAGGCTGAGAATCAGTACAACCTAACTGCCATACTTATTGTCGGCATTAGGATGATATGGGGCTAAAAACATTGTATGGGGGAGGAAAGAAAATGCGGGGATTGGAATGAATACGTATGTTACGACTGTCAGTTGTAGCTCTTCTGTCAGTCAACACGAACTTGCCCAATGACTGGGTGGGTGCAATGTACATATTGTAAGTACATAGGCTATTATTCGTGGAAAAAGTATATGTATTACTGTAGTTATGATCACTATTATAATGGGTCAATTTTCGAAAATTTTGACTCATTATCATAGTGATGATAACTAATACATGTATGTTTTCCAGTAGTGTTATTCACTTATTGTTCATAATTACTATATATTATATACATTGTGCTTCCGCCCAGCCTTTGGGCAAATTCGTGTTGACCGACTAAAGAGCTAGAACTGACAGTTTGTATTGGCTACTCTGGAAAAATGGCTTCAAAACTTTACGTTATGTAAGTTATGATATAATGGAAAAGAAATCGAAATTATCTATATATATAAAGCACAAAGTTTGTCTGTCTGTCTGTCTGTCTGTTATGTATACAAATCTACACCGTTTCACCGATCTGAACCAAAATTTGTATACTTACCCTTTGGAACCCTGCGGGTAACCCCGTCAACATTAAATTTCGGACAGACCACCCCATGCCCTGCATTTAGGCCCTTTTGCACAAATCTACACCGTTTCACCGATCTGAACCAAAAGTTGTATATTTAACCTTTGGAACCCTGCGAGTAACACTGTCCACTTGAAATTTCGGACAGACCACCCCATTCCCTGCATTTAGGCCCTTTGGTCCAAATCCACACCGTTTCACTGATCTCAACCAAAATTTGTATATTTACCCTTTGGAACCCTGCGAGTACCACTGACCACTTAAAATTTCGGACAGACCACCCCATTCCCTGCATTTAGGCCCTTTGGTCCAAATCTACACCGTTTCACCGATCAGAACCAAAATTCGTATTCTTACCCTTTGGTGCCCTGCGAGTAACACTGTCTGCTTGAAATTGCGGACAGACCACTCCATTCCCTGCATTTAGGCCCTTTGGCCCAAATCTATACCGTTTCACCGATCTCAACCAAAATTTGTATATTTACCCTATGGAACACTGCGACTAACACTGTCTGCTTGAAATTTCGGACAGACCACGCCATTCCCTGCATTTAGGCCCTTTTTGCACAAATCTACACCGTTTCACCGATCTGAACCAAAATGTGTATACTTACCCTTTGGAAACCTGCGAGTAACACTGTCTGCTTGAAATTGCGGACAGACCACTCCATTCCCTGCATTTAGGCCCTTTGGCCCAAATCTACACCGTTCCACCGATCTCAAACAAAATTTGTATATTTACCCTTTGGAACACTGCGACTAACACTGTCTGCTTTAAATTGCGGAGAGACTACTCCATCCCATGCATTTAGGCCCTTTGGCACAAATCTACACCGTTTCACCGATCTGAACCAAACTTTGTATACTTACCCTTTGGAACACTGCGAGTAACACTGTCCACTTAAAATTTCGGACAGACCACACCATTCCCTGCATTTAGGCACTTTGGCACCAATCTACACCGTTTCACCGATCAGAACCAATATTCGTAAACTTACCCTTTGGTACCCAGCGAGTAACACAGTCTGCTTGAAATTGAGGCGAGGCCACTCCATCCCTTGCATTTAGGCTGTTTGGCACAAATCTACACCGTTTCACCGATCTGACCCCAATTTTATATACTTACCCGTAGAACCCGACAAGTAACATTGTTCACTTTAAATTTCGGACAGACCACACTATTCCCTGCTTTTTGGCCCTTTGGCAGAAAACTACACCGTTTCACCGATCTCAACCAGATTTTACATAATTACCCTTTGGAACTCGACGAGTAACACTGTCCACTCGAAATTTCGGACAGACCACTCCATTTCCCGCATTAAGGCCCTTTGGCACAAATCTACATCGTTCACCGATAGAAAACAAAATGTGTATACTTACCCTTTGGAACCCGATGAGTAACACTGTCCACTTTAAAATTTGGACAGGCCACTCCATTCCCTGCATTTTGGCCCTTGGCACAAAACTACACCGTTTCACCGATCTCAACCAGATTTTACATAATTACCGTTTGGAACTCGACGAGTAACACTGTCCACTCGAAATTTCGGACAGACCACTCCATTTCCCGCATTAAGGCCCTTTGGTACAAATCTACATCGTTCACCGATCGAAAACAAAGTGAGTATACTTACCCTTTGGAACCCGATGCGTAACACTGTCCACTTGAAATTTCTGACATACCACTCCATTCCCTGCATGTAGCTCAGGAATTCCTCGGGGTTGCCAGCTTCCTAACTCACCAGTCATGAGCCCTTGAGGGTGTACCAGAAGTGGTGGGTCTACACACACCCTGCCTCTTTGAGGGCCTTGAGAAGAAGACAGGAGATATGAAAAGGAAAAGAAGGCAGACCCCTCGAAGAATGAGGGTATCAGGAAAGATGAGACAAAGCCAATTAAGGCGGGAAATTGAAAGACTCCCTAGCCCTCGGATACCCTTATACAGTCTGGGTCGGAAGAGAACAAGAGTTGACCAAGGGAGGCCGACAGGAAAGAGAACTGAAATGAGCCCGGCACCAGGAAGTAGAAGCGATGCCAGACTCAGCTGGGGTTCCGTGGTCGCCAACCCACGTCCCACAAGTTGTGAGACCCTGGGGGGGTCAGTTGTGAGAATAGCTTGCTGATTCATCGTGAGGTGACTTGAGAGTACTTTCCAGAGCCCACCGTGTTATCTCCTGCTGTCTATGCTGATGCCAGCACAGGGCCGTTGCGAAACAGTGAGTGATTCCCGGTCAATCTGTATAGGACGGGGAACCCCGAACGTGTGTCATCATATTTCGTCATCATCTGCGATCATCTCAGGTTCGTGCAGCTTGGACCTATATTCTTTGTCTTTGCCGAGCAGTACGCTCTTTCACTAGACGCATCCAGTACAGGCCTAAGTCAGAAAATAAGGTTGAGACTTTGGAAGACATCGAAGCTAGACACCTGAATTACCTATATCAGTTTTAAAATAACACCATGTTCGTTTAGTAGTCATTTTTTCATTACCTTATTATTATCATCATAAGTGCAAATGACCTAGATGTTACGCGCATCATACCAATAATCACCGCCGCATAAAGTCTTTCTCGACTGTGATTTTTAAAATATTTATTTTTGGTTGGTTGGTTCTTAAGTTTAGGGGCTGCGACAACGCGGTCATGTAGCCCCGTGTACTTTGGGTGTGTGTAGAATCTGTCTGATAACCGGTGTTAATTGTGATGACTGTATTAGTGTGTGTTATCTGTTTTTTAATTTAAGTACAAACTGCAACTTAGAATTCTTCAAATAGTTCGTACTTTTGTCGCCAAGCGCCACCGTCAACGACTACTAGCCCAAGTTCGGAACTTAGCTACTAGACGCCACTGCAGTCGGCTCTTGGCAACGGACGTAGACATCTATGAGCGTTGTTTACCTATCCAATTTAGCTTCACACAGGTGTAATTAGTGGAAGGTTCAATAACATGCCATAAATCTGACATGGGACCGCCGGCTTTACTTCCCCTCCGAAGAAAGGCATACTGACTGATTTTTAACGCTCTTAAAATATCCGACGGCTTCGGGCCGGGTTTGAACCCGCTATCTTGGGCATAGAAGCTCAGCATGCTACCAAATACGCCACCGAAGCCGCCATATAGTTACTTTTATTACAGTACATTGTGTACATTATACGTCGAAGTGTCAATTCAATACCGGTAGTAGTTTCCCTTATCATCCTCATCATAAGAGCAAATGACCTACAGTAGATGTTACGCCCATTACACCATTAATCACCACACACAATAAGTCTTCCTCGCCTGTGAATTTTGAAATATGTATTTCTATTACGGTAGTTTGTAAGTTTGACGTGTCAATTCAACAGTAGTTTTTATTATCATCCTTATCAAAAGGGCAAATGACCTAGATATTACTCCCTCATTGTCTTTGGGGGCAAATGACTTAGATTTTAAGTCCATTATATTTCTAAGGAGACCTTAAAACATTATCATCATTCCACCGGGCGAAGCCGGATACTACTGCTAGTATATTATAAAGCGAAGACAAATCAGGAGACAGGGGATTTGTGAATATACTAGGGAAAATGTAGGATAATTTAGAAATGTTTATTTAATAATAATAATAATAATATTAATACTAAACTACGTCATTATGAAACTGTTCTGAAACCAGTCGTTATGTATGCATCCCTAAATGCTAATAAAGGACTCCTGGAAGACTGGAGAAAAAAGAGCGCAAAATCGTCTGAGGTATAATGGGATCAAATTACAAGAATGGCATCCACTATAAAAAATCCAACATGTAAGTCTACAGTGAAATAGAGAAAATTTCAGAAACGATCCGTAAAAGCCGGGCGCGGTATTACGGTCATCTCAAACGAATGGACGGAAACAGGCTGACTAAACAGATTTTTCATTTCTTTGACTCCGAACCCAAAACCGCAATGCCCTCGTTTATGAATACCAAAGACGACCTCAAATTGCTGCATCTAAAACCCGACGAAGCCTTCAATAGAGATCTCTTCCGCAAAAAGATACTGACTAATGGGCTAACCCAAGACGAGACACCGAACCCGAAAAGAAGACAAGGTACCACCTGGTCAGCGGAGCTCAAGAGAATGAGGGAATTCTGGGCTCAGAGGAAAGCGAAACAAATTGCCAAGTGTAGCAAGACTTAACGTGGTCCTAGATGACCTCAACGAATTATATATAATATTAATATATAACATTAACCAATTAATAATTAATGCTATTGGTCTTACTTCCCTTTTATCTACTGCGGCTGTAGATACGTCGCGCCGGGATGCCGAAATTTTGCCCCGAGGGGGAACTTTATCGTGCCAGTAAATGTCCTGACACGGCTCCCTCACATTTGCGACCCTCTAATGCCTGTTGACTGCGCCAGGATTCAATCCTGCAAACTTTGGCGCAGCAGGCGAGAACGTTGCCGCTGAGCCACGCAGCCAGTTAGTAATTAACAATTACAAAGCTGGGTGGATTCAGGATATTTTATACGTAAGTTGGAGGTAACGGATGTGAGTGCAATGGCTGTAGGGAACTCAAAATAAATAGATAAAGACTGTGTTGGGAATGGACCGGCTGGATCAGGCTATTCGTAAGAGCCGACTCAGATGGTGAAGTCATATGATGGGAATGGGGGAGGAGAGATTACTAAGAGGTTAGTGAACTTGGCTATAGAGGGTGAGGGAAGCAGAGGTAGACCTAGGAGGCGCTGGTAAGAATCAGTGTTTAACGCGCTCAAGTTGAGGGGCGTAGAAGCAGAGGACGCTGGAGTGGTAACTGTCAATAGGAGATCATGGGCACGATTCTTTATCAAAAAGAGGCCTGGAGGCTAGACTGAACGCTGAAAGGCAAAACAGTCACACATGAAAATGAATTAATAGCAATAATAATGATAATAATAATAATAATAATAATAATACATTCGGATATAACAGCTGTAATCCATGGATCTCAGAAAATTTTATTCGGGAGGCAAGAAAATATAGAATCTGGAAATAATAATGGTTAATGGCTATTATTATTATTATTATTATTATTATTATTATTATTATTATAATAATAATTATTATTATTATTATTAGACTTGTATTATTATTTGTGTTGCTTATTTAATTTTATTAACGTCAAAATCTATGTAAATCACGTGGTTACATTGAATTTTAATATATTCGACGGTTACAAAGCCCTACCTTAAAATATTGTAGTACTGTAGTAGTTAGCTGTACTCACTTGCCAGGAAACACACCTACGTAGAGCTTTCCATTTTCATTACCCTAAATACATTTACTCATGAACCACTGTAACGTAATCTTGATTACGGTACAAATTATTATTATAATTATTAAAGTCATTGTGTAATTATTATTATTATTATTATTATTATTATTATTATTATTATTGAAATATCAAAGTTATATCGTTTTATTCACCCATTAATACCAAGGGAGGGGCCATACCATATTCACGTCATTACCATAGTCATATATAATATTGTCAAGTGTTTAGATTTAGAAACAGGGTTTTTATAGAGGTCTAGGGCTATTTTATTTGTTAAATTGTAAAGACAGGACGGGCATGGTTGGAAGAAGTTATGGACGGCGAAGCAACATATTGCAAGAAAATGTATTTCTGGAACGAAGCCAAGCTGACGGGAGACAAGGGCTTGGAGAAAGATTTGGGCGGAAAATATACATGCGCAACGAGAGGAATAGCGGGTTCTGAGTGGAATATTTGAAGGACGCGGGCCTGTATTCCCGCTCGGAGAAGATACAGCGTCGCTTGAGGACTGAGAAATGCTTGCTATAATTGGTCTGATGGGTCGCGGGCAAATTTATGCCGCGAAACATCGGGACCATTCAGAGTGTATAAAAGTCCAGCGCGACTTCAGCACTGGCGATTCTATAGATTCTATTCTGTCATTCACTTATTCGATCACGCACTCACTCATTGACTTTGTGAGTCGTAGACTCTGTCAGTCCCTCAGTAAGATGGGACTTAGTGAATTCAATTAGCCTGGTTTGTTCAAATTTGCATACCATGGTGATCAAACTCGGAAACAAGCAGCAGCAGCAACAACAACAACAACCACAACAACTAGACGAAGTACAGTTAGCAAAGTGAAAACATATGTTTTCAAAGGTCAATAAACGTGTGTTGGCGTAAGATCTCAAATTAGACAGCAAGCTGACCAACGAGATGGACTTTGAACCACAAGGCACCAGGTATGTGGACCGAGTTATTATCAACACAAAAGATCAGCGCTAGCGAGAAGACAGTCAATATTGCCCAGCAATTAGGGAATATTAATGCACATATTGTACACAGCTCGAAACCTCAGATCAAATGTTATTAATAATTTTGTTGTAAATAAACCAGTATTAGTTAAAATGTCTTGTTCATTGGGAGTTGAATATATAGGATAGTTGGAATGCAAAGAGTATCTCATAGAGCAAGTTTATTGCCCTACGCTCCGATGATAGATCTTGGCTCAAGGAAGGGAGCGGCCGTGGCTAAATAAAATTTTAATGTGTTATCTTTACGATAACTGGTGCCCAGTAAATCTAAATTAATAAAGTGTATGTCGTCTGTCTAGACAGGCCAATGCTAAATAAGAACGATGAGGTGGTTTTAAGGAGTCTTGAGTGTAATATCTGTAGAAACGTTATAAATGATCGCCCAACTTGAAGAGCGATATCCAACGAAAAATTTTGCCGTTACAAATGGCACAACCAATTTGGGGCTACGAAATATCGTACTGAAGTGAATGGATATTATGTATAAATCCAGTTTATTTCAAGTATGTTAAAGTTTAAAGTTGTTTTCATGTACGATATAAACGAGTACTCTTTGCATTCATTCCGAGTTTTTCAATAAAGAGGCATATATCAAGTTAGGAAACTACGGTTATAAATTAGGAGTGTTCTTTTGATGAGTTGTTTTTTGGGTAATGAGTAACAGGGATAATTTGGGGATTATACTTTTGAGAAACGGTAGTATTATAAGATCAGTTAAAATGTCGAAATTAGATTGCAGGGTACCAATGATGAGATGTCAAAAGTAAGCGAAAATCAGGAAACTGAGGAAAATAAACAAGACGGGGCTACAAACATCCAGATTAATGAGTGGGAGAATCCTTCCTGGCTTCGAAACCTGACGATGCTGATAACAGAACAGAGTAAGAAGCAAGAGGAACAGAACAGAAACATAGATATTAGGTTAGCTGAACAGAGTAAGAAGTTAGAGGAACAAAGTAAGAAATTTGGCGTGCGTAGTGATCAATTAGAAAAAGCAATAGATCTTAAGTTCACTGAGCATAGTAAGAAGCTAGATGAACAACGTAAGAAGTTTGATGAAGCTACAGAGAATTTCAATAGACAAATTAAAGAAGTAGGCCGAGAATTTCACAATAAGTTAGAAAACAGGATTACTGAGGTGGAGGAATCATGGTCACTTAAGGTTGACGCCAGAATGCAACAAGTGTCGGAGCGAGTTGACAAAATTGACGAGGAAGCGAAAATTAAATGTAGTAAGGTTAGGGTTGACTTAGAAGGAGAAGTCAACAGCATGAAGGTCAAGTGTGATAAAATATTGCTAAAATAGGTAATTTAGAAAATAAACTAGAGAGCGATAATCAAGAAATTAAGGAAGAGGTTAACAGTAAATTTAACAGTATCAGTGAACAAGTAGCGAGTAAAACAGATAAAATGGAGGAGAAATTTCAGAGATGTCAGAAGCAAATAGCAACAAATAGCGGTAATGTACAATTAGGAAATTTAAGTAGATTTCTAACTAAAGAGGCAGATTTGCCAGTATTCACAGGCAAGGCATATAACCCAATGGAATTCTTAAAAACAGTAGAAAAGAAGTTCGCTAAAGATTTAGAAGAGGGGATAGTTCAATGGGAACAAGTACTTGAGATGCTAGATAAATCCTTTGTTAGGGATTTAAGGTCATGGTTCAGTGTGTATAAATACCAGATGACTAGTTTTAGAAAATTTAAAGAGAAGTTCATAGCCAAGTACTGGAATGAAAATGTGCAAGAAAGAGAAAGATGTAACATTATTTTTGGAAAGTACCAAAGGAGAGATGGTGTTTCGTACACAGAGTATTTCTTAGCGCATGTACTTATATGCCAGAATTTAGAAGGTTTAGAGACTGAATCACACTTAATTAAAACATTATTAAGGCATTTTCCAGATATAATTAAAGAAGCATTCTTCATGCAGAATATTACTACTATTGACGGATTCGAGAAGCTATTGGAAAACTTTGACTCTCTTGAAAATAGTAGGACCGAACGCAAGCCAATAAGTAGAGGAGATAATTTCGTGCTAAGTGAGAGAGAGAGGGGAAGAGAACAAGGTAGGAATGCGAATTACGAAAGACGACTTGACAATGGGGGACGCACAGCAAATACGAGGAACGAGAGTTTGAACAGAGTAGGGGGAGGTACTAGGCCAGACAGACGTACAGGTCAACAACAACAACAACAACAATCTACACCAGGGGCAGGTAGGCCTAATTTAAACGAATAACGGGTTGCAGTGAGGTCAACAGACAGCCCGAAGTGATTGCAGTTCAATGTCCTAGGAATATTGAGTATTTAGGAGATTTTAATATAGATGTTAGAGAAGAACTGCTTTATGACCTAAATGGTGGAAATTTAGACAATGTTGAGAATGAGATTATGTCACCAGTAATTAAACTTAATGTGTGGGGTAAAGAAGTTGATGTTTTATTGGACAGTGGAAGCGAAAACTCTTGTATAAATTTAAGATTTTTGGAAGATGTAATGAGAGAAGGTATTCATGTTGATATAATTCCAGTTAAGTCCACTTTCATTGTCACAGCTGTAGGTAGTAGGTCTCAGAAAATATCTAAGCAAGTCGCAGTTCCAATTAACATTAGTGAGTTAGTTAAATTTCAGCCCTGTTTGGCAGTTCCAAATTTAGTATATCCGGTGATTCTCGGTGCGGAATGGTTATCATTATATCAAGTTAAATTAGATTTTCATTTTGGCAGGATATGTTTATTTTGGCAGGATAAAGAAGTTCAGGTTACGTATAAGGTGTCTAAGACTGACAAACAGATGAAAGTGTGTATGTTTGAGGAAGAAAGCAACGTGGTTGTGAGTGATGAGTTTCCTGAAGTAAATGAGGTAGACCGCGGAGATGCTAGTGAGAGCAAAGTTTTTAAGGTGTGTCAGGTTGCAATGGAGTCTGAACTTGAGAGTAAGATCCATGATGCATTGTCACAGTGTAAGCTGGATGATGAGCAAGGTCATCAGTTACATGAGGTATTAATAAAATATAAGGAAATTTTCAGCACAAAACCCGGAGCAATACACTTATATGAGCATAGTTTTGTCGTTAAAGACACAAGTAGTTTCGTAGGGCCTAGGTATCCTGTCGCAACTAAATATATGAAAGCCGTCGAAGAACAGATAGAATTAATGTTGGAAAACGACATAATTGAGCCTTCAGCTAGCCATTGTTTAAATCCATTAGTTGTAGTAGCCAAGAAAGACAATTCAGTGAGACTATGCATAGACGGCAGAATGTTAAATACTAGGGTCGAAAACGACCAGCTGAGAACTGAAGCAGTGGAGGATTTAGTTCAACGTTTTCAGGGGAGGAAGTGGTTCTCAACAGTAGATTTTAGTAGTAGTTGCACAACGTTAGTGAGGAAATTAGGTAGGACACTAGGTAGTTATTTCAGGTATGTATTGTTGACTCATGTGATGTTATCGAGACTAGTCAGTGTTTTGTTGAGAGGTAGGAAGTACATGGAAGTTTGTAGCAACGATCGTTACGTAAGCCGTTGCCATCTTGTGCATTGGAAGGGAAAATATCAAAGCTGTTTTTATTGTTTACTGGACCTTATGTCGTTTCCAAGAGGAGAGGAAAGAATGCCTACTTATTGAAAGATCAGGAAAATTGTGTCATAGGTACATATAACATTTACAATCTGAGGAAATATCATAGAAAAGAGCAAGTGCAGCAAGAAGGGAAGACTGCCGTGTGTTTATAGTTAGAGTCGTGTCGTGGCTCAAAGGAATTGGTGGAAATGAGATGAATCACTTGTGTTGCGTGAAAAAAGAAGCAATATTGTACAATACCCAAGGGGTATGCACCCCTTAGAGATCATCCCCCCCATCATCTGTCTAAATCTCATAAAAGGCAACCCTTTAAAAGCCTACCCAATATCCATCAATACTATAAGGGCAGCTGGCTACTCCATAAAGCAGCTCAACCCTTGCGTAATTATGACACACAGCGACATACTACAAACTGGTTCAACTATGCCACAACGCGCTGACAGAACAGAGGCTAAAGGTATAAAAGGTGCCTTAAGTGGGTCACGAGGATATCTCCATCACCAGTGCTTCGACGAGACAGCCGGAGGCTAACGACAGTGTCAACCGAGGTGAGTCAGTCAGTCAGTGTTCAGAATCCTACTTTTGTAACCTAACACCCACAGTTTGTACTCACATTATAACATCACAAGATCCCTTAAAAGGGACTAACAGTTACTCATTGCTGACCAATAAACACTTGGTCAGTCTCTTACACTTGCATTACTGATCTACACTCTTCTTCACGTCCCCACGTCCTTCCTTACTCCCGTCACAGTCGGACGTGACACACCGTAGTAATAACGCCAACTCAGACGTCCTTGTATTCCTCACAGCGGCTAGCGTGCTCAATTGAAGCGCGTGCCGAACCGCTGACACTAGCAAGGTGATTATATAATAAGTAGCCGGCTGGGCGACTAGTACACCGACCCGCGTGCTAAGGCTACATCCCTTAAACCACATTTACAGTCTTTATAGGAACGCCCCCTAGTTCCTAGCACACCACAACACACTACACTGGTCAGCTTGCCCTGTCAAGGGGAGCTACCCTTATTTAGGCACAAACTCATAAATTAGTACAGCAACTCTCCCTTTTAGATCCACCCCCAAATAAGGGATCTAAAACACTGGTGGAGGCGCCGGGTCCTACGCATAGAGAAAAGGGACTCAACCAACGAGCCCTCGTAGGTAAAACGACCCCTTCCGTACCGCAAAAAGCCAAGCAAATTAGTGAGAAAATTTTTTCCCCCAAATAAAAAGCACCATTTTTTTTTGAGTGCTCCAAACTAGCTACACAGGGGAAATTCTTAACAAACCAACCCCCCAGCCCCATACAGAATCAGAGAAATATAAGAATACACTGTCAAAACACGCACAGATTTTTTTTTTATTATTTTTTCACATACACTCCATTCAACATGGCCCCCCTATACCGCCTAGCTGTGCTAAGGAGCATTGGGGAGTACCAGGAATTAATTGCCTGGCATAGAGTTTTTGAAACTAGGCAGGACTACCTCAGAAGGTTTCAGCAGCTCCTGCACGCCCAGTACATGCGGATCATAAGAGCCCTTGTCCGGCCACTCCGCAGTGCTAAGAATCGCAAGATTCGAGCGAAAATCCCCACCCTCCGCACACAAATCATAAAAGCACACTGGCAACTACACTGTCGACACGAGTTTATGTTCCAACAATGGGAAACACTCATCACGGAACACAGACGGATAGGGACTCAGGACACCAAAGTCGCTGAACAGGCCATATGCCTCAATAGGCAGTACACCCAAATTTGGGACGAATACCGTGAACTCCAAACCAACAAGGCCATTTTTGAGTTCATGGTAGGGCCACCAGCCCAGCCGAGAGAGGACATAAGCGTAGATACGCTAACTCGACAATTTGCGAGGATGTCCCTCTCGCCACGTACTGCCACAGAATGGAAGGAGTTCGCCGTGGCCACAGTCCGGGAGACGGCCAGGTTAGGCTCCAACATACTAAAGAATACATCCTACACAGACACACGTCCTTCAGCTCCGGATCGGAAGGCAATTTTGCCAAGCCGAGGGGAAGAGCCTAGAACAATCCCCTCGGACCGGATGAACGAGAGGGAGTTGAAGCCAGGACCTTCAATCACACATAATACGACAGAGGGACAACAGGAGGTAACCTCGTCATGGGCTGACGACGTAGAGCCTGACCTACCACATATAAAGCCTACATACACTCACACAGATAGGCTAACACAGTGGCAGGAGTCTGCCGTGGCCACGGGCCAGAAAGCGGACAGGCTACACGACACCACATTGGCAGGACAAAAACAGGCACTTAAGCGGCCCTCACCGCCAGTTCAAAGGGCAAATTTGCCAGAACGGAGGCGAACACCGGCATTAGTCCCTCAGGATGCACGGTACACGCACATACAGATTAAACAGGCATTACCATACAATACACGGGGATTAGGAAAGGTATTATTACCCACCCCACAAAACCTCGCAGTCAAACATACATACACTCCCGCAAAATCTGCTAAGATAGCGCCAAGCGCAATAACGCCCTTAAATACAGGTACATTTAAACCTAGAAACACGTGCTACGGTGGAAGTAGGGCAAGGCTTACTTTGCTAGAAATTCCGCCGGAAAACAGCAAAGAAACACCTCAATGGATTTCAGAGGCCTATAATATCGTAACAGGGCAAAACCCTTCACCTTTCTGAGCACTGAAGCTCGAAAGACGATAACGACTTCCACCAAGGCCAAAGAAATAAAATAACATCACTTCCCCCATCATAAATGGCCACACAAGTTCTTTCACGCGGGAGATATCAGAAAATAGACCGACAATTACATAGTAAACATAAACTGCGCATTTTTTTTTCTTTCTCGTATTTTATGTATATACAGGGCAACATGGCCAAATTAGAAGTGAGTAATTTTAAATTCTTCTGTGTTTTTTTTTTGGGAACCATGGCATCTTTCTATTAGGCCATCACTAAGCCAAGTGAAAGCCCATCAGGCTCAAGGCCGGAAAGAGATATTTTGAACACAACTTAGGCATAAAATCACAGCATAGAGCTTAAGGGAGTCTTTCTAAGTAGAAATGACTAGACGTTCTACGTTATGGTTCCACAGTTTGACAGATTCTCTTGTTGCGGGCGAAAACCGTAAGCATGGCAAGAATTAAGAATCTCAAACTAGTTTCAAAAAAAAAAAAAAAATTTTTGGGAGGTGTGCTTTAACCAACTAAAAAGCCCAATTGCACACCGGGATGAGACACTGTCATTTTGGTGAGTTACAATTACTTTGATAGGCAGGTTTGACTCCCACAGTGCACTGGCTTTGCTCGTGACGTGGATACAAGGGTATCAGTTACGTCTGGCAATGGCCTTCCTAAGGTGTACTAGACAGTGTCGGTAGATTCCCCTGAGACGTAACCAGATTACGGGAGTACTCACGTTACCAAAATGGTAAATACTACACTCAGGTCCCAATCACCATTTTTTTTCAAAAACATAGTGCTCACGACATAATTTTTAGAGACTAACGCCACCTACTATCATTTTCTTTCAATGTGCTCTCTTAATGCAGAGCGGGGCATAAATAATTTTTTTTTGTTTCACACATTTAGCCCAAGAAAGAAAAATGGCCAAATAAACTATATATATATTTTATACATAGGTATACATAACACAACACTCGGGGACACAAGTGTAGTCAATGGAAGGTTCTTTTGCAGGCGGCCAATGCATATGAGATTTCCGAAGTGAAATGCCATGGCCTGTGGTTTGGATTCCAAGTAAAACGGAAATCCCGTGGCACATGATCTCTAGAAATGGTCACGTTAAACCACAAAATTCCCCTCTTGCCTTTTTATAATGCGAAGAGCACTAACAGAAAAGCAGGCTGATTAAGAACACATGTTCGGATACACAGCGTTATCGGAACAAATAAACAAGCGAGCGCGCAAGACATTGCAACCCGACACCCTCATACTCAGCAGTAAAGCAGACCTCAATGATAAACTGCGAGCCTTACAGACGACAGTTCCCAAAGCACACTGCACGGAATCATTCATAGCCAACCTAAGAACCCTATATCTTCAAAATTTACACTACGAGGAGAGGGCAAAAATAAGCAAACTCCTCGCAGGAAGGTATACTAGGGGTTGCGCATAGAAAAACACACAGCCCATTTGCCATAGTGTAGGCGGCACAGAAATGGCCACCAAATCTTTACAGACAACCGGCTTCGAACCCATGTCCACACACAAAAACCTCGTACCGAAAACTAACTAAACAACGGTATTTTCGGTACGAGAAACACAAACAAAATACAGACAGAATGCCCGCAGAACATGAACAACGCAGACATATAACACAGAGAATTACATAGAACACGGGTTCGAACCCCAGAGAAATACACTTGACAGGGAAAATGGACTTTTCAGACAGAGACATATAACTTTCGTAAGACAACGGTCTTACGGAATAATGGCCACACAACGGCAATAGTAGCAGGGCGGATTACCACATCGGGCCGCCAGGAATTTAACACAATGACCACACTGGCATACGTGCAGAAAAACACGCAACAGTGGTTAACCTACATAAAATCCCGGCCTGAAGTTACACACACAAACTGATGACTTGCAGACTTAGCCACTTTGCAACACTGTCGATGACAAAACGCGATTGTGTAGTGGCAGTGACCATGAATAAACAAATGCAGAACAATCATAACACTATACATTTTTCAACACTGCGAAAGCATTTATCAACAAGCAGACGTCACAGACCAAAACTTGTCGCAGGCCCAGAGTAGCACGTTCGTAAAGACGTTGGCAGGCCACGGGCGCTTCCTACCCATACACAATATACACAGTAGGACTTAGCCCTACAGCAGACCAGGCGTCCGCGTGGTGTAGCGGAGCGTAGTCACACACACACACACAAACGCGCTCACCAATCAGGGGCGAACATAGGGACTTTGAGGACACGGGACCTCCCCTTAACAACTTCTTTTTGCGACCCTAGTCCCGAAACAAATCATTCCAGGCGACTAGGACTTAGCCCTATAACGGACCAGAGTAGGTCGTGAAGCTTCGCTATCCCAAAGCGCGGATAGAAAACCAACATGGACCAAGGGAGGATGACAAGAGAACATGCTAACAGCGTCCCACTCTACTCCCTTCCCATAACCTTTTCACGTCCAAACATAAACAACGCAGACACATGAACACAACCAGAACAGATACACTACACTACAAAGTATACATAAGGGTTGGTAAACTTCATGTGTTTACAGAAAGGGCATGCTACGCCTTGAGCCCCACCGCTAGCACCTGAATGAGAGGGGTGCATCGGCCAACACCAACTAAGCGTAATGCACATCTCCATATGAGAGATGAGGCCATAAGTAATAAATACTAACCATTTTTTTTTAAATTTAAATCATCCCGCATGAGAGGGAAATATATTAGTATTATGCCTCAACCTACACCTATCCATACATGAGTGCAAACGCCTCATATCCAGACGCATGCATGTACATCCCATCCATTCACCAGGGGATATTGATAACAGACCGGCATGGATTTTTATTTTATTTTTTGCAACCCCGGGAATTACCTGCCCCGTTCCACTCACTGTAGGAGCATCCCAGCACAAAAACCGGTTCCAGGCCGCCACTAACGCGGAATTCGGAAGTGCGCAACCTCCTCCTACCCTGCTTTAACCCACTCTACAGATAACTACCCCCAGATCACAATAACAGGGTACCTGACGCCACAGACCCTACTAACACCTCCATCAAGGTTAAAAAAAAGAGCATTATCGCTGGAGAAGCTGATATAGCACAGGTAGCCTAAAGTAGTCTACGTATGTAGAGGTTTTACCAGCCCACCACACTGGAAGTATTTTACATTTGACACTTTTTACACAGGTTACACCTATATTTAAAAAAAAAAGGGAATCTGAAACACCCTGGCTGATGATACCGGCGTTAGCCAAAGGTCAAAAGCACAACACTAGGTGCAGAGCTGGGGAAGGCGATGTGGACCCTTACCCCAGTTGGCTCATCAAATTACTGACGACTAGACCAAATAGACGAACCACGTAAGGTCAAAGCATTCGCGGCCTGGTCGGGCAAGCTCTGGAATCCTAGGTGCGCATAAACCGCCCCTGGGAGGAAGGGATGCTAAACCCACTTTGAGCCACGGTCGTCGAAGCCAAGACCTGCAGGGAGACTTTCTGAGAATGGCGGGAGAAATAGCTCACTCCGCGTCGGCCTCGGGAGCTATCCCTAGAGACGACCCCATTATGACTAGACTGCTAGCTAAGTTTAAATTTAAGTAGGCAAGGCTTCCATGGCGGGAAGCAAAACTCCTGTGCGTTGGAGCATACTACGGCGGCCCATAGAGGCATATTTATATATCAATGCGAAAATGCATACTACGGCGGCCCATAGAGGCATATTTATATATCAATGCGAAAATGCATACTACGGCGGCCCATAGAGGCAACTTTATATATCAATGCGAAAATGCATACTACGGCGGCCCATAGAGGCATATTTATATATCAATGCGAAAATGCATACTACGGCGGCCCATAGAGGCAACTTTATATATCAATGCGAAAATGCATACTACGGCGGCCCATAGAGGCAACTTTATATATCAATGCGAAAATGCATACTACGGCGGCCCATAGAGGCAAATATCACTGCGAAAGCAGATTGCGACGGCCGATTAAGGCGGAGAGGATATTATGCCATTGGACCACACTGTCCAATGCCCACATAAATGACGACGCATCGGGCAGTCAGAGGGCATTAAGAGATGGGGCATTGCGCGCCCCTCACAGGAGCCAAGTGGGCGGCTCACCTACGACTAATCGGAACGGCAAAACGAGCACGACAAGGAAGTTACAGCGGGCGGAACGGTTAGCTTAGTGGCACCGTAAGCCGCCCGCGGATAGATTAATCCTAGTAATAGACGTCGACACTAGACTTAAGGGGACGGAATCTAGCGACCCTAGAGACAACCGGTGTTTCTGGGGCTCGTGCGGGTGGTGATCTGGGGATTTAATTGCCCCAGGCGATCGTCCTAGGCCAAATTTAGTTATAGACGGTTGCATTTGACACGCAACCTAGGATTAAGCAAATTTAATGAACACTGTTGCAATTCAGCACAGCATCTTTCGGCAATAGATTAAGGCAACCCTCTCGGCTTAGATGTAGTTTTTTTTTATATATACCATAAGTAGAATAAGTAGTATAAGAGAACGCCGTTCGGCGCCTGATGACCCACAAATCCGTCATCAGGGTAAGTCCGATAACTCGTGATAAGTTATTATAATGTAGCATAGTCTTACATTTAAGACAATTTTTTTTAATACATATATTGGGGTAAAATTTCGGCGCCTGGCGGCCCAAATTCGTTGCCAGGGTAAGCCCAATACTACAACACATTAGGAAATGACGTCACGGCACCATATAGGGTAAGCCCGGCCATATATTGAGTAATAATAACCATGCCATTCTTTTCACAGGTAAAAAGGGGCTTCAGACTGTGGCAACGCTGCCACAGGAAGCGGCATATGGAATAGGGAATTTCAATGTTTTGTTAACCTCTCCATTTTTTTTTTTGCAGGCATTGTCACCTAGAATATGACACGTGTAATTATGATTTTGCTGCCAGATAGCAGCAACATGCTATTTAATGCCCCCTTATTGTAGTATTATACCTGTGCATACTAACCTCCATTTAACATTCATTCTCACTTACACACTCACTACATTTTTTTTACAGCTACACGTCAATAATCTGCACAGCGGGAATGATGCCTGTGGGGCATCAAGCTTGCTGGCAGATCTGCATAAAACAAAAACACTTGAAGCGTCAAAATGCGACGCAGCTTACGGCGATGAGGGCGCAACCGGCATGTGGCGGCGACCCTCATGGCCAAGTGTGCAAGCATTCACCCACAGAGGATGCTTCACAGACTAGGTATTAAGAATACACTGCAAGCGGTACGACCACTCAACCGTGCCAAGAGGTGGCCGTATAGGATCAGCCGTGATACGGCAAGCGTACGTACAAACAGGTAGCGTGCACGCGAGGATCCAAACAAAAACTAGAATTATAAGGGTTTAGCGCGCTTAAGTAGACATAAGGTCATTGTAGTTCATAATTTTAAAGAGTAAACTACATACATATTCATGCGCCCACGGGCAATTATTCCAATTGAAATTCCTAAATGTCAGCATCGCAACATGATACATTAAACTCTATATATATTTTTGTCTGTTTATCAAGTTCACGTGTACACGATGTCTATATTTTTGTTTTGTTTTGTTTCGTTTGCTAAGGTAACACGTAACCAATGTCTGTGAATTGTTTTCTTTCATTTTTCTCTCTTCTAACTTCCCCATTTGTCAGGGTGTTCCGTTTTATCCCACACCAATAAATACATTTTAAATATTTCCTTTAAATTATACCCTGGAACACCCATTTTTTTCTATTCTCTCCTATCTTCTTTATTGCAGGGAGCACTTTTTCCCCAAGATAGGGCGGACGACGCAATCATCCGGTCGGCCCTGGGTTTTTCCTCCCTGCACAACTATGTAACCATGTATAACCATGTTTTTTTTTCTTTTTTATGCCGACAACGGCAATGGCGATTGTGCCTCAATAGCAATTATTTTCTTTATTCAACAATGTTAATGCACATTTCACCATGCAATGTAAAATTTATATACATATATATCTATGTACACCCCATAACCCTCCCCTCTGAACACGGGCTGACCGCACACCTACACTTCTGCACGACGACACCCGTTCCATACGACGACGCTTACGACGCCACCACCAGAAGAGACGAGGGGGATTCAAAAACTACTACGACAACATCCCAACCCCAAGTGCCCTTCCCGGTCGCGAGGACGCGACCAAATGGAGGAAGAGGCTTGTACAATACCCAAGGGGTATGCACCCCTTAGAGATCATCCCCCCCATCATCTGTCTAAATCTCATAAAAGGCAACCCTTTAAAAGCCTACCCAATATCCATCAATACTATAAGGGCAGCTGGCTACTCCATAAAGCAGCTCAACCCTTGCGTAATTATGACACACAGCGACATACTACAAACTGGTTCAACTATGCCACAACGCGCTGACAGAACAGAGGCTAAAGGTATAAAAGGTGCCTTAAGTGGGTCACGAGGATATCTCCATCACCAGTGCTTCGACGAGACAGCCGGAGGCTAACGACAGTGTCAACCGAGGTGAGTCAGTCAGTCAGTGTTCAGAATCCTACTTTTGTAACCTAACACCCACAGTTTGTACTCACATTATAACATCACAAGATCCCTTAAAAGGGACTAACAGTTACTCATTGCTGACCAATAAACACTTGGTCAGTCTCTTACACTTGCATTACTGATCTACACTCTTCTTCACGTCCCCACGTCCTTCCTTACTCCCGTCACAGTCGGACGTGACACACCGTAGTAATAACGCCAACTCAGACGTCCTTGTATTCCTCACAGCGGCTAGCGTGCTCAATTGAAGCGCGTGCCGAACCGCTGACACTAGCAAGGTGATTATATAATAAGTAGCCGGCTGGGCGACTAGTACACCGACCCGCGTGCTAAGGCTACATCCCTTAAACCACATTTACAGTCTTTATAGGAACGCCCCCTAGTTCCTAGCACACCACAACACACTACACTGGTCAGCTTGCCCTGTCAAGGGGAGCTACCCTTATTTAGGCACAAACTCATAAATTAGTACAGCAACTCTCCCTTTTAGATCCACCCCCAAATAAGGGATCTAAAACAATATATTGCGTTCTGTTATTGTAAGGGACTACAAGAACAAATGTAGCATGTAAATCCTGTATGACTGCACAGGACAATCAGAATGTTTAATTTAACATTGCAAGAAGAGTGCAGATCAATCAAGGAAAATGTAAAGGGTATAATCATTATGTATGTATTTGAAGGGCCATATATGTGTATTCAGTGTATTTCCTGTTAAGTTTTAAAGGGAAGATTTGTGATTTCATCATTCATTATATTCTTTATGAAACCATGGGGACGTTTTGTAACGTAATTTTGATTGCGGTACAATTTATTATTATTATTATTATTATTAAAGTCATTGTGTAATTATTATTATTATTATTATTGAAATATCAAAGTTATATCGTTTTATTCACCCATTAATATCAAGGGAGGGGCCATACCATATTCACGTCATTACCATAATCATATATAATATTGTCAAGTGTTTAGATTTAGAAACAGGGTTTTTATAGAGGTCTAGGGCTGTTTTATTAGTTAAATTGTAAAGGCAGGACGGGCATGGTTGGAAGAAGTTATGGACGGTGAAGCAACATATTGCAAGAAAATGTATTTCTGGAACGAAGCCAAACTGACGGGAGACAAGGGCTTGGAGAAAGATTTGGGCGGAAAATATACATGCGCAACGAGAGGAACAGCGGGTCCTGAGTGGAATATTTGAAGGACGCGGGCCTGTATTCCCGCTCGGAGAAGATACAGCGTCGCTTGAGGACTGAGAAATGCTTTGCTATAATTGGTCTGATGGGTCGCGGGCAAATTTATGCCACGAAACATCGGGACCATTCAGAGTGTATAAAAGCCCAGCGCGACTTCAGCACTGGCGATTCTATAGATTTTATTCTGTCATTTACTTATTCGATCACGCACTCACTCATTGACTTTGTGAGTCGTAGACTCTGTCAGTCCCTCAGAAACAAGCAGCAGCAGCAACAACAACAACAACCACAACAACTAGACGAAGTACAGTTAGCAAAGTGAAAACATGTGTTTTCAAAGGTCAATAAACGTGTGTTGGCGTAAGATCTCAAATTAGACGGCAAGCAGACCAAAGAGATGGACTTTGAACCACAAGGCACCCGGTATGTGGACCGAGTTATTATCAACACAGAAGATCAGCGCTAGCGAGAAGACAGTCAATATTGCCCAGCAATTAGGGAATATTAATGCACATATTGTACACAGCTCGAAACCTCAGATCAAATGTTATTAATAATTTTGTTGTAAATAAACCAGTATCAGTTAAAATGTCTTGTTCATTGGGAGTTGAATATATAGGATAGTTGGAATGCAAAGAGTATCTCATAGAGCAAGTTTATTGCCCTACGCTCCGATGATAGATCTTGGCTCAAGGAAGGGAGCGGCCGTGGCTAAATAAAATTTTAATGTGTTATCTTTACGATAACTGGCGCCCAGTAAATCTAAATTAATAAAGTGTATGTCGTCTGTCTAGACAGGCCAATGCTAAATAAGAACGATGAGGTGGTTTTAAGGAGTCTTGAGTGTAATATCTGTAGAAACATTATAAATGATCGCCCAACTTGATGAGCGATATCCAACGACAAATTTAGCCGTTACAAATGGCACAACCAATGTGGGGCTACGAAATATCGTACTGAAGTGAATGGATATTATGTATAAATCCAGTTTATTTCAAGTATGTTAAAGTTTAAAGTTGTTTTCATGTACGATATAAACGAGTACTCTTTGCATTCATTCCGAGTTTTTCAATAAAGAGGCATATATCAAGTTAGGGAACTACGGTTATAAATTAGGAGTGTTCTTTTGATGAGTTGTTTTTTGGGTAATGAGTAACAGGGATAATTTGGGGAATATACATTTGAGAAACCGTAGTATTATAAGATCAGTTAAAATGTCGAAATTAGATGTGCAGGGTACCAATTATGAGGTGTCAAAAGTAAGCGAAAATCAGGAAACTGAGGAAAATAAACAAGACGGGGCTACAAACATCCAGATTAATGAGGGGGAGAATCCTTCCTGGCTTCGAAACCTGACGATGCTGATAACAGAACAGAGTAAGAAGCAAGAAGAACAGAACAGAAACATAGATATTAAGTTAGCTGAACAGAGTAAGAAGTAAGAGGAACAAAGTAAGAAATTTGACGTGCGTAGTGATCAATTAGGAAAAGCAATAGATCTTAAGTTCACTGAGCATAGTAAGAAGCTAGATGAACAACGTAAGAAGTTTGATGAAGCTACAGAGAATTTCAATAGACAAATTAAAGAAGTAGGCCGAGAATTTCACAATAAGTTAGAAAACAGGATTACTGAGGTGGAGGAATCATGGTCACTTAAGGTTGACGCCAGAATGCAACAAGTGTCGGAGCGAGTTGACAAAATTGACGAGGAAGTGAAAATTAAATGTAGTAAGGTAAGGGTTGACTTAGAAGGAGAAGTCAACAGCATGAAGGTCAAGTGTGATAATAATATTGCTAAAATAGGTAATTTAGAAAATAAACTAGAGAGCGATAATCAAGAAATTAGGGAAGAGGTTAACAGTAAATTTAACAGTATCAGTGAACAAGTAGCGAGTAAAACAGATAAAATGGAGAAGAAATTTCAGAGATGTCAGAAGCAAATAGCAACAAATAGTGGTAATGTACAATTAGGAAATTTAAGTAGATTTCTAACTAAAGAGGCAGATTTGCCAGTATTCACAGGCAAGGCATATAACCCAATGGAATTCTTAAAAACAGTAGAAAAGAAGTTCGCTAAAGATTTAGAAGAGGGGATCGTTCAATGGGAACAAGTACTTGAGATGCTAGGTAAATCCTTTGTTAGGGATTTAAGGTCATGGTTCAGTGTGTATAAATACCAGATGACTAGTTTTAGAAAATTTAAAGAGAAGTTCATAGCCAAGTACTGGAATGAAAATGTGCAAGAAAGAGAAAGATGTAACATTATTTTTGGAAAGTACCAAAGGAGAGATGGTGTTTCGTACACAGAGTATTTCTTAGCGCATGTACTTATATGCCAGAATTTAGAAGGTTTAGAGACTGAATCACAGGTAATTAACACATTATTGAGGCATTTTCCAGATATAATTAAAGAAGCATTCTTCATGCAGAATATTACTACTATTGACGGATTCGAGAAGCTATTTGAAAACTTTGACTCTCTTGAAAATAGTAGGACCAAACGCAAGCCAATAAGTAGAGGAGATAATTTCGTGCTAAGTGAGAGAGAGAGGGGAAGAGAACAAGGCAGGAATGCGAATTACGAAAGACGACTTGACAATGGGGGACGCACAGCAAATACGAGGAACGAGAGTTTGAACAGAGTAGGGGGAGGTACTAGGCCAGACAGACGTACAGGTCAACAACAACAACAACAACAATCTACACCAGGGGCAGGTAGGCCTAATTTAAACGAATAACGGGTTGCAGTGAGGTCAACAGACAGCCCGAAGTGATTGCAGTTCAATGTCCTAGGAATATTGAGTATTTAGGAGATTTTAATATAGATGTTAGAGAAGAACTGCTTTATGACCTAAATGGTGGAAATTTAGACAATGTTGAGAATGAGATTATGTCACCAGTAATTAAACTTAATGTGTGGGGTAAAGAAGTTGATGTTTTATTGGACAGTGGAAGCGAAAACTCTTGTATAAATTTAAGATTTTTGGAAGATGTAATGAGAGAAGGTATTCATGTTGATATAATTCCAGTTAAGTCCACTTTCATTGTCACAGCTGTAGGTAGTAGGTCTCAGAAAATATCTAAGCAAGTCGCAGTTCCAATTAACATTAGTGAGTTAGTTAAATTTCAGCCCTGTTTGGCAGTTCCAAATTTAGTATATCCGGTGATTCTCGGTGCGGAATGGTTATCATTATATCAAGTTAAATTAGATTTTCATTTTGGCAGGATATGTTTATTTTGGCAGGATAAAGAAGTTCAGGTTACGTATAAGGTGTCTAAGACTGACAAACAGATGAAAGTGTGTATGTTTGAGGAAGAAAGCAACGTGGTTGTGAGTGATGAGTTTCCTGAAGTAAATGAAGTAGACCGCGGAG
Source organism: Meconema thalassinum (assembly GCA_946902985.2). NCBI lineage: Eukaryota > Metazoa > Arthropoda > Insecta > Orthoptera > Tettigoniidae > Meconema > Meconema thalassinum. The sequence goes on from OX336389.2 coordinate 74,214,627, forward strand.
ATGCTAGTGAGAGCAAAGTTTTTAAGGTGTGTCAGGTTGCAATGGAGTCTGAACTTGAGAGTAAGATCCATGATGCATTGTCACAGTGTAAGCTGGATGATGAGCTAAGTCATCAGTTACATGAGGTATTAATAAAATATAAGGAAATTTTCAGCACAAAACCCGGAGCAACACACTTATATGAGCATAGTTTTGTCGTTAAAGACACAAGTAGTTTCGTAGGGCCTAGGTATCCTGTCGCAACTAAATATATGAAAGCCGTCGAAGAACAGATAGAATTAATGTTGGAAAACGACATAATTGAGCCTTCAGCTAGCCATTGTTTAAATCCATTAGTTGTAGTAGCCAAGAAAGACAATTCAGTGAGACTATGCATAGACGGCAGAATGTTAAATACTAGGGTCAAAAGCGACCAGCTGAGAACTGAAGCAGTGGAGGATTTAGTTCAACGTTTTCAGGGGCGGAAATGGTTCTCAACAGTAGATTTTAGTAGTAGTTGCTCAACGTTAGTGAGGAAATTAGGTAGGACACTAGGTAGTTATTTCAGGTATGTATTGTTGACTCATGTGATGTTATCGAGACTAGTCAGTGTTTTGTTGAGAGGTAGGAAGTACATGGAAGTTTGTAGCAACGATTGTTACGTAAGCCGTTGCCATCTCGTGCATTGGAAGGGAAAATGTCAAAGATGTTTTTATTGTTTACTGGACCTTATGTCGTTTCCAAGAGGATAGGAAAGAATGCCTACTTATTGAAAGATCAGGAAAATTGTGTCATAGGTACATATAACATTTACAATCTGAGGAAATATCATAGAAAAGAGCAAGTGCAGCAAGAAGGGCAGACTGCCGTGTGTTTATAATTAGAGTCCCGTCGTGGCTCTAAGGAATTGGTGGAAGAGAGATGAATCACTTGTGTTCCGTGAAACAAGAAGCAATATATTGCGTTCTGTTATTGTAAGGGACTACAAGAACAAATGTAGCATGTAAATCCTGTATGACTGCACAGGACAATCAGAATGTTTAATTTAACATTGCAAGAAAATTGCAGATCAATCAAGGAAAATGTAAAGGGTATAATCATTATGTATGTATTTGAGGGGCCATATATGTGTATTCAGTGTATTTCCTGTTAAGTTTTAAAGGGAAGATTTGTGATTTCATCATTCATTACATTCTTTATGAAACCATGGGGACGTTTTGTAACGTAATCTTGATTACGGTACAAATTATTATTATTATTATTATTAAAGTCATTGTGAAATTATTATTATTATTATTATTGAAATATCAAAGTTATATCGTTTTATTCACCCATTAATATCAAGGGAGGGGCCATACCATATTCACGTCATTACCATAATCATATATAATATTGTCAAGTGTTTAGATTTAGATACAGGGTTTTTATAGAGGTCTAGGGCTGTTTTATTAGTTAAATTGTAAAGGCAGGACGGGCATGGTTGGAAGAAGTTATGGATGGTGAAGCAACATATTGCAAGAAAATGTATTTCTGGAACGAAGCCAAGCTGACGGGAGACAAGGGCTTGGAGAAAGATTTGGGCGGAAAATATACATGCGCAACGAGAGGAACAGCGGGTTCTAAGTGGAATATTTGAAGTACGCGGGCCTGTATTCCCGCTCGGAGAAGTTACAGCGTCGCTTGAGGACTGAGAAATGCTTTGCTATAATTGGTCTGATGGGTCGCGGGCAAATTTATGCCGCGAAACATCGGGACCATTCAGAGTGTATAAAAGCCCAGCGCGACTTCAGCACTGGCGATTCTATAGATTCTATTATGTCATTCACTTATTCGATCACGCACTCACTCATTGACTTTGTGAGTCGTAGACTCTGTCAGTCCCTCAGTAAGATGGGACTTAGTGAATTCAATTAGCCTGGTTTGTTCAAATTTGCTTACCATGGTGATCAAACTCAGAAACAAGCAGCAGCAGCAACAACAACAACAACAACCACAACAACTAGACGAAGTACAGTTAGCAAAGTGAAAACATATGTTTTCAAAGGTCCATAAACGTGTGTTGGCGTAAGATCTCAAATTAGACGGCAAGCAGACCAAAGAGATGGACTTTGAACCACAAGGCACCAGGTATGTGGACCGAGTTATTATCAACACAGAAGGTCAGCGCTAGCGAGAAGACAGTCAATATTGCCCAGCAATTGGGAATATTAATGCACATATTGTACACAGCTCGAAACCTCAGATCAAATGTTATTAATAATTTTGTTGTAAATAAACCAGTATTAGTTAAAATGTCTTGTTCATTGGGAGTTGAATATATAGGATAGTTGGAATGCAAAGAGTATCTCATAGAGCAAGTTTATTGCCCTACGCTCCGATGATAGATCTTGGCTCAAGGAAGGGAATGGCCGTGGCTAAATAAAATTTTAATGTGTTATCTTTACGATAACTGGCGCCCAGTAAATCTAAATTAATAAAGTGTATGTCGTCTGTCTAGACAGGCCAATGCTAAATAAGAACGATGAGGTGGTTTTAAGGAGTCTTGAGTGTAATATCTGTAGAAACGTTATAAATGATCGCCCAACTTGTAGAGCGATATCCAACGACAAGTAAATCACGTGGTTACATTGAATTTTAACATATTCGACGGTTACAAACCCTACCTTAAAATATTGTAGTACTGTAGTATTAAGCTGTAGACTCACTTGCCAGGAAACACACCTACGTAGAGCTTCCCATTTTGATTACCCTAAATACATTTACTCATGAACCACATGGAAGGATGTCAGAAATTCTGTTCCGGGGACCAAAAAAACTTAATAAAGAAACTGGGAAAACGAATATTGGTGAAAGTAACAGGAATTTTAAAGAATATTTAAATACCGTACCTAAACCGAAATAAGTCTCCCGCTTTTAATGTTGTACCACTTGCGCCGCTGTGTCACGCGGAGAATGAGAGAGTCGCTAAATGCACATTGACCTAAGAATCATAATCCTCTAAGTACCAAGGAAAAGTTTTGCTACTGATACCGACGAGTATTATTTAAAGCAATAAATGAGGCTCACTAGGATGATGGTCAGTCTGACCAATAGGGGCATTACCAGTTATGTGGCAGTTAGAATGCGGCAAAAGTAAGACATACTTATTAAATACTAGCAACCCGGCCCGGCTTCGTCCTGGAACAGTTGTGAATGCATTACGTGATAAGCGCTTCTTTACGATGTCAATGAACTACGGTCTATATCCGTTTTACGTCTCGGCATGATGGGTTAAAATCACTGACTGGACTAAAACTATATTATCATGCAGATGCATGTAAAACAAATTCTTGTCAGACGTAATTTAAGAATGGCGAGGTGCATGAAACACAAATCCCCCTTCCGTCCAATCTAAAACACTTATAGTGAACGATATATTGAATACTAGCAGTAGTACCCGGCTTCGCCCGGTGGAATGATGATAATGTCTCAAAGTCTCCTTAGAAATATAATGGACTTAAAATCTAGGTAATTTGCCCCCTAAGACAATGAGGGCGTAATATCTAGGTCACTTACCCCTTTGATAAGGATGATAATGAAAACTACTGTTGAATTGACACGTCAAACTTACAAACTACCGTAATAGAAATACATATTTCAAAATTCACAGGCGAGGAAAACTTATTGTGTGAGGTGATTAATGGTGTAATGGGTGTAACATCTAAGTCATTTTCCCTTATGATGAGGATGATAAGGGAAACTACTACCTGTATTGAATTGACACTTCAACTTATAATGTACACAATGTACTGTAATAAAAATAAATATTTTAAAAATCACAGTCGAGAAGGACTTTATCCGGCGGTGATTAGTGGTATGATGCGCGTAACATCTAGGTCATGGCGTACTGCTTGGCAAAGAATATGGGTTCAAGCTGCACGAACCTGAGATGATCGCAGATGGTGACGAGATATGATGACACACGTTCGGGGTTCCCCGTCGTATTTAGATTGGCCGGGGAATCCCTCACTCTTTCGCAACACCACAGTGGCTTGAGCAACGGCCCAGTGCTGGCATCAGCATAGACAGCAGATAACACGGCGGGCTCGGAAAAGTCCTCTCAGCAAGCTATTCTCACAACTGCCCCCCCCCCCCAAGGGTCTCACAACTTGTGGGACGTGGGTTGGCGACCACGGGACCCCAGCGGAGTCTGGCATCGCTTCTACTTCCTGGTGCCAGGCCCCTTTCAGTTATCTTTCCTGTCGTCCTCCCTTAGTCAACTCTTGTTCTCTTCCGTCCCCGACTGTATTAGGGTGTCCGCGGGCTAGGGAGTCTTTCAATTTCCCGCCTTAATTGGCCGTTGTCTCATTTTTCCTGATGCCCTCATTCTTCGAGGGGTCTGCCTTCTTTTCCTTTTCATAATATCTCCTGTCTTCTGCTCAAGGCCCTCAAAGAGGCAGGGTGTGTGTAACCCCACCACTTCTGGTACACCCTCAAGGGCTTATGGCTGGTGAGTTAGGAAGCTGGCAACCCCGAGGGATGCCTGAGCTAAATGCAGGGAATGTAGTGGTATGTCAGAAATTTCAAGTGGACAGTGTTACTCATCCAATTCCAAAGGGTATGTATGTAAAATTTGGTTCAGATCGGTGAAACCGCGTAGATTTCTGCCAAAGGGCCTAAATCCAGGGAATAGATTGGTCTGTCCGAAATTTCATGTCGACAGTGCTACTCGTCGGGATCCAAAGGGTAATTATAAACAATTTGGCTCAGATCAGTGAAACGGCGTAGATTTGTCCCAAAGGGCCTATATGCAGGGAAAGGGGTGGTCTGTCCGAAATTTAAAGTGGACAGTGATACTCGTTGGGTTTCAAAGAGTAAGTATACTAATTTTGGTCCAGATTGGTGAAACGATGTACATTTGTGCCAAAGGGTCTAAATACAGGGAATGGAGTGCTCTGTCCGAAAGTTCAAGCAGACAGTGTTACTCGTCGGGTTCCAAAGGGTAAGTAACTTACATAAAGATTGGTTGAGTTGGGTGAAACTATGTAGATTTTAGCCTAAATGCAGTAAATGGAATGGTCTATCGGAAATTTCGTTTAGACAGTGTTACACGTCGTGTTCCAAAGGGTAAGTATGTATAATTTGGTGAAACAGGGTAGATTTTTGCCAAAGGGCCTAAATGCAGGGAATGGAGTGGTCTGTCCAAAGTTTTAAGTGGACAGTGTTACTCGTCGGGTTCCAAAGGGTAAGTCTTATAGACGGTTAAGATATTGATAATATAAGCCAAATAATGGCTACACTGCGTCCTGCTGCACGGCTGAAAGCAACGGGAAACTACAGCCGTATGCTATTCCCGAGGATATGCACCTCTCTATGCATAATTACATGTGATGATGGCCACCTCCCTTGTAAAATTTCAATCCGGAGGTAAACTAGCCCCCCGTTCGGATCTCCGGGTGGGGACTACTCGAGAGGGGGTTAACATCACAGAAGTGACAAAGAGGAAATCTGACATTCTACGGATCGGAGCGTGGAATGTTAGAAGTCTGCTAGGAAGTGGAAGGTTAGAAAACTTAGAAAGGAAATGGATAGGTTGAGGTTGGATTTGGTTGGGATTAGTGAAATGCGCTGGCAGGAAGAACAGGACTTTTGGTCAGGAGACTATAGGGTCATTAGCACTAAATCAAACAATGGCCAAGCAGGGGTTGGCCTCATATTGAGTAGGAAACTTGGACAGCGGGTGGAATATTATGAGCAATATAGTGAACGGATTATTGTAGCAAAAATCAATACTAAACCTACCTGCACCACAGTGGTACAAGTCTATATGCCTACCAGTCAAGCTGATGATGAGGATGTTGAAAAGGTCTACGAAGAAATAGACGAAATTCTGAGGTATATCAAGGGTGATGAAAATGTTATAGTAATGGGAGATTGGAATGCTGTGGTAGGAAAAGGGAGAGAAGGGAAGATAGTAGGAGATTTCGGATTAGGTGAAAGGAATGATCGAGGAAGCAGGCTGGTAGAATTCTGCACCGAGCATGAGTTGGTCGTAGCTAACACCTTATTCAATAACCACAATAGAAGAATATACACATGGATGAGACCAGGAGATACAGGGCGTTACCAAATCGACTTCATTATGGTTAAGCAGAGGTTTCGAAACCAGATTTTGGATTGTAAAACATATCCTGGTGCTGACATAAACTCTGACCACAATCTGGTTGTAATGAAATGCAGATTAAAGTTGAAGAAACTGAAGAAAAGTCAAAAGCCAAAAAGGTGGGCAATAGACAGACTGAAAGAGAAGGATGTAAACGAAAGATTCAAGAAGAGTATAAAGGAAGGACTAATGAAAAACCCTAAACAAACTTCAATTGCAGACGAATGGGCACTTTTGAAGAATGAAATAACAAAATCCGCAGAAGAAAACGTTGGTAGGAAAGAAAGAATAGGTAGAAAACCGTGGATCACTCAGGATATACTAGAATTGATGGATGAAAGGTGGAAACACAAGAATGTAAGAGATGAAAAGGGGAAAGCAGAATACAGACGTCTGAGAAATGAGGTTAACAAGAAGTGCAAGGAAGCGAAAGAAGAATGGTTGAAAGAGAAATGTGCAGGTATAGAAAATTGTCTGAAATTAGGAAAAGTAGACACAGCTTATCGAAGGATTAAGAATACTTTTGGGGAAAAGAAGACTAAGTGCTGTAATATTAAGGACACAAATGGAAAGCCTCTAACAGATAGGGAAGAAAAGGTTGAGAGATGGAAAGCTTACATAGAGAGTTTGTATAAGGGAAAGGAGATTGAGAATCATGTAATGGAAAGGGAGGAGGAAATTGATGAGGATTTGAAAGGAGATTTAATATTGAGATCAGAATTTGATAGAGCTTTGGAAGACATAAGCAGGAACAAAGCACCAGGCATAGATGATATACCGATTGAGTTGCTACGCTGCATAGGAGATGAAGGTCTGATCAGGTTATTTCACTTGGTGTGTAGGATTTATGAGACAGGTGTGGTGCATTCTTGGAATACACGTTACCAGAGATTATAATTTTGAATGCTTTTGCATGTTCTTTCCTTCTTCTTTGTCAAACACCAACAGTGATCTATTTTCTCTTAGGTGTTCCGGTCGCTTATATTTTGTATGAGTCTGTTCCAGATATATATTCTATGACCCACCTAGCGTCACATAGCAGCGAATCTCTGAAGCTCCTCAACTCTTCCTGGTGCTAGAGGACTTACTTATCCATTTGGCCACCAGATCCTGTTACCATCGCCAGCTATTTTCTCCTTGAGCAAGAGGACTACTTCTACTTCTTTACTCACCATGCTGCGCTAGTATCATCTGTTATCAACTCTTAGAAGATCAGCTCAGCAAGAGATTAATTTTTGTATCAAAGTTGGCAATGTTTATATGTTCTCCTTTTGTCTCCTACCCCCCACTCTTTTCCCTTTCCTTGGACCCTCCGTGATCCGTTGAGCAGCTCTCACTTCTCAGTCTGCAGTTGACTCGGTCAGTCAAAGCTCCGCTCGAGCTTGCCTCCTCAAACCAAGAGGCACACCCTCTTCTACGCCATGTTGGCAAAGTAATTATCGTCATACAGAACTTCGACTTCAACATGAAATCAAGATAAGTACCATTTTAAAGGTTTTAACCTCATCTTCATCATTTTACCTACATGCTTTTAATTATAATTTATAGACAGTGTGAAATTATTTACTTTGGGGCAAAAATCATTCTTCGTGGGATTTGCCATGTTGAGCTTTTGCTTGTATAAGCCAACCTTATTAAAAAAGAGCTTTTCTTAAGCTATTCAAACGAGAAATCCTCTCGCTACGTGGGATATTATATAATACCCGCTGTCTATAATTATAAAGCTAGTTCCTCCGTTGGATTTTCTCAACCCCATTTTCTGCTAAGGTCGTTCTGGAACCTTCGAGATCTTGTACTCTATCTTCGAGTCTTGCTGTCAAGTATTGTTCACGCACTTGTGAAAATGCTAGTTAAAATGAGGAATCTTCCTTAAATTACTGCAATAGCGAACTTTCTTCCCCCGTTGGAACTTCCTATGGCACATTTAATTGTAAATCACAACTTTTGCAAGAAATAGACTCTCACCTATATAGTGCAATCAGTTATTCCCATAATTGCAATAACTTTCTTTTTCATAAACTTCAGTGTTTCTACAGTGAACTTTGCATCAATCTTTACTGACTATAGTGATAATCAGTGCTTGCTCCACGTTTCTACCGCGTCGCGATCGTCCGGTTATATTAAATACGGCCATGAGCATTGATCCTATATCCCAATGATCTTTCCTCAACCTTCTACTAACCACCATTATTAATAAAATTGAAACTTTTCTATAAGGTGTCACTCACGAAGTGCCCTTCCAACTTTGCTAGTTTAACATTAATTAAATTCTGCGTAATTGCTTGTGTGATACAAGTTTTAAATCACGTTGTTCCTTTCCTATAATCAGGGAGAATATTTCTTTAAACTCTTGAGCGAGTCATGTTCAGGTTTCACGAAATGGAAACTGTCCCATTTGGCGAGTGATTCCTGCTCATACTTGGGAAGTCTGGAACTTTCCTTTTCACTTTCTTCAGGTTTCACAGTAAGTGACCTGCCCTCTTTGTATAATTCTCATATATTAATTCTGTATAAATATAAGAAGTTGTAGGAACTTCTATCTTATTTTTCATGTTGTTATTATTGTTATTTTCAAAGTTGTCACTTTCTCTAGATCATTCTCTCAAGAATTTCTTAAGGTGCACTTTTTGTACTCCAATTCACGTTCAAGCTTTAATTATTTCATTGCTCATTTGTTTAAATCTTATAAAGATTTTAGAACCATAAGGTTTGAAACCTTGTAAATTGTTAATTGCCTGGAGCAAACATTTAATGTTGAGAGGTCTGCGACCCCATTTGTTGAAAAGTTTAAATGAACTATGTTTGTCCAAATTATATTACACGCTTGTTAATTTCCTCAAACTTCTTTAAATTGTTAAATAAATTAAATATTTGTTTTTGGATTTATCATTTCTCTGATACTACAGTTAGGCAGGATCCTGGCTTTCCTCGCTCTTCCTAGGTTTATGCCCTCGTTCATACTCAATAAAGCTTTTACTATCTGTCTGGCCAGACCATCACCCTTCCCTATAGTACTTTTATTCGTGCTTGGGAGGAAATACACTAAAGCCTTTCTCTGGCAAACTGCCCAAGTCTTAGCTGCGGTTCCCGTCAGCTTCGACCAAGCTCGTACCCACTTTAGATATCCGAGCACGGATTTGCGGTGGCAACCACCTTTAAATGTATTGAAAGTCAAACTCATAACTTTTGTGGGACTCTCCTCCTATTTTTCTATCCTTCTTTTCCAATCCCAAATCTACTTCCTTCTCTTAATCATCTTCCCTTGGTGGGTGGGTTATTCCTCAGCTAATAAACTACCCAAGGTGAGGTACCCCCTGATTTCAAGAAGAATGTTATCATCCCTATACCAAAGAAAGTGGGAGCTGACAGATGTGAAGATTACCGTACAATCAGCTTGATTACTCATGCTTCAAAGATCCTGTCTAGAATAATTTACAAGAGGATTGAAAGCCAGATAGAAACGGAGTTGGGTGAAGACCAGTTTGGTTTCAGGAGAAATGTAGGAACAAGGGAAGCTGTACTAAGTCTTAGGCTGATTTTGGAAGGTAGAATAAGGAAAGATAAGAGATCATTCATGGCTTTTGTAGACTTAGAAAAGGCTTTTGATAATGTTGATTGGACTAAATTGTTTGACATTTTGAAATCGATTGGAATAAAGTACAGGGATAGGAGGGTGATATACAATCTATACAGAAACCAGACAGCAGTCATTCGAGTTGAAGGACATGAGAGAGAAGCTGTTATTCAGAAAGGTGTAAGGCAAGGCTGCAACTTATCACCCATACTTTTCAATCTTTACATTGAACAAGCAATGAAGGAAATTAGAGAAAAATGTAAAGAGGGAGTGAAGATTCAAGGAGAAATAATTTCAACTCTGAGATTTGCTGATGACATAGTCATCTTGGCCGACAAGCCTGAGGATTTGAATGAGTTTTTGAATGGTATGGACTCCGTCTTACGGAAAGAATTCATGATGAAAATTAATAAATGAAAAAAAAATTACTGGAATGCAGCCGAAATAAATCAGAAACCTCTATGGAGATCAAATTGGCAGGTGAAAAGCTGAAGGAAGTAGGAGACTTCTGTTACTTAGGAAACAGAATAACCAGTGATGGACGAAGCAAAGAGGATATAAAAAGTAGGTTGGCTCAGGCAAAGAAAGCATTTCTACAAAAAAGGAATCTGCTGACATCGAATATAGATTTAGGTATTAGGAAGTCATTTTTAAAAGCATTTGTCTGGAGCGTGGCACTCTATGGAAGTGAAACTTGGACTATTGGTGTAGCAGAAAAGAGGAGAATTGAAGCATTTGAAATGTGGTGTTACAGGAGAATGATGAAGATCAGATGGGTAGATAGGGTTACAAACGAAGAGGTATTAAGACGAGTGGGAGAGGAGAGATGTTTCTGGCGACTGCTAATGAAGAGAAGAGATAGGTTGGTAGGACACATACTAAGACACCCAGGAATAGCAAGCCTAGTTATGGAAGGAAGGGTCGAGGACAAGAACTGTAGGGGTAGACCAAGGTTAGAATATGTTAAACAGATTGCCTCGGATGTAGGGTGTGGTAGCTATGTAGAGATGAAACGATTAGCTCAGGACAGGGAGGCATGGAGGGCTGCATCAAACCAGTCTAAAGACTGAAGACTCAAACAACAAGTATTGTGACCGATCCAGTCAGGCACAATTACCGGCCCGGGATGACAGAAGATCGAGAGGAGACCGGAGGGTCAGTATGACGTCATGGCATGACGCGGCGAGGCAACCGCGAGAGTAGGGGAATGCTCCAGAAGGTTCCAACCCCTTCCACTTTTTTTTCTCGAAGGAGGACGCAGTTCCGGAATGTTCAGTGAGTCGATAGTGCGTGGACGAGTATGTTATCTAGCGGAGCACGGACGAGTAGCCCATGTCACGTAGACAGTAATTTGCATCGGGAACTTGAACGGTTTTCGTGAGTGGTCAGTGCTCGTGTCCATTTGATACGAGGAGTGATCAGCAGGCCATGAAGCTAGCGTGCATGTAGTGCCAGTGAGTTGTTTACAGTGAAGTATGTCAGTTTGTTTGTCGAACAGTGTGAATTTAAAGACGATATCGGACTCGCTAGTATGTGAGAAATAGTCAGAACTGATAAAGGAAGGTCCGTTCATGCCGACAATTTATGTTTATTAAAGATGAATACCAGGAGGTGTTTAACATTACGAGTATCAGGGAAGGAACAATAATAACGATAGTCGAGGCGAAGCATTATCGCGAGGCCCTATATTGTAACAGACATCCATTCGAAAATAGCATAGCAGTGCGGCATTTTAAGAGACGCAGTGAGAATGCAACAGGGAAGGCTACATCTACTTTAAGCTTGTGTTGGAAGACTGCAGGCCGCAGGCAACTTGATATGTCGGTCAAGGCCAGGTCGAAATAGCTCCTCGTGGAAGGAAGTGTGTCACTGGTTGAGGAAAGTGAATACATATAATACAAGTGAACCAGGAACTAGACGCTATAGTGCGTGGGCGTGAAAGTGCTCTGATATAGTGAAATGTAATATTGCCACACGGCGGCCTGAACTTAATAAACATGGACTCAAATATTCTGGGAATCAACATGCATATTAATACGCAAATTATGCTGCACTGAACCTCTAAAGGGGCCATAATGGGGTGAACGGTCGCAACGAGATGGACGAGTGGACCATGGTTGGGACGTCAGGAGACGCCGCTGCTGAAGGAGACCGGGGGCAACCAGTGGGCGGACATGGGCGTCGCCAGGAGATCGAGAGGTGCCGGGGGCGTATACCTCTACCAGTACGCTGGGAGACAACATCGCAGAGACGTTGGAGGAACAACGCCGCCCTAATGCCGCAGCCGACGCCGAAGCCAGGGGTTTCCGAGGACACCGGATCTAAAGTAAGACGTTTCATTTCCATCCTTGTTCATCAGGAAGAATAGAACTTCTACCTCGGATAGCCGTGCCATGAGATAACCTGAGATCGTGTAACTTAACGCCATTTATAATCATTTATTCCAGATTGAAAAAGAGCATCATTTTCTCATAGGGTTGTACAGATTTTTTTGTCTTTCCTTTTCGGGTCGTTTGACTTACATAAATTAACAGCATCAATGGTAGGAGTAAGACTGACATTTATTCTCTGAGACATAATAATAATAAGAAGAATAAGTTGAAATTGGGTAACGATAATATGTGATGCCCATTTTGCTGGGAGATTCTAGCATCTCGATTTCCGAGGTCATTATACGAATTTAATTCTGAAAGGTTTGTCATGGATTGCATAGATTTTAATAGCAAAATGAATATGGTTGGAGATTGTCGAATAAGGTTCCTTGGATAGGATGCCATATTATCATACAACCTCGTGGTCCCGATAAGGTTGATACGCTCTGTTAGTGTGGGTTCTTGAGACATGCGAATAATGCATGATTTTTTGTAATGATGTTGTGTAAAGTTAATGTGATAATTAGATATGGTATTATTCCGTCATATATGACGAGGTTATTCACGGGGCGACGTATGACCGTTGAATTGAATTTGTGAGGACAGGGTCCTCTTGACGAACGTGCTACGTTTATCGATGAGTTGTATATTGAATAGCGCAGGGGTGTAATTGATAGTGCGCTCGACAGTCAGATTGTTCGGATCCTCACACAGAGTGTTCGACGGAAGGGTTGCGATTAAATGTTCGTTGTGAGAATGAAATACGCTAGGGTGCCTTATTACGAGGTTCTTAACCTTTCATAAACATTAGACAATGCTATAATTTAATTACAATAACAAATATGACAGTGTGGATCAAGGTTGTTGGAAAGGCGAATATAAATCAGTAATAATAATAAGAATTAGTAGTGTAAATATGTAAGCACAATCTGGGTGTGTAAATAATTTATGATAAGTTATAATTAATTGTTGAAATGCCATATTATGTGAAGCTGAGTTGATGTTTGAGTGCTATTTGATGTAATATGATGCTCTTTAGTTATGAATTTGCAGTTCGATAGAGGAGATCCGTCCATTGCTGTATAAGGGTAGACAGTTGTAATATACGTAGATATTCAATATTTTCTTAGAGTTTTTGCCGCAGGTGAACTTTGTGATAAGTGGCTAGTGATGTTTACATGCGTGTGCACCGATAAATTAAGGGTTAATTTAGCTTTTTGAAAGGCGATCTCCTTGTCGGAACTTTAAGAGAGGACACCCACGAGTTTGAATAAGTATAATTTTTTTGTTTGTTTGTTTAGGGACTATGAACTTTATTTTTTTCGGACTTTGTCCCACCCTAACTCTATACTCGTGCGTGGTAGGCAGGTTGCATATTTATTTATCCTTTGGCCAATAAAGGAGCAGATGTGATTTTACGAGGGCTTTTCCTTTCTTCTCTGTTTGTTAATTCAAGTTAGGGTGTTTGCTTTTGAATCCTGGTTCAGTCAATTTGCCATCCCAACCCGTAAACGACCCGAGACCCTTTGTCTCTGGCTCGCTGGAGCATTTCTTTTAGTCTTGTCTGTATGAACCAAGATTCACGCCCTTATTATTTTTTAGCCACTCCCTTGGCTGTTTCTTCTGATGGGGCCGGGATGTTGGCCGGGTGATCGCCTGTCCCATTGGAGAAACGGGCACAGGGAGGGGGAAGTGGCGCCGCTAACGTGTTGGCTCGACGACGATGGTGCGTTTCGTCTTCGTCATGGGCATGCTTTTTTACTCAATCATTTGTTGTTGTGATGGGAGTATACTGAGTGGTCAGATTCGTGCCTTTGATGGGGGCGCGATGCTTGCCATGTGTAATTTTTGTGTAAAATTAACCTCATATCACACTGAGCCTTTAGTGAACCATTTGACAGGGTTGGTACACGATTTCAGGTCATGGCTATACTCGACGACCTACATTCCCCTGTATGCCCCTATATTTAAGTTGTATTGTAAGATATCACGAGTAGTAACCACAGAAAATATAGCTGATATATTAAAACAAATCCAAGATGGATTAAATGGTCTAACCACTGAAATGAATAATGTTAAGGATAGTATTGGGTCAATTAAGACAAACATGAAGAGCGATATAGATCGCTTACAGACGACACAAGAGGGTGTCGGTACTCAAATAGCAGAGGTACAGAGGGCACAAGAGGGTGTCGGTACTCAAATAGCAGAGGTACAGATGGCACAAGAGGGTGTCGGTACTCAAGTAGCTGAGGTACAAAGGGCACAAGAGGGTGTCGGCACTCGAATAGCAGGAATAAAAAAAGATGTTAGTGATAAGGTTGATGATCTCAGAACCGACTTATTAGAAGCCATGGGATCTAATCTTAAGAGTTTAGAATCGCATTTGCAGAAAAACATTGATGCTGTAGAACGTAATCTTAAGCTATCAGGAAAGGCTATAGATAATAAGATTAATCTACTCGATAAAAAGGTAGAAACTACATTCCAAGTGCTCACCGCGGAGCTCAACGATTCTATGGCACGGCAAATCAGGGATACTCGGAGTTCGCTTCGGGGGAATATTGAAGGACTTCAGGAGAAGTTGAACAGTAATATTAAAGGCATGGGACAAGATTTGACGGCAAAAATTGAGCAAATTGGTCAGTCTAACGAGGAAACCCTGGATAAGTTGAAACAGGACGTGTCAGGTTGGAAAGAAGAGGTTGCGAAGGACATGAAAAACATGCAGATACAGGTTGAATAATTCCAGGACACGTATGACAGGAAAATCACTCATTCACAAACGACATTATTCGAACATGTGAGAGAATCTATCCACACTTCCTTTGTTGAGTTGGAGGAGAAGATCATTATTCAACAGGGAAGGCAACTCACTCGATTAGGCAACTTAGAGGCGGAAATGACGCAGATAAAAGACAAATCGGAGTCAGAAAGGGTTAGATGGTCCGAAATTGAAAACACGCCACCTCTTAACGGGACGGAAAGTGAAAACGCCCCATCTTCTAGAAAGGCGGGAGAGGTAGTTGCAACGCCGAGAATACAGAGTACAAACCCCGCGGGACACCTGACTATCATTAGTATAGACCACCAGCCGAGGAAATTCTCGGGGAACAATGGGACTAATAACGTCACACCCATCGAATTTATGAGGGAGATCGGTGAATACATGGCAGAAAATAAGATACCACGTGAGAGGGAACTAAGATTTATTGAGAGATTCCTGGAATCGACAGCATTAACTTGGTTTCGCGCATTTCGATACACGTTCACGAGCACGGACGAGTTCGAACGATTATTAATCAAACGCTTTTGGAGCCCGGAAGAACAATTGAACATACGGGCGGAACTATACGCTAAACGGTATGCGACGTCCAATCCAACTAGGTATGCGGGGTACTTCGCATCGCAACTCGCCAGACTGCAGTATTTGACTCCACCAGTGCCGGAGGACGAATTGGTCCAAGCCATTATACGACAGTTACCTGTGGAGGTCCAGAAGAGTGTAATAGCGTCAGGAGCCGAGACTTTAGAGGGATGTGAAGAGATTCTTCGAAAACTTGACCACACTAGCGCACAGTTACAGGTGAGGTCCGGACGACAGGAAAATAGAGATGTAAACACGGTCGTGATTGACAAAATTGCGCAGACGGAAGAGCGAACGCCGCGGGAGACGGACAGGCCAAGAGACACAGGGTACTATCGGAGCCGAGATAGGAGCTACGGTGGAACAGACGAGCGACCCAGATGGAGGAATAAACCGTACGAAGAGCGTAGGAGATCCCGATTCAACAATACGAAGGGACGATATGGTGAATATCAGCGAAGGCAGTCAAATCAATATTATCAGAGAAAGAATGCCTATAGGGATTCTCGTTCGCAGGGGTCGCGGCCGAGCTATACGGAAAGACATCGAGAGAGCCAGGAATATTTACAACAATTACGGAGTAATCCATCCGCACCACCGGGGGAAGCTGACCGACCACCTGACACAAGTCGGTCAGATCAACAAAAAAAAACTTCAAATTAAGAAATTCCTCAAACCTTGGTCCTCCCGAACTGATTGAAATTCAAGAGATATTTCAGGCTACCGACGAAGACTTGATTCATGAGAAAGACGTTATCCGCCGCGGGAAAGTGTATCCTTTGCCAATCATAACAGTAGAGGTGCTCGGTAAACAAATAAAAACCCTGATTGACACCGGAGCGATGATTAGTGTGGTGTCTCAGTCATGTTTGGACGAGATAATGGAGGCAGGACCCGTATATACTCTACCAGTAGCGAATGTAAAGGTTAGAGGTGTAATTCCCGATCGCTCAGTGAGATGCAAGCTGCAGGCCCTGTTGATGATCAAGATTGCGGGGAGAATTTATGAGCACGTGTTCGTGGCCATCTCCAACATCAATTTTCAAATAATTCTGGGTGTTGACTTCATTTCGGAGTACGGCTGGATTATAAATATGCAAGAGGGTGAAACAAGTGAGGTAGTTCCTGGGAATGACATTATTCTTTTCTAGTCATTGCCCCCGTTACACGGATGTAGTTGCCCCTCTGCAGAGCATGCTCAGGAAAAACAATCGGTGGAAGTGGGATCAGGCGTGTGAAGAGGCCTTCACGCAAGCTAAACACATGCTCCTTAACAACGTTAAACTGGAGTACCCAGACTTCTCCAAAACATTTTATATTGACACCGATGCTTCAAAGGTAGGAGTGAGCGCTGTGTTGTACCAGTTGAATGACGAGAAGAAACAACATTATCTGGCATTTACCAGTAGGAAATTGCGACAGCCTGAGCTTCATTAATTAGCTACGGAATTGGAGGCGCTGGCTATAATTTATGCTCTAAAGATGTGGATGAAGATTCTTTTAGGGCATAAGGTCGTGATTGTGACGGACCATCGCGCGTTACAGTTTATGTTAAAGTCAGACATTTCAAGCGAAAGAGTCACGCGCTGGACCCTTTTTCTGCAGCAATTCCATGCAGAAGTTATTCATAGGCCCGGAAAGCAAAACTTTCTAGCGGATGTTTTGAGCAGAAACCCACGTGAGGAGGCTGTTTTGCACCAGGTACAGCTAATACCGGATGATCAAGAAACGCTGGAACGTTTGAAATGCCTGAGCCAGGCGCAACGGCGATATACTCCGTTAAGACGGATATACCAGTATTTGAAGAATCGCATGGGTGCAGATGACCCCGATTATGCTGGAACGGCAAGGATTGCTCACTTTTATCACATTGTTGGTGACGTGATTCACAAGTTTGTCGATAAAGACCACACAAGGCTACGTATTGTAATACCGCCGAAGTTGATTTCAGCAGTGGTTTGGTTGGCTCACCGATCTATTGGGCATGGAGGATGTGATAAAACCTTACATGCCATAAGAGAAACATTTACCTGGGAGTATATGGGAAAAACCATACGAGCGGTAATCAGGACATGTGACATCTGTCAGAGGTGCAAGTTCCCATCGGACGTATCTAAGGAGAAGCCGAGGGCTATTATACCGACCCGTCCGAATGAATTAATGGCTACGGACCTGTATGGCCCCCTTCCGAGGTCCACCAGGGGTAACCAATACATCTTGGTGACGATGGATGTGTTTACCAAATTAGTCATGTTGCATCCTATACAGAAGGCAACATCCCGGTACGTAATTCGCAGGATTGAAACCGGCGTGATTCCAACTGCGGGGAAGCCAGAGTTCCTTCTGAGCGATCACGGAACGCGGTTCACGAGCGCCGAATTTCAAGAGGCAATGGCACGACTCGGCACAAGGCATATCTTGAGCTCCATAAGATACCCAGAAGGAAATCCGGTTGAAAGAGTAAATGCAGAGATTGGAAAATACTGCCGGATCTACTGTCATGAACAGCATCATAGTTGGATGGAAGTGGTACCCATAATTGAACGTTGCTTGAACTCTACAACACATGAGAGTACCAGACAAATTCCTTGTCTTCTGCACCATGGACGAAAACCAAGTAGACCTTGGCATGCTGTTATACAGGCACCCCCAGAGATTGAGCCGTCGGTGCAAAGGAGAAACGAACTGGCTCGGGAGAGGATGCAGCTACAGGCGCAGAAACGGGAGAGAAGGAAGGCTGGCCACCGTTTTCGCGAACCACTTCGAGTCAATGACCTGGTGCTGATTCAGAAACCTACGTCATCAAACTTACCACTCAGGGTGTATGGGAAATTTGCGCGCCCATTTTCGGGACCCCATAGGATTGCCAGAGTGATGGACAACAATTGCTATAGGGTGGTTGACAACGTCACGAATGCACTTGTTGGGAATTTCAATGCCGCGAATCAGCGGAAGTATCACAGGCATGCCCGTTAGTCAGCATTGAGGAGATGACTGAAAGGATCGTTCACATGCATCACTTGAGGAATAATATAAGCTATGTTCACATCGCTTATATTTTTGAAGGCTGCGGGAGAGATGTGACCGATCCAGTCAGGGTCAATTACCGGCCCGGGATGACAGAAGATCGAGAGGAGACCGGAGGGTCAGTATGACGTCATGGCATGACGCGGCGAGGCAACCGCGAGAGTAGGGGAATGCTCCAGAAGGTTTCAACCCCTTCCACTTTTTTTCTCGAAGGAGGACGCAGTTCCGGAATGTTCAGTGAGTCAATAGTGCGTGGACGAGTATGTTATCCAGCGGAGCACGGACGAGTAGCCCATTTCACGTAGACAGTAATTTGCATCGGGAATTTGAACGGTTTTCGTGAGTGGTCAGTGCTCGTGGCCATTTGATACGAGGAGTGATCAGCAGGCCATGAAGCTAGCGTGCATGTAGTGCCAGTGAGTTGTTTACAGTGATGTATGTCAGTTTGTTTGTCGAACAGTGTGAATTTAAAGACGATATCGGACTCGCTAGTATGTGAGAAATAGTCAGAACTGATAAAGGAAGGTCCGTTCATGCCGACAATTTATGTTTATTAATGATGAATACCAGGAGGTGTTTAACATTACGAGTATCAGGGAAGGAACAATAATAACGATAGTCGAGGCGAAGCATTATCGCAAGGCCCTATATTGTAACAGACATCCATTTGAAAATAGCATAGCAGTGCGGCATTTTAAGAGACGCAGTGAGAATGCAACAGGGAAGGCTACATCTACATTAAGCTTGTGTTGGAAGACTGCAGGCCGCAGGCAACTTGATATGTTGGTCAAGGCCAGGTCGAAATAGCTCCTCGTGGAAGGAAGTGTGTCACTGGTTGAGGAAAGTGAATACATATAATTCAAGTGAACCAGGAACTAGACGCTATAGTGCGTGGGCGTGAAAGTGCTCTGATATAGTGAAATGTAATATTGCCACAAGGCGGCCTGAACTTAATAACCATGGACTCAAATATTCTGGGAATCAACATGCATATTAATACGCAAATTATGCTGCACTGAACCTCTAAAGGGGCCATAATGGGGTGAACGGTCGCAACGAGATGGACGAGTGGACCATGGTTGGGACGTCAGGAGACGCCGCTGCTGAAGGTGACCGGGGGCAACCAGTGGGCGGACATGGGCATCGCCAGGAGATCGAGAGGTGCCGGGGGCGTATACCTCTACCAGTACGCTGGGAGACCACATCGCAGAGACGCTGGAGGAACAACGCCGCCCTAATGCCGCAGCCGACGCCGACGCCAGGGGTTTCCGAGGACACCGGATCTAAAGTAAGACGTTTCATTTCCATCCTTGTTCATCAGGAAGAAGAGAACTTCTACCTCGGATAGCCGTGCCATGAGATAACCTGAGATCGTGTAACTTAACGCCATTTATAATCATTTATTCCAGATTGAAAAAGAGCATCATTTTCTCATAGGGTTGTACAGATTTTTTTGTCTTTCCTTTTCGGGTCGTTTGACTAACATAAATCAACAGCATCAATGGTAGGAGTAAGACATACATTTATTCTCTGAGACATAACAATAATAATAAAAATAAGTTGAAATTGGGTAACGATAATATGAGATGCCCATTTTGCTGGGAGATTCTAGCATCCCGATTTCCGAGGTCATTATACGAATTGAATTCTGAAAGGTTTGTCATGGATTGCATAGATTTTAATAGCAAAATGAATATGGTTGGAGATTGTCGAATAAGGTTCCTTGGATAGGATGCCATATTATCATACGACCTCGTGGTCCCGATAAAGTTGATACGCTCTGTTAGTGTGGGTTCTTGAGACATGCGAATAATGCATGATTTTTTGTAATGATGTTGTGTAAAGTTAATGTGATAATTAGATATGGTATTATTCCGTCATATATGACGAGGTTATTCACGGGGCGACGTATGACCGTTGAATTGAATTTGTGAGGACAGGGTCCTCTTGACGAACGTGCTACGTTTATCGATGAGTTGTATATTGAATAGCGCAGGGGTGTAATTGATAGTGCGCTCGACAGTCAGATTGTTCGGATCCTCACACAGAGTGTTCAACGGAAGGGTTGCGATTAAATGTTCGTTGTGAGAATGAAATACGCTAGGGTGCCTTATTACGAGGTTCTTAACCTTTCATAAACATTAGACAATGCTATAATTTAATTTATGTTCGACCCTCACTATTATGTGTCAGATAACTGTATCATAATGATGGTCATTATAACACTGTTTTCCATTATGATACTGTTTCTCCAGCCAATCAGAGCTCGTTCATTGACCAATTAGGTAACGATAACTTCGCGCATGCGCTCAAAATCCAACATGTCGGACATAAACACAACATCGAACTATAATAAATTACCGACATGGAATACCCACCGTCCATATGTTCGCGTAAATAAACTGGCGAATATGAGACAAGAAATAGCATTGTACCTTAAAATCACCAACACTAATTTCTACACAGCGCATTGTCTTCAAATGCCACATGTGACAATATTACTGAGGGACGGCAGATGTAAACATATGGTTTGCATATGGCATTGCAAACACACAGAGCGCATGCGTCGGTCGTTCAAAGATTTTGAAAGACAGAGATATAACACCCAACGCTCGCTCTGCGATCACAAAATTCCAGTAGCTGACTCTCAACAGATATTTATGAATATTTATGTTAAAACATATAATAAAGTTATAATTATCGTCGAACATAAACAGTCGTATGCAACTCGCCTATAATGGTAATTAAGACACTCGTATGGAAATTATAAAACTCGCATACGCTCGTTTTATAAAAATACTCGGGTCTTAATTATAGCCATTATAGGCTCGTTGCATAATGTACTATACAATAACAAATATGACAGTGTGGATCAAGGTTGTTGGAAAGGCGAATATAAATCGGTAATAATAATAAGAATTAGTAGTGTAAATATGTAAGCACAATCTGGGTGTGTAAATAATTTATGATAAGTTATAATTAATTGTTGAAATGCCATATTATGTGAAGCTGAGTTGATGTTTGAGTGCTATTTGATGTAATATGATGCTCTTTAGTTATGAATTTGCAGTTCGATAGAGGAGATCCGTCCATTGCTGTATAAGGGTAGACAGTTGTAATATACGTAGATATTCAATATTTTCTTAGAGTTTTTGCCGCAGGTGAACTTTGTGATAAGTGGCTAGTGATGTTTACATGCGTGTGCACCGATAAATTAAGGGTTAATTTAGCTTTTTGAAAGGCGATCTCCTTGTCGGAACTTGAAGAGAGGACACCCACGAGTTTGAACAAGTATAATTTTTTTGTTTGTTTGTTTAGGGACTATGAACTTTATTTTTTTCGGACTTTGTCCCACCCTAACTCTATACTCGTGCGTGGTAGGCAGGTTGCATATTTATTTATCCTTTGGCCAATAAAGGAGCAGATGTGATTTTACGAGGGCTTTTCCTTTCTTCTCTGTTTGTTAATTCAGGTTAGGGAGTTTGCTTTTGAATCCTGGTTCAGTCAATTTGCCATCCCAACCCGTAAACGACCCGAGACCCTTTGTCTCTGGCTCGCTGGAGCATTTCTTTTAGTCTTGTCTGTATGAACCAAGATTCACGCCCTAATTTTTTTTTACCCACTCCCTTGGCTGTTTCTTCTGATGGGGCCGGGATGTTGACCAGGTGATCGCCTGTCCCATTGGAGAAACGGGCACAGTATACACATTTAGGTTCAGATCGATGAAACGATGAAGATATGTACCAAAGGGCCCAAATGCAGGGAATGGAGTGGTCTGTCCGAAATTTCAAGTGGACAGTGTCACTCATCGGGTTCCAAAGGGTAAGTATACACGTTTTGTTTTCGATCGGTGAACGATGTCGATTTGTGCCAAAGGGCCTAAATGCGGGGAATGGAGAGGTCTGTCCAAAATTTCGAGTAGACAGTGTAACTCGTCGAGTTCCAAAGGGTAATTATTTGAGATCGGTGAAACGGTGTAGTTTTGGCCAAAGGGCCTAAATGCAGGGAATGGAGTGGTCTGTCCTAAGTTTTAAGTGGACAGTGTTACTCGTCGGGTTCCGAAGGGTAAGTAGCCTATGTAAAATTTGGGTCAGATCGGTGAAACGGTGTAGATTGGTGCCAAACGGCCTAAATGCAGGGGTTGGAGTGGCCTCTCCGCAATTTCAAGCAGACAGTGTTAGTCGCAGTGTTCCATAGGGTAAATATACAAATTTAGGTTCAGATCGGTGAAACGATGTGGATTTGGGCCAAGGGGCCTAAATGCAGGGAATGGGGTGGTCTGTCCGCAATTTCAAGCAGACAGTATTACTCGCAGGTTACCAAAGTGTAAGTATCCGAATGTTGGTTCTGATCGGTGAAACGGTGTAGATTTTTGCAAAAGGGCCTAAATGCAGGTCATGAGGTGGTCTGTCCGAAATTTCGAGTGGACAGGATTACCCGCAGGATTCCAAAGGGTAAGTGTACAAATTTTGGTTCAGATCGGTGAAACGGTGTAGATTTGTGCCAAAGGGCCTAAATGCAGGGGATGGAGTAGCCTCTCTGATATTTCAAGCAGACAGTGTTAGTCGCAGTGTTCCAAAGGGTAAATAAACGAATTTTGGTTGAGATCGGAGAAACGGTGTAGATTTTTGCAAAAAGCCCTAATGCAGGTCATGGGGTGGTCTGTCGGAAATTTCAAGAGGACAGGGTTACCCGCAGGATTCCGAAGGGTAAGTATACAAATTTTGGTTCAGATCGGTGAAACGGTGTAGATTTGTGCCAAAGGGCCTAAATGTAGGGGATGGAGTAGCCTCTCCGATATTTCAAGCAGACAGTGTTAGTCGCATTGTTCCAAAGGGTAAATATACAAATTTTGGTTGAGATCGGTGAAATGGTGTGGATTTGGGCCGAAGGGCCTAAATGCAGGGAATGGAGTGGTCTGTCCGCAATTTCAAGCAGTCAGTGTTAATCGCAGGGTTCCAAAGGGTAAATATACAAATTTTGGTTCAGATCGGTGAAACGGTGTA
This sequence comes from Meconema thalassinum, assembly GCA_946902985.2. NCBI lineage: Eukaryota > Metazoa > Arthropoda > Insecta > Orthoptera > Tettigoniidae > Meconema > Meconema thalassinum. The sequence continues at coordinate 74,238,094 of OX336389.2, forward strand.
GATTTGTGCCAAAGGGCCTAAATGCAGGGAATGGAGTGGTCTGTCCGCAATTTCAAGCAGATAGTGTTACTCGCAGGGTACCAAAGAGTAAGAATACGAATTTTGGTTCTGATCGGTGAAACGGTGTAGATTTGGACCAAAGGGCCTAAATGCAGGGAATGGGGTGGTCTGTCCGAAATGTTAAGTGGACAGCGTTACTCGCAGTGTTCCAAAGGGTAAGTATACACAATTTGGTTCAGATCGGTGACACGGTGTAGATTTGTGCAAAAGGGCCTAAATGCAGGGAATGGGGTGGTCTGTCCGAAATTTAAAGCTGACAGGGTTACCCGCAGGGTTCCAAAGGGTAAGTATGCAAATTTTGGTTCAGATCGGTGAAACGGTACAGATTTGTATACATAACAGACAAACAGACAAACAGACAGACAAACTTTGTGCTTTACAGTGTGGTCCACCCGCCCCTTATTATTTAGTTTTATGAAACCCAACTAACATAGCATTTCTCCCGATGGTCGATATTGCTATGCGCTCTGACTGTGAGACACCAATGTAATTGGGTCATGGGCCTAGCAAAGAAAAACCGACCTTAAACTTTTCCCGCCAAATACTACGGCCCATTCTACTAACATATGACTTTCTGCTCCTTGAAATAACACACATACACGTAATACGATCGAATTAATAGCTTAGGCCACGTGATCTGTAATAGTAGAAAGTTAAATCAACACCACAAACCGTGATTGAAGACTTTGAGATGGACTTAAACGTTTGAGGTGGGACTGCTACAGTAACTAAAGCACGTTAAGCGTGCGGTATTTACCATGTCTTGGTGGCTGCGAGGTTTAATGCCTGACCGTGCGTGGTGGGCGCGAGCGGGTAGAATGCTGCTTCGAATCCAGTAGTAGGCATTCTTTTTTTTTTTTTTTTTTTTGAACGAAAGCCCACATTCCATTTCAGTCGGGATGTACATTGCCACATTTATTGCCTTACGACGAATTTTTGTGAAGAGTTCGTTGAATTTTGATGATTTATAAAGAGAACACGATCGAATTGGTACGTTATGCCACGTGACCTGTTATGGCAGAAAATTTAAAAACTGGCATAAATATTAACATAACATCTCGAAGTGTTGCTCCGGAAGTCCGGGTTCGATTCCCAGCTCTGCCAAGAAATGTAATACTTGTCTGAGGGCTGAAATTGGTTACACGTAGCCTCGTGGAGCAAATATGAGAAGAAGTGGGTTCGATTCCCACCTCATCCACCCTGGAAATGGTTTTCCGTGGTTTCCAAATTCCGGGACGGATTCTATCTTATGGCCACGGCCGCCTCCTTCCCAATCCTTAATTGCAAATACACACATCATTACAAGCCCGCAATAACTCAGGTTATCACACAAATTCTACACACACACACACACACACACACACACACACACCCAAGTAAACATGGCTAAATGTTCTAGGCCCTCAAATAAAACAAAACAACAACATATCGAAGGATATTCTGATCGCCAGTGCTTGCATCGAAGTATACGTATTCCGTAGAAATTCTCATTGTATTATTAGCAAAAAATCGTGTGTCTGTCTGTGTGTGTGTGACGTTGTGTGTGTGTGAGTGTGTGTGTGTGTGAGTGTGTGTACTCTGAATGTCTGCCCCTCCCCCCCCTATCAATTCGAACACGGTGAAACCGAATTTAACGAAATTTGGTACAGAGGTAGAACTAGCAAAGGGCACCTCAGTGTCATGTTTTATATCGCAGCCATCTTGACGGAAACGTAATGGCGGCCACCCAAATGTTCAAAGCATAAATCAAATTACGAATAACCTATTCATCCGATCTCTACCAAATTTTGCAACAACATATATTTATATGGCGAGCGTCTTTTGACTACACTACAAGGTAATCAGACCAATAGTTCGCAGATGGCGGCCATGTATGTGTGCAAATCGATTCCCCCTATCAATTCAAACACGGTGATACCGAATTGAACGATATTTAGTACAGAGGTAGCACTAGTAAAGGACACCTCAGTGTAATGTTTTGTATCGCCGCCAACTTGACGAAAACGTAATGGCGGCCATCCTATTGTTAAGAGCTTGAATTAAATTACGACCAACCTAACAATCTGATCTCTATCAAATCTTGCAACAACATACCTTTATGTGGGTAGCATATTTTGACCAAACTACAAGATCATCAGCCCATCAGTTTGCATATGGCGGCCAAGTATGTATGCAAATCGATTCCCCCTATCAATTCAAACACGGTGAAACCGAATTGAACGAAATTTGGTACAGAGCTAGAACTAGCAAAGGGCACTTCAGTGTCATGTTTTATATCGCCACCATCTTGACGGAAACGTAATGGTGGCCACCCAAATATTCAAAGCTTAAATCAAATTACGACTAACTTAATCATCCAATCTCTACCAAATTTTGCAACAACGTATACTTGTATGGCGAGCATCGTTTGACTGAACTACAAGGTCATCAGCCCATTAGTTTGCAGATGGCAGTCATGTATGTGTGCAAATTGATTCCCCCTATCAATTAAACACGGTGTAACCGAATTGAACGAAATTTGGTACAGAGGTAGCACTAGCAAAGGGCACTCCAGTGTCATGTTTTATATCACCGCCATATTGACGAAAACGTAATGGCGGCCATCCTAATGTTAAGAGCTTCAATCAAATTATGACCAACCTATTAATCTGATCCCTACCAAATTTTGCAGCGAAATACCTTTATGTATAGGGAATTTGTTGACCACACTACAAGGTCATCAGACCATAAATGTGCAGATAGCGGCCATGTTTGTGTGCAAATCGATTCCCCCTATCAATTCAAACACGGTGAAACCGAATTGTATGATTTTTTTTAGAGGTAGCACTAGCAAAGGGCACATCGTATTCATGTATAATATCCGTAAAGCACGTTGTATTTCAAGAAGCTACTACAAACAACATTCAATTATACTCCTTGAAAAGGACAAAGGGTTATAACCATACCCATTTATTTAGGAGAAAGTAGGCTATACGTTCTTTACCGAACATCTTGTTTTGTTATTAAATTTTAACAAAAAGTCTTAGCATATCTTTAGGCCCGTATCACACGACACTCGCCGGCAAGGAAGCTGGTGTGATCGCTGGTACAAAATCCTGTATAATTCTGTTCTCTTCGTCAGTACACCTGCTTGTATGACCGAAGTGTATCACACGCTAGCATTTTGGACGCTAAGTTGTATGAAATAAAACCGAAGGGCTGTCGTTTGAGGGCATTAGTTGCTGTTCTTTCGCCTTATTAACGCAAAGCGGTCGCGAAAATTGCTTTAAGTAAATTAGAAAACCTGCCAGGTACTGAACGAATGCATTCCAATCAATATTTAAGATCTAACTGTAATAATTGAATATTTTACCATACGCGTTAATAAAAAGCGCAACAAAAACCTCCAGAGTGTGTTGGAAATGTGTGCAAGTGTTATTGCGCCCGCTCGCTCTTTCGAAGATCCCGGGGTCAAGACCATCCAACGGCAGATTTTTTAAATTCTTTTTAACTATTTTATTATACCCTCCCTACCTCGTACAACAAGATTTCAACTTGGTTTTGTTCACATTATCTACGAAAACGTTAGGGAAAGTTATTTTCTTGTCTCATTTAAATGGTTATTTTCCCTAAATACTGTTCTAAACCATGTCGCCTCCGTAGCGTGGCGGTCAGCATGGTTAACTGCCGCCCCGGAGGTCCTGGGTTCGATTCCCGGCTCTGCCACGAAATTTGAAAAGTGGTATGAGGACAGGAACGGGGTCTACTCAGCCTCTGGTGGCCCAAATGAGTAGAGGGGGTTCGATTCCCACCTCAGCCATCCTCGAAGTGGTTTTCCGTGGTTTCCCACATCGTCTTCGGGCAATTGCCGGGATGGTACTGCCCCCGTAATTGAATTATATAGAGACCACGGTGGCTATATTGAAATTTATAATGAAAGTTATGGCTGTCATAGTTATGACGTGGGTAGTCATGACGTAAGCACGGATGACGCAAACGTTATGCCAGCAGGCTACTTGAGCTGAGATTCTCAGTGACGTCAGCATTTAGTCGAGAATGTTCCAAGATTTACGACGCAGTCGCAGGAAACGAGGAATTCTGCTGAGGAAGAAACTATGCTATTGGAGGAGAGGCTTGAACCAATTAACGATAGTTTAAAGGAAGACGGAGATTGCTGAAACTATGGTATTTTTATTACTTTTGGAATGCAGAATTGTGGAAATCCATTTGCAGTAGAAGCATTGATTTGGAATTTTGGTGAAATTTATTTTCAGTTTTTGAATTTTGAAAATCCGTCATGTATTAACGAAGTTGGAACTTTCAGCGATGACGCAGTATCACGCTATGGAAGGGATGGAAACGCCCCTCGTGAAGTTAATAAAAGGGCTTGCGCAGAAGAGAGGAGCCTCATTCGCTCATTCGCTCATTCTCCGATCATTCTCAGATCTCATTCTCAGATCATCGAAGTCTAATTGTGAAAGTTCTTTTCTTATACAGTCATTTTGGTGAGACGTCGAAGTGAAAAGTAGTGTGAAAGAGTCGTCTTTATAACGCGTGGTGAGGCCACTGCATTAACGAGATCCAAGTCAATCTAGGTGAAGTTAAAACGGACCTTAGAACGCCTCTACAAGTTTAGCTTTGAATAGTTAGCGGTCGCAGATACGCTAATTCGATTGTGCAGTGCTACATGAAGTAATATAGAAAAGCTGAACAATTTCGAGCGATTAGTTTGAAAGATATTAGCAAGTTTCGACGACTGACAAGAGTGATTATCTCACCATCCGAGAAGCACTATTGTATCGCCAGAATTTACGCCACGGCTGACGCTGCTCGTGAAATAGGGAGACTTCTGCTTGCTTTTGTTACACGACACTACAGTATAATGGAGCAATTTAATAAGGCAGTTTGTTCTTCTAATACTACAACCGAAGAGCAGATGGAAGGCTAAAGGACTTAATGCAATTGGGACATATTTCAACTGAGTAAGATAGCAACATGGAACTTCGCTAATTGCTATTCCACACAAGCGAATATGTGGTGAATACCATGTTTCGTGCTTAAAAGCTGAATACTATCCAACAGCAATGAAATCTATTACATACTCATTGAATATGAATATTTCTTCGGAAATTTCTACAAAAACTTCATGGCGATTGTCTACTGGAACTTCAGGGAATTTTTCAAGAGAGGTCAGGGTTATCCCGACGCACAAAGAAGATTATTGCCGGAAGGATGTCTATTCGTCTTCGAGGAGCAGTGTAATTTACGGAGAAGGAAGCAGTTCGATTCTCCGAGGGTGCTGTTTCTTATTTCGAGGATGGAGCTCAGCTGTAACTTGGTGAAATGGATCCATCAGCAGTCTTCTTTGAGGAATTTTCCTCTGGAACGTCAATCGGCAGATAAGGTAGTCGTGAACGTTTATTGTAATTGAGTTTCATAATGATGTTTGAGCAACCATTTTTCCCATATTTTTGTCCTCATGTATTTTGCCCTATTTTCTTGTTGAGATTCATATTCTCAGTACATCTTGATGAGTTATGCCTTTTTCGACGATTTATTAAGACATTGTTATGTCATGGGCATAGTTAAACGATTTTGGATCAGTTGAGACTGATATTTAGATTTTTCAGTAATTAATATATATTTTTGTAGTCGCGATTTGACTGTAAGTTAATGATTTTTATGGCAGATTTAAATTCAGACAGCGTGTCACTTTATTAAAGTAATTCTACCCCAGTTTAATTACTTTGACCAATTTTCTGTCATCATCAAGAAGGAAGAACATTTAAATGATTTTAGAGCGTTAAAATCTCTTGCGTTGTCGACGATCTTGGAAATACTAGTCGTTATTTGAATTGATTGCAACACAGACATTTATCGTCAGTTATGAACGATCATTGCATCATAGACATTTTTGTGAAAGATGAACTTTAATAATGAATTATTGAATGCATTAAAGTCAAGAACTTTTGTTAGGAGTTTTTCTCAATTAGAGATTTATATAACGATGTTTGCATTCCCCAGTCTAATTGGATTCTATTCGACTACTTTGCAGTTTTAGTCGCACTTTATTTGATGATAGTATTTTTATACTACAATTCTTTTAAGATGGTAATCTTAAATTTTGATAGACCAGACAGGCGTATATAAGCGTATTCACTATTAAATTTATTTGTGATTGGCAAATTTTGACTTCAGTTCGATTCATGAATGAAATCCACGAAGGTTAAATAAAAACAGTTTTGAAACAATTAATGATTATAAGAATTTTTAAGTGGAACTATGGATGTATAATCGCTAGTACAGCGCACGTGTTGAAAGTCGCTGATATATAATGCCCTTGAATATGAAGGAGGTTCCCACAGGAATTAATGTTAAAGAATTATTTGTGGAAGTTTTTGTAAGTTCGGTGGAAGTTTTAATGCCATATAGATTAATATATGATGAATTTTGGGCTTAATTATAATGCAGTTTGTGCATTATTGTGTTAGCGAAGTATTTTCCGCTGGAGTGAATTGTCATAGTTCGTTGAAAATTAATCAAGTGAATTTACTGTTATAATTAACAAGAGTTTTGAAAGAATTTGAGATAAGATATTGAATGAAGATTAACGTCACAAATAATTATTAAAACCTTTATTAAACCAGATTGTGACATTAAAATGTATAACTAACCTTCATTGGTCGATTATATTAAACACGATTATGAAATTACCAACCGGATGAACCTGTGGTTAATGTATTTCTTAAAATTAATAATTTAAACAATTTAAATATTAATATTGTAAATAATTGCTGTAAATATTTTTGAAAATAATGTGGAACGAAAGTGATGTTAGAGGCGTGTTTAAAAATATTTTTATTGTCTTTGACAAATATTATAAACAATTTCTAATTGTTATAAATAATTTATGTGATTTTGTTATAAACATTTAAGAGCTAATTAAACATTTGGATGAGAACTTAACAAGTTCAGGAATTATCATAATAATCCAGTAGGATGTGAGTAAAGTATTTGAAAGGATTGCGTAAATATATATATATGAGTTGTCTCGCAGACATTTAAAGCTTTTGAGAGAGCTGTATTCTTACGTAACGTAGCATGTGAGAAGGGAGTCCATTTGACAAAGTATGCGACAGGTTGGAGGGTAGCTTGCAGCTGTCCCAACAACTGGTTATCAGTGGGTGAGGTCGTCCACACTCTGGCCTTGCGACTATAAATACAATTGTCATGTTTATTAAAAGGAAACCAAATGCTCTATATATGTCTCGTCCTCACTTCCTTTCCAATCCAATTGTGTTATGAATATTACGTTATTTGGAGCTCGTGGGAGCTAATATGTTTTATATCATGTTGTATGATAACTTTGCAAGTCCTACAGGAGGACGTAGTCAGATTGACTTGGGCTACTGATAGCCACGTGTATTATGTTGTGTTATTAAAATCTTATCCTTTATTAGAAATAAAGCTTTTGTACAGTTCAAAGTTCTCGTCTTCGTCTTGGTTCATTTTTAAATGTCATGGTGGAGATTATTGTGTGAACAGACTTTAGTGATCCTGTTGTCAACTCAAACCCCGAGATTATTTTTAAGAGGTAAATAACGGTAAGTATGAACCCCCGTCTATTTTGGTGTGTTCCACAATGATTTCCTGTGAACTTCTGTGCTCATATCTCGATAGTATCTGTCAGTGCCATTTTCATTGATGTAGCTGAGTCGGTGCGATTGATTATTGGCAATCCGATTGAGGGGGCGGATATCTGACAGCCTACTATCCGGGTAAACGGGGACAGTAAGATTGGCGACCCTAAAACGTTGGGGCTCGAATTCGACAAAACTGGATTACCAGGTTGAACGCGAGTATGATTGACAAACCTAACACGTGAGGTTCGATTAGACTCAAATAAAGAGGTTGATTCTTTGTTCGATGTCTAGGCCAATTGTAGTATTTAAGAGTGTGATTATATAGGAATTAAATGTTGCATTGTATTAGGAAAATTACACTCAGAAAAGATCAGATCTTATACAACTTGAGAGAGGTTAAATAGGCTGGAAACTTAGGAAAATCGCCTATAATCTGGAATCTTATTTTATTTGACCGGCTTATGACATTTTAGTCATATTAAAGATAAAATTAAATTATTTGGATTGTAAATGTAAATTATTTGTGTTAGGATATTTTAAAATGAGCCAGGGAAATTTGAACATGTGCTTGAGTTTGTTTCAACATGAAGTATCTTCGAAAGTTAATTATAAGGTAGTTATAAGTTAGATTTAAGACAGAAAATTGATCAAATTTATATATGGTGAAAAGTGTTGCTCAAATGTTGTTATTTTGCTCTTTTGATGTATGTCCCTACAGCAGTCTATTTTTGAATAATATTGTAATGGCAGATGAAAGTTTGAGGTTGATGTTAGTGGAGATGTCTGCTAACATGAAGCAGATGAGTGAAAGCATGAAGGAGATGGAAGCTAGGAATACTAGTCGAATGGAGGAGAATGCTAGTCATTTGAATGCAAGAATGGAGGAGAATGCTAGTAATATGTCTGCTAATTTGAATAGTAGTATGAAGGAGATGGAAGCTAGGAATACTAGTCGAATGGAGGAGAATATGAAGGTTCTTCATACTAGTGCTGCTAATTTAGAGGATAATATGTCGCGTTTACAGATTAATACCCAAGGAATTGAGAATACTGTAACGGACATGCGCACAGACGTGTCTAATGTCCATAAAGATGTGTCTATTGTGCATAAAAATGTTGATGATGTTAAATTGGATATTTCTAAGGTACAGAAAGACCTGACAATGTTAAATTTAGATGTGGCTAATGTCCGAGGGGATATTTCTTGTGCTAGAGCCGAAGTAGTTGTTGTCAAAAATGACGTTGCGACTGTCCAAGACAAGGTCGAGGAAGTCCAAAAAGAAATTCAAAATGCTAGAACGGATGTATCCAATGTTCAGGTAGATATTAATAACATTCGTGCGGATATAACTGAGGTGCAAAGTGACATAACTAAGATTCAGGTAGAGGTCAACACAGTTTTCGTAGATATCACTAAAGTCCAAACTGATGTAAATAAAGTCAGGGAAGAGATAGAAAATTCGAAAACTCTTTGTACGCGTAATATAACTGCATTAGCGACTAGACTAGTTGATGAGTCAGTTAGAACGACAACGTCTTTAGCAGATTTGAAGTATGATTTAGAGGTCATGAGAACCCAGGTATTAGACCATAATAGATTATTAAAAGAGGATATCGAAGTAGACATAGCAGAAATATTAACAGCAAACGTAGCGGTATGGAAAGACGAGTGGAATAAGTCAAGTGGGGAACATGTAACCCAAATTCAGGAAAGGATTGAAAGAAAACTTGCCAGTACTCAGATAGAAATTAACAAGGAAGTAGTACAGATTAGGAAAGATTTAAGCGTCAGGATAAATTCGCTATCCGAAAAACAAGTTGACGATAGAACACAACTAGATCAGGATATGCAAACATTAAAAACTACATTAGAGGATCAGATTCATAAAGTTGTCTCGGATGTAAATGAAACGATGAGCAAACTGCAAAATTTAAAGTTAGGAGAGGCTAATCTAATGGAGAACTACAAAGAAGAGATATTCAAGAAAGTCTTAGCGGAAATCACTGACAAGGATACAGAAGGCTTAGCTTGCGAAATGAATAGGAATTATACCAGAAGATATAACCTAGATCCAGAAGAAAGAGACGTGACTCCTGAAGAACGTATATCCAGATTCAGAGAGGAGGATGACGAGAGGAATATGGAACCTGAGTGTAACTATCGAGATAGTGGGAAAAACTATCCGGATTCATATCCGAGGAACGTGACGGTCATCAGGAATTTCGAAGATAAACCGCAAAAATTCAGTAACACTGATAGTTTGACACCTATAGAGTATGTAAGGAAACTCAAAGATTACTTCATCGAAGCTCACATTCCCAGAGAGAGAGAGATGAAGATAGTAGAGAGATATCTGATTGGAGGACCCCTCGAATGGTTTCGCGCATTTAGATACACATTCAGTAACTTTGACGAGTTTGCAGAGGCATTAATCAAACGATTTTGGTCCATAGAAGCGCAGAATTCGTTAAGAGCGGAGGTGTATTCAAGAAAATACTCAGGTACTCTTCCAACACGGTACGCTGATTTCTTTACGAGTCAATTGTCCCGCTTGAGATTCTTACAACCCCCATTGTCCACGGAGCAATTAATTGATGCGATTTCTCGTATGCTGCCAGTTGAGGTGAGAAGACTAATAATTTCGTCCAACATCAGGGATTTAACCAGTATGGATGAATTACTGAGAAGGTTAGACTACACAAGCCCAATGCCTAACGTAGTACAGAAAGGTCAAAGGCAGGAGTTTAAAGAAATCAATACGGTATATATGGACCAAGTCCAACAGACTGACAAGCCAGAGGAGGAGAAAACTGACAATGTAGGTCCTCACAGGAATAATCAGTTTAGAAATAACAGATCACAAGGTTACCGACCGTATCAACAGAGAAGAGGTTGGAACTACAATCGAGGAAACTACAATGGAAGAGGCAGATATTACAACAATAATGGGTATAACCGAAATTATAATAGGAATAACCAAAACCAAAATAGAAACCAGAATACTCAAGGTCAGGTTATGACACCCGATCAGTATCAGCAAAGAGAGAAGGAAAGCCAGCAATACTTAAAAGAATTAAGGGATAAAGAAACCGAAAATCAAAAGAAAAGGCAGGATGTTGTAATCGATCCTGGACCTTCGACGAGCCAGCAGAACTTAGAAAATAGAAATACTGGACAGAAGAGAAATTAGAGAGGAAAGAATACATTAACCACACACAACCCAGATTTATGATTAAGGAACATAGAGGAAATATCATACTAGAGTAAGCCAGTAATAATTCAATTTCGTGTTCAAGAGAGTTGAGATACTTGTAACACTGAGTTTAAAAACAATTTGCAACTGTTTTTAAAACGTGGTGAGAGGAGAATGCCCCCGTAATTGAATTATATAGAGACCACGGTGGCTATATTGAAATTTATAATGAAAGTTATGGCTGTCATAGTTATGACGTGGGTAGTCATGACGTAAGCACGGATGACGCAAACGTTATGCCAGCAGGCTACTTGAGCTGAGATTCTCAGTGACGTCAGCATTTAGTCGAGAATGTTCCAAGATTTACGACGCAGTCGCAGGAAACGAGGAATTCTGCTGAGGAAGAAACTATGCTATTGGAGGAGAGGCTTGAACCAATTAACGATAGTTTAAAGGAAGACGGAGATTGCTGAAACTATGGTATTTTTATTACTTTAGGAATGCAGAATTGTGGAAATCCATTTGCAGTAGAAGCATTGATTTGGAATTTTGGTGAAATTTATTTTCAGTTTTTGAATTTTGAAAATCCGTCATGTATTAACGAAGTTGGAACTTTCAGCGATGACGCAGTATCACGCTATGGAAGGGATGGAAACGCCCCTCGTGAAGTTAATAAAAGGGCTTGCGCAGAAGAGAGGAGCCTCATTCGCTCATTCGCTCATTCTCCGATCATTCTCAGATCTCATTCTCAGATCATCGAAGTCTAATTGTGAAAGTTCTTTTCTTATACAGTCATTTTGGTGAGACGTCGAAGTGAAAAGTAGTGTGAAAGAGTCGTCTTTATAACGCGTGGTGAGGCCACTGCATTAACGAGATCCAAGTCAATCTAGGTGAAGTTAAAACGGACCTTAGAACGCCTCTACAAGTTTAGCTTTGAATAGTTAGCGGTCGCAGATACGCTAATTCGATTGTGCAGTGCTACATGAAGTAATATAGAAAAGCTGAACAATTTCGAGCGATTAGTTTGAAAGATATTAGCAAGTTTCGACGACTGACAAAAGTGATTATCTCACCATCCGAGAAGCACTATTGTATCGCCAGAATTTACGCCACGGCTGACGCTGCTCGTGAAATAGGGAGACTTCTGCTTGCTTTTGTTACACGACACTACAGTATAATGGAGCAATTTAATAAGGCAGTTTGTTCTTCTAATACTACAACCGAAGAGCAGATGGAAGGCTAAAGGACTTAATGCAATTGGGACATATTTCAACTGAGTAAGATAGCAACATGGAACTTCGCTAATTGCTATTCCACACAAGCGAACATGTGGTGAATACCATGTTTCGTGCTTAAAAGCTGAATACTATCCAACAGCAATGAAATCTATTACATACTCATTGAATATGAATATTTCTTCGGAAATTTCTACAAAAACTTCATGGCGATTGTCTACTGGAACTTCAGGGAATTTTTCAAGAGAGGTCAGGGTTATCCCGACGCACAAAGAAGATTATTGCCGGAAGGATGTCTATTCGTCTTCGAGGAGCAGTGTAATTTACGGAGAAGGAAGCAGTTCGATTCTCCGAGGGTGCTGTTTCTTATTTCGAGGATGGAGCTCAGCTGTAACTTGGTGAAATGGATCCATCAGCAGTCTTCTTTGAGGAATTTTCCTCTGGAACGTCAATCGGCAGATAAGGTAGTCGTGAACGTTTATTGTAATTGAGTTTCATAATGATGTTTGAGCAACCATTTTTCCCATATTTTTGTCCTCATGTATTTTGCCCTATTTTCTTGTTGAGATTCATATTCTCAGTACATCTTGATGAGTTATGCCTTTTTCGACGATTTATTAAGACATTGTTATGTCATGGGCATAGTTAAACGATTTTGGATCAGTTGAGACTGATATTTAGATTTTTCAGTAATTAATATATATTTTTGTAGTCGCGATTTGACTGTAAGTTAATGATTTTTATGGCAGATTTAAATTCAGACAGCGTGTCACTTTATTAAAGTAATTCTACCCCAGTTTAATTACTTTGACCAATTTTCTGTCATCATCAAGAAGGAAGAACATTTAAATGATTTTAGAGCGTTAAAATCTCTTGCGTTGTCGACGATCTTGGAAATACTAGTCGTTATTTGAATTGATTGCAACACAGACATTTATCGTCAGTTATGAACGATCATTGCATCATAGACATTTTTGTGAAAGATGAACTTTATTAATGAATTATTGAATGCATTAAAGTCAAGAACTTTTGTTAGGAGTTTTTCTCAATTAGAGATTTATATAACGATGTTTGCATTCCCCAGTCTAATTGGATTCTATTCGACTACTTTGCAGTTTTAGTCGCACTTTATTTGATGATAGTATTTTTATACTACAATTCTTTTAAGATGGTAATCTTAAATTTTGATAGACCAGACAGGCGTATATAAGCGTATTCACTATTAAATTTATTTGTGATTGGCAAATTTTGACTTCAGTTCGATTTATGAATGAAATCCACGAAGGTTAAATAAAAACAGTTTTGAAACAATTAATGATTATAAGAATTTTTAAGTGGAACTATGGATGTATAATCGCTAGTACAGCGCACGTGTTGAAAGTCGCTGATATATAATGCCCTTGAATATGAAGGAGGTTCCCACAGGAATTAATGTTAAAGAATTATTTGTGGAAGTTTTTGTAAGTTCGGTGGAAGTTTTAATGCCATATAGATTAATATATGATGAATTTTGGGCTTAATTATAATGCAGTTTGTGCATTATTGTGTTAGCGAAGTATTTTCCGCTGGAGTGAATTGTCATAGTTCGTTGAAAATTAATCAAGTGAATTTACTGTTATAATTAACAAGAGTTTTGAAAGAATTTGAGATAAGATATTGAATGAAGATTAACGTCACAAATAATTATTAAAACCTTTATTAAACCAGATTGTGACATTAAAATGTATAACTAACCTTCATTGGTCGATTATATTAAACACGATTATGAAATTACCAACCGGATGAACCTGTGGTTAATGTATTTCTTAAAATTAATAATTTAAACAATTTAAATATTAATATTGTAAATAATTGCTGTAAATATTTTTGAAAATAATGTGGAACGAAAGTGATGTTAGAGGCGTGTTTAAAAATATTTTTATTGTCTTTGACAAATATTATAAACAATTTCTAATTGTTATAAATAATTTATGTGATTTTGTTATAAACATTTAAGAGCTAATTAAACATTTGGATGAGAACTTAACAAGTTCAGGAATTATCATAATAATCCAGTAGGATGTGAGTAAAGTATTTGAAAGGATTGCGTAAATATATATATATATGAGTTGTCTCGCAGACATTTAAAGCTTTTGAGAGAGCTGTATTCTTACGTAACGTAGCATGTGAGAAGGGAGTCCATTTGACAAAGTATGCGACAGGTTGGAGGGTAGCTTGCAGCTGTCCCAACAACTGGTTATCAGCGGGTGAGGTCGTCCACACTCTGGCCTTGCGACTATAAATACAATTGTCATGTTTATTAAAAGGAAACCAAATGCTCTATATATGTCTCGTCCTCACTTCCTTTCCAATCCAATTGTGTTATGAATATTACGTTATTTGGAGCTCGTGGGAGCTAATATGTTTTATATCATGTTGTATGATAACTTTGCAAGTCCTACAGGAGGACGTAGTCAGATTGACTTGGGCTACTGATAGCCACGTGTATTATGTTGTGTTATTAAAATCTTATCCTTTATTAGAAATAAAGCTTTTGTACAGTTCAAAGTTCTCGTCTTCGTCTTGGTTCATTTTTAAATGTCATGGTGGAGATTATTGTGTGAACAGACTTTAGTGATCCTGTTGTCAACTCAAACCCCGAGATTATTTTTAAGAGGTAAGTAACGGTAAGTATGAACCCCCGTCTATTTTGGTGTGTTCCACAATGATTTCCTGTGAACTTCTGTGCTCATATCTCGATAGTATCTGTCAGTGCCATTTTCATTGATGTAGCTGAGTCGGTGCGATTGATTATTGGCAATCCGATTGAGGGGGCGGATATCTGACAGCCTACTATCCGGGTAAACGGGGACAGTACCTACTGTAAGGCCACGGCCACCTCCTTCCCTCTTCCTAGCCTATCCATCCCAATCTTCTATCCCTTCCCATCCCTCATGAGGACCCTGTTCGCTTTGCAGGTGAGGCCGCCTGGGCGAAGTGCTGATCACACCTCCCCAGTTGTATCCCTCCCGACCAGATGTTCCAAGCTCCAGGACACTGCCCATCGAGGCGGTAGTGGTGAGTTCCCTCGCTGAGTCCGTGGGAACCACCAACCTAGAGGGTAAATTGACTAAATAAATTTAAAAAAAAACTGTTCTAAACCATGGATGGATACTATTCGTTATAATTAATATTTTTTTAGTCGATTTTACCCTCCAGGTTAGGTTTTCCCACGGACTCAGCGAGGGATCCCATCATTACCGCCTCTACGGGCAGTGACCTGGAGCTTGAAACATCTCGTCTTGGGATACAACTGGGGAGGTGAGATCAGCACCTCGCCCAGGTGGCCTCTCCTGCAAAGCGAACAGGGACATCTTGAGGGATGGGAAAGGTGGGGAGGATAGTGAGGGATAGGCAAGGATGAGTTAATGAGGCGGCCGTGGCCGTACGGTAGGTAACATCCCGGCATTTGTCCGAAGGCGAAGTGGGAAACCACGGAAAACCACTTTGAGGATGGCTGAGGTGGGAATCTAACCCCCTCTATTTATTTGGACCACCCGAGACTGAGTAGACCCCGTCCCAGTCCTCATACCACTTTTCAAATTTCATGGCAAAGCCGGGTATCGAACCCAGGACGTCCGGGGTGGCAGCTAATCACGCTGACTACTACGCAACGGAGGCGACTCTATTCGTGATAATTAGAATTTTAATAGTTCAATATCTATAATAATATGACACGTTCTGTAATTACTGGCTTGCTGCGAGGCTCAGCGGTAACGTTCTGGCTTGCTGTGCCTAAGGTTGCAGGTTCGTATCCTGGCGCAGTCAGCTGGCATTTGAGGGTGCGCAAATGCGAGGGAGCCGTGTCAGTAGATTTACTGGCACGTTGAAGATCCCCTTCCGAGCAAAATTCCAGCACCCCGGCGTATCTAAAAGCCAGAGCAGTTAAAAGGGACGTAAAACCAATAATGTCATAATTATCTGTATTTACTGTAGGTTTGGGGCAGATGACCTCGTAGTTCCGACCCTTAAAACCTCACTAACTAACTAACTAACTATTACTGTAAGTGTATAGCAAGCGCTTTTCGCACAGACGCCGTTGAAAGAAA
Organism: Meconema thalassinum; assembly: GCA_946902985.2. NCBI lineage: Eukaryota > Metazoa > Arthropoda > Insecta > Orthoptera > Tettigoniidae > Meconema > Meconema thalassinum. The sequence continues at coordinate 74,254,293 of OX336389.2, forward strand.
TTATAGTTTCGGTCTGATGTATTTATTTATTTGTTATGTGGGTCGTCTGAGTGAGTCGGAGTTTTCCTTTAAACAAGGTGGTCAAAATTTCGAACACTTGCTACCTTGAATATACAGGATACCTTGCTTTCGTTCTACAGATCATTATGTCGTCGTCCAATCTGGCTGCGTACCATCGGATAAGTACGGTCCTTTTGAGGACCAAGTAAAAAATCACTCGTTGGAACAGATAGATATGCGTCCATAATACCTCCACAATAAAAAGTACTAGTTCAAGTTTCGAACCTACTACAATGCGACTTCGTTGACTCTACTCTTGATTTAGCCACCATAGCTACCGAGAACCATGGTATATTGCTGGCACGCATTGAATCTATTCGTAGACACTTCCTGTCAAAACGTAAGCATGTGTTATTCGGAGCTCTAATTGTTTCAATCATGCATTATATTTGAGGTCATTGAAAGAAAACTGCCACTATTAATTTCTACTATATTCTCAAGGATGTACTCAACGGTAAAGTTGTACAATGGACGTAAAGGAACAGGTACTAATGTTTTTAAGATGACTGTGATATACGCGTTAGTTGGGTTGCCTTCCTCCAAAAAAAATAAGGGGCTGGCGGACCACACTGTATATAGATAGAGATGTGCTCTCGCGTACGATTTTGTAGAACCTTTCATGGTGAACAATTCTTACACTCATTGTATATGATATTTTTTACGGTTTGCCCAGTGTAAGCTTAAAAAGCGCACGGACGCCAGAAATTGCTTTTTCGACTTTTTCTCTGAAATCGTTACTGCTTGACTTCCTTTGATTATTTCTACGGAAACCTTCCTCGAGTTATCCTTTACAGAATGGTGGAAACCGCATCAAAATCCATGCAGTGGTTCTCGAGATTACCCGTGACATCCAAAAATCGGGGACTTTGTTTTATACTACTGTAAGGAGAGATTTATTCAAAAACAAAGCTTTACATGTGCTGGTTTAGGTAGAATATTTGGAACAAAGAAATATATTTTAAAAAGTACAGGAAACGAAAGGTGGGATTCAAATTAATCTATTACACGCCATCTTTCAGTGTTGCCTATTTCTATTATAGAATGTTTTCCAGTCGGTCAACACAAATTGCGCCCAATTATATGAGGCGGGAAAACAAGTATTTAAACGCCCCAACCTGAAAGACATATTACATGAGATATTTATCACAAAATAACTGGCTTTTATGTACAACAAAATTCGATGAGATGTTTCGATCGTCACGCGATCATCAACAGAACTTGCTCACTTAGGCTTAGATAGGGTACGATGTTTATGCATTACACTAATGTACAAATATACACCCTCTGTCTGAAAAGTTCGGTGAATGGGTCTATATTACGAACGGATTGTTGGTTTACCTGAAACAGCCGTTACTATTCTTCGAAGTAATCCCCGTGGATGGTTATGCACTTCTTAGAACGGCTGTACAAGTCCTGGCATAGTCTTCCTGAGGGATAGCCTTCAGTTGGGTCGTCACATTACAGTGGATGTCTGAAATGTCCGAAAACCTCTGGCCCTTCAGGGCTTTTTGGCGACCCTGGACCCCGATACTCCATACTTTGACGCTTGCCTTCGAGGTCATACCTCAGGCACCAGGTCTCGTCACCCGTGACGATGGTTTTCAGGACCATTCCATTCCACGAAACATTCACCCTTCTCACTGCCGCCCGTCTATCAGGTGTGCAAGGCAGGTTGCTTAAATTCACGCTTCTCTCTTGCTTTCAATTTAGAGTTTTAACGACCCAAACTGAAGGCTATACCTAAAGAAGACTATGCCAGGAGTTTCCAGGACTTGTTCAGTCGTTCTCAGAAGTGCGTAACCATCCACGGGGATCACTTCGAAGGATAGTAACGGCTGTTTCAGGTAAGCCAACAATTCGTTCGTAATATAGCCCATTTACCGAACTTTTCAGACGGAGGGTGTATATACAATCTTTAGATTGCGACAATTTGTAAAATCTTGTGAAACGTGTCAATCTTAATTACAGATAGTATCGCTCAGTTAGTTTGAAGCACCTATACAGTTGTTCCGCTATTATGAAGGTAGTAAGTATGTTAACCTGTGATCTATTCACTTATTATTGTGACGAACTTCAGGTATGATGTTGTCTACACTTGTTATTTATGGGTAATCTCAGGCAGGGGAATAATCTAATTAATGCCATAGGAAAATGGTGAACAGGTGCTCTGAAGGTGCTCCCTTTGCCCCGTTAAGTTAGAATTAACATTTTTAAAAGTGTTGATTAAAAATTGGTGATTTTTGAATGAACTACAGTACATATGACACCAAAGTATGGAGTTAACATTTCCTCTACCAATCTGTTTTAATAGCCTCTGGCTGCGAGTGAAGTAGTAGTAGTACTCCCAAGATGTCGAATTTAGTGTTATTAAAGACTGGTGCCATAAGGGCTCTTTTTCCTCTATTGTGATTTGATATCAGTCGATGTTTTTTTTTATTTTGCTTTATAGTAATATACTGTATTTGGACCCTCAAATCCATTAGATATAACGGGTTAATGAGGGTAATTTTTGTCGTTGGTAGGTATTTTAATTGATTTTGGTTGTTACATTTATTTTTTGTTTTTGTTGGATACTTAGAATGTTATTTAGAGAGAACTAATAGGCAACTAAACGTCGCTTTTGGTGCACCTTGTGGTATTTGGTCAAATTTTTTAAGCTTCACACTACCATTTGGTGCTGCGAGCTAGATGGTGTAATTGTTTACTGACAGGAGTATAATTTCGCTTTGAGGTGTACTTGGGTGGAGTTCTTGGTTCGAGAAGTTATCTATTTCAAACGTTCTCATTTAAACCTATGGCCTATTATACAGTGGTTAGTTTGTCAAGAAAGTGAATACACAAATGATACAATACACTAAATTTGAATAAGGTTATGTAAACTTCGCTGGTATTTTGAATCCTGAGTTATATACTGCGTCCGTTATCACTCAAAACTCGCCTCGGATATTTTGCTGCATCCTCATTTAATTATTGTTGCGCTACCTGCTCGTTAATATTTGTGGAATGTATTGCTATTGTAACGTCTAAGTGTGGCCCGCGCCATCTGTTGTAGTTGTTCAGGGCAATCTTTTCCCCGCCTTGCATAAACTAATGAGTCCTTATTAAGCGAAACAGGCTTATTGGGGCGTCTTGAACTCGTTAAAATTACCTAATCTTGGCCTTGGTTTATCAAGAGTATGGTACAACGTACATCCATCTCGCTTAGCATTTATCCCTTTATATTGATTATCGCCCAATTTTATTCATTGCCTGGCCTCTTTCGTTATGTTGTTCTCTTTTTATTGACGGGTGTATTGCCTACGGGTGGACTCTCCAAATAGGTGTGTTCATTTAGATTATCTGTTTTTTTTACATTAGCTAAATTGATTTCTATGGCTTCTTTTATGTCAAGATCCCTACCTATTGTTTCGTAGTGTATGATTCTCATGTCTATTTCTATATTTGTGAAGCTATGTCCGGCGTCGTACATGTGTTCGTATACTGTCTAGTGAATCCTGTGTTTAATTGCATTTTTGTGTTCTTTATAGCGTGTGTCCATACTTATTCCCGTTTGTCCTACGTAATTTGTTTTTCAGCCTGTTTCTTGGCATGATAATAAGTGCACTCCTGATTTCAAGTATGGTATTTATTATTTAAATTGGAATTATGAAGATGATTACCATGTGTGTTGTTCTGAATGTTATTTTGATTCCTTGGTTTTAGAAAAGATTGGCGATTTTGTAGGAGTTTGCGTTCACGAAATTGAAACGCGCGAACATGCTTACATTACAGGTTGGCGTTTGTACATCATCTACCTTATTGGTCGTGATGTTGTTTTGTTTAGCTATTTGTTTTATGGTTCTAATTTCTTTCTTATAGTTATCTTTTATCATGTGCATACAAAAGGCCCTGTGAACAATTGAGTTGAAAACCACTAGTTTATGTGCTCTTTATTCAAAGCGAATATATGTTCCATTATGATCTACGGTAATCTGCAAGAAGGAAGGTCTTTAGCAAATATATTGCATTCCGTTATTATCTACGGTACTCTGCAAGAATAAAGGCCTTTAGACACAGCGAATATATTGTGTTCCGTTATGGACTGCGATAAGTTGCAAGAAGCCAGTGTAGTATTCCAAGTTGGATTATCCCGTATTGTATTTGCTCCTATATGCTAGTGATTCCTCTAATTTCCAAGTTTGTGAAGTAAAGTTCGTTTTCTTGATCAAGTTACGTTCAATGAGTCTTAAGGCAGTAATCATGATTCCCCAATGTAAAGCTAAAAGAACCATAGTGCAGTGTATGTAATATAATTTTAAATTTTGGAAGCAGAAATAGCATATTCGTAAGCTGATCATTTCATTTCATGTTTTGTACTGAATCCGTACTTAAGAAACAATGGATAAGTCACAAAGCGATACTCGAACTGTACTCGCGTGACAATGTACTGTATGTTTCATTTTAAAGGGAGTGACTTAGGCATCCTTCTTCGCATGAACGCAACCCGCTCAGTTTGAAAGATGGAGAGCAAATTATAAGATAATTATATAATCTCTACTTAGTAAAAAAGGAAGTCCCCGATTCTTGGATGTTACGGGTAACCTCGAGAACCACTGGATATATTTTGATGCAGTTTTCACCATTCTGTAAAGGATATCTCGAGGATAATTTCTGTAGAAAATAATTTATTTATGATGAAAGGAAGCCGAGCAGTAACGATTTCAGTGGAAAAGTAAAAAAAACTGGCGTCCAAGCCCTTTGTAAGCTTACGATGGGCAAAACGTAAAAAATATCTAAATATTATGAGTATAAGAATTGTTCAGCATGAAAAGTTCTACAAAAAAATCCGCGAGAGCATATGTCTATCTTCAATACATCGCCCACTAAAAGTGTTTTTACGTTTAAATTTCTTCCAACCGTGCCCATTCAACTACTGAGGCGACAGTTCACGAGCTAGCTAAGGGCGAGTCTATCATCCCTGTTACAGCCTAGCTAGCGGGCGAACCAATTACCCCATATACAGCCAGCAGCAAACCGTTGAGTCGTGTTGAGTTAAGACTTCTGAGAAGGGTGGTTGTGTTTGGAGTTTCCCTGGAAGTGCAACTCGGGTTTTCTTCATTTCGCCTGTGAAACACAGTCAAGTTAAGATTGTACGGAAGGGGGATTTGAGTTTCATTCACCTCGCCATTCCCTGGAAGTGCAACTCTCATTTCGCCTGTGAACTTTTCCTTCCGCAAAATTCACAGTCAATTTAAGATTGCACGGAAGGGGGATTATATTATTTTATATTATACTGATTGGCGTATAACCTCTACTTAGTATAAAACTGAATCCGTACTTAAGAAACAAAGGATAAGTCACAAAGCGATACTCGAACTGTACTCGCGTGACAATGTACTGTATGTTTCATTTTAAAGGGAGTGACTTAGGCATCCTTCTTCGCATGAACGCAACCCGCTCAGTTTGAAAGATGGAGAGCAAATTATAAGATAATTATATAATCTCTACTTAGTAAAAAAGAAAGTCCCCGATTCTTGGATGTCACGGGTAATCTCTAGAACCAATTAATGAATTTTGATGCGGTTCTTACCATTTTGTAAAGGCTATCTCGAGGAAGGTTTCTGTAGAAAATAATGTATTTATGACCAAAGGATGTCAAACACTAACGATTTCAGTGAAATGGTCGAAAAAAAATGGCGTCCGTGCGCTTTTTAAGCTTACGCTGGGCAAACCGTTAAAAATATCTATATAGTATGAATGTAAGAATTGTTCAGCATGAAAAGTTCTACAAATAAAGCCCGGAAGAGCATATCTCTATCTTCAATACATCGCCTACTATGTGTTGTTACGTTTTCATTTCTTCCAACTATCCCCATTCAGTTACTGAGGCGAAAGTTTACGAGCTAGCTAGGGGCGAGTTTATCACACCAGTTACAGCTTAGCTAGCGGACGAGCTTATTGCCCCAGATAAAGCCAGCAGCAAACTGTCGAGTCGTGTTGAGTTAAAAACTTTAGAGTAGAGTGATTGTGTTTGGAGTTTCCCAGGAAGTGCAACTCGGCTTTTCTTCATTTCGCCTGTGAACTTTTCGTTCCGCAAAATTCACAGTCAAGTTAAGATTGGACGGAAGGGGGATTTGTGTTTCATGCACCTCGCCATTCTTAAATTACGTCTGACAAGAATTTGTTTCACATGCATCTCCATGATAATATAATTAATAGTCCAGTCATTGATTTTAACCCATCATGCCGAGTCGTAAAACGGATATTGGTCGTTGTTCATTGTCATTGAAAAAGTTAGCGCTTATCACGTAATGCATTCATAACTGTTCCCCGGTGAAACCGGTTCGGGTTGCTAGTTAAATTATATAAGAAGTGAATTGGAATATACCAGGTGGCCCGTTTCCCCCGTGCAATCTAGTTTTAGATGTCTCGCATACACTAATGCTGTATGGGATGCCTAATAACTGATTTATACGGGGGTCACAGTGCATGCTGGCCGATTACGTCAGAATACGAAGGAATAACAACAGGACAGCCGCTAGCTGCATGTTCCTCAGCGCTACCCGTCTAATGCACCCCAATGCCTTTTCGACCCTCGCATTTGAGAGCGCAATAGACTCATAAAATGTGGTAGAATGACACGACAGTTGCTGGCAAGATATTGACAATGGCTGGTGTATGCAGCATCGATGAGTACACGGACATTATACTAATATATGGAGAAGCTGGTCGTAATGCCGTTGAAGCTCGTAGAGGATATGCACTGGTGTTTCCAGATAGACGTCTACCGTCTCGACAAGTATTTCGCCCAACAGAGGTGCAATTACGAACGAATGGAAAGTTCCAGGCACATACCAGCAGGACTAGACCCGTCTGTGGTAATGCTGAAGTTGTACGGAATGTACAAGAGTACTTCGAACGGAATCCTACACACGATCTGTTACACTTCACCTTACTGAGCTACTGCTGATAATAGTAATAATAATAATAATAATAATAATTTCAACTTTGTATTATAAATTATTTATTAATTACTGTTGATAATACATATGTGATATGTCTCAGAATCTGACGGCGAAATCAGTAGAGATTACCTTTGAGACATTAATTATTTTTCACAGCATTATACGGTTTGTATTCCAATACCAGAGTGCATACAATAATACGTTTATGTTATAAATTAATGTTTATTTAGGTAATGATTTTTATGCGACGTATAGCTAGTTGTTTGCTGTTCATGTTGGACTATCGAGGTAGTAGTTCGTTAAATAGTGCTGGTGCAAGATAATTTAGTCTCTTGAAACCATAATAATAATAATAATAATACGAACCATCTATGTTACAATGTGCACATATTTATTGTTGCTTAGGGCAAAGAGAAGCTGCAAGGGACCTAGGAGTGCCACGAACTTCAATACAGAGGATCCTGAAGGAGCGAAAATGGCATCCTTATAAACCGCACCTACACCAACAACTGAATGGAAATGATTTCGATCGCAGGGTAGCATATTGCCGAAGAATGGCCGCTGCATTACAACAAGATCCACATTTTGCCAGGAATATTCTGTGGAGTGATGAATGCTATTTTGCCAATGATGCCAACGTCAATACTCACAATCTGCATTACTGGGCTCCAGTGAACCCCCACTGGGTTCGAGCACAGCACGTTCAGATCCACTGGGGAGTTAATGTGTGGTGTGGTATTCTGGGAGACTACATAATTGGGCCTGTTTTTATAGCCCACAGACTCACAGGTAGGAATTATCTTGAATTTTTACAAACCGACTTGACTCTGGAAAACCTTCTAGAAGATATTCCACTCCAGGTTGTATTACAGCATTGGTACCAGCATGATGGTGCTCCACCTCACACCTTCCGAGCCGTTACGGAATATCTAAATGCACGATACCCTGAACGGTGGATAGGTCGTGGAGGCCCATGGCAGTGGCCAGCACGATCGCCTGATCTAACCCCTCTGGACTTCTTTCTGTGGGGCTATATAAAATCAAAAGTCTACGAAACGGCGCCAGAAAATGTCGATCAATTAAAACAACGTATTGGTGAGGCCTGTGCTGCAGTGACACCTGAAATGTTACGACGTGTCCATGCAGACACTGCGAGACGTGTACAACATTGTATTCGCCACCAGGGCATGTCTTTGAGCATATTCATTATGAATAGTTGTTCAAGTGTGACATTGTAATTTATTTTATTTTCTAAGCTTTGATGCAATAATATGTGAGTTATTGTCCAATTAGCAAGCAATGCTATTGTAGAGTGGAATTTCTGTAGCCTACATGTACAAATAATGAGTTATTAAACTTTCTTTTCTGCATATTTGGCGTATTTACAAACGAACCCTGTGTATTACAGAAATCGCTGTTTGCAAAGGAGCGTTACAACGTGGTATACAATATGTTGCATGTTGTGCAACTATTTAGCAGTAGGTTTAATACAGAAGTACTGTAACAGGATTCCTATCATTATTGTTATTATTATTATTACTATTGTCACTATGATGTCTGCACTAGACTGTAATAATAAAATAACAATAGTGACACAGGTTATCAGACAAATTCTTCACACACTCAAGTACACGGGGATACATGCTCACTGTGTTTTAAAGCCCCTGAAATTCAACAGTTCATTATTTCAGTACGGTGAAATTCAACGTGCCGTGTGAAGGCTTCGATTACAATACTGATGTACGGTCTGCACAACATCGGAATTGTTGCAGACAGGTCTAGCCCAGCCATGCTGGTATGTGCTTCAATCCATTAGCACTTAATTACAGGTCTGTTCGGGGAAATTCGTATACAAAAGGCAGGCGTCTATTTGGAATCTCCTGTGCATTAATGTGCGAGCTTTGGTTGGATTGTGACCAGATTCTCCATAGATTAGAATTATGTGTGTGCGCGCTCGTTTTTGGTGAATACCTCAGCCATTGTCGAAGTGTTGATAGCAACTTTAATACTGCTGTGCCACGTGCAAAGCTACTATTCTGCGCTCGCCAGCGAGGCTTCGTACCGCTTTGGGGTGCATTAGAAGGGAGCACTGAGGAACATGCAGTGTGCGGCTGTCTGGTTGTTATCTCTTGGCATTCTGACGTAACCTGCTTGTATGCAAGGTTACCCCTTAGCAATTCAGTTATTAGATCTCCCGTTCAACACTAGTACATGCGGGACATTTATAAGTAGATTGCACGGCGCAGGTGGGCCACCTGGTATAAATGATCAGATTACAATGGGCTATGTTAAAAAATGTACCAGTGCTGGAAACGTGCAGTTTCGACAAGTTACTTGAGTCCTCGTATAGAAAAAAAACGATTGACAAACAAGTTCGCGATATAGAAAACTGGATTGGAAGCAAGCCGAGGGGTCGGCGAATACACGTGTACGGCACGTGTAGGAAGACAGTCAAAGCTAGTCACGTGAGAGCCGTATCCAATCAGAAAATTACAATTTCATTAGGAGTAATTAGACGACAATTATTACTACATACTTTTGGAAATGATTTGAAAATATTAACATAAATGGGATTTAAAAATGGACAAGCCAGTATACTCAGATTTTTGAGAAGAGGAGGAATAAAGCTGATAATTGTAATAGAAGTGTAACCAAGATTTTACCGAGAAATTACGTGATAGACGCTATCAATTTTGATAAGGTGGGGGAAAGCAGTCCTGCCATCGAGGTCTTTTGTTGTGAAACTTTGCCCAGGGCAAAATTAGTGCATGGATCGTAAGAATTGTTGACGGGGAGGACGAAGCTCTTGACGGTCAAGTGATATGTGATAGACGGTTCAGCGATTGTACGAGTGCTAAAAATACAAGTGAATTGTATCAAAGAGTCTTTAACGCGAGTATGTATTAGCATTATTCAAATAAACAGTATATTGACGACGTAAAGAAGATTACTACAAATTATTGAAATATAAACCTACAACCGATATACGAGAACTATTCGAAAATTATATGCAGCAAATATTTATTTTAATTAGTTACGAACATTTAACATTTCTACGATCATCACTACAAAATATTAAATTATTTAAGATGGATTACAAACTGGAGTCAACGAGGACGCTGTATTTGAACATTTCGACGATGTTGGAGATGTCACACTAAACTCATGGAAGGAAAACTGAACCTATGACAAATATGTGGTTCACCGGAGCGACTTAGACACCAAAATGGGATGTAAAAGAATATATGTAGATATACAAAGTACTATCAGTCTACAGAATTGGAACCAAATAGCTACAATAATAAATTTCCAATGTTATCTCGGAAATTACATCATCCAAAAATGCACAATATGAGTACAATGAATTTCACCGACGAGATCTTCGAGAGAGCAGTCGTTCGAAGCATAATTTCGCCCGGTTCATCTGAACCAAGAAGCGAACGTGATCTATGCAGTAACCATACCATGCAGGGCCGTATTAAATGGGGTCATCCGACAGCACGACATCGAATCCAGGAAGGCGAGGGTGCGATCAGCCGTAACTGGAGGAAATTTCCATTCAAGAATATCAGAATACCCTAGGTTTGTAGATGCAGATTCGGACAGAAGTTAGTTGAGCGATTTCACTTATATTTGTAGTTTGCATAATTGTATGGATGATTTTGATCTGACCATGTTCTAATACCGTAGCTATCGTCGATATTTTGTATTTAATGTTGTATCTAGATGGATCTATCAATAATTTTGTGATGGGTTTTCTATGGCAACAATGAACTAGTATTTTACTGGAGTCGACGAGGAGATTTTATACTGACATAAGACAGCATTGTGAAGTTCTAGGTAGTTTGTAGTGAACGTATAATTCATGACAACACTAGACCAGTTGCTAACAAACATTATGATATTATGATATATGATATTCACGTAACAAAAGTAAGGAAATGTAATTCCTTAATTTAAATACTGACAGGGAGGAAATGAAGTGAATAAATGTTTTATATTATCTGTGTGAATTTAATCTTGGATTTGTGTAAATAATGTAAACATTATTTACACAAATCCAAGATTAAATTCACACAGATAATATAAAACATAGTGATTATATTTCATGAATATAAGTACTGTATTGTAGAAATGGGCACAGTGAGATTAAGAAAGTCGCTAATGAAGGTAATCGTACGTTGATAAAAGCATGACAGGTATAAGTTAGTGAAAATACTATGAGTATTAATGTAATGAAAACACAACAAGTATTATGGTGATGAAAGCACGATGAAATGTATAAACAAGTACTGTTGAAGTAATTAGTGTTGAAGAAAGGAATATATTGTTGAAGTATTGATATTGATAATGGTAAATAAGATAGAATATGAAGTGGGTATTGAATTCCGTGCAATTATTTAACTCGACGAACAGAAATGTATTAAAGAAGGATTGTGCGTTTATTGTAACATTGTATAGGACTTGTTGAAGTCTGTATAAATACTTTATGAAGTTATCGACGATATGTAAGTTAATGATGATTTATGAAAGCGACAGCGGAAAGGAAAAAATTAAAATAAAATTAAAATAATGTAAAACCACTTTCAAGTAACAGCTAATATGTATAAAGGATAGAAGTCATATGTAATATCAGTATTATCGTTTTATCACAGATTAGACACTATAACAAGAATTAACTTAGTCGTTCGTTCCATAGTTAGTTGATTGTGACAATATTGAACACTATAAGGTAGTGAGTAATGTGGGGCATATCAGAAGATATTGTAAAGGAGAAATAGATTGTCAAGACTGACAACGATAAATGTAAATAATGTATAGAATTAAATAATAACATTGAAAGGATTTAATATTTTAATATTTAATAATTCAATGGGTAGACATATGAATTAAGGAGAATTATGTATAGAGTTAAAGAAATGGTTGTAAATAGAAACACAGAATTATTATTATAATTATTATGGATATATAGGTATTATACGGAAATAGGTCGTTAACAATTTATTTGTTATTTTAAGAATGATTCTATAGACGGAGAAGTCTGCGGACAGTTAATAGTTTATTTAACTCCTTAATTAGGATGGATAGATGTCCACTGACCAAAATTCTCGGTGAATTTTATTGAAGTGAGATATTTTTATTTAGGATTTCTTTGATATTTTTATTTACATTTTTGCGATTAGGATTTTTTTACATTGTTGTATGACGTCTTCATGAATTTATATTAGCAAGCAATATTTAGATTGCCTGTTCTTTTATATTAAGCAACGATCTCTTCATTTAATAACTTAGTTCCGAGTGTACTACTGGTTAGATACTGCCCTCCGCCCCCCTGGCTTTTAATTTTTATTTTTAACCGTTCACCCCTGATATTCTAAGAATCTCGTCCTCCAATCTTTTATTGTTGGATTCTTGTATGTAGCTAAGTAATAGTACATTCGTGTCTTCAGTAACTGTGTGAACGGCGAGTTCCTAACTTGCCAACTAGAAGGGAACTGTTGGTGTTTCTAGCTAGTTAGTAGTTACGTGAAGTTCTGGTGCAGTACGTAACTGAAAATGCAGCTGAATTGTAATATGACGAATACTCCAGAATTTAATTTTTATAATTCTGATAATTGTTAAGTCAACCTCTTAAAATATACGCCAGGGAGAGTCAAGAAATATATTTCTGAGAAGAGGCGATTTAATTTTATCAAATTGAAACTGTTGCTCAAAGTAGCGAAGCCCACATTTCTTAGTTTAACCTGAACGACAATCTGGTGTGGTCAGTTGTTTTCATACTGCAGTACCATCCCGCACCTTTTAGTGGGATGAGGGTTGAGAATTCTTAGAGTGATGCATTCTGTAGGGCCACAGTATCTGACGAATTATGACAGTTGACCGCCCAGAATGAGTAAATCGGTAGACAGACGCTTTTACCGCTTGAGCTTTGCTGGTAGATTGCAAGTGTAAGGTATTGGACGTGTAATGAAGAGTACGTGTGAGGCTGAAGATGAAGGGTCTTCTAAAGATAGACCACTCCTAGTTTGAATGCAACTATGTAACTTGATTTTAATGACAGTCTACACGATTGGTAGTTTCTCAATTTATATAACCAAGTTAGCTTAGCACACACTTACTAAATCACCATTCGGAGGATCGGAGTGATGTCTCTTATCAGACGAAGGATTAATCCACTGTTAACATAGTGGTGTCCCTATTCATCGCTCCGTCAAAGGGAGGCGAGCTAAAGACGAAGCAGGGGCTGATTATTCCCTCTACAAACATGGCCAAGGCAGGATTTGAAAGGAACAGTGAATGGTGAAAGACTGACAACCTGCTTAGAATACGTGAGTTTATGGAGGATGATTAATGCGTCTTCAACTTTTGAGTGCGCCACCCTAAATGATTAGACCCTGGAGATATTGAAATATTCCACAGCTTGATAAAAGAGGAAGACTTGTCGAAAGCAAACTAACAACATTTAGTGAGGATAAGGCAAGAGAAGAGTGATCCGCAAAGACGATTTGCAAGTTTTCAATTAGTCATCTGTCCCACATGTTCTTCATGCGGTATCGAGGCAAGTAATTAGAGTGACAAGCTCTTCCGACATGGTTTAAGATGAAAATAAGTCCTAAACAGTCACTAAAAAGAGGTGTGGATCATAACAACCTCCTATATGTGATAGCAGCAATTGCAAGGGAGCTTAAGTGCAAATTTTGAAAATAAATAAATAAATATTTAAATAAATAATAATAAATAAATAAATTAAAATACGGGCTTGGAAAATGTTCGATATTGGCTGTATGATGCGTTAGGGGTCTGGCTGAGACTTGTTCTCAAAGAAAACTGTCGCTTCGGTAACATCATCAATTACAGAGCGAAAGCTAATTACAATATCTCTACTTTTGAAGGATACAAAATGCTTGCCGAGAATAATACAGTAATCAAAGGTTTGATGCTTTTCAGTCGGTCAACACGATTGTACCCAAATGAGATGGGTAATTCCTTAATCCTGAAAAATATACATGAGATGTAGGCTATTCATTAATCTTATGTGATTCTTTTCAGGATTAGGGAATAACCCATCTCATTTTGGTACAATCGTGTTGATCGATTAAAAAGCATCAAACTTTTGTTTACACTGAAATATGGCTTCAAACTCCATAATAATACTGTATAATAAACGAGCTTCTGTTCTTTTCGGAACTGTTCAGACGATGACGACGATGATGATCTTCATTTTAATAGGAGGAACATCGAGGTAATCTGCCCCTTCTATGCAGACGGTTGCCGCATCTTCGGACTCTGTACACACTGAGCATTTTCAATCCGTTTTCTGTTGCGAAAGCACTGTTGTTACAGTCACATTTCTATTTGTGTTTGCATCTTTATTGAATGCCAGAGATAAATATTTGATAAGCTCTGATAGAGGCCGATGTATTGACGGGCGACATGTGTGAAACACACACTCTAGTCCATGTCACGGTGCTCTTGCTTTGGCCCCAAGCTGGTCTCTGTGACGCCGAGCGCGCTTCAGGCCACGCAGCGGTCGATGGCGCCTGCTACGTCAGCTTTTTCCTCGAACCCAAAATCGTGAACTAGAAGTGTCCCAGTGACGCACGCAGACCTTCAGGAAATGGTACTTGGTTCTTCCGCGAAGGGACACTAGAAACTAGGCTTGTGAGTCATAGGTCGATACCTCAAAGAAACATCCAGAAGTTCAAAAAAAGATTTCCAAGGAATCTCTTGACAATTTGTTTCGAGAACACTACAATCTGGTTTCCTTTACGAACTTTAGTTCAGGGTGGAATCAAGCTAAGGACAGAAAGTTCTTCACAGCTTACTGTAGCCCTGTTGTTATCTGGTGCATAATTCAGTGGCGGCCGGTTGAAGTGTGGCACAACGTCCGGATTCTTTCATTACAATAAGAGTACCGTAATAATAATCATTTAGCAATAATGCGTTTCCTCTTATATGCATAGAAATTCATAGATTTTGTTCTTAAATAATTCTCGAAATTTTATAGTTCAGTGAACTGTTAGAGAAAGCGGAGCACGCCATCAGTATAGGAGGGATTGCCGTGTGGTCGTTGCCAGGCTCAATCTTCTACGAGATCTCAATAGTGGAGGGTTTGGTAGAGTAAGTCCTATCCCAACATTTAACTGGACTGGTCGTTGCCAGGCTTGAGTACTTACCAGATCTCAATAGTGGAGGGTTTGGTAGAGTAAGTCCTATCCCATCCGTTAACTGGACTGGTGGTTTCCAGGCTTGAGTACTTACCAGATCTCAATAGGGGAGTGTATGGGAGAGTAGGTCCTATCCCATCCGTTAACTCGACTGGTGGTTTCCAGGCTTGAGTACTTACTAGATCTCAATAGTGGAGGGTATGGGAGAGTAGGTCCTATCCCATCCGTTAACTCGACTGGTGATTTCCAGGCTTGAGTACTTACCAGATCTCAATAGTGGAGGGTATGGGAGAGTAAGTCCTATCCCATCCGTTAACTCGACTGGTGGTTTCCAGGTTTGAGTACTTACCAGATCTCAATAGTGGAGGGTATGGTAGAGTAGGTCCTATCCCATCCGTTAACTCGACTGGTGGTTTCCAGGCTTGAGTACTTACCAAATCTCAATAGTGGAGGGTATGGTAGAGTAAGTCCTATCCCATCAGTTAACTGGACCGGTCATTGACAGGCTCGAGCACCTACCAGATCTCAATAGTGGAGGGTATGGTAAAGTCCTATCCCAATATTTAACTGGACTGGTCGTTGCCAGGCTTGAGTTCTTATCGGATCTCAATAGTGGACGGTATGGTAGAGTAAGTCCTATCCCATCAATTAACTGGATTGGTCGTTGCTCGCTAATTGCAACAAGGGAGGAGACGGGATACTTAGTCTTCTGCCGAATACATTGTCTCGCAATATAATTTGCGCATGAGTGAGACATGTGTGGTTCTTTCTCGACCTTGTGTATAGCTTACGCTGTTTTGCCCACGTGAGTTATTCAAATATAATCCATTGAATTCCGAGATGAATGTGATGTCTGAACTGCGGAATTTGTTACGAATGAGCTACATCAGTTATACCGCGCACATGTGTACCGTCATCATTGATATCAAACAGTAGTTTACCATTATCTGGCATCCGCCACTAATATAATTAGTGAAAAGATATTAGCAGAGAAAAATCAAGGATGAAAATTGAACGCTGGCATTGTTACTACAAGTAAAATGAACGTGAAATTTGCTGACTTTTAAAAAAACAGTCAATTCCGGTAAATTGTACACACACTTTGGTCCAATCAGGTGGTTGATTCAATTATGCAAAGTGAGTTAAATTACCGCGTTGTCCATTCACCACTTGCCATCTACCTATAGTTTTATGCAACCCACCGCGTTTATTACAATTATGAAAAACATCACCCCCCATTATTATCCGTGGTTACGGGATAGAAGATAGCAGGAATCGTGAGCACCACTTTTCGTTCATTATAGGTACCCCGAATGAACCCACAAAGGGAACATAGATACGAGGAAAACGAATTGCACGTTACAACAGAAGGTACACACACATGGACCAGGAACAAGTATTGGATAGCCTCGAAATAGCGCACTTGGCAGTGGCGAGGTTCAATGTAATGGACAAGTCGAAATGTAATGCTTTTCAGTCAGTCAACACGAGGGAAACATGTTAATGGAGAAGGATAAACTATGTACCACATCTTCAATAAACCAAGGCTGGCATTAACGGCAGTATTAGAGAATCCAAGACATTCTCAACAGACCAGGTTTGCTTAAAGATGGCAGTTTAGCTTACGCGTGGCGATAATGAAAATTGGTCTTTAATAGTTGGTGTCCAGAATAAAGTATCATACACCATATTAGGATGATCTACACTTGGCAACACATATATGTTACATTGCCAGACGAACATAGACAGTTGGGAATGTGGGAAAAGGCCAAATAGGGTAAGAGATAGCGAGACCGCACAGGAAATTCCTTCCTGTTCTGTGTAGCTTAGACAGTGGCTGCATGAGAACGGATCCCACATCGCTCAAACAATCAGCTAAGTTCACAATCAACTCAAACTGACCATTTAATAACAATCACAGATATCACACTAAGCAAGCAAACTTGAAGGTCAATCACCGCTAACAATATCTTAACAAAAATATCACATATAACTAACAAATCTTGACAAGTTGCGCTAGATTAGAATAACTGCTGCAAATAAGTGAATATATTGTAAATATCATCATCCACATACTTGTAGACAGATTTAATAGCCTAAGTGTAAAATATCTGATGATGATCGCTTGAGGATCGAAACTGGTCATCCAAGTGTATTTATTTACCTCATATATTTTTTTTTCAGAATTAGGAAATCACCCATTACAATTCGGTACAATTTTGTTGACGGACTGATTACTAAGGCAACACTTAAAAATGAATTCCAACACGATAATATTAATTGGACAAGGCTGTAGTGAACGGAAGTTCAATTCCAACCCCCAAAAGTTCACTTCGTATTTCACATCCTATCGATTGCCTGGTAAGTGGCAAGGTCGAGTACTCTTTCCCCCATATGTTTGACGTGAAAATTCAGGGAGGAGAGAGCATTAGATCGCGTGGCGAAGTGGCAGAGTAATACCAAAATGAATACCTAAATGGGTTGAATAAGTAGCAAAGTGGATAACATCCTAAACGTAAGCCTGAAGGGTTCCGGATTCGATTTTAGCTAGGCCATTAGAATTTAAATTTCCAGTTGTTGATTCTCCTGGCTCACCATTCTCTTCATCCACATCATGACTTCGAGACATCAACTCGCAAAACCTGCACCAGGTCCTTTGGAAGGCCTTAGGCCTTAACGAAAGAGAACAACAAGACATATTGTGCCCAACTCTAGGAATGGGTATTCCAAGATTAAGACACCTAGATATCAAGGGAAAGGCTGTAGCCGCTTTTGAAAGTTGAGATATTTGAATATCGCGCTACATTGCTTCTCGAAGCAATTGGAAAGAATTTACCGATACTTGGATGTCAAGTGACGTAGCGAGTAATAGCAGAGGTTGAGGCTATTTATTGATTAAATAGTTAACTATGGAGTAGAGACTTGAGACTTGGATCAGATTACTGGCACTGCCAAATGAAAGAGAATGCAATTAGTATCAAGTAAATCGGACCAGGGATTAAAGAGATATGAGGATTTCCAAATATCAGCTGATGCGGCGTGACCCTGACAGTTTTGAATAAAAGCCGGCTGGCCGAAGCATCGATAGCTCATTTCAACACAAGCATTTGCCGAGAAAGTTGCTGCGACGCTGAGCCAAGGCACATGGTTGCCGGATCTACGCAGAAGTTATTTTCAAAGTCGTGATAGTCACGAAAGTGCTGCGCTACGAGGTGGAACTTAGTAAGTTTACGGCGAGGAGAATCACTGAGGTGATTGATTTTCTACAGACATTGGTGGAAATATTTATATTTCTACACGGACATATGCTAGACTTTGTCTAGAATTAGTACTTTGTCACAGTCCAGTAATAACTTAATACTTGGATATTTAAATCCATTTCAGTCAGTTTTCATATTTGTAACTAGTTAACCACTTCGATCTGTCAGTACACTGAAGACTAGTCTATAACGGTGGCGTTCATTAGTCTACGCAAGGGAAACTACAAGTTGCTTAGCGCATGGTAGATGGTGATATAATAAACCATGCCCAGGGAACGATCTTCAGAACAGCCGTTGATTGGTTAGACTGTCAGTGTTTTTCTTGTACTGATAAGATTACCGTGAGTTATGTTACAACTGACATATCTAAGAATAGATCACTTAGATCTGACCCTATTTAAACAAACTGTTATGGCTTTGATAGAAGCCCATATTAAAATGGAACAACAGTTAATTCAAACGTCAAAAGATACTACCACTAAGTCTGACTAGACGGATTGTGGGTATATAATGGCGGCTGATACAAGGATTATACGAGCTTGTCCAATGGGGCATGTCTATGGATAAATCTGGTACAGACCAGGTTTACTACGCTTCAAGACCATCAAGAAATGTAAGCCACATTTGAATTATTTTATGCCTAGCTAATTGGAACAAACTATTTTTTCTGCAGATGACCAACACATTTTATTTTTCGTCGTATTTAAAGCTTGCAATGATTTACGCAAGACTTATTAGAGTTATTCTGAGTATTTTCAACACTCAGAACAGTTTAGGATCGATGACCGAGCATAACGAAGATTTATTTGAATATTTCATATTTTAGGGAAACCACGGAGAACCGTCGATGTAAAGGTTGAGTTAAATTATTTTTGTTGAGGAATGGATATATTTTCCATATTCGAAGATTCGAACATGTGGATTCTCACATAATGAGATGATAATTAAACATATTTAAAATGATATAAATAATAATAATAATAATAATCCACTAATAATAATAATAATAATTTTTATAATTTTTCTAAATAATTCTTGGATATTATATTTTATAATAATCATATGTATTGAGAAAGAGCCTATGAAGTAGTTTAATCATTTCTAGTTTGGAACAGGAGATTTTCCGAAGGAGAGTGGTTAGCGCAAGCCCGCATTCAACCAACATTTTAGTTCTGGTTGAACAGTTGATATTTGCATTGAGCAAAGTACATTTTTCAGATAACACGGAGAGGCATGAAACGGGAAGCAAATGATATTTGTATCAAATAGGATATTTTTGTATTTATATAAAATCATGACGTAAATACACTCGAAAGTGAAAGAAAGATTTTCATAAGTATGGTAAATTCACGGGTTGAACTGAATGGTAAAATAAAATAAACTTGTAAGTTTATTAATCTTCCAGTGTTGATAACAAGCAGAGGCTTGATTTATTGTATACATTTTGGGAAGAAAATTTATATGTGTGGAGTAGTTGAAATGCCATTCCCAGGTGCGCATGTTTAAGTCGCAGGAATGAAGAAGTTTTTTCGAGCATCAATCAAATAGCAGGTTCGATGGCTCAGGTTTATAGTAGGAGTATTGGAACTACACATTTCGTCGGATGAATGACCCGAAGGTTATTTCTTGAAACCATCAGTTCTTATTTCAACCTTGTTTACGAATTCCATTTAGACTTTGATTTTGCTAGAACCCGGATTTGTCATGATAGTAGTTTATTCTTCTACAGAGGAAGACCTTTGCCGTTGTTGTTGGAATATTGTGTTCTTACACAAATAGTAGAATGGGCCACTGCCAATTAAAAATAATTCTTTAACCACGAATAATTTGAAGGATATTTTCAATCCTAGTGCCATGAACTGAATGAATTTATTATGAAGCTACAATTCTTATTTCCGCATTCTGTCGAAGAATTGCAAGTTGTGAAAATTACTAGAATGGCCATAAATATAAATATTTTTATAATAATGATTCCAAGTGGAAAATTGAATAGCTGAATGGTTCAACAATTTAGTGATCAAGTTGATGATTTAGAAATCATGTATTTTGTTTGGAACTTGAAGTTCATAATCGAGTCACTTCTCGAATGTTTAATGTCAGAAGAACAATTAATTGTTGTTGTGCTTCGCACAGTTCTTCGATGCTATGCTCAAGGTCAAATACTTTTCAGATGTTATTAAGATGTGTAAATAATGTGCGTTGATTCAATGATAATAATATTTTCGACAATATATTTTTGAAACTGGAAAAATAAGTGAAAGTTAAAATTCTATGAACATTTGTTCTACGAGTGTTAATATCATGTAAATATTCAAACAGTGATCTACGATATTTCCAGTATAGACAATTAACTTTGAACTGGAATTAATCATGAATAATTTTGGAACACAGTCTACAGGACTATTAATCGGACTTGTGTTTCCAAAAAGATTGTCAAATGTGTTTGGAAAATTTCTGTATATTGTGTGTAAATAAGAGTGTGGATCGCCACACGTTGATGATGCTGCTTTGAGCATCTTTGCAGTCAATTTTAACTTCAAAATAAACTGAGATAATTTTACCAGATGTGTTATACCCAATTAAATCTCCTTCTATCCTTATTGTTGCATTGAGCCAAAAATCAGTAAAGCATTTTTTTTATTTGATGTCGTTTTTGCGATTTGCTTTAACCCATCTGGCGCTCCGGGATATTTTGATTCTCGTGCTGACTGATTATTGGTAAAATGCATATGTGGTCGTGCGGACTCCGGTCTAAACGGGCACAATATCTTGAGCTTAACGCTCCTTGTGCCGAATTCTTTGAACATTATGGGATGTACGTGGATTTGCAATTTTGGTAATATGCTATTTTAAGGGTTCGTGCAAAGTTCTACTAAGGGGATTTCCTGTTTTGAAACTATTATTAGGCTACTTTCGAATTTTGAAAACAAATGATGAAAGTAGACGGATGAGAATTAGACGGGCCAAAAGTTCGTGTGTTTGTGTGTATGTCTGTCCTCCCTATCAATTTAAACACGACGAAAAAGAATTGAACCAAATTTGGTACAGAGGTAGCTCTAGCAAATGGCATCTCAGTGTCACCTTAAAACGTGCCTGAATATTCTACGGCCAACGTAGTTCCTGACACGTATAGTATTGTATCTTCTGGTCGTTAAACTGAAAATTGGCAGAGGGACGGTTGTAGGAATCCTTAGCATTTGTGTTGTAAAAGCTTGCAATAAATCTTGCTATGTAATTCGGATTTATATCCCATTAGAAAATACGTACAATATGTAGTTATACTGCATTGAAGAAATTGTTTAGTCCAAGTCTATTTGCTAAGGAGTTGTTTCTAAGGCTAATGATAGCACTGATGTAGCAATGGTTCGGTTTGACAGAGTGGATTTGTTGCTTCTTTTTATATTTAATAATATATAATTATAATTATATTGTGGCTGGCTGAGAGCGCTTCGCGCTATCTCTTGCCTCGCTGGTATCAGGAGAGCGTGAGTTCGAATCTGAAAATGGTTTTCGTGGTTTCCCATTTTCACCCCCAGGAAAATCCCAGTATGGTTCTTATAACTGGTCCACGCCAACTTCCTTCCCACTCCCTTCCTTAATTCGGCCCAAGATAGCGGTCGCCTGGGTAATCGACCTGTCACCATCCCCAGTTGTATCTGCTTATAATGTGTGTCCAGCTGCAAGACACTGTCCTCGTGATGGTAGAGGAATGATTGCACGCTGAGTCCGAGGGTGAAAACATGCTTGGAGGATAAGCGATAAAAAGTATATTGTGCATTTTGCAATGAAAATGTAATATAATATACAGTAAGTAGGCTATAACACCATAAATTATTTCACCACGCCTACACAGCGATTTCCTTCACCGATCTTGAACCGCGCTAGAGTCTACTACAGTCAACATACCTTATGACACGTAAACAAGTAGTATTCTTTATATTATAATATTGTATTTTTTGGTCGTTAACCTGCAAATTGGTCAAGGGATGGATGCTGGAATCCTTAGCCATTGAACTAGGCTCTTTATTGTGGAGACTTGGAATAAATCGTGCTGTGTAAATCGTATTTATTTTCCTTTAATTATAAAACAGCAAATATAATTAATCACTAATAAAAAGTAACATTGATCAAACATGGGCAAAGCCAAGCATCTAGACCGCTTGTCCCAAGTATCACATTGACTTACGCCGTCGATGACAGGTCCAGTAAGTACCGTAATGATTAGAAACAAGAAAACTCTTTTGCAGAGCATAACGTACAATACACCACCTTGTACGAGGCACGTCCAGAAAGTAAGCTCCGTTTGGTAATTAAATTAAATTGTGTACAGATACAGAAAAAATATTTATTGCACAACATTCTACACCTCTTAAACTACCTTTTCACATAACTGCCGAACTTTTGCAGGCATTTGTCATAGCGTGGCACAAGTTTTTGGATACCTCTTCATAGAAGTTTGCCGCCGACCCGTAAACGAGAGTGAAGACTCCCCTTAAGATATCCTACTGTTTGGTCACTACTGTTAGGCAAATTGCGTGCTTAGCAGGAGAACTGCGTATGTTTAGGAGTTCTCCTGACCACATACGCAATTTGCCTAACAGTGATGGCCAAACAGTAGGATATCTTAAGGGGAGTCTTCACTCTCGTTTACGGGTCGGCGGCAAACTTCTATGAAGAAGGTATCCAAAAACTTGTGCCACGCTATGACAAATGCCTGCAAAAGTTCGGCAGTTATGAGAAAAGGTAGTTTAAGAGGTGTAGAATGTTGTGCAATAAATATTTTTTCTGTATCTGTACACAATTTAATTTAATTACCAAACGGAGCTTACTTTCTGGACGTGCATCGTATTTTAACAAGCTACTACAAGAAATATTCAATTATACTCCTTGATAAGGACAATGAGTTATAACAGAACCCATATATTTAGGAGAAACTAAGCTATACTGTATGTTCTTCACAGGACATTCTCTTTTTATTTTTTAATATAAGCACATTTTACGCCTGTTCCTTTAGTTTCTCTTACCTACAATTCGTTCCTAACTCAGTACAGTCGTCCCTCCATGCGGTATGGAGCAACCATAATGAAGGAACGTCTTGCACAGTGTTCTAAACCACATGGTATCCATGGCAGGCAGCATTTCTGTGTGTGAGCCTCTCTCTCCCATTGTGCGCTCTCGTCCCAGTATTTCGGAATTGCGCAATTCATACTGCCCTAGATTCCTCAATGCGGAACGAACAGAACTGATAAGGATGGTATGGGGAGGGGGAGGGGTACGAAAATTGGTGAGCATATCTTTACTCACGGATGAGATCGACAGGTTCTGCTGGATGTATGTGAAATATTGTAATTAATATTATTATTAGCATTACTGATTGGTTAACTTGAACTCGTTAACGCACGGATTCCAGAGGTTATTGGATTTCATATCGCTAACTCTTAGGTTTAATTAGTTGTTCCAGTGAATTTTAATGTACTTTATTTGAAGACCTTGCCTTTCATTAGTGGCCCGATCCATTATTTAGCTTTCTACTTCATTGATGTTTGCGCCATTTCTCCTGTTTTCTTGGCACTGTTCACGTAAGTCCAACTATTTAATTTCACTATTTGAGTGCCAAGTGTCTGTTCCATTGTTATATTTAGTACCCATTCCCCACTAACCTTCCTAATGCATCGTCGCATTTTCCCGAGCGGTCTATCTTATATCCTCCTCTGTCCTTACGTAGCATATATGCTACATGCAGTTTTTATTTTTTTCTGACTCAAGCGCTGGCTTCTCTGCGGGTTGCCGGCTGTAGCATATAGTCTACTGGCCGCGCATCACGCACATTTTTTTTTGTTACCCGCTCGAGCGAATAGGTGGCAGCACCTCTGTGAATATTGAAGTTGGCGGACTGGTAGCCATGGCAACAAGACGTGCAGGTAATTAATATGTATTTGTATATTAAAGTAATGTAAATGTTATAAAAATTGCTTAAAATTGATCAACAGTTAATGTGCTATTGAATGTAAGTTTCGGTAGTATACTAAAATACTTACACGATCACGATTTGCATTACGTAGCATATACTCTACATCAGGCAAATGGCCTTGACATTTTATACTTGCTACTTGATTTTATGTCTGAATTTTCCTCATTTTTAGCATGTCTTTCAGTGCTGTAGGTAAAGCTTAAGTCACATTTGGCTTAAATGTTGAGAAATATGCGGTCTTTAAATATTATATAGCCTAATTTCTCTTACCACATATCCTACTTTCTCATACCATGTAATGAAAACGGTGACATTAAATTTCACCATTTATTTCTTCAGCCTTGAATGATGCAGACATTGTGAAACTGATTGACTCTATCGATCCTGATGTGTCTGATATCGAGCTGGAGATTGGTGATGATGATGATGGGAGGGAAGATGACCCGAGATTGAATACGGCATCTCCAACAATGAAGATGAAGCGAATGATGTACCTGATGATGATGATGGTGATGAGTACGATGGAAATCGAAACTTGAGACGCCGCAGAATACCAGCGCCTATGCCGTCTGTTTAATCCAGGAAGTTTCATGCTTTGCATCTAGCAGACATGATGAGCAGAACGCAAAAAAGTAGATCAAGATGTAGACTACCGGGCTGGAAGGGATTCACTTTTGTACAGTGCAAAAAATGCAAAATGTACCTGTGCTTTACGGAAAAAAGAAACTGTTTCTCAGCATTTCATGAGTCATAACTGGATATTGTGGATTGAATTTTATGTTTTTTTAATATAACTTCTTTAGTGCTTTGACTTTTTAATCAAAAATTTTTAATTATCATTTCTTAATTATTTGTATTTTGACTTTAGATAATGCAAAATAAATATAGAAAAATGTACAAAAAATTATGTTACTATTGTAAATACTTTACAAGGCATTAAACCATTAGTAATGTGTATCACAAAACAATTTAGCATTGCAAAGTAGCGGGAGGAGAGTCGTCATCAAGTCCTGATGTAGCATATATGCTACATGTCATAATAGCCCAGTGATTTCGAAAAACATTTTTTTTTATAAATATGTATTATTTTACCTAATTGCAATAAGTTAAACACAGAAAAGTATATTTCAAAGTTCTGAACTGAGCTCAGGACTGAAGAGGATATGCGCTCAAATAGAAAGAACTTGGAGTGTAATTTATTTCATGCTACATCCGACCTCGGCTCAGAAACACTCCTGTACGATTGTCAGGTATTTCTATTCATCTCGCGAGCTCAGCGAGTAGAAAATCATTTCATCCTATTATTAGTCACTTCCACAACACTTCAGCTCTCTACCGGACGCCACCTAGTGGAGAAGACTTGGTCAACCGATTACCTTATTGAGCATGTGAAGAGTTTGATGGGTTCAAGACTGAATAAATCTCCACAGCCTTATGATACTGTGGAGCTGCTAGCACTCGTGTTGCAGCATCTCCACAGGGTCTCATGGAATTTTAGCATTATATTGCAGATCAGAAATTTTATCAAATTTGAGGAATTATGAAAGACAGTGAATTTCTGGGAAAGAATTCTTAGATTAATGGCCAAGTGGACTCGTTCCGCAATCTGCAGGCCGCATGGTTCAGAATAGGTTGGGCTGTTGCAGCAAGGGATTGCACTTTAAAAGTGAAAATTAATTTAAATTTTGAAGCCATTCTTTCAGTGTTGCCTTTACGAACTGTCAGTTGTGACTCTTCAGTCGGTCAACACGAATTCACCCAATGACTGGGTGGGAAACAATTTAAATAATATACTGGTAAAAGAAAAGTTTTGCATATTGCAAGAATATGTATTTGTGGACCAAATATAATACACGTTCTTTATCCCATAACTGTTTTATTTATTTATGTAGCGTATGGCATTACACATGATTCACAATAATTATATTAATAATAATAATAATAATAATAATAATAATAATAATAATAATAATAATAATAATAATAATAATAATAATAATAATAATGGTAATAATTATGGTGTTTGAAGCGATTTTTCAGTGTTGCCTTAGTAAACAAAAGTTTGGTGCTTTTCAGTCGGTCAACACGATTGTACCCAAATGAGATGGGTTATTCCCTAATCCTAAAAAAAAAAATCCATGAGATTGATATATACACTTGGATGACCAGTTTCGATCAGTTTCAGTGCAACTAAACAAGTGTACATATTGTAAATATTTTCACCCATATTTTCAGACATAGATTTTATAGCCTAAGTGTAAAGAATCTGATAATGATCGCTTGATGATCAAAACTGGTCATCCAAGTGTATTTATTCATCTCATGGAAATTTTTCAGGATTAGAGAATAACCCATCTCATTTTGGTACAATCATGTTGACCGATTGAAAAGCACCAAACTTTTGAATAATAATAATAATAATAATAAGTACATACAAGCACAGATATCAACGTTATGTCCAGTCTGTTTCTCCAGTCCAGGCTGGATGGTGTAGCCCTGAAGACGTCGTTAGGGTCACCTAGTTACGCTCTTAGTTTGCAATCTTCGATAATGTACCTGATGGTCTGGTTCGATGCACCGCAATCACAGCAGGTGTTTAGCTGCTTCCCCCATTCTTTCAGGTTGTATGCACAATGTACGGTACAAACAAACAAACATGTTATCTTAGAGGTAACACAGAAGCCAATGTGCAAAAACGAAATATCGTCATACAGCAATGAAAATACAGCATCATGCAATATGCAAAACTTTTCTTGACCAGTGTATATGAATAATAAGTTAATAGCACTCCTGGAAAAAAATACATGTATTAGTTATGATCACTAATAAAAGGGGACATTTCTACATAATTTATTGTGGTTTGATAATATTTTTACATACATTTGAACATCAAAAAAGCGATCTGGATCTGATGATGACCGCTTGAAGGTTGAAACGCGTAATCCTAATATTGCCCCATTATAATAGTGAACACAACTATTACACGAAATTTTTCTAAGAGTGTAATTAACTTATTATTGATATATTATGTACATTTAACCCCGCCCAGTCATTGGGCAAATTCTTGTTGACCGAATGAAGAGTTACAACTGACAGTGAGAATTAATATAGGCCTGCTGCGATTCGGAAGATTAATAATCCTTGACCAGTAGTAAACGATGTAACTATATTCTAGTAAAATAATAATTTATCTTAAACTAGTAAGAGAACCTTTTGAACTTCACCATGAGCGCGATGCAATTAGCAGAGTACAGTTATTAGGCAAGGTATTGTAAAATAACGTTTATCGCTAAGTTGTTTCTCAAAATTATAAATTAACAGGTGGTGAAAGTGTACAGCGAACCTTGTGAGTGGTCGAGCATAAGCCACGAGAAAGCATTGTGATGGCATGGTGCAGTGGCCAAGCGGCATACTGTACCCATTTCACATGGAGAATGCTTGATCATCACCTGGCTTGCTACTGCGGCTTCGAGGCGTGTACCGTTCAGCCCACAACATGATCTCACATTCAGATATGAAAGCACTTTAGGATCTACAAGACTACATTGACAACTATACATGTTACAATTAATATGAGTTTATTTACTAAAAATTCCCAGGAAAAATACAATTACATATACAACATCAATATTTTGGAATAAATCCAAAATAACAAAAATCGAAATCCATAAATTCTCAAAAATCATATAAATCTACATTATAGCTTTATCTTGCTTAGCTCCACTGAGCTGATATCTATTCTTAAACGTCAATACAAATTTTCTTTCTTACAACATTTCATTTCATTTCAATTCATTAAGGCAAAGAGCGTGCCTATCAATTATGAAAAGTACACTAAGGCTTTACGGACATTTACCGTATCATTACAGTCCCTTCAGCGCTTTATTTCATCTTTATTTTCATTGTTTACATTTATTTTCAGTTACTTTCAAACTGTATTATTTCTTCCAGTTAAGCCTTAGGTTTAAACATTTACACAACAAATCAACAATCCTTAACATGCCATGACTCGAACCCACATCCTTCCAACTTGTTTCCCATGCTCAAGGGGCATTCATTAATGATGTATCATGTGCTATCACTTCCAATCATTACTTAGTTTTCTTACAAACTCAATTATTCGTTTACCCGTATTTCTTAGTAAATCTTCTGAGGCAGAAATCGATTACTTTCATTATAAACTTATTCCTTGACTACTATGGTCAAATATTATGGAATTTCTTCAAACATATTGTGGGGACCATTGTCTAAAACCCACCAATTCCACAATTTACATTATATTCTTATAACACCATTATTTATCAAAATTGCATAACCTTCCTTTTTATTACCAGTATCTATTCCGATAATAACACTCCTGTACACAGAGCGTCCATTGCGGTCGGTGAAGACCGGTCGGGTGCCAGACTCTCCATTACACTACTTAGCTTGTGATGTATGACCTGGTCTCGCTTCTCATTCATTCACCCCTCGCGACTTTTAACTGTTTACCTCTTTCCTTAAAAATGCATATAATAATCCAAGCTCACTCTTTAATTCAACCTCATTTTATTATAACATTTATTTCATTTCCTCATAATCAGTGGATTATCCCTAGATCACGACGATTTATAACTTGGATGGGGGAAACCAGGAGCTCGTTATCATGCCCTGACACCGTCCTTCATATTCATTTCACATACTTTTATTTGGTCGGATACACAACGGTACTGGCCAATGGGATGGGTTATATGACACTAGGCTCGGAAACTCTATACGCCTCCCCAGTTGTATCATATCTCGTAGAAATCTCTTATTCCTTCCAGACTTATACATATACATTTGGCAACGCCTCAACGGGACGTACACTGCAAATTACCGTTATTTAGGCGGACAATTCAGAGATCTCGATCATGCCTGAACTCCGGCTTACTTATATTAACCTGGGCAGGACCTAATGCCTCCCAGTGGGTCAAACCCTCGTACAATAACATTCATTTCACGACGATTTTCCGACAATTAATATACCTTTTTGATCTCTCGAATATGCCTGTTATGGAATACTCACTAGCTAGCCTGGTGCTGCTTATTATTTATTATTTATTGGCCCTTTTTTTGGCAACACAACTTTTTATAACTTGGATTCTCATAGCGTACTACAAATTCTCAATAACTCAACTTCACTTATGTTGCGGTGTTACTTTACTGGTCTTTACTTTAGCATTTCACTTTTAATTTGGCTTATAGCCTACAACTTCATAACATATTGATTAATTAAATTTATGATCTGAATGGCATTATTACTTCATTACCTTAAGGGATCCCAAAGAGCTTTTAATATTCAATTACTTTCAACTAGAGCTCATTATTATCATATTAATTCATTTTTATTTCATTATTTACAGAGTGCATTTACTCAATGTATTTACTCATTATTATCAGAGTATAGAAATTCAATACTTATTATTATTATTATTATTATTATTATTATTATTATTATTATAATTATTTTGGTGCTCATTTTATTATTACTTTATAGTTCAACAACGGCATAAATTACTTGCCGATAATATCTTTATAATCGATTTCTCCACTCATATTTCAATTTTTGATTATGGCCTGTTTGCCATCTCTTGATGAATACAGTACATTTGCATTTGTCAGTTGGCACAGGCTAGAGTAAAAGGTGGCTTTTCACCGATGTCTCAGTCTCACTCATGGCTGTGATTATATGGAAGCTACTGAGGTATGGGTGGTGCTTAGTAATGGCATTCGGGGCACAGTCAGTGCCTGTGAATGCTGTGAAAGGTTCTACTCATAGGAAAGCAATGACAAACTACCTCACTCCTCTTCTTACCTAGAACGCCTCAAAATAGCCCTGCCTTGGGTTTTGGTGGGTATCTACTCGCATAACGTAACGGCGGTACTTTTTGAGGATCCAACCAGCCTTCGGGCTGACTACCTAACAGACATTAATTATTCATTTTACGGGTTTCAATTTACTATGCACATTAATTATTACATTCTCGTATTTGGCAAACTTCTCTTTGTGGATTTTCCAACACATTGTGACATTAGTTATTTATTTACTAGTGCATTTACTTATTTATTTTATACATTTCACAATTATTGATCAGCACATGACACAACATTTTGAGATAATGAAAGATTTCTTACTCACCCCATGTGACGTTCGGTTCATGACCAAATCTTTGGATGTCTTCACCCATCTAACAGCTTCAACAATGCATTTTTACACCAAAATGGACCATCTTCATTCTCTGGTCTTCAATATTACACTTTTTCACTTTTTGATACATTATTTTTACACTTAAAACCCTTATTACACTTAAAAACACTTATTACACTTAAAAGCACTTATTTAATTTTTACATGACACACGAACCATATTTCAACGTTTTGCGGTGCAACATCACGGAGTTGATGATCTTGATGCGCCCCCTAATCCGCATTGAACGTGTGACTTCGCCTTCTCGAAATCTCCTAATTCTCTTCAGCCTTTCTTCGGTATAGTGTTTCTAATATCTCTGCTGCTTGTGGCTTTACTAATTTGACCTATTAGTTCTTGGGCGAAAATGTTCGTAATCTTTGCCGCCACTCCTTTTCCTAGCTCTATCTATCGCAATTTTCGTGATTCTATAGCTTGGCTTCCAATTCGAAGTCCATACACTCCTATCTGTTTCTAGCTGCTATATTTCTCGAATTATTATTCTTTTCTTTGACTTCGCACTTTCGCAATATTTCTGCACTATGCAGTTTCAGATTAGTGTTCTTTAAATATCCCCTTTGGGATTTTAATGTTCTTTGAAACACCCTGA
Organism: Meconema thalassinum; assembly: GCA_946902985.2. Taxonomy (NCBI): domain Eukaryota; kingdom Metazoa; phylum Arthropoda; class Insecta; order Orthoptera; family Tettigoniidae; genus Meconema; species Meconema thalassinum. The sequence continues at coordinate 74,285,514 of OX336389.2, forward strand.
CTTTGGTGTAACACCCTAGTTTTGTTCTACGAATTCCTAATTGTTTTGACATCTACGGTTCCTTCCTTTGCAGTCTTTACAATGTCAATGTTTATAGACTTCCCTAATCGCTCAGAGTTCCTAACTCTGGATCGTTATGTGGTGTAACTTCGTCTAGTTTTTAGCGTGATGTGCCTCAACAGATGTCTAATTTACTGCTTATTCAAGCTTCGCTGAATTACAAGACCTACACTGGGTTCTAACTCGAACCATGTTCTCTCTGAACTACTTGTACTTTGGTAGCGTAGCGCCTAGCTGACTTAATGACGTGTAGCGTAACTGGTGTTCTGACGTTGCTAACGTGCTAACGTGCCTTGTATTCTGACGTGTAGCGTAACTGGTGTTCTGACGTGCCTCCACCGAGGCTTCTCGAAAACTGGTTCAACTGATGAACTGATTATACCGATGCGTAACGTGCCTCCCCGAGGCCACTCGAAGACTGATTCAACTGATGAACTGGCTTGAGCTTAAAGCCTTATTTATTCGATTTGGTGCAGAAATTAGTCCCTGACAATTTCGGGAGTCCAACTTTTTACTCCTAGCTCCAATTGGATCTATATTTTATTTCCGGGTGTAATCTGTAATAACTTCACGATTGCCTGTTAGCGGAACGGGATTCTTTCATAGGTTAATTTTTAATTAATCAAAATAGTTATTATTCACTCTGCGGGGCCGACCTGATTACCTCTGTATCCCTTCGTAGCACTCCGCTCTGCATTCCAATGACGTCGTCTTAGCTTGCATTTTCTTAAATACCTATTTTTTAGGTCTACCAACATTCCAATTTATGCTGTTACTACTTCTGTCTTAACTTCAAATCTTGTTAACATGGTGAATTTATTTTGTCAAGTTTTATGATGGGGAGTTCCTCATTTAAATGTTCGACTTCTTGCTGGCTCATCGCTTTTCGGGGCCTCTTCTCAAGTATGTCCTTAGAGAAGTAGATCCCTCATAAATGTCGTACTTGACTAGTAATAACTTCTTGCTGGATTGCTGGCTCATGGAATGTTGAGTGTTAATTACGACCCTTCAGCTGTGCATTTCCTTGCTTCGTTAATGGCCTTTCTAACGACCCTTTTCACTTAAACTGTCAAAAATAATGGGACTTTATGTGTTCGCCAGTATTCAATAAGCCACCTGCGTATCTTGCAGTGCTTCTGAAGCTTATTTCACAACGAATTCTCCCTCTTGGTCTCTTACTGTCTCTATTAAACTCTAACATATTTTTATATAAATGGTCAAGGGTTCACTTGTGCCACCACCCAAATGGGCACAATACCTCCTCTCATCAAGGAGGACCATGTTTGATATTTGAAGGTTAAAAGTCACGTGCTTTGGTTCGGACTCCACGCAAAATAGATGAATTTTGGCTTACCATCGCGAGAGTGAGACCCAAGTAAAACTTCAATGAGATAAAACTGAGAGATAAAGCTATTTTGGCAATTGCTTTAGCAGCTTACAGATATAACCAATGGTGGTGATGTTACGAAGCACTAAAATAATGACATGTTGGTAATCGATTCGTCAAATGGTAACTCAAGACTACTGAAAGAGAGCCTCCGCATCGTCAGTTACGCGTCAAACTGTAAGTCCTAAACCTTGGTTTGTACTCAGTAATGAAAATGAAAAAAAATTCCACAGCCTGCTTTCAGTCGACCGACCAGGTCAGGGAATGGTATGAATGAAGCCCCCATCTAGCGGCGAGGATATGAGCTGTGCCGACTCCCGAAGCCTGTTGCACTCCCTTGGGGCAATTATTAAATGAATGACAGAAGAAATGGAATGATAGTGGAGAGTGCCGCTGGAATGAAATTGTGATAGGGAAAACCGGAGTACCCGGAGAAAAGCCAGTCTGCCTCCGCGTTGTCCAGCACAAATCTCACATGGAGTGACCTTGATTTGAACCACGGACCCAGCGGTGAAGGGCCAGTGTGCTGCCGCCTAAGCCACGGAGGCTCGGGTACTGAATAATATGGCACAAAATTTTACTTTATAGATTGGAATCATTCTCTACTCACAACTTGAAACTGTTTGCAATGAACATTGTCCATAAAACAGAAATATATGGAAGAGAACGCACACTTTTGAGTAGACGAGTCAACAGGTTCGTACGGATGGCAGATTTTTACAAAAGTCACGATGTTCTTTTTCCTCCATGAAGTGAATCATCGCCATTAGAACGGCTTTGTTTCATTGCTGGTTGAAATCAAATCCTGGTAAAAGGCTGGTAATTGATCAAGGTCCCGTACCTGATAGCAGTGCATAGTGTGACGCTCTAACATAGAGCGAAACAGGGTCATCCCGAGTCTCTCCTGGTCTCTCCAGTCTCAACGCAGGCTGCGCTCAGTTCTTCCAACTTGTTGGAGCCAGAATTTTATGTTATTATATGCATGCTATAACTGCGAAATTAATGGCATGATACATAACAGCATCATACCTCTCTGTTCCCCACAAGGTCAAATTTCGGAGAAAATGTGACATACCACGTTCTTCCAGCCATCCGTTCAATTGTTGTCAAAATAATTTCCCACATGTTTTACGCAAAATAAATTACATTTCAGAAAAGGAAAAAGTACACAGAAATGAAATAATTACTTGAATGCCATTCTTAAATTTTAAAAAATACACCAAGAACGTGTAGAGGTGCATGGGAATTTCTCGCTCCAACAATTTAGCAACGAGAGCTTATTCCAACCTATCTTTACGCCGATTAAACTAGCTTATATGCAACATTCTGATTCAGATTCTGTTTTCATATAGGCCTACATAATTATATATTGGCTCTATTGTGCCCTTCCAGCAAGAAATATGCAAATCACAGTATGCCAGCAATGCTCAAATCGGGATTTTCGGGGTTATGGTATGTTCTCCCACTCTGTGACTTACACATTTTGGATCAACTAGAGGATACACTTCCAAAATAAAAACAAATTCAACTCCTATTTTAAAACATTTAATTAACCAAAATTATGGCGCTACAAACAAATAAAACAAATAAACTATTGACCAAATACTTCTAAACTTGTTCAAAGTGAACAAGGAATATATAAAAATCAAACAAATATTATATTAAAATAAATGGTTTCCTTCAAACCAACCAACTTATAATTCTTTTCACTTCCATAAAGTATCCCTTTTAAAAGTTCAATATAATTACGAGATCCACTGGCTCGATACATCCCAATATGAACGGTGTCATTCTTTTACACACCTCAATATTTATTTTATGAGTTTCTGATAATTAAAACAATATATAATCATCTTTACAGTATATGTTATTCCTTTACTTGAATGTTTGGGCATTCAACAATATTCTCAACGTTACCATCTCTCTCAAGATAACAAATTCACTACAGTGATCGGGAAAATACTTGTGTACTCCAGAGTTACCGAAGACTACTTGAACAAAGTCAAAATTATGATTACCCCCGGAATCTAATTGTCCTCAGTGAACTCGTGAAATCCTACATCAATACAACATTACCTTAGGGATTTTTATTTATTTGTCTTAAAAGACCATTTTCACATAAGAAAGCTACGATCTGAACTGGCAAGCGGTACTTTCATCTACAAGGACCTCGGTTCAAATCCCGGGTCATTAACAAATTCTAAACACTCACGGTGTATCATTACTTCCAGCAGACGGTCTACTCCGACCCTACCACAACAAGGGGTCTGACCGTACACTTGACTTGAGTTATGGCCAGGGAGGGAAGGCTCTATGTCTCGTCTCGAGACCGCTACATTCATGCTTTTAAAACAGCTATTTCCTTTCCACAGTTCTTTGAACAGACCTGGCGTTTCTTTCATTCAATCTTTAACAATATTATATAGGTTCATAGACCCCTTTCGTAACCTTGGCATTTATTAATTATGAAGTGTCATCATTGATGGGCAAGAATAATTCAATACAACGACGATATTTAGGGGCTTCCACAACTATACGAGTCTGGGTTCGACTCCCTTAACTGCCTCGGGAACCAATCCCATACTGGAGGACTAACAACAATTCAACGTTTAAGGCGACCTCAGTCTAACCTGCGCTCATCAATACAACAAATACGCTCCCTATTATTTAATACAATATAATATACATGGCCTCGGGAACTAATCCCATACTGGAGGACTTACAACATAGCTCAATTACCGCAATCAACTGTCTCTCAAAATTAACCTGCCAAGTATATTTAGATTCAACGCCTTCCTAGCGTGATGAAATGAAAATCCACAGCCTGCTTCCAGTCTCCGACCGGGTCAGGAATGGCATGAATGAAGCCCCCATCTAGCGGCGAGGATATGAACTGTGCCGGCTGCCGAGGCCTGACGCACTCCTCTGGGGCAATGATTAAATGAATGACAGATGAAATGAAATGATAGTGGAGAGTGTTGCTGGAATGAAATTTTGACAGGGAAAACCGGAGTACCCGGAGAAAAACCTGTCTGCCTCCGTTTTGTCCAGCACAGATCTCACATGGAGTGACCGGGATTTGAACCACGGACCCAGCGGGGAGAGGCCGGCGTGCTGCCGCCTAAGCCACGGAGGCTTCCTAGCGTGATAAATTACTTTAATACGCGACAATGCGCTACACATTACTTTAAAGCCTAGCGTCTTCCAAAGAACTCATAAATTCAAAGTCAACATTTGATCTACATCTCAATTTTTTTAATATTAATCCTCTCCCGTGACGATAATCACTATACTTTAAGAACGTGTATTCATATCATGTCTTTATTCCTTACAAAAGCTCAAAAGCTATTTCTTTCATATAATTCAAATTTATCTTCATTTATATACTTTTCATTATTATTATTATTATTATTATTATTATTACGCTTGCTTTTACAATATTTATCAAATATACTGATATTTTACTTCATACTTTTCCTCTAAAGGATTTATTCATTTCACATAATTATTTTATAATTTCTCAATTCTTATTTGTTCAGACCGCGCTCTTATTCAGTTATCTGTTATTCAAAAACATCCCTATTTCTCAAACTCCGGTGGATTGTACACAAACACTTCCCCAACACCAAAACATAATGAAAATGATAACTCACATGCTCAGACGGTCCAATGCCGTGCTCTCCAACGACGTTTCATTTTTGCCCACTATTTGTGTGATAACTCCATTTTGCACAAATTCATTTCATATATTGACATATCTTGACACACATATAACTCATATATATTAAACACTGGTAACATTTTAAAATACACTGGTGTATTCTTTTATAATACACAATAAAATCACTGAAAATATTACTTTTTAACACAATTTTTATATATTTTCACTTCACAGATTCTAATCACTAAGGCTTTATTAAACCTTTCACACGTGATTTCTTGACTTCCCGTCTCCAAGGGTGAAATTCGTAAATGTCGGCTTCCTCTCTAACCAATATGAAAGTCTCGAACCATCTACTTCTTCCCTGGAATAGTACTCCTTCAATTTCGGCTTCCTGACGATCAGCTATAATTATTAGTAGCTCGAACTGCTTCTTTCTAGACCCTATTTGTTGTTTAGTCAAAGTCTGTCTCGTCCACGGTCCCCCAGATAATCTATCGGTGACCTATTGATTTCTAGCAACTAATACTCCTCGTAACTTAGTGCTTTTTATAGTTCGTTGGTTTCCTTGACACGATGTCTAGAATTTACTTCTCCTTTCCGCTTATTCTGTCATCGAATTCCTATTTTTCAGAACCCTATGCGAATCTTATTTTTGGTCCAACCCTGATCGGGTTCTTATACGTTGATAGAATGTTTATCTCGCTTTTACGGTACTTCAAAACTGCTACGATACTTTCGGTCGTTTACTTGGACTGTATTTTTGAAGACCTATCGCCTGTTCTCTATGTTCGCAGCCTAATCTGACTGTAATTACTGAACTTTTCACTGTAAAATTTATACTGGTGGAACTAGATCCTGTAATTAGGATTTTCCTAATTCTCCACACGGCTATACTTTGATAATACTTATCGGTCACTCCTTTACGGGTGCACGTTTGTTGTCGATACCGCGACGCCCTCTGGCTGACGGATACTGTTTATACGATGTGATACAGCGTTTCCCCTCAAGGGATGCTCGTAGACTGCATGATTGGTCTGGCTTGGCTTGGACTTTTATACTATTTATCTAAAAAATTGATGAAATCCTTGCCTTTTTCATGACCAACTTTTGAAATAATTGTCGCACACTTATAAAAATTATATCTCTAGAAAGCTCGTCTTCCAAACGTAAAATGACCTCACTGCACATGAAAATCGATCGTGCATTTCTGAGATATTAAATAATTTTTAGTCTTCAGCTATGTGGGTGTTGCAGTTGATTTTTTAATTCACCACTCCTCGGGTCTCAGTAAACCCCCGATGACGTAGGGCTACGTTTGCACTTCTTTTCTGGGCCCTTATTAAAAGCTTTTTCTCCACACAAAAATCTCTAATCCGAAATGATTCACAATGCTGTATTTATTTACTTACTTTTATTCTTGCAAATGGGTTAAATTTAATTATTCTTCTTCTGGCACAGCTGCGCTGTTGCCGTTTTACTGCAAGGTAAGGGCGATTTCCGAAACGTGGTCTCTGTCATACGCCTGGAAATTTCCACTCCTTCTATTTATATTCGTGACCGGCTCTATATCAATGAGTCAGGCATGATCTCATTTCCTGGCCACCTGGGTCCAGTTTATTACACAACGTTATGCCAGCATCCCTGCATGAAATCTTTCTATGTTCCTCTGAAGACTGTATATTTCCTTCCTTTTACAAAAATACATGGATTCGACCCCTTTGAGCCAATGGTACATGGGTTCATCTCTCCCCTCCTTAGGTAAATAAATTTTCGAAAAATTTTGAGGAAATTTATTTCAATTATTCATAAAATCTTATTTTTCATTAATTGTCGAAGCCATCATAACGTTTATTCGTACCTTCTGGTCTTTATTCCTTTCAAATCCCACGATAATTTGGGTTTTTCCACCTTTTAAGTCATATCCGGTAATATTGTAGGTTGGGTATGCTCTGTCCCTACCCTTTCTTTTCTTTCTTATTTGTCTGGACTACAAGTTACCAGAACATAATTCTTCATCACGGGTGTGGTCTATCCCTACCCGTTTCTTTATTTCATCATTCTCCTTTCTTAAATTGAAATTTTCTTTTTCAACCAAATCAATTATTTCTTTTATTTCACAATACAGTTTCTCCAATTCGCATTCGCACTCGAATGGTTGAGCTCGGTTTCCTTTTCCTACCTTACTCTCGTTTCTGTCAAAAGTGGATTCATCATCTCTAAATTGTTCCATTACCAGGGCTTGTTCATTTGCTTCATCGAAGTCTTCGGGAGGGTAATATACTTTTAAATTCGCTGAGTTCATGGTCACTTCGTGATTCGTTTCACAGTGCCGAATTCTATAGGCATTAATTCTCAAATCTCTTATTAATTGATACGGTCCGTGGTACATTTTCTGGAACTTTTTGTACACGCGGTTCCCTGGATCCGAATTGGCTGGTCTTTTTACTAACACCATTTCCCCTGCTAATATCTTTTGTGCCTGTGTCTTCTTTGCCTTCTATCAGCTTGAGCTTTTAGATGCTCAAAGGCTCTTCTAATACGTACATCTCTTCCAGGCTGAGCGTCTGCTGGCCTAGGAATTACCAGACTCCAAGGTCTCTCTGATTGCTCATTCCGATGTAACGTTATTGGTATCTCTCCCGTAGATTCATGGATTGTGTTGTTTATACAAAATTCGATAATATCCAGGATATCTATCCATTTCCAATTTTCTTCGGCACAGTATATTCTACAATACTTGGCCGTCTCCCTCATCACTCTTTCCACAGGATTTGCCTCAGGATGGCGAATACTTGACAAAATCTGACGTATTCCAAGTCTTTCTAATTCCTGTCTGAACTCTACACTTGTAAAACAACTACCGTGATCCGACAACAAATTCTCGGGTTTTCCCAGAATCGGTATCACTTTTTCTTTGAGTCGTTTTAACACCTGTTTGGTACTAGTCTTCTGTATGGGAGCAAGGACAACCATTTTTGTGAACACATCCATAGCCACCATTATGTGTCGATTTCCTCGCCTAGCCTTTGGCAAAGGTCCAAAATTGTCAATAGAAATGATTTGACCTGGCCTCTCGGGCAACAATGGTATAGGCTTTTGTCTCATCAAAAATGCATTTGGTTTAATCCTTTGACATAGATCACATGTCTTTAGCGGATCCCTTACAGTCTCTCTCAGTCTCGGCCATACAAATGCTTCTTTTAGCATCGAGACTGTTTTGTCGACTCCCATATGTCCGAACGATCTATGGGCTAACCATACCATTTTTCTCTGCAAAATCGCAGGTACAACGATCCTTAATCGTGTATGGTCAGAGTCCACAAACTTATATAACAATCCATTATAGAATGTGTAATCTTGAGCTATCTTATTAGCTTCCGTGTACGCCGGTGTTCCCCTTATCAAACTCCCTTCAAGGAAAGATATGAGCATGTTCATCCATGGATCCTCACGTTGTCGTTGACCAATGCTTCTTAACTCATTCAGAGTACGCTGATCCCTGTCTTCCAAATCAATAGCCATTACTTCCTCTTCTGTGGACTCTGGCTGTCTACTTAAATAATCTGGAACTACATTTTCTTTCCCTGGGCAATACTCTATATGTACGTCAAACTGTTGAATGTATAAAGCCCAACGCATCAACCTTTGACTGGATAAATCAGTCCTCATCAAAAAGGTTAAGGCTTTATGATCCGTCCTTAATGTGACTTGAAACCCATATACGATCTTTCGCCAATATTGCAACGCGTGCAATATCGCTAACAGCTCGATTTCGCTGATTGTATAATTTTTCTCGTGTGGTTTCAGTCTCCGACTTGTGAAAGCTAGATAATTTTTCTTATCAGGGTTATCCGGGTTTTCCTGATATAGCATTGCCCCTATTCCAATTTGGGATGCATCTGTTTGTATAATAAATCTCTGATTAAAATCAGGATATCCTAGCTCCACATAGTTTAAAAGCATTTCCTTGGCCTCTATAAATGCTTTTTCTGTTTCCTCCGTCCATTTCCACTTGCCCCCCTTCTTCAGAAGGTCCTGTAGAGGTGCAACAGTTTTGGTGTATGATGGACAATGTCCTGAGAAAAATCCAATCAATCCCAAAAACTGGCGAACGTTTTTCACCTTCAAAGGCCTGGGAAAATCTCTTATCGATTCTAATTTGCATGGATTTGGTTTAACACCATCCTTATCAATCACATGCCCCAAAAATGTTACTTGTCTTTGACAAAAATTTGATTTCTTCAAATTAATCTTAAAGTTAGCCTTTCTTAAATCTTCCAATAATTTCTTTAACTTTTCCAAATGTTCCTCAATGTTTTCCGAGGTAAGCAAAATGTCATCCACATAACGGATAGTGCAATCTTTCACTTCCTCTGACAGGTTTCGATCAAGCGCTCTTATTAAGGCAGATCCCGCGGTCTTCAAGCCAAACGGACATCTCCTGAAGCAGTATGTTTGTTGGTCGAACTGAAATCCAGTTAAAAGACTGGTTTTCTCTTCCAGTTCGAGATGATGATACGAAGAAGTCATGTCAATATTGGTGAAAATCTTCTTGCCTTTGAATTTCCTCAGTATTTCTTTTATGGGTGGTGCCGAATTATTTTCTGGTATGATTTTTGCATTTAAATTCCTGGCATCTAAACACACCCTTACTGAGACATCCGGTTTACTCACAATTACTAATGGACTAACATATGGTGTCGCCATCTTTTCTATAACACCTGCATTCATCATCTCCTGCAGTGTTTTCTTCGTTTGTGGGTAATGTTTTTCCGCAACCGGGTATGGTTTTTGTCTGAACGGTGCCCTATCATTTACTTGGAACGCGTATTTAAAATTTTCAATCTTCCCTGGCTTGGAATCAAATACGTCCCTGAAATGTACTAGTAATTCCTTTAATTGTTCCTTATTTTCGAGGTTAACTTTAGCTTCCTCTATTTTTCCTGACAGGTTGGTTTCAAACTCAGTTTCCGAACTATCTTCAAGTTCTATATTTAGGACTTCAAATATCTTTTCTATGTCCTTACAACCTTCTTCCGTTACTTCTTCCACATGCCATACCTGTTCTCCTATTTTCACATCCTGTTCCTGTAAATTTATATTTTGTTCATCCACATCCTCTCTTTGAATCCTAATGCAGTTTTGCGCTAGGTCCATGATGACCTTGTTCTCACGGATAAAATCAATACCTAATATGACATTATATGGCAATTGATTTACCAGCAAAAAGCATTGCGAAATTTCAGCGTTACCCATGATCAAATCAATGTATACATGAAATTTACATGTTAAAGATTTTTCAGGAATAATTCCCTTAATCTTCACACTTGATGTGGGAATTTTCAATACGCGGCCTCTTGTTTCCAATTCATTTAGAAGGGTTTGCGTAATTAAACTTATAGTTGATCCAGTACCAATTAATGCCCTGACCAGTAATCCTTCTATCCTTAGCATAATGATAGGTAGTTCTCTTCTAATAGGAGGGATTCCTTCCACATCCGCGTTAATTAGCTCATCTGGTCTTGCTATCCAATTCACAATCTCTACCTCCTCCCAGCTCCTGGTATGTTTCCACTTTTGATGATTTAATTTTGAAGTTTTTTTTTATCCTGAGGGCTTCCTTTCCCCTCATTCTTCAATTGACCTTGTAGCTCCAAGCTTTGAGCTCCGTCTAGTCGGTCGGGTGATTTTCAGTTCTTTATTGCCTCACTCCAACGGACTTTTTGCCTTTCAGGTTCATCTGGTCGTTCATTCATGTAACGAAGACTTTCCTGATATCTTTCTTCTATTTCGGCCCGATATTCGTCGTCCCTATCCTCTGGCCTTACGTTCCTTCTGGGATAATTTTCCCATCTCTTTCGGTTATCTTGCCTCTGATTGTTATTGTTATAGGGTCGGTTCTCTTGTTGCCTATAACCCGTATTCCTAGGATTTCTTCCTCGATATCCTCCCCTATAGTATGGTTGTATTCCCCTAGGCTCTTGATGTCCATATTCTCGACCCAGTCCCTGAGTATCAGTACTAGTGGACTGATTTCTGGTCGGTGGTTTCTCTCTATTTTCTTGACTGCTAGCCATATGTACTTGTTCAGTCTGTCTTGGATGCCTGGGAGTAACGTGTGAAGTCGTCATATCTAATTGTCGTAATACGCTCTCCACTTCCACAGCGCTTCTGGCTTTTGATGAGATTAACAACCTCTGGATCTCATATGGAAGTTGTCTTGCAATGGCGGCACACAGGTCGTTCTCAGCAGGAGCAATGTCAAGTTCCCGGAATTTACACAGCTGAGCGGTGAAAAATTCTCAGTACTTAGTTGGGGCATTTGTGCTGTACTTCCTAGAGTACAGATCTAGCCTCAGATTCTCTTGGACATCTGCTGCCCAATATCGTTTAAGAAATGCTTCTCTAAAACCTTCCACCGTGTCGAATGTGTACCTGAAACTCCTGAACCAGGTGAGACAATCACCTGCCAACAGCTTCTCAATTGCTCTCAGTCTCCGATCCTGAGGAACTTTCATTTCATTCAAGTACTCTGCGACTTCCTTTAACCAGTATTTAGGAGTAATAGACATATTATTACCCGTAAACTTCACCGGTCTGTCCTCATTTGACTTGATGATATTTATTATTTGACCATTTGTTTGGTTCATGTACGGGGTTGACATCGCCATTGGATATCCTGGGTTCTTATAAGGGCTCCCCCTCCTAAGTCCCTATCTTGATTTGTGTCTCGTTCATGGGGATCTATCCATCCTGTCTTTTGAACCTCATCCTGACTTTCAAATTCTAATTTCCTCTCCCTTCGGGCACTTTCTTCAGTAGCCATGAGTTGAATTTCCATTTCACTGTTCTTATGTTCAGTCCTTTCCAACCGGGATCCTAATTCATTTTGAATTCTTTCCTGATTTTTCTTACTGGTTTCCAGTTCTCGTTTGAGTTGGAATTTCTCTTCCCTGAAGCTATCCCTGATTTCATTTAAGTGTTCTTCTACCTCTTTCTTGATGACCATGACCTGTTCTGTTATAATTTCTGGCTTAACGTCACCTTTGTTATCTAAGTCTTCTCGCATTTCCTTTATCTTTTTCTTCATCTCTTTTTGTCCTTTGTAGACTTTATCCTGGATCTTGTTCATATCCTCTCGGGCCTTTCCCTGTTCATCGAATATAATTGTTATGTCAGTCATAACCTTATTTATATCTCCCTTTGTATCTCCCATCTGTTTTGTTAATCCACCTAACGTTTCCTGAACCCCATTGATACCCTTACTTATTTCATCTATCTTCTGGGTATTTTCCTTATTTTCTTTATCTCGTTGTTTTCTTTCTCTCTGGAGATGCTCTTCGTATGTACCTAATTTTTTATTTATTCCCTCCTCGTTTTTCCTTAAGTTCTCATCTACCTGTCCCGTGAAGTTGTTAAATTGCAGTTCCCTTCTTTTTGCATCGACCTCACCTTGCTTCTTAACATCCTTCATTTCCTCCCGAACTTCCTCTACTTTTCCCTCGAGTTTTCCTACTTTTTTCTCAATCCCTTCGAATCTTTCTCCTAACGCATCAATACTACTTTTTATCTCTCCCCGGGATTTTTCACAACGATCCATGTTAACTCCTATCTGAGCTTCTAACTTTGTCTGCACCCCTTGGATCTGGGTTACAAGTTTCCTTTCACAATTATCACCCTTTTCTTCCATCTTACTTAATTTGGTTTCCACAGAACCAAATTTATCCTCTAACATTTTAAAATTGTCTTGACATTTAGTTTGGGAACTTACCATACTTTTATTCAATGTATGTATTTGGACTTGCAATCCTGAGTGAAATACCTTATTTTCCTCTTTTAACTCAGTTAACTTATTCCCAAACTCAGTGTCAAAACCTTGAAATTTGTTATCCATTGTCTCTTTTAATTTCTCATTTATATTACTTTGTATTTTAGTCTCCATGACCTCTAATTTGGTGTTCATGGCTTGACTTTTCAAAAAATTATCAGCTATCATCTTCTCCTGAAATGAATGTAATTTATTTTCAAGTTTCACTTCCATTACTCCTAGTTTATCCTCCAAAACCCTGGATTGTGCTGAGAAATGATCTGAATTCTCTGTTTTTATACTATTCAATTTGCTTTCTATCTCAGCCTTCAGTACCTCGTTATTTGCTTTACTGTCAGCTTTTATAGACTCTAACGTCTCATCTTTAGCAGCTTTCAACTGTTCTGCAATGTTTTTCCCATTCTCTGTTTTCATACTCTCTAATTTACTCTCTATCTCAGCCTTCAATGTACTATTCATCTTTATACAATCGGCTTGGATAGATTCTAATCTAATTCCCATGTTATCACTGTTAGTTTTTAGTGATTCTAAACTTTGATTCATAGATCCTAACTTTTTATTATTTTCATCCTGTTGAAGGCCCAATGTATTGTCTATCGTTTCCAATTTATTGTTTATAGCCTCCAACCTTTCCTTGCTATCGGCTTTTATAGCCTCCAACTTTTCAGTACTATCAGCTTTTAAAGCGTCCAAAAACTCCTGCCTCTCTTTCCTCTTCTCTTCTTTTGCATCTTTATTACTTTTCGTACTTATTTTTATCATCTCCTCCCTAGTCTTTTGGAAATGCTCATCCAAACACTCCTTTATCTCCATCATCGTACACATCTTATCCCCAATATAAGAATACAGTGGACTACTATACCACATCGCTGGTACATGCTTGAGAGATGGTAATCCGAACTCTTGTGTCCCAATTTCAAAAATTTACCTTGGTACGGGTGTTTACTAAAACGTACCCTTTTGATATACTCTTTCAATGTCAAAACCTTTATGGAAGTATTTAAAAATTCAAAATTTCGAAAAACCATAAAAAAAATGAAAATTTTGATTTTTCGAGAAAACTCGGGTTTTCCCTAGGAAAACTCAGCTCTGCGTACTGGGCGCCAAAATCTACTTATAATATAGAAGCCCCACGTTGAAGCCACTAAACAAATAAAACACTCCGGTTCCAAGCGAACACGGAGTCCATAAATAACACAAATGTTATGTTAAATAGGTGGATTTCTTTACACCCACTAACTTATAACTGTTTTCTTTCAGAAAGGTTTCTTTTTAAATTCAGTATTATTACGAAGTCGAATGTGTCGTTACATTCCAATATGAACGGTGTCATTCTTTTACACACCTCAATATTTATTTTATGAGTTTCTGATAATTAAAACAATATATAATCATCTTTACAGTATATGTTATTCCTTTACTTGAATTTTTGGGCATTCAACAATATTCTCAACGTTTCTATCTCTCTCAAGATAACAAATTCACTACAGTGATCGGGAAAATACTTGTGTACTCCAGAGTTACCGAAGACTACTTGAACAAAATCGAAATTATGATTACTCCCGGAATCTAATTGTCCTCAGTGAACTCGTGAAATCCTACATCAATACAACATTACCTTAGGGATTTTTATTTATTTGTCTTAAAAGACCATTTTCACATAAGAAAGCTACGATCTGAACTGGCAAGCGGTACTTTCATCTACAAGGACCTCGGTTCTAATCCCGGGTCATTAACAAATTCTAAACACTCACGGTGTATCATTACTTCCAGCAGACGGTCTACTCCGACCCTACCAAAACAAGGGGTCTGACCGTACACTTATCTTGAGTTATGGCCAGGGAGGGAAGGCTCTATGTCTCGTCTCGAGACCGCTACATTCATGCTTTTAAAACAGCTATTTCCTTTCCACAGTTCTTTGAACAGACCTGGCGTTTCTTTCATTCAATCTTTAACAATATTATATAGGTTCATAGACCACTTTCGTAACCTTGGCATTTATTAATTATGAAGTGTCATCATTGATGGACAAGAATAATTCAATACAACGACGATAGTAAGGGGCTTCCACAACTATACGAGTCTGGGTTCGACTCTCTTAACTGCCTCGGGATCCAATCCCATACTGGAGGACTTACAACAATTCAGCGTTTAAGGCGACCTCAGTCTAACCTGCGCTCATCAATACAACAAATACGCTCCGTATTATTTAATACAATATAACATGCATGGCCTCGGGAAGTAATCCCATACTGGAGGACATACAACATAGCTCAATTACCGCAATCAACTGTCCCTCAAAATTAACCTGCCAAGTATATTTAGATTCAACGCCTTCCTAGCGTGATAAATTACTTTAATAAGCGACAATGCGCTACACATTACTTTAAAGCCTAGCGTCTTCCAAAGAACTGATAAATTCAAAGTCAACATTTGATCTACATCTCAATTTTTTAATATTAATCCTCTCCCGTGACGATTATCACTATACTTTAAGAACGTGTATTCATATCATGTCTTTATTCCTTACAAAAGCTCAAAAGCTATTTCTTTCATATAATTCAAATTTATATTCATTTATATACTTTTCATTATTATTATTATTATTATTATTATTATTACGCTTGCTTTTACAATATTTATCAAATATACTGATATTTTACTTCATACTTTTCCTCTAAAGGATTTATTCATTTCACATAATTATTTTATAATTTCTCAATTCTTATTTGTTCAGTCCGCGCTCTTATTCTGTTATCTGTTATTCAAAAACATCCCTATTTCTCAAACTCCGGTGGATTGTACACAAACACTTCCCCAACACCAAAACATAATGAAAATGATTACTCACATGCTCAGACGGTCCAATGCCGTGCTCTCCAACGACGTTTCATTTTTGCCCACTATTTGTGTGATAACTCCATTTTGCACAAATTCATTTCATATATTGACATATCTTGACGCACATATAACTCATATATATTAAACACTGGTAACATTTTAAAATACACTGGTGTATTCTTTTATAATACACAATAAAATCACTGAAAATGTTACTTTTTAACACAATTTTTATATATTTACACTTCACAGATTCTAATCACTAAGGCTTTATTAAACCTTTCACACGTGATTTCTTGACTTCCCGTCTCCAAGGGTGAAATTCGTAAATGTCGGCTACCTCTCTAACCAATATGAAAGTCTCGAACCATCTACTTCTTCCCTGGAATAGTACTCCTTCAATTTCGGCTTCCTGACGATCAGCTATTATTATTAGCTCGAACTGCTTCTTTATAGACCCTATTTGTTGTATAGTCAAAGTCTGTCTTGTCCACGGTCCCCCAGATAATCTATCGGTGACCTATTGATTTCTAGCAACTAATACTCCTCGTAACTTAATGCTTTTTATAGTTCGTTGGTTTCCTTGACACGATGTCTAGAATTTACTTCTCCTTTCCGCTTATTCTGTCATCGAATTCCTATTTTTCAGAACCCTATGCGAACCTTATTTTTGGTCCAACCCTGATCGGGTTCTTATACGTTGATAGAATGTTCATCTCGCTTCTACGGTACTTCAAAACTGCTACGATACTTTCGGTCGTTTACTTGGACTGTATTTTTGAAGACCTATCGCCTGTTCTCTAAGTTCGCAGCCTAATCTGACTGTAATTACTGAACTTTTCACTGTAAAATTTATACTGGCGGAACTAGATCCTGTAATTAGGATTTTCCTAATTCTACACACGGCGATACTTTGATAATACTTATCGGCCACTCCTTTACGGGTGCACGTTTGTTGTCGATACCGCGACGCCCTCTGGCTGTCGGATACTGTTTATACGATGTGATACAGCGTTTCGCCTCAAGGGATGCTCGTAGACTGCATGATTGGTCTGGATTGGCTTGGACTTTTATACTATTTATCTAAAAAAAGATAAAATCCTTGTCTTTTTCGTGACCAACTTTTGAAATAATTGTCGCACACTTATAAAAATTATATCTCTAGAAAGCTCGTCTTCCAAACGTAAAATGACCTCACTGCACATGAAAATCGATCGTGCATTTCTGAGATATTAAATAATTTTTAGTCTTCAGCCGTGTGGGTGTTGCAGTTGATTTTTTAATTCCCCACTCCTCGGGTCTCAGTAAACCCCCGATGACGTAGGGCTACGTTTGCACTTCTTTTCTGGGCCCTTATTAAAATCTTTTTCTCCACACAAAAATCTCTAATCCGAAATGATTCACAATGCTGTATTTATTTACTTACTTTTATTCTTGCAAATGGGTTAAATTTAATTATTCTTCTTCTGGCA
This sequence comes from Meconema thalassinum, assembly GCA_946902985.2. Classification (NCBI taxonomy): domain Eukaryota; kingdom Metazoa; phylum Arthropoda; class Insecta; order Orthoptera; family Tettigoniidae; genus Meconema; species Meconema thalassinum. The sequence continues at coordinate 74,302,766 of OX336389.2, forward strand.
CAGCTGCGCTGTTGCCGTTTTACTGCAAGGTAAGGGCGATTTCCGAAACGTGGTCTCTGTCATACGTCTGGAAATTTCCACTCCTTATATTTATATTCGTGACCGGCTCCTTATCAATGAGTCAGGCATGATCTCATTTCCTGGCCACCTGGGTCCAGTTTATTACACAACGTTATGCTAGCATCCCTGCATGAAATCATTCTATGTTCCTCTGAAGACTGTATATTTCCTTCCTTCCTTTTACAAAAATACATGGATTCGACCCCTTTGAGCGAATGGTACTGTCCCCGATAATCCGGATAGTAGGTTGTCAGATATCCGCCCCCTCAATCGGATTGCCAATAATCAATCGTACCGGCACAGCTACTTCAATGAAAATGGCACTGACAGATACTACCGAGATTAGAGCTAAGTAGTTAACAAGAAATTATTGTGGAACACACCAAAATATACGGGGGTTCATACTTACCTTTTACTTACCTATTCAAATTAATCTCGGGTCTGGGTTGCCAACTGGATCACTTAAAAGTATGCCCTCACAATAACCTCCACCACGATATTTAAAATGAACCAAGACGGAAACAAGAAACTTTAAACTGCACAATAATTTATTTCACATAAAGAAATAATTTAACAAAAATATAACAACAAAATAAACGTGGCGATCAGAAGCCATTGTCAATATAACCATGTCCTCCTGTAGGACTTGTAGACTTTACATACAAAATTTCAGCTTTCTAGCTCCAAAAGAACGTAATAATAATAATACACTTGGAATGGATAAGGGAGTTGGGACGAGACATATAGCAATTGTTTTCCTTTTTCATAAACATCACAATTTATTTATAACTGCAAGGCTGCTATGTAGACGACCATGGCCTCTATCATACAGTTGTCAGGCCACCTGCACCATGTCGCATGCTTGCATCGTCAAATGGACCCACCTGTCCAGCCAACGTTAGCATATGCTAGTTACCTCAGAGCCTAGCTCCTTTTCAAAACACTTTAAATGTCCACCACTCAACTCAAATATTATCACGCAAATCTTTTAAATGCTCCATCCAAATATCACTGGATTACTCTATTAATCCCAAATCTTGTTTACTTGTATAATCCAATTGTTTAACTAGCGTTGTTTAGAATATAATAACAAAATGCTTAATGTTTATAACAAAATGCTCATAATTATTTATAACAATTTAAATTGTTTATAATATTGTCAAACGACAATTGAAAAATTTATACACGCCTCTATTAATCCCTTACATTTTAAATTATTATTAAAGATATTTACATAATTATTTACAATATTTAAATTATTTATATTAGAAATACATTAAACCACACGTTTATCCGGTTGATAATTACTTAAATCGTGGTGATATAATCGACCAATGAAGGTTAGTTATATTTAAATTTTAGATTCAGGTTTAATAAGGTTTAATAATTATTATTATTTGTGACGGTAACCTCCATTCAAAATCGTTATCTCAAATTGTTTAAACACTCTTGTTAATTTTAACAGTAACTTCACATGATTAATTTTCAAAGGACCTGGACAATACACTCAGCGGAAAAATACCTCGCTCCAAACGCACAAAATTGCACAAAATAGGCCCAGAATTCATCATATATCTCAATATATATAGCATCAAAATCTTCCACAATACATACAAAACCTCCACTTACAAATTCATTAACTTCATCCTTATTACTGTGGGAACCTCCTTCACTTATTCGAGGGCATTATTCATCAGCGACTTTTACACGTCCACTGAACTAACGATTATACATCCATAGTTCCTCTTTAAAAATTCTTATATTCATTAATTGTATCAAAGACTGTTATTATATTTAACCTTCGTGGGTTTCATTCATGAACCGATATGAAGTAAAATTTTGCCAATCACAAATAAACTTAATAGCAAATACGATTAGACACGCCTTCCTGGTCTATCAAAATTGAGATTAATATCTTCAGAGTATCGCAGTATAAAAATACTATCTTCAATCAAAGTTCATCTAAACTGCATAAATAATCGAATAGAATACAATTAGACTTTGGAATGCAAACATTATTGTTCCAATCTAGAATTGAGAAAAACTCCTATCAAATGTTCATTACTATAGTGTATTCAATAAATCGTAATCAAAGTTCATATTTCATAAAATTGTCTATAATGCAATGGTATTTCAGAACTGACGATAAATGTCTATGTTGCAATCATGTTCATAAAACGACTAGTATTTCCAAGATCGTCGATACAGTAATAGATTTTAACGCTCTAAAATCTTTTAATTATTCTTCTTTCTTGAGGACGACAGAAAATTGGTCAAAGTAATTTACTGAATAGAATTACTTTAATAAAGTGACACACTGTCTGAATTCAAATTTGCCATAGAAAATCGTTAACTTTACAGTCAAATCGTGACTACAAAAATATGCAAATTACTGAAAGAATATATATTATCAGTCTCAACTGATCCAAAATTATTTAAATATGCCAATGACATAACCATGTCTCAATAAATCGTAGAAAAAGGCATAACTCTTCAAAGTGTACTAGTAAAGAAATATCAAGCAAGAATATGGGGCAAAATATATGGGACAGAAAATATGGGAAAAATGGTTGCTCAGATATCGCTAAATGGCTCAAATAAGACATGAAACGTTCACGACTACCTTATCTGTTGATTGAAGTTCTAGAGGAAAATTTCCAAAGAAGACTGCTGATAGTTCCATTTCACCAACGTAAAGATGTGCTCCGACCTCGAACCTAGAACCAGCGCCCTCGGAGAATAGAACTGCTTCCTCCTCCGGAAATTGCACTGCTCCGTGTAGACGATAGACATCCTTCTGGCAAAACTCTTCTTTGTGAGCCGGGTCCACCCTGGCCTCTCTTGATAGTTCCCTGAAGTTCTGGTAGAAATTCGCCATGAAGTTTATTGCAATTATTTCCGCAGAAATATTCATAATCGTGGAGTATGAAGATATTTCCACTGCCATTTGATATAATTCAGCGTTGGACTACGATGCATGAGTGTAGTTGGATGTTCACTACATGCTCGCTTTTGTAGAAAGACGATTAGCGAAGTTCCATGCTGCTATTTCACTCCATTGATATATGTCCCAATTGCATTAAGGTTTTTAGCCTTCCATCTCCACTTCCGTTATAATAATAGTCGAAAGTACTGCCAGATTATATTGTTGCATTGTAGAATGTAGCGTTGTATCACCAAGCGTAATCTTCAGTATCACGGTTGTAATACAAGTGTCAGCCGTAGCGTAGAATGTGATATTATAAAAGTGCTTCTCAGGTGGCGAGAAAATCACTTTTGTCTGCAGTCTTAAAATGCCAATATCTTCCAAAGTATAATCGTGAAAATGTTCTACTTTCCTACACACCTCAATATTATAATGCACAATAGAATTAGCATAAAGGCAGAAGCTAACTCTTGATAGATTATCTTGTAGACTCGTTTATGTGTGCGTTTCAACTTCGCCTAGTTTCAGAAACCGTAAAATGGTACTGCTGCACGCTCCGTGCTCCTTCGATGTGGTGGGCTCTACCACGTGCTAATAACGACTTGCTTCACCGAATCACTCGAATTCTGACAATGTGATAATCAGAAAAACCACTATAAGACACGAGAAAATGAGATATGAGATATGAGAGATATGAGAGCTTCTCTCTGCTGTGCAAGACCTTTTATCAACTTCTTAAGGGGCGTATCCATCCCTTCCATAGCTTGTTCCTTCGTCATTGCTAGAATTGCTAACTTTGGCTATACTTGACGGATTTTCAAATTTCAAAAACTCAAAATTAATTTCTTCAAAATTCCAAATCAATGCCATAACTGAAAATAGATTTCCACAATTCTGCATTCCAAAAGTAATTAAATATGATAGTTTCAGTAATCTCCGTCTCCCTCCAAACTATCATTCATTGGTTCGAGCCTTTCCTCCAATAGCGTCACTTCTTCCTTAGCACAATTCCTCGTTTCCCTGCGACTGCGTCGTAAATCTCAGATCTTTCTCGAACAAAATCATGACGTCACCAAGAATCTCAGCTCAACCAGCCTACTTGCATAAAGTCTGCGTCATCCGTGCCTACGTCATGAATATCCACGTCACAACTATGACAGCCATAACTTTATTCATATATGCCATTACAGCCACCGTGGTCTCAATATAATTCAATTTACGGGGGCATTCCCCCTTCACCACGTTTTAAAAACAGTTGCAAATTGTTTTTAAACACTGTGTTATAAATATCTGAATTCACTTGAACACGAAATTGAATTATTATTGGCTTACTCTTGGATAATATTTCTTCAAGTTTCCAGCATTGAACTTGCCGTATACGACATTATATTCATCATCGTAGAGTTCATAACAGTTGTTTCCATAAGCATTCGTAATTCTGAACGGACCCATAAATACTATTCCAAACTTGGGATAGATTTTCTTACTCACATCAGCCTTGACAGGTCTGCGTAGTAATACCAGATTTCCAATTTCTAAGGGAGCACCAAAACGTTTTCCAGCTACTCTTTTCAGTCGTTTTTGAGCTGCTTTCTGGAGTTGTTCTTTCGCTCTGTCAATTCTCTGCTGCCTTCCTAGGTCGGGATCTCTAGGAACGTGGTTGAAAAGATTGTCCCACGGCCTTTCTGGGTTTCTTCCTAGATGAAGTCTCATCGGCACCTCTCCTGTGCTCTCCTGCACTGTAGAATTTAGACACTCCTCAATAAGGGGTACAAATCTCACCCAACCAGAATGATCATTCGGACAGAAAATTCGACAAAATTTCGAAAATTCAGCCATATATCTTTCTGAAGAATTCGATTCCGGATAGCGCACGCTTGAAAATATGTGCTTAATACCAAGCCTTTCCATATCTGCAGGAAATTCTAAGGATGTAAACTGTGCTCCATCATCTGATAGTAGATATTCTGGTTTACCAGCTTTTGGAAATACAGCATGTTCCAATCTGCTTACAACGTTCCTCGTGTTAGCTTTTTGCATGGGACTCATTGTTACAAATTTCGAGAAGACATCCACGGTAACCAACAGGAACTGATTACCCTGGTATCCCTTCGGACAGGGGCCAAATATGTCCGTCGCCATGAGTTCATTTGGTTTAGAGGGAATCATAGCCTTAATAGAGCGGAAGCATACTTTGCTCTTTGATATTTATCACATGAACGAATGACATTAGCAATGCTGGAACGCATGCTAGTCCAAATAAACCTCTCTTTAAGAGTATCAAGACTTTTATCCATACCGGCATGTCCAGTTGCGTGAAGAGCTACCCACACTAAATTGACAACAAGTTTAGGTGGCACGACTATTCGGAGCTTTGTATGCGCAGAGTCAGCATACTTACATACGACGTCTCCACTCAAGACAAAGTGTCGTGAATCTCTCTGTGTAGCTGCATAGTCAACATCAGTATTCTCCATGTAACCCTTAAGGAACCTGTACATTTTCCTGATTGGAGCGTGTCTCTTCTGTGACACACCGATTCGGGCTAACCTCCTAACGGTCTCTTGATCTTGCTGCTCCAATTGTACATGGTGTATCTGCACATTTTTGATAGGGTTACGTGATAAAGCATCAGCCAGTAAGTTGTCTTTCCCAGGCTGATGGATGATAGTGGCGTTAAACTGTTGGGTGAACAAAGCCCAACGTGTCAATCTATCACTAGACATGTCAGTTTGCAGCATAAACTGAAGTGCTTTGTGATCTGTAATAATGATAACCTTGTGTCCCAGCAGCATTTTCTTCCACGCTTGCAAAGCTGTTACAAAAGCTAACGCTTCTAGTTCTGTCGTAAAGTAGTTTTCCTCGTGTTTCTTTAATTTCCGACTAGTGAACGCAATGTAGTGCTTGTTGCCTGCCTCGTCTTTTTGGTATAAGACTGCACTAATACCTATTCTTGATGCATCAGACTCAATATAGAACATCTTATCAAAGTCTGGGTACTCCAGTTTAACGTTGTTTCTGAGCATCTCCTTTGCTTTCTCAAAAGCCTCGTCTGCTGCGGTACTCCATTTCCATCTATTATTCTTCTTGAGTAAGTCATACAGAGGAGCCATAATTTCAGAGTATCTCGGACAGTGGCAGCTGATGAATTGGCATGCGCCTACAAATTCTCTGACTTGTTTCACCTTAGTTGGCTTTGGGAACCTTGTGATCGCATCTACTTTCTGCATGTTTGGATGATATCCATCCTTATCAATAGTATGCCCCAAATAGTTGATTTCCTTCTTCAAGAATTGACATTTTCCAAAATTGACCTTAATATTGGCCTCCCTTAAATTTTCAAACAACTTTCTCAAATGCACTAAATGTTCTGCGGCGTTGGGTGAAGATACAATTAAGTCGTCAATGTAGCAGATTACATTTTCCTTTACTTCGTCAGTGAGCTTGCTATCAAGTGCTCGAATAAGTGCTGGTCCACTGTTGACCATTCCAAAAGGCATTCTCACGAAGACCCATGACGTCTGGTCAAATAAGAATCCAGTGTACTGCATACTTTCTTCTTCCAGTTGAACTTGGTAAAACGAAGATGTCAAGTCAAGAACACTGAAACATGCTCTCCCTTTGAACTTTCTAAGCAGATCTCTAATCTTAGGTGGTCGGTCATTTTCTGGAAGAATCTTCAAGTTGATGGTCCAAGCATCGAGACAAAGACGTATCTGACCATTACTTTTCTTGACTACAGTGATGGGGTTTATGTAAGACGACGCCTGTTTTTTAATAATCCCGTCTACCTCCATTTTTCTGATCAACCCTCGTACTTCTTGGTAGTATTTCTCAGGTATGGGGTATATTCTCTTTTGGTAAGGGGTTTCATCGGTTAGCCTTATCTTATACTTATAGTCTTTAATCAATCCAGGCTTTTCATCAAAAATATCTTGGAATTCCTTTATCAAATCCTCAAATTCCCCCTGAATTTCTTCAAATCCTTCAGTTTTTCTACTGGGTATTTCTGTTAGATTCTCCACTTCATTGATAATGGTATTTAAAATCTCTTCCCTAAGGTCTATCTCCAGACTGTTTTTCCCGTCCTATTCTTCGATCTCTTCTGTGATCATGTACCCATCATTAAAGCTAATAATCCTATTCTTCATATCAATAATGGCTCCAACTTTCGATATAAAATCGGTTCCTAGCACAATATCGAAATGGATCTTGTTCACCACAATAAAGATCTGTTCATAATTCCTTCCATTAATTTCAAAGTTCAACAACACTTGGATCTTGCATTTCACTGCCTTGTCTTGGAAAATTCCTCTCACTTTGACGGTAGAAACAGGTAAAACTGTCATGTTTTCTCCTTTTAATAGACTTTGATAGCATTCATCAGAAATGATAGAAATAATTGCGCCGGTATCCATAAGAGCTTTGTACTGTTGGCCATCTATCAGTACAGAAATAAAAGGTAAGGCACATGGTCTTTCCTCTTTGACGATTCCCCTCTCTTCTAATAAATCCTCATCAGTTACTTCGTAAATTTCATTAATGGTAATTAGGTTTGGTGTGGCAATGTATTCATAGTTTCTCACTGTCGTTGAGAAATCGGCGTTTTTTTTGTGTTACCAATCTCAAAGTTCCCCTGCTGGCTTGTAGAAGGACCAGGATCGATCACTACATCCTGTCTTTTCTTTTGGTTTTCAGCTTCCTTCTCTCGTAATTCCTTCAGATGCTGCTGACTTTCTTTCTCTCTCTCTTGATACTTGTCCGGTGTCATAACCTGACCTTGAGAATTCTGATTTCGATTCTGGTAATTTCTGGTGTAGTTTCTATTGTACCCCTGGTTATTGTAGTATCTACCTCTTCCGTTATTATAATTCCCTCTATTGTTGTTCCAGCCTCGTCTTTGCTGATATGGACGGTAACCTTGGGATCTGTTGTTGCGGAAATAATTGTTCCTGTGAGGACCTACATTTTCAGTTTTCTCTTCATCAGCAGGCTTATCAGTTTGCTGAACTTGATCCATGTAGACTGTATTAATGTCTTTGAATTCGTGCCTGTGACCTTTCTGAACCACATTTGGCATTGGACTCGTGTAGTCAAGCCTTCTCAATAGTTCGTCCATACTGGTCAAATCCCTGATATTTGACGATATGATAAGTCTTCTTACCTCCACAGGCAGCATACGAGAAATAGCATCTATCAACTGCTCTGTCGACAATGGAGGTTGCAAGAATCTCAAGCGCGATAACTGGCTCGTGAAGAAATCAGCGTACCGTGTTGGAAGAGTACCTGAATACTTCCTCGAGTATACCTCAGCTCTTAATGAATTCTGTGCTTCTATTGACCAGAATCGTTTTATCAGTGCCTCTGCAAATTCATCAAAATTACTGAAAGTGTACCGAAATGCTCTGAACCATTCAAGGGGTCCTCCAGCTAGAAATCTTTCTACGATTCTCATCTCTCTTTCTCTGGGAATATGAGCTTCAATAAAATAGTCTTTCAGGTTCCTGATATATTCTATCGGTGTTAGACTGTCAGTATTACTAAATTTTTGAGGTTTGTCCTCCAAGTTTCGGATGACTGTCACATTTCTTGGATATGGATCCATGTAATTCTTCCCAATATCACGATATTTCCATTCAGGTTCAATATTCCTATCCTCTTCTTCTTCCCGAAATCTGAATATACGTTCCTCAGGACTAATATCTCTCTCTTCTGTAGCGAGGTTACATCTTCTGACGTAATTCCTATCATCTTCACAAGTCAATCCTTCTGGATCCTTATCTGTGATTTCCGTGATGACTTTCCTAATCAACTCTTCTTTATATGTTTCCATTATGTTAGCTTCTCCTAGTTTCAAATTCTGAAGTTTGCTCGTAGTTTCATTGACACCAGAGACAACCTTATGAATTTGTTCCTCTAACGCGGTTTTTAATGCTTGCACGTCCTGACCTATTTGAGTTCTATCCTCTACCTGCTTTTCGGATAGCGAATCCATCCTTATACTCAAATCCTTTCTAATTTGAACGACTTCATTATTTATGTCTACTTGGGTACTCGCAAGTTTTCGTTCAATTCGTTCCTGAATCTGATTGACATGTTCCCCACTTGACCTGTTCCATTAATCTTTCCAAACCGTTACATTTGCAGTTAACATTTCCGCAATATCTACTTCAATGTCTTCCTTGAGTAAACGATTATGATCTAAGACTTGGGTTCTCATGACCTCTACATCATATTTTAATCCAGCTAAAGAAGCTGTTGTCCTAACAGACTCGTCAACCAACCTAGTTGTTAAAGCACTAATGTTACGAGTACAAAGCGTTTTTGAAGTTTCAATTTCTTCTCTAACTTTATTAACATCAGTTTGAACTTTGGCAATGTCTACAAAAACTGTATTAACTTCTACTTGTATCTTATTAATATCGCTTTGCATCTCATTTACATCAGAATGAATATTATTTATGTCTACTTGAACATTTGACACATCGGTTCGAACATTTTTAATCTCTCTTTGAACTTCTTCAACCTTGTCTTGTACAGTAGCAACATCATTCCTAACAACAATTACTTCTGCTCTAGCACATGAAATATCACCCCGGACATTAGCAACATCAAGATTCAACATAGTAAGGTCGTTCTGTACCTTAGAAACATCAGTCTTAACATCTGAAACATCTTTATGGACATTGGACACGTCTGTGCGCATGTCAGTTACAGCATTCTCGATTCCCTGGGTACTGGTCTGTAAACGCGACATATCATTTTTTAAGCTTGCAGAACTGGTCTGAAGAACTTTCAAATTTTCATCCAGCATCTGCTTCGTTCGACTAGCATTCCTAGCTTCCATCTCCTTCACACTTTCATTCATGCTAGCTTTCAAATTAGCAGACATATTACTAGAATTCTCCTCCATCATCTGCTTCATACTGTTATTCATGCTAGCTTTCATCTCCCTCGCACTTTCATCCAGCCTAATAGACAAATTAGCAGACAAACTGTTGGACATCTCCTCCAACATCTTCCTCATACACTCATCTGCCATATCAATAATATTTCAATAATAGACTGCTTTAGGTACATACATCAAACAGGGCAAAATAACAACATCTGAGCAACATTTTTCACCATATATAAATTTGAGCAATTTTCTGTCTTAAATCTAACTTATAATTACCTTATAATTAACCTTCGTAGACACTTCATGTTGAAATAAACTCAAGCACATGTTCAAATTTCTTTGGTTCCTTTTTAAAATATCCTAACATAAATAATTTACATTTACAATCCAAATAGTTTAATTTTATCTTTAATATGACTAAACATGTCATAAGTCGGTCAAATAAAATAAGACTCCAGATCATAGGCGATTTTTCTAAGTTTCCAGCCTATTTAACCTCTCTCAGGTTGTATAAGATCTGATCTTTTCTGAGTGTAATTTTCCTAATACAACACAACATTTAATCCCTATATAATCACACTCTCAAATTCTACAATTGGCCAAGACATCTAACAAAGAATCAACCTCTTTATTTGAGTCTTCACAATCCCATTGACATCGATAACTTGGTAATCCAATGTTATTCGAGCACTCCACAAAATTGCGGTGCCAATTCTACTGCAATAACTTGGTAATCCAATGTTATTCAAGCATTCCGAACTTCGATTGTGCCAATTCTACTGGCGTTCAACCTGGTAATCCAGTGTTGTCAATCGAGCCCCACCGAATTGCGGCGCCAATCCTACTGTCCCCGATAATCCGGATAGTAGGCTGTCAGATATCCGCCCCCTCAATCGGATTGCCAATAATCAATCGTACCGGCACAGCTACATCAATGAAAATGGCACTGACAGATACTACCGAGATTAGAGCACAGTAGTTAACAAGAAATTATTGTGGAACACACCAAAATATACGGGGGTTCATACTTACCTTTTACTTACCTATTCAAATTAATCTCGGGTCTGGGTTGCCAACTGGATCACTTAAAAGTATGCCCTCACAATAACCTCCACCACGATATTTAAAATGAACCAAGACGGAAACAAGAAACTTTAAACTGCACAATAATTTATTTCACATAAAGGAATAATTTAACAAAAATATAACAACAAAATAAACGTGGCGATCAGAAGCCATTGTCAATATAACCATGTCCTCCTGTAGGACTTGTAGACTTTACATACAAAATTTCAGCTTTCTAGCTCCAAAAGAACGTAATAATAATAATAATACACTTGGAATGGATAAGGGAGTTGGGGCGAGACATATAGCAATTGTTTTCCTTTTTCATAAACATCACAATTTATTTATAACTGCAAAGCTGCTATGTAGACGACCTTGGCCTCTATCATACAGTTGTCAGGCCACCTGCACCATGTCGCATGCTTGCATCGTCAAATGGACCCACCTGTCCAGCCAACGTTAGCATATGCTAGTTACCTCAGAGCCTAGCTCCTTTTCAAAACACTTTAAATGTCCACCACTCAACTCAAATATTATCACGCAAATCTTTTAAATGCTCCATTCAAATATCACTGGATTACTCTATTAATCCCAAATCTTGTTTACTTGTATAATCCAATTGTTTAACTAGCGTTGTTTAGAATATAATAACAAAATGCTTAATGTTTATAACAAAATGCTCATAATTATTTATAACAATTTAAATTGTTTATAATATTGTCAAACGACAATTGAAAAATTTATACACGCCTCTATTAATCCCTTTCATTATAAATTATTATTAAAGATATTTACATAATTATTTACAATATTTAAATTATTTATATTAGAAATACATTAAACCACACGTTTATCCGGTTGATAATTACTTAAATCGTGGTGATATAATCGACCAATGAAGGTTAGTTATATTTAAATTTTAGATTCAGGTTTAATAAGGTTTAATAATTATTATTAATTGTGACGGTAACCTCCATTCAAAATCGTTATCTCAAATTGTTTAAACACTCTTGTTAATTTTAACAGTAACTTCACATGATTAATTTTCAAAGGACCTGGACAATACACTCAGCGGAAAAATACCTCGCTCCAAACGCACAAAATTGCACAAAATAGGCCCAGAATTCATCATATATCTCAATATATATGGCATCAAAATCTTCCACAATACATACAAAACCTCCACTTACAAATTCATTAACTTCATCCTTATTACTGTGGGAACCTCCTTCACTTATTCAAGGGCATTATTCATCAGCGACTTTTACACGTCCACTGAACTAACGATTATACATCCATAGTTCCTCTTTAAAAATTCTTATATTCATTAATTGTATCAAAAACTGTTATTATATTTAACCTTCGTGGGTTTCATTCATGAACCGATATGAAGTAAAAATTTGCCAATCACAAACAAACTTAATAGCAAATACGATTAGACACGCCTTCCTGGTCTATCAAAATTGAGATTAACATCTTCAAAATATCGCAGTATAAAAATACTATCTTCAATCAAAGTTCATCTAAACTGCATAAATAATCGAATAGAATACAATTAGACTCTGGAATGCAAACGTTATTGTTCCAATCTAGAATTGAGAAAAACTCCTATCAAATGTTCATTACTATAGTGTATTCAATAAATCGTAATCAAAGTTCATATTTCATAAAATTGTCTATAATGCAATGGTATTTCAGAACTGACGATAAATGTCTATGTTGCAATCATGTTCATAAAACGACTAGTATTTCCAAGATCGTCGATACAGTAATAGATTTTAACGCTCTAAAATCTTTTAATTATTCTTCTTTCTTGAGGACGACAGAAAATTGGTCAAAGTAATTTACTGAATAGAATTACTTTAATAAAGTGACACACTGTCTGAATTCAAATTTGCCATAGAAAATCGTTAACTTTACAGTCAAATCGTGACTACAAAAATATGCAAATTACTGAAAGAATATATATTATCAGTCTCAACTGATCCAAAATTATTTAAATATGCCAATGACATAACCATGTCTCAATAAATCGTAGAAAAAGGCATAACTCTTCAAAGTGTACTGAGTACAGAAATATCAAGCAAGAATATGGGGCAAAATATATGGGACAGAAAATATGGGAAAAATGGTTGCTCAGATATCGCTAAATGGCTCAAATAAAACATGAAACGTTCACGACTACCTTATCTGTTGATTGAAGTTCTAGAGGAAAATTTCCAAAGAAGACTGCTGATAGTTCCATTTCACCAACGTAAAAATGTGCTCCGACCTCGAACCTAGAACCAGCGCCCTCGGAGAATAGAACTGCTTCCTCCTCCGGAAATTGCACTGCTCCGTGTAGACGATAGACATCCTTCTGGCAAAACTCTTCTTTGTGAGCCGGGTCCACCCTGGCCTCTCTTGATAGTTCCCTGAAGTTCTGGTAGAAATTCGCCATGAAGTTTATTGCAATTATTTCCGCAGAAATATTCATAATCGTGGAGTATGAAGATATTTCCACTGCCATTTGATATAATTCAGCGTTGGACTACGATGCATGAGTGTAGTTGGATGTTCACTACATGCTCGCTTTTGTAGAAAGACGATTAGCGAAGTTCCATGCTGCTATTTCACTCCATTGATATATGTCCCAATTGCATTAAGGTTTTTAGCCTTCCATCTCCACTTCCGTTATAATAATAGTCGAAATTACTGCCAGATTATATTGTTGCATTGTAGAATGTAGCGTTGTATCACCAAGCGTAATCTTCAGTATCACGGTTGTAATACAAGTGTCAGCCGTAGCGTAGAATGTGATATTATAAAAGTGCTTCTCAGGTGGCGAGAAAATCACTTTTGTCTGCAGTTTTAAAATGCCAATATCTTCCAAAGCATAATCGTGAAAATGTTCTACTTTCCTACACACCTCAATATTATAATGCACAATAGAATTAGCATAGGGGCCGATAACCTAGATGTTAGTCCCCTTAAAACAACAATTATCATCATCATCAGAATTAGCATAAAGGCAGAAGCTAACTCTTGATAGATTATCTTGTAGACTCGTTTATGTGTGCGTTTCAACTTCGCCTAGTTTCAGAAACCGTAAAATGGTACTGCTGCACGCTCCGTGCTCGTTCGATGCGGTGGGCTCTACCACGCGCTAATAACGACTTGCTTCACCGAATCACTCGAATTCTGACAATGTGATAATCAGAAAAACCACTATAAGACACGAGAAAATGAGATATGAGATATGAGAGATATGAGAGCTTCTCTCTGCTGTGCAAGACCTTTTATCAACTTCTTAAGGGGCGTATCCATCCCTTCCATAGCTTGTTCCTTCGTCATTGCTAGAATTGCTAACTTTGGCTATACTTGACGGATTTTCAAATTTCAAAAACTCAAAATTAATTTCTTCAAAATTCCAAATCAATGCCATAACTGAAAATAGATTTCCACAATTCTGCATTCCAAAAGTAATTAAATATGGTAGTTTCAGTAATCTCCGTCTCCCTCCAAACTATCATTCATTGGTTCGAGCCTTTCCTCCAATAGCGTCACTTCTTCCTTAGCACAATTCCTCGTTTCCCTGCGACTGCGTCGTAAATCTCAGATCTTTCTCGAACAAAATCATGACGCCACCAAGAATCTCAGCTCAACCAGCCTACTTGCATAAAGTCTGCGTCATCCGTGCCTACGTCATGAATATCCACGTCACAACTATGACAGCCATAACTTTATTCATATATGCCAATACAGCCACCGTGGTCTCAATATAATTCAATTTATGGGGGCAGTACATGGGTTCACTATATATTGTCATTATAATTCTATAATGTAACCATAATGTAACAAAAGTGTATCCCACCTAGCGTAAGACGGAAAGGTGCCCATGCAGCAAGCACAATATAAAAACAGAAATTTTTATCATTTTAAGGTACTTTCCTTCAATAATCTCAGCTAAAAGTTTGCATGCGGGATTCAGTTGACAAATATTCGGCGTGAAGAAGTGAGTTTTGATATGAACTCATTGGCAGTGTCCTTGAAGAAATTTGTGAATAATGTATCAATTTCAGTAGCGTAGCCAGGAACGACCAATTGGGGGGGGGGGGGGTATAGTTACTCAAGTCAAATTCTGCTGGCATTTCGTCCCGCGGGGTAACCGTAATCGTCAAACGTACAACGCGGTCGCGAAGGCAGCTGCAGTAAGTCCGGATATCGTAGTTGCGAATCCCGGCACAGACAGCGGTAATCCTGAGTGTGGTATTTCCCCGGTTTTTTCCACAGTCCCTCCAGGAAATTTCCCGGCATAGTACCATGCTACCCCATTACTGTCGCTGATATAATTACACATGCTACTACAGTCATCACAGCAACACACACCCAACGGCACGGGGCTGATGACCAATATGATTCAAGCCCCTAATAAGAATTAACAACAACTCTAGAAATACTTTTGTTTCTCAGTAAGATATTATTACACAAGAAAATTTAATGTATTTTGATCCTGTAGTTTTCGAGTAATAAGCACAAAATACAAACAAAATTCAGTTCTGAAACAAGTAGTTCCGTGAAGAACTAAATAGCCTATTTTCATATATCCTACTTATGTTAATTGTTATTAAGACAATTCTCTACACGTTTTACGTAAAATAAATTACATTTCACAGAAGGAAAAAGTACACACAAAATTCGGTTCTGAAACAATAAGTTTTGTGAAGAACTAAATAGCCTATTTTCATATATCCTACTTACGGTAATTGCCTCTATCAACATACACAATTTCAGTTCGATTGCTGTAATAGATGCGTAGATATTGAGCACCGTCTAAAAATTTTGAAAGGTCGCCATGTAGGATTTTTATAAACGTAGGCCATAGAGTTATATACTATTACATGACGATTATTGCATACCGTAGGTGTATTGTTCAAACTTCTATCGCATGATTAGGAGACAAGAAATTTAAAAAAATATCGCACGGCTGCCATCCTGTGGTTGCGAAAACAATTGAATTATACTAGATGTCAGTGGATTAAAATTTGTATAAGCATTAGCTGTAGCAATTTTCATTGCGCTCAAATGGTTAAATCGCGAGAAACGTCCATTTCAATATTTAAGCTTTGAATCGCCGCGATGTTGGATTTGTGCTCACCAGGTTATTGAAAGTCCCAGAGATAAACTTATGCTCATAGCCATTATGAACATATAACATTTCAGTTTGATTGCTGACATAGATTAGTAGATATTGAGAAGTGTCTAAATATTTCGGATCGTCGCCATGTTGGATTTTTACTTATGTAGGCCATACAGTTATATACTATTATATGAAGATGATTGCGTAGGTTTATTATTCAAACGTTGACATCGATTGCATGATTATGACACAAGAAATAAAAACATAATTTAAAATTTCGCACAGCCGCCATCTTGAAGTTATGTGAACAATTGAACTAAATTAGATGCCAGTGCATTACAATATTTATGAAAAATTGCTCTACCAAATTTCACTGCGCTTGGATGGTTAAATCAAGAGAATAGTGTATTTAAATGTTTCAACTTCGCTTGGCCGCCATGTTCGCATTGTACTCAACATGTTTTTGAAACTTACATGTATGAACTTCTGTTAGTGCCTTTTATCTCCGTACAAAATTTAAGGGTGATATCGGCAATAGTTTCGGAGATATAGAACGCCGGTAAAATATTTCGCACAGCCGCCATGTTGGATTAAATAACAAATAAAATAATAACCCCTGGCAGTACAGCCTGTGAAGGGCCTAGGCCTAACAAGCGACCGCTGCCCAGCCATTTGGCCTGCAGATATTGGGGTGACGCGTGATCAGCGCATCGGGTCCCCTCGGCCGTTAATCTTGGTTTTCGTGATCGGGGCACTGCCTCACTGTCAGACAGCTACTTAATTCTCCTCACGAGGCTGAGTGCACCTCGTTCCAGCCCTCACGTCAGTTTCTAAAATCCCTGACGGAGCCGGGAATCGAACCCGGGGCCTGCGGGTGAGAGGCAGGTGTGCTACCCCATCACCACAGGGCCGGCGCCATTTTGGATTGGTGAGATGTAATAAAATTTGCAGGGCACGGTCGGGATTGGACAAAATTGTACTATGACCTTACTGAGATTTATTGACATCGCTCCCGCCGTTTAGATTTTAAGAAGGAAGGGGGACAAACACACACACTTACGCACACAAACACACACATGGACAAAAGGTGATCTCATAAGCCTATTTTTCATGAATGAGAATAGTCCAAAAAATGAAGTTAATTTTTGATTGAATTGTCTTACCTCAATGGTAAATCTACAACTTTCTTGTACCCCTGACAGGAACAAAATAAACTCGAATTTATCTGTACTAGCAACATGAAGACTGCGTATCTCTCAACAAGACGTGGGTGTGCTCACTAATTTTGCTCTCAGAGTTAACTAGCAGAAAACATTTACAGAAATCTCAGCAAAAGTGGGAATGTCCTCTCACGGTGTATCATGTTTATTTATGAGTTAAACAATACACATTTTTATGTTTATTTTTCAACATAATCCTGTGGTTTATATTGCAATTAGTCCTGACCGCCTAAAATACCATTTTCAAAATTTTTGTCACCTACCTCGGTCCATCTTACCTTAAAAAGGATGCATGCAACACTCATGACAAATTTCACTCATTGGTAGGCTAACTGGGGGTTGACCGTAATACGTGGAATTGTAATATGTAAAATGCAATGTGAAACAAGTTAGCTGACAGCTATCTCATGCTCAGGAAGTTAAGTACGATACCTAAATTAGTGTTAATGTACCCATAGAATTTTTAGGTCCTTAATAAAACGTTATTAACCTAATTAATACAACTTCCCTCCCGCAAAGAAAAGATAAAAGCAAATATTGTCCCGTTAGGGGGGATTTTAAATTATTTGGCGCTAGACTCAGTTTTAAATAAGCTAAAATTAGCGGGGAAACAGTTAGATTGGCAACCCTGGGAAGATGGAGTTATAGCCTAGCACAGTCTAAAATACACAGTCGCGAAGCTGGCTGCGTGTTATCAATTGCGAGATGGTAACGGCCTTGAATACGTTATTCGCGGAACAGCTAATTATTTTCACTATTACAGGAGTTTTATGAATTTGAACTTACCTGAGCGATTATTTCGGGGCGGCCCCGTGGTGTTGGGTTAGTGCGTCTGCTTAACACTCGGAGGCCCTGGGTTCGAATCCCGACTCCGTCAGGGATTTTAGAAACTGACGTGCAATCAGCCACGTGAGGTCAATTTAGCAGCGGTCTGAAAATGAGGCTGTTCCTCGGTAATACAGACCAAGATTAACGGCTGAGTGTACCTGACGCGCTGATCACGCGTCACCCGATAATCTGCACAGTGTAGGCTATTTGTTTCGTGGGCGTATGGGTATAATTGTAGTGGCTATATTTTAATATTCAAAATGCATAGATATCCTACCGAGATTTGCCTCTGATTTATAACGAGTTAAAGACCTACAGTAGTTCCGTTGCTAATTTGGAAAGCTTTATAATAATATCCTAAAATCCAAAGGCCTAGTTCAAGTCCTACCTTTCTGGGTCCTTTGGAAACCTAACTCGGGTACTTCTTCTTGTCATTGGAACAGTCTATGTCAATAGAATCACTTTTCAGTCGGTCAACACGAGTGTATTCAATTAGATTGGGCGTTGGAGTTACAATTAATATTCTAGTGTAATTGTGTAATTCATAATATGAGAATTATTTATACTCTTAATAAAACTCTTCTTACATAACCCCTGACACCCCCCCCCCCCCCCTTTTTATGTGAGAAGTGCTTTATCAAGTGTATAAATAATTCATGCATTTATTTCAGACTAGGATATTAATTGTCACACCCCACCCAATCTGATTGGGTGCAGTCGAATTGACCGACTGAAAAGCGTTCCTATTTATAGATTACTTAGGCTTTTATTATTTGAACAGTTTATTGCAATGCACGCATCTCTTCTCGTAAAACACATGTAAAATTGTCTGCAGTATAACCTTGACACAATGCTCACATACAGTAAATGCAGCAACAATAACATACACCATCATAGCGCAGTGGGCACATGCTTGCTGGCTGCGTGAGAGCTCTTGGGCATTTATATTGATTCCAAATTAAGCCGCGAAGTGCACGTCAATCATGTCTGTAAAAAGGTATAATGTACTTCTTATTTCCTGTGGAAATTGAGGGAATTATATACAACAGACTATCTGAGAATGGACTCTTTCAGTCCCACATTTCTTATGAGCTACTATTATGGGTTCACTCACCATATGTCCATAAAGTGTTACTGATATGGAAGAAGATTGTTCGTGTAATGTGTGAAGCTGATCCTGGGGAGCATTGTCGTCCCCTTTTTATTAGACTTAAAATATTAACAATTACAAATCTATATACAGTATTTTCATCTTGTTACTGTATGTCAAAAACAACTTAAGTGAATTCATCACTAGGGAAAACATACACCATCACAACACTCGAAATAAAGGAAACATTGTTATCCCAAGCCATAGACTGGCAGAAACTGGTAGCTCATATAAAGTAAATGGCATACATTGTTTTAATAAATTAACACATTCTGCACAATCTACGCCCTTCAGTACGTTCAAAAGAGAACTGTACAACTGGGTATTAGAAAATCCATTTTACACCGTAAAAGAACTCTTGGATGTATATTGTTAATGTTGATATTTAATAACTGTATATTGAGGATACTAATAATAATACTGTACCACGAATGACGAAACCTATTTCATGTAAGTGATCAATGCAGAATAGAAAGATATTCTTATTCTTAATCTTATTGTTGTCGCGCGGTGGAAAAGAATGTGCCAAGCTTCACGACTGTGTAGATAGACTGATTATTCGTTGTCATGAAGACGTGTGTATCCTCAAATGGGGAGCCGGCAGTAGTGGTTTTGTAGCGGTTCAGATACCACCGCCACAGCTCCACCGCTGGAATACTAAAATGGCAATATCTCGCGAACCAATCAGGCTAGAGACTTGTACGAGGTGTCATTGAACTCGGGCTAACACCCCCTTTCCAATGGACAACATATTTCCACCCCCAAAAAAACCTACCCCTACTATGGGGTGAAATTTTATTTTTTTAGAGAATCTCTCTTTCCAATTGCAACATGTGAGAGTTTGAATGCCAATATGGAATTAAGTGTTGTTCTACATAAAGTGTATGTGTTCGGTGGATAACCACTATGAATTAACATGCTTGTTTTTTGTTTTTTACGCATACCCACTCATAGCTTTTGTAAGAGGGCGGGCTTTTTAAAGATGGTGGTTGTAGTGTAACCTAACCTAACCCAACCCACGAGGGGTGATCAAAATGTTTTCCAAGTGGTGCTTGTCGATAGGCAAACTGATAAACAAAGAGGGTCTTGTCAGGCCTTGAGGCGAGAGCCCCTGTTTTTGTTGACGAGCCCCTGTGGTCGGGTCCCTGTGGATGGGTCATTGTTGACGGGTCATTGTTGACGAGTCATTGTTGACGGGTCATTGTTGGTGGGGTCATGGTTGCCGGGTCATTGTGGACGAGTCCTTGTAACAAGTCCTTGTTGACAGGTCCTTGTGGACATGTCATTGTGGACAGGTCATTGATGACATGTCATTGTTGACGGGTCATTGTTGACGGGTCATTGTTGACGGGTCCATGTTGACAAGTCCCTGTTGATGGGTCCCTGTGGACGGCTCCCTTTAGACCGGCCCCTTTGGACTGGTCCCTATGGACCGGAACATGAAATTTATCCAAATTTTGTCAAAGGGCCTAACTACATTTGTGTGTAAAGCAGTGTATTAAACTGACGTTGTTTGCCAGTCCTTACTACTACAATTGGATAACGATATGAAAGGAATTGATTAATCAGACATGAGTTAACTACCAACGAAACACTTTGGCGACTCTGCTGGTTATTGACCAATGAGTAGGGTTTTAGAAAAACTGTTTGCAATTTTGGGTAATATACAAAAAATGCTTAGACCTTTTGAGCGACTATGTTTGCTAAACAAGACATTATACCAGAGACGATTAGGATTCCTATGTAGCTCAGACAAGGAAAGCATTTCTACAGAATCTTTTGACATTGAATATAGATTTAGGTATTAGGAAGTTATTTTGAAGGCCTTTGTCTGGAGCGTGGCACTCTATGAAAGTAAAACTTAGACAATTGGTGTAGCAGAAAAGTGGAGAATTGAAGTGTTTGAAATGTGGTGTTACCGGAGAATGATGAAGATTAGATGGATAAATAGGGTTACTAACAAATAGGTATTAAGACGAGTGGGGGAGAAGAGATGTATCTGGCGACTGTTAACGAAGTAAAAGGATAGGTTGGTAGGACACGTACTAAGACACCCAAGAATAGCAAACTTAGTTATGGAAGAAAGGATCGAGGACGAGAACTGTCGGGGTAGACCAAGTTTAGAATATGTTAAACAGATAGCCTTGAATGTAGGGTGTGGTAGATATATAGAGATGAAACGATTAGCTCGGGGACAGATAGGCGCTGAGATCTGCATCAAACCAGTCAAAGGACTAAAGATTCAAACAACAACATGTACGTTCACCAAAATAATGTTGTGTAACGGTAAATGTTAGTCAACGAACAGTAATGCATTACTAAAACCTATGACACGATACCTAAGAGCTTTTCTAAAATTATTTTAAAATGCCTTTAACACTATATTGAACACCCAGTTCACAAGACTCATAACTGCAATGTTATGGTAAAACAAAACAAAATCTATATTTCAAAACAAGCAAGTGGTTTAGTCAATGTATACTGGAAAAAGTTTTGTAAACACTCAAGTCCTCAAGACTAATTAAATTAGTAACTGTCAGGTTGGACGAGTGGTTAAGGTGTTTGACTTAAGATCAAATTTCTGTATAAGGAAGCAAGGGTTCGAATCCCTTACCTGACATAACTATTGCCTTAACATGGCTTGGCCACACTGCATTATTATGATACTCGGTACACAAACCATAGATATAGTGTATTATTTAAGGCCACTCTCTTTCTGAACATAGTCAGAGACTGTTGATGGTTAATAATTGTATTAATAGTGGGACATGGGGATAGTAGTTAAGAAAAACAGACAATACCAATACAATATTTTTAATAAATTCATTTCATAATAGTTACACACTGAATTCAACTCTATCTCTTTACCATTGTTCGATATAGATTGTTAAACACAACGCTTGTTGTAGATCCTTTTACAACTTTCTCCAGGTACTCTTGTTCTTAAAAACTGGGGAAGCCGCAATGGTTTTATAAACATAAAACCCTCATCCTCTTCTTTTTCATAATTATCATCATTATCATCATAATGAATATTATCATTAAAATTATTATAGTCACTGTCACCATCATTATCATCATCATCATCATCATCATTCTCAACATCACTAGAACTATCCAATTCCTCTTGTTTGTGTTCCACAGGGACCTCTTGTAGAGTCTGCGTTGCTTTTGATAGTGTTAAGGGTTTTTTGAACGATGACATTTGTCCTAACATGTCTTTTTGAGGTGATGATAAATGCTTTTTAACAAACAATGCACTATCTTGAGCAGCAATATTTTTTTCTTGGACTTGCTTTTTTACCTGGGTTAGAGTATTTTGCGTATTTAAATGTGTATTAATTTGAGATCCACAATGATGTTCTTTTGAAGTAAGTACGTTTGAGTCTTTTGTTTTTATCATTCCTCGACACTTTTTGGATCGTTGTTTTGAACATCGCCAAATAAACGTTCCATCTTTATTGGTTGTTTTTACAATATATGTATATCCTTTATAGAAGACACATGGCTTGCCATGACTGGTTGTTGAGACTTCCATATCAACTAATACATATGAATTAAATTTTAGTAAAGTCACATGAACAATCTTTAGATTACAAGTGATTTACACACACATACACACTTTCCTAAATGTCAAGATTTATGGATGTTGTTTTCCGCCAACAGATGCTTACTGCGTATGACAAGGCTGGAGACTGGTAGGTGAGACGGTCTTTCACGATGTGAACACTGTAACAGGCAGTAGTCAACTGACAATATTCTTATACCCTAGTCAAGGTTAACAGGTACTTTCTGCCTATGACAAGACCGTACACTCGTAGGTTAGAAAGTATTTTTTGTTTGATGCTAAGGATCCCACATATACCCTAGACATGTTAGTTCTGAACACTTAGTGGTTAATTGTATATCTTGAATTTAAATACAAAGCTTATACAAGCACGTTTTGCGGATGGGAAGGGTGAGAGGCTGGCAATAAGGAAATGTTTTAGTTTAATGAAACGACATGTCCTAGTAGACGTGATTTATAGTAGGTGCAATTGATAGTAGACGTAATTGATAGTAGGTGTAATTGATACTAGACGTGATTAATAGTAGACGCAATTGATACTAGGCGTGATTGATAGTAGGCGCAATTGATAGTAGGCGTGATTTGTAGTAAGCGCAATTCATAATAGGCGCAATTGATTGTAGATGCAATTGATAATAGGCGTGATTGATAGTAGGCGCGATTGATAGTAGGCGAAATTTGACATGGGCGCGACTCAGATCATTTATGATATCATAAAGTTACGGTGTCAATGTTTATACAAATTACAAGGTAGAGAGGGGGTATTTTAAGACTTAACCTCAGCTCACTTAACATAACCTAACATTACCTAACCTAACATTGCCACGTGACATGTTCTACAAGTTTAGACTTGCTTTAAGACTGATTATGTCGTCATAGATTGATGGGAGGGGTGAGAGGTTAACAAAAAAGGAAATGTTTTAGTTTAATGAAAAGTCATGTCCTAGTAGGCGTGATTTATAGTAGACGCAATTGATATTAGGCGCGATTAATAGTAGACGCAATTGATAGTAGGCGTGATTGATAGTAGGTGTGATTGATAGTAGACGCGATTGATAATAGGCGCAATTTGACATGGGCGCGTCTCAGATAATTTTTGATATCATAAAGTTACAGTGTCAATGTTTATACAAAGTACAAGGTTAAGACTTAACCTCAGCTCACTTAACATAACCTAACTTTACCTAACCTAACATTATCACGTGACATGTTCTACTAGTTTAGACTTGCTTTAAGACTGATTATGTCGTCATAGATTGATGTGAGGGGTGAGAGGTCGACAAAAAAGGAAATGTTTTTGTTTAATGAAACGTCATGTCCTAGTAGGTGTGATTTATAGTAGACGCAATTGATAGTAGGCGCGATTAATAGTACACGCAATTGATAGTAGGCGTGATTGATAGTAGGCGCAATTTGACATGAGCGCGATTTATAGTAGACGCAAATGATAGTGGGCACGGGTGATAGTAGGCGTGATTGATAATAGACGCGATTGATAGTAGGCAAAATTTGACTTGGGTGCGACTCAGATCATTTTTGATATCATAAAGTTACAGTGTCAATGTTTATACAAAGTACAAGGTTAAGACTTAACCTCCGTTCACTTAACATAACCTAAATTTACCTAACCTTACATTGTCACGTGATATGTTCTACTAGTTTAGACTTGCTTTAAGACTGATTATGTCGTCATGGATTGATGGGAGGGCTGAGAGGTTGACAAAAAAGGAAATGTTTTAGTTTAATGAAACGTCATGTCCTAGTAGGTGTGATTTATAGTAGACGCAATTGATAGTAGGCGCGTTTAATAGTAGACGCAATTGATAGTAGGCGCGGTTTATAGTAGGCGCAATTTGACATGAGCGCGATTTATAATAGACGCAAATGTTAGTAGGTGCAATTGATAGTAGGCGTGATTGATAGTAGACGCGATTGATAGTAGGCGCAATTTGACATGGGCGCGACTCAGATAATTTTTGATATCATAAAGTTACAGTGTCAATGTTTATACAAAGTACAAGGTTAAGACTTAACCTCAGCTCACTTAACATAACCTAACTTTACCTAACCTAACATTGTCACGTGACATGTTCTATTAGTTTAGACTTGCTTTAAGACTGATTATGTCGTGTTAGATTGATGGGAGGGATGAGAGGTTGACAAAAAGGGAAATGTTTTAGTTTAATGAAACGTCATGTCCTAGTAGGTGTGATTTATAGTAGACGCAATTGATAGTAGGCGCGATTAATAGTAGACGCAATTGATAGTAGGCGTGATTGATAGTAGGCGCAATTTGACATGAGCGCGATTTATAGTAGACGCAAATGATAGTAGGCGCGATTGATAGTAGGCGTGATTGACATTAGACGCGATTGACAGTAGGCGCAATTTGACATGGGCGCGACTCAGATAATTTTTGATATCATAAAGTTTCAGTGTCAATGTTTATACAAAGTACAAGGTTAAGACTTAACCTCAGCTCACTTAACATAACCTAACTTTACTTAACCTAACATTGTCACGTGACATGTTCTATTAGTTTAGACTTGCTTTAAGACTGATTATGTCGTCATAGATTGATGGGAGGGCTGAGAGGTTGAC
This sequence comes from Meconema thalassinum, assembly GCA_946902985.2. NCBI lineage: Eukaryota > Metazoa > Arthropoda > Insecta > Orthoptera > Tettigoniidae > Meconema > Meconema thalassinum. The sequence continues at coordinate 74,328,201 of OX336389.2, forward strand.
AAAAAAGGAAATGTTTTAGTTTAATGAAACGTCATGTCCTAGTAGGTGTGATTTATAGTAGACGCAATTGATAGTAGGCGCGTTTAATAGTAGACGCAAATGATAGTACGCGCGATTGATAGTAGGCGCAATTTGACATGAGCGCGATTTATAGTAGACGCAAATGTTCGTAGGCGCAATTGATAGTAGGCGTGATTGATAGTAGACGCGATTGATAGTAGGCGAAATTTGACATGGGCGCGACTCAGATAATTTTTGATATCATAAAGTTACAGTGTCAATGTTTATACAAAGTACAAGGTTAAGACTTAACCTCAGCTCACTTAACATAACCTAACTTTACTTAACCTAACATTGTCACGTGACATGTTCTATTAGTTTAGACTTGCTTTAAGACTGATTATGTCGTCACAGATTGATGGGAGGGATGAGAGGTTGACAAAAAAGGAAATGTTTTAGTTTAATGAAACGTCATGTCCTAGTAGGTGTGATTTATAGTAGACGCAATTGATAGTAGGCGCGATTAATAGTAGGCGCAATTGATAGTAGGCGTGATTGATAGTAGGCGCAATTTGACATGAGCGCGATTTATAGTAGACGCAAATGATAGTAGGCGCGATTGATAGTAGGCGTGATTGACATTAGACGCGATTGATAGTAGGCGCAATTTGACATGGGCGCGACTCAGATCATTTTTGATATCATAAAGTTACAATGTCAATGTTTATACAAAGTATAAGGTTAAGACTTAACCTCAGCTCACTTAACATAACCTAACTTTACTTAACCTAACATTGTCACGTGACATGTTCTACTAGTTTAGACTTGCTTTAAGACTGATTATGTCGTCATAGATTGATGGGAGGGCTGAGAGGTTGACAAAAAAGGAAATGTTTTAGTTTAATGAAACGTCATGTCCTAGTAGGTGTGATTTATAGTAGACGCAATTGATAGTAGGCGCGAGTAATAGTAGACGCAATTGATAGTAGGCGTGATTGATAGTAGGCGCAAATTGACATGAGCGCGATTTATAGTAGACGCAAATGATAGTAGGCGCGATTGATAGTAGGCCTGATTGATAGTAGACGTGATTGATAGTAGGCGCAATTTGACATGGGCGCGACTCAGATCATTTTTGATATCATAAAGTTACAGTGTTAATGTTTATACAAAGTACAAGGTTAAGACTTAACCTCAGCTCACTTAACATAACCTAACTTTACCTAACCTAACGTTGTCACGTGACATGTTCTACTAGTTTAGACTTGCTTTAAGACTGATAATGTCGTCATAGATTGATGGGAGGGGTGAGAGGTTGACAAAAAAGGAAATGTTTTAGTTTAATGAAACGTCATGTCCTAGTAGGTGTGATTTATAGTAGACGCAATTGCTAGTAGGCGCGATTAATAGTACACGCAATTGATAGTAGGCGTGATTGATAGTAGGCGCAATTTTACATGAGCGCGATTTATAGTAGACGCAAATGATAGTAGGCGCGATTAATAGTAGGCGTGATTGATAGTAGACGCGATTGATAGTAGGCGAAATTTGACTTGGGCGCGACTCAGATCATTTTTGATATCATAAAGTTACAGTGCCAATGTTTATACAAAGTACAAGGTTAAGACTTAACCTCAGTTCACTTAACATAACCTAAATATACCTAACCTTACATTGTCACGTGACATGTTCTACTAGTTTAGACTTGCTTTAAGACTGATTATGTCGTCATAGATTGATGGGAGGGCTGAGAGGTTGACAAAAAAGGAAATGTTTTAGTTTAATGAAACGTCATGTCCTAGGAGGTGTGATTTATAGTAGACGCAATTGATAGTAGGCGCGTTTAATAGTAGACGCAATTGATAGTAGGCGCGATTGATAGTAGGCGCAATTTGACAGGAGCGCGATTTATAGTAGACACAAATGTTAGTAGGTGCAATTGATAGTAGGCGTGATTGATAGTAGACGCGATTGATAGTAGGCGCAATTTGATATGGGCGCGACTCAGATAATTTTTGATATCATAAAGTAACAGTGTCAATGTTTATACAAAGTACAAGGTTAAGACTTAACCTCAGCTCACTTAACATAACCTAACTTTACCTACCTAACATTGTCACGTGACATGTTCTATTAGTTTAGACTTGCTTTAAGACTGATTATGTCGTGTTAGATTGATGGGAGGGATGAGAGGTTGACAAAAAAGGAAATGTTTTAGTTTAATGAAACGTCATGTCCTAGTAGGTGTGATTTATAGTAGACGCAATTGATAGTAGGCGCGATTGATAGTAGGCGTGATTGACAGTAGACGCGATTGATAGTAGGCGCAATTTGACATGGGCGCGACTCAGATCATTTTTGATATCATAAAGTTACAGTGTCAATGTTTATACAAAGTACAAGGTTAAGACTTAATCTCAGCTCACTTAACATAACCTAACTTTACCTAACCTAACATTGTCACGTGACATGATCTACTAGTTTAGACTTGCTTTAAGACTGATTATGTCGTCATAGATTGATGGGAGGGCTGAGAGGTTGACAAAAAAGGAAATGTTTTAGTTTAATGAAACGTCATGTCCTAGTAGGTGTGATTTATAGTAGGCGCAATTGATAGTAGGCATGATTGATAGTAGACGCGATTGATAGTAGGCGCAATTTGACATGGGCGCGACTCAGATAATTTTTGATACCATAAAGTTACAGTGTCAATGTTTATACAAAGTACAAGGTTAAGACTTAACCTCAGCTCACTTAACATAACCTAACTTTACCTAACCTAACATTGTCACGTGACATGTTCTATTAGTTTAGACTTGCTTTAAGACTGATTATGTCGTCACAGATTGATGGGAGGGATGAGAGGTTGACAAAAAAGGAAATGTTTTAGTTTAATGAAACGTCATGTCCTAGTAGGTGTGATTTATAGTAGACGCAATTGATAGTAGGCGCGATTAATAGTAGACGCAATTGATAGTAGGCGTGATTGATAGTAGGCGCAATTTGACATGAGCGCGATTTATAGTAGACGCAAATGATAGCAGGCGCGAATTATAGTAGGCGTGATTGACAGTAGACGCGATTGATAGTAGGCGCAATTTGACATGGGCGCGACTCAGATAATTTTTGATATCATAAAGTTACAGTGTCAATGTTTATACAACGTACAAGGTTAAGACTTAACCTCAGCTCACTTAATATAACCTAACTTTACCTAACCTAACATTGTCACGTGACATGTTCTACTAGTTTAGACTTGCTTTAAGACTGATTATGTCGTCATAGATTGATGGGAGGGCTGAGAGGTTGACAAAAAAGGAAATGTTTTAGTTTAATGAAACGTCATGTCCTAGTAGGTGTGATTTATAGTAGACGCAATTGATAGTAGGCGCGAGTAATAGTAGACGCAATTGATAGTAGGCGTGATTTATAGTAGGCGGAATTTGACATGAGCGCGATTTATAGTAGACGCAAATGATAGTAGGCGCGATTGATAGTAGGCGTGATTGACAGTAGACACGATTGATAGTAGGCGCAATTTGACATGGGCGCGACTCAGATCATTTTTGATATCATAAAGTTTCAGTGTCAATGTTTATACATAGTACAAGGTTAAGACTTAAACTCAGCTCACTTAACATAACCTAACTTTACTTAACCTAACATTGTCACGTGACATGTTCTACTAGTTTAGACTTGCTTTAAGACTGATTATGTCGTCATAGATTGATGGGAGGGCTGAGAGTTTGACAAAAAAGGAAATGTTTTAGTTTAATGAAACGTCATGTCCTAGTAGGTGTGATTTATAGTAGACGCAATTGATAGTAGGCGCGAGTAATAGTAGACGCAATTGAAAGTAGGCGTGATTGATAGTAGGCGCAATTTGACATGAGCGCGATTTATAGTAGACGCAAATGATAGTAGGCGCGATTGATAGTAGGCCTGATTGATAGTAGACGTGATTGATAGTAGGCGCAATTTGACATGGGCGCGACTCAGATCATTTTTGATATCATAAAGTTACAGTGTTAATGTTTATACAAAGTACAAGGTTAAGACTTAACCTCAGCTCACTTAACATAACCTAACTTTACCTAACCTAACGTTGTCACGTGACATGTTCTACTAGTTTAGACTTGCTTTAAGACTGATTATGTCGTCATAGATTGATGGGAGGGGTGAGAGGTTGACAAAAAAGGAAATGTTTTAGTTTAATGAAACGTCATGTCCTAGTAGGTGTGATTTATAGTAGATGCAATTGATCGTAGGCGCGATTAATAGTAGACGCAATTGATAGTAGGCGTGATTGATAGTAGGCGCAATTTGACATGAGCGCGATTTATAGAAGACGCAAATGATAGTAGGCGCGATTGATAGTAGGCGTGATTGATAGTAGGCGCGATTGATAGTAGGCGCAATTTGACATGGCCGCGACTCAGATCATTTTTGATATCATAAAGTTACAGTGTCAATGTTTATTTAAAGTACAAGGTAGACTTAAGACTTAACCTCAGCTCACTTAGCATAACCTAACTTTACCTAACCTAACATTGTCACGTGACATGTTCTACAAGTTTAGACTTGCTTTAAGACTGATTATGACGTCATAGATTGATGGGATTTGTGGGAGGCTGATAAAAAAGGAAATGTTTTGGTTTAATGAAAAGTCATGTCCTAGTAGGCGCGATTGGTAGTAGACGCAATTGATAGTAGGCGCGATTAATAGTAGACGCAATTGATAGTAGGCGTGATTGATAGTAGGCGTGATTGATAGTAGGCGCAATTTTTCATGAGCGCGATTTATAGTAGACGCAAATGATAGTAGATGCGATTGATAGTACGCGTAATTAGACATGGGCGCGATTTATAGTAGGCGTGATTGATAGTAGGCGCGATTGATTGTAGGTGCACAATTGGTAGTAGACGTGATTGATAGTAGACGTGATTTATATTAGACGCATTTGATAGTAGGCGTAATTGATAGAAGACGCGATTCATAGTAGGCGCAATTTATAGTAGATGCAATTTGTAGTAGGCGCAATTGATAGTAGGTGCAATTGATAGTAAGCGTGCTTGATAGTAGGTGCGATTGATAGTAGACGTGATTAATATGGGCGCGACTCAGATCACCTTTGATATCTCAAAGTTACAGTGTCAATGTTTATACAAACTACATTACATCATCTGACATAATAAAAATAGGCATGGTTGTTGTCGAGACCGAGATAAGAGCGGGGGGTAATGAATTTATAGTGATAGGATCGGAAAACCCATTATCCCTTTAGTAGTGACATCAAGCAAGAATTTAAAAAAATATATCGTGTTTTTGACAGAGTGGGATAGACATAGTTATAAGAGTTCAGAGTCGATAATTAATCTAAAAATACTCTGGAATTCATGGAATCTTAGTGTGTTGTTGTTGTTGCTTACAAACCGGTATGGTCACGTCAGGTGAGGTTAGCTAGGATTATATTAGTATATGTTCAGGTAGTTTCCATAGTCACCGCTAGATAGCGGAAACATACTTTGCGTGTCGCACGTGGCTATTTGACAAAGTTTTACTGTGTGAAAAAACGTGCTTGCATAAGCTGTGTATATAAATTTAATATACAAATAACCACAAAGTGTTTAGAAATAACATGTATAGCCTTGTAGAGAGAATATAGGGGTCCTTAACAAGATAGAGTGTCTAACACACGAGTGTACAACCTTTTGATATGCAGTAAGTACCTGATCACGCCTACTATCAATTGCACCTACCATTAATCGCGCCTACTATCAATTGCGTCTACTACCAATCGCGCCTACTAGGACATGCATTTTCATTAAACCAAAATACTTCCTTTTTTGTCAGCCTCAAACCCCTCTCATCAATCTATGACGTCGTAGTCATAGTTAGCCTTAAGGCAAGTCTAAACTTGTAGAACATGTCACGTGACAAAGTTAGGTTAGGTAAAGTTAGGTAATGTTAAGTGAGCTGAGGTTAAGTCTTAAAATATCCCCTCTCTACCTTGTACTTTGAATAAACATTGACACTAAAACTTTATGATATCAAAAATGATCTGAGTCGCGCCCATGTCAAATTGCGTCTACTATATTTCGCGCCTACTATCAATCACGCCTACTATCAATCGCGCCTACTATCATTTGCGTCTACTATAAATCGCGCTCATGTCAAATTGTGCCTACTATCAATCACGCCTACTATCAATCACGCCTACTATCAATTGCGTCTACTATTAATCGCGCCTACTATAAATCACGTCTACTAGGACATGACGTTTCATTAAACTAAAACATTTCCTTTTTTGCCAGCCTCTCACCCCTCCCATCAATCTGTGATGACATAATCAGTCTTAAAGCAAGTTTAAACTTGTAGAACATGTCACGTGACAAACTACGGTTAGGTAAAGTTAGGTTATGTTAAGTGAGCTGAGGTTAAGTCTTAAAATACCCCCTCTCTACCTTGTACTTTAAATAAACATTGACACTGTAACTTTATGATATCAAAAATGATCTGAGTCGCACCCATGTCAAATTGCACCTACTATCAGTCAAGCCTACTATCAATCGCGCCTACTATCTTTGCGTCTACTATTAATCGCGCCTACTATCAATTGCGTCTACTATAAATCACGCCTACTAGGACATGACGTTTCATTAAACAAAAACATTTCCTTTTTTGTCAACCTCTCACCCCTCCCATCAATCTATGACGACATAATCAGTCTTATAGCAAGTCTAAAGTTGTAGTACATGTCACGTGACAAAGTTAGGTTAGGTAAAGTTAGGTTATGTTAAGTGAGCTGAGGTTAAGTCTTAACCTTGTACTTTGTATAAACATTGACACTGTAACTTTAAGATATCAAAAATGATCTGAGTCGCGCCCATGTCAAATTGCGCCTACTATCAATCGCGCCTACTATCAATCACGCCTACTATCAATCGCGCCTACTGTCATTTGCGTCTACTATAAATCACGCTCATGTCAAGTTGCGCCTACTATCAATCACACCTACTATCAATCACGCCTACTATCAATTGCGTCTTCTATTAATCGCGTCTACTATCAATTGCGTCTGCTATAAATCACGCCTACTAGGACATGACGTTTCATTAAACTAAAACATTTCCTTTTTTGTCAACCTCTCACCCCTCCCATCAATCTATGACGACATAATCAGTCTTAAAGCAAGTCTAAACTTGTAGAACATGTCACGTGGCAAAGTTAGGTTAGGTAAAGTTATGTTATGTTAAGTGAGCTGAGGTTAAGTCTTAAAATACCCCCTCTCTACCTTGTACTTTGTATGAACATTGGCACTGTAACTTTATGATATCAAAAATGTTCTGAGTCGCGCCCATGTCAAATTGCGCCTACTATCAATCGCGCCTACTATCAATCACGCCTACTATGAATTGTATCTGCTATCAATTGCGCCTACTATGAATTCCGCTTACTACAAATCACGCCTACTATCATTTGCGCCTACTATCAATTACGTCTACTATCAATTGCACCTACTATAAATCACGTCTACTAGGACATGACGTTTCATTAAACTAAAACATTTCCTTATTGCCAGCCTCTCACCCTTCCCATCCGCAAAACGTGCTTGTATAAGCTGTGTATTTAAATTCAATACATACAATTAACCACTAAGTGTTCAGAACTAACATGTCTAGGGTATATATGGGATCCTTAGCAACAAACAAAAAAACACTGTCTAACCTACGAGTGTACGGTCTTGTCATATGCAGTAAGTACCTGTTAACCTTGACTAGGGTATAAGAATATTGTCAGTTGACTACTGCCTGTTACAGTGTTCACATCGTGAAAGACCATCTCACCTACCAGTCTCCAGCCTTGTCATACGCAGTAAGCATCTGTTGGCGGAAAACAACATCCATAAATCTTGACATTTAGGAAAGTGTGTATGTGTGTGTAAATCACTTGTAATCTAAAGATTGTTCATGTGACTTTACTAAAATTTAATTCATATGTATTAGTTGATATGGAAGTCTCAACAACCAGTCATGGCAAGCCATGTGTCTTCTATAAAGGATATTCATATATTGTAAAAACAACCAATAAAGATGGAACGTTTATTTGGCGATGTTCAAAACAACGATCCAAAAAGTGTCGAGGAATGATAAAAACAAAAGACTCAAACGTACTTACTTCAAAAGAACATCATTGTGAATCTCAAATTAATACACATTTAAATACGCAAAATACTCTAACCCAGGTAAAAAAGCAAGTCCAAGAAAAATATATTGCTGCTCAAGATAGTGCATTGTTTGTTAAAAAGCATTTATCATCACCTCAAAAAGACATGTTAGGACAAATGTCATCGTTCAAAAAACCCTTAACACTATCAAAAGCAACGCAGACTCTACAAGAGGTCCCTGTGGAACACAAACAAGAGGAATTGGATAGTTCTAGTGATGTTGAGAATGATGATGATGATGATGATGATAATGATGGTGACAGTGACTATAATAATTTTGATGATAATATTCATAATGATGATAATTATGAAAAAGAAGAGGATGAGGGTTTTATGTTTATAAAACCATTGCGGCATCCACAGTTTTTAAGAACAAGAGTATCTGGAGAAAGTTGTAAAAGGATCTACAACAAGCGTTGTGTTTAAAAATCTATATCGAACAATGGTAAAGAGATAAGAGTTGAATTCAGTGTGTAACTATTATGAAATGAATTTATTAAAAATATTGTATTGGTATTGTCTGTTTTTCTTAATTACTATCCCCATGTCCCACTATTAATACAATTGTTAACCATCAACAGTCTCTGACTATGTTCAGAAAGAGAGTGGCCTTAAACAATACACTATATCTATGGTTTGTGTACCGAGTATCGTAATAATGCAGTTTGGCCAAGCCATGTTAAGGCAATAGTTATGTCAGGTAAGGGATTCGAACCCTTGCTTCCTTATACAGAAATTTGATCTTAAGTCAAACACCTTAACCACTCGACCAACCTGACAGTTACTAATTTAATTAGTCTTGAGGACTTGAGTGTTTACAAAACTTTTTCCAGTATGCATTGACTAAACCACTTGCTTGTTTTGAAATATAGATTTTGTTTTGTTTTACCATAACATTGCAGTTATGAGTCTTGTGAACTGGGTGTTCAATATAGTGTTAAAGGCATTTTAAAATCATTTTAGAAAAGCTCTTAGGTATCGTGTCATGGGTTTTAGTAATGCATTACTGTTCATTGACTAACATTTACCGTTACACAACATTATTTTGGTGAACGTACATGTTGTTGTTTGAGTCTTTAGTCCTTTGACAGGTTTGATGCAGATCTCAGCGCCTATCTGTCCCGAGCTAATCGTTTCATCTCTATATAGCTACCACACCCTACATTCAAGGCTATCTGTTTAACATATTCTAAACTTGGTCTACCCCGACAGTTCTCGTCCTCGAACCTTTCTTCCATAACTAAGTTTGCCATTCTTGGGTGTCTTAGAACGTGTCCTACCAACCTATCTCTTTAGTTCATTAACAGTCGCCAGATACATCTCTTCTCTCCCACTCGTCTTAATACCTCTTTGTTAGTAACCCTATTTACCCATCTAATCTTCATCATTCTCCTGTAACACCACATTTCAAACACTTCAATTCTCCACTTTTCTGCTACACCAATTGTCTATGTTTGTCACGCTCAAGACAATGGCCTTCAAAATGACTTCCTAATACCTAAATCTATATTCAATGTCAACAGATTCTGTAGAAATGCTTTCCTTGTCTGAGCTACATAAGAATCCTAATCGTCTCTGGTATAATGTCTTGTTTAGCAAACATAGTCGCTCAAAAGGTCTAAGAATTTTTTGTATATTACTCAAAATAGCAAACAGTTTTTCTAAAACCCTACTCATTGGTCAATATCAAGCAGAGTCGCCAAAGTGTTTCGTTGGTAGTTAACTCATGTCTGATTAATCAATTCCTTTCATATCGTTATCCAATTGTAGTAGTAAGGACTGGCGAACAACGTCAGTTCAACACACTGCTTTACACACAAATGTAGTTAGGCCCTTTGACAAAATTTGGATAAATTTCATGGGCCGGTCCATAGGGACCAGTCCAAAGGGGCCGGTCTAAAGGGAGCCGTCCACAGGGACCCATCAACAGGGACTTGTCAACTAGGACCCGTCAACAATGACCCGTCAACAATGACCCGTCAACAATGACCTGTCATCAATGACCTGTCAACAATGACATGTCCACAAGGACCTTTCAACAAGGACTCGTCCACAATGACCCGGCAACAATGACCCCACCAACAATGACCCGTCAACAATGACTCGTCAACAATGACCCGTCAACAATGACCCATCCACAGGGACCCGACCACATGGGCTCGTCAACAATAACAGGGGCTCTTGCCTCAAGGCCTGACAAGACCCTCTTTGTTTATCAGTTTGCCTATCGACAAGCACCACTTGGAAAACATTTTGACCACCCCTCGTGGGTTGGGTTAGGTTAGGTTACACTACAACCACCATCTTTAAAAAGCCCGCCCTCTTACAAAAGCTATGAGTGTGCATGCGTAAAAAACAAAAAACAAGCATGTTAATTCATAGTGGTTATCCACCGAACACATGCACTTTATGTAGAACAACATTTAATTCCATATTGGCATTCAAACTCTCACATGTTGCAATTGGAAAGAGAGATTCTCTAAAAAATTAAATTTCACCCCATAGTAGGGGTAGGTTTTATTTTGGAGTGGAAATATGTTGTCCATTGGAAAGGAGGTGTTAGCCCGAGTTCAATGACACCTCGTACAAGTCTCTAGCCTGATTGGTTCGCGAGATATTGCCATTTTAGTATTCCAGCGGTGGAGCGGTGGCGGTGGTATCTGAACCGCTTCAAAACCACTACTGCCGGCCCAAAAGGAAACTACAACTCATCACGAAGTAGCCGGCCCGATGGTGAAGCAGACACAAATCACAACTATGCCGATTTTCCAATGGGACGCGAGTATAACCCCAAGTAACCCCCGCGGCTACGCCACAAGATCAATCATTTAGTATTATTGAACTTGGTAAATAAGGTATTCACATGTTCTTTTATGTGCTCCAGATATGCGCTTATTTGAACTGTGTTGGTAGACCGGAAATTGGGAGGAGAAAGGAAAGTCTCTCTGAGCTCAAAAATAGTGTCCATATCAAACATTACGGAGAGAGGATTGATTCAAAGAGTCTAAATCCACAGAGAGTTCACTCGGGATGATACAATCAACATTGACGCCACCGGCTCTGGGATGCAGAAAGAACTACACTATTCTGCATTTTGCGAGACACGTGGAGCCAATCTAAGCCTAGAGTGAGTACCTTAAGCCCCATCTCTAGTGAACGAGTTATATTTTAATTCGATATTATTGTACTCCTGGAGAGGAAATAAAATAATTAAATTATCCAATATAGTTGTTCCCTTACTTTTGTCAAAATCTTATCAAAATGTAATAATAATAATAATAATAATAATAATAATAATAATATAATATCGTATGGCCTCGGGTGCCGGGTGCAAGCTTTGTAATTTGACACCCAGAGGGTAGCATGCATGTCGAACTTCGTTGTTCCTTGAAGCACTATGAAAGTCAAGGAGGTAGGATTTCTAAGCTTCTTGAACACTATAGCGCTTTCTAGTAGAGAAATGAGGAACGTTGTGTTGGCGGAAACTCCCGAAATTAATTTTGTCATTATGAACACGGCCTACTGATTTCAAATAGGTTCTTTGACATGCCAACATCGTATGACATGGTGTCGTAATTTTTGCCGCCTTCCAATAATCCCTTACCATGGCCAGAAGCGAACCTGCAAGCTTGGGGTTAGTAGACCGACACGTTGACCACTCACTTACCGTGGCAAGCATAATAATATTGTATTACGCCACATCTCTATCTTAGAATTTTATGGAATTAAAGTTTATGTAAGAACCTATAGAAAATATGTTATAAACACAAGTAACTCCTAAACCACCAGATACATTACTTATTCGTTGGTATTTTACTTGTACGAGTGCGATGACTCGATTACGGAACGTATTCTCACCCATTGCATTCGAGAATGAAGTTGCAATTTATTTTCAAATATAAAATATAAAATGACTTTAAATGTGTTAAATTTATTAGAGTCCACGAAGTATTTGTGAGCCCCAAAGGGGCTGACGAATTCAACATCGAAAGGCACAATGTTGTTGGTCATTTGGCTGAGTACGCTGTTCCGCATAATATTAATAATGTATGTATGCCTACCCCTTATTATTCCCGTTTTCCAACGGGGTCGGGGATGAGATGCGATGGAAGTCTTTGTGGCGATGGTTTTTACGGCCGGATGCCATTCCTGACGCCAACCTCATGGGAGGAGTTAATGAGAGATGAAATGAATGATGGTGAATGAAACTGGGCAAGGATGTGGAAGGAAGCGGCCGTGGCCTGTCAGAAGGTACCGTCCCAGCATTTGCCACGGAAAACCATTTCAAAGACGGTGGGGCTCGAACCCACGCGTCTACCGAGTCAGCAGAGAACTTGGCCCCATGGCCTAATGCAGTGCTTTAGCGAGCGTAGCCACTACTGTCGGTCCGCATAATATTCATAATAATAACAATAAATTATTATTAATAATATATTATAGGCTCTGTTTTCAATAAGGAAGTACTGGTCGCTCAGTTTCGACTCGTCACCGTATGGTTCTCTCGTCCAGTCCATTTCTACCACCCGCCCTATTGATTATGTCAGAGTGTGCAGACGATATTTTGAAAGCTGCCTTGCTCCTTCCTTTCTGCTGCACGTCAGGTTCGTCAATCGCCTTGTTGTTCAGGGAACAGGCAACATAGATGCACTATCAACCAATATCGAGCTTTGAGAGGCACATGGTTGTTCAACCGCAGTCTCATCCTCTTTATAACCATTAAACTACCAAAGGAAGGTCAAGTCGAGATTAGAGTCGTGTTAGATAATCCCCCAAAGAATACAAGGAGACAATTATGAAGGTCCAGAGAGTCATTCCTACCCAACAGGATTTAGCCAATGGAGAAGTTATCCCTAGGGCAAGAAGATAAGTGGTCAATCCAGAAATCACTCATCATCTGAGAGCCTGAGTGAGAATATTGAGGACCACGTTAGAGAATTGGGGTTTGTTTATATCAACCATCCTGCGCGACATTGGACATTTTAAGATCGTTGAGCATACCGATTTCTTGTGATAAAATTCCATGAATATATGTTTTTTATCGCTTATCCTCTAAGCTTGACTTCACCCACGGACTCTATGAGAGATCATTCCTCTACCGCCACAAGGACAGTGACTTAGAGCTGGACACACTTTGTCAGCAGATACAACTGGGGATGGTGAAACGTGGCCGCTAACTTGGGTCTCAATAAAGAAGGGTCAGAGAAGGGATTTTTGAGGGATGTGGGCCGTGGACCTGTTGAAAGTAGCCGTCCCGGCATTTGCCTGTTGGTGAAAACGGGAAACCACGGTAAGCCATTTTCAGGACGGCCAAGGTGAGATTCGAACCCACGCTCTCCCGATAACAGCGAGGCACGAGGTAGCGCGTTAGCACTCTCGGACACCGCAGACGGCAATTTGGGAAAAAATAGTATCGTGCCTATATATTTAAAACACTAAGGTGATTTTTGTTATCTCGAGATTGAGAGAACAGCTGAACCGATTGATTTCGTAAAACACTCTGACGGAAGCTCTTGGCCTGTAGATTTGCAGAGTGTCTTTAAAAGAAAATAATACGTTACCGTACATTTTTGAATTAATATAGAAAAATGTAAAATTCTTGGCACTCCCGCATGCTCACAGTCGCCTTGGCTTATGATATTTTCTATGATGTTTCCACGATATATAGGCTATATACTGGAATAGAATTATGAAAGAAGGAAAATGTTGAAGAGCATAAACTGACTGTTGAATGTGTAAGTATTTTATGTAGCTTCATATTACGTTTGCTCCTCAATGGTTCGGTGGGCCGGGCGGTAGCGTTGCAGACTTAGAATTATTATGCATCATTTAAGAGGTTCGAATCCCACCTCCAATATGTTTTTTAGAATTTCCGTATTCTTCTTTCTTACTATTGGTTTTACTTTGTAAAAACATACTTTACTTTCTACGTTCCCGTAAAGTGAAAAATATCTGCGATTTACGTTGCCATATACTTTTAAATTAGTAAACAAAAAAGTGTACGTCGCCTCCGTAGCGTAGCGGTCAGCATGGTTAGCTGCCGCCCCGGAGGTCCTGGGTTCGATTCCCGGCTCTGCCACAAAATTTGAAAAGTGATATGAGGACTGGAACGGGGTCTACTGAGCCTCGGGCGGTCCAAATGAGTAGAGGTGGTTCGGTTCCCACCTCAGCCATCCTCGAAGTGGTTTTCAGTGGTTTCCCACTTCGTCTTCGGGCAAATGCCGGGATGGTACTGCCCCCGTAAAATGAATTATAAGGGATGAAAATGGGAATAATACATTTTTTTTCGAAGCCCATGATAAAATTTAACCAAGGAATATGATGGCTGGAACTTGGCAGAAACCAGTCGTGAGGCGACGTTGAGCAGGAGGGAAATTCCGTCACGTGATTGTATTGCGCAATGGAAGTTTCCAGAAGCTTAGAATCGACCGGTCGGAGCTTGCTGTTTTCCAGTAGGGGAATTCATTCCTTTCCTGAGGTCACGAGTTCTTGGAGGCGAGCTAGGATCCAGCCCAGATCTTTCGGAGATGTGACATCCGGGTATTTTATAATACTCTATCTTGATCTTCTAGACTTCGAGACCAGGTAGCAGTGTTCACTAACCTTGTAGTTAGAGCTTGTAGTGACATTTTCTGAGTAAATCCTTTATCCATATTTCGACACTATATTTATGTACTCCATGTATAGCCTTTTTATTCTTCGGAATTTATTGTAGTGATCGTCTTGCGACGCTTTTAGCTTCGTTTGTTAGGAATCCAGTTTCTGAACTGAGATTATTTGTCTTGTTCAAGGAACAAGCTTTGTTATTTCCTTTAAGGAACGGTAATTTATTTTCGACGTTTTTGAATTCATTCTGAATTCAGGTGATAGACATTTTCGTCTATGTTACCCATTAAATTAATTTTTATTAGTTTAATTTGGGCATTTTATCCGTCGAGAAGAAACGTCAAGATAAGAAGAGCTTGGTAGTGATATATTGTGAAATATCATGACATCTTGTGGAAAAGAAACATTTAACGTGGACACGGTTATTATCGTCAGAACTCATAGATATTCGTTCTGAATGGAGAGAATACGAATATGACTAATTGTATGTTTTATTGAAGAAAGCTATGAACTTTCAGTCATTTAAATTTATTTGAAGCTAGAATCTTCTTGGAAGATTTATTATCATCCGACGTTAGGCAGTTATCGTTTGATATCCTCGTCGTGATCAATTCTTGTTGGACACACACAGATATGATGTTCTGATTAAATATTTACGAGGAGTAATATCATGTCACGTTGTAGACATAATATTCCTTCTTCGATTAAAGTCGAACCCAGATGTGTGAAGTTAAGATGCAGTATTTTTATTAAATGTATGCACGACAGTTTATATTTATCAGAGTAACGTTTCGAGAGTAATAAGTCAGGAGGTTAGTATCGTAAAGTCCAAAGGTCGTTAAGATGTATAAATTAATGATTTAACAATTGTTGTTATTGTTCATGAGACCAGCGATTGTTGTGACAACGCTGAGGAATTATGCCCTTTTTAAATAATGCCAGTTTGAATGAAGTGAAGGTGATAACCCTTTGACAGTGGTTTTTATGTGTATGTATTTCCGTATGTAGTTGGCATACGAGGGTTTTGCGAGGGTGTTCCTCATTTTATAGTACAGTCATTGCGTGGGCATGACTAAGGTTTGGCAAGGCATAAGGTGTGAGTAGAGAGTACTCCTTATTTTGTATACACGACTTTGGATTAGAGAGGACATGAAGGGTCACGGTTGAAATTGAAACGGGAAATAGATAGTGACATCTGTTATGTTATACTCTTATCGAGATTATTAAACCCAAGTATGTAACGACATATGTTTCACCTTGAGTGGTCGAATGTATTTAAACTATTTTGACACCAGATCAGAGAGGAGAAACTGACGGTGGTTATTTATGAAGATGTAGAAGAATAAAAGGATCCCAGTTCACTGTATTTGACAGAACTGTTAGATCAGAGCACAGGCTCAAGTGTATATAGACGCTACTTATTTTGAAAGGACTATAGCTGATGCTATAAGCGTCATTGTAAATTCGTTTAGAGTTAACTTTCATTACTTGCCAATTGAGTGTATAATATGTTAGGTGTAGGATGTTTATAAATTGTTTAACGTTGAGGTTAGAGTATGAATGAGTATGTGACTGGATGTGGTTTGTTTCTTGTTCAGTGTGAATGAAATGAACTCCATTGGGACGTCACAATGCGAGAGTATGAATGGAAGTGTGTATAGAAGTTTGTGGGCCAGGATGGAATAGCGAGGGCAAATTAAAACTCGTTTCTAGCCAAGGCCACGGCCAGGTAGCACAAATGGAGAGAGTTGTTGCGAACTGCACGGCTTGCACCGTTTTAAACCAGCTAGGACTGGGAATGTAACGGGTTTTGTTATGTCATCAGACGCGTGGCGAGGGTCGCGCGCCCTTAGCGCCTAGATGTTCATTGGAACGCGCCAAAGGAATGTAAATACACAGGGGTGTGTAATGGTTGTACAGATTGATGTATGGACACAAGCTACCCCAAATTTTATTATAGCGTTCATAGAACGCAGTTCTATAAGTGGCGTGAATGTAAAGATGAGGGAATGGGAGTGTGTTTTTATTTTATTGTATGAATGTTTAGCCATAGTTTACATATTTTGTTATTAAATCGTTTAGTTTTATTAGAAGCCGCGTCAACATGATTTATTTTAGATATAAGGAGATGCAACTGTGAAACCCATTATAGGTCCAGAGGCTGACCACGTGATCCCCGAGAATTAAGGTAGGAGTTCTACTACGAGCTAAGTGCATTTTTCATGTAATTGACAGTTGTGTCGTAATTTCCGCCACGTATATTTGCGAGGGTCTAATTGGAAGTAGATCCTTGACTAGTATTTTGCGCCAGAGCAGTCAGGGTCTACGAATCCAGCTGTTGCTTCGGATATCCAACAGACCGCCTCTAGAATATACGGGGACAGTACCAACTGTAAGGCCACGGCCGCCTCCTTCCCTCTTCCTAGCCTATCCATCCCAATCTTCCATCCCTTCCCATCCCTCATGAGGCCCCCTGTTCGCTTTGCAGATGAGGCCGCCTGGGCGAAGTGCTGATCACACCTCCCCAGTTGTATCCCTCCCGACCAGATGTTCCAAGCTCCAGGACACTGCCCATAGAGGCGGTAGTGGTGAGTTCCCTCGCTGAGTCCGTGGGAACCACCAACCTAGAGGGTAAATTGACTAAATAAAAAAATAAAAATAAATAAATGAAAAAAATCTAGTATTCCAGACAATTGCGCGTGCTCACAATCACTTTCGCCTTGAGAGACAATTGGTGAACATAATTCTTTTGAAGGGATCGGACATCGTGGTCACTTAGCTCTGTGTAATTTGGAAAGTGTGTGTCAAATTTTCTGTGATAACCTGTGTTATTGTAATGGTTGTATTAATGTATGTATATGTAATTAAGCTGGGGAATGGGAAGGAGACGGCAGAGGCCTTAAGTTAGGAACCATCCCGGAATTTGCCTCGAGTGGAAGTGAGAAACCACGGAAAACTACATTCGAGATGATTGAGGCTGGGATTCATTCCACCTCCTCTTTGTTTTACCTCTCGAGGCTGAGGGCGCCTCGTTCCCCGTTTCACACCAGAATTAAATTTCTTGGCAGAGCAGGGAATCGAACCAGAACCTACGGGTCGATAGCTAAGACTGTAGCCTTAAGAGTGAGCTTCCCTGTGTTAATAGGATTTTTGACATTCACGGGACATATAATTCTAAAACTGCCTCCATTACAGTGTCTGGCCAAGTGAGTCTATGCTCATTTCATTATTTGGCGAAGTGATTCTAAACTCTTCTGCATAATTTACTGTCTTGGAAACGCAAATATTGTACCTATAACAGGTGATGGAAATTGCTTATTTAGAGCAGTTTCGTACTGTTTATATCAACATGAAGAACGTCGCCCGGAGGTGCGTTTGCAAGCTATCGCTAAAATTGTTGCTGGCAGGGATAATTATAAGGAGTTTATTATTGTTGATCAGTCACATCGCATTCTCCTCAGCAACCAACTTGAGTATGAAAGTTTTTGGATGGTGAATACACTGGTCATGTCGAATTTAATTGTAAAAGCCAATTGTTTATTGATTATTTGTTAAGAGAACATAACAATGAGTCTAACCACGCTGTAGATTTTGGCAATGGAAGTATTATTTGCCATTTATTATTTAGCGACTACATTGAACGGAGGACAATATGGTGTTATCGAATATGGCGCTAATTTGGGAAGAAATGCTACTATAAATACATCTGTTCGACGAAAAAGAAGACTGGCTGCAAAAAAAGTGAGAAATCGGAGAAAATACGAAGCCACATTCAAAACCCAATATAAATATGCCATTTCAGAAACAATTCCAGATATTATGCAGCAGTCTATGGTGTAGGGTCCTTGGCGAACAAATGTCAACATCTTTCTGCATTGTATTTCCCTTGCGAGAAATCTACGCTTGGTTACTTTGGTCTATACTGTTGTAATGCTAAAACTGATCTGCCGAAATATAAAATAATTCACAGGCTTCAACAATTCTTCACTGGAGATGATATCTCAACGTATTTCAGAGAGAATATTTGGCAGTACAAGAATGCTATGTCCTTCATTTCCTTTGGTGCCAATGTTACCATACGGTTCGTATTGTTTTAAAATTTATAGAATTGCACATCATCGCATTTCTTCCATATTATCCACAAATATTAGAGACGGTTCTTACGGCCAGTTGTATATATATTAGAATCCTCAGAAGCTAATCAAATCAGTGGGTAGTGGTGGCGCAGCAGTCGAGCTGTTGGCCTCTCACCAAGGTGGACCGAGTTCGATTCCACGTCAATGCATGTGAGATTTTCGAATTGAAATGCCATGTCCTGTGGCTCGGATTCCACGAAAAAGGAGGTCTCGTGGCTCATGATCGCATGATTAACGGTCACGTAAAACTAAAAACTTTGTTCGTTCGTTCGTTCAATCAACTCAAATCTGCAAATCAAGTGAATTCATACATCAGGGAGGGCACACTTTATATTTTAAACAATATTTTGCAAGAGCATAACCCCTACATTCAAAATACCTCAAAACTAATTAGCAATCCAGCTGAGGGTATTCGATAAGCATGGCTGGGATGAAGCCCCAGTGGCAAATATTCTTTCATTACGCCCTAATGTGTGTGAAACGACCTCTAAAAGATATTATACGTAACGACATTATTCCTTTTCGTTATTGTTCTTGGGGGAGACTTCAGGTAGGTTTTGCCTGTTGTTCCACACGCTTATCGACAAACAGTTAGAATATTCACAATAATGTATTAATTACTCTTCTATCTGACCCTTCTCCAAAATACTCCGCCTACAAAAAGACAAGAGATCGAAACCAGATGAAATGGAATTTTCTGTTTTTGTTTTTTTGCTACAATTTAACGGCGACTATCCCTCTGTGGATGGTGAGGAATCAAATTTTATTGAATTACCAGCCTAACATGATGATACCATGACTGAGATTTACGGCGAAATATTCACTTGTGCCAAGGATATAATACATGTTTCGCAAGTTCGCATTCTTACACCAAAAAATTAACACTGTGGTGAAATTAATTTAAAAGTCATTGTACTTATATCCAGTACTTACATAGCCCGTAAGGCTCCTGTCTGATGATACTTTGGTTTACGTCAAGTTGACTTTCTTTCAACTCCGGCCGAAACGCGTCTTGGCAACTTTGAGCTAGCTCGAATCACTAATTTTGACGTTAGCAGTGCATTTTTATACTCCTATAGCACAGAGGAAATATTTTGGTGTTTGAAGATAGCAAAGCAAGGCAAAGCCAACTCCGTACAGGCCATGGAGACACTGGGAGTAGTTTTTTTTGTTTTTTCAGCGTATCGCTTTTAGTGCCGGGAGTGTCCGGGGACATGATCGGCTCGCCAGTGTTGTAGCTGCTTCGAGACGGACACCCAATGGGTGAGCTACAAGTACCGTTGGGGAGGAAAGTTGGAATGTAAGGACGAGGAGTTGGAAGGTAGCGTCTATGGCCTATAGTTTGTGACCAACCCCGGCATTTGCCTGGAAGGAAGATGGGAAACCACAGAAGACCATCTTCAAAGTTGCCGGCGGGGGGGATTCGAACCACCCCGCCTCCCGGATGTGAGCGACTGCCAACAGTCATGCCGTAACGACCACGGCTAACTCACCCGGTACTGGGAGTAGTGGAAGGTAGAGACTTCCACTTTTTGTGACACCAGCACTGGACTTGATGGAGTTGTCAGCTCCACGCCCGGCTGCCTTTGCTCCCCGGAATTGCCCTGGTAGGCCTACTCATTTCTGGTGTAGGCTGAGTGAACCCCAGGGCTATTTGCGTTTCCGAAAGTGGTAGTTTTTTTCTTCTAAAATCCACTACCTGGGAGGGGGGCTGCTGCATGGCGCAGTCGGTAGAGGCGCTGAGCTTCTAACTGAAAGGGAGTGGGTTCGATCCCCACCCAGGTAGTGGATTTTAGAAACAAAACTACCACTTTCGGAAACTCATGGAGCCCTGGGGTTCACTCAGCCTACACCAGAACTGAGTAACAGTGTAATTCCTGGGAGCAAAGACGGCAGGGCGTGGAGCTGTCAACTCCATCCCATCCAGTGCCGAAGTCACAAAAAGTGGAAGCCTCTACATTCCACCACTCCCTGGGCTTCCATGGACTGTACAGAGTTGGCTTTGTTTTGCTAGATATTTCTCATAATGGATTTAATTTCGGGATATTAATGAAACACGGACTATTTTGGCATTTATTTACGCCCATTTTCGGATTTGTTATCATTTGAAATTAAGAATTAACATCGCAGTTAAGCGAAGGATGGATATAAGTTTCTGCACGACTTCAGTGGATCCCTTAGACCATTAGTCTGTTCTGTGAACGTGCTACAGTAAGCACGCTGTTGAATTTGTACTGCACGAATTGCAATAACTTGAGTATCGTGACAATCTGAAAGTGTCAGAGTGAAGTGTAATCACCGTGCGAGTGTTACGAACACGTCGTAAACTGCATGGACAGTTTGAGAGAAAATAACCAATGAAAGTAGCGATATGTCGCATTTTTGTGGCGAACTTGCACTTGCAATTTGGACGGCCACATGGTCTTGATCGTATTGAAGCCACGAGACACATTCATAGTATATTTTCAGCAAGGACTAGTCTTCTGGTTACAAAATATTCATCAGGCACATTTGTTTTGTAAATATCTTAAATATTGAAATTTTTGTCATCTACGATTGCAACGATTGTGAACGATTTATGGAAGATATAAATTCAGTGAGCAACACTGCACAAGAATATTTAACGCCTGTGGCGGATCTTAGGGCCTATTTTGAATTAATGTCCACAACAGTGTAAATGCAGTGTTGTGAACTTTAAAGTCTAATTTAAAATCTGTATTCAAAATCATTATAACCATCATTATGAAGATGACTGACAACGTGATGATGGCTATCATGGAGTAAAGTCACTGACCTAAGGGAGTGTCCGACGTCAAAAGCCACACAATGAGGAAGAAGAGACGGCGATTATAAATGGCTCGAGGGTCGAGCTCAGGTCTAAATAAGGGCCGAGGCTCTATGACCGTACTTTTCAAGAACATCTGTATGAGAGCCTGTACACAACATTCAGATTGTTAAAGGGATGCCTTTTTGTAGACTAGCATAAGCGACCACACTGGTAGCACAACCATTTAGGCAGGCAACATTCTAGCAATAAGGCTCTACTCATATTTTCTACTAGCTTTGATCAAGTCCAAGTCAAGCGTTGACAAGTAAAACACGCTGAGGCATGGTGGAAAGCACCACTCGCAAGTTGTAATTTTTACGAGCTTATGAGAGCTTGGAAGGGCTTCTAAATGCATATCTGTAAATACTTTTTACATTTGAAATTTTGGTGAAAATATCATTATAATAAGTGCTTTGGGAAGCACGAGATGTTCTTCGTTAGGGCATGCAAAAGCACATTATGACACTGTGAAACTTGCATTTTTCGTCGTATCGTCTTAACAGCTATGGAGGTTATACGCTGTTGTTTATTCTCTTTCGTTTTGTGTGCTTTGGAACCACAAGATTTTTCCAAGAGCTTTTGAATTGGTAGGAAGTAGATAGGGGCTTCAGAAGCCGTACATGAAACTGTAATATCATCATATCGTTTGGCAATACGTAAGGCTTTGGTGTTGTTGGTTTACTTATTATTTATTGTGCAAAGAGGGTACAACTGATTTATGAAGTGCTTTGGGATAGCAAATGGACAGTACGAGGCTCAGTAGCCTGAGATGTAAATAATTTGTGTCATTATTGTATCATTTTATGCTCAGAGAACTTGGAGCAGTGGTTTATCTTCCGTTTTATTCTATTTGCATAGAAGTGTTGATTTTCTAAGACCTTTGGCGTGGCCCAGCTCTAGTGTGAAGACCATTGGTAGGAATAAGTGTTATTTAGGTTATATTATGAGCTGACAGATAGGACTGTATTGTTTCCAACTCGATTTAAATGAAATGATTGAACTGTAAAGGCAGCAGTGCCTTGCTAACGCACTCCAAACCTGTTAGCGATGAAGTTTTGCTTAAGTGTGCACTCCTGTGCAGGCTACCGAACGTCAGTTCAAGACCTAAGTGGTCCCTTTGATGTTCTGGTCTGTGAAAAGGCTAACGCGCAAGGATATAGTTCCCAATTTTGCTGCTTGCTTTTGCAGTACAAAATGTTTTAGCGCATGTTGCTATGTTTCAATAAACTGGCTAGATTACTTTCAAGAAATGCCTTGGTACGAATCTACGAAAAAAAAATTATCATTTTCTCGTTAATTGGGAGCTGCACCAACTTTGCTTTTCATGTGATTAACTGTTTGCGCGAATATAGCTTGTAGTGGTATTTTATACGATAGGCAGAGTAATTCAGTACTAATTTGATATTATATTATATTTCGTTCTGTTTAAACCTTGTCTGAGCGGCAAAGGAGTAACCAAAACATTCGATGTTGTGGTGAATCAGGTTACAAGGTTGGCAATACTGTTACGATTGCACGGAGTTCAAGATGGCTTCTTCAAGTAGACAACGTGTTCAAACTGCAGCTGTAAAGCTTGAATCACCAATAAAATTCTTCAAAAATAATAAAAGTGGAGAGAAGTTGAGTAACAGGTGCAAACAATTGATTTTAAATGTATATACTGTAGTAGGTTGAGGGATGACAAACCAGAGTGGACAGCAGAAGAGCTGGTGAAGAAGACTGCATACTTGACTGGCGGCGTTTCGACTTACAGTGTATACTCGGTGCGCGCTGAATTCAAAGGTCATGGCGAATGCAAGTCTCCAGCGAGAAGTCAACCGGCGTCACAAGGAAAGAGGGTTCATGTGTCACAGTATTCAGAATTTTGTTCTGTGTGGAATTCGTAGGAAAGTGCATTCTTTTTTCTCAAGAATGAAATTCCAACTGTGAAGAAAGTGACAGTGAAAGTTAATGTTGATAGTGACGGTAGTGAATCATCTGACGGTGGTCTCAGTGGAATAGAAGCAATGGGGGAAGATTAGCGACAATATCTGTAAGTTATATACACGTGTTGTGTCCTGACATTTAATCTTATGTATAGGAGATTATTTACTTCTCAGTAGCCTATGTCAGCTCAAACCGAAAATATATATCCTACTCGCCATATTTTGTAATACCATTTGGATGATGGCCAATACGCCTATACACCTGACAGTATTATCTTCCTATGCAGGGTATAATTATTATTGTTACGAGAGCGGGGTTGCTTCATTCCCTCTCGCGTGACTCACAGCTGCCTGAGGCTACCTCTGGTCTCTGTCGGCCGGCTACATGCGCAGCGGGAACAAAGACATGGTCTGGAATGTTCCCGGCGTACCTGGTGATGGAACTCTCGGGAGGAGCCGTGAACTCTCCTACTCTGGAAACGTCCATTGAGTCACCACCCTCCCTATATAAAGCGGCCTCACCAGTGAGGGAGGGACTGTGTCTTTGAGCTAGTGCGTGTTTTTTACCTGTGCGACAGTAGTGTGGCGACGTGTCGTGCGATGTTACGAAACCCAAGTGAGGCTGATTCTCCAGACAGCGAGGCAGTGTGAATCATACGGAGGGACTGAGCTTTGAGGAGTGTGTACTTACCTAGTGCGACAGAGCTACTGTGGTGAATTGCGAAACGCAGTGGACTGTTCCCTAGCCAGCGGACAGCGAAGCAGTGTATAGCGTTGAGTGACTGGCTATCGTAAATAACTGTAGTTTGTGTACAAGGCAGAGTTGCAGGTATTAATAGCGAGGACAGTAGTGTGAACGTAGGCCAAGTGTGGAAGCTATAGTGACTAGTAGTGTCTCATGAAGTGAGATTGTGCTTATTGTGTGCTGTATTTTCCTACCCTACAATAAAGCTAATATTTTGTTAAAGGAACAACTGTGTTTTGCTTTCACCCACCGTAATTCAGTTAACGAACTTGCCACTAGGGGCAACACTTAACATTATTTTGTTTTATAATTACCCTCCACCTCACGTTACAGCTAAGTCTTTGTACTACCAGTAGATCGTTCTTCTCAAGAGTACGTGTCGTAACCCTTCAAGAAAGCAGCCAGTTTCTCCCCGTCTACTTTCGATCTTTCCCAAGATAAGATGCTGACGGGTGACACATAAGCAATTAGTTGGTTCAAAGGATTCAAGGACAAACGCCATTTCGTCTTCGTATATTACTCACCGTTTATATGCCATACCTCGCCTAACACAAATAATGTTATAATGTTTTTAATATGCACGATTAACGGTCACGTAAAACTACAAGCATCCCTTTTTTTTATAGTCACAGAGCCTCGTGTTTCTACTGGGATGATCTAATACGATAGGAAACCTTATTTGGTTAAGTGAATATACCGTAGATAAATTCGTAATAGAAGTGAATCAAAGGTCTGAACGCTATAAAGTCGTACGTGGATAAGGTAGTTTCAAAAACTCGATCAGATGCGCACCATGCTGGAAACACAAGACGAGACAGAGAGAGAAGATGCGCAGAGGGATAGAGAGAGAAGATGCGCAGAGGGATAGAGAGAGAAGATGCGCGCCATGCTGGAAACACAAGACGGGACAGAGAGAGAAGATGCGCAGAGGGATAGAGAGAGAAGATGCGCGCCATGCTGGAAACACAAGACGGGACATAGAGCAGATGCGCAGAGGGATGGAGAGAGAAGATGCGCAGAGGGATAGAGAGAGAAGATGCGCGCCATGCTGGAAACACAAAACGAGACAGAGAGAGAAGATGCGCAGAGGGATAGAGAGAGAAGATGCGCGCCATGCTGGAAACACAAGGTGGGACATAGAGCAGATGCGCAGAGGGATAGAGAGAGAAGATGCGCGCCATGCTGGACAAAAAAGGCGGGACAGAGAGAGAAGATGCGCAGAGGGATAGAAAGAGAAGATGCGCGCCATGCTGGAAACACAAGACAGGACAGAGAGAGAAGATGCGCAGAGGGATAGAGAGAGAAGATGCGCGCCATGCAGGAAACACAAGACAGGACAGAGAGAGAAGATGCGCGCCATGCTGGAAACACTTGACGGGACAGAGAGAGAAAATGAGCGGAGGGATATTTTCCACAGGTCTTGAACTGACGTTTGGTTATAGCGCATGTTATTGTCCCAGAATGCAATGCAACTATTTGAGACGACTTCTTTTGAATACAGTAGCTAGGGATTTCATTCACGCCAGGCGTGAGGATAAATTGTGATACAATTGATGATCACAGCCGTGGCGCTGTTTATTAAGCTTTATTTATAAGACATCCACGTCTCATTAAGATCTTTCTCTTGATTTTGATATTGATGAAAGAGTTTATTAATGCATTTAAAACCTAAGAAGGAGGACCCCTTACCATAATCACCTGATCAATAAAATGTATAAATTCAGGGCAGTGATATAATTGTGTCCGTGGAGGACAGGTAAATGTTGGAGCAGATTGTGATGACACACTCTGTTATTATAGAAAGTTTTCGGCGATGGAGACATGTTATATAATCGGCCATGTGTTTGCGTGCCACGTATTTTCGCCATTTCTGGCGCATGTTGTTAGTGTGGATGCTGTGAGGATTTTCTCACATATTTTTGGGATAGGCATCCTGGGAGTGGTGCTTTTTCTGCTCGCCATCGAGTGTCACATGGTCGTTAGGTAAATTAAACACACTGGAGGGGGTAAATTTGAAAGTAAACCTGAAAATAAATCATGAATCATAATTGTTTTAAAATGGAATTTAATAATTGAACTACTAAATAAGACATGAAATATCTAAACTTGTATTTCTTATTGTATGACCGACAATTTTGGAACAGCTGTTTGCTGTATTTAGCAACCCAATCCTAGGACGAACTGACACAATTTTGAGACGACGCAGTTGCTTTGCCTAGATAATTTGTAACCACGGGAAATTTGCAATTATGTGACATTAGCCGCTGTGTTTACTGCGCTCTTGCCTACCTAATTTCATGCACAGAGGTGACAATTAGGCACAAACAGTGTCTGCTTGCTCAGGTATGGCTGTACAAATTGTACATCAGTAGGAGTGATAAGTTTAAGGATTTATTAATTTTGTAGCAAAATGTGTGTATTAGCCGTCAGTACTTTTTCTTCATCAGGAAATGGCTGTTGATTAGTCATGAATTATTTTTGCTGCAGATGCTTCTCGTGTGCAATATTAAAGTCAGTTAGGATTTAGGTAATGAATTATCGTAAAGTGAATGTTGGAAGACAGTGACACCATCGTATTTTAGATATTCATTATTGGTGCTATTAAATATAAATTATACCCTCTTCGGTAAGGACGTTTAGTATTCTTGCATCACTGTAAATTCTACGTGTGACTATTCGTATTATTAAAAAAATCATTGCATTTGCTTAGGGAATTAATTTCCGTGTCACATTCCTAGCTTGATTGCAATTGATTATTTTGTGAAGAGGACTTCGTGAGGGCTTAACTTGAATTCAGTTTAGGGATCATTTTTTTAAATTATTTCATTAGCTTTGCGGACTAGCCGAGTTTTCCCCCTCCAAAGCAGGCTAGGGATTTGAGATGTATAAATAAACTAGCAACCCGACCCGGCTTCGCCCTGGAACAGTTATGAATGCATTACGTGATAAGCGCTTGTTTTCCAATGTCAATGAACAACGATCAATATCCGTTTTACGTCTCGACATGATGGGTTAAAATCACTGACTGGACTATTAATTATATTATCATGGAGATGCATGTGAAACAAATTCTTGTCAGACGTCATTTAAGAATGGCGAGGTGCATGAAACACAAATCCCCCTTCCGTACAATCTTAACTTGACTGTGAATTTTTCGGAACGAAAAGTTCACAGGCGAAATGAAGAAAAGCTGAGTCGCACGTCCAGGGAAACTCCAAACACTACCACTCTATTCTAAAGTTTTTAACTCAACACGACTCGACAGTTTGCTGCTGTCTGTATCTGGGGCAATAAGCTCGTCCGCTAGGTAAGCTGTAACTGGGGTGATAGACTCGCCCCTAGCTAGCTCGTAAACTGTCGCCTCAGTAACTGAATGGAGATTGTTGGAAGAAATGAAAACGTAAAAACACTTATAGTAGGCGATGTATTGAAGAATGAGACATGCTCTCCCGGGCCTTTTTGTAGAACTTTTCATGCTGAACAATTCTTACACTCATAGTATATTGATATTTTTGACGGTTTGCCCAGCGTAAGCTTAAAAAGCGCACGAACGCCAGTGTTTTTCAACCTTTCCACTGAAATCGTTAGTGCTTGACTTCCTTTGGTCATAAATAAATTATCTTCTACATAAACCTTCCTCGAGATATCATTTACAGAATGGTGAAAACCGCATCAAAATCTATCCAGTGGTTCTCGAGTTTACCCGTGACATCCAAGAATCGGGGACTTTGTTTTATACTAAGTAGAGATGTTTACTTAATTTTACTTCAGCCTGGACTATTTTTGTTAGATTTGATCTTTTGGGGGTGTGTTCCTTTCACACCATAACCATTTACCTCTCACCTTAAGCGATACAACCCGAATAACAGTCTCGTGTCGGAGCTGATCTGAAAACACATCCTATCCTCTTAATGTGTGGGTTCAAAGGATGAATGTGTCGGGTAGATTTTCAGTGGTCCCCTGATGGCCTTGTCCGACGGGCACACTACAAAAACATCAATATCGATAAATCAGGCTGTAATCATTCTTTACCACAAAATGTGATAGAAGATGAATCTTGTACGAGAGACCCCAGTGTCACCTGTTGCCGTATTCTACCATGTAATAAACATATTGTGCACTGTTCACAAGATTATAACATTGAATATTACGCTTAATGACCACATTGTAAACTAAAACTATTAATATCTTTGAATTAGAATGTTGGCATCTCGGGAGTCGAAAGTAAGTAAAATCGATCACTATCGATGATGGGGTTATATGGTGTAAAAACACAAAAATACTGCGTACTCACGTATCCCTGTGGTCACAAAGCTTCTGAGAATAGCCGTGGCTAGTATGTCATGAGTCTTGTTTGACCAGCACTCGAGGAATTTTACAGTTTCTACTTCATACATAGTGTTGTTTAGTTTTAATTAAATGCTGCTTTATATTAGAGTTAGGAAGACAAACAAGAATCATGAAACAGTTCTTACAAGCGGGGATGGCGTACTGTGCCCGTTTCGCCAATGGGACAGGCGATCACCCGGCCAACATCCCGGCCTCATCGGAAGAAACAGCCAAGGGAGTGGGTAAAAAAAAAATTAGGGCGTGAATCTTGATTCATACAGACAAGACTAAAAGAAATGCTCCAGCGAGCCAGAGACAAAGGGTCTCGGGTCGTTTACGGGTTGGGATGGCAAAGTGACTGAACCAGGATTCAAAAGCAAACTCCCTAACTTGAATTAACAAACAGAGAAGAAAGGAAAAGCCCTCGTAAAATCACATCTGCTCCTTTATTGGCCAAAGGATAAATAAATATGCAACCTGCCTACCACGCACGAGTATAGAGTTAGGGTGGGACAAAGTCAAAAAAAAAAAGTTCATAGTCCCTAAACAAACAAGCAAAAAAATTGTACTTATTCAAACTCGTGGGTGTCCTCTCTTAAAGTTCCGACAAGGAGATCGCCTTTCAAAAAGCTAAATTAACCCTTAATTTATCGGTGCACACGCATGTAAACATCACTAGCCACTTATGACAAAGTTCACCTGCGGCAAAAAAAAACTCTATGAAAATATTGAATATCTATGTATATTACAGCTGTCTACCCTTATACAGCAATAGACGGATCTCCTCTATCGAACTGCAAATTAATAACTAAAGAGCATCATATTACATCAAATAGCACTCAAACATCAACTCAGCTTCACATAATATGGCATTTCAACAATTAATTATAACTCATCATAAATTATTTACACACCCAGATTGTGCTTACATATTTACACTACTAATTCTTATTATTATTACTGATTTATATTCGCCTTTCCAACAACCTTGATCCACACCGTCATCTTTGTTATGTAATTAAATTATAGCATTGTCTAATGTTTATGAAAGGTTAAGAACCTCGTAACAAGGCACCCTAGCGTATTTCATACTCACAACGAACATTTAATCGCAACCCTTCCGTCGAACACTCTGTGTGAGGATCCGAACAATCTGACTGTTGAGCGCACTATCAGTTACACCCCTGCGCTATTCAATATACAACTCATCGATAAACGTAGCACGTTCGTCAAGAGAACCCTGTCCTCACAAATTCAATTCAACGGTCATACGTCGCCCCGTGAATAACCTCGTCATATATGACGGAATAATACCATATCAAATTATCACATTAACTTTACACAACATCAATACAAAAAATCATGCATTATTAGCATGTCTCAAGAGCCCACACTAACAGAGCGTATCAACTTTATCGGGACCACGAGGTCGTATGATAATATGGCATCCTATCCAAGGAACCTTATTCGACAATCTCCAACCATATTTATTTTGCTATTAAAATCTATGCAATCCGTGACAAACCTTTCAGAATAAAATTCGTATAATGACCTCGGAAATCGAGATGCTAGAATCTCCCAGCAAAATGGGCATCTCATATTATCGTTACCCAATTTCAACTTATTATTATTATTATTATTATGTCTCAGAGAATAAATGTATGTCTTACTCCTACCATTGATGCTGTTCATTTATGTAAGTCAAAACGACCCGAAAAGAAAGGACAAAAAATCTGTACAACCCTATGAGAAAATGATGCTCTTTTTCAATCTGGAATAAATGATTATAAATGGCGTTAAGTTACACGATCTCAGGTTATCTCATGGCACGGCTATCCGAGGTAGGAGTTCTCTTCTTCCTGATGAACAAGGATGGAAATGAAACGTCTTACTTTATATCCGGTGTCCTCGGAAACCCCTGGCGTCGGCGTCGTCTGCGGCATTAGGGCGGCGTCGTTCCTCCAGCGTCTCTGCGATGTGGTCTCCCAGCGTACTGGTAGAGGTATACGCCCCCGGCACCTCTCGATCTCCTGGCGACGCCCATGTCCGCCCACTGGTTGCCCCCGGTCACCTTCAGCAGCGGCGTCTCCTGACGTCCCAACCATGGTCCACTCGTCAATCTTGTTGCGACCGTTCACCCCATTATGGCCCCTTTAGAGGTTCAGTGCAGCATGATTTGCGTATTAATATGCATGTTGATTCCCAGAATATTTGAGTCCATGGTTATTAAGTTCATGCCGCCGTGTGGCATATTACATTTCACTATATCAGAGCACTCTCACGCACTATAGCGTCTAGTTCCTGGTTCACTTGAATTATATGTATTCACTTTCCTCAACCAGTGACACACTTCCTTCCACGAGGAGCTATTTCGAGCTGGCCTTGACCGACATATCAAGTTGCTTGCGGCCTGCAGTCTTCCAACACAAGCTTAAAGTAGATGTCACATTCTCACTGCGTCTCTTAAAATGCCGCACTGCTATGCTATTTTCGAATGGATGTCTGTTACAATATAGGGCCTCGCGATAATGCTTCGCCTCGACTATCGTTATTATTGTTCCTTCCCTGATACTCGTAATGTTAAACACCTCCTGGTAGTCATCTTTAATAAACATAAATTGTCGGCATGAACGGACCTTCCTTTATCAGTTCTGACTATTTCTCACATACTAGCGAGTCCGATATCGTCTTGAAATTCACACTGTTCGACAAACAAACTGACATACTTCACTGTGAACAACTCACTGGCACTAAATGCACGCTAGCTTCATGCTTCATGGCCTGCTGATCACTCACGAAAACCACTCAAGTTCCCGATGCAAATTACTGTCTACGTGACATGGGCTACTCGTCCGTGCTCCGCTGGATAACATGCTCGTCCACGCACTATTGACTCACTGAACATTCCGGAACTGCGTCCTCCTTCGAGAAAAAGAAAGTGGAAGGGGTTGGAACCTTCTGGAGCATTCCCCTACTCTCGCGGTTGCCTCGCCGCGTCATGCCATGACGTCATACTGACCCTCCGGTCTCATCTCGATCTTCTGTCATCCGGGGCCGGTAATTGACCCTGACTGGATCGGTCACATCTCTCCCGCGGCCTTCAAAATATAAGCGGTGGGAACATAGCTTATATTTTTCCTCAAGTGATGCATGTGAACGATCCTTTCAATCATCTCCTCAATGCTGACTAACGGGCTTGCCTGTGATACTTCCGCAGATTCGCGGCATTGAAATTCCCAACAAGTGCATTCGTGACGTAGTCAACCACCCTATAGCAATTGTTGTCCATCACTCTGGCAATCCTATGGGGTCCCGAAAATGGGCGCGCAAATTTCCCATACACTCTGAGTGGTAAGTTTGATGACGTGGGTTTCCGAATCAGCACCAGGTCATTGACTCGGCGTGGTTCGCGAAAACGGTGGCCAGCCTTCCTTCTCTCCCGTTTCTGCGCCTGTAGCTGCATCCTCTCCCGAGCCAGTTCGTTTCTCCTTTGCACCGACGGCTCAATCTCTGGGGGTGCCTCTATAACAGCATGCCAAGGTCTACTTGGTTTTCCTCCATGGTGCAGAAGACAAGGAATTTGTCTGGTACTCTCATGTGTTGTAGAGTTCAAGCAACGTTCAATTATGGGTACCACTTCCATCCATCTATGATGCTGTTCATGACAGTAAATCGGGCAGTATTTTCCAATCTCTGCATTTACCCTTTCAACTGGATTTCCTTCTGGGTATCTTATGGAGCTCAAGATATGCCTTATGCCGAGTCGTGCCATTGCCTCTTGAAATTCGGCGCTCCTGAACTGCGTTCCGTGATCGCTCAGAAGGAACTCTGGCTTCCCTGCAGTTGGAATCACGCCGGTCTCAATCCTGCGAATTACGTATCGGGATGCTGCCTTCTGTATAGGATGCAACATGACTAATTTGGTAAACACATCCATCGCCACCAAGATGTATTGGTTACCCCTGGTGGACCTCGGAAGTGGGCCATACAGGTCCGTAGCCATTAATTCATTCGGACGGGTCGGTATAATAGCCCTAGGCTTCTCCTTAGATACGTCCGATGGGAACTTGCACCTCTGACAGATGTCGCATGTCCTGATTACCGCTCGTATGGTTTTTCCCATATACTCCCAGGTAAATGTTTCTCATATGGCATGTAAGGTTTTATCACATCCTCCATGCCCAATAGATCGGTGAGCCAACCAAACCACTGCTGAAATCAACTTCGGCGGTATTACAATACGTAGCCTTGTGTGGTCTTTATCGACAAACTTGTGAATCACGTCACCAACAATGTGATAAAAGTGAGCAATCTTCGCCGTTCCAGCATAATCGGGGTCATCTGCACCCATGCGATTCTTCAAATACCGGTATATCCGTCTTAACGGAGTATATCGCCGTTGCGCCTGGCTCAGGCATTTCAAACGCCCCACCGTTTCCTGATCATCCGGTATTAGCTGTACCTGGTGCAAAACAGCCTCCTCACGTGGGTTTCTGCTCAAAACATCCGCTAGAATGTTTTGCTTTCCGAGCCTATGAATAACATCTGCATCGAATTGCTGCAGGAACAGGGTCCAGCGCGTGACTCTTTCGCTTGAACTGTCTGACTTTAACATAAACTGTAACGCGCGATGGTCCGTCACAATCACGACCTTATGTCCCAAAAGAATCTTCTTCCACATCTTTAGAGCATAAATTATGGCCAGCGCCTCCAATTCCATGGCAAAGTAATTAAGGTCAGGCTGTCGCAATTTCCTACTGGTAAATGCCAGATAATGTTGTTTCTTCTCGTCATCCAACTGGTACAACACAGCGCTCACTCCTACCTTTGAAGCATCGGTGTCAATATAAAATGTTTTGGAGAAGTCTGGGTACTCCAGTTTAACGTTGTTAAGGAGCATGTGTTTAGCTTGCGTGAAGGCCTCTTCACACGCCTGATCCCACTTCCACCGATTGTTTTTCCTGAGCATGCTCTGCAGAGGGGCAACTACATCCGTGTAACGGGGGCAATGACTAGAAAAGAATAAAGTCATTCCCAGGAACTGCCTCACT
This sequence comes from Meconema thalassinum, assembly GCA_946902985.2. Taxonomy (NCBI): domain Eukaryota; kingdom Metazoa; phylum Arthropoda; class Insecta; order Orthoptera; family Tettigoniidae; genus Meconema; species Meconema thalassinum. The sequence continues at coordinate 74,362,045 of OX336389.2, forward strand.
TGTTTCACCCTTTCTGGTCTGGGAAACTCAGCTATCGCCTCAATTTTCTCCGGGTTCGGCCGATATCCATGTTCGTCAATGAGATGTCCCAAAAACCGAATTTCTCTGTGAAAGAAATTGCATTTCTCCAGGTTTGCCTTAAATCCGGCCGTAAGCAAGTTCTCAAACAACAATCTCAAGTGTTTCAGGTGCTCCTCTACTGACGTAGATGCCAAGATCAAATCGTCCACATAACATAGTACGTGTTTCTTGACCTCGTCACTCAAGTTGCTGTCCAGCGCTCGAATCAGCACAGGGCCACTGTTTTTCAAACCGAATGGAAGGCGGTTAAAGACGTGGGTCTTCTGCTTATGCAGGAAGCCAGTGTATTGCTTGCTGTTCTCGGTTAACTCGACATGATAATAGGAATTTGTGAGATCTACGGTTGAGAAATATTTTTTTCCTTTAAAGCGCCTCAGCAGCTCTCTAATTTGTGGTGGGCGGTCGTACTCTGGCAAAATGCGTGCATTTATTCCACGTGCATCCAGACAAATCCTCAGGCGACCATTTGGCTTCCTTACAACCGCTAAAGGGTTTAGGAAAAAAGTCGGAGCCTTCTTTATTATGCCATCTTTCTCCATGGCGTTTATCATGGCCTTTACCTCCTCCTTCCATTTCTCTGGGACTGGATATATGTGTTTCCTGTATGGTGAGTCATCACTCAACTTGATATCGTACTGAAAGTTCTTGATAACTCCAGGTTTGTCGCTAAATACCTCCCGAAACTCCTGTATTAGGTCATCAAACTGTTTCTGGACAGTTGGATCCAAAATTTCTTTTACACCAACGGGCATGTGGGTGATCGTCTCTTCTTCACGTTCCACGATATTCTCAAGTGTGTTCTCCAAGAAGAGCGTGCTCGAGTTGGCATTGATATCATCTTTCGATCCTCTGCTCGGCGATTCGTTTCCGACATACATAACACCCTCTTGCATATTTATAATCCAGCCGTACTCCGAAATGAAGTCAACACCCAGAATTAATTGAAAGTTGATGTTGGAGATGGCCACGAACACGTGCTCATAAAACCTCCCCGCAATCTTGATCATCAACAGGGCCTGCAGCTTGCATCTCACTGAACGATCGGGAATTACACCTCTAACCTTTACATTCGCTACTGGTAGAGTATATACGGGTCCTGCCTCCATTATCTCGTCCAAACATGACTGAGACACCACACTAATCATCGCTCCGGTGTCAATCAGGGTTTTTATTTGTTTACCGAGCACCTCAACTGTTATGATTGGCAAAGGATACACTTTCCCGCGGCGGATAACGTCTTCCTCATGAATCAAGTCTTCGTCGGTAGCCTGAAATATCTCTTGAATTTCAATCAGTTCGGGAGGACCAAGGTTTGAGGAATTTCTTAATTTGAAGTTTCTTTTTCTTGATCTGACCGACTTGTGTCAGGTGGTCGGTCAGCATCCCCCGGTGGTGCGGATGGATTACTCCGTAATTGTTGTAAATATTCCTGGCTCTCTCGATGTCTTTCCGTATAGCTCGGCCGCGACCCCTGCGAACGAGAATCCCTATAGGCATTCTGTCTCTGATAATATTGATTTGACTGCCTTCGCTGATATTCACCATATCGTCCCTTCGTATTGTTGAATCGGGATCTCCTACGCTCTTCGTACGGTTTATTCCTCCACCTGGGTCGCTCGTCTGTTCCACCGTAGCTCCTATCTCGGCTCCGATAGTACCCTGTGTCTCTTGGCCTGTCCGTCTCCCGCGGCGTTCGCTCTTCCGTCTGCGCAATTTTGTCAATCACGACCGTGTTTACATCTCTATTTTCCTGTCGTCCGGACCTCGCCTGTAACTGTGCGCTAGTGTGGTCAAGTTTTCGAAGAATCTCTTCACATCCCTCTAAAGTCTCGGCTCCTGACGCTATTACACTCTTCTGGACCTCCACAGGTAACTGTCGTATAATGGCTTGGACCAATTCGTCCTCCGGCACTGGTGGAGTCAAATACTGCAGCCTGGCGAGTTCCGATGCGAAGTACCCCGCATACCTAGTCGGATTGGACGTCGCATACCGTTTAGCGTATAGTTCCGCCCGTATGTTCAATTGTTCCTCAGGGCTCCAAAAGCGTTTGATTAATAATCGTTCGAACTCGTCCGTGCTCGTGAACCTGTATCGAAATGCGCGAAACCAAGTTAATGCTGTCGATTCCAGGGACCTCTCAATAACTCTTAGTTCCCTCTCACGTGGTATCTTATTTTCCGCCATGTATTCACGGACCTCCCTCATAAATTCGATGGGTGTGACGTTATTAGTCCCATTGTTCCCCGAGAATTTCCTCGGCTGGTGGTCTATACTTCTAATGATAGTCAGGTGTCCCGCGGGATTTGTAATCTGTATTCTCGGCGTTGCAACTACCTCTCCCGCCTTTCTGGAAGATGGGGCGTTTTCACTTTCCGTCCCGTTAAGAGGTGGCGTGTTTTCAATTTTGGACCATCTAACCCTTTCTGACTCCGATTTGTTTTTTATCTGCGTCATTTCCGCCTCTAAGTTGCCTAATCGAGTGAGTTGCCTTCCCTGTTGAATAATGATCTTCTCCTCCAACTCAACAATGGAAGTGTGGATAGATTCTCTCACATGTTCGAATAATGTCGTTTGTGAATGAGTGATTTTCCTGTCATACGTGTCCTGGAATGATTCAACCTGTATCTGCATGTTTTTCACGTCCTTCGCAACCTCTTCTTTCCAACCTGACACGTCCTGTTTCAACTTATCCAGGGTTTCCTCGTTAGACTGACCAATTTGCTCAATTTTTGCCGTCAAATCTTGTCCCATGCCTTTAATATTACTGTTCAACTTCTCCTCAAGTCCTTCAATATTCCCCCGAAGCAAACTCTGAGTATCCCTGATTTGCCGTGCCATAGAATCTTTGAGCTCCGCGGTGAGCACTTGGAATGTAGTTTCTACCTTTTTATCGAGTAGATTAATCTTATTATCTATAGCCTTTCCTGATTGCTTAAGATTACGTTCTACAGCATCAATGTTTTTCTGCAAATGCGATTCTAAACTCTTAAGATTAGATCCCATGACTTCTAATAAGTCGGTTCTGAGATCATCAACTTTATCACTAACATCTTTTTTTATTCCTGCTATTTGAGTGCCGACAACCTCTTGTGCCTTCTTTACCTCTGCTATTTGAGTACCGACACCCTCTTGTGTCATCTGTAAGCGATCCATATCGCTCTTCATGTTTGTCTTAATTGACCCAATACTATCCTTAACATTATTCATTTCAGTGGTTAGACCATTTAATCCATCTTGGATTTGTTTTAATATGTCAGCTATATTTTCTGCGGTTACTACTTGTGACATCTTACAATACAACTTAAATATAGGGGCCTACAGGGGAATGTAGGTCGTCGAGTATAGCCATGACCTGAGATCGTGTACCAACCCTGTCAAATGGTTCACTAAAGGCTCAGTGTGATACGAGGTTAATTTTACACAAGAATTACACATGGCAAGCATCGCGCCCCCATCAAAGGCACGAATCTGACCACTCAGTATACTCCCATCACCACAACAAATGATTGAGTAAAAAGCATGCCCATGACGAAGACGAAACGCACCATCGTCGTCGAGCCAACACGTTAGCGGCGCCACTTACCCCTCCCTGTGCCCGTTTCTCCAATGGGACAGGCGATCACCCGGCTAACATCCCGGCCCCATCGGAAGAAACAGCCAAGGGAGTGGGTAAAAAAAAATTAGGGCGTGAATCTTGGTTCATACAGACAAGACTAAAAGAAATGCTCCAGCGAGCCAGAGACAAAGGGTCTCGGGTCGTTTACGGGTTGGGATGGCAAATTGACTGAACCAGGATTCAAAAGCAAACTCCCTAACTTGAATTAACAAACAGAGAAGAAAGGAAAAGCCCTCGTAAAATCACATCTGCTCCTTTATTGGCCAAAGAATAAATAAATATGCAACCTGCCTACCACGCACGAGTATAGAGTTAGGGTGGGACAAAGTCCAAAAAAAAAAAAGGTTCATAGTCCCTAAACAAACAAACAAAAAATTATACTTATTCAAACTCGTGGGTGTCCTCTCTTAAAGTTCCGACAAGGAGATCGCCTTTCAAAAAGCTAAATTAACCCTTAATTTATCGGTGCACACGCATGTAAACATCACTAGCCACTTATCACAAAGTTCACCTGCGGCAAAAACTCTAAGAAAATATTGAATATCTACGTATATTACAACTGTCTACCCTTATACAGCAATGGACGGATCTCCTCTATCGAACTGCAAATTCATAACTAAAGAGCATCATATTACATCAAATAGCACTCAAACATCAACTCAGCTTCACATAATATGGCATTTCAACAATTAATTATAACTCATCATAAATTATTTACACACCCAGATTGTGCTTACATATTTACACTACTAATTCTTATTATTATTACTGATTTATATTCGCCTTTCCAACAACCTTGATCCACACCGTCATCTTTGTTATGTAATTAAATTATAGCATTGTCTAATGTTTATGAAAGGTTAAGAACCTCGTAACAAGGCACCCTAGCGTATTTCATACTCACAACGAACATTTAATCGCAACCCTTACGTCGAACACTCTGTATGAGGATCCGAACAATCTGACTGTTGAGCGCACTATCAGTTACACCCCTGCGCTATTCAATATACAACTCATCGATAAACGTAGCACGTTCGTCAAGAGGACCCTGTCCTCACAAATTCAATTCAACGGTCATACGTCGCCCCGTGAATAACCTCGTCATATATGACGGAATAATACCATATCTAATTATCACATTAACTTTACACAACATCATTACAAAAAATCATGCATTATTAGCATGTCTCAAGAACCCACACTAACAGAGCGTATCAACTTTATCGGGACCACGAGGTCGTATGATAATATGGCATCCTATCCAAGGAACCTTATTCGACAATATCCAACCATATTTATTTTGCTATTAAAATCTATGCAATCCGTGACAACCCTTTCAGAATAAAATTCGTATAATGACCACGGAAATCGAGATGCTAGAATCTCCCAGAAAAATGGGCATCTCATATTATCGTTACCCAATTTCAACTTATTATTATTATTATTATGTCTCAGAGAATAAATGTATGTCTTACTCCTACCATTGATGCTGTTCATTTATGTAAGTCAAAACGACCCGAAAAGAAAGGACAAAAAATCTGTACAACCCTATGAGAAAATGATGCTCTTTTTCAATCTGGAATAAATGATTATAAATGGCGTTAAGTTACACGATCTCAGGTTATCTCATGGCACGGCTATCCGAGGTAGGAGTTCTCTTCTTCCTGATGAACAAGGATGGAAATGAAACGTCTTACTTTATATCCGGTGTCCTCGGAAACCCCTGGCGTCGGCGTCGTCTGCGGCATTAGGGCGGCGTCGTTCCTCCATCGTCTCTGCGATGTGGTCTCCCAGCGTACTGGTAGAGGTATACGCCCCCGGCACCTCTCGATCTCCTGGCGACGCCCATGTCCGCCCACTGGTTGCCCCCGGTCACCTTCAGCAGCGGCGTCTCCTGACGTCCCAACCATGGTCCACTCGTCCATTTTGTTGCGACCGTTCACCCCATTATGGCCCCTTTAGAGGTTCAGTGCAGCATGATTTGCGTATTAATATGCATGTTGATTCCCAGAATATTTGAGTCCATGGTTATTAAGTTCATGCCGCCGTGTGGCAATATTACATTTCACTATATCAGAGCATTTTCACGCACTATAGCGTCTAGTTCCTGGTTCACTTGAATTATATGTATTCACTTTCCTCAACCAGTGACACACTTCCTTCCACGAGGAGCTATTTCGAGCTGGCCTTGACCGACATATCAAGTTGCTTGCGGCCTGCAGTCTTCCAACACAAGCTTAAAGTAGATGTCACATTCTCACTGCGTCTCTTAAAATGCCGCACTGCTATGCTATTTTCGAATGGATGTCTGTTACAATATAGGGCCTCGCGATAATGCTTCGCCTCGACTATCGTTATTATTGTTCCTTCCCTGATACTCGTAATGTTAAACACCTCCTGGTAGTCATCTTTAATAAACATAAATTGTCGGCATGAACGGACCTTCCTTTATCAGTTCTGACTATTTCTCACATACTAGCGAGTCCGATATCGTCTTGAAATTCACACTGTTCGACAAACAAACTGACATACTTCACTGTGAACAACTCACTGGCACTAAATGCACGCTAGCTTCATGCTTCATGGCCTGCTGATCACTCACGAAAACCATTCAAGTTCCCGATGCAAATTACTGTCTACGTGACATGGGCTACTCGTCCGTGCTCCGCTGGATAACATGCTCGTCCACGCACTATTGACTCACTGAACATTCTGGAACTGCGTCCTCCTTCGAGAAAAAGAAAGTGGAAGGGGTTGGAACCTACTGGAGCATTCCCCTACTCTCGCGGTTGCCTCGCCGCGTCATGCCATGACGTCATACTGACCCTCCGGTCTCATCTCGATCTTCTGTCATCCGGGGCCGGTAATTGACCCTGACTGGATCGGTCACAGTACCTACAACCCGGCCACTCCCACAAGACATCCCTATTAACGCCATGCAAACCTTAGGTTTATTATAACCTGCAATACTTCTAAGAAACCGGTAGAAGTTTGTCCCGCCATCGCGGTCCATCCAATTCCCAAGTCTGGAGCCGTATTACCAGCAGCAAACAATGTCTGAAGAAGTAACTGGATGAGTTGTTGACACAATTCGAGGCTTTGATACAGCGTGGTCAAGTTGCACCGTATAATTGTATTTGTGTGGAATCTGTTAATTTGTGTTATTTTGATGGATTAGAGCCAGGCTGTGGTGCAGTTGAAGAGCTCTCGACTCCACTGCCCAAGATTGAGAGATGGAATCCAGGCTCTGTTAGTTGCAATATTGTGAGTTACCAGTATCAATGGACCCGATGGAACGACTTGCAACCCCACCTGCGCAAAATCTCAGAGCCCCGGAGTCTCCAAAATCACATCAATAAAATGCAATGTTTATGTTATTATTATTATTGATGTGTAACATCTTTCCGCTCGGTTGCTGGATAGTTTTGTGGGAGTGATTTTGAAACGGAAGTGGATCGGAACGATCGAGCTGGCAGTGGTGGATCGAACGGAAGTATGCACTGCCCGCTCGATCGATAGAATAGAAGTGTACTAGCTGGCAGTGGTGGAAAATGGAAGTATGCACTGCTCGTTCGATCGATCGAACGGAAGTGTACTAGCTGGCAGTGGTGGAAAACGGAAGTATGCACTGCCCGCTCGATTGATCGAACGGATGTGTGCCCTAGCTGGCAGTGGTGGATCGAACGGAAGTATAAGACGCACTGCCAACTCGATCGATCGATCCAGCTGGCACTGGTAAGAGAAACAATCAGCGCGCGGTGTCGGAAATTGATACCATGACGCACTCTCGGCCATGTGGAATGTATATGACATACTGAATGGAAAACGCTCATGCGAACTCTGGTGTCAAGTGATTGAAACAAATGACATGGCAAATGTTCGAAGTCTTCGTATCAGTATTTAAATGGTAAAATGCCTTAATATCAAACATTATAAGTAGTCGGCATTGCCGGTATTATGTTTCTGCACAATGGCTATTCAAATATTAACCCACATAAGGGTAATGCAGTCATCAATATAATATAATCGTTGTGGTTATACGAGAATTGAGCAAGCCTTCATGAACTAAAACTCAATACATTCTCTTTACTCACAAGAGGGCCTATTCATAAGGCATCTTAAACTCAATTTCACGCAGGAACATTATCGAAACAAGCAAAATATAAATGAAACTTAATTCCGTAATGCAGTATTATTGGAACGTGGAAATAAGTAAGCATCTTGTGCACAATATTTGCGTAGTTGAAATAGCCGTGGGGTTAGTGCGTATGACTGTGAATATAGATATCTTGGGTCGAATCCTGGACGGGGTAGATATTTTTGCTACCAGATTATCATTTTAAACGATATTTATCATATCAATATGACTCATTTTAACAGAATCCATATGAAATTACGTGTTGTTCTGTGAATCAAGAGGACCTGTTTTTTTTTTCCGTGTCCAAATCAAATTAGATTTTGCCAGTAAGTAGCAACAGTTTTAGCATTAGCATTTGCAGCCAAGAGATCGTCTTTTGAACATATGTCCTCCATCAAGGGGCAGATCAGCAGGTGTTCTGGGTCTTGTAAAATTCTGCAGTCACAGAACTCATCATTGTTGACGAGCATGTTCCATTTCTTGAGATTGTTCTTGCAGCGTGAAACCCCCGTCCTCAGCCTGTTCAATGATTTCCAAATTCCATATGGCAAGTTGTGACCAGGTGCCATTTTTTCTGGTGCATTACTGGTGTAGCCTTCATAGATTTAACTGCTGCTTACGACACTGTTAATCATAACACACTACTTCGTAAGATTTATGAACTGATAAAGGACTACAGGCTGACCTCACTGCTAAGAACTTTCCTTGAGAACAGAAGATTTTACGTGTCTCTCCTTGGGAAAAATAGTCGTTGGCGCCTCCAGAAGAATGGACTACCTCAAGGTAGCGTCTTAGCACCACTGCTTTACAATGTATACACCAATGACCAGCCCAGAACAGAAGGCACCAGGCGATTTATCTACGCAGATGACACTGCAGTAGCCGTGCAAGGTCGTAGCTTTGAAGAAGTAGAACATTCTTTGTCCTGTGCCTTAGAAGAACTTGGTCGATACTATCACAGAAATAATTTGAAGCCAAATCCAGCCAAAACGCAAGTTTGTGCTTTCCACTTGCGAAATAAAGAAGCAAAGAGGACCTGTTTATAAGGAATTTAAGGTTATGAGCGGTATCGCGTCTATTAATCTAGTTGATCCATATCGTATTCTTTATTTAGGCTAGTGCTGGTGGAAGCTACAGATCATCTAATAAACTGAGTTCCGTATTACAAACTACAATATCTGTAAAACACTCCCTTTTACAATAGATTAATATTTGAGCCAATAATACTATAAAACAAGAAGTTCCGTGACGAATTAAGAGCCTAATTTTCTTAAAATTTAAGATTCATGCAAATGATTAATCTATATGGATCTATCTAGAATAATGCCGAAATTAAGTTGGTAATATCGAAATTTCTAATTAGTACGAAATACTGTATACCTGGCATAATGTAGCCTAATAGAGAACTACAGTTGGCAGCCCTGGTGACTGAATATATTCTTAGTTCCATCTCTTAAGGTAAAGAATACAAAATTTGGTTGAAGTCCAATGGATATCATGGGCGTTACATGCAGTTAAACATTGCATCAAACAGCGCGCGTAAAATCTCGTTGGCAACAATGACATACATGTATTGGTCAGAAATAATCTGAAATAATCTGATCTATTGTTGTGTCAATTTTGAATGAAATCCATTAGTTAGTATAGAAGTTACATGCATTTTAAAATTGGATCTATCAGCAGGCTTAGAATCATGTTGGCAGCACTGGCGTAGGCCTATATTAGTTACTCCAAATTAATATCGAATGCCAGGTACTATACGTTTGCAAAGTTTAGAGCTATTTTCTTGCATACTTTCTGATATATTTATAGGGTAACAAAAATAGAGACAGTATTTATTAAAAGTTGGCAGCCCTGGTTACTCTTAAGAATCGGCATAATCATATCTGTTATGGTACACATAGCACACACGAAATTTGGTTAAAATCCAAATGATAGTATAGAAGTTACATGTTTTTAAAGTTGGACTTCTCAGCAGGCTTAGAATCATGTTGGTAGCACTGACGTATATAAGTTACTCCAAAGTAATATAGAATGTCAGGTACTATACGTGTGGTTAGTTTAAAGCTATCGACTTGCATACTTTCTGATATAGCCTATTGGTGTTTGGATAAGAAAAATAGAGAGAGCAATTATTAACAGTTGGCAGCCCTGTTGGCTCTTAAGAATACGCTCAGTCATATCTGTTTATGTACAGATATTACATATAAAATTTGGTTGAAATCCAATTGATAGTGTAGAAGTTAAATGCATTTAAACATTGGACCTATCAGAAGGCTTAAAATTATTTTGGCAACACTGCCATGGTTGGCCTCCTGGAAATTACTGAAATAGTCTTATCTACATATGTGCCAATTTTGGAATAGCTCCCATGCATACCTTGCAAGATATCCAACATGGAGCTCAAATTTCTAGTGCGTTTTTTCAGTAGTTGGTAGCACTGACATCATTTCCAAATATGGACGTGAGATATTCCGGTGCACATCTTTACTCATACTAAATTTTGTTTTGATTGCTGCAGCCGTTTAGGAGTTGATAGGGGGGGACACACACACAGACAGACGGAGAGACAGACAGACAGAAGGACAGACAGACAGACATACAGACAGACAGAAGGACAGACAGACACACATTTTCCCGAATCGATCTCATAAGTCTACTTTTTCCTCATTTTTGCAAAATGTGAAAAGTAGGCTAAAAATGAGGAAAAAGTAGACTTATGAGATCGATCCGGGAAAATGTGTGTCTGTCTGTCTGTCCTTCTGTCTGTCTGGCTGTGTGTGTGTGTCCCCCTATCAACTCCTAAACGGCTGCATAAATCGAAACCAATGATTCAAGATGTATACCGGAATATCTCACGTCCATATTTGGAAATGATGTCAGTGCTACCAACTGCTGAAAAAACGCACTAGAAATTTGAGCTCCATGTTGGATATCTTGGAAGGTATGCATGGGAGCTATTCCAAAATTGGCACACATGTGGATAACACTATTTCAGTATAATTTCCAGGAGGCCATACATAACAGTGTTGCCAAAATATTTTTAAGCCTTCCGATAAGACCAATTTTAAATGCCTATAACTTCTACACTTTCAATTGGATTTCTACCAAATTTTGTATGTAATATGTGTACATAAACAGATACGACTGAGCGTGTTGTTAAGAGCCACCAGGGCTGCTAACTGTTAATAATTGCTCCCTCTTTTGTTTTATCCAAATACCAATATATCACAACGTATGCAAGCCGACAGCTTTAAACTATGCACACGTATAGTACCTGACATTTTAGATTAATTTTGGAGTAACTTATATACTTCAGTTCTACCAACATGATTCTAAGCCTGCTGATAGGGCCAATTTTTAAATACATGTAACTTCTTTTATATTAGTTGGATTTCAACCAAATTTCGTATGTGCTATGTGTAACATAACAGATATGACTATAAGTATTCTTAAGAGCAATCAGGGCTGCCAACTGTTAATAAATGTTGTCCATATTTTTTTACCTAATACCAATATATCAGGAAGTATGCAAGCCAACAGCCCTATACTTGACACACGTATAGCACCTGCCATTCTAGATTAATTTGGAGTAATTAACAGAAGTCATTGCTGCCAACATGATTCTATGCCTGCTGATAGGTCCAATTTTAAAATACATGTAACTTCTATACTAACAAATGGATTTCGTCCAAAGTTTGCACAACAAGATATCGTAATTATTCAGATTAGACTATTTCTGACCAGCACACGCATGATATTGTTGCCAACATGCTTTTACGCATGCTGATAGATCCAATGTCTAACTGCATGTAACGTCCATTGGACTTCAACCAATTTTTTTATTCTGTACCTTAAAGATGGAACTAAGAATATATTCAGTCACCAGGGCTGCCAACTGTAATGCTCTATTAGGCTACATAATACCAGGTATATTTCGAACTAATTAGACATTTCGATATTACCAACTTAATTTCGTCATTTTTCTAGATAGGTTCATATACTGTAGAATAATCATTGGCATGGAAAGTAGGCTCTTTAGTTCGTCATGGAACTTCTTGTTATATTAATTCAAGTAAGGACTGCACACTTTTGAATTTTTCCAATAGTTCCTACTTTTGCTGCCAAACGCCACCGTCAACGACTACTAGCTCAGAACTTAGCTACCAGATGCCACCGCAGTCAGCTCTTGGCAACGAACGGAGGATTCTAAGAGCGTTGTTTACATTCTTAACCTATAGAATTTAGCTTCACACAGGTGTAATTAGTGGAAGGTCCTTTAACATGCCATAAATCTATGACAAGGGACTGCCGGCTTTACTTCCCCTCCGATGGAAGACATACTGAGGGATTTTTAACGCTCTTAAAAATTCCAACAACTTTGGCCGGACTTGAACCCGCGATCTTGGGCATAGAAGCTCAGCATGCCACCGAAGCCGCCTTATAGTGAGAGAAGTAGGACAGATGCTAAGGCTATTGGGAGTGCACATAACCTGTTTTCTGATCCTCAAATAAAATTTTTCATTTTTGCCAGAAACCATAACCTGCCTAGAAGAAAGTGGCATGGTATTGGCCAAGTCAATACAGTTAGTCATGAATGCTGAAGGTTGTATAAAACATGTAAAAGATGAGATTGGGGACACAGTCAGACAGAAAATGATATTCGTACTGGACAAAAATAAAGGGTATCAGACAGTGTGTCAAATAGCCAGTATTTTGTCGGTAGAAGACTTCAGAATTGACATTTTTGAAGAGGATTTAATAGCCAGTGACATAGTGTTTTTCAAATATGCTCCTATTACATCAGTGGAAGTGGAGAGAGTTTCTTGAAATATAAAACAGTAACAGCTGACAACCGCCGTTCCTTCACCTTTGATAACTTGAGGATGACGACGGTGGTGTATTGCAACACCAACTAAGGTATGTTTAGTTAGCAATATATTTTTTCACTTTGTAGTAGAAATGAAAAATGACGTATTGTTAATCGATTGATTAATTGTTTTAGACACTAATTCTACTAAGAATGTTTGTTATTCGAACCAATATTTGTACAAGACCATCATGAAATTGATCACTTTTAGGTAATTAAAAATGTGGTAATTTTATGAGAATTTTATGGCCATTTTATAGGTCATTTTTCGATAATTTTAAGGTCATCAACATCCGGGCCCTAATAATAATAATAATAATAATAATAATAATAATAATCATACCAATATTTATGTAGTTATGATCTAATGTTATTGTCCAAGAAAGAAGACAGACAAAATTCGCACAATATCGGTCAGTGTTTAGACCGACATCACTTTATGGGAATGAGAGTTGGGTAGATTAGGGATATAATGTATCATACATAAGAAAGATGTAACTGATAGGAGCGTAGCATGAATGATTGGTAGGGCAAATAAACGGGAGCAATGGCCGGAGGGTACTCGTAATGGACATATAAAGATTAAGTTAGAAATTAACACGCTAGATGAAGCTCCTCGAATGAACAGACTCAGATCGTGGGGTCATGTGATGAGAGTGGGGAAAGAGAGATTACCTAAGGGGTTAACGAACTCAACTATAGAGGATAAGAAAAGCAGATTTAGACGTATGAGGTGATGGTTATAATTTAGAGTTTAACGATTCTAAAGTGAGAGGTGTAGAAACAGAGGAGTCCACAGGAATAACTGCAAATAGGGAATCATGAAGGCGACTCGTCCGCAAACAGAGACTTGCAGACTGGACGCTGAAAGGTAAAACAGTCTCATTTGAAAATGAAGAATAATAATAATAAGAATGGTTTTGCGTCCCTTTTATTTACTGCGACTTTGAGTCTCGCCGGAGTGAAGAGTTTTAGGCCGGAACGGGATCTTTAACGTGCCAGTAAAGCTACTGACATGGCTTCCTCGCATTTACGCATCCTCATATGCCACCTAACTGTGCCGAGATTCGGTCCTATAACCTTGAACTCAGCAATCACAAACGCTAGCGCTGAGCCATGCAGCTAACCCATCTGTGACTCCGGGGACCTTCAAGAGCACCTCATGGCGCAGTGACTGGTGTTATTGGCTGCCACCCCCAGAAGTTCAGGGTTCGATTCCCGACTCTGCCAATAATTTAAATGGTGTGATCTGGTACATAGTCTCCCAGCCTCGTATTGCCAAATGGGCACCTGCCGGATGTTGTGGCAAGTGGAGGAATGGGAATGAAATGACCACCCTACCGCACGTAAACTACGGTTCAGGACGACTAGTAAGCGACTCCGACCTTTTGTGGATATGACACTCTTTCTTCTTGGAGAACTTCAGCGGATGCGGCGAGTGATGGATCGTAGATAATGTGCATATCTCCTCCCCAGACTGTTAATGAAGGTCGTGTGGTCAGTAATATCGAGAACCTGAGAAGGAAGTCATTATATTAAACATCCACTCTATTTTAGTATCTTGGGGAAAATGTGGTTCGAACATCGAAGGCTTTGTGTAGTAGTTTCGTTATGGACACCAAAAAGGAGAACGTCACCGGCCTGTTGAGGATACTGTAACCCGCCAAACAAGTACGTTTGCATATACGTGGGTGGTAAATAAAGTAGTAACAACACTGCCGGGAATGGGTCATGTGCATTCCCATGCTAAACGAATCAATTGTGATTGTAGTGTTGGATATACTGTATTGTAGTTTTTATTTTTTTATTTTTTATTTAGTCAATTTACCCTCTAGGTTGGTGGTTCCCACGGACTCAACGGGGGAACTCACCACTACTGCCTCTATGGGCAGTGTCCTGGAGCCTGGAACATCTGGTCGGGATGGATACAACTGGGGAGGTGTGATCAGCACTTCGCTCAGGTGGCCTCACCGGCAAAGCGAACAGGGGACACATGAGGGATGGAAGATTGGGATGGATAGGCGAGGAAGAGGGAAGGAGGCGGCCGTGGCCTTGCAGTAGGTACTGAGCCAGTATTTTGCTGTATACTTGAACCCTGATACGACAGCGATACGTATTTTGAAATTATTGTTTGGCATTAATTTGGCTGCAGGCTTGAGGAGCAATACACTCGTCATTCACTTAGGAGATAGATAGGCAATCCCGCCATGCTCTTGATCACGTGGACAGGGCATGCTCACTAACTTATTTCTGCAACTGTCTGGTGCATATATAAGATGATAATCGACAGAGTTCGATTGTCAACCTCGATACAAGGAGAGATGTATCATGGGTAGACTGCCAGCTGGGGCGTGTCTGCGAGCAGTTCTGAAATCACCGACACTTGAGTTTTGTGACACACGGAGTGAACGTGCTATCGGCTCTGTAAGAAAAGTTTCGTTAAACACGCAGTCATACGAGTGTACTCTAATCACGGCGCGGAGCGAACAGGCGGATTGCTTCATAGCAACATGCGGTTGTTCGTATTTCTGGCGTGTTTGGCATAACCCAGAAAATAGATATATGCGAGTGAGCTTAGTTATTGCATGGACTTGTCAGTACAAACTCCACGATGAGGAAATCTACTACATATATGGTTGAAACGCAGGAAAGCATTAGTATTAACAAGAACAATACGACTGGACTTCATAGTGAGAATCTAGCTGCTGTAGCAATGTTTGGCTAAGCAGATAGTACAGGAATGCAATGCAGAGGCAGGATTGATCATTTGGAATGACAACCTTATAAATACTACAATGAAGAAAAAGAAACGATTGTAGGCGTTCGTTCTGATCCAGTGGTTTTGAAGTACATGAGAATGAAGAAACAACTCCAAATGAACGAAACTACTTTACTGATAACGTCGAGGGAGCCTTGTACAAGTAATATGTAGGAACTCCGTTTCGTAGACAGTGGTTTTCGAGTTAGGAGGAAGTTGGTTCGACGACTTACAGCTCCAGCCATGGACTACTCAGGGATGAGGGTCCAGTTCCTGAAAGGAATGTATATTCCTTTACTTTCTTCAATCTCAACCAGAACATCGCCCAAGGTAGCTGGAAAACTTTTCTTTCTTGTAGACAGTAGACTTTGTCACTTTTAGTTCGTCACTTTTCACCAATATTTTATTAAATAGTATGAAATTCATTCGAAGACTAGATTTGGTTCCTTGTATCATTTATGTCGGAGAGTGTAATTTATTTTGTAGTTAACAGTATACGTAATGCTATTTAGAGCATTACTTGTGTTTTTTTTGAAAAATTTGGGAATAAAACCAAGCATTGAATTTTGTTGGGAAGACATCTGAAGCATAATTAGGACCAAGACGACGATATTTTTGAATAAGAATAGCGATTAGGAAGAAGATGGCCCCACACACGTGCACTTGAACTATTCCAAAAATATTTCAGTGATACTCTTCGTTTGGACTTATGACATTCTAGAAGACATTTCTTTCTTTTAGAAATGATAGTTCGTTTTCATCATTATTTTCCATGGGTATGGAATCGTAGAAATCGTCCAGCGAGAATAATTGTGAATTGATTGTCAAGGCATTTGTAGCCTACTTTCAGATTTCTTTTAGATTAGAGATTTGTTTTAACTGAAACTTTAGTTCGTTCAGTCTTCAGCTTGTGTTATTTTAATTCGTTTTTGGCAGGCTCTTGGCTAGATCATCGATTGATTTAATGGTTTGCGTGTATCTATTGATACGATAATAAACTCCTTTCCATGGTGTAAATCTCACGTGTTTTCTTCTGAGTAGTTAAGCCGTTTTTCGAGTTTGGATAGGCGAAACTGAACCGACTATTTTACTAGTGTCTATCTACGATTTTTTATATATAAGTTATTATGGAAATAATTATATATATATATATATATATAGGAATAGTGAACTAAATGAACAGTTCAAACAAGTATAACAGAATTTGTCAAAGACTTAAATGACGATAATTTATGGAAGTAGATAATACAACTTATCTAATAAATTGTTGCAACTTGTTGAGTGAAGTTGGGAAAGAAGTACTCTGTGACACTTCTATATTCGTCTACGATAAGGCCTGATATCTTCAGAGTAATTATTGAAAGGTTTTGAGTTTAATTACGTTTGGGAAAAATTCTTGACTGCTTTGGAAAGCTGAATTAATGTATTGCAATTTAATGAATACGAATTTATTGTGCTAATGAAGCGAATATTTGACATCATTGGATGGTCAACATAAATATTGTATTATGTACTCGAAGTCTTATGTGAAGACATTAACGTAGTCATTTCGTTTTGTAAGGGTGAAATTAGCTTTTGAGCTATCACTAATTTGAATAGGAAGTTGTTGTGAACGTGAATTGGAATCACGAATGTTTCTCATAAATGCCAGTATTAATTCAAGTAATCCTACGTTTTTATTCTTGCCTATTAAGATTTTCCGGAGATGGATTGCTTATATCGTGACACACATATTTAAGTGACACAGCCACTTTTCGAATAACTTTAATTAATTCATGCAACATAATACATTTGATATTTCAGTGATTTTAGCAAAAATAGACTGCATTCATTGAAGCATCTGGATAGTTAATAAACTATTTTCTAACTTGTAACACTATTCGATCATCTTAATTGATTGTTGAATGCAACAAATTAAGAGAATTATAACCTTGAGATATACTTGTCGAATTAAATGGAAATGGGCAGCGATAATAACAAAATCCTAACTAAGGATATAATCTGTATATAAAATGTAAGATGTGTATAAATTTTTTAAAAGGGTATAGCATCAGTGCATGATTTAATATTGTATTTTTCATGTAATGTGTTCAATGAATGAAATATTTAAATACTGCGATTTAGAGCAGTAAGATGGGGCCTTATTATAGGCGTTTATTGAAACTATTTTCGTCATTTGATTTAGAGAAGCTTTCTTCATTTTTGTCTAATTGACAGACATACACCATTTGCCAGTTAATAAACTGAATTTAATTTTTAAAAAATCTTTGAACGACTGGTGTTTTCTATTAGAAAAGGGAGTGCGTTAGGAGGACCAGTGGGTGGCTTTTTCTTGAGTTTGCTTAAAATTAACGCCCGAGATACTTTCGTTTACTTTTAGAGTCTCTTGTTCGAGTTCTTTTAAGAGCTTCGTTTCATTGTAATATATACACTACCGGCATCTTCGTACCGCATTCTTTAATATCGACGTATCCTAATCCCTGTTTGATCCTAGTTGGTAGACTTTTAGGGGTTATTTCAGCCGGGAACTTCCAGAATCTACGATCCAGCTTTTACATCGGATTTCAACAGGTAAGACCACGTGGATTACGGGTACATCTATATATATGGCGTCCCAACCTATGGGGCTTTCGAATTGGCATTCTCGAGTTCTCCAATGCTAAACCCATGTGTGAGAATCCATTTTTATGAGGTTATTGAGTTTAGCAGTTTTCGAATGATGTAGTCGTTAGCAAAATTTTCTTTGGCACTGCTACGATTATACACGTCGAATTCGTTGGGAATTCACGTTTCTTCAAAACGTGAAGATGAGTTTACTCAATCTACCTGGCATACAGGTAGAATTATCGCCATTGCTTAAATTTATTTGTTTTGTGTGTGCCTAGTAAAATGTAATTTGATTGATTACGACATGATCATAAAAGACATTTCTAGGAATTTTTTATGGATCAGCGTGTTCAGATGGGACATGACATGGGGCCATTTTTCACTCCATGCTTGTCGGCCATTTCGTGTTAGTCACCGGCGATGATTATTTGTAGATCATCTGTAATGATAGAATCAATTTCTTTAATAATAAAATAAATAATTCAGCATCTCAACTTTAATTTAAACCGTTTCTAATATAAATCACCGTCGTTGCATTCCTCCTCTTTTCTTATAGACTTAATTTATATAATAAGTTTAGAAGCAAAACGAAATACAATGCTTGTATTGGTGAAAAGGTCATTCTAAATGTGTCAATTCTGCTATTTATGCATTGCATTCCTGTGTTTTCTATAATTGTATTTATCATGACAGCTGTGTCAAAGGAGGACATTGCCAATATGTTGACGGCAATACAGGAGAAGATGGGCAGTCACACCAATGAATTAGCTGAGATCAGGAGTAATTGCCAAACTAGTTTTGACAATATCAACGCCATTGTCAATAAGAATACTGAATTAGTTCAGGAATCTGTAGGGGAGAATTTGAAGGCAGAGATTAGTCAAATGCACTTGTCCCTCAAATATCTTCAAGATAGTAATCGCAAGATTTCAGCTAAAACTAAAGATATAAAAGAAAATATAGATGATATACAAACGGGCATCGACAGTGTGACGGCCGATGTCAGGCTTGTTCAACTTGATATTAGTAATATTAATGTAGAAGTTAGCCATGTTCGATCTAATGTTGCATCATTGGAAGTAAGAGCCATAAGTACTGAAAATAAATTAGATTCAACTGAAGGCAAATTAGATGCAGCTCAAGTTGATATAACTGCAATGCAGGATAAAATAAATTCAACTGAAAATAAAATAGATTCGACTGAGAAAAAGATAGATGCCACTCAGGCTAAAATTAACCTTACAGAATACATTGTAACTGGTATACGATCTAGTATTTCTACCATAAAGGAGGATGTTAGAAATATTAAATCGGAACTAGACAGTAACCAAAAATAAAATAAAAATAGCTTAGATGCATTGCAATTGCAGTTTTCAAACGAAGCAATTACAACGCAAGAAACTCTAGCCAAATTAGAGGGTGATATGGCCCAACTTAAGGAAAAGGTTGAAGAACACAACAAGGTCTTGAGAAAGGATATAGAGATCGATCTCAAGGCTATTGTTAACGATCAAGTGACCATCTTAAGGGGGGAAATCACAAAAATAAATGAAGACGTCATTAAAAGTATTAAGTCAGATTTTGAATTAAAGATTAACAGAACGGAAATAAGACTTAACCAAGATATTTCCCAGGCTAGAAAAGACACTGATAAAGGAATCGATTCAGTACAGACTATGCAGGTCGAAAGCGTCACTGTTCTTAGGGAGGATTTAGAAACGCAGATTAAAGGCGTAATTCTGAAAGTAAACCAAGTTAAGATAGATCTAAACTCAGAGCGTGAAAAGAAAACATCGGAATTAAACGAGATTAGACAAAAGTTGCAAACGTTCAGTTTAAAGGATCACATAGACATAAATAAATTAAGAGAGGAAATCAAGTCACAATTGGACGCGTTGGGGAAACCTATAAATTCCGATGGGGAAGGAACGGTACACTATTTAAGGGACAGGATGGATACCACCACTCCAGCTAGAAACTATTTAGCGAGGTTGAATAAGGCACGTGAAACAGAACAGAGTCAGGCTAGATCAGAGATCCCGAATGAGACTACATCAGAAATAAATCCCAGAGATTTTAGGACATCAACGCCTAATGACAGATCTAATGTCATGATAGTGAGGAATTACGAGGAGAAAATTAAGAAATTTTCAAATACGGAGGGCTTAACTCCCATAGAATTCATTAGAAATCTACAGGATCATTTTGCGGAACATCATGTTACAAGGGACAGAGAACTGCGGATTGTTGAGAAGCATCTGGCAGATGCACCGCTAAATTGGTTTCGAGCTTTCCGATACACTTTCGATAACTTCGAACAGTTTTCGGAAGCATTTATTAAAAGATTCTGGTCGATAGAGATACAACACGCAGTGAGGGCGGAAGTATATTCAAGGATGTATAGTAGTACTGGACCCACCAGTTACTCTGAATTCTCCACATCTCAGTTAGCCCGCCTTAGATATCTTCAACCCCCACTGAGACAGGAGGAAATTCTTGAGACAATTTCACGCCAGTTACCGGTGGAAGTTAGAAGGAATTTAATCTCATCAGGCGTAGAGGATTTAGCGGCAATGGACGACTTGCTGCGTAGGCTCGACCATACTTCTATGTCGCCTACCATAGTCAAAAGCGGAAGGACCGAAACTAAGACCGTGAACGCGGTAGTCGCTGATCAAACTCAACAAACAGAAAGGTCAAATAGGACAGAATCTAGATGGGAAGGTCCGATGAGGAACAGTAGAACGTATAGTCGAAGGTTTGATGATAGAAACAACCAGCGACCATATGGAAACTACCAACAGAGATATGACCGAGACCGGGATAGTCCTAACCAAACAGATCGTAATCAAGAAAGATATAAACCTTACGAAGGTAGAAATAGGAATGACAGGTATATGAATGGAAATCAGGAAAGGGAACAATACCAACCTAGGAACAAGAGGTATCGAGGTTATCAGAACAATAACTGATACTACGATAATAGGGATAGACAAGGCCAGTATCAGCAACAGAACAGATGTCAACAAGGGTTTGCCAGATGCAAAAACTACCGAGACAAGAACTATCATAACCAGGAAGATAAAGAACAGTCTAGAAAGGACAGGGATAGGCGTGAAAAAAGGAAAGATCGAAGGGACATAGAAAGTGAGCCAGAACCTAACACTAGCCATCACACTAGTGACAATGAAAGGGGTTAACAAAAAAAACGCCAATTACGAAATCCCGGAAGGATTAAGCAGCCAGCTGTCTCCATTTGACATAATTATACAAGATGTTTATGAGGTCACGGACGAAGATTTGTTGTACGAAGAAAAGGAAGGAATTGTGAGCGAACGAGCTGAATTGCCTATTATTGAAATCTCTGTGGGTAAACAACATTGTAGGTCTCCCATAGACACGGGAGTGGTCATTTCAGTCATGTCCGAAGATTGCTTTTTGAAATTAGGAAAGGAACAACAATTTACCACGTTCTCAGCTTCATCGATCAAAGTTAGAGGACTATTTCAGGATAAGTCGATGAAAAGTAAATTACAAGTCCAGATGAAGTTCAGTATAAATGAAAGATGTTTTGAACATATTTTTGTGGTGCTCAAAAATATCAACTTCGAAATAATCCTAGGGATTGATTTTATTACCCGTGCCAGAATCACCATTGACATGGACAGGAGAATTATCAGGTTCCCAGAGAAAACTATTAGGAAGATAGTACCTGAAGATATTGATTCCAATGAGGATGTGGAAAATTTGATCAGGGAAGAAGTTTTAGAAAATATAATAAACCAGTCCGAGCAAGAAAGAGAGCATTATGCACTTTACGTCGAGGGATTTACAGAAATAGAAAAAGAATTCAAAGACTTGATCGAGGAGTTTACTGATATCTTCCATGATAAGCCAGGCCTAATTAAAAACTTGAAGTATCAGATTAGATTAAACGATGACACTCCATACCAGGCCAAACTGTATCCCATTCCGGATAAATATTATGAAGAGGTCAGGGAGATCATTAAGAGAATGGAAGCAGAGGGAATCATTAAGAAACAAGCCTCTTCCTACTTAAACCCGATTACGGTGGTAAAGAAAAGCAATGGTGAGCTTCGTCTATGTTTAGACGCTAGAAAAATAAATTCCCGGATATTTTTAGAAATGGACCGACCTCCCAAAATCAGAGATTTGTTACGGAAATTTAAAGACAAGGCATGTTTCAGCGTACTCGATTTAACAGCATCCTTCTATCAAGTGGAACTTGCCGAGGACAGCAGGCAGTACACAGGGTTTCTGTTTGACCAAACAACCTTCGTGTTCTGTCGTGTACCGTTCGGTATGATAAATAGTGGTCCAGTGCTCATTAGGGCTCTTGACAGTAAGCTTTCTGATGAAGTCAAACGCAGCGTCACGTGCTACATTGACGATCTCATCATCGCTTCAGTTAATGTTCAAGAACATCTGAAAGAACTTAGAAAGTTGTTCCTAGAGCTTCGAGAGGCCAATATTAAGGTCAACTACGATAAATGTCACTTCATGAAGGAACGTATAAATTTCCTAGGCCACACTGTAGATCAATACGGTTATCATCCCAATGTTAAGAAGATTGAGGAAATTGCAAAATTCCCTAGACCAAAAAGAATCAAGCACCTACGCCAATTCCTTGGGATGTGCCAATTTTTGAGTAGTCACTGCCCAGGATACTCAGTGACCATGGCACCGTTATATGAACTGCTGAAGAAAAATAATCGGTGGAAGTGGACGGACTTAACTGAGCAGGCCTTCGAGAATGCGAAGACTATGATGAAGGAATGCATTAAGTTAGAGTATCCGGAATTCAGCCGCACTTTTTATATTGAATCTGACGCCTCCAGAGTAGGTTTAGGTGCGGTCCTGTATCAAAAGGATGAACAGGGGAATAAGCACTACATTGATTTTTACAGCAGTAAATTAAAGCCTCGTGAGGAGAATTATTTCACTACAGAGCTTGAGGCTCTGGCCTTTGTCTCAGCTTTGCAGAAGTGGAAAAAAATACTTCTAGGTCATCAGATTGTAATAATTACAGATCACAGAGCTCTGCAGTTCATGCTTCAGTCCGATTTGTCTTCTGATCGTCTGACGAGATGGACGTTGTTTATACAGCAGTTTAACGCCACCATCAGACATCAGCCAGGCAAGGACAACCTTCTTGCTGATGCTCTTTCGAGAAACCCCTCTAATAAATTAGCAGTAAACTTGGTACAATTGGAGGAGGGAGATGAGGCAACCCTGGAAAAGCTACGAAAATTAGCTGTGTCACAGAAGAGACACACTCCAATAAGGAACATGTACAGATATTTAAAGAGCCACATGGATGACTCGGATGAGTATTTTCTGGCAACTAGGAGATGTTCTGACAGATTCGCTCTTTGTGGAGAAGTTGTTTGTAAATTTGTGGACAAGCACAAGAACAAAATTAGAATAGTGGTGCCTCCCAAATTGACTGTACCTTTGATCTGGTTAACACACAATAGTATCGGCCATGGAGGCCTGGATAAGACCATGAAAACGCTTCAGGAGACGTTTTATTGGTCTAAGTTGCGTCAGTCCGTTGCGAGGGTTATTAGGTCATGTGATATTTGCCAGAGGAGCAAATAACCTTCGGCATTATCTAAGGAGGAGCCGAGAGCAATTATCCCATATAGACCACGTGAATTAATGGCTTGTGACCTGTTTGGCCCTTGTCCAAAAGGTGCCAGGGGTAACCAGTTTCTACTTGTTACCGTGGATGGGTTTTCGAAATTCGTCACCCTAGACCCCTTGCAGAACGAAACAGCAGCGCAAGTTATAAGTCGCTTAGTTAAGAGTGTATTCACAAAAGCTGGAAGACCAGAAACGATTCTTTCAGATAATGGATCACAATTTACTTCCCATGAATTCAAAGTCGCTATGGAGAGATTTGGAATACGTCACGTGTTCTCCAGCATCGGATATCCTGAGTCCAACAGTTCGGAACGTCTAATGTCAGAGGTTGCCAAGTTTGCACGTTTATACTGCCCTCAAGATAATCCTAGCTGGGTAAAATATGTACCTCTGATGGAGACATGCCTAAATACGACATATCATGAAAGTCTGAGAGATATTCCAGTGTTAGTTCATCATAACAGAAAGCCAGAAAGAGCTTGGGATGAAATAACACAATTCTTAACTAAAGATGCTGAACCGTCAGAGCAGGAAAGGGTGGATAATGCCCGAGAAAGCCTGATGGATGCGGCGGAAAAAAGACAAAAAAGAAATGAAGGAAAGCGCTACAACCCGCCTCTAGAAACTAATGACTTAGTTCTCGTACGTAAATCCACTAAAACAGATGCAGCGAGGAAGATATACATGAAGTTCAGTAGCCTGTACATTGGCCCCTACAAGGTAGGCAGAGTGTACGGGAATAATAGTTACCAAGTCCTAGACATCCACACGAACGAGGAAATAGGAAAATTCAATGCGAAGAACCTCAGAAAGTATTTTAAGAGAGTGGAATAAAACACAAAATACTGTTCATTAACGAATACCTAGAATGGTGTAATAAAAGTATTTGCACACTTTTATTAGCTAGGTTGGGAGGAGGATGAGCCAGTATTTTGCTGTATACTTGAACCCTGATACGACAGCGAGACGTATTTTGAAATTATTGTTTGGCATTAATTTGGCTGCAGGCTTGAGGAGCAATACACTCGTCATTCACTTAGGAGATGGATAGGCAATCCCGCCATGCTCTTGATCACGTGGACAGGACATGCTCACTAACTTATTTCTGCAACTGTCTGATGCATATATAAGATGATAATCGACAGAGTTCGATTGTCAACCTCGATACAAGGAGAGATGTATCATGGGTAGACTGCCAGCTGTGGCGTGTCTGCGAGCAGTTCTGAAATCACAGACACTTGAGTTTTGTGACACACGGAGTGAACGTGCTATCGGCTCTGTAAGAAAAGTTTCGTTAAACAAGCAGTCGTACGAGTGTAATCTAATCACGGCGCGGAGCGAACAGGCGGATTGCTTCATAGCAACATGCGGTTGTTCGTATTTCTGGCGTGTTTGGCATAACCCAGAAAATAGATATATGCGAGTGAGCTTAGTTATTGCATGGACTTGTCAGTACAAACTCCACGATGAGGAAATCTACTACATATATGGTTGAAATGCAGGAAAGCATTAGTATTATCAAGAACAATAGGACTGGACTTTATTGTGAGAATCTAGCTGCTGTAGCAATGTTTGGCTAAGCAGATAGTACAGGAATGCAATGCAGAGGCAGGATTGATCATTTGGAATGACAACCTTATAAATACTACAATGAAGAAAAAGAAACGATTGTAGGCGTTCGTTCTGATCCAGTGGTTTTGAAGTACATGAGAATGAAGAAACAACTCCAAATGAACGAAACTACTTTACTGATAACGTCGAGGGAGCCTTGTACAAGTAATATGTAGGAACTCCGTTTCGTAGACAGTGGTTTTCGAGTTAGGAGGAAGTTGGTTCGACGACTTACAGCTCCAGCCATGGACTACTCAGGGATGAGGGTCCAGTTCCTGAAAGGAATGTATATTCCTTTACTTTCTTCAATCTCAACCAGAACATCGCCCAAGGTAGCTGGAAAACTTTTCTTTCTTGTAGACAGTAGACTTTGTCACTTTTAGTTCGTCACTTTTCACCAATATTTTATTAAATAGTATGAAATTCATTCGAAGACTAGATTTGGTTCCTTGTATCATTTATGTCGGAGAGTGTAATTTATTTTGTAGTTAACAGTAAACGTAATGCTATTTAGAGCATTACTTGTGGTTTTTTTTTTGAAAATTTTGGAAATAAAACCAAGCATTGAATTTTGTTGGGAAGACATCTGCAGCATAATTAGGACCAAGACGACGATATTTTTGTATAAGAATAGCGATTAGGAAGAAGATGGCCCCACACACGTGCACTTGAACTATTCCAAAAATATGTCAGTGATACTCTTCGTTTGGACTTATGACATTCTAGTAGACATTTCTTTCTTTTAGAAATGATAGTTCGTTTTCATCATTATTTTCCATGGGTATGGAATCGTAGAAATCGTCCAGCGAGAATAATTGTGAATTGATTGTCAAGGCATTTGTAGCCTACTTTCAGATTTCTTTTAGATTAGAGATTTTTTAAACTGAAACTTTAGTTCGTTCAGTCTTCAGCTTGTGTTATTTTAATACGTTTTTGGCAGGCTCTTGGCTAGATCATCGTTTGATTTAATGGTTTGCGTGTATCTATTGATACGATAATAAACTCCTTTCCATTGTGTAAATCTCGCGTGTTTTCTTCTGAGTAGTTAAGCCGTTTTTCGAGTTTGGATAGGCGAAACTGAACCGACTATTTTACTAGTGTCTATCTACGATTTTTTATATATAAGTTATTATGGAAATAATTATATATATATAGGAATAGTGAACTAAATTAACAGTTCAAACAAGTATAACAGAATTTGTCATAGACTTAAATGACGATAATTAATGGAAGTAGATAATACAACTTATCTAATAAATTGTTGCAACTTGTTGAGTGAAGTTGGGAAAGAAGTACTCAGTGACACTTCTATATTCGTCTACGATAAGGCGTGATATATTCAGAGTAATTATTGAAAGGTTTTGAGTTTAATTACGTTTGGGAAAAATTCTTGACAGCTTTGGAAAGCTGAATTAATGTATTGCAATTTAATGAATACGAATTTATTGTGCTAATGAAGCGAATATTTGACATCATTGGATGGTCAACATTAATATTGTATAATGTACTCGAAGTCTTATGTGAAGACATTAACGTAGTCATTTCGTTTTGTAAGAGTGAAATTAGCTTTTGAGCTATCACTAATTTGAATAGGAAGTTGTTGTGAACGTGAATTGGAATCACGAATGTTTCTCTTAAATGCCAGTATTAATTCAAGTAACCCTACGTTTTTATTCTTGCCTATTAAGATTTGCCGGAGATGGATTGCTTATATCGTGACACACATATTTAAGTGACACAGCCACTTTTCGAATAACTTTAATTAATTCATGCAACATAATACATTTGATATTTCAGTGATTTTAGCAAAAAAATACTGCATTCATTGAAGCATCTGGATAGTTAATAAATTATTACCTAACTTGTAACACTATTAGATCATCTTAATTGATTGTTGAATGCAACAAATTAAGAGAATTATAACCTTGAGCTATACTTGTCGAATTAAATGGAAATGGGCAGCGATAATAACAAAATCCTAACTAAGGATATAATCTGTATATAAAATGTAAGATATATATAAATTTTTAATAAGGGTATAGCATCAGTGCATGATTTAATATTGTATTTTTCATGTAATGTGTTCAATGAATGAGATATTTAAATACTGCGATTTAGAGCAGTAAGATGGGGCCTTATTATAGGCGTTTATTGAAACTATTTTCGTCATTTGATTTAGAGAAGCTTTCTTAATTTTTGTCTAATTGACAGACATACATCATTTGCCAGTTAATAAACTGAATTTAATTGAAAAAAAATCTTTGAACGACTGGTGTTTTCTATTAGAAAAGGGAGTGCGTTAGGAGGACCAGTAAGTTGTTTTTTCTTGAGTTTACTTAAAATGAACGCCCGAGATACTTTCGTTTTCTTTTAGAGTCTCTTGTTCGAGTTCTTTTAAGAGCTTCGTTTCATTGTAATATATGCACCACTGGCATCTTCGTACCGCATTCTTTAATATCGACGTATCCTAATCCCTGGTTGATCCTAGTTGATAGACTTTTAGTGGTTATTTCAGCCGGGAACTTCCAGAATCTACGATCCAGCTTTTCCATCGGATTTCAACAGGTAAGACCACGTGGATTACGGGTACAGTACCATCCCGGCATTTGCCCGAAGACGAAGTGGGAAACCACGGAAAACCACTTCGAGGATGGCTGAGGTGGGAATCTAACCCCCTCTACTCAGTTGGACCACCCGAGGCTGAGTAGACCCAGTTCTAGTCCTCATACTGCACCATTATTCCTAAAGGTCTTAAGTACTGATATGGATTCAGTATTTTGGAATGCCCTGTAACTTTCAGGCTAGCAACTGAAGTCTATTATAACAGCTGGTCTACAGCAAGCAAAAGTTCTGCTATCAAGAATGGATCGGTAGAGCTCGTATTTCCGACGAGAAGCCCGAAGGTTATCGATAATAATCATGTTGACATTGTCTAACATTATATCGATCGATTCACCTGAGAATGATTAATACGAATTAAAGTATATTTAGCGCTATATGTAAGCAGTTATTTATGTCTGTATGCATATTTCCATGGCAGAAAGCTATTATAAAGCAAATATAAAAAACCAGAAGAAGATCTGTTAAGTCACTAGTGATTATACTACGACTGCGATATATATCGACTCGTGGCGTATAGAGGAGAGGGGGTAGCGGATGCCTCCCTCAAGCGACCTCGTGTGGAGAGCCGGGACTTGTGAAACTGACAACGTGCAGTAATAACCCTGGCAATAGTGAAAGTGAAGTCGCCAGTTAACGGGATTTTCAAAACGTGTGAGCGTGCCGAAGTTTATACGCTGGTTCGTTCAGCATTCTACGTGGAGTAGACACTTGCTTAATGGGGATCAGACATGGTATTAAACATGTAATAAGTTTATCTTTGCGACCGTGTGTCCACAGCCACTAGCGGGCTATGCGGAAGAATACTTTCGTAATCCCGGCCACCAGTTCGGGTGTATTATGTAGTAACACTCTGCTTGTAAAACTTCATGGAAATGCAGCCTAGAGTTGATCAAAACTTGTCACAGTGGCAATACTTCTTTAAAAAAAGCACATTCTTAAGCAAGGTGTCAGAGGGAAAGAATAAAATGAAGCCTATATCCATTACGATGATAGGCTAGGTTACAATAGGAATACTGCATTAGCAGAGTGGTAGCGGGAACAGTTTTGAAGCAACGTTCATTTACTATGAAGTGTACATGCGAGTTTCGTAATGCAAGGGGCCGCGTGGACACGTGTGATCTTGCTCACATTCGCATCCTTGTATTGGAACTACTTAGCGGCTGTTCGAGTTCACTCTCGCTTCGTGACGAGTTGATACACTGTTTGCGGTTCAGCCATCGGCATTACGACCGGTCTGGAGTTGTTCGAGCCTAGGAGGACCATGGTTCGTTCTCTGGAGACCCAGTTGGAGTCCGGCATGTTTTGTGTTGGTCTGGAGCCTAGTATGGCCAACGATATCCTTTTTTTTCCTCATCCAGAATCGCCAAAGGTAAAGATCACTTCAACTTGTTACAGTAGTGTAGCGTGGACATTTGAACAACTACAAATTGCCAAATTATGACTTTTGTAGATTAAATGGTTGAGTAGAAAGTGCAGGTTCGATGCCTATTTCGAAGCTGACCTTCTATGATGCCAGGATTTTGACTCATAAAAATGAGTGCATCCTTTGTGTATTTTGATTGATAAATTTAAAATTTCAGTAGTATTTTACAGTACTTAAACTGATATGCTCATCCTTATTTGTCGAGAAGTCACTGTAGGAGGAAAATCTCCAGATTTTTGTGTAAGAATATTTTAGTAACGCATTTTTTTTAAAGCGGCGTTGAGAACTCTGAATGAGTTTTGCATATTCTAGTGCATTGTTCTTTAAGCACTTTTGCTTGGATTATCTTATTCATTGAGGAGAATTTTTCTTTCCTGATTATTATAACGATATTAGGAAGTTTTCGGATCCTGTTATTCTGAATGTTACTTCGAGTCTTTAGACTATTTTTTCATCAGTTTATTAACAGATTTAACTTGTATTTTCTGAGTGTGATTTTCGGAGTGGATTGACTAATGGGTCATTAGTCGCTTAGCCTCTGTAGTTAACCTAGATCCATGCTGTAGGACTAATCCACCGCCATTTTCGCGTTCGGGAAATTCAGGGAAGATCTTATTTTGGGATTGGATTTATCTTTATAAATCGCTTTTACAACCTCAGTTTTTGAGTGGTTGGGAGTGTTATACTTTTCTTCTTTTATGAAGTTAACATTGGATTAAATCGATATCATTGCCTTTGGTGCAATAGTTTTTCTGTATTAAGAGGGTATTTGAACGACATCCAAATTTGCGAGGATAATCCCAGGAACGACTTACTATAAGTCATACGTTTAAGAACTATGAATATTTTAATACATCAATGTAAGGCAAGTTTTCTAAAAATAGGTGGAGTATTTCTGGAATCCACTAGGCTTTATTAATAATCTGTTACAGAATCAAATTATTTTTCTGAGCACGAGTTCAGGCTTTTATTATAAACAGCTGATTTTCCTAATTGTGGATTTAAAACAGTAAGGCTCCAATTATAGGTGCATGTTAGATTTTAAGAGACATGCTTTAGGAATAATGCTCTTGTGTTCAAGTATTTTGATACTGTGCTTTGCGAAGCAAACTTTCTTGTTGAAGATTGAGCAACGTGTGCCGATCAAGAATAGATTGAATGAGGTTTCAACCCAGAGAGGCGTTGTATTTAACCTAGTATGGTTAATATTTTGTCATAGGTGGCGTTATCGCTGTTATTATCGTGAAGTAATGCCTGTGTGAAGATTAGTATTTTTTCTGAGCATTATTGTTAAGACTCTTGAGTGGATATCCAGTTCAATATTTCCAGTAAAGTTATAACGACTTTGCCATAACGTGTATATTTAACAAGGATCACCGATAACTTTTTAATGCTGAATCTATCATTAATTATTGCTTAACTTAACTGTTCGGCAGAAATACCCTGAAATTAGAAATGAAACAATTAAACAATTTTAAGCAGAAGTGAATGTCGTGACATTAAGTCAGTGGGAGGAGAATAATCGAAATTATTCTAGAATTTTGTATAAATTTGTATATTCTGTAAATATGCCATATTAATTTCATCGTTAAATAACAAGACCATATAATGCTATTGAAAATGTCGTGTAAGATTATTGGTTATTATCAGGATATTTTTGTGTAAGATGTTCATTCAGTTAATGAACCGAAATGAATCCAATTTATTCAATTCATATAATTTTGTGTGTGTGTGTGCTTATCCTATGGGATCGAAAATTATTATTAATATACCTCATTTTTGAAAGAACTAAAAGTTAGTTGAGATAATGGTTAATTCATTTAGGAAGCCTTTCCCATATTCCATAGCTGAAAGACAGTCCAGTATAATTAATGCCATTTTTGATTGGTCGTGGTATCGACAAAATTTATATTTCTTGTCATGTTTATTCTTGCAATAAGCTAATTTATTATTTGGTTTTAATTATTGCGTGATGCTTTATAGAGGTGATGGAGGGGTGTATTAAGGGGGCCATCGCTAGGTATTTTAGGGTTTACCACACCTTTGAGATTCATTCTTCCTTTTTGAAGAATTCTTGTGTTTTGAGTTAGTTTTTTCTTTCTCTGAGCCTTGGTCAGTCTTAATACATCCTGTTAGGTATTCGAGTGGCCCTATTATCCCTGTGTCTGTTGGTAGAACTTGGGGGTCTTTATAGTCGGGGATTTTCAGGTTCTACGATCCAGCTGTTCATCCAGGGATTCAACAGGTATTGGTAGGTAATACGGGTTCATGAAGTGGCGCCCAGCTCAGGGGCTTCGAAAAACTAGAATACCAGAGCGAATACCAGGGAGTTGAATGCCATAATTCTGCCAAAATTGAAACTGAAAGTACAAAGTGGAAATTAGTTTTATGATCATGTAACACAGATCACGAATTGGAACACCGTGTTTCCTGTGTGACCATGAATCAAGGCAATAAAATAATGGTGAACCAATATTATGGCACGAACTATTGGAATTCCTATGGAACAAAGCAATTACGAGGATACTCGAATTATTTGACTTACAAGTGGTATTGCAACCATTATTAAATTTTGTATTTTATGTATTGGAGTGGTGCCACACGCTCTGTTAATAATTTGTTCTACTTGTTTCCGGCTGGTGATCATTACTGACATCATTAAAAATAGAAGTGTTTGTAACAAATTTAAATTTGAGTAATGGTAGAATCATAGACCTTCACCGATATAAACCAACACGCACTTGTATATAGGCGATCCCAAATCAAATTGGGCACTTCATGTTTAGACATAATTTTATTTTGAGGTAATGCCAGACAATAAGGATGAGCATGTATGGTAAATGGTGGTTGTTTGTAGATGTTCTCGCTGTGCTTTGTTGGTGTGGTATTCTTATTTCTTGTGAAATGTAGTGAAGCATGTCTGAAGGTAATATGGTGACTGTTGGTGACGTTAAGAAGATGTTTGAAATTATTCAAAATAAAATGGATAATTTGAATCAGGACATAGAAAATATTAAGGTCCAAACTAAATCTGCATTAGACCATATGTCCGAAACTGTTATTCAAAATCAGGGAGTGATAAAAGATGCAGTTGCTGAGGGTATCAGGGGGGAAATTGATACTATGCAATCCTCCTTGAAGGCTATCAAAGATAGTTCTAAAAGGGTAGAAAAGAAGGTTACCAGTGTAGAATCTAATATCGAAGATATCCAGGACGATAATAGAAAAACACAACTAGATATCAGTACACTACGAGCTAATGTTGGCTTGGTACAGGTTGGCCAAGAAAGAATGCAACTAGACATTAACAATATCCAAACTAGTCAAACATCAGTGCAAAATAGTCAAACATCAATGCAAAATAGTCAAACTTCAATGCAAACAGATCTTAACAATGTTCAGACTAGTCAAAAGGGAATTTAGGAAACAGTAAGGGATGTTAACTCTAATGAAAGGATTATGCAATCCCAAATCAATGATTTAAGAACAGATGTGGGATTAATAGAATCCAGTCAAAATGAGATTCAGTCCCAAGTCAAAAATATTCAGAATGTTGTAAATCAAATTGAATCCAGCCAAAATAAAAAGGAGTTAGAGGTCCGAAAAATCGAATCTAGTCAAAATCAGACGGTGGTTAAGTTAATGGAGCTAGAAAAATCAAGTAAAGAGTTTCAAGTTGAGATTAGACTAGACTTTGAAAAAAGTGTGAAGCTCAGTAAAAAAAAATTAGAAGCACTTCAGCTACAGTTTTCCCATGACACTAATCAGACCCAGAATAGCCTGGAGCAGTTGAAATGTGAAATGGGGACACTCCGAGCTCAAGTCACAGATCATACGAAACTTCTCAGGGATGATTTTGACATAGATTTGAAAGGGTTCATAAGAGATAATATTGTAACATTTCGTAAAGATATCATGAAAATTAATGAGGAAGGTTTTAAAGTTGAGAAATCTAAGTTAGAATCCAAACTTGCCACTGGTCTTGCAACTAATAGCAAAGACATAATAAATGTTAGGGAAGATCTAAGCAAAAGAATGGATGGAATTTAAAATACACAGGTTAATAACATATCCGATTTAGAGAAACGTATTAACACTGTTGAAAGTAAAGTCGACCAAAGTAAGATAGAGTTAAATGAGGTCAGGGGGAAGAAAACTTCCGAGATTAATGAAATTAGAAAGGGTCTCGAGCAAAATAATCTAGAGGGGCATATCAATTTGGATACGCTAAAAGATCAATTGCGATCACTTTTGCAGTCCGATTTTAGAGTTGTAGTTGAACAACCTGAAGCGATAGGACCTGATAGTAGGGAAAGGATGATGCAGGAATCTCCCAATAACGAACCCAACGTTCAACTCAGTCAAATGGAACATCCGAGTCCCATTCGAACAAGCAGGGAGACGTTTAGTTCTCCGAACCCCAACGTAGGCATGGATGATTATACTTCGAGATCAATGGAAAAGACACCGAATGTAACCATAATAAGAAAATTTGATGACAAACCTAGGAAGTTTAGCAATCTGGATGGAATGACTCCGATCGAATTTGTAAGGGCATTAAGAGATTACTTTTTGGAGTCACATGTGCCACGTGAGCGTGAGCTACGTATGGTGGAAAGGTTTCTTACCGATGCTCCGTTACAATGGTTCAGGGCCTTTCGTTACACTTTTGACAATTTTGAACAGTTTTCGGAGGCCTTCATACAAAGATTTTGGTCGATCGAGGTCCAACAAAATGTGAGATCGGAAGTCTATTCACGCAAGTACTCCAGTACAGGACCAACCAGCTATGCTGAGTACTTTGCGTGTCAGTTAGCAAAACTCCGTTTTCTTCAGCCTCCGTTAACCCAAGAAGAACTCCTTGAAGCTATCTCACGTCAATTGCCTGCGGAAGTAAGGAGGTCAATTATTTCTTCCGGAGTATCGTCTTTAACGTCGTTGGATGACTTGTTACGTCGATTAGATCACATGAGTATGATGACGCAACCTACCATAGTCAAAAATGCCAGGCTGGAATCGAAAGTTGTAAACGCGGTAATGATGAACCGTACACAGCAGACGGATCGTTTTGAGCAAAGAAGAGATGATAGAATGGGTCCTAATAGAAATACCCATCAGGAAGAGAAGAGACGGGAAAACCAACGTAGGGACGCCCAGGAGAGGCCTTGGCAACGTCGCTACGAGGAGAGAAATTTATATCGAAGAGATAATGATCGAAACCGGAATGATCACCGAGAAACGCCTTATAACAGGAATAACAGATATGATCAAAATAATCGAGATAACAGATATAATAGGAATGATAGAGATACCCGTGACAACAGTGATAAGAGACAAAATCAAGGGTACTCAAGATACAACAATTATCGAACGGAGGCGTCCGATAAGAAAGTGCAACAGGAGAGGCTCAAGAGAGGGCGAGATAAGTCCACGGAGGTTGAACGAAGAAAATCGAAGGAAAGAAAGGATGAAAATCCAGATAAGTCACAACCCAGCACTAGCAGAGAAGGTCGGAGTTCAGAAAGAGCTCCGGATCTAGGAAAAAACGCCAATTTCCAGGCGAAATTAATGACTGACGTTGCCACGCATTCCTCTGTTATCACAATTTTTGAAATTTTTGAAGCTTCTGACGAAGATCTTCTATTTGAACCAGAAACGAAACCGAGAGGAAGGGTAGTTGAACTTCCCGTTATTAATATACAAATTGGTCTACAACACTGTAAAGCTTTGATGGACACAGGTGCTATGATCTCAATAGTTGATGAGGACTGTTTCGAGAGATTGAAACCAGAAAACCAATTTACCATTCTTCCAGCATCTCCAACAAAAATTCGTGGGATATTTAAGGATAAAACTATGAAATGCAAAGTGCAAATTCTAATGAAATTCTGGATCAATGAAAGAAGTTATGAACATATTTTCATAGTCGTTAAGAATATTAATTTTGACGTCATACTAGGGATCGATTTTATTATACAAGCTAGGGCAATCATCGACATGGACAAAGGAATAATAAGATTCAAGGAAGAAAGTACAGAGGATGTAGTGATGGAAGAAATGGATGGAAACGAAATTAATAGACATATCCCTAGACTGGAAATCCTGGATCACGTAGTTGAAGAAACCGAGCAAGAGAGGGAACAATATACCTTGAAAGCCGAGGGATTTAAAAACGTGAAAGAAGAATTTGACGACATGATTTGTCAATTTGCGGACATCTTCGATGATAAACCTGGCTTGATTAGAGACTTCAAATACCAGATTAGGCTAATAGATGAATCCCCTTACCAAGCCAAGCTCTATCCTATCCCAGAAAAATACCATGATGAGGTCAAAGAGATTATAGATAAAATGGAGAGAGATGGTATAATAAAAAACAAGCTTCTTCGTATTTGAATCCGATAACTGTGGTAAAGAAAGCGAACGGACAACTGAGGCTTTGTTTAGACGCCAGGAAGATCAACACGAGAATCATGTTAGAAACTGACCGTCCACCAAAAATTAGAGAACTTTTGAAAAAGTTCAAAGGTAAAGCGAGTTTCAGCGTCCTAGCCTAACCGCTTCCTTCTATCAAGTAGAGCTGGAGGAAGATAGCCGGCAATACACCGGGTTCTTATTTGATCAAATCACGTATGTTTTCTGTCGCGTTCCTTTTGGAATGGTGAATAGCGGTCCGGCCTTGATCAGAGCTCTTGATAGCAAATTAACGGAAAGCGTGAAACGTAACGTTATTTGCTATATCGATGACTTGATAATTTCTTCAGCTAATGTTCAAGAACATCTTGTGCACTTGAAACAGCTATTTGAGAATTTAAGAGAGGCCAATATTAAGGTCAACATGCATAAGTGTCAATTCATGCATGAATCTATCAAGTTCCTAGGCCATACAATTGATCAGTTTGGGTATCACCGAAACTTGAAGAAGATAGACGCCATTTCAAGATTTCCTCGTCCCGTAAAAGTAAAGCAGCTCCGTGAGTTTCTGGGTATGTGCCAGTTCTTGAGTAGCCACTGTCCGGGATACTCAACTACTATGGCCCCATTGTATGAGGCATTAAAGAAAAATAATAAATGGAAATGGACAGAGGATACGAATAGGGCATTTGAAGAGGCCAAGTTCATGCTCCAAAATTGTATTAAGCTGGAATATCCCGAGTTTGATCGGTTATTTTACATCGAGTCTGATGCTTCAAAAATTGGTATTAGTGCTGTCCTCTATCAAAAGGACGAGGATGGGAGGAAGCACTATTTGGACTTCCACAGCAGAAAGCTGCAGGAACACGAAAAGAATTATTTCACTTCTGAGCTCGAAGCTTTGGCATTCATATCTGCTCTTCAAAAGTGGAAGAAGCTTGTGATAGGACATCGGGGGGTCATTATCACGGATCACAGAGCGCTTCAGTTTATGATGCAAACCGACCTTTCCAGTGACAGATTGACGAGGTGGACATTGTTTCTCCAGCAGTTCAATGCCACCATCGTGCATCAGCCTGGAAAGGATAATCTGCTCGCGGATGCACTCTCAAGAAATCCAGTTAGTAAGATCGAAATTAACACTGTACAGTTGGAGAGGGAACACGAACTCACCCTGGAGAAGCTAAAGAAGATAGCGATGTCACAGAAGAGATACACCCCAACTAGACATATGTACAGGTTTTTAAGAGGTGCGATGGACCATACCGATTCTGACTACGAGCAGACTAGGAAGCGCTCTGAGAAATTCCTGGTGTGTGATGACGTCGTTTGTAAATACATTGACCGAGAGAGGACGAAAATTAGAATTGTAGTCCCTCCCAAACTGATTAATGGATTGGTGTGGCTAGCTCACTGCACCATTGGCCATGGGGGTGTCGACAAAACGTTCAGAATGTTATTGGAGACATTCACCTGGACCAAGATGCGGGGCACTATAGCAGCCATTATCAGATCATGCCAGGAGTGCCAACAAGGGAAACACCCGTCGGCGCTATCAAAAGAGAGACCTCGAGCCATTATTCCAGAAAGGCCGAGAGAGCTAATGGCTTGCGATATCTTCGGTCCTTGCCCGAAGGGGGCTAGGGGAAACCAATTTCTCCTAGTCACGGTCGATGTATTCTCAAAGTACGTGACCCTCAACCCTATGCAGAGGGCCACTACAGCCCAAGTCCTTAGCCGTCTTGAAAACAGTGTGTTTCCAAAGGCGGGAAAACCTGTAACTCTCCTATCGGATCACGGAGCTCAATTCACCTCGATGGATTTTGAGAATGCCATGATTAGACTTGGTGTCAAGCACGTGTTTTCTAGTGTTAGATATCCGGAATCTAACGTCTCGGAACGTGTTATGTCAGAAATTAGCAAGTTCGCGAGAATTTACTGTCCTGAGGATCATGCAAGCTGGGTAAAGTTCATCCCACTCATGGAAAGCTGCAAGAATTCCACATTCCATGAGAGCTTATCCGACATACCCATGGTTGTACACCATAATAGAAGGCCAGAAAGAGCCTGGACAGAGATCGTGAGATTTCTGCCTAAGGACAGGGAGCCTACAGTCCAAGAAAGAATTAATTCAGCTAGAGAAAGCTTGATGGATGCAGCCGAGAAGCGGCATAAACGGATCAGAAATAGAAGATATCGGCCACCGATGAGAGTAAACGAGATGATTCTCGTCAAGAAACCGACAAAAGCAGATGTTGCTAAGAAGCAATTAACGAAGTTCTCCTATGTCTTCCACGGAGCCTATAAAATCGCTAGGTCGTTCGGAAATATTTGTTATGAGGTAGTAAGCCTAAATGGAAGAGAAACGATAGGTCGTTTCAACGCAAAAAAACTGAAAAGATATGTGAAGAAGATAGTCTGAGTGTTGACTGAATAATGCTACATATGCCGAGATTACCTGGAATGGTGTAAATAAAAGCTGAGGAGACTTTTATTTAAGGTATCAAAGGGAAAATGCACCATTATTCCTAAAGGTCTTAAGTACAGATATGGATTCAGTATGTTGGAATGCCCTGTAACTTTCAGACTAGCCACTGAAGTCTATCATAACAGCTGGTCTACAGCAAGCAAAAGTTCTGCTATTAAGAATGGATCGGTAGAGCTCGTATTTCCGACGAGAAGCCCGAAGGTCATCGATAATAATCATGTTGACATTGTCTAACATTATATCGATCGATTCACCTGAGAATGATTAATACGAATTAAAGTATATTTAGCGCTATATGTAAGCAGTTATTTATGTCTGTATGCATATTTCCATGGCAGAAAGCTATTATAAAGCAAATATAAAAAACCAGAAGAAGATCTGTTAAGTCACTAGTGATTATACTACGACTGCGATATATATCGACTCGTGGCGTATAGAGGAGAGGGGATAGCGGATGCCTCCCTTAAGCGACCTCGTGTGGAGAGCCGGGACTTGTGAAACTGACAACGTGCAGTAATAACCCTGGCAATAGTGAAAGTGAAGTCGCCAGTTAACGGGATTCTCAAAACGTGTGAGCGTGCCGAAGTTTATACGCTGGTTCGTTCAGCATTCTACGTGAAGTAGACACTTGCTTAATGGGGTTCAGACATAGTTTTAAACATGTAATAAGTTTATCTTTGCGACCGTGTGTCCACAGCCACTAGCGGGCTATGCGGAAGAATACATTCGTAATCCCGGCCACCAGTTCGGATGTATTATGTAGTAACACTCTGCTTGTAAAACTTCATGGAAATGCAGCCTAGAGTTGATCAAAACTTGTCACAGTGGCAATACTTCTTAAAAAAAGCACATTCTTAAGCAAGGTGTCAGAGGGAAGGACTACAATGAAGCCTATATCCATTACGATGATAGGCTCTCCATTAGCAGTGGTAGCGGGAACAGTTTTGAAGCAACGTTCATTTACTATGAAGTGTACAAGCGAGTTTCGTAATGCAAGGGGCCGCGTGGACACGTGTGAACTTGCTCACATTCGCATCCTTGTATTGGAACTACTTAGCGGCTGTTCGAGTTCACTCTCGCTCCGTGACGAGTTGATAAACTGTTTGCGGTTCAGCCATCAGCATTCTAATGCGTGTGGAAAGTTATTGCCAGGATATATTGGGGCATTACGACCGGTCTGGAGTTGTTCGAGCCTAGGAGGACCATGGTTCGTTCTCTGGAGACCCAGTTGGAGTCCGGCATGTTTTGTGTTGGTCTGGAGCCTAGTATGGCCAACGATATCCTTTTTTTTCCTCATCCAGATTCGCCAAAGGTACAGATCACTTCAACTTGTTACAGTAGTGTAGCTTGGACATTTGAACAACCACAAATTGCCATATTATGACTTTAGATTAAATGGTTGAGTAGAATGTGCAGGTTCGATGCCTATTTCGAAGCTGACCTTCTATGATGCCAGGATTTTGACTCATATAAATGAGTGCATCCTTTGTGTATTTTGATTGATAAATTTAAAATTTCAGTAGTATTTTACAGTATTTAAACTGATATGCTCATCCTTATTTGTCGAGAAGTCACTGTAGGAGGAGGATCTCCAGATTTTTGTGTAAGAATATTTTAGTAACGCAATTTTTTTTTAAAGCGGCGTTGAGAACTCTGAATGAGTTTTGCATATTCTAGTGCATTGTTCTTTAAGCACTTTTGCTTGGATTATCTTATTCATTGAGGAGAATTTTTCTTTCCTGATTATTATAACGATATTAGGAAGTTTTCGGATCCTGTTATTCTGAATGTTACTTCGAGTCTTTAGACTATTTTTCCATCAGTTTATTAACAGATTTAACTTGTATTTTCTGAGCGTGATTTTCGGAGTGGATTGACTAATGGGTCATTAGTCGCTTAGCCTCTGTAGTTAACCTAGATCCATGCTGTAGGACTAATCCACCGACATTTTCGCGTTCGGGAAATTCGGGGAAGATCTTATTTTGGGATTGGATTTATTTTTATAAATCGCTTTTACAACCTCAGTTTTGAGTGGTTGGGAGTGTTATACTTTTCTTCTTTTATGAAGTTAACAATGGATTAAATCGATATCATTGCCTTTGGTGCAATAGTTTTTCTGTATTAAGAGGGTATTTGAACGACATCCAAATTTGCGAGGATAATCCCAGGGACGACTAACTATAAGTCATACGTTTAAGAACTATGAATATTGTAATACATCAATGTAAGGCAAGTTTTCTAAAAATAGGTGGAGTATTTCTGGAATCCACTAGGCTTTATTAATAATCTGTTACAGAATCAAATTATTTTTCTGAGCACGAGTTCAGGCTTTTATTATAAACAGCTGATTTTCCGAATTGTGGATTTAAAACAGTAAGGCTCCAATTATAGGTGCATGTTAGATTTTAATAGGCATGTATTAGGAATAATGCTCTTGTGTTCAAGTATTTTGATACTGTGCTTTGCGAAGCAAACTTTCTTGTTGAAGATTGAGCAACGTGTGCCGATCAAGAATAGATTGAATGAGGTTTCAACCCAGAGAGGCGTTGTATTTAACCTAGTATGGTTAATATTTTGTCATAGGTGACGTTATC
Source organism: Meconema thalassinum (assembly GCA_946902985.2). Classification (NCBI taxonomy): domain Eukaryota; kingdom Metazoa; phylum Arthropoda; class Insecta; order Orthoptera; family Tettigoniidae; genus Meconema; species Meconema thalassinum. Next base: position 74,402,935 of record OX336389.2, read on the forward strand.
GCTGTTATTATCGTGAAGTAATGCCTGTGTGAAGATTAGTATTTTTTCTGAGCATTATTGTTAAGACTCTTGAGTGGATATCCAGTTCCATATTTCCAGTAAAGTTATAACGACTTTGCCATAACATGTATGTTTAACAAGGATCACCGATAACTATTTTATGCTGAATCTATCATTAATATTTGCTTAACTTAACTGTTCGGCAGAAATACCCTGAAATTAGAAATGAAACAATTAAACAATTTTAAGCAGAAGTGAATGTCGTGACATTAAGTCAGTGGGAGGAGAATAATCGAAATTATTCTAGAATTTTGTATAAATTTGTATATTCTGTAAATATGCCATATTAATTTCATCGTTAAATAACAAGACCATATAATGCTATTGAAAATGTCGTGTAAGATTATTGGTTATAATCAGGATATTTTTGTGTAAGATGTTCATTCAGTTAATGAACCGAAATGAATCCAATTTATTCAATTCATATAATTTTGTGTGTGTGTGTGCTTATCCTATGGGATCGAAAATTATTATTAATATACCTTATTTTTGAAAGAACTAAAAGTTAGTTGAGATAATGGGTCATTCATTTTGGAAGCCTTTCCCATATTCCATAGCTGAAAGACAGTCCAGTATAATTAATGACATTTTTGATTGGTCGTGGTATCGACAAAATTTATATTTCTTGTCATGTTTATTCTTGCAATAAACTAATTTATTATTTGGTTTTAATTATTGCGTGATGCTTTATAGAGGTGATGGAGGGGTGTATTAAGGGGGCCATCGCTAGGTATTTTAGGGTTTACCACACCTTTGAGATTCATTCTTCCTTTTTGAATAATTCTTGTGTTTTGAGCTAGTTTTTTCTTTCTCTGAGCCTTGGTCAGTCTTAATACATCCTGTTAGGTATTCGAGTGGCCCTATTATCCCTGTGTCTGTTGGTAGAACTTGGGGGTCTTTATAGTCGGGGATTTTCAGGTTCTACGATCCAGCTGTTCATCCAGGGATTCAACAGGTATTGGTAGGTAATACGGGTACAATACCACTTTTCAAATTTCATGGCAGAGCCGGGAATCGAAACCAGGACCTCCAGGGCGGCAGCTTACCATGCTGACCGCTACGCTAGGGAGGCGACATTGTAGTTTTATTGGATGATAAAACCGGTTGCTGGGGCATGGTGGCTCAGCGGTCAAGCTGTTCGTCTCTCACCATCCACGACTGAGCTTCTCTTACTCGGGAGCAGATGACCTCGTAGTTCCGCCCCTTAAAACAACAATAACTAACTAACTTCTCCTACTCGTTCCCCTTCCCCACACACCACACCGCTTTGAGATCCCGCACGCCTTGCCTGGCCCTGCCTGCCATGGACGTGCACTCACGCTCTACAACAGTACAGATGGCGCCATTGTATGCTTCTGTAATGCTCCCAGGGAGCAATGTATACCCTGATTTCCAGCTATATATAAGCAGTAGGAACAAATTACTATATTGATTTGGTGTATTTTAATTACAGAAGGATATTAGTTGGCTCTTATAATAAGATATTCTCTTAAATCATCACTTTTGTTAGGTCGGCAATTTTAGCACTGCTGCAAGCGCGGTAACTTAACCAGTATAATTCGATTTGAAGCGTTCAACTATTCACCAAAAATACTGCCCCCGGTCCCGATCAACTCCGCTATCTCCACATCAAAGAGGTACCCCCTATCTTCTTCCAGCTCCTCGCCACCCTCTATACCTACCTCCTCAAAACCGGATTTTACCCAACGGCATGGCGCGCTGCCAACATGCTTCTCTTCCCCAAACCCAACAAACCACTCTCCGACCCCTCCTCCTATCGTCCCATCTGCCTCACAGCCGTCCTCTCCAAACTGTTCAAAAAAAATCCTAGTCCGCCGCACCTACCTCCATCTCAATCAACATCAGCTACTCCCCCTCTCCCAAAGTGGCTTCCGGCCTGCCCTGTCCACCCATGACCAACTACTCCTCCTCACCACCCTCACAGCCGATAACATGAACCGCATCCGCCCCACTCTCCTCCTCACCTTCGATTTTCAGAGTGCCTTCGACACCGTCTGGCACTCAGCTCTCCTTCTCAAACTCCACTACTACCACCTCCCTCATAATTTCATCCGCCTTATTGGAAACTTAATCAGTCCCCGCACCGCCCGCATTTCTATCAATCGCACCCTCTCACGCTCCTTCTCTCTATCCCAAGGCGTACCCCAAGGGTCAGTACTATCCCCTCTCCTCTACATCCTTTTTGTCGGAGATATCCCCCAACCTCCGGCTCCCCTCCACCTCCTCCAGTTCGCAGACGACACTGCAATACTCGCTCCTTGCCCCTCCGTCTCAGCCATCAACAGACTGGTCCAACCATATCTCGACCGATTCACGGCCTGGTGTGATCGCTGGCATCTCAATCTAAATACGGACAAGACCAAAGCCGTACTTTTCCGTCCCCGTCGCCATGCCAACTCGGCCACCCGCAACCCCAATCTTCTGACCCTACGTATCCACGACCACCGCCTTCACACTTCACCATCGCTACGCTACCTGGGCGTCATCTTTGACGAGCACTTCACCCTTCGTCCACATCTACGCGCACTTACGGCCTCTGCTCAGAAGCGCTCTCGCCTCATCACCAGGCTGATCGGAACCTCTTGGGGGCTGCATGCCTCAACGCTGTTCTACACATACAAGACCCTCATCCGCTCTTACATCACATATGGGCATGTTGTCTGGTCCGGCTGCGCCACCAGCTACTTGCACCCCCTGGTAACCATGGAACGAAGCATCGCCCGCATAGCCCTTCGCTTCCCCCCAATACACCCAAGTGAGGATCTGTACCGTCTAATGCCATTACCCCCCGTTACGACGTACATACACCTTCTTCAACTGCGCTACCTGAAGCGCGCTAGAAGAACGCAGAATCCGATTGTACGACAACTTGAGGCACTCCAGCTACGCAATCCAGTATACTCTAAAGTAGGCCTATTCCACCTCAAGAGCCTCACCCCTGCCCCAGACTAATAGTCCTCTACAAAACAAAAACAAAACAAACAAAAAAAATCACCATCACCTCAACATCAATCCATACATACTCACATCTTACACCAACAGCTTATATTTCTTTTCTTTTCTTTTCTTTTCTTTTCTTTTCTTTTCTTTTCTTTTCTTTTCTTTTCTTTTCTTTTCTTTTCTTTTCTTTTCTTTTCTTTTCTTTTCTTTTCTTTTATATTTCTTTTCCTTCTATTTTAATTCGACTCTTTTCTCTTCTCTCTCTTTTCTACAATAACGCTTCAATTCTCATCTCAACCAACGTCATCCATCACCTCCATCTCAGCAAACAAACTCATCCATTTCTATTATCGCATTCATTACAGAATCATTCAAACAACAATTACCATATCTCATCACCCACACTCCCCTCAACGCACCTTTTTCATCCCATCCCATACCATCTTCAAATACCCTCACATACCGTACACACGATCAACTCCTCGCAAACTCCACTCTTTCTCCACTTACTCCCACCCTCACTTCACATCACCACAAGCACCACCAATTGCTCCCATCTCATATTACATAATCATCCACTTCTAAAAAAAAAAAAAAAAAAAAAACACCTATCGAAGCTCATCACCCACTCTAGCTTCTAACTTCTGGAAACACCAAATTTCAACTCTCTTACATAACCATTAAACTTAAAATCTCAAAATTCAACATCTAACGCCTTCACCTACTATAGTACAATGCATTTAAGAGCAATTTTTCGTCAACACCAAATTTTCGAAACTTCAATCTTAGCCAAGAGGTCAAATCATTTCTCCTTCTCCAACTTACGCAATTCAACACCACCCTTCTCCTATAACTCTCCAACTTCCATTCAATCCCCTCCCCTGGCCCAAGAGATGGTGCGGCCATCTATAGGGGCTCGCCCACCCTCGTTGGGTGGGAATGAAATGACCCTTTTATTATTATTCAACTATTCTATCAAGGTATATTTATTGCAGAACTTGCATACTAATTTTTGGAATAAGAAAAATTAGGAGCCTTGTAGTAATCGCGTAGGCTATGATGTGTAGCATCTGATATAGAAGAAACCTGACGTGAAATTGTTGATACACCGGTATGTTACACTATTATTGGCACATATATTAATCTATTGTAAAAGGGAGTGTTTTACAGATATTGTAGTTTATAATACGGAACTCAGTTTATTAGATGATTTGTAGCTTCCACGGGCACTAGCCTAAATAAAGAATACGATATGGATCAATTAGATTAATAGACGCGACACCGCTCATAACCTTAAATTCCTTATAAACAGGTCCTCTTTATTCACAGACCAACACGTAATTTCATATGGATTCTGTTAAAATGAGTCATATTGACATGATAAATATCGGTTAAAATGATAATCTGGTAGCAAAAATATCTACCCCATCCACGATTCGAACCCAAGATCTTTAGGTTCACAGTCATAAGCACAAACCCCATGGCTATTTCGACTACGCAAATTTTGTGTACAAGATGGTGACTTATTTCCACGTTCCAATAATACTACATTACGGAATTAAGTTTCATTTATATTTTGCTTGTTTCGATAATGTTCCTGCGTGAAATTGAGTTTAAAATGCCTTATGAATAGGCCCTCTTGTGAGTAAAGTGAATGTATTCAGTAATAGTTCATGAAGGCATGCTCAATTCTCGTATAACCACAACGATTATATTATATTGATGACTGCATTACCGTTATGTGGGTTAATATTTGAATAGCCATTGTGCAGAAACATAATACCGGCAATGCCGACTACTTACAATGTTTGAACTTAAGGCACTTTTTTTTGTCGTTTACCCTCCGGGTTGGTGGAATCCACGTTCTCAGCGAGGGAACTCACCACTACCGCCTCTACGGGCAGTGTCCTATAGCTGGGAACATCGAATCGGAAGGGATACAACTGGTGAGGTGGGATTGGAACCTCGCCCAGGCGGCCTCACCTGCAAAGCGAACAGGGGCCTCATGAGGGAAGGTTAGGGATGGTTAGGATGGATAGACAAGGAAGAGGGAAGGAGGGGGCCGTGGCCTTGAAGAAGGTACTGTACCCGTAATCCACGTGGTCTTACCTGTTGCAATCCGATGGAAAAGCTGGATCGTAGATTCTAGAATTTCCCGGCTCAAATGACCTCTGAAAAACCTACCAACTAGGATCAACCAGGGATCAGAATACGTCGATATTAAAGAATGCGGTACGAAGATGCCAGTGGTGTATAAAATTACGATGAAACGAAGCTCAAAAGAACTCGAACAAGGGACTCTAAAATAAAATGAAAATATCTCGGGCGTTAAGTTTAAGCAAACTCAAAAAAAAAACCACCCACTGGTCCTCCTAACGCACTCCCCTTTTCTGATATAAAACACCAGTCGTTCTAAGATTCTTTAAAATTAAATTCAATTTATTGACTGATTAATGATGAATGTCCGTCAATTAGACACAAAGTTAAAGAAAAGCTTCTTTAGATCAAATGATGAAAAATGTAGTTTTAAATAAATCTTACTGTTCATATCATCCGTTGAACAAATAACAAGAAAAATACAATATTACATTATGTACTGATGTTATACCCTTAAAGATTTATACATATTTTACACTTTATATACAAGTTACATCCTCAATTAGGATTTTGTTCAAAACGCTGCCTATCTTCATTTAATTTTACAAGTATGTTTCATGGTTATCATTTCCTTAATTCGTTGTATTCAACAATCAATTAAGATAATCGAATAGTGTTACAAGTTGTGAAAATAGTTTATTAACTATTTATATGCTTCAAAGAATGCAGTATATTTTTACTAAAATTACTGAAATATCACATGTATTATGTTGCATGAATTAGTTAAAGTTGTTCAAGAAGTAGCTGTGTTACTTGAATATGGGTGTCATGATATAGACAATTTATCTCCGGCAAATCCTACTAGGCGAGAATAAAACGTAGGGCAACTTGAATAAAACAAGCATATAAGAAAAACATTCGTGATTCCAATTCACGATAACTACAACATCATATCCAAAAAGGTGATAGCTCAAAAGCTAATTTCACTCTTACTAAAACGCAATAACTACGTTAACGTCTTCTCAAAAGACTACAAGTACAATATCCAGCATTAATATTGACCATCCAATGATGTCAAATATTCGCTGCACTAACACAATAAATCGTATGCACAAAATTGCAATACCTCAATTCAGCTTTCCAAAGCTGTCAAGAATTAAACCCAAACGTTATTAAACTTAAAACCTTTCAGAAATTGCTCTGAAAATATCATTACCCATCATAGACGAATATAGAAATGCCACAGATTACTTCCTTTCTAACTTCATTAAACAAGAAGCAACAATTTGTTAGATAGATTGTATTATCCATTTCCACAATAATCGTCTTTAAAGTCTACGAAAAATTCTGTTATAATAGTGTGAGTAGTTAAATTTAATTCACAATTCCAATATATTTATATATATATTTCCATAATGACTTATATGTGAGAGAAAAATTGTAAATAGACACTATAAAAAAATTCGCTTCAGTTTCGCCTATCCAAACTCGAAAAATGGCTCAACTACTCAGAAGAAAACACGTGAGACTTACATCATGGAAAGGAGTCTATTATCATATCAATAGATACACGCAAACCATTAAATCAAACGATGATCTATCCAAGAGTCTTCCCAAAAACGAATTGAAATAACACCAGCAAAACTGAATGAACAAAAATATTACATTTAAAGAAAAATCTTTAATCAAAAAATATATATGAAAGTAGGCTGCAAATGCCTTGGCAATCAATTCACAATTGTTTTCGCTGGACGATTTCCATAAATCCATAACCATGGAAAATAACGATGAGAATGCACTATCATTTCTAAAAGAAAGAATTTCTACTAGAATGTCATAAGTCCCAACGAATAGTATCACTGAAATATTTTTGGAATAGTTCAAGTGCACGAGTGTGTGGCCATCTTCTTCCTAATTGCTATTCTTATACAAAGATATCGTCGTCTTGGTCCTAATTATGCTGCAGATATCTTCCCAACAAAATTGAATGCTAGGTTTTATTTCCAAAATTTTCAAAATAAAGCAACAAAGTAATGCTCTAAATAGCATCACGTTTACAGTTAACTACACAAAAAATTACACTCTCCGACAGAAATGATAAAGAAGAACCAGATCTAGTCTTCGAATGAAAATCATACTAATTAATAAAATATTGGTGAAAAGTATCGAACTAAAGGTGACAAGTTCTACTGTCTACAAGAGAAGAAAAGTTTTCCAGCTACCTTGGGCGAAGTTCTGGTTGAAATTGAAGAAAATATAGGAATATACATTCCTGTCAGGAATTGAACCATCATCCCTGAGTAGTTCATGGCTGGATCTGCAAGTCGCCGAACCAACTTCCTCCTAACCCGAAAACTACTGTCCACGAAACGGAGTTCCTGCATATTGCTTGCACAAGGCTCCCTCGACGTTATCAGTAAAGTAGTTTCCTTTCTTTGGAGTTGTTTCTTCATTCTTGGCTACTTTAAAATCACTGGCTCAGAACTAACGTTCCCAACATTTTCTTTCTCTTCATTGTAGAGTTCAAAAGGATGTCACTCCAAATGATCAACTCTGCTACTGCATTACATTCCTGAACGATATGTTTAGCACATCATTACTCCAATAGCTTGTTTCTCACAAGAAAATCCAGTCATAATGTTGTTGATAATAATGCTTTCCTGCATTCCAAACCAATACGTAGCAGATTTCCTCATCGAAGTCTGTATTAACAAGTCCATGTGTTGGCTAAGCTCACTCGTTCGAACCGCGCTGCGAGTAGAAAACACTCGTATTACCGCGTGATACACGGAACTTTCTTATACGAACGATAACATGTTCACTGCATAAGTTGCTCTACTCAAGTGTCTCTCGTTTCAAAACTGCTCATTCCCGTCACAGCTGGGAGTCTACCCAAGATGCATCACACCTGTATCGAGGTGGACAATCGAACCCAATCGATTATCATTTCATATATCCCTCAACTAGTTGCAATGGCAAGTCCGTGAGCATGTCCTGTGCACGTGATCAAGAGCGTGGCGGGGTAGTCTATCCATCTCCTTAGTGCATAAGAAGCAAACTGTACCTCAAAGTCTACAGTTAAAATAATGTCAAGCAATAACTTCCAAATACGTCTCGCTGTCATATCAGGGTTCAAATAAATAGCAAAATACTGTCTCAGTACCATCCCGGCATTTGCCCGAAGACAAATTGGGAAACCACGGAAAACCACTTCGAGGATGGCTGAGGGGGAATCGAACCCCCTCTACTCATTTGGGCCAACCGAGGCTGAGTAGACCCCGTTCCAGTCCTCGTACTGCACCATTATTCATAAAAGGGCTTAAGTACAGACATGGTTACAGTATTTTGGGAACACCCTGTAACTTCCTAACTTGCCTCTGAAGTCGATCATAACAGCTGGTCTGCAGCAAGGAAAAGCCATGCTATCATGAAAGAGATCGGCAGAGCTAGTGTTTCCGACGAGAAATCCGAAGCTCATCGATAATAACCATGTTGACTGTGTCTAACACCATATCGATCGATTCACCTGAGAGTGATTAATACAAATTAATGCATATTTAGCGCTTTATGTAAGCAGATACATGTGTCTATATGTATATTTCCATGGCAGAAAGCTATTATTAAGAAAGCCATTATTAAGAAAGTATGAAGAACAGAAGATGATATGTTAACTCACTGCTGATCACGTTTCGACTGCGATATATTTCGTATCGAGTCATGACGTGTGTGTGGTGGTGGGGGAAGCAGATGTGAGACTCAGGCGACCTCGTGCAGAGCTCAATGTATATAGAACTTGACAGCGCAGAGGGTTGAGCTGGAAATCAGTGAAAGTAAAATCGCCAGCTAACGGGAGTTGTAAAAACGTGTGACCGTGCTGAAGTGTATTCTAGTTCGTTGAGCATTCTACGTGAAGTAGAAACGTGTTTAATAGGGCTCAGACATGGTCTTAAACATGTAATAATTTACCTCTGTGACTGTGTGTCTACAGCAACTAACGGGCCATGCGGATGGATACTTTTATAATCACGACAGCGAGCTCAGCCGTGATGTGTCACGAAACTCTGCATATAAACCGTCGTGGAAATGCAGCCTAGATTTGATTCACTCTTCACTGTGATTATACTTTTTGAAAAGAGTACATTCTCAAGCAAGGTGTCAAGGGGAAGGGACAATATGAAGCTTATATCCACTACGATGGTAGGCTAAATTGATTTAAGAATACTGCATTAGCAGGGTACAGCGGGGACTTGTCGAAGGCAACTTTCTTTTAGCATGAAGTGTGCACGCGACTCTCGTGTCAAGAGGGGCCGCGTCGACCCTCGTGAACTTGTTCATACGCGCGTTCTCACATTGGAACTTGTTAGTGACGGTTCGAGTTCACTTTCGCGTCGTGACGAGTTGATAAACTGTGTGCGGTCCTTCCGTTGGTGTTCGAATATGTATGGGAAGATATCGCCAGGATATGTTGGAACTATTTCGAACGACCGGGTGTTGCTCGAGCCTGGGAGGACTTTGGTTCGTTCTATGGAAACCCAGTTGAAGTCCAGCATATTTTCTGTTGGTCCGGAGCTGATTATGGCCAACGATATCCTTTTTTCCTCATCTAGATTCGCCAAAGGTACTGATCATTTCAACTTGTTACAGTAGTGTAGCGTGGACATTTAGAAATACCACTTTGCCATATTTGATTTTGTAGTTTAAATGGTTCAGTAGAAAGTGCAGGTTCGATGTTCATTTCGAAACTGACCTTCTATGATGCCAGGATTATGACTCATAAAAATGAGTGCCTCCTTTGTGTAATTTTGATGAATAAATTAATAATTTCAGTAGTATTTTACAGTATTTAAAATGATATGCTCATTCTTATTTGTCGAGAAGCAAATGTAGGAAGAAGATTTACAGTTTTTCTTGTGTAAGAACATTTTTAGTAACGCAACTTTCTTTTGAGAACGTTGGTTGAGTTTTCATATTCTAGTGCATTGTTCTTTAAGCACTTTCGCTTGGATTATCGTATTCTTTAGAGGGGAATTTTCCTTTTCGTATTTTGATTAAGATATTAGAAGTTTTCGGACCCAGTTATTCTAAATGTGACTTCGAGTCCTTGGACTATATTTTCTTCAGTTTTTTTTAATAACAGATTTAACTTGTGTTTTCTGAGCGTGATTTTCGAAATGGATTGCCTAATGGGTCATTAGTCGCTTAGCCTTTGTTGCTAACCTAGATCCATGCTGTAGGTCTAATCCATCGACATTTTCGCGTTCGGGAAATTCAGGGAGGATCTTATTTTGAGATTGAATTTATATTTTTATAGACCTCTTTACAACCTCAGTTTGTGTGGTTGGGCAGCGTTATATACAGTTTATATATATATATATATTTTTGAAGTTAACACTGGATTAAATTGATATCATTGCCTTTAGTGCAATAGTTTTTTCTATTAAGAGGGTATTTGAACGACATCCAAATTTGCGAGGATAATCCCAGGGACAACTTACTATAAGTCATACGTTTAAGAATTATGGATCTTGTAATAAATCAATGTAAGGCAAGTTTTTAAAGTTAGGTGGAATATTTCTGAAATCCACTGGGCTTTGTTGGCAATCTGTTACGGGATCATATTTTTCGAGTTCAGGATTTTTACCATAAACAGCTGATTTGCATAATTGTGGATTTATAACAGTAAGGCTCCTATTATAGGTGCATATTGGTCTTTAGAGAGGCATATATTATGAGTAATGTCTTTGTGTTTAAATATATTGATGCAATGCTTTGTAAAGCATATTTTTCTTGTTGAGGATTGAGCTAGGTGTGCCAATCAGGATTAGATTTATTAGGGTTTTAACCCAGAGAGGTGTTGTTTTAACCTAGAATGGTTAATAATTGGTCATTGTTAACTTTATCGCTGTTATCGTGAAAATGCCTGTGTGAAGATTAATATTTTTCCGAGCAGTATTGTTGGGAATCTTGAGTGGATATTCGGTTAAATATTTCCAGTAAAACTAATATAACAATTTTGTCATAAGATGTATGTTTAAAAAGGAAACCGATAACTATTTAAGACTGACTTTACAATTAATTTTTGCTTAGCTTAACTGTTCGGCAGAATTTCCCAAAAACAAGAATTGAAATAATATTAAACAGAAAGGAATGTCGTGACTTCAAGTCAGTAGGAAGGGAATAATTGAAATTATTCTGGAATTTTGTGTAAATTATATTCTGTAAATAGGTCATATGAATTTCTTCATTCAATAACAAGAACATATAAAGTTACTGAAGATGTCGTGTAGGATTAGTAATTATAACCAGGATATTTTTGTATAAGATGTTATTTCCGTTAAGGAACCGAAATTAATTTAATGTATTCAAGTCTTATAATATTTCTCTTTTTGTAAATGCTTACCCTATGGGATTGATCATCATTATTATTAATATGCCTTATATTTTAATCAGCTAAAAGTTAGTTGTGATAATGGATAATATATATTTTTTTTTCTGGAAGATAATCCAATATAATCAATGAGATTGTTTTTTTTTTTTTTTGATTGGTCGTGGTATCGACGAAATTGATATTCTTCTGTCTTGTTTATTCTTACAATAAATCACTTTACTACTTGGTTTTAATTATTGCGTGATGCTTTATAGAGGTGATGGAAGGGTGTATTAAGGGGGCCATCGCTAGGTATTTTAGTGTTTACCACACCTTTGAGATTCTTTCTTCCTTTTGAAGAATTCTCGTGTTTTGAGCTAGTCTTTTCTTTTTCTGAGCCTTGGTCAGTCTTAATACATCCTGTTAGGTATTCGAGTGGCCCTATTATCCCTGTGTCTGTTGGTAGAACTTGGGGGGTCTTTAGAGCCGGGGCATTTTCAGGTTCTACGATCCAGCTGCTATCCAGGGATTCAACAGGTATTGGTAGGTAAATGGGTACATTAGGTGGCGCCCAGCTCAGGGGCTTCGAAAAACTGGAATACCAGAGCGAATACCAGGGAGTTGAATGCCATAATTCTGCCAAAATTGAAACTGAAAGTACAAAGTGGAAATTAGTTTTATGATCATGTAACACAGATCGCGAATTGGAACACCGTGTTTCTTGTGTGACTATGAATCAATGCGATAAAATAATGGTGAACCAATATTTTGGCACGAACTATTGGAATTCCTATGGAACAAAGCAATTACGAGGATACTCGAGCTACTTGACCCACAAGTGGTATTGCAACCATTATTAATTTTTATTTTATTTTATGTATTGGAGTGGTGCCACACGCTTTGTTAATAATTTGTTCTACTTATTTCCGGCTGATGATCATTGCTGACATCATTAAAAATAGAAGTATTTGTAGTAAATTTAAAATTTAAGTAATGGTAGAATCACAGACCTTCACCGATATAAACCAACACGCACTTGTATATGGTCGATCCCAAATGAAATGGGGCACTTTGTGTTTAGACATAAGTTTATTTTAAGGTAACGCCAGACAATAAGAATGAGCATATATGGTAAATGGTGGTTGTTTGAAGATGTTCTCGCTGTGCTTTGTTGGTGTGGTATTCTTATTTCTTGTGAAGTGTAGTGAAGCATGTCTGAAGGTAATATGGTGACTGTTGGTGACGTTAAGAAGATGTTTGAAATTCTTCAACATAAAATGGACAATTTGAATCAGGACATTGAAAATATTAAGGTCCAAACTAGATCTGCATTAGACCATATGTCTGAAACTGTGCAGGGTGCAGTTGCTGAAGGTATCAGGGGGGAAATTGATACTATGCAATCCTCATTGAAGGCTATCAATGACAGTTCTAAAAGGGTAGAAAGGAAGGTTACCAGTGTAGAATCTAATATCGAAGATATCCAGGATGATAATAGAAAAACTCAACTAGATATGAGTACACTACGGGCTAATGTTGGATTGGTACAGGTTGCCCAAGAAAGAATCCAAACTAGTCAAACATCAATCCAAACAGATCTTAACAATATGCAAACTAGTCAAACATCAATCCAAACAGATCTTAACAATATTCAGACTAGTCAAAGGGGAATTGAGGAAACTGTAAAGGATGTAAACTCTAATGTAAGGATTATGCAATCCCAAATCAATGATTTAAGAACAGATGTGGGATTAATAGAATCCAGTCAAAATAAAATGGAGCTAGAGGTCCGAAAAATCGAATCTAGTCAAAATCAGACGGAGGTTAAGTTAATGGAGCTAGAAAAATCTAATAAAGAATTTCAAGTTGAGATTAGACTGGACTTTGAAAAGAGTGTGAAGCTCAGTAAAAAAAATTTAGAAACACTTCAGCTGCAGTTTTCCCATGACACTAATCAGACCCAGAATAGCCTGGAACAGTTGAAATGTGAAATGGGGACACTCCGAGCTCAAGTCACTGATCATACGAAACTTCTCAGGGATGATTTTGACATCGATTTGAAAGGGATCATAAGTGATAATATTGTAACATTTCGTCAAGATATTATGAAAATTAATGAGGAATGTTTTAAAGTTGAGAAATCTAAGTTAGAATCTAAACTTGCCACTGGTCTTGCAACTAATAGCAAAGACATAATAAATGTTAGGGAAGATCTAAGCAAAAGAATGGATGGAATTCAAAATACTCAGGTTAATAACATATCCGATTTAGAGAAGCGTATTAACAATGTTGAAACTAAAGTCGACCAAAGTAAGATAGAGTTAAATGAGGTCAGGGAGAAGAAAACTTCCGAGATTAATGAAATTAGAAAGGGTCTCGAGCAAATTAATCTAGAGGGGCATATCAATTTAGATACTCTAAAAGATCAATTGCGATCACTTTTACAGTCCGATTTTCGAGTTCTAGTTGAACAACCTGAAGTGATAGTACCTGATGGTAGGGAAAGGATGATACAGGAATCTTCCAACAACGAACCCAACGTTCGGCTCAGTCAAATGGAACATTCGAGTCCCATTCGAACAAGCAGGGAAACTTTTAGTTCTCCGAACCCCAACGTAGGCGTGGGTGATTATACTTCGAAATCATCGGAAAGGACACCGAATGTAACCATAATACGAAATTTTGATGACAAACCTAGGAAGTTTAGCAATTTGGATGGAATGACACCAATCGAATTTGTCAGGACATTAAGAGATTACTTTTTGGAGTCACATGTGCCACGTGAGCGTGAGCTACGTATGGTGGAAAGGTTTCTCACCGATGCTCCGTTACAATGGTTCAGGGCTTTTCGTTACACATTTGACAACTTTGAGCAGTTTTCGGAAGCCTTCATACAAAGATTTTGGTCGATCGAGGTCCAACAGAATGTGAGATCAGAAGTCTATTCACGCAAGTACTCCAGTACAGGACCAACCAGCTACGCTGAATACTTTGCGTGTCAGTTAGCAAAACTCCGTTTTCTTCAGCCGCCGTTAACACAGGAAGAACTCCTTGAAGCTATCTCACGTCAATTGCCTGCGGAAGTAAGGAAATCAATTATTTCTTCCGGAGTATCGTCTTTAACGTCGTTAGATGACCTGTTACGTCGATTAGATCACATGAGTATGATGACGCAACCTACTATAGTCAAAAATGCCAGGCAGGAATCGAAAGTTGTAAACGCGGTAATGATGAACCGTACACAGCAGACGGATCGTTTCGAACAAAGAAGAGATGATAGAATAGGTCCTATTAGAAATACCCATCAGGAAGAGAGGAGATGGGAAAACCAACGTAGGGACGCCCAGGAGAGGCCTTGGCAACGTCGCTACGAGGAGAGAAATTTTTATCGAAGAGATAATGATCGAGACCGGAATGATCATCGAGAAACGCCTTATGATAGGAATTACAGATATGATCAAAATAATCGAGATAACAGATACAATAGGAATGATAGAGATACCCGAGACAATAGAGATAACAGATATAATAGGAATGATAGAGATACCCGAGACAATAGAGATAACAGACAAAATCAAGGGTACTCGAGATACAACAATTATCGAACGGAGGCGTCCGATAAAAAAGTGCAACAGGAGAGGCTCAAGAGAGGGCGAGATAAGTCCACGGAGGTTGGACGAAGAAAATCGAAGGAAAGAAAGGATGAAAATCTAGATAAGTCACAACCCAGTACTAGCAGAGAAGGTCGGAGTTCAGAAAGAGCTCCGGATCGAGAAAAAAAAACGCCAATTTCCGGGCGAAATTAATAACTGACGTTGCCACGCATTCCTCTGATATCACGATTTTTGAAATATTTGAAGCTACTGACGAAGACCTTCTATTTGAACCAGAAACGAAACCGAGAGGAAGGATAGTTGAACTTCCCGTTATTGATATACTAATTGGTCTACAACATTGTAAAGCCTTGATGGACACAGGTGCTATGATCTCAATAGTTGACGAGGACTGTTTTGAAAGATTGAAACCAGAAAATCAATTTACCATTCTTCCAGCATCTCCAACAAAAATTCGTGGGATATTTAAGGATAAAACTATGAAATGCAAAGTGCAGATTCTAATGAAATTCTGGATCAATGAGAGAAGTTATGAACATATTTTTATAGTCGTTAAGAATATTAATTTTGACGTCATACTAGGCATCGATTATATTACTCAAGCTAGAGCAATCATCGACATGGACAAAGGAATAATAAGATTCAAGGAAAAAAGTACAGAGGATGTAGTGATGGAGGAAATGGATGGAAACGAAATTAATAAGAGATATCCCTAGAATGGAAATCCTAGATCACGTGTTATGGCAGAAATTAGCAAGTTCGCGAGAATTTACTGTCCTGAGGATCATGCGAGCTGGGTGAAGTTCATCCCACTCATGGAAAGATGCATGAATTCCACATTCCATGAGAGCTTATCAGATATACCTATGGTTGTTCACCATAATAAGAGGCCAGAAAGAGCCTGGACAGAGATCGTGAGATTTCTACCTAAGGACAGGGAGCCTACAGTCCAAGAAAGAATTAATTCAGCTAGAGAAAGCTTGATGGATGCAGCCGAGAAGCGGCATAAACGAATCAGAAATAAAAGATATCGGCCACCGATGAGAGTAGGCGAGATGATTCTCGTCAAGAAACCGACGAAAGCAGATGTGGCTAAGAAGCAATTCACCAAGTTTTCCTATGTCTTCCACGGACCCTATAAGATTGCTAGGTCGTTCGGAAATAATTGTTATGAAGTAGTAAGCCTAAATGAAAGAGAAATGATAGGTCGTTTCAATGCAAAGAACCTGAAAAGATATGTGAAGAAGATAGACTGAGTGTTGACTGAATAATGCTACATATGCTGAGATTACCTGGAATGGTGTAAATAAAAGTTGAGGAGACTTTTATTTAAGGTATCAAAGGGAAAATGCACCATTATTCATAAAAGGGCTTAAGTACAGACATGGTTACAGTATTTTGGGAACACCCTGTAACTTCCTAACTTGCCTCTGAAGTCGATCATAACAGCTGGTCTGCAGCAAGGAAAAGCCATGCTATCATGAAAGAGATCGGCAGAGCTCGTGTTTCCGACGAGAAATCCGAAGCTCATCGATAATAACCATGTTGACTGTGTCTAACACCATATCGATCGATTCACCTGAGAGTGATTAATACAAATTAATGCATATTTAGCGCTTTATGTAAGCAGATACATGTGTCTATATGTATATTTCCATGGCAGAAAGCTATTATTAAGAAAGCCATTATTAAGAAAGTATGAAGAACAGAAGATGATATGTTAACTCACTGCTGATCACGTTTCGACTGCGATATATTTCGTATCGAGTCATGACGTGTGTGTGGTGGTGGGGGAAGCAGATGTGAGACTCAGGCGACCTCGTGCAGAGCTCAATGTATATAGAACTTGACAGCGCAGAGGGTTGAGCTGGAAATCAGTGAAAGTAAAATCGCCAGCTAACGGGAGTTGTAAAAACGTGTGACCGTGCTGAAGTGTATTCTAGTTCGTTGAGCATTCTACGTGAAGTAGAAACGTGTTTAATAGGGCTCAGACATGGTCTTAAACATGTAATAATTTACCTCTGTGACTGTGTGTCTACAGCAACTAACGGGCCATGCGGATGGATACTTTTATAATCACGACAGCGAGCTCAGCCGTGATGTGTCACGAAACTCTGCATATAAACCGTCGTGGAAATGCAGCCTAGATTTGATTCACTCTTCACTGTGATTATACTTTTTGAAAAGAGTACATTCTCAAGCAAGGTGTCAAGGGGAAGGGACAATATGAAGCTTATATCCACTACGATGGTAGGCTAAATTGATTTAAGAATACTGCATTAGCAGGGTACAGCGGGGACTTGTCGAAGGCAACTTTCTTTTAGCATGAAGTGTGCACGCGACTCTCGTGTCAAGAGGGGCCGCGTCGACCCTCGTGAACTTGTTCATACGCGCGTTCTCACATTGGAACTTGTTAGTGACGGTTCGAGTTCACTTTCGCGTCGTGACGAGTTGATAAACTGTGTGCGGTCCTTCCGTTGGTGTTCGAATATGTATGGGAAGATATCGCCAGGATATGTTGGAACTATTTCGAACGACCGGGTGTTGCTCGAGCCTGGGAGGACTTTGGTTCGTTCTATGGAAACCCAGTTGAAGTCCAGCATATTTTCTGTTGGTCCGGAGCTGATTATGGCCAACGATATCCTTTTTTCCTCATCTAGATTCGCCAAAGGTACTGATCACTTCAACTTGTTACAGTAGTGTAGCGTGGACATTTAGAAATACCACTTTGCCATATTTGATTTTGTAGTTTAAATGGTTCAGTAGAAAGTGCAGGTTCGATGTTCATTTCGAAACTGACCTTCTATGATGCCAGGATTATGACTCATAAAAATGAGTGCCTCCTTTGTGTAATTTTGATGAATAAATTAATAATTTCAGTAGTATTTTACAGTATTTAAAATGATATGCTCATTCTTATTTGTCGAGAAGCAAATGTAGGAAGAAGATTTACAGTTTTTCTTGTGTAAGAACATTTTTAGTAACGCAACTTTCTTTTGAGAACGTTGGTTGAGTTTTCATATTCTAGTGCATTGTTCTTTAAGCACTTTCGCTTGGATTATCGTATTCTTTAGAGGGGAATTTTCCTTTTCGTATTTTGATTAAGATATTAGAAGTTTTCGGACCCAGTTATTCTAAATGTGACTTCGAGTCCTTGGACTATATTTTCTTCAGTTTTTTTTTAATAACAGATTTAACTTGTGTTTTCTGAGCGTGATTTTCGAAATGGATTGCCTAATGGGTCATTAGTCGCTTAGCCTTTGTTGCTAACCTAGATCCATGCTGTAGGTCTAATCCATCGACATTTTCGCGTTCGGGAAATTCAGGGAGGATCTTATTTTGAGATTGAATTTATATTTTTATAGACCTCTTTACAACCTCAGTTTGTGTGGTTGGGCAGCGTTATATACAGTTTATATATATTTTTTTTTTTGAAGTTAACACTGGATTAAATTGATATCATTGCCTTTAGTGCAATAGTTTTTTCTATTAAGAGGGTATTTGAACGACATCCAAATTTGCGAGGATAATCCCAGGGACAACTTACTATAAGTCATACGTTTAAGAATTATGGATCTTGTAATAAATCAATGTAAGGCAAGTTTTTAAAGTTAGGTGGAATATTTCTGAAATCCACTGGGCTTTGTTGGCAATCTGTTACGGGATCATATTTTTCGAGTTCAGGATTTTTACCATAAACAGCTGATTTGCATAATTGTGGATTTATAACAGTAAGGCTCCTATTATAGGTGCATATTGGTCTTTAGAGAGGCATATATTATGAGTAATGTCTTTGTGTTTAAATATATTGATGCAATGCTTTGTAAAGCATATTTTTCTTGTTGAGGATTGAGCTAGGTGTGCCAATCAGGATTAGATTTATTAGGGTTTTAACCCAGAGAGGTGTTGTTTTAACCTAGAATGGTTAATAATTGGTCATTGTTAACTTTATCGCTGTTATCGTGAAAATGCCTGTGTGAAGATTAATATTTTTCCGAGCAGTATTGTTGGGAATCTTGAGTGGATATTCGGTTAAATATTTCCAGTAAAACTAATATAACAATTTTGTCATAAGATGTATGTTTAAAAAGGAAACCGATAACTATTTAAGACTGACTTTACAATTAATTTTTGCTTAGCTTAACTGTTCGGCAGAATTTCCCAAAAACAAGAATTGAAATAATATTAAACAGAAAGGAATGTCGTGACTTCAAGTCAGTAGGAAGGGAATAATTGAAATTATTCTGGAATTTTGTGTAAATTATATTCTGTAAATAGGCCATATGAATTTCTTCATTCAATAACAAGAACATATAAAGTTACTGAAGATGTCGTGTAGGATTAGTAATTATAACCAGGATATTTTTGTATAAGATGTTATTTCCGTTAAGGAACCGAAATTAATTTAATGTATTCAAGTCTTATAATATTTCTCTTTTTGTAAATGCTTACCCTATGGGATTGATCATCATTATTATTAATATGCCTTATATTTTAATCAGCTAAAAGTTAGTTGTGATAATGGATAATATATATATTTTTTTTCTGGAAGATAATCCAATATAATCAATGAGATTGTTTTTTTTTTTTTTCGATTGGTCGTGGTATCGACGAAATTGATATTCTTCTGTCTTGTTTATTCTTACAATAAATCACTTTACTACTTGGTTTTAATTATTGCGTGATGCTTTATAGAGGTGATGGAAGGGTGTATTAAGGGGGCCATCGCTAGGTATTTTAGTGTTTACCACACCTTTGAGATTCTTTCTTCCTTTTGAAGAATTCTCGTGTTTTGAGCTAGTCTTTTCTTTTTCTGAGCCTTGGTCAGTCTTAATACATCCTGTTAGGTATTCGAGTGGCCCTATTATCCCTGTGTCTGTTGGTAGAACTTGGGGGGTCTTTAGAGCCGGGGCATTTTCAGGTTCTACGATCCAGCTGCTATCCAGGGATTCAACAGGTATTGGTAGGTAAAAGGGTACAGTACCACTTTTCAAATTTCGTGGCAGAGCAGGGAATCGAACCCAGGACCTCCGGAGCGGCAGCTAACCATGCTGACCGCTACGCTATGGAGGCGACTTAAGGCATTTTACCATTTAAATACTGATACGAAGACTCCGAACATGTACCATGTCATTTGTTTCAATCACTTGATACCAGAGTTCGCATGAGCGTTTTCCGTTCAGTATGTTATATACATTCCACTTGGCCGAGAGTACATCATGGTATCAATTTCCGACACCGCGCGCTCATTGTTTCTTGTACCGCTGCACAGTGGGTCAAAATCGAAATCTAGGGGGTCAAAATTATTTTTACGTTTTAATCATGAATTTAGAGTAAGAATCGAATATAATTTGTTAACTTCATAATAAACATGAGTTATGACCATTTTAAGCTACGTCTACACATGCAAGAAATTTTCTATGACTAGGAGTTGGAAAGAGCATTCAGTTATCTCTTCAGAACCATTTTCTACCCCTAATTTACTTTTAACAAAGTCTCAAAGGTCCACTTTTGACATAATCGTCGAACCCAGTGCTTCAAACAGTTGTAGACGTGCGAGAAATGGTTGCGCGGCATCTTCTAAAACGTAAAATAACAAAGTAAGTTGCAAAAAGATGCAAAAATTAGTATACCAGGCGTAAACTACAAGTCTTTGACTACATTTTAACATTAATCAGAAAGTGACGCAGAGTGATGCGACATACTAACAATAAGTTCCGTGAAGAACTATACAGCCTACTTTTCATGCCAATGATTATTCTACAGTATATGAACCTATCTAGAATAATGACGAAATTAAGTTGGTAATATCGAAATATCCAATTAGTTCAAAATATACCTGGTATAATGTAGCCTAATAGAGCACTACAGTTGGCAGCCCTGGTGACTGAATATATTCTTAGTTCCACCTCTTAAGGTACAGAATACAATATTTGGTTGAAGTCCAATGGACGTTACATGCAGTTAGACACTGGATCTATCAGCACGCGTAAAAGCATGTTGCCAACAATACCATGCGTGTGCTGGTCAGAAATAATCTGAATTATTATGATATCTTGTTGTGCCAATTTTGGATGAAATCCATTTGTTAGTATAGAAGTTACATGTATTTTAAAATTGGAAATATCAGCAGGCATAGAATCATGTTGGCAGCACCGCCTTGTATTAATTACTCCAAATTAATCTAGAATGTCAGGTGCTATACGTGTGCAAAGTATAGAGCTGTTGGCTTGCATACTTACTGATATATTGATATTAGGGTAAAAAGAATATAGACAGCATTTATTAACAGTTGGCAGCCCTGATTGCTCTTAACAATACTTACAGTCATATCTGTTATGGTACACATTGCACATACGAAATTTGGTTGAAATCCAACTGATAGTATAGAAGTTACATGTATTTAAAAATTAGTACTATCAGCAGGCTTATAATCATGTTGGTAGAACTGACGTATATAAGTTACTCCAAATTAATCTAAAATGTCAGAATATACGTGTGCATAGTTTAAAGTTGTTGGCTTGCGTACTTTCTGATATATTGGTATTTGGATTTAAAAAAATAGAGAGAGCAATTATAAACAGTTGGCAGCCCTGGTGGCTCTTAAGAATACGCTCAGTCATATCTGTTTATGTACAGATATTACATACAAAATTTGGTTGAAATCCAGTTGATAGTGTAGAGGTTATACGCATTTAAACATTGGACCTATCAGAAGGCTTAAAATTATTTTTGCAACACTGTCATGGTTGGCCTCCTGGAAATTAAACTAAAATAGTATTATCTAAATGTGTGCCAATTTTGGAATAGCTCCCATGCATACCTTGCAAGATATCCAACATCGAGCTCAAATTTCTAGTGCGTTTTTTCAGCAGTTGGTAGCACTGACATCATTTTCGAATATGGACGTGAGCTATTCCGGTGCACATCTTTACTCATACTAAATTTGGTTTTGATTGCTGCAGCCATTAAGGAGTTGATAGGGGACACACACACACACTCAGCCAGACAGACAGACAGACAGACAGACAGACACACATTTTCCCGGATCGATCTCATAAGACTACTTTTTCCTCATTTTTGCAAAATGTGAAAAGTAGGCTAAAAATCTAAGTGAATATAATTTTTAAAATAATAATTAAATATTATATAATGCAAATATAGCTAAAATTACGTAAGAATTACGCCCATTTATAACTGAAACACGTTACGAGGATCATACCTTTAGCTGTATGTTCGATCTTAAAGCATCACACTAACCTCAAAGACAACCAAACCACAGCCACTTACATTCACCTCCAATTCAGGCTGGTCGAACAGTGGTGACAGATTTACACTAAGATGCGTTGATATCCCAGAATAGTGAGCGGCAATTATATGAGAATGCTGTAGAAGTAATAAATTTTGATTTTTTAATTATGAAAATAAATCATTTTGTCCTCCTAGATTTCGATTTTGACCCACTGTGCGCTACCAGCTGGGTCTTACCACTGCCCGCTGGATCGATCGATCGATCGAGCGGGCAGTGCATACTTCCGTTTTCCACCACTGCCCGCTAGTACACTTCCGTTCGATCGATCGAGCGGGCAGTGCATACTTCCGTTTTCCACCACTGCCAGCTAGTACACTACCGTTCGATTGATCGAGCGGGCAGTGCATATTTCCGTTTTCCACCACTGTCAGCTAGTACACTTCCGTTTGATCGATCGAGCGGGCAGTGCATACTTCCGTTCGATCCACCACTGCCAGCTCAATCGTTCCGATCCACTTCCGTCCCTAATTTTCAAAATCACTCCCACAAAACTATCCAGCAACCGAGCGGAAAGATGTTACACATCAAAAAAAAACTACAATAGCAGTAATTGTAGTTGTTATAGTGATGGGCTGTGAGTGGACTCGCGAAGAATCGAGGCCGAGGACGCTGTCAGCGGTATCTGTGAGCCATGTATGGAAACAACACGATGTATAGTAATGTCGGTACGCCTGGCCAAGGCCAGGTATTGTTATTAGTTTCCCATCAATGCACAGTGATACAATAGAATATTCAAAATTGAAAACCGGCAAGAAGTGGACTGATGAAAGAAAAGAGACAGTCAGTCTGAAAGACTGGACTTTATATCATTTTAAATGCTGAAAAATGCTAGAAAGGCTGAAAATTCCTATAAAGGCAGGAGGCTTCTCGCTTCGCTCGAAGCCAAAGACTCTTGACTATGACGTCACACACCTCAGTGCATTCTCGGTTTATGTCGTGACGTTGCCTTAACGTTCGACTAGATCATTTAAAATTATTACAAAAAAAACGAACGGATTACACTGAAGAGAGATTTCCTTCTATGTGATAATTTGCTAAGCATTGGTATATAAGGGTGTTGGTAACGCTTGCATAATTACCACCATCTTTGGTTGAATGTTAAAATTTGCCGACTCCTAACAGGCACGCCGGGGTTCGGCTCCCGGCGGGGAGCTTTTTGATGTGTAACATCTTTCCACTCGGTTGCTGGATATTTTTGTGGGAGTGATTTTGAAAAATGGGACGGAAGTGGATCAGACGGAAGTGTGTAAGACGCACTGCCAGCTAGATCGTATAGCAGCCAGGAGGGATGCGATCCGATCCAGCTGGCAGTGGTACCATGTGGAATGTATATAACGAGAGTGATGTAGCAGCAGAGTATCAAGACGGCAGTGCGAGAGTAGAAATATCAAGTAGGCAGTGAAAAAAAAGAGAGTCTTGAAATTGTTATGTATTATTAGAGTGTAAATAAAAAAAGATTTTTGTGTGTTGATGAATGTCAAGAATAGTAAAAACGGTAAGATATAATGGAGCATAAAAAATACTGCCATATTATCACCGGCACGTGAAAATGAGTACCTGTCTTGTACTCCAAATGTCTGTGGTGTTAATGGCTGCGTCCCAGGTTCGAATACTAATCCCGGCAATTATTTTTGCTACCGGATTATCGATTTAAACGATATATATCAAAACATTATGCGTCATTTTAACAAAATCTACATGACAATACGATTTATCTAATTTTAATTACAATAATTTGCACCATTTGGTTGTATTGAACATTATTTCTAGTAGTCTATAGATAGGCTAGAGACATTGGTTTCATTCCTCCTCTTAATTTACAATATAATATGTGATGTTTGTTCAAACAAATGTGACAGTAGCCTATCTCCAATTCAGTCTACACATTCATCATAGTACCAGTATGAAAATGGAGCGTAAATTTACATTTTAAGAATGTCCAAGCTGTGTAGTATAGGAGTAGGATAACATGTCAGATGTTACACATCATATGCGACTACTGTAAGGCTCGTATCTGTTTATTATTATTATTATTATTATTATTATTATTATTATTATTATTATTATTATTATTATTATTATTATTATTATTATTATTATTATCATGATTAGCCGAGAGTAAGATTGATGAAACCATATAATAATAATGTTATTGGTATTACATTCATTTTTTACTACTGTGACTTATGGAGACGCCAGGGTACGTGAAATTTGCCCCGACGGGGATCTATGTGCCTATAAATCTAGCGACATAGCTCCCTCGCATTTGCGCAACCCCAAATTCCAACCGACTGCAGCAGGAATCTCTCTTACAACCTAGGGCACGACAGGCGAGGACGTTACTGCTAAGTGAGGCAGCCGGATTGAAAAACTAGTGTGACTTAAGACCACAACGAGGATATTAGGACCAAGTTTTCAGTATGCGGCATAATCTGGCTGGGTATGTTCAGTTAAGGGGAAAGAAAGTAAGCAGTCGGATTATTATGATGACCTAGTTGTCGACATCAGTAGTGGTTTTGTGGGGGTTCTACAGCCACCTCCACCTCCCCACCTCACAAGATGGCGGCGGCCCGATATCTCTCGAACGCATGGTCGGATTTTGACAAATGAGGTGTCATTGAACTCGGGCTGACACCCCCTTTCCAATGGACAACATATTTCAACCCCAAAAATAAAACCTATCCCTACTAGGGGGTGAAATTGTAATTTTTTAGAAAATCTCTCTTTCCAATTGCAACATGTGAGAGTTTGAATGCTAATATGGAATGAAACGTTGTTCTACACAAGAGACATGTGTGCGGTGGAAAGCCACTATGAATTAGCATGCCCACACTTGGCTTTTGTAAGAGGGTGGAGGAGCGGATCCCTGCGGATGGGTTATTGTTGACGGGTCATTGTTGGCGGGGTCATTGTTGTCGGGTCCTTCTGGACGAGTCCTTGTGGACAAGTCCTTGTTGTTAAGTCCTTGTTGACAGGTCCTTGTGGACGAGTCCTTGTTGATGAGTCCCTTTGGACTTATCCCTTTAGACCGGTCCCTTTGGACTGGTCCCTATGGACTGGCCCATGGTCTCTAATGCTATGATGAAATTAAACGTTGTTCCACATGAAACGCATGTGAAGAGCCGATTGCTACTATGAATTAACATGTTTGTTTTTTGTTTTTACGCATGCGCACTTGGGTTTTTTGTAAGCGGGCGGGCTTTTTGAATAATGATTTATAGATGAGTTATTTTTTTTAAATTACCAAAAGATCCAAAACTAATAGGTCATTAGCTTTTTAATATCTCATGAATCAATAAGGCTAGGGACCTGTATGAGAGGTCGTTGGACTTGACGTGACATTCTGTTTTTGAATATATTATTTATTTATGTCAAAAGGCCCTAACTGCACTTTTGTTGATATCTCGCTAACTAATAATCAGAGAGGGTCAAGTGAGGTGTCATAGGACTCAGGATGGTCAACCCTTTTCCATGACCAACGAATTTACCCAAAAGATCTAAAACAGCAAGGTCATTGACCTATGATTTTATATACTAATAATCAGAGAGGCTCAAGTGAGGTGTCATGGGACTCAGGATGATCAACCCTTTTCCATGACCAACGAATTTACCCAAAAGATTCAAAACAGCAAGGTCATTGACCTAATATTTTATAAACTAATAATCGAATATCAACATGTGAGGTGTCATAGGACTTAGAATGGTCAACCCTTTCCCATGGCCAATGAATTTACCCAAAATACCCAATACATCAAGGTCATCGACCTGAGATTTTATAAACTAATAATCGGATACGAACATGTGAGATGTTTACCATGTGTGATGAAACATAGCTAGGTAGAGAAAGAATTAGTGTAGGCCACATGTATGGTGACTGACAAGTCATTGAAA
Organism: Meconema thalassinum; assembly: GCA_946902985.2. Classification (NCBI taxonomy): domain Eukaryota; kingdom Metazoa; phylum Arthropoda; class Insecta; order Orthoptera; family Tettigoniidae; genus Meconema; species Meconema thalassinum. The sequence continues at coordinate 74,429,237 of OX336389.2, forward strand.
CTTGTTTTTCAGATCAAACTGCAGTATAGAGAGAGTATAGGTTGCAGGTATGGGTTAATAAATGACGAACGGTGTACACAAACTTTGATTTTTCGATTCAAGAACTGAGAGTAGACTATCTTTAATTGATTGGTTAAAGAGGATAGCAAAACACAAAAAATGCTCAGTGGTTACCGGGACAAGATGGTCGCTACACACAACAAGCTTTAAATACTTGAGGCTAATAATCTATACACACACACTCGCTTGTTCTAAACTAAACTGTGTTGCTGTCAGTGCTCAGACAGTAGGCTGATGACAAAATGCATTGCTAACAGAAATATAATCATTTCCGGTTGTATAATGTTACCAGCTATCCATTCTGTGTTGCAGTGTTAAGCACTTTTAGCTCTTGTACTGGTGGTCTTAACTCGATTTCCAGGTCTGAGGCCTAGAACGAGTCAAACTTAGAAACAAGGGCATGGTGGTGCAGTGGTTAAGCTGTTAGCCTTTTCACCAGGGTTCGATTTCAGGTTAATATGCATGTCATAAACATATTAAACAAAACAAAACTGAGATAACGTTAAAAACTTATTACATTTGTGTCTTTTCAAATTATTACTTGGATTACAAATACAAAGGTGAACTGGGTTTGATATACAGTTAATACTGTCTATCACACACTAGACTGTAAGAAATCCAAATAGCAAAAGGCGTAGGTAGAGCAGTGGTAAAATTGCTATATGTAGAGAACTACCTAGCGGTTTTATGAACTGGCAAAGCTATATCGCATAAACAGTGCAGGATACAATCCGGCAATCAAATTTGTATCTTGTGGAACAGAGAAAATGCACTTTAACCTTGATGGATAGCAAATGAGTGCAGATGAATGACCTATGCATTAGCCTACCATAGGGTTATAACCACGAGGTGGAGGTGTGACTTGTATATTTTATTGTTTAGAGACATGGCTTTTTTGTAACCAGTAGATTTAGTATTTTGTAAATATTCATTTTTGTAATTGTAAATAGTGGAAACATTTTTTTGTAATAGTAAATGTTAAATGTATAACTAAAAGTTATTTGGGATAAGTGTGCATGTCAAGGATAAATAGCGTGGATGTATTTGTTTTTCAAAGACAGGTATGGTTGTATGAATGTATGGCTATAGATAGAATGATAGAGAGAGAGAGAGAGAAAGCTTGTGTGTGTGTGTGTGTGTGGGTAGCATTGATTGTTCAACCAAAGCAAACACGGCAAGGTAGGATGGTGGGGTAATTAATGTATATAGCAAATGGTAAATAGCATACTGTAATTTTTTTAACACTTGTGCCTTTTTTAAATGCAGCGGTAGATAGGTGTTATTTTGTAAAACAGTCTTACCTACAGTAGTAGTAGTAGTAGTAGTAGTAGTAGTAGTAGTAGGCCTATATGTTTTTGGAAACAAACAGAAAGAGAATGCACTATTGCCATGGCCAAGCACTTTCATTTAGGTGATTCAAGAAAATTTAAATCAGCAAATGTGTGTTTAACAAAACTAAACTTTCAGCATGGACTAAATCATAAACGTGTCGTCTGTGATATGAAAAAAAATAGGAAAACCATGTTTCCATATCAACACAATTTAAAAACTTAAAACTGACATTTAAAAAATGTAAATGGGAAATTGACAAATGTGTAAACAACAAAATGGAAAATTTTTGTTTCCATATCATGAAATCCAAAAACTTTAAACTGACATTTTCAAATCGTGTACATGGAAAATTGACAAATGGCAATGTGTGAAATGTGAAAATGAAAAAAAATGAACAAATGGCTATCATTATTAAAAAAATTAAAAAACCGTTGTGTTCTATCGTTAAAGTTTGAATCAAACCACATCTACTTATTTGAATCACCCGAGACTGAGTAGACCTGTTTAGTCCTAATATACTTTTAAAATTTTATGTTAAAGCTCAAATTGAACTCAAGAGCTTTAGAGTGCCAGCTAACTATTATAACCGTTACGTCACAAAGACAACTTTACACTACTCTTAATGAACAATAATAAGAAAAAGAATAATAAATGTTGAATTTTTTTTAAGGATGAACATGGTGACACTGTTTCTATTGCACAGTCTGCTAGCTACTGGCCAGCAGCTGGGACATTTTGTAATGAGATGTGACATGTTTCAAAGTACAGTATTATGGGTTCCTGTTGAGTAAAAACTAATCCTGTACAAGGAAGCAAGGGTTCGTACCCCTTACCTAACATTACTATTGCCTGAACATGGCTTGACGACACTGTATTATTATGATACTCGGTACACAAACCATATATAGAGTGTATTGTTTAAGATCACTTTCTTTCTGAACATAGGTGGAGACTGTTGATGGTTAACAATGGCATTAATATAGTAGGACGTGGGTATAGCAATTAAGAAAAAACAGACAATACCCATACAATATTTTTATTTATTTAATATAAGTACTTGTACAATAGTTACATTCAAAATACATTTCTTTTTTCTCTATTAATATTTAGTCCTTTTTGATTCTCTTGCATATGAAGGGTAGATAACCTTGTAGTTCAGCCCCTTAAAACAACAACAACACAACCTTTTGCATATTCTGTGATGTTGACGACTCTTGAGATGTGGAAGATGGATTAAACATAACTTTTACAGCAGGGGTTAAATGTTGCGCAATAAACACTGCACTATTTTGAGTAGCAACATTTTTTCTTGTCCTAGCCTTTTAGCATTGTTATGATTATTTGCTGACACCAACAGTGTTTCATCTTGTACACCACATAGATGATCACTCACACTTAAAACCTTACCATTTCTACTTTTTAGATTGACTCGACATCTTTTTGATCTCTCTTTTGAGCATCGTCAAATATTATTCTTTTTACAGTAGCCTTTATAGAGTACGCGTTGTTTACCTTTGTTAGTTGTAGTAAGTTCCATAGTAGCAACTAACCTGTTGGTATGATTTGCTCATTACAAAGGTTATAACTGTTCTGATAATAAAATCATTTAGCGTTGGCTTTTATATTTAATATGTACAGTTTGAAGTGATAGAAAAAGTGAGAGCAAAATGGTAGCAGAGTGGTAGAAAATATAACATGTATTGTTAAGAAATAGTTTAAGCGGTTATGAGGATCCATTACATAATAATTTTAGCACGACGAAGCTCATTTTCTATATCCAATAGTTCTTCCTCATATTCAGTTTATCCAGCCTGTTTATAGACATGCAGTTGCTGAAGCCGCCGGATTAGCTTACTTGGATTGTTCCAGTAGACAAATTTAACAAATGATTTTTAGGTGTAAACAAAGCATTACCATTATCATTATTATCTTCATCATCAACATCATCATCATCATAACCATTATCATTATCATCATCATCATCAACATTATAATCCTCATCACTATTACTATATAGTCCTTTTTGATCCTTTTGCAATACCACATTTTGCACAGTCTGTGTTGCCTTTGATAATGTTGGGAGTTTTTCAGACATTGACAACTGTCCTAACACGACTTTCTGAGGAGATGATACATGCTTCTTAACAAACAATGCACTATCTTGAGCTGCAATATCTTTTTCTGGGACAAGTGTTTAAGCATTTTGAAGAGTACACTACATTGATGATCACTCACACTTAAGACATCACTATTTTTACTTTTCAGCTCACCTCTACACTGTTTTGAACGATGTTTTGAACATCGCCAAATAACTGTTCCATTTTTATTGGTTCGTTTTACAATATATGTATATCCTTTATTGAATGCATATGGAATACCATTGCTATTTGTTGGTACTTCCATGTCAATTGTCAAGCAGGAACTAATCTCTAGCAAAGTTCACTCGATAATATAAATAATAGTTTAAAGTGAGAGGAAAAGTGGGTGCAAGAGTGGGTGCAAAAGTGGGTGCAAAAGTGGGTGCAAGAGTGGGTGCAAAATTGGTTGCAAAAGTGGGTGCAAAAGTGAGTGCAAAAGTGGGTGCAAAAGTGGGTGCAAACGGGAGTGCAAAAGTGTGTGCAAAAGTAAATGCAAAAGTGGGTGCAAAAGTGGGTGCAAAAGTGGCTGCAAAAGTGAGTGCAAAAGCGGGTGCAAAAGTGGGTGCAAAAGTGGGTGCAAAAGTCCGTGTAAAAGGGAGTGTAAAAGTGAGTGCAAAAGTGGGTGCAAAAGTGGGTGCAAAAGTGAGTGCAAAATTGGATGTAAATGTGGGTGCAAAAGTGGGTGCCGCTTATAGTAGGCATGAATTTTACTAGAATGTGATTTGAGTAAATGTAATTTCTAAACCCCATTAGTGAATAGTCAGTTGGTTTTGATCTATGCAAGCGTAAACATGTCACATACACTGGTGATGGATACTCAAGGCTTTAAGGTCAACGAAAACAAGTACAGTATATATTTAAAGAGGTGGCTATCATTGATTGCACAACACGCGGGTTACCATATCTTTTTTTCGGACTAGTGTTTTAACATTTGAAGAGTTTTTTTAAACAGCAACGATGTCTTATCTGTCACACTACATTGATGATCACTCACACTTAAGACCTCACTATTTTTACTGTTTAGCTCACTTTGACACTGTTTTGAACGATGTTTTGAACAACGTCAAATAACAGTTCCATTTTATTGGTTCGTTTTACAATATACGTATAACCTTTATAGTATGCATATGGCTCACCATAACTATTCGCTGATACTTCCATATCAATTTTCAAGCATGAAATAATCTCCAATAAATTTCGCTCGATAATAGAAATAATAGTTTAAAGTGGGTGCAAAGTTGGGTGCAAAAGTGGGTGCAAAAGTGAGTGTAAAAGTGGGTGCAAAAGTGAGTGCAAAAGTGAATGTAAAACTGGGTGCAGTTTATAGCAGGCACGATTTTTACTAGAATGTGATTTGAGTAAATGTAATTTCTAAACCCAAGTAGTGAGTATTCAGTTGGTTTTGATTTATGCAAGCGTAAACATGTCTCATACACTGATGATGGATACTCAAGGCTTCATGGTCAACAAAAACAAGTACACTGTCCCCGTTTACCCGGATAGTAGGCTGTCAGATATCCGCCCCCTCAATCGGATTGCCAACAATCAATCGCACCGGCTCAGCTACATCAATGAAAATGGCACTGACAGATACTACCGAGGTTTGAACACAGAAGTTACCAAGAAAATTATTGTGGAATACACCAAAATAGACGGGGGTTCATACTTACTTTTACTTACCTCTTAAAAATTATCTCGGGGATTGGGTTGACAACAGGATCTCTAAAGTATGCTCCCACAATAATCTTGACCATGACATTTAAAAATGAACCAAAACGCAGACAAGAACTTTGAACTGTACAAAAGCTTTATTTCAAATAAAGGGTATGACTTTAACAAACTCAACCCATGTCAATCTGACTATGTCCTCCAAAAGGACTTGCAAAGTTATCATAAAACATGTTAGCTCCCATGAGCTCAACATAACGTAACATTCAAAACACATTTGGATTGGATAAGGAAGTCAGGATACGACATATATAGAGCATTTGGTTTCTTTTAATAAACATCACACTTGTATTAATAGGCGCAAGGCCAGAGTATCGACCTCGCCCGCTGATAACCAGATGTCTGGCCGGCTGGTCTACTCTTCAACCTGGCGCATGCCTGTCAAATGGGGCTCACTCGTCACGCCACACTGCGTAAGAATTCAGCTCCTTTCAAAGCTTTAAATGTCTACAAGACAACTCATATATATTGACGCAAATCTTTCAAATGCTTAACTCACATACCACTGGATTATTCTGACAATCCCTAAACTTGTTAAGTTATCATCCAAATGTTTAATAAGCATAGTTTAGAGTATCAAACACACTCTTAAATGTTTATAACAAAATCACATAAATTATTTATAACAATTAGAAATTGTTTATAATATTGTCGAAAATAATTACAAAAATTTTAAACACGCCTTTAACATTACTTTCGTTCCACATTATTGTCAAAGATATATACATTATTATTTACAATATCAACATTTAAATTATTTAAATTATTAATTTAAGAAATACATTGAACCACATGTTTTATCCGGTTGGTAATTTCATAATCGTTTCCATATAATCGACCAATGAAGGTTAGTTATACATGTTAATGTCACAATCTGGTTTAATAAAGGTTGCAATAATTATAATTATTTGTGACGGTAATCTTCATTCAAAATCTTATCTCAAATTCTTTCAAAACTCTTGTTAATTATAACAGCAAATTCACTTGATTAATTTTCAACGAACTATGACAATACACTCTAGCGGAAAATACTTCGCTTACAAAATAATGCACAAAACTGCATTAAAAATTAGGCCCAAAATTCATCATATATTAAAATATACGGCATAAAAATCTTCCACAGAATTTACAAAAACCTCCACTAACACAATCTTTATCATCATTAATTACTGTGGGAATCTCCTCCATTTATTTAAGGGCATTATACATCAGCGACTTTCAACATGTCCGCTGCACTATCGATTATACATTCATAGTTCCACTTAAAAATTCTTATAATCATTAATTGTTTCAAAACTGTTGTCATTTAACTTTCGTGGATTTCATCCATGAATCGAAATGAAATAAAAATTTGCCAATCACAAACAAATTTAATAGTGAATACGCTTATATACGCCTGTCTGGTCTATCAAAATTTAAGATTAACATCTTCAAAGAATTGTAGTATAAAAAAAATACTATCATCAAACAAAGTGCGACTAAAATTGCAAAATAGTCGAATAGAATCCAATTAGACTGGGGAATGCAAACATCATTATATAAATCTCTAAATGAGAAAACTCCTAACACAAGTTTATGACTTTAATGCATTCAATAATTCATAATTAAAGTTCATCTTTCACAAAATGGTCTATGATGCAATGATCGTTCATAACTGACGATAAATGTCTGTGTTGCAATCAATTCAAATAACGACTAGTATTTCCAAGATCGTCGATAACGTAATGAATTTTAACGCTCTAAAATCATTTAAATGTTCTTCCTTCTTGATGATGACAGAAAATTGGTCAAAGTAATTAAACTGGGGTAGAATTACTTTAATAAAGTGACACGCTGTCTGAATTTAAATCTGCCATGAAAATCATTAACTTACAGTCAAATCGTGACTACAAAAAAAAAGCAAATTACTGAAAAATCTAAATATCAGTCTCAACTGATCCAAAATCATTTAACTATGCCCATGACATAACAATGTCTTAATAAAACGTCGAAAAAGGCATAACTCATCAAGGTGTACTGAGAATAGGAATCTCAAACAAGAATATCGGGCAAAATACATGAGGACAAAAATATGGGAAAATGGTTGCTCAAATATTGCTAAGAAACTCAAATACAATAAACGTTCACGACTACCTTATCTGCCGATTGACGTTCCAGAGGAAAATTCCCCAAAGAAGACTGCTGATGGATCCATTTCACCAAGTTAAAGCTGAGCTCCATCCTCGAAACCAGAAACAGCACCATCGGAGAATCGAACTGCTTCACGAAGACGAACGACATCCTTCCGGCAATTATCTTCTTTGTGAGTCGGGACAACCCTGACCTCTCTTGAAAAATCCCTGAAGTTCCAGTTGAAAATCGCCATGAAGTTTTTGTAGAAATTTCCGAAGAAATATTCATATTCAGTGAGTATGAAATCATTTCCATTGCTGTTTGATAGTATTCAGCCTTTAATCACGAAACATGGGTGTAGATGTTTATTCACCACATGTTCGCTTTTGTGGAATAGCAATTAGCGAAGTTCCATGTTGCTATCTTACTCCGTTGAAATATGTCCCAATTGCATTAAAGTCCTTTAGCCTTCCATCTTCTCTTCGGTTATGGTAATAGAAGAACAAACTGCCATATTAAACTGTTCCATAATACTGTAGCGTTGTGTCACAAAAGCAATCTGAAGTCTCCCTATTTCACTAGCCGTGTCAGCCGTAGCGTAGATTCTGGCTATACAAAGTGCTTCTCATGTAGCGAGAAAATCACTTTTGTCAGTCGTCTAAAACTGCTAATATCTTCCAAAATAATTACTCGAAATTGTTCAGCTTTTCTACACTCCTTACTGTAGCAATGCACAATAGAATTAGCTTATAGGCGACCGCTAACTGTTCACAGCTAATCTCGTAGACGCGTTATAATGGTCGTTTCAACTTCACCTAGATTTACTCACAGTAAACCTGCACTGCTTGTATGTTCGACTCTCGTTTTAATGCAGTGGCTTTACCACGCGTTATAAAGACGACTCTTTCACTACTAATCTCACTCGACGTTTCACTGAAATAACTATTTGAGATCTGACGATTGAGAATGAGGCTCCTCTCTTCTGCGCAAGGCCTTTTATGAACTTCATGAGGGGCGTATCTATCCCTTCCATCGCGTGTTACTGCGTCATCGCTAGAAGTTCCAACTTCGTCAATACATGACGGATTTTCAAAATTCAAAAACTGAAAATAAATTTCACCAAAATTCCAGAACAATGCCTCTACTGCAAATGGATTTCCACAATTCTGCATTCCAAAAAGTAATAAAAATACCATAGTTTCAGCAATCTCCGTCTTCCTTCAGACTATCGTTCATTGGTTCAAGCCTCCCCTCCAATAGCATAACTTCTTCCTCAGCAGAATTCCACGTTTCCTGCGACTGCGTCGTACATCTCGGATCTTTCTCGAATAAATGCTGACGTCACTGAGAATCTCAGCTCAAGTAGCCTGCTGGCATATCGTCTGCGTCATACGTGCTTACGTCATGACTACCCACGTCATAACTATGACAGCCATAACTTTCATTATAATTTCCAATATAGCCACCGTGGTCTCTATATAATTCAATTACGGGGGCATTCTCCCCTCACCACGTTTTAAAAACAGTTGCAAATTGTTTTTAAACTCAATGTTACAAGTACCTCAACTCTTTTGAACACGAAATTGAATTATTACTGGCTTACTCTAGGATAGTATCTTTTCAAGTTTCCAGCATTGAACTTGCCGTAAATGACATTATTCTCATCATCATAGAGTTCATAGCAGTTGTTTCCATAGGCGTTCGTAATCCTAAACGGCCCCATGAATACATTTCCAAATTTGGGGTATATTTTCTTGCTCATATCAGCCTTGACAGGTCTGCGTAATAATACAAGATTTCCAACTTGTAAGGGTGTACCAAAACGTTTTCCAGCTACTCTTTTCAATCGTTTCTCTGCTGCTTTCTGGAGTTGTTCCTTCGCCTTGTCAATCCTCTGCTGCCTTCCTAGGTCGGGATCTCTAGGAATGTGGTTGAAAAGATTATCCCACGGCCTTTCTGGGTTTCTTCCTAGATGAAGTCGCATTGGCACTTCTCCTGTGCTCTCCTGCACTGTAGAGTTCAGACATTCCTCAATAAGGGGTACAAATCTCACCCAACCAGAATGATCATTTGGACAGAAAATTCGACAGAATTTCGAAAATTCAGCCATATATCTTTCTGAGGAATTCGATTCTGGGTAACGCACGCTTGAAAACAAGTGCTTAATGCCAAGCCTTTCCATATCCGCTGCAAATTCCACAGATGTAAACTGCGTTCCATGATCTGACAGTAGATATTCCGGTATACCAGCTTTAGGAAATACAGCATTTTCCAGTCTGCTTACTACGTTCCTCGTGTTAGCTTTCTGCATGGGACTCATTGTAACAAATTTTGAGAAAACATCCACGGTAACCAACAGGTACTGGTTACCCTGATATCCCTTCGGACAGGGGCCAAATATATCCGTCGCCATAAGTTCGTTTGGCTTAGAAGGAATCATAGCCTTCGGTTTTCCTTTTAATAAAGCAGAAGCATACTTTGCTCTTTGACATTTGTCACATGATCGAATGACCTTGGCAATGCTGGAACGCATGTTAGTCCAGATAAATCTCTCTTTGAGAGTATTAAGAGTTTTATCTAAACCGGCATGTCCAGTTGCGTGATGAGCTACCCACACTAAATTGACAACAAGTTTAGGTGGCACGACTATTCGGAGTTTTGTATGCGCAGAGTCAGCATACTTGCATACGATGTCTCCACTCAAGACAAAGTGTCGTGAATTTCTCCGTGTAACTGCATAGTCAACATCCGTATTGTCCATGTAACCCTTGAGGAACCTGTACATTTTCCTTATTGGAGCGTGTCTCTTCTGTGACACACCGATTCGGGCTAACCTCCTAACGGTTTCTTGATCTTCTTGCTCCAATTGTACATGGTGTATCTGCACATTTTTAATAGGGTTACGTGATAGAGCATCAGCCAGTAAGTTATCTTTCCCAGGCTGGTGGACGATAGTGGCGTTAAACTGTTGGGTGAACAAAGCCCAACGTGTCAATCTATCACTCGACATGTCAGTTTGCAGCATAAACTGTAGTGCTTTATGGTCAGTAATAATGATGACCTTGTGTCCCAGCAGGATTTTCTTCCAGGCTTGCAATGCTGTTACAAAAGCTAACGCTTCAAGTTCTGTCGTGAAGTAGTTTTCCTCGTGTTTCTTCAACTTCCGACTGGTGAACTCAATGTAGTGCTTGTTGCCTGCCTCGTCTTTCTGGTATAAGACTGCACTAATGCCTACTCTTGATGCATCAGACTCAATATAGAACACCTTCTCAAAGTCTGGGTACTCCAGTTTCACATTATTTCTGAGCATCTCTTTTGCTTTCTCAAAAGCCTCGTCTGCAGCGGTGCTCCATTTCCATCTGTTATTCTTCTTGAGTAAGTCATACAGAGGAGCCATAATTTCAGAGTATCTTGGACAGTGGCTGCTAATAAATTGGCATGCGCCTACAAATTCCCTGACTTGTTTCACCTTGGTTGGCTTTGGAAATCTCGTGATCGCATCTACTTTTTTCATGTTTGGATGATATCCATCTTTATCAATAGTATGCCCCAAGTAATTTATCTCCTGCTTCAAGAATTGACATTTTCCAAAATTGACCTTGATATTGGCCTCCCTTAAATTCTCGAACAACTTTCTCAAGTGCACTAAATGTTCTGCGGCGCTGGGTGAAGATATGATTAAATCGTCAATGTAGCAGATTACATTTTCTTTCACTTCGTCAGTGAGCTTACTATCAAGTGCTCGAATAAGTGCTGGTCCACTGTTAACCATACCAAAAGGCATTCGGACAAAGACCCATGACGTCTGGTCAAATAGGAATCCAGTGTACTGCATACTATCTTCTTCTAGCTGAACTTGATAAAATGAAGACGTCAAGTCAAGAACGCTGAAACATGCTCTCCCTTTGAATTTTCGAAGCAGATCTCTAATCTTAGGTGGTCGGTCATTTTCTGGAAGAATCTTCAAGTTGATGGTCCTGGCATCGAGACAAAGACGTATCTGACCATTACTTTTCTTCACTACTGTGATGGGGTTTATATAAGACGACGCCTGTTTTTTAATAATCCCGTCTACCTCCATTTTTCTGATTAACCCTCGTACTTCTTGATAGTATTTCTCAGGAATGGGGTATATTCTCTTCTGGTAAGGGGTTTCATCTGTCAGCCTTATCTTGTATTTATAATCCTTAATCAATCCAGGCTTTTCATCAAAAATATCTTGGAATTCCTTTATCAGATCCTCAAATTCCCCCTGAATTTCTTCAAATCCTTCAGTTTTTCTACTGGGTATTTCCGCTAAATTTTCCACTTCATTGATTATAGTATTCAAAATTTCTTCCCTAAGGTCTATTTCCAGACTGTTTTTCACGTCCTGTTTTTCTATCTCTTCTGTGATCATGTACCCATCATTAAAGCTAATACTTCTGTTCTTCATGTCGATAATAGCTCCGACCTTCGATATAAAATCGATTCCAAGCACCATATCAAAATTGATCTTGCTCACCACAATGAAGATCTGTTCATAATTCCTTCCATTGATCTCAAAGTTCAATAACACTTGAATCTTGCACTTCACTGCCTTATCTTGGAATATCCCTCTCACTTTGACGGTAGAAACAGGTAGAACTGTCATGTTCTCTCCTCTTAGCAGACTTTGATAACAATCCTCTGAAATGATGGAAATAATTGCACCAGTATCCATCAGGGCTTTATACTGTTGGCCATCTATCCGTACAGAAATAATAGGTAAGGCACATGGTCTTTCCTCTTTCACGATACCCCTCTCTTCTAGCAAATCTTCATCAGTCACTTCATATATCTCATTAATTGTAATCAGGTGTGGTGTGGCAATGTATTTACAAGTTCTCACTGACGTTGAGAAATCGGCGTTTTTTTTTTGTGTTACCGACCTCAAAATTTTGCTGGCTCGTGGAAGGCCCAGGATCGATTACAACATCCTGCCTTTTCTTTTGGTTGTTGGCTTCTTTTTCCCGTAATTCTTTCAGGTATTGCTGGCTTTCCTTCTCTCTTTCCTGATACTGATCGGGTGTCATAACCTGACCTTGAGGATTCTGATTTCTGTTTTGGTTCTGGTTATTCCTATTATAATTTCGGTTATAACCATTATTGTTGTAATATCTGCCTCTTCCATTGTAATTTCCTCGACTATAGTTCCAGCCTCTTCTCTGTTGATACGGTCGGTAACCTTGCGATCTGTTATTTCGAAACTGATTATTCCTGTGAGGACCTACATTGTCAGTTTTCTCCTCATCTGGCTTGTCAGTTTGTTGGACTTGGTCCATATATACAGTATTTATTTCTTTGAAGTCATGCCTTTGACCTTTCTGTACCACGTTAGGCATTGGACTTGTGTAGTCTAACCTCCTCAGTAATTCATCCATGCTGGTTAAATCCCTGATGTTTGATGAAATAATTATTCTCCTCACCTCCACAGGTAGCATACGAGAAATCGCATCAATAAGTTGCTCCGTTGACAATGGGGGTTGCAAAAATCTCAAGCGGGATAATTGACTCGTAAAGAAATCAGCGTACCGCGTTGGAAGAGTACCTGAGTATTTTCTTGAATACACCTCCGCTCTTAACGAATTCTGCGCTTCTATGGACCAAAATCGTTTGATTAATGCCTCTGCAAACTCGCCAAAGTTACTGAATGTGTATCTAAATGCGCAAAACCATTCGAGGGGTCCTCCAATCAAATATCTCTCCACTATCTTCATCTCTCTCTCTCTCTGGGAATGTGAGCTTCGATGAAATAATCTTTGAGGTTCCTTACATATTCTATAGGTGTCAAACTATCAGTGTTACTGAATTTTTGTGGTTTGTCTTCAAAATTCCTGATGACCGTCACGTTCCTCGGATATGAATCCGGGTAGTTTTTCCCACTATCGCGATAGTTCCACTCAGGTTCCATATTCCTCTCGTCATCTTCCTCTATGAAACTGGATATACGTTCTTCAGGATTCACGTCTGTCTCACCTGGATCTAGGTTATATCTTCTGGCATAATTCCTATTGGTTTCGCAAGCCAAGCCTTCTGTATCCTTGTTAGTGATTTCCGTTAAGACTTTCTTGATTAACTCTTCTTTGTAGGTCTCCATCAAATTAGCCTCTCCTATCTTCAAATTCTGCAGTTTACTCGACGTTTCATTTACATCAGAGACAACTTTATGAATCTGTTCCTCCAATGCAGATTTTAATGTTTGCACATCCTGACCTAGTTGTGTTCTATCTTCAACTTGTCTTTCGGATAGCGAATCCATCCTGACGCTTAAATCTTTCCTAATCTGTACTACTTCATTGTTAATATCAATTTGAGTACTGGCAAGTTTTCTTTCAATACGTTCCTGAATTTGGGTTACATGTTCCCCACTTGACCTATTCCACTCGTCTTTCCATATTGCTACATTTGCCGTTAACATTTCTGCTATGTCTATTTCGATATCCTCTTTCAATACTTTATTATGGTCTAATACTTGGGTTCTCATGACCTCTACATCATACTTTAAACCTTCTAAAGACGCTGTCGTTCTAACTGACTCATCAGCTAGCCTAGTCGTTAATGCACTTATATTACGTGTACAAAGGGTTTTCGAATTTTCTATCTCTTCCCTGACTTTATTTACATCAGTTTGGACTTTAGCAACATCTACGAAAACTGTGTTGACCTCTACTTGAATTTTATTTATGTCACTTTGCATCTCGTTTACATCCGAATGAATGTTATTAATATCAACCTGAACATTGGACACATCAGTTCTAACATTTTGGATTCCTCTTTGGACTTCCTCAACCTTGTCTTGGACAGTCGCAACATCATTTTTAACAACAACTACCTCAGCCCTAGCACAAGAAATATCACTTCGGACATTAGCTACATCTAGATTCAACATTGTAAGATATTTATGCACATTAGCAACATCAATTTTAACATCAGCAACATTTTTATGCATATTAGACACATCTGTGCGCATGTCAGTTACAGTATTCTCAATTCCTTGGGTATTAATCTGTAAACGCGACATGTTATCCTCTAAGTTAGCAGCACTAGTCTGAATAACCTTCAAACTTTCACCCATGCTAGCTTTCAAATTACTAGCATTCTCCTCCATTCGACTAGTATTCCTAGCTTCCATCTCCTTCATGCTTTCATTCAGCATCTGCTTCATACTACTATTCATGTTAGCAGACATCTCCGCTAACATCATCTTCAAACTTTCATCTGCCATTACAATATTATTCAAAAATTAGACTGCTGTAGGGACATACATCAAAAGAGCAAAATAACAACATTTGAGCAACACTTTTTACCATATATGAATTTGATCAATTTTCTGTCTTAAATCTAACTTATAACTACCTTATAATTAACTTTCGAAGACACTTCATGTTGAAACAAACTCAAGCACATGTTCAAATTTCCCTGGCTCATTTTAAAATATCCTAACACAAATAATTTACATTTACAATCCAAATAATTTAATTTTATTTTTAATATGACTGAAATGTCATAAGCCGGTCAAATAAAATAAGATTCCAGATCATAGGCGATTTTTCCTAAGTTTCCAGCCTATTTAACCTTTCTCAAGTTGTATAAGATCTGATCTTTTCTGAGTGTAATTTTCCTAATACAATACAACATTTAATTCCTATATAATCACACTCTTAAATTCTACAATTGGCCTAGACATCTAAAAAAGAATCAACCTCTTTATTTGAGTCTAATCGAGCCACACGTTTTAGGTTTGCCAATCCTACTGTTGACTCAGCCCCACGTTTTAGGTGTGCCAATCCTTCTATTGTTCAACCTGGTAATCCATTGTTGTTGAACATGCCCCACACGTTGACTGCGCCAATCCTTCTGTCCCCGTTTACCCGGATAGTAGGCTGTCAGATATCCGCCCCCTCAATCGGATTGCCAACAATCAATAGCACCGGCTCAGCTACATCAATGAAAATGGCACTGACAGATACTACCGAGGTTTGAACACAGAAGTTACCAAGAAAATTATTGTGGAACACACCAATATAGACGGGGGTTCATACTTACTTTTACTTACCTCTTAAAAATTATCTCGGGGATTGGGTTGACAACAGGATCTCTAAAGTATGCTCCCACAATAATCTTGACCATGACATTTAAAAATGAACCAAAACGCAGACAAGAACTTTGAACTGTACAAAAGCTTTATTTCAAATAAAGGGTATGACTTTAACAAACTCAACAAAATAAATGTGGCTATCAGTAGCCCATGTCAATCTGACTATGTCCTCCAAAAGGACTTGCAAAGTTATCATAAAACATGTTAGCTCCCATGAGCTCAACATAACGTAACATTCAAAACACATTTGGATTGGATAAGGAAGTCAGGATACGACATATATAGAGCATTTGGTTTCTTTTAATAAACATCACACTTGTATTAATAGGCGCAAGGCCAGAGTATCGACCTCGCCCGCTGATAACCAGATGTCTGGCCGGCTGGTCTACTCTTCAACCTGGCGCATGCCTGTCAAATGGGGCTCACTCGTCACGCCACACTGCGTAAGAATTCAGCTCCTTTCAAAGCTTTAAATGTCTACAAGACAACTCATATATATTGACGCAAATCTTTCAAATGCTTAACTCACATACCACTGGATTATTCTGACAATCCCTAAACTTGTTAAGTTATCATCCAAATGTTTAATAAGCATAGTTTAGAGTATCAAACACACTCTTAAATGTTTATAACAAAATCACATAAATTATTTATAACAATTAGAAATTGTTTATAATATTGTCGAAAATAATTACAAAAATTTTAAACACGCCTTTAACATTACTTTCGTTCCACATTATTGTCAAAGATATATACATTATTATTTACAATATCAACATTTAAATTATTTAAATTATTAATTTAAGAAATACATTGAACCACATGTTTTATCCGGTTGGTAATTTCATAATCGTTTCCATATAATCGACCAATGAAGGTTAGTTATACATGTTAATGTCACAATCTGGTTTAATAAAGGTTGTAATAATTATAATTATTTGTGACGGTAATCTTCATTCAAAATCTTATCTCAAATTCTTTCAAAACTCTTGTTAATTATAACAGCAAATTCACTTGATTAATTTTCAACGAACTATGACAATACACTCTAGCGGAAAATACTTCGCTTACAAAATAATGCACAAAACTGCATTAAAAATTAGGCCCAAAATTCATCATGTATTAAAATATACGGCATAAAAATCTTCCACAGAATTTACAAAAACCTCCACTAACACAATCTTTATCATCATTAATTACTGTGGGAATCTCCTCCATTTATTTAAGGGCATTATACATCAGCGACTTTCAACATGTCCGCTGCACTATCGATTATACATTCATAGTTCCACTTAAAAATTCTTATAATCATTAATTGTTTCAAAACTGTTGTCATTTAACTTTCGTGGATTTCATTCATGAATCGAAATGAAATAAAAATTTGCCAATCACAAACAAATTTAATAGTGAATACGCTTATATACGCCTGTCTGGTCTATCAAAATTTAAGATTAACATCTTCAAAGAATTGTAGTATAAAAAAATACTATCATCAAACAAAGTGCGACTAAAATTGCAAAATAGTCGAATAGAATCCAATTAGACTGGGGAATGCAAACATGCTTTGGACTGATCCCTATGGGTTGGCCCATGCATTTATCCAAATTATGTCAAAGGGACGGGTCCAAAGGGATTAGTCAAAAGGACCTGTCAACAGGGACCCGTCCACAGGGATCCGTCCACAGTGACCCGTCAGCAGGGGCCTGTCATAAATGACTCCCTTCAAAAAGGACCCGTCCAGAGGGACTAGTCAACGGGGACCAGTCCAAAGGGGCAAATCAACAGGGATCAATCAAAAGGGGTTATCGCCTCAAGCTCTGTCATACCCCCCTTTGATTATTGGTTTGCTTATCGACAAGCGCTGCTTGGAATACTTTTTAATCACCCCTCGTGGGTCAGCCGCCATCTTTAAAAAGGTCGTGGGAAAATAGGTGTTTGCCAGCAGTCTTCGGCAAAAAGTCCAACAGTACCTCATACAATGCCCTAGTCTTATTGGTTCGCGAGATATTAACAAAAGTGCACTTAGACCCTTTGTCAAAATTTCAAAAATAGATTCAGTGTTGTGCAATCAATAATAGCTACCTCTTTAACTATATACTTGTTTTTGTTGACCATGAAGCCTTGAGTATCCATCATCAGTGTATGAGACATGTTTACGCTTGCATAAATCAAAACCAACTGACTACTCACTACTTGGGTTTAGAAATTACATTTACTCAAATCACATTCTAGTAAAAATCGTGCCTATTATAAACTGCACCCAGTTTTACATTCAATTTTGCACTCACTTTTGCACCCACTTTTGCACCCAATTTTACACTCACTTTTGCACCCACTTTTTCACCCACCTTTGCACCCACTTTAAACTATTATTTTTATTATCGAGCGAAATTTATTGGAGATTATTTCATGCTTGAAAATTGATATGGAAGTATCAACGAAAAGTTATGGTAACCCATAAGCATACTATAAAGGTTATACGTATATTGTAAAACGAACCAATAAAATGGAACTGTTATTTGGCGTAGTTCAAAACATCATTCAAAACAGTGTCAAAGTGAGCTAAAAAGTAAAAATAGTGAGGTCTTGAGTGTGAGTGATCATCAATGTAGTGTGACAGATAAGACATCGTTGCTGTTTAAAAGAACTCTTCAAATGTTAAAACACTAGTCCGAAAAAAAGATATGGTAACCCGCGTGTTGTAAATTAATGATAGCCACCTCTTTAAATATATACTGTACTTGTTTTCGTTGACCTTAAAGCCTTGAGTATCCATCACCAGTGTATGTGACATTTTTACGCTTGCATAGATCAAAACCAACTGACTATTCACTAATGGGGTTTAGAAATTACATTTACTCAAATCGCATTCTAGTAAAATTCATGCCTACTATAAGCAGCACCCACTTTTGCACCCACATTTACATCCAATTTTGCACTCACTTTTGCACCCACTTTTGCACTCACTTTTACACTCCCTTTTACACTGACTTTTGCACCCACTTTTGCACCCACTTTTGCACCAACTTTTGCACTCACTTTTGCACCCACTTTTGCACCCACTTTTGCACTCACTTTTGCACCAACTTTTGCATTCACTTTTGCACCCACTTTTTCACTCCCTTTTGCACCCACTTTTGCGCCCACTGTTGCACTCACTTTTGCACACTCTTTTGCACCCACTTTTGCACCCACTCTTGCACCCTCTTTGCACCCACTTTTGCACCCTCTCTTGCACCCACTTTTCCTCTCACTTTTAACTATTATTTATATTATCGAGTGAACTTTGCTAGAGATTAGTTCCTGCTTGACAATTGACATGGAAGTATCAATAAATAGCAATGGTATGCCATACGCATTCTATAAAGGATATACATATATTGTAAAACGAACCAATAAAAATGGAACTGTTATTTGGCGTTGTTCAAAACATCGTTCAAAACAGTGTCGAGGTGAGCTGAAAAGTAAAAATAGTGATGTCTTAAGTGTGAGTGATCATCAATGTAATGTACCAGATAAAACATCGTTGCTGTTTAAAAAAACTCTTCAAAATGCTAAAACACTTGTCCCAGAAAACGATATTGCAGCTCAAGATAGTGCATTGTTTGTTAAGAAGCATGTATCATCTCCTCAGAAAGTCGTGTTAGGACAGTTGTCAATGTCTGAAGAACTCCCAACATTATCAAAGGCAACACAGACTGTGCAAAATGTGGTATTGCAAAAGGATCAAAAAGGACTATATAGTAATAGTGATGAGGATTATAATGATCATGATGATGATAATGATGATGATGATAATGATAATGGTTATGATGATGATGATGTTGATGATGAAGATAATAATGATAATGGTAATGCTTTGTTTACACCTAAAAATCATTTGTTAAATTTGTCTACTGGAACAATCCAAGTAAGCTAATCCGGCGGTTTCAGAAGCTGCATGTCTATAAACAGGCTGGTTATACTGAATATGAGGAATAACTATTGGATATAGAAAATGAGCTTCGTCGTGCTAAAATTATTATGTAATGGATCCACATAACCGCTTAAACTATTTCTTAACAATACATGTTATATTTTCTACCACTCTGCTACCATTTTGCTCTCACTTTTTCTATCACTTCAAACTGTACATATTAAATATAAAAGCCAACGCTAAATCATTATATTATCAGAACAGTTATAACCTTTGTAGTGAGCAAATCATACTAACAGGTTAGTTGCTACTATGGAACTTACTACAACTAACAAAGGTAAACAACCTGTACTCTATAAAGGCTACTCTTATAACTATAATCGCCAAAATGTAAAAGGAATAATATTTTGGTGATGCTCAAAAGAGAGGTCAAAAAGATGTCGAGGCAATCTAAAAAGTAGAAATGGTAAGGTTTTAAGTGTAAGTGATCATCAATGTGGTGTACCAGATGAAACACTGTTGGTGTCAACAAATAATCATAACAATGCTAAAAAGCTAGTACAAGAAAAAAATGTTGCTACTCAAAATAGTGCAGTGTTTATTGAGCAACATTTAACCTCTGTTGTAAAAGTTATGTTTAATCCATCTTCCACATCTCAAGAGTCGTCAACGTCACAGACTATTCAAAAGGTTGTGTTGTTGTTGTTTTAAGGGGCTGATCTACAAGGTTATCTACCCTTCATATGCAAGAGAATCAAAAAGGACTAAATATTAATAGAGAAAAAAGAAATGTATTTTGAATGTAACTATTGTACAAGTACTTATATTAAATAAATAAAAATATTGTATGGGTATTGTCTGTTTTTTCTTAATTGCTATACCCACGTCCTACTATATTAATGCCATTGTTAACCATCAACAGTCTCCACCTATGTTCAGAAAGAAAGTGATCTTAAACAATACACTCTATCTATGGTTTGTGTACCGAGTATCATAATATTACAGTGTCGTCAAGCCATGTTCAGGCAATAGTAATGTTAGGTAAGGGGTTCGAACCCTTGCTTCCTTGTACAGGATTAGTTATTACTCAACAGGAACCCATAATACTGTACTTTGCAACATGTCACATCTCATTACAAAATGTCCCAGCTGCTGGCTAGTAGCTAGCAGACTGTGCAACAGAGACAGTGTCACCATGTTCATCCTTTAAAAAAATTCAACATTTATTATTCTTTTTCTTATTATTGTTCATTAAGAGTAGTGTAAAGTTGTCTTTGTGACGTAACGGTTATAATAGTTAGCTGGCACTCTAAAGCTCTTGAGTTCAATTTGAGCTTTAACATAAAATTTTATAAGTATATTAGGACTAAAACAGGTCCACTCAGTCTCGGGTGATCCAAATAAGTAGATGTGGTTTGATTCACACTTTAACGATAGAACACGACGGTTTTTTATTTTTTAAAATAATGATAACCATTTGTTCATTTTTTTTTTCATTTTCACATTTCACACATTACCATTTGTCAATTTTCCATGTACACGATTTGAAAATGTCAGTTTAAAGTTTTTGGATTTCATGATATGGAAACAAGAATTTTCCAATTTGTAGTTTACACATTTGTCAATTTCCCATTTACATTTTTTAAATGTCAGTTTTAAGTTTTTAAATTGTGTTGATATGGAAACATGGATTTCCTCTTTTTTTCCATATCACAGACGACACGCTATGATTTAGTCCATGCTGAAAGTTTAGTTTTGTTAAACACACATTTGCTGATTTAAATTTTCTTGAAATCACCTTAATGGAAGTGCTTGGCCATGGCAATAGGGCATTCTCTTTCTGTTTGTTTCCAAAAACATATAGGCCTACTACTACTACTACTACTACTACTACTACTGTAGGTAAGACTGTTTTACAAAATATCACCTATCTACCGCTGCATTTAAAAAAGGCACAAGTGTTAAAAAAATTACAGTATGCTATTTACCATTTGCTATATACATTAATTACCCCACCATCCTACCTTGCCGTGTTTACTTTGGTTGAACAATCAATGCTACCCACACACACACACACACACAAGCTTTCACTCTCTCTATCATTCTATCTATAGTCATACATTCATACAACCATACCTGTCTTTGAAAAACAAATACAAATACAAATACATCCACGCTATTTATCCTTGACATGCACACTTATCCCAAATAACTTTTAGTTATACATTTAACATTTACTATTACAAAAAAATGTTTCCACTATTTACAATTACAAAATACTATATCTACTGGTTACAAAAAAGCCATGTCTCCAAACAATAAAATATAGAAGTCACACCTCCACCTCGTGGTTATAACCCTATGGTAGGCTAATGCATAGGCCATTCATCTGCACTCATTTGCTATCCATCAAGGTAAAAGTGCATTTTCTCTGTACCACAAGATACAAATTTGATTGCCGGATTGTATCCTGCACTGTTTATGCGATATAGCTTTGCCAGTTCATAAAACCGCTAGGTAGTTCTCTACATATAACAATTTTACCACTGCTCTACCTACGCCTTTTGCTATTTGGCTTTCTTACAGTCTAGTGTGTGTGATAGACTGCATTAACTGTATATCAAACCCAGTTCACCTTTGTATTTGTAATCCAAGTAATAATTTGAAAAGACACAAATGTAATCAGTTTTAAACGTTATCTCTGTTTTGTTTTGTTTAATATGTTTATGACATGCATATTAACCTGAAATCGGACCCTGGTGAAAAGGATAACAGCTTAACCACTACACCACCATGCCCTTGTTTCTTAGTTTGACTCGTTCTAGGCCTCAGACCTGGAAATCGAGTTAAGACCACCAGTACAAGAGCTAAAAGTGCTTAACACTGCAACACAAAATGGATATCTGATAACATTATACTACCGGAAATGATTATATTTCTGTTAGCAATGCATTTTGTCATCAGCCTACTGTCTGAGCACTGACAGCAACACAGTTTAGTTTAGTTTAGAACAAGCGAGTGTGTGTGTATAGATTATTAGCCTCAAGTATTTAAAGCTTGTTGTGTGTAGGGACCATCTTGTCCCTGTAACCACTGAGCATTTTTTTGTGTTTTAGCTATCCTCTTTAACCAATCAATTAAAGATAGTCTACTCTTAATTCTTGAATCGATAAATCAAAGTTTGTGTACACCGTGCATCATTTATTAACCCATACCTGCAACCTATACTCTCTCTATACTGCAGTTTGATCTGAAAAACAAGTTTCAATGACTTGTCAGTCACCATACATGTAGCCTACACTAATTCTTTCTCTACCTAGCTATGTTTCATCACACATGGTAAACATCTCACATGTTCGTATCCGATTATTAGTTTATAAAATCCCAGGTCGATGACCTTGATGTATTGGGTATTTTGGGTAAATTCATTGGCCATGGGAAAGGGTTGACCATTCTAAGTCCTATGACACCTCACATGTTGATATTCGATTATTAGTTTATAAAATATTAGGTCAATGACCTTGCTGTTTTGAATCTTTTGGGTAAATTCGTTGGCCATGGAAAAGGGTTGACCATCCTGAGTCCCATGACACCTCACTTGAGCCTCTCTGATTATTAGTTTATAACATCATAGGTCAATGACCTTGCTGTTTTAGATCTTTTGGGTAAATTCGTTGGTCATGGAAAAGGGTTGACCATCCTGAGTCCTATGACACCTCACTTGACCTTCTCTGATTATTAGTTAGCGAGATATTAACAAAAGTGCAGTTAGGCCCTTTTGACATAAATAAATAATATATTCAAAAACAGAATGTCACCTCAAGTCCAACGACTTCTCATACAGGTCCCTAGCCTTATTGATTCATGAGATATTAAAAAGCTAATGACCTATTAGTTTTGGATCTTTTGGTAATTTTTTAAAAAATAACTCATCTATAAATCATTATTCAAAAAGCCCGCCCGCTTAAAAAAAAAAAAACAAGTGCGCATGCGTAAAAACAAAAAACAAACATGTTAATTCATAGTAGCAATCGGCTCTTCACATGTGTTTCATATGGAACAACGTTTAATTTCATCATAGCATTAGAGACCATGGGCCAGTCCATAGGGACCAGTCCAAAGGAACCGGTCTAAAGGGATAAGTCCAAAGGGACTCATCAACAAGGACTCGTCCACAAGGACTCGTCCACAAGGACCTGTCAACAAGGACCTGTCCACAAGGACTTGTCAACAAGGACTTGTCCACAAGGACTCGTCCACAAGGACCCGACAACAATGACCCCGCTAACAATGACCCGTCAAAAATAACCCATCCGCAGGGATCCGCTCCCCCACCCTCTTACAAAAGCCTGAGTGGGCATGCTAATTCATAGTGGCTTTCCACCGCACACATGTCTCTTGTGTAGAACAACGTTTCATTCCATATTAGCATTCAAACTCTCACATGTTGCAATTGGAAAGGGAGATTTTCTAAAAAATTAAAATTTCACCCCCTAGTTGGGGTAGGTTTTATTTTTGGGGTTGAAATATGTTGTCCATTGGAAAGGGGGTGTCAGCCCGAGTTCAATGACACCTCATTTGTCAAAATCCGACCATGCGTTCGAGAGATATCGGGCCGCCGCCATCTTGTGAGGTGGGGAGGTGGAGGTGGCTGTAGAACCCCCACAAAACCACTACTGACATCTTACAGGCTAACATACTTGAAATGTAGTAGAAATGTAAGGACTATTTTATAAAAATCAGTTTTTCAAAAACGTAGCTAATGTCGGTAGGGAACAACTACCAGGTAAGCGAAACTAAATTGGAGCAGGGGGAGTATTAAAAGTTCTTAGGCAGTGTCCACCATCTTTAATATATGTAACAAATACACATGGCTTTAGAAGAGTGAGTCTCCTACACGAGTCCACCATCTGTTGAAATTTTATTTAAGTAACTTTATTAGAATGTGTTATTGAATTTTTGGAACACTAATCGATATGTTGTCTACATATCATGTTCAATCTTTTATTTTGTCTTGAGGCCTCTTTTTGGGGCTCCTATTTATCACGTTTCCTACGAATAGCTCAATAACAATGAAAGATCTATTTCATTGTGCTGGTGCTAGACATGCCAGTCATCGTAAATTAATGAAGTCGATATGTTGTGTCTCTAGGAGAATTAGACTAGTCTCGGGGACGTGATGGCGCTAGCAGTGAACTATTTGCTTCCCACCTGGGAGGATAGGTTTAGATTCCTGGTTCATGTATTGTCTACTTAGGAAATCTGGCAACATTGTGAATATACGTAAATTTTAATTCAGCGTGAGGAACTGCGACGCATAAATGCTACGTCTCGTCAGAAGTTGGAAGTAACGAAGTGCGTGAAGATGCAGCCAGTGAGAATGCCAGCATTGCCAAAATACAGTATAATATCGCCAAAAATCGATTTGAAGTAAAGCAATAAAGTTATTTGGAAGGTAACAGACATCATCTGGCAGCTTCGTATTACATTTTAAGAAGTTTTATAATACTTAAATAACGATTTTGTGATGTGTAACATCTTTCCACTCGGTTGCTGGATATTTTTGTGGGAGTGATTTTGCAAAATGGGACGGAAGTGTGTAAGAGCACTGCCAGCTGGATCGGATCCCTCCTGGCTGCTTTAGCAGCCAAAGCAGCCAGGATGAATGCGATCCAGCTGGGAGTGGTACCATGTGGAATGTTTATCACATACGGATTACTTCAAGGTTTGGAGGCGCTATTACAGATATTTCTACAATAAATCATCTTCAAGTTGTCGTTCTTTGGTGTAAAAATATTCATTATATCATATTTGCTGAAAACAATTATGATTTATTAAGAGTCTGTTCTTCAATCTCTGGATAAAAGTGAGGGGCATTCGCTCCTCGAGTAACTTTTCTCAACACTTTCATACTGAACGGTAAACGCTCATGCGAACTCTGGTGTGAACTGATTGAAACACAAACCACCCGTTAAAAGTCTTCGTATCAGTATTTAAATGATGATATGCTTTAATATGGATCATTGTAACTAGTCGGCAAAGCCGGTATTATGTTTCTGCACAATGGCTATTCAGATATTAACCCACATTGCGGTAATGCAGCGATCAATGTAATATATGTCGATGTTTTTATACGGGAACTGAGGTAGCCTTTCACGGACCACTATATGAATTCCCTTTACTGTCAAATAGGCGCATTCATAACTACTTTAAAACTCAGTTCCACGCAGGAAAATTATCGAAAAAACAAAATATTAATGGAGCATAAAAATACTTCCATATTATTACCGGCACGTGAAAATGAGTAACTGTCTTGTACTCTAAATTTTTGTTGTTGTGATGGCTGCGTGGATAGCATCTTGGTCTGCGAATCAAGAGGTCTCAGGTTCGAACCCCAGTCCCGGCAATTATTTTTACTACCGGATTATCAATTTAAACGATATCTATCATAACATTATGCGTCATTTTAACAGAACCTACATGAAATTACGATTTATCTAATTTTAATTACAACAGTTTGCACCAATGAGGAGTTGGGACATTTGATTGCATTGGACATTATTTCAAGTAGTCTATAGTGTAGCCATATAGAATGGAAATACTTAATCACGTGCTGGCTAGCTGCTGCGTTTCGGGGCATGTTACGCCCAACACACAACGTGATCTCACATTTGATATGATAGCACTTTTTAGGATCTACAAGACTAAATTGAAAACAAACATGTTAAAAAAGACATGAGTTTATTTATAAAAACTCCCAGGAATAATACAAAACAATTTACAAAACATTCATATTTTGGAAAAATCCAAATCTAAAAATTATCAAAAAAATACATAATCTTTCTCATAAATTCGTATAATCTTACACTATCGCGTTCGTTATCTTGCTTAGGTATCATTTCCAATTGAGTATTCATCTACATTTTCTTTTCGCAACATATTATTTATTTAGACATAGAGCATGCCTATCATTTCATACCATCTTACTTTAAGGCTTTACGGACATTTAACTGCATTTTCAACATCCCTTCTGGGCTTTATTCATTCTTAGTTTACTTTAAATCTCTTTTTATTATCATTAATTTAAATTCTGTTGCCTCTACCGGTAAGCCTTAATTTCAAAACAAATAAACACTTTAGAACAAATACATGCCACATCCTCGCATTCACGTCCCCTCACAATTCATTTCCATGCAGTAGGGTGGTTGATATGTGACGTATCATATTGAACCCTTGCAAAGAAGCATATGAGACTCAGATTCGGGGCGTAACAGGTCATATTCGTAAGTTGCTGTCAGGGCGCTTCATTAACTTGCAGGATAACATATAACAAAATAACATGCAGGAAAGAGTGAAGCCAGGGTTAAAACAACTGAATTTAATAACAAATCACCATATTTACACATAAACAATTAACAACAAAAACTCCCAATTGATTTCCGCTTAATAAAAATGCCAAAAACTTAGGCGATATCTCTGGAGAGATTAATTACCTGGACCAAGCGTCCTTAACTAAAACAATACCAAAAGTGACCATATAAGTGCGTACGCCGTTCTACATGCACCACGATGTGTACTTTGAATGCGTGATTCGTTATCATCCAGAATGACCCTTCAGACAACGAATCCGCATTTCCTAGAGCTAGACCGACACAAGGGAACACAACTACAATACTTAAATTAAACCGACACTTCCTAAATCTACTATAAACAAACACAAAATTTCCGTGTGAAATTGGACTTGAATTGCCGTAGCAACATTTACTGCCTAAAAACTTAGGACTTCTCACACAAATCAACACAAGTACATTAACACGTGACCAATAGAAGAATACTCAAATGACCGCTGTCAAAATTTACCAATACTCTACCACTACACCACACGGGTGTGACAAACAAAATTACATGAAATCGAGTCATCAACAAAGCAATAGGCAAACAGCCAACATTTACGTTAATCACAATATTTTATCCATACAAGGTACAACAATCCGTTACACACATGGCGAACTCCCCAATTAATTATGGCTTAAAAATTAGCCACCACAATGAACAGGTTTGCTACATGAAAGCTTACAGGGTTCAGTCGGACAAAATAGGACTGCCTATCAAAATAAGTCACAGGCAAAACGGGCGGCTTGTGGAACTCTGCATGTCTGTCAACCCACGTGTCAATAACCTCGACCTCCCAGAGCATGGGGTCGAACCTCGAAGAAATGTGCCCCAAAGCACAATAATACATGTGTGTCAGAAAAACCTATGGACAAGAATCAGCAGTCTCCCAAGAGCACTCTGTCTTTCCATCTAAAAATACAACACCAGCAAAAATATATAAGGGCGGTAGGATAACTACCCCCTCCTCACGTAGAATCAACACACACTAGACACATCAACACACACTTAATCACACGTATGGGTTGTGACAGACCCTGAAATAAAAGACACAAATAATATCCACATGCTGGCGCCATCGTTCTATGCCGTGACTAGTCACCTGAAAAGGACTCAAGAAAAATCTATCAAATTAGAACGAAGGTGTTCTACAATTACTTTTAAGTTGGTGCACTCGGCTACCCTAACATGAATAATAACCTGTTCAGCAAAATGTTTTACAATCATTTCCTCCCATTCCTATTTCAAATATTAACGTTAATAAAGCACCATTTATCGAATGTAATGGGTTCCGCAATTGCAAGGATAAAATCACGCGCGCACGCCGCGTACATTACACATGACTCAAACAAATCAAAATATCAACAAACACTTTGGCCACGCGCCAACGGACATTTAAACATATAGTGTCGGTACAAGAAAAACAGCTATAAAACAAGAAAGAAAAACATGACTATTTACAAAGTTCCCCGGCCAAATCTAACTACATAATTGAAATAATCCAATTTTAGTACATCACCGTTTCTGCATGTAGGACTAAGGACATCCTTCTCAACCCATTGCCCTATGGACAATTTAGCACGCCATCGTAGTCGTCTGCGTTGATTTCTTGAAGCTCATCCCAACATCAAACCACGTGCTGATCATCTTGGTCTCGACTCCTTGGCAGAAAAGTTCAATGTTAAATATTTGCCTATCTATAATCGCTTGCAGGCTACTCAGTTCACCCACAATTGTCCTACTGCGATTAATAGCGAAGACTGGCCCTAATTCTATCGCATATACGCACTATAAAAACACACATACAATACACACAATTTATACATAAAATATACATCTCGAGTCCGCGCCACTGGCTCGTTAACAAGTTCAAAATCCTGGCTGCACCAGCAGTCGCTATCTCGTCCGGTATTTCCGTTCCGTCTTGTGGACTTCGGTTCTGGTAAGCGCTAATTAGGGTGATACGATACTTTCCCCTTAAAGTTGACTTCGTCGTCTTTAAAAGAATGTTACAGTTTATCACGCGCTGGCGTGAAATATTTAGATCACACAACTTAGTTGATTTTAGAACAGAATGTATTATAACTTTTAAAATTCGATACTGCAAACGCTGCGGCTTTAGCTTCCCAGAGCTCATAAAATAAAATTAGCTTCACTGATTTTAGAGCATAAAAATCACATTTCAAACTGGCGTGGAGTATACCTCTGAAGGCTCCACACAATAAGACTTAGATAAATTCGAGCGTCGAAATCACACTTCAAACTGGCGTGGAGTATGCCTCTGAAGGCTCCACAACTGAGTACTCAGATTGGCGTCAGGCCAAACTATTTATGAGAAACTGACAAGGGCGGTGGAGTGGGGCGGAGTCGGATAAAAACTTCCAGAGTTTTTGTCTCACAAAGATGGGGCTAGTGTCATTCTTCTCCAAATAAATCCAACGTCTCAAATTACTCGAGCGGAGATTAATCCGTTCGGCGGTTCCTTAGATACACACTTCCGCGCGCTTTTTACTACTGACGCCGTCCACCTCGTGGTCACGGCTTGGTCTCTTGCGATTGGCTGATTCAATCGTATGTTCGTTGAGAGGACCTCGTGATTCTTCCTTTATGTCTCCAATTTTGGTACAGTAGTTGCACAATTTGGCCTTGAACTCGACTAATTCTGGCCGTCCCCAGGAATAGCTACCAACTCAGCTTCTGTTGCAATCGTTACGAAATGCTGGCCTCCCTAATATCCAAGTCGACTTCCTTATGTGCTGCCTGGGCCGTAGTAATAATAATAATAAATATGAATACTTATTTATCGAAGATCAATAAGGGTTCATTTATCCTCAGCAAGGTTTTGAAATTCGAAACAATTTATTGGTTTGGATTTCAAAAACAAAATCCACTGTAGTAACAACACATCTCTTTAAATCTCACTCAGCTGCTCGAGTGTATGCCCATCTGACTCAATTAGTGTGCTCCCTTCTCGCTGGAATGTCATTCATATTTTCATTAGGTCTCCCCCTTCTCCTCACGTAGTTGCCACTCCCGTCGTCTCAGCTGCTCGTTGTTTACAAACAAAGTGCGTACTCACGCGCTCCCCGTGGATTTGAGTGTTTGCTCTCAAAAAAAATATAAATTTTTGGCAATACAGATTCTGCACATATCATCTCTCCTAATCATCAAATGGTTCTCTTCTCCCATCTTCTTCTTCTCCCATCTTCTTCTCCTACCGTCTTCTTCTTCTCCCATCTTCTTCTTCTGCTACCATATCTCCAGGCCCTTGCCCGAAACTTCGTCCCGCGAATTTCCTCTATTATTTTTCTGTTTTGGTTTGTCGGCTGGTCTCTTCTCTTCTTCACGGTGATGGTCTGGGCTCTGTCTGTTCGCCATGGCACGCCCCCACTTCTCCTTCTCCGCTTCTTCATTACTTAATTGATCCAAGTATTTACGGGATTCAATATATCGTTCGTCCCAGTTATTCCTATAATCTCCTCGGTTTTCTTGGCGATAGTCCCTGCCGTTACTCCATCTACCATCTCCATTTCTTTGGTAAGGTCTACCTTGTCTCTGGTTTCCCCTCCAATTCGTGTATTCCCGCTGGTACGTCCACTGATTATTTTGATTTTGGTTATTCTGATGATATCTCCCGCGGTTATTCTGATAATTCTGATTGTTGTTATGGAACTGGTTTCGGTCGTCAAAACCTTGTCTTCTTGGCGTGAACTGTGTCCCTGTGGACTGTGTCTTACTTTGGTTCCCCTGGCCGTGGTTATTTTGGAGTCCCTGAACTACCTCTGCCGTGTTGACACATTCCAAATTCCTTCTTCCTGTCTGTGGGCTTACCATACTCGTCTCATCTAAGTGTCTGAGTAATTCTTCGGCTTGGACTGCGGTCTGAATATTTCCTGCGACTAATAATTGTTGGATATGCATTGGGAGTTGTTTTCCGATGGTTAGAACCATATTCGGCTCGCTAGGCGGGTCATCAAAATCCCTGAATTTTACCAATTGCTGACTGAAGAATTCTGAAAAACGGGTTGGATGTGTACTGTGGTATTTGCGCGTGTACAGGTCCATTCTTAACCCTTGCTGTAACGAAGGACTCCAAAACTTCTTCAAAAACGCCTCGCGGAATTGAGTCATGTCTGTAAATGTGTACTTGAAACTTAAAAACCAGGTCAGGCTAGGTCCTTCTAAAAATTTCTCCACCAGTCTTAATTGTTTTTCCGGGCCGATGTGTTGGTCATTAAAGTAATCAGTTAATTGCCGTAGAAATGCTTTGGGAGTGGTTCCTGAATGTTCTTTAAACTTATCGGGCTTAAAATCATTACCCCGAATGACTTGGATGACTTGGGCTGGTGCCAAGTTCGGTTGCGGAGTTGAAGTCTCCCCCCTGTACTGCTGGAATGCATTAGTCGTTAGTCTGGGACTTTGACCCCGACTCGTGTCCTCAGCCAACTTCGAACCTGCCGGACTTCCAATACTTGTTTGCTTTTCCGGAATATTTTCGTTTGAAAATAATGTCGCATTCTCTAACGATCTAATCTCGTTTTTTATGATTAATTCTGAGTGTTCCTGTAATTTCGACTTCATATTTTCCTCCAGTGCCTGCATTCGCTTTAAAACTGCCAGCCTGTCTTCCTTATTCGCATGAGCCTGCTGGTCCCAATCTCGCCGGATCCTACTTTTCAAGCTTTCCTGATTTTTCTCTAGCTCTTCACGTATCTGTTCTTGCGTTTTCACTAGTTGTTCCCCCACCTCTTCTCTTATAACCTCTTGTGTTTTTATTAGCTGACCTTCCAAATTATCCTGAGTCTTGACGAGCTGCTCTCCTACTTCCTGTCTTATGACCTCTCGTGTGTTTATTAGCTGGCCTTCCATCTCTTTTCTTATGATCTCTTGCGTTCTGCCTAATTGCTCCTCTAAATTTTCCCGCAAGTGTATCCGCTCGGTTTCAGCCTTAACTTCGACTTTATCTATTTCCTTTATTAATTCCAGCACGTTGTTATCTACCGAATTAATTTGCTGCTGTAGTTTCTCTTGGGTCTTCTTCACTCCCGCGGTGTTACTGACACATGCTGCCTCTATCTGCTTGAGTTTATCTGCCACCATCTCGTCAAATTGTACTAATTTGTTATCAAATTTCGCCTCCAATTTCTTCATTTCGCCTAACTGTTTGATGTTATTTTCCGCAACCTCGCCTGCCAGTTTCTCTACTTTTTGAACGCTCTGATTAATATCATTCGTGATTTTTCCTAACTGTTCGGTTTGTGTTACCGCCTGTTGTGACAATTTGTGGTTTAGTTCATTGAATTGTTTGTCAGTGTCTAATTTCTGGACTTCTAACTGGACCGAAATATTACCGCTCATATCAAGTAATTGTTTTTCGCAGTTCTTTAATTGTTTATCTGTTTTCGCGGACATTTGTTCTAATTGTTTTTCACTATGCTCACGCTGAGCTTCTAATTGTTCTTTTAATTGTTCTTCCGTCTTTACGGACATTTGGATCGACATCTGTTCTAATTGTTCTTCCGTTTTCGCGGACATTTGGATCGACATCTGTTCTAACAATGCCTTTATCTCATCAACAATCGCCATTTCACACACACAAATATATTCAGAGAAAAACAGGGTTATGGGCTAAGGTTTCAGCCCTATACGCACATACATGTCACACATTTAAATATTACTGGCTCTAATTTAATGAAAATTTCAGTAACAAAATTTACTGAATACAATGACATTTATTCCCAAACAACAAAATAACCCCTAGTGATCTGCTTTTAAATTCCTAACCAACAGAATTTACGAAACACCAATTAACCGAAGTCAATTAAATGTCCAATATAAGGCAACATCTTCCTGCTTTGACTGAGTTCATCAATAATGCAAATTTCTAATTTTAATGTGGGCGCCAGAACAAGTTTATAACAAATACCAAATCAAATTCTAACCTTGTTCAATATTTCTAACTTTAGGAACTCAGTGATTTTACTAATGCACATGGCGGTACAACATCGCCTCCATTTACTGAATTTACATGTCCGCTTGACCTGGCATCATTTCTCAACGAAATAAATATGAGATCAGCGAAGCAACAACAACAACAATCCCCACTTGGGCAGCCATTTTTGTTTTATGAACCCTTGCAAAGAAGCATATGAGACTCAGATTCGGGGCGTAACAGGTCATATTCGTAAGTTGCTGTCAGGGCGCTTCATTAACTTGCAGGGTAACATATAACAAAATAACATGCAGGAAAGAGTGAAGCCAGGGTTAAAACAACTGAATTTAATAACAAATCACCATATTTACACATAAACAATTAACAACAAAAACTCCCAATTGATTTCCGCTTAATAAAAATGCCAAAAACTTAGGCGATATCTCTGGAGAGATTAATTACCTGGACCAAGCGTCCTTAACTAAAACAATACCAAAAGTGACCATATAAGTGCGTACGCCGTTCTACATGCACCACGATGTGTACTTTGAATGCGTGATTCGTTATCATCCAGAATGACCCTTCAGACAACGAATCCGCATTTCCTAGAGCTAGACCGACACAAGGGAACACAACTACAATACTTAAATTAAACCGACACTTCCTAAATCTACTATAAACAAACACAAAATTTCCGTGTGAAATTGGACTTGAATTGCCGTAGCAACATTTACTGCCTAAAAACTTAGGACTTCTCACACAAATCAACACAAGTACATTAACACGTGATCAATAGAAGAATACTCAAATGACCGCTGTCAAAATTTACCAATACTCTACCACTACACCACACGGGTGTGACAAACAAAATTACATGAAATCGAGTCATCAACAAAGCAATAGGCAAACAGCCAACATTTACGTTAATCACAATATTTTATCCATACAAGGTACAACAATCCGTTACACACATGGCGAACTCCCCAATTAATTATGGCTTAAAAATTAGCCACCACAATGAACAGGTTTGCTACATGAAAGCTTACAGGGTTCAGTCGGACAAAATAGGACTGCCTATCAAAATAAGTCACAGGCAAAACGGGCGGTTTGTGGAACTCTGCATGTCTGTCAACCCACGTGTCAATAACCTCGACCTCCCAGAGCATGGGGTCGAACCTCGAAGAAATGTGCCCCAAAGCACAATAATACATGTGTGTCAGAAAAACCTATGGACAAGAATCAGCAGTCTCCCAAGAGCACTCTGTCTTTCCATCTAAAAATACAACAGCAGCAAAAATATATAAGGGCGGTAGGATAACTACCCCCTCCTCACGTAGAATCAACACACACTAGACACATCAACACACACTTAATCACACGTATGGGTTGTGACAGACCCTGAAATAAAAGACACAAATAATATCCACATGCTGGCGCCATCGTTCTATGCCGTGACTAGTCACCTGAAAAGGACTCAAGAAAAATCTATCAAATTAGAACGAAGGTGTTCTACAATTACTTTTAAGTTGGTGCACTCGGCTACCCTAACATGAATAATAACCTGTTCAGCAAAATGTTTTACAATCATTTCCTCCAATTCCTATTTCAAATATTAACGTTAATAAAGCACCATTTATCGAATGTAACGGGTTCCGCAATTGCAAGGATAAAATCACGCGCGCACGCCGCGTACATTACACATGACTCAAACAAATCAAAATATCAACAAACACTTTGGCCACGCGCCAACGGACATTTAAACATATAGTGTCGGTACAAGAAAAACAGCTATAAAACAAGAAAGAAAAACATGACTATTTACAAAGTTCCCCGGCCAAATCTAACTACATAATTGAAATAATCCAATTTTAGTACATCACCGTTTCTGCATGTAGGACTAAGGACATCCTTCTCAACCCATTGCCCTATGGACAATTTAGCACGCCATCGTAGTCGTCTGCGTTGATTTCTTGAAGCTCATCCCAACATCAAACCACGTGCTGATCATCTTGGTCTCGACTCCTTGGCAGAAAAGTTCAATGTTAAATATTTGCCTATCTATAATCGCTTGCAGGCTACTCAGTTCACCCACAATTGTCCTACTGCGATTAATAGCGAAGACTGGCCCTAATTCTATCGCATATACGCACTATAAAAACACACATACAATACACACAATTTATACATAAAATATACATCTCGAGTCCGCGCCACTGGCTCGTTAACAAGTTCAAAATCCTGGCTGCACCAGCAGTCGCTATCTCGTCCGGTATTTCCGTTCCGTCTTGTGGACTTCGGTTCTGGTAAGCGCTAATTAGGGTGATACGATACTTTCCCCTTAAAGTTGACTTCGTCGTCTTTAAAAGAATGTTACAGTTTATCACGCGCTGGCGTGAAATATTTAGATCACACAACTTAGTTGATTTTAGAACAGAATGTATTATAACTTTTAAAATTCGATACTGCAAACGCTGCGGCTTTAGCTTCCCAGAGCTCATAAAATAAAATTAGCTTCACTGATTTTAGAGCATAAAAATCACATTTCGAACTGGCGTGGAGTATACCTCTGAAGGCTCCACACAATAAGACTTAGATAAATTCGAGCGTCGAAATCACACTTCAAACTGGCGTGGAGTATGCCTCTGAAGGCTCCACAACTGAGTACTCAGATTGGCGTCAGGCCAAACTATTTATGAGAAACTGACAAGGGCGGTGGAGTGGGGCGGAGTCGGATAAAAACTTCCAGAGTTTTTGTCTCACAAAGATGGGGCTAGTGTCATTCTTCTCCAAATAAATCCAACGTCTCAAATTACTCGAGCGGAGATTAATCCGTTCGGCGGTTCCTTAGATACACACTTCCGCGCGCTTTTTACTACTGACGCCGTCCACCTCGTGGTCACGGCTTGGTCTCTTGCGATTGGCTGATTCAATCGTATGTTCGTTGAGAGGACCTCGTGATTCTTCCTTTATGTCTCCAATTTTGGTACAGTAGTTGCACAATTTGGCCTTGAACTCGACTAATTCTGGCCGTCCCCAGGAATAGCTACCAACTCAGCTTCTGTTGCAATCGTTACGAAATGCTGGCCTCCCTAATATCCAAGTCGACTTCCTTATGTGCTGCCTGGGCCGTAGTAATAATAATAATAAATATGAATACTTATTTATCGAAGATCAATAAGGGTTCAATATGCTATCATTGTATAATTATTCAGTTACTTTCAAACTCAAATATGAGTTAACCCGTTTATATTTCATATATTTCTTTGAGGCAGGAATCGAATATTTAGTGTTCTACTTATTCTTTGACTACTACGGTCAAATATTATCAGATTTTTACAAATTTATTGTGGGGATGATTTTCAGAAACCCACCAATTCAATTGTTTATTTCACAATATCATAGCACCTTTTACTTATGAATTTGCATGTTCCGCCAAAAATGCTTTAAAATCCATTCAGCAACCATAACCTTTGTATACAAAGCTTCATTGTATTCTCCCCTCGTGTTTAGAGACGGTCGGCCGGGCGGTCAGACCTCCCTCACCCCTCGCTACTGTGATTTATGACCTTGTCCTCACTCCATTCATTTCTTTAAAACTTTCAAATGTTTCATTTCTTCTAAGACAAAAGCGCATGAGGATCCAAGTTACCATATTATTTCATTTACTTTATCCCTCATTAATTCATTATTCATTCCACTTTCCTTGTGACCCGTGCCACAATTGGAGATCAACCGCTTTATATATTTTCATGGGGTAAAGACAAGTGATCCTCATCATCCTTGCTTCGACTCCCGCATCATTCATTTCACACACATTATTTGGTCGGATATAACATAACCATGCGGACAAAGTACGGGCCATATGATTCTGGGCTCAGAGACACATTTGCCTCTCCGGTCGAAATCATATCTCGTAGAAGCACTGATATTTTCCAGACTTACATATTCACTTCAGCAATTGCCCGGCGGGACTTAGATTGCAACACAGTGCCCCTGGCTCGAATCCCCGTTCGATCAGGCGGGTCGAACCCTCGTGCAAACAACATTACCGACGACTTTCCGATAATTATACTTTTTTGATCTCTCACCTTATGCACGTTACAGAATATATTTATTTCATTGCTAGCATCACTTTATGTTATTCCTTCTTTTACAGGCTTATTTCGGCAATATAACTTTGTACAACTAGGATCATCATCGCGTTTCCAACAACTTTGCTCGCGTTAGCATTTATTTGACCATAGCTTAATAGCTTATAACTTCCTACTTCATTTTCATGGTGTTCGATTTCACCCTATTATCTTTAACATATTACATTTATCATTTGCTGAATAGCATTATCCTATCATTATTTTAAGGTATCCTCAACGATCCTTGAATTCTTTTAATTATTCCACGTACTTCAATTATTTAAATTATTTTAAGTTCGACCCTCACTATTATGTGTCAGAAAACGGTGTCATAATGATGGTCATTATAACACTTATTTTCATTATGATACTGTTTCTCCAGCCAATCAGAGCTCGTTCATTGACCAATTAGGTAACGATACCTTCGCGCATGCGCTCAAAATCCAACATGTCGGACATAAACACAACATCGAACTATAATAAATTACCGACATGGAATACGCACCGTCCATATGTTCGCGTAAATAAACTGGCGAATATGAAACAAGAAATAGCACTGTACCTTAAAATCACCAACACTAATTTCTACACAGCGCATTCAAATGACTCCGATGACAATATTACTGAAGGACGGCAGATGTAAACATATGGCTTGCATATGGCATTGCAAGTACACAGAGCGCATGCGTCGGTCGTTCAATGCTCTTGAAAGACAGAGAGATGTCTCTCGCTCGCTCTCCGATAACAAAATTCTTGTGGCTGACTCTCAACAGATATTTATGAATATTTATGTTAAAACATATAATAAAATTATAATTATCGTCGAACCTAAACAGTCGTATGCAACTCGCCTATAATGGTAATTAAGACACTCGTATGGAAATTATAAAACTCGCATACGCTCATTTTATAAAAAATACTCGTGTCTTAATTATAGCCATTATAGGCTCGTTGCATAATTACTATAATCATTTCAACTCAAATGTATTATTCATTATTTGATTAATATTCATTACATCATTATTAACTTGCGGAATGAAATTATTTACTCAACATTATTCTTTTGGAGTATAAAACTCAACATTTATTATTTCGGACTCTAAAACTCAATATTTATTATTATTATTATTATTATTCTAACGGTGCTTATTTCATTTACGTTACTTTCAATAATCTGGCATATATTTTACTTGCCATTTACGTTATTATATTCGATTCCTCCTTTCAGATCTTATTTCATCATTATTTAACCATTGTTACGGGCTTTCATTATTATTATTATTATTATTATGATTATTATTTCTTTTGCACTGTTATAATTAATTTTAACATTTTTGCAAACCGTCTTGGCGGTTGCCCTCTGACATCTTAATATCATTTGATCATTCATTGTGCATATATTTCATACATATATTCACTGAATAGCATATGATACATTCACATTTATATTATAAACATTTTTGACTCACCCTCATTTTATTTTTGCTCATGACGTGATTTCTGGATGGGTTCACCCAACATAATTTCTTCAACACCTCATCTTCATATTACAATAGACCCTTTTTAACATTTTGTCTTCATATCGACACACGACAATATATTTAAACATTTTCTTAAATCACTTGTTAACACTTATTAAACACAAATAAAATCCACTTATCCACTATGTACAATCGCACACGGACCAATCGTCAGCGTACAAATGGTGGAAAACATCCTGGATGGTCTATCCCTGTACAGCTTTGAACGTGTGATTCTCCTATCTTTCTATACATCGGTAAGTCTTTCTTACTATTCCTCCCGAGATCGTAACTGTCTCTTTCTCGAATCTCCTTCTAGATAGCCTTTTCTCTGCGTATTAGTGTTCTATCTGTCCTTCTGCTATCGCGCTGTGCTTTTGTTTTAACATTGCGCCTATCGCAATCTATAGTTCTTTTCCTACCGTAATCTTCCCTGACGATTGTATAACTTCTACTTTTAGGATTTGTATCCTCTCAAAAAAATGTTCTGCTTATCGAACCTGCGTCCTCCGACGTTTCACTTAGATAAATGTTCTGAGGTTTCCCTCCAATTTAACTGTCTCTTTCTGCGCGATATAGTTTCTATCTCTATATTCTACGTTCGGAGTTTCTAACTACTACAATGACCTTAAATTTCCGCACTTTGTTCTTAAATGTTCTTAGGGTGCCTTCGCATCTTCTGCTTTTACTACGCTTGAACGCGGCTTGGTTTCGAACCAGTACTACTTTGCTGACTTCGTTCGATTTAGTTACTGTCTATCGCACTTTATATTTATTTTGTCTTTTGTGAGACTCGAACCATAATATCTTTGAGTGTAGTTCTTCCTATTTTCTCGCTGACTTGGGTACTTTGTTCCCGAGGCTAGATCTAACTTGATTGTACTTTTCTATTTTTATGTAACATGCCTATACAAAGGCTGTTAACAAACTGGCTAACTTGCGTAGCGCACTCGAACTGTGGTCTCTGAAGACTCTCGTGTAACCTGCCTCTAGCAAGGTCTCTCTCGACTGCCGGACTTGGTAAGACTTCCTACTTCTCCTCTGGCTTCAAGCCTATTTATTCACTTCTGGCAAGAAATTGGTTCCTTTCAAATTTGGGAGCTGAACTTCTGAATCCGTGGCGTAATTTTCTCCATAATTTAATTTAAAGTGTATTTTGTAATTATATTTCGATTGCCTGCTGGCGGAATGGAAATCTTTCGCTAGTTTATTTTTAATTAATTTAATTAGTTAATATCCCCTCTGCGGGGCCAACCTAATTCCTTGTATACTCCGCAGATATTATTCCGTTCGCATACCGATGACGTTTTCCTGACTTAGCATTATTTGAAGTGTCTAATTTCAGGTCTGCCTACTCTTCGAATTTTGTAGTTCCTAGTTCTCCCCTAGCTTCAGATTTAATAACTGGGGGTTTATTTCGTTAGGTTTAATGGTTGTAAGTCCCCCTTCTTTATGCTTAAGAAAAGTGCTGATTTTACAAATCCCTGAGCAAAGCTTCAAGTGCCTCTCATGAAATAGTTCCAGCCATTACTGTCCTCTTGATAAGTAATAATTTTTGTGAAGTCGTTTATACATCGGAATGTCGAGTAGTATTTATGGCCTCTTGACTCTGACTTCCCCTAGTTCGTTAATAGTCCTTTTAATGGCCTTTTTCTTTTAACTTGTCAAACTAACAGGAGCTTATGTGTTTGAACTGACCACCTGTACCCTCTTGCAATGTCTTTGTGGTCGCTCTCCAGTGAGCTCAATTCCATATTCCTTGTCATCTTTATAACATTTTAGAATATCTTTCTATAAATGGTCAGGGGTTCAATCTTGTGCCAGACCCACATGGGCACAATTCCCTCCTTCAAAAATTAAAAAATGGTCGAAATTTTGAGAAAATTTATTTATCCCAATAATGTACTTCCTTTGTTTCTGAAACACTTACTTCAGTCTTACACAGCTCATCTGCAAGGGTTCGCTCTGTCCTTGCCCGTTTCAAAGATTTAGTTACTCTTCAGTTTTCGTTATCGTAATACCTCATTTCCTATTGAGACATTAATTTATCGTATGGGTTAGGCTTGCTCCTACCCGTTTTTCACTCTGAGTGTATTATCTCTTTCCAATTCCTCAGCTTTTCAATTTCCTCTCTTATTTCATTATTCTCTTCCTCAATTTGTCGGGCTAATTCTTTTAATTCATCGTAGTATTTCTTTAAACTACATTCACAATCTAATTCTTCCCATTTCTTTTCCTTCTCCATTTCTGTTTCTTCTTCATTTTCCGCCTGGGCTACTAAGGTTTGAATATGTCGTTCATATTCTTCTGGAGATGGTAAAGTTTCAAATTTGCTGCGTTCATGATCATCTTGTGATCTGTTACTAAATGTTGAACTTTATATGCATTATTCTTGAGATCTTTAATTATCCTATAAGGTCCATGATAATCTTTGCGAAACTTCTTGTAAACGCAATTCTCTGGATCTGAAATTGCTGGTCGTTTTACGAGCAATAGTTCACCTTTCAATAGTGGTCTGTGGTATCGTTTATGACGATTTCTCTTTTGCCTTTTTTCCGCTTGAGCTTTCAGATGCTCATATGTTCTCCTAATCCTCAATTCTCTACCTATCTGTGCATCATTAAATGTGGGTAATATCTGATCCCATGGCCTTTCTGGTTGCTTGTCTAAATGTAACTTAACTGGTATTTCGCCTGTTGCTTCATGAATGGTGTTGTTAATGCAAAATTCAATAGTAGGCAAAATGTCAATCCACCTCCAATTTTCTTCGGAACAGTAGATTTTGCAGTATTCTTGCACTTCTCTCATAACCCTTTCAACAGGATTTGCCTCAGAATGCCTGATGCTGGATAAAATTTGTGTTATGCCTAATTTTTCAATTCTCTTCGGAATTCGACGCTTGTGAAACAACTTCCATGATCAGAGAGTAAATTTTCTGGCTTTCCTAGAACTGGAATTACTCTTTCCTTTAGTATTTTGATGACCTGTTTGGTTGATGTCTTCTGAATAGGACACAACACTACCATTTTGGTAAACACATCCATTGATACCATTATGTGTTTATTACCTCTTCTAGCTTTGGGTAACGTTCCAAAATTATCTATTGATAGGATCTGGCAAGGCCTTTCTGGTAAAAGTGTTATGGGTTTTTGTCTCATTAGAAAACAATTTGGTTTGATTCTTTGGCATGTGTCACAGGTATATCTTACCGTATCTCTTAACCTGGGCCATATAAAAGCTTCTTGCAACATGCTGACTCTTGTATCTACCCCATATGTCCAAAAGTTCTGCGTAATAACCATACTAAATTCCTTTGCATTTCTACTGGAATGATAATCCTCAATTTGGTATGATCATTATCTGCCAATTTATGTAAAAGTCCATTAAAATAATTATAATCCATTGCAATTTTCTCCGCTTCGATGAATGCGGGTGATGCTCTTTCAAGCTTTCCCTCGAAGAAGTCTATCAACATCCTCATACATGGGTCATGCTTTTGTTTTTCTCCAACTCTTCTTAATTCTTCAATGGTTCCTTGATCTTTATCATCAATTTGAATCGCAAGTGCCTCCTCTTCTGTTCCCGGATTTCGACTCAGAAAGTCCGGCACAATGTTTTCTTTTCCAGGGCAGTATTCTATCTCAACATCGTACTGCTGGATGTACAATGCCCATCGAATTAGTCGTTGACTGGACAAGTCAGTTTTCATTAAGAAAGTCAACGCTTTGTGATCTGTTCTATTAATGATGCGAAATCCGTAAACTATCTTGCGCCAATATTGCAATGCATACAATATTGCCAGAAGTTCGATTTCACTGACTGTGTAACTTCGTTCATAAGGCTTTAATCTTCTTGATGCAAATGCGAGGTAATTTCTCTCATTTGGTTTTTCCTTCGTTTACTGATACAACATGGCTCCTATGCCTACCTGTGAAGCATCCGTTTGTATTATGAACTTTTCATTGTAGTCGGGGTATCCTAATTTCACAAAATTTAATAACATATATTTGGCCTTTATGAATGCATTTTCGCATTCTTCTGTCCACGTCCATTTTCCCCCTTTCTTAAGTAAATCTTGTAATGCTGACACGGTCTTTGAATAAGCCGGACAATGACTGCTGAAAACCCCTATAAGTCCTAGAAATTGTCTAATATTCTTGACCTTCAATGGTCTCGGAAAATTCTTAATAGACTCCAACTTGCATGGGTTAGGTTAAACTCCATGTTGGTCTATGACGAGACCTAAAAATGTCACTTGCCTTTGGCAAAAATTTGATTTTTTCAAATTTATTTTGAAGTTTGCTTGCTCCAAATCTTTGAGTAATTTCCTCAATTTCTCTAAATGTTCCGGTATCGTTTCTGACGTTAATAAAATATCGTCCACATATCTATTAGTACAGGCTTTCACTTCCTCCGAAAGATTCCTGTCTAAAGCCCTTATGAGCGCTGATCCTGCGGTCTTTAATACAAAAGGTAACCTTTTAAAACACATTGTTTGCTGATAAAATTGGAATCCTGTCATTAGACTGGTTCTTTCTTCTAATTCCAAATGATGGTAAGAACTCGTAAGATCGATATTCGTGAATACCTTGTTACCTTTGAACTTCCTTAAAATTTCCTTGATTGGAGGTGCCGAGTCGTTTTCTGGAATAATCCATTGATTTAGATTTCTGGCACCTAGACATACTCGTACTGATCCATCTGGTTTGTTGACTACCACCAACGGACTAACGTACGGTGTACCAACTTTTTCAATCACTCCATCTTTCATCATTTTTTCTGAAGCTTCCTTTGTTTGCATGTAATGCTTTTCCGCAACTGGATAGGGTTTCTGATGGAACGGTGTCCAATCATTCACCTGGAAGGCATATTTAAATTTTTTGATTCTTCCTGGTTTGGAATCAAATACATTTCTTTGCTCTAGAACGATTTCTTTCAAAATTTCTTTATCTTCCAATGATATTTTGCCTTCGTTAAGCTTTTCTTCTCGGCATTCTTCAAATTCGACTTCTGCTTCTCTTTCTAAATCTGCAGCAAGTGTACTTAATTCTTTTTCTAAAATATATACTTCTTCCTCTGTTACATAGTGACAAGTTTCCTCTTTCATGTGCCATATTTGTTCGCCTTCTATCTGCTCTACTGTTTGTGACGAAATATCTATTTCTGAACCACGGCTTTCTTTTCGAAATTTGATGCAATTTTGGGATAGATCTATAACAACCTTATGTTCTGTGATAAAGTCTATACCCAGTATAATGTTATAAGGCAGTTTACTCACTAGTAAAAAGCTTTGAGATAACATTAGATCTCCGATTTGCAATTCTAAAAGTACTTGGTATTTACAGGCCAAACTTTTCTCTGGAAT
This sequence comes from Meconema thalassinum, assembly GCA_946902985.2. Lineage (NCBI taxonomy): Eukaryota > Metazoa > Arthropoda > Insecta > Orthoptera > Tettigoniidae > Meconema > Meconema thalassinum. Next base: position 74,472,981 of record OX336389.2, read on the forward strand.
AATTCCTCTTATATTTACTACTGATATCGGGATCTTCAAAACTCGCCCTTTTCTTTCTAATTCATTAACCAGAGCTTGGGTTACCAGACAAACTGTCGACCCTGTGTCTAATAAACTTCTAACTAGAATTCCTTCTATTCTGGTTAAAATAATCGGCAATTCTCTTTTGACTACAACTGGTCCTTCTGTGATCTCATCTATTAATTCTTCTGGTCTCGCAATCCAGTTCACAAGTTGTACCGTATTCCATCCTCCGATCTCTTCTTTCTTTAGCCCTTCAACATTTGGCATTTTTGATCATGTTCCTCTCTTCTGTTGTGCTCCTGCAATTCTAAGCTTTGGGCACCATCTATGTTGTGAATGTCTGGGTATGTTCTCTCGTGTATGGCATCCTTCCACTGGACCTTAGGTTGCCTCTCATATTCTTCCCCTCGTTCATCGTAGAACCGTTGTGCAATTACACGACGTTACTCGATTTCAGCCTGGTAATCTATGTTTTCATTTTGTGGCTGATTATTCCTTGGGTAATTCTGCTTCCAATTCTTACCCTGATATGGTCTTCCACTGGGTGATCCTCTATTATTCAATCCCCTTTGATAGTATGGTCTCGATGCGTTATTCCCTTGATAACCATGACCTGAACTGTAGTTTCTACCTCTGTTTCCTCTGTAATTGTTTCCTCGGCAATATCCTCTGCCGTTCCCTTGATACGGTGGATTCCATTCTTGTTTTCCATTCCCTGGATCACCTTGTCCAATTCTTCCATCTTCTGTACTGGTTGCTTTATCCATACTTGGTTCTCTAGCAATCGCTGTATATGTTTTTGTGACATGGGCATGTTCTACATTTCTATAGTGTCTCGGCGACATGTGCTGCGTTGTGTTATCTAACTGGCGTAGGATACTTTCTATCTCTATCGTTGTTTTGGCTTTAGACGAAATTAAAAATCTCTGTATCTCAAATGGTAACTGCTTGATGATCGCAAGGCACAAGTCAGTCTCTGACGGTGCGCAATCTAGTTCTCGAAATTTGCAGAGTTGAGCCGTAAAATACTCCGAATAACGGGTTGGTGAATTTGTGTAATACTTTTTTGAGTATAAATCTAGTCTGAGGTTCTGCTGTACATCAGCTGCCCAATATCTTTTGAGAAAAGCTTCTCTGAATTCCTCTATGGTATCAAAAGTGTATCGGAAGCTTCTAAACCATTGAAGACAATCACCTTCCATGAGCTTCTCGATGGATCGTAACTGATGTTCGGGTGCGACTCTAGTGTCTCTGAGATACTCGAAACTTCTTTGAGCCAGAATTTTGGGGTCATTAACGATATGTTTCCCGAAAATATTTTGGGTTTATCTGACTCAGGCTTTATAATGGTTATAACTTGGTTCTGCAACGCATTGTTGTTATTAAATGGAGTTGATGTAAGTAAGGGTGGCCCTGGTAGTTTGTATGAGCTTTCCTCTTCTTGGACATTATTAAACATATGCTGGGTCCCCGTTTCTCCCCAGTTCTTTCTCAACTCCTCCATACTTCCTCTATACATTTGATTATTTCTCAGATTCGCTCTCTCTATAGCAATCATTCGGGTCTCACTCTGGTTCATTCTGCCCTCCATCCTTTCTATTCTTGCGAACGATTCCTGTTCGACTTTTTCAATTCTGTCTTCGTTATTTTCGGTTCGTTTGCCTATTTCTGCTTGCTGCTGTTTCCAAACTTCCTGGAATTTAGTCAGTTCATCAGTTACCTCTTTCTTTGTTTCGTGGATTCGTTGTCCCTTATCCTCGAATTTCACTTTTATATCTGCATCTACCTCTTCCTTAAGGTTTTCTAAGTCTTTATGTAGGCTATTCTTTATTCCTTTAACCTCCCTATCTAGGTTTTCCATGTCCCCTTGGGTTTTCTCTTACGTTTTCTTCATACGAGCTAACTCTCCTTGGGTTTGTTCTATTTTCTTGTGGGCTTCTCATTGGAGTTAATCCTTCCTTAAGGGTGTTTAATTGAGATGTGTTTTCTTCAATTTGTACCTCATGTCTTGAAATTAGTGTGCCCTGTGCTTTTATTTCTTCATTAATTGGTTTATTGCGTTCCTCAATCCGTTTTTCATTTGTTGTGTCATGATCAACTAACCTTTGCTCTACTTGGGTGAACATACTACTCATTCGTGTGTTTATTTCCCCTACATCTTTTCGCCTTTGAGCCTCAAATTCATGCACTTGGGTTGATAATGTATCTATTTTTCCCTCTAACAGTCGCCTGGATTCATCGCATTGTTTCCTATTAACATCTAATTGCGAATCTACGTGTATTCTTAATTCCTCAATCTTTCTATTCACACCGGTTATTTGCTCACTTACTGTTTTCGTAAGAGACTCGTTCATTTGTTCAAACTTTTCATCAATGGTCTTTTTAGTTTTGCTCCCTATATTTTCAATCTTTCCCTCAATTTCATCTAAACGTGTGTTTACTTCCTTTTGTGCACCTGAGATTTGGTTTACATTGATTTCTATGACATTTATACTTTTTTCATTGGCTCTATCTGAGCTTGGAATTTTCTATCTCGTTCCCCCATTTGAACGTGAATATCATCAAGCTTAGTGTCCATTTTAGCATTTAATTCACTTAGCTTGCTGTCCATTTTATTGTTCACCTGATCTATCCTATCGTTTACATTTCTTATTTCAGTGTTTACAATCTTAAAGTTTTGTTTGCACTCTAAACTACCCTGGTCTATACATTCATGCACAGCTTCTTGGCTTTCCTGAAGCTTTTTGTCCAATGCTTCAAATCGTTTTTCACTATCATTACTTAGGGTTTCCCTAAGGCTCTCCTTGAAATTCTCCAAGAACGCCTTCATCTCTTCGTTCAGAGCCATTCTGTTTTCAAATTTAATTTGAGGATAGATCAGCTACTGACATCCACAAAACAGTCATGCACATGAAATGACGTGACATTCGAGTGGCACATTAAAGTGTTGTGCTTTAAATTCTTTATGGGTAGGTTTGTACTTTAACCCGTTTGTACTTCCCTCCTTCAAAACTCTTAGCAAGATATTCTGTGTTGTCAAATTGAAAATTTTCGAAATTTTTCCAAAAAATTACTTGGAAAACCCGATTTTTCCCTGGTTTTACTTAAGGAAAACCCGCCTCACGTACCTGGGCGCCAAAATTTTAATAGTGTTGGTGGTACAGCTAAAGGTACTGCCCCCGTAAATTGAATTATACTGAGACCACGGTGGCTGTATTGGCATATGTGAATAAAGTTGTGGCCATCATAGTTGTGACGTGTATATTCATGACGTAGGCACGGATGACGCAGACTTTATGCAAGTAGGCTGGATGAGCTGAGATTCTTGGTGACGTCATGATTTTGTTCGAGAAAGATCTGAGATTTACGACGCAGTCGCAGGGAAGCAAGGAATTGTGCTGAGGAAGAAGTTACGCTATTGGAGGAGAGGCTCGAACCAATGAATGATAGTTTGGAGGGAGACGGAGATTACTGAAACTACCATATTTAATTACTTTTGGCATGCAGAATTGTGGAAATCTATTTTCAGTTATGGCATTGATTTGGAATTTTGAAGAAATTAATTATGAGTTTTTGAAATTTGAAAATCCGTCAAGTATAGTCAAAGTTAGAACTTCTAGCAATGACGGAGGAACAAGCTATGGAAGGGATGGATACGCCCCTTAAGAAGTTGATAAAAGGCCTTGCACAGCAGAGAGTAAGCTCTCATGTCTCATGGCTCAGTTTTCTGATTCTGATATTGTCAGACTTCGAGTTCTTAAGTGAAGCAAGTCGTCATTAGCACGTGTGGTAGAGCCCACAGCATCGAACAAGCACGGAGCGTGCAGCAGTACAATTTTACGGTTACTGAAACTAGGCGAAGTTGGAGCGCACACATAAACGAGTCTACAAGATTATATATCAAGAGTTAGCTACTGCATTTATGCTAATTCAATTGTGCATTACAATATTGAGGCGTGTAAGAAAGTTGAACAATTTCACGATTATACTTTGGAAGATATTCGCATTTTAAGACTGCAGACAAAAGTGATTTTCTCGACACCTGAGAAGCACTTTTATAATACCACATTCTACGCTACGGCTGACACGTGTATTGCAACCGTGATACTGAAGATTACATTTGGTGATATAACGCTACATTCTACAATGGACCTATATAATCTGGCAGTACTTTCGACTATTATTATAACGGAAGTGGAGATGGAAGACTAAAACTTTAATGCAATTGGGACATATATCAATGGAGTGAAAAAGCAGCATGGAACTTCGTTAATCGTCATTCTACAAAAGCGAGCATGTAGTGAACATCCAACTACACTCATGCATCGTAATCCATCGCTGAATTACATCAAATGGCAGTGGAAATATCTTCATACTCCACAATTATGAACATTTCTGCGGAAATAATTGCAATAAACTTTCATGGCGAATTTCTACCAGAACTTCAGGGAACTATCAAGAGAGGCCAGGGTGCACCCGGCTCACAAAGAAGAGTTTTGCCAGAAGGATGTCTATCGTCTACACGGAGCAGTGCAATTTCCGGAGGAGGAAGCAGTTCTATTCTCCGAGGGCGCAGGTTCCAGGTTCGAGGTCGGAGCACATCTTTACGGTGGTGAAATGGAACCAACAGCAGTCTTCTTTTGGAAATTTTCCTCTAGAACTTCAATCAACAGATAAGGTGGTCGTGAACGTTTCTTGATTTATTTGAGCCATTTAGCGATATCTGAGCAACCATTTTTCCCATATTTTCTGTCCCATATATTTTGCCCCATATTCTTGCTTGATATTTCTGTACTCTGTACACTTTGCTGATTTATGCCTTTTTCTGCGATTTATTGAGACATTATTATGTCATTGGCATATTTAAATAATTTTGGATCAGTTGAGACTGATATAATATATATTCTTTCAGTAATTTGCATATTTTTGTAGTCACGATTTGACTGTAAAGTTAACGATTTTCTATGGCAAACTTGAATTCAGACAGCGTGTCATTTTATTAAAGTAATTCTATTCAATAAATTACTTTGACCAATTTTCTGTCATCCGCAAGAAAGAAGAATGATTAAAAGATTTTAGAGCGTTAAAATCTACTACTTTATCGACGATCTTGGAAATACTAGTCGTTTTATGAACATGATTGCAACATAGACATTTATCGTCAATTATGAAATACCATTGCATTATAGACAATTCTGTGAAATATGAACTTTGAGTACGATTTATTGAGTACACTATAGTAATGAACATTTGATAGGAGTTTTTCTCAATTCTAGATTGGAACAATAATGTTTGCATTCCACAGTCTAATTGTATTCTATTCGACTATTTATGCAGTTTAGATGAACTTTGATTGAAGATAGTATTTTTATACTGCGATACTTTGATGATATTAATCTCAATTTTGATAGACCAGGGAGGCGTGTCTAATCGTATTTGCTATTAAATTTATTTGTGATTGGCAAATTTTTACTTCATATCGATTCATGAATGAAACCCACGAAGGTTAAATATAATAACAGTTTTTGATACAATTGATGAATATAAGAATTTTTAAAGAGGAACTATGGATGTATAATCGTTAGTTCAGTGGACGTGTAATAGTCGCTGATGAATAATGCCCTGTAATAAGTGAAGGAGGTTCCCACAGTAATATTGATGATGATGAATTTATAAGTGGAGGCTTTTTGTGTGTACTGTGGAAGATATTGATGCCATATATATTGAGATATATGATGAATTATGGGCCAATTTTGGTGCAATTTTGTGCATTTTGAGCGAGGTATTTTTCCGCTGATTGTATTGTTCAGGTCCATTGAAAATTATTCATGTGAAGTTACTGTTAAAATTAACAAGAGTGTTTAAATAATTTGAGATAACGATTTTGAATGGAGGTTACCGTCACAAATAATAATAATTATTAAATCTTATTAAACCTGAATCTAAAATTTAAATATAACTAACCTTCATTGGTCGATTATATCACCACTATTTGGGTAATTATCAACCGGATAAACGTGTGGTTTAATGTATTTCTAATATAAATAATATAAATAATGTAAATAACTATGTAAATATCTTTAATAATAATTTGAAACGAACGGGATTAATAGAGGCGTGTATAAATTTTTCAATTGTCGTTTGACAATGTTATAAACAATTTAAAATGTTATAAATAATTAATAAACTTTTTGTTATAAACATTAAGCGTTTTCGTTATTATACTCTAAACAACGCTAGTTAAACAATTGGAATATACAATTAAACAAGATTTGGGATTATTAGAGTAATCCATTGATATTTGAATGGAGCATTTAAAAGATTTGCGTGATAATATTTGAGTTGAGATGTGAACATTTAAAGTGTTTTGAAAAGGAGCTAGGCTCTGAGGTAACTAGCATATGCTAACATTGGATGAACAGGTGCGTCCATTTGACGATGCAAGTATGCGACATGGTGCAGGGTGTATCGCTGGTGGCCAGATAACTGTATGATAGAGGCCAAGGTCATCTATATAGCAGCCTTGCGGTTATAAATAAAATGTGAAGTTCATGAACAAGGAAACAAATGCTATATGTCTCGTCCCAGCTCCCTTATCCATTCCAAAGTGCATTGTTATTATTACGTTCTTTTGAGCTAGAGAAAGCTGAATTTTTGTATATGAAGTCTACAAGTCCTACAGGAGGACATGATTGCATTGACAATGGCTTCTGATTGCCACGTATATTTTGTTGTTAAATTTTTGTTAAATTATTTTCTTTATGTGAAATAAATTATTGTGCAGTTTAAATTTCCTTGTTTCGTCCTGGTTCATTTTAAATATCGTGTTGGAGGTTATTATGAGGGCATACTATTAAGTGAACTAGTTGAAAACCCAGACCCGAGATTAAATTGAATAGGTAAGTAAAAGGTAAGTATGAACCCCCGTTTATTTTGGTGTGTTCCACAATAATTTCTTCTTAACTACTGTGCTCTAATCTCGGTAGTATCTGTCAGTGCCATTTTCATTGATGTAGCTGTGCCGGTGCGATTGATTATTTTCAATCCGATTGAGGGGGCGGATATCTGACAGCCTACTATCCGGATTATCGGGGACAGTACCTTTTGGTCACCCAAGCGAGACAACAGTGAAAAACAACTTTTTCGAACATCCAACTTTAGGGGTGGTTTTACTGCCTTGTTTCCCCACGTTGGGCGCCAAAAAGAATAAAGGGATTTGCTTCTTTTAAATATGTTTGTAAGGCGGGCCTCGGTCACTTTACCTACATCTGACTTTTACTTCTAACTTTACTATTGACCGACTTATCTTGTGATCCAGTGCTCATATCTTAGTGTTTTACATACTTCCCCTGTACCCATATTGAATGGAAATGCTTAATCACGTGCTGGCTAGCTGCTGCGGTTCGGGGCATATTACGTCCAGCCCACAACGTGATCTTACATTTGATATGATAGCACTTTTTAGGATCTACAAGACTAAATTGAAAACAAACATGTTACAAAAGACATGAGTTTATTTATAAAAACTCCCAGGAATAATACAAAACAATTTACAAAACATTCATATTTTGGAAAAATCCAAATCTAAAAATTATCAAAAAAATACATAATTTTTCTCTTAAATTCGTATAATCTTACACTATCGCTTTATCTTGCTTAGGTATCATTTCTAATTGAGTATTCATCTACATTTTCTTTTCGCAACATATTATTTATTTAGACATAGAGGATGCCTATCATTTCATATCCTCTTACTTTAAGGCTTTACGGACATTTAACTGCATTTTCAACATCCCTTCTGGGCTTTATTCATTCTTAGTTTACTTTAAATCTCTTTTATTATCATTCATTTAAATTCTGTTACCTCTACCGGTAAGCCTTAATTTCACAACAAATCAACACTTTAAAACAAATACATGCCACATTCTCGAATTCACGTCCCCTCACAATTCATTTCCATGCAGTAGGGTGGTTGATATGTGACGTACCATATGCAATCATTGTATAATTGTTCAATTACTTTCAAACTCAAATATGAGTTAACCCGTTTATATTTCATATATTTCTTTGAGGCAGGAATCGAATATTTAGTGTTCAACATATTCTTTGACTACTACGGTCAAATATTATCAGATTTTTACAAATATAATGTGGGGATGATTTTCAAAAACCCACCAATTCAATTATTTATTTCACAATAACAAAGAACCTTTTACTTATGAGTTTGCATGTTCCGCCAAAAATGCTTTAATATACATTCAGCAACCATAACCTTTGTATACAAAGCTTCATTGTATTCTCCCCTCGTGTTTAGAGACAGTCGGCCGGGCGGTCAGACCTCACTCGCCCCCTCGCTTACTGTGATTTATGACCTTGTCCTCTCTCCATTCATTTCTTTAAAACTTTCAAATGTTTCCTTTCTTCTAAGACAAAAGCGCATGAGGATCCAAGTTACCATATTATTTCATTTACTTTATCCCTCATTAATTCATTATTCATTCCACTTTCCTTGTAGCCAGTGCCATAATTGGAGATCACACCACTTTATATATTTTCATGGGGTAAAGACAAGAGATCCTCATCATCCTTGCTTCGACTCCCGCATCATTCATTTCACACACATTATTTGGTCGGATATAACATAACTATGCTGACAAAGTACGGGCCATATGATTCTGGGCTCAGAGACACATTTGCCTCTCGAGACGAAATCATATCCCATAGAAGCACTGATACTTTCCAGACTTAAATATTCACTTCGGCAATTGCCCGGCGGGACTTAGATTGCAACACAATGCCCCTGACTCGAATCCCCGTTCGATCAGGCGGGTCGAACCCTCCCGCAAACAACATTACCGACGACTTTCCGACAATTATACTTTTTTGATCTCTCACCTTATGCACGTTACAGAATATATTTATTTCATTGCTAGCATCACTTTATTTTATTCCTTCTTTTACAGGCCTATTTCGGCAATATAACTTTATACAACTTGGATCATCATCGCGTTTCCAACAACTTTGCTCGCGTTTGAATTTACTTTACCATAGCTTAATAGCTTATAACTCCCTACTTCATTTTCATGGTTTTCGATTTCCCCGTATTATCTTTAACATATTACTTTTATCATTTGCTGAATAGCATTATCCTATCATTATTTTAAGGTATCCCCAACGATCCTTGAATTATTTTAATTATTCCACGTACTTCAATTATTAAAATTATTTCATCATTTCAACTCGAGTTTATTATTCATTATTTGATTAATATTCATTACTTCATTATTAGCTTACGGAATGCAATTATTTACTCAACATTATTCTTTCGGAGTATAAAACTCAACATTTATTACTTCGGAGACTAAAACTCAATATTTATTATTATTATTATTCTAACGGTGCTTATTTCATTTACGTTACTTTCATTTATCTGGCATATATTTTACTTGCCATTTACGTTATTATATTCGATTCCTCCTTTCAGATCTTATTTCATCATTATTTAACCATTGTTACGGGCTTCCTTCTTCTTTCTTCGATTCGGCCAACTAGGGACCACGTCAGTTCAACTGTCTCTTCTTCCGAGCTCTAACTACCGCCCAGTGTTCCCTCATTCGTCACCGGTGTTGTTATTTTCTCTCTTGGGACCACGCCTTCCCAGTCTTCAGCTTCGGCTTTTCCTGGAAACCTTTGTGCGTACGTAGTTTTTTTCTGAAGTTAAACACGCTCCTGGATATCTTTAGGGGAAATTTCCATTTCACGTAGATCTTTCTCAACTTCAGTAAACCATGCCCCTTTGCTTTTCTTATCTTGAAAGTACGTCAATATCCGTTTTGATATCCTGCCTGGGCTCATTCGTTTTTTGGTCGTGTGGCCTCCTGAGAGACCGAGTGAAGGTCTTTCTATTCGACGCCCGTGGGCGACCTGCGCGTCGGGATGAGAGATGGAATGGATGAAGATGAATGAAACTGGGCAAGGATGTGGAAGGAAGCGGCCGTGGCCTGTCAGAAGGTACTGTCACAGCATTTGCCTGGTGTTGAAAATGGGAAACCACGGAAAACCATTTCAAGGACAGCCGACGGTGGGGCTCGAACCCACACGTCTACTGAGTCAGCTGAGAGCTTGGCCCCATGGCCTAACGCAGCGCTTTAGCCAGCGTAGCCACTACTGTCGGTGGCTCATTCGTGTCACGTGGCTATAAGAGGCAACCCTTTTTCGAATCGTGTCACTGTTCTTCTCCACGTGCTTGTACAATTCGTGGTTGTGACGCCTTCTGTACTCGCTGTTATCTTTGATGGGACCCAGGATTTTCCTCAAAGTCTTCCTTTCTTTAGCCTCTAGTTTTTCAAGTTGACCTTTCTTGTTCATTATTAGAGTCTCAGCCGCATACAGAGCCTCTGGTCGAATAACAGTGCAGTAATGTCTAATTTTGGCGTTCAAGGATATCGATCTCTTATTGTAGATGTCTTTAGTCAGGTTGTATGCCATTTCCATTTTATTAATGCTTGACATGAAGGCTTCCTTGTCTGATAGGTTACGCTCTATCCATTCACAGAGGTATTTAAACATTTCTGCCTTCAGAACTTTTCCTAGTCCGACCTCCAGTTCCCTGGGCGCTGATTTTATGTTTGTCATGAATTGGGTCTTCTCAAAGGAGATTTGAAGGCCAGCCTTCAGTGCTTGATTTTTCAGCCGGTTAAGTTGTTCTTCTGCCATATCAATGGAATCTGAAAAGATCACTAGATCATCTGCAAAGGCTAGACAGTCGATTGTAACATTCATATACTTGTATCCTAGCCTTACGCCATTTTCTACCCTTGAATTTTTCATTTCTTTCCGCCTTTTCCAAAACACAATTGAAGAGAAGCGGTGATAGCCCGTCTCCTTGCCTCACTCCTGTCCTGATTTCAAAGGCATCAGACATCTCTCCTCTGAACTTCTCTTTGGAGTTGGTGTTGGTCAGGGTTAGCTGGATAATTGATTGTGTCTTGCTATCTAAGCCAAACTCTTCAAGGATTTGCAATAGAGTTGTTCGATCAATTGAGTCGTACGCTTTCCTAAAATCAACAAAGGTCATCACGAATTCCCTATTCCTGAGTTTCAGATATGAAAGGATGGACTTCAGATTCATAATCTGCTCAGCACCTGATCGTCCCTTTCTGAAACCCCATTGGTATTCCCCCAGTTGTGGATCGATTTGTTGTTCCGCCCCATTCTGTAGAGCGTTTGAGAGGATCTTGTAAGTTATTGATAGAAGAGAGGTGCCACGGTAATTGTTCACTTCGGTTTTCACCCCTTTTTTATGTAGTGGATGAATTACGGCAGAGGTCCATCCACTTGGGAGTTTATCGCTCTCCCAGATCTCTTGAATATTTGCAACAAGCTTGTCGACTGCTTTTTCCCCTGCATGTTTCCACTGTTCAGCAATTATCAAATCTTCACCCGGTGCCTTGTTGTCCTTCTGCTCTTGGATGATATTCGTGATTTCAGCCTTCGTAGGGGGGGGGGGGACAAATCAGGGTGGATGTTTGGATTTATTTCATAAACAAAAGGGGTCTCAGGAGCCTCACAGTTGAGGGCTTTCATTATTATTATTATTATTTCTTTTGCACTGTTATAATTAATTAACATTTTTGCAAACCGTCTTGGCGGTTGCCCTCTGACATCTTAATATCATTTGATCATTCATTGTGCATACATTTCATACATAAATTCACTGAATAGCATATGATACATTCACTTTTATATTATAAATATTTTTGACTCACCCTCATTTTATTTTTGCTCATGACGTGATTTCTGGATGGGTTCACCCAACATAATTTCTTCAGGACCTCATCTTCATATTACAATAGACCCTTTTTAACATTTGGTTTTCATATCGACACGCGACAATATATTTATACATTTTCTTAATTCACTTGTTAACACTTATTAAACACATATAAAATTCACTTATCCACTACATACAAGTGGACCAATTCTCAGCGTAAAAATGGTGGAAAACATCCTAGATGGTCTATCCCTGTACAGCTTTGAACGTGTGATTCTCCTATCTTCCTCTCCTTCGGTAAGTCTTTCTTCCTACTCCTCCCGAGATCGTAACTGTCTCTTTCTCGAATCTCCTTCTAGATAGCCTTTTCTCTGCTTATTAGTGTTCTATCTGTCCTTCTGCTATCGCGCTGTGCTTTTGTTTTACCATTGCGCCTATCGCAATCTATAGTTCTTTTCCTACCGTAATCTTCCCTGAAGATTGTATAACTTCTAATTTTAGGATGTGTATCCTCTCAAAAAAAATGTTCTGCTTATCGAACCTGCGTCCTCCGACGTTTCCTTTAGATAAATGTTCTGAGGTTTCCCTCCAATTTAACTGTCCCTTTCTGCGCGATATAGTTTATATCTCTGTATTCTACGTTCGGAGTTTCTAACTCCTACAATGTCCTTATATTTCCGCACTTTGTTCTTAAATGTTCTTAGGTGCTTTCGCACCTTCTGCTTTTACTACGCTTGAACACGGCTTGGTTTCGAACCAGTACTACTTTGCTGACTTCGTTCGATTTAGTTACTGTCTATCGTACTTTATATTTATTTTGTCTCTTGTGAGACTCGAATTATAATGTCTTTGAGTGTAGTTCTTCCGATTTTCTCGCTGACTTGCGTACTTTGTTCCCGAGGCTAGATCTAACTTGATCGTACTTATCAATTTTTATGTAACATGCCTATACAAAGCCTGTTAACAAACTGGCTAACTTGCGTAGCGCACTCGAACTGTGGTCTCTGAAGACTCTCGTGTAACCTGCCTCTAGCAAGGTCACTCTCGACTGCCGGACTTGGTAAGACTTCCTACTTCTCCTCTGGCTTCAAGCCTATTTATTCACTTCTGGCAAGAAATTGGTTCCTTTCAAATTTGGGAGCTGAACTTCTGAATCCGTGGCGTAATTTTCTCCATAATTTAATTTAAAGTGTATTTTGTAATTATATTTCGATTGCCTGCTGGCGGAATGGAAATCTTTCGCTAGTTTATTTTAATTAATTTAATTAGTTAATATCCTCTCTGCGGGGCCAAACTAATTCCTTGTATACTCCGCAGATATTATTCCGCTCGCATACCGATGACGATTTCCTGACTTAGCATTATTTGAAGTGTCTCAATTTCAGGTCTGCCAACTCTTCGAATTTTGTAATTCCAAGTTCTCCCCTAGCTTCAGATTTAATAACTCTGGGGTTTTATTTCGTTAGGTTTAATGATAGTAAGTCCCCCTTCTTTATGCTTAAGAAAACTGCTGATTTTACAAATTCCTGGGCTAAGCTTCAAGTGCCTCTCAAGAAATTGTTCCAGCCATTTCTGTCCTCTTGAAAAGTAATAATTTTTGTGAAGTCGCTTGTACATCGGAATGTCGAGTAGTATTTATGGCCTCTTGACTCTGACTTCCCCTAGTCCTTTTAATGGCCTTTTCCTTTTAACTTGTCAAACTAACAGGAGTTTATGTGTTTGAACTGACCACCTGCACCCTCTTGCAATGTCATTGTGGTCACTCTCCAGTGAGCTCAATTCCGTATTCCTTGTCATCTTTATAACATTTTAGAATATCTTTCTATATAAGTGTTAAGGGGTTCAATCTTGTGCCAGTCCCACATGGGCACAATAGATAGGCTAGAGACTATGGTTTCATTCCTCCTCTTCATTTACAATATAACATGTGGTGTTTGTTCAAACAAGTGTGACAGTAGCAAATCTCCAATTCAATCTTAACATTCATCATAGTACCAGTATGAAAACGGAGGGTAAATTAACATTTTAAGAATGTCCAAGTTGTGTAGTATACGATTAGGATAACATGTCAGATGACTTCACATACATTTCATCTCAATTTCATAGTAGGAGAACATGTCAGATGTTACACATCATATGCGACTACTGTAAGGCTCGTATCTTTTTTGCGTCTTGGGCAATAGAATATGGCAAATGACGTGACGTTTCGTGTGGCGTTCAGCTAACGTTCAGCAATGGGTGATGCCAACTCGCGGGCCGGATTATCATTCTATACATTATTGTTACGTCTGAAGTCTACGCCGTACAGTCTACTGTAAAAGGTCTATCGTCTTGCTGCTACTCACTGCGTTGGTACTTGGACCACAATTGCGGTTGGTAACTGGAAAACGAAGGCAAAGATGTTTCAAAACTAGAGTATGTTATAATCTCCTTTATGGCGATGAAAGTATTATGTGGAACACTGAATTTATAATGTTCAACGCAGTCAAGCGAGTGAACAGTTGTTCCATGTGAGCGGTCTGTGTTACGCGAGGTCAAACCAGGTGGCTAAAAAGTTGAATTCAGGAAAGCCGGAGTGCGAGAAAAACACGTGCTTGCTACAAGCGATTTCTTTGATTATGTTCAATGTACGGCCACTTATTACTGCATTATTGTGGTCCATCAGTAAGTGAATCGACATTGAAAGTTTTTTATATCAAAGGACATATCCATGGACTGGTACGGAAGTTATTCAAAGATGACTATATAAGTAACACGAAAAAGGGGACAGTAAAAATGGATTACCATATTGTTTCGACTACCAGAATTATAAAGATAACTGTCTAAAATGAGGTGTGACGGATGAAACACCAAGATGTCGATCAAAGCGTGAAAACGACGCTGTTCCAGGCTTGCGGCCATGTCTGTGGCAATGAGCAAAAGGAATGCTGTGATGGAATCCAACCCATGGTGGAGTGCCAGCAGGTTAGTGGTGCCTTGCTGGGAGTCAACACCCAGGACGTTGGGAGTGCCAGCAGGTTAGTGGTGCCCTGCTGGGAATCAATACCCAGGACGTCGGGAGTGCCAGCAGGTTATTGGTGCCTCGCTGGGAATCACCACCCACGACGTTGGGAGTGCCAGCAGGTTATTGGTGACTTGCTGGAAATCAACACCCAGGACGTCGGGAGTGCCAGCAGGTTAGTGGTGCCTTGCTGGGAATCAACACCCAGGACGTCGGGAGTGCGAGCAGGTTAGTGGTGCCTTGCTGGGAATCAACACCCAGGACGTCGGGAGTGCCAGCAGGTTAGTGGTGCCTTGCTGGGAATCAACACCCAGGACGTCGGGAGTGCCAACAGGTTAGTGGTGCCTCGCTGGGAATCAACACCCAGGACGTCAGGAGTGCCAGCAGGTTAGTGGTGCCTTGCTGGGAATCAACACCCAGGACGTCGGGAGTGCCAGCAGGTTAGTGGTGCCTCGCTGGGAATCAACACCCAGGACGTCGGGAGTGCCAGCAGGTTAGAGGTGCCTTGCTGCGAATCAATACCCAGGACGTTGGGAGTGCCAGCAGGTTTGCGGTGCCTTGCTGGGAATCAACACCCAGGACGTCGGGAGTGCCAGTAGGTTAGTGGTGCCTTGCTGGGAATCAACACCCAGGACGTCGGGAGTGCCAGCAGGTTAGTGGTGCCTCGCTGGCAATCAACACCCAGGACGTCGGGGGTGCCAGCAGGTTAGTGGTGCCTTGCTGGCAATCAACACCCAGGAAGTCGGGAGTGCCAGCAGGTTAGTGGTGCCTCACTGGCAATCAACACCCAGGACGTCGGGAGTGCCAGCGGGTTAGTGATGCCTTGCTGGGAATCAACACCCAGGACGTCGGGAGTGCCAGCAGGTTAGTGGTGCCTCGCTGGCAATCAACACCCAGGACGTCGGGAGTGCCAGCAGGTTAGTGGTGCCTCGCTGGCAATCAACACCCAGGACTTCGGGAGTGCCAGCAGGTTAGTGGTGCCTTGCTGGGAATCAACACCCAGGATGTCGGGAGTGCCAGCAGGTTAGCGGTGCCTTGCCTGGAATCAACACCCAGGACGTTGGGAGTGCCATCAAACTAGGAAAGTGGTTCTGAACCCGTAGAAGACTGTGGTCCTTGGACAACCAGTTAAGAACCAGTGAACTAGAAGTTAGTGCTTTCTAAAGGATTGATTTTAATAAGTTTGATTGTATTTATTTATGAATTTACCGTTCCGTATTTTCACTTACTTTCGATACTTTGGGTCACTGATTAACTCACCACCATCGTCAATGCATAAATACGTGAATTTATAGTTTCGTGTGAAGATATGCCAGGTCCTGGTTTTCACCATGTCATGACTGTCAGGGCAGTATGACGATAGAAAAATTGACCCATTTGTACAAGGCAGTAGAACTATCTGACATTCTGTTATCTTCATTCCTCAAACCTCCCCACCCCAGGTATTCTGGACACCAGTGACATTAACTCAGTGTGGCACGCCTGGAGAAATATGGCTATACCGAAAGCAACCATTAATGGGAAGAAGTAATCTCCATGGGTAACGAAGGAAGTAATTAAAATGATTTGGGAAAGAAGCCAATTATGCAAGGATTAAAACAGCTGCCCAACTGACATCATGTGGGAAACATACAAGAAAAGGAGGAACCTAACATGGGTACTAATTCGTGAGACGTACGATAATTATATTCACAAAATAAGCAACACCAGTTGTATGTGGAAATGTTTGTCCAGCAGACGTGGCACCACAGTGTTTCATTGCAGCTGTACATTTCGCAATACTCCCCAAGACATTGCATCAGCCTTCATGTGACTATTCAAAGATGGACATGGCCAAGGACCTGCATCTGCAAAGGTCATCGCTTCCATTCCTCCCTCTCTCTCTCTCCAACCTGTACTTCACAACATCCGAGATGATCGACCGCTTTTGGAAGATTCGACCTCATGTTGTTACCAGCCCGGATGATGTTCTCAGAGGACTCTGCTGCAGTGTGCATTATTCAACCTCTCAACTAATGTTCTATGCCGTGTGAGTGGAAATGTGCAAACGTGGTGCCAATCTATGAGCAAAGCGACGGAGAAAATGTTGCAAATTACAGATTGGTGTCTCTAACATTTATAGTACCGTACGTAAATGTATGGAACAACAAGGTAAGTGACATCGTCCATCCCCAGTTGTATTTGCCACGAGTTAGGGTTCAATTTTATCGGATGATCTATCGTTTGTGATTATAGACCAATATGTGGTTCTGTCGAATTTCTTCTCAGTGCTCTCTTCTTCCTATCGTGTTTATAGGGCCATTACTTTCAAAGGACTTTTCCCCTCCCCTGAAATATATACACCCTCTGACTGAAAAACTCGGTGAATGGGTTTATATTACGAACGGATTGTTGGCTTACCTGAAACAGCCGTTACTGTCCTTCGAAGTAATCCCCGTGGATGGTTATGCACTTCGGAGAACGACTGAACAAGTCCTGGAAACTACTGGCATAGTCTTCTTTAGGAATAGCCTTCTATTTTGGTCGTCAAAACTCTAAATTGAAAGCAAGAGAAAGCGTGAATTTATGCAACCTGCCTTGCACACCTGACAGACGGGCGGCAGTGAGAAGGGTGAATGTTTCGTGGAATGGAATGGTCCTGAAAATCATCGTCACGGGTGACGAGACCTGGTGCCTGAGGTACGACCTCAAAGGCAAGCGTCAAAGTATGGAGTATCGGGGTCCAGGGTCGCCAAAAAGCCCTGAAGGGCCAGAGGTTTTCGGACATTTCGGACATCCACTGTAATGTGACGACCCAACTGAAGGCTATCCCTCAGGAAGACTATGCCAGGACTTGTACAGCCGTTCTAAAAGTGCATAACCATCCTTGGGGATTACTTCGAAGGATAGCACCGGCTGTTTCAGGTAAACCAACAATCCGTTCGTAATATAGACCCATTCACTGAACTTTTCAGACAGAGGGGTTAGATGAGGTCTTACGGCAGTCAAGTTTATATTGAGTTTTGTTGAGATTTTATATTGAGATTTTTGGAGTGATTTGTGTTTGGTGTACTTGATTTTTTATATTTGATTCTTGATTTAGGAAGATAACTGTTGCAGAGATAAAGAATGCCAGTGAAAATGTGAATGTCATGTTGGATTGATGAAACATATAAAAATTTGAAAGGTAAGGTTGAGATTGGACGAGATATGCTATGTCCTTACCGAGTTTCATTGACATCTCTTTGGCCGTTAAGATTTTATAAGGGGCCGGGGACCGGGTGAGTTAGCCGTGGTCGTTACGGCACGACTGCTGGCTGTCGCTCACATCCGGGAGGCGAGGAGGTTCGAATCCCCCCGCCGTCAACCTTGAAGATGGTCTTCTGTGGTTTCCCATCTTCCTTCCAGGCAAATGCCGGGGTTGGTCCCTAACTATAGGCCACAGCCGCTACCTTCCAACTCCTCGTCCTTACATTCAAACTTTCCTCCCCAGACAACACTCCACACGCGACGGAACGTGTAGCTCACCCATTGGGTGTCCGACTCGAAGCAGCTACAAAACTGGCGAGCCGAACATGTCTTCGGACACTCCCAGCACTAAAAGCCATACGCTACAAAAAACAAGGGCCCGGGAGACACACACAAGTACGCATACACACGGTCAAATGGTTATCTCATAAGCCTATTTTCATGTATGAAACAAATAGGCCTCTGAGATCTCATTTTGTCCTTGTGTGTGTTTCCCCATAATAAATTCTAAATGGCTGGAGCGATTTAAATGAAACTCGGTAAGAACTTAGTAATGTTTGGTCCGACCCCGACTGTGCCCTTCAAATATCATTATGACTCACCAATACAACATAGCGGCAGCGCGAATATTTCACCGGCATTCTATATCTCCGAAACTATTAACGATACCACCCTGAAATTTTGTACGGTGATAAAAAGAACAATTAAAAATTCACTCATGTGACTTTCAAAAACCTGTTAGGTGCAAAACGAACATAGCGGCTTGGCGAATTTGAAACATTTAAATACACTTTTCTCTCGATTTAACCATCCGAGCGCAATGAAACACCGTATAGCAAATGTTTATACACATTGTAATGCACTGACAACTAATTTAGTTCAATTGTTTACATTACCTCAATATGGCGGCTGTGCGAAATTTTAAGTTTGTATTTCTTGTGTCCTAATCATGTGATCGAAGTCAACTTTCGAATAATCAACCTACGCAATAATCGTCATCTAACAGAACATAACTCTATGGCCTACATATTTAAAAACCCACCATGTTGACCATCCGATATATTTGGATGGTTCTCAATATGTACGAATCTATTACATCAATCAAACTGAAATGTTGTCTGTTGATAAAGGATGGTAACATATGTTGGCCTATTGGGCTTTCAATAACCTGATGAGCACAAATCCAACATGGCGGCGAAGCAAAATTTTAATATTTCGATGGACCTTTCTCGCGATTTAACCATCGGAGCGCACTGAAACATCTTACAGGAAATGTTTATACAAATTTTAATCCAATGTCATCTAATTGATATCAATTATTTTCATAACCTCAAGATGGCGGCTGTGCGAAATTTTGAAATCTCGTTTTTTCTCAGTCCTAATCATGCGATTGAAGTTTGAATAATAAACCTACGCAATAATCTTCATCTAATAGCACACAACTCTATGGCCTGCATAATAAAAAAAAACCAACATGGCGAATATCTGAAATATTTCGACGGTTCACAATATCTAGGAATCTATTACAGCAATCAAACTGAAATTTTGTATGTTGATAGAGCAAATTAACATAAGTAGGATGTATGAAAATTAGGCTACTTAGTTCTTCACCGAGCTACTTGTTCCATAAATGAAAATAGGCTAAAATGGCTTCCAACATGATCATTCTTCTCAGGATGAGACAACTATTCTGCAAGACTTGTCATCAAAATACGTCTGAATTGTCTATCTCTGGAACTTTAGTATGCACGACCACAAATTCGCAATAATTTGATGATATGGTGATGATGATTATGATGATGATGATATTTTGTGTTTTAAGGGACGGAACAGCGAGAACTTATGTTCCTTTCCAATACTTTACACAGGTAATACGTATTGTATCATACGCCCGTTTTGGTCAGACCTCAAGAAACACTTACAACATTAAGAATGCGATTCTGAACGAGAGAAATAAATGCATCGAACAAAAGTAATCTAATAGCGAATCGCAGAGAAGCCTTACAGAAGTAAAAAGGTTTGCTGAATATAAGGGAGTGTTATTCACGAAGGCGTTGTGTCGACGCGACGTTCTCCTTCAATGAACTCACTGCGTGTATCTTGATATTGTAACATTACTCAGAAAACGTTTCCATTTCTCGTTTCCATTCAAAATGCACGCCGCCTTTTATACAGTCACGTCTCCCACGGGAAAGCCAATTGGAACTCTCAGGTATCAAAAAAGAAGTACTTTATTAAAATACATTCTAAAACATGCATTTTCAATGTGACACCTTTACAATACATAATAGCTCCAGGAGTATTCCTGTAGCATTCATTTTCATGTTCAATGAAAGTACATTTGTTCTCATACAAGATTAGGTTTCTCTCGTTTTCCGGAGACTATTGCTTCTATCTGATAAATTAAATTGCTGCAGTGTAGTCATTTTACTTTTATAGTCATTTTAAGTCAGTGTTTATCTGACTGCAGTTTCTCCTAAATGCATGGTGGATGGACCGTTCAGATTAGATTAGCTGACTATTGCCATTGTCCTAGGTTCCTCCCCTGCTTCGCTAAAGGATTTCATTTCATCCTAAGGCTCTGGAACAGAATTTATTGTTCTTCATTAAGGCTTCGAAGCGTCTCTGATTTACGTGGGAATGATGTTGGGCGTCTGATGTACAGTATTGCCTTATCCAACAACCACAAAACCCCGCAGCGTAGCCGCGCACGTTAAATTGTGCAACACGGGCGTGCGGGCAGCTTCATCAAGTTCAGAGGTCGAAAGATTGAATCCCGGCGCTGACAGTGATTGTGACTGTGACTGTGTTTTAGCCTACTTTCGATTTTTGAAAAAGATGAAAGTAGACTTATGAGATCTACACGGACAAAATATCCGTGTGTCTGTCTGTGTGCCTATGGTGGTCCCCCTATCAAATCAAACATGACGAAACCGAAATGAGTCAAATTTTGTACAGAGGTAGCACTAATAAAGGACACTTCAATGTCATGTTTTATATTGCAACCATCTTAACCAAAACAAAAATGCGGCCACCCAAATGTTGAGCGCTTGGGAGGAGTCCTTGTGGCTCGGGGCAAATGGGAGTGAAATGCGTCGTTGCCTGTCATCTGCAACCATAACATATTGGATTCAGCAAGAGAATCCAACTAGCCTCTTTCACTCCAACTCCAGCACGTAACCTACAAGAGGTGCCCCTGTTAAGCCGAGCAACCCAGTGGAAGGTTGGGTAACCAATCCCAGCGGGAAGCTGGGTCGGTGAGCCGATCAGTGCTGGGGGCTCTAAGAAAAACGGTCAACGGTCTCAAAGGCGGAAGAAGAATTTTATTTCTCAACGGCTGAGAGGGCGGAAGAACCTAGTGGAGTCAACCACGAAAACAAATCATTTCAGACTAACAATCTGATCTTACTTTGGAATATTATTCCTACCCTTGAAACACACAATTTTAATTGCAGAATGGAAAAGCCGCTGAAAGAAAGCACTACCCCAGGTGGCAGCTTGGAAGAGAAATCCACCATTGCGTTATGCAATGCATCGGGACCTAGGGTTCTGGGGAGTCCCAACATCTGCAATAGGGATGAGTCGGAGCATCCTTGGAATCCTTCCAGACTTAAGTTTAAACATAAGTCTTTTGCAGGTACTTTGAATGTAAATTCTTTACTGAAGGTGGGTAAACAGAAGTAATTAGAACTGCTTTTAGATAGAAACGAAATTCAAATTTTAGCAGTACAAGAGACAAGATATTTGGATGAGAATGTGACAGAAACGAAAGATTATAGAATCTTAAAAGGTAAACCTGCGATTAAAATTATGAAAGGAATGCCACTCTTGGGAACAGACTTTTATGTCCATAAACGTCTATTAGCCAATGTAACTGAATTCAAATCACTCTCAGAAAGGATGTGTCTTTTGACAATGACATGCAAAAATAAAATATATACTTTTGTTAATTGGCATGCGCCAATAAACGAAGACAACAAGAAGAACCCAAATAAAGTAGAGGAATTCTGGGACCTCCTAGATGATGAAATATCTAAAATTCCAAAATCAAATGTGGTGATATTATTTGGAGATTTCAATGCCCAAATAGGAAGAGAGAGGATTCATAGACCAATAGTGAGAGAATATGCTGCACACCAAAGAACAAACAGAAATGGGATGAGATTAATTAGGCCTACTATTTGTAAAAACATTCAACTTATGTTAATGTCAACTTTCTTCAAGAAATTGCCAAGAAAAGCTAAAACATGGATTTCTCCAAATCCAATACTAGGTGAATTTCAACTGGATCATGTAGCTATATCCAAAAGAAACATGAAAGAAATTATGAATGTCAAGGTTATAAGAAGAAGAGAATTTGACTCTGATCACTATTTGTCTAAAATTAAACTCAAATTCTTACCCAACAGAAACCACAGAAGAGGGGAAAGAGTAAATAAATATAACACAAATAGACTTCAAATTACACAAGAAACATTGAAAAAATTTCAGGAAGAAATAAAAGTAACTCATCATGGGAAGTGGCAAGATTTATCTAAAGAAATAACCAACGCAGGTCAGAAGCCGTTTGAGCTAGCCAAACCTAAGAATCAAATATGTGAGGATACGTTACAAGAGAGAACAAAACAATGGAAAAAGTGGAAATGCTCTAGAAAGACGGAACATTATGACCAATTCAAACAGCAAAGGAAAGACACTGCTAGAATAATAAGGGGAGTTAAAAGATCATTCGAAAAATCACAACTTACTGACCTGCAAGACAGCTTTGTTAAAAATAACTCTCGAAACTTCTATCAGACTTTTAAGAGTCAATTAAAGGGGTATCAAGCGCCTAGCATATGCTTTAAAGATGAAAATGGTAGACTTGGCCTAAGCAATGTTGAGAACTGTGAAATACTTGCGAAGCACTTTGATCAACTTTTAAACTGCCCTGAACCAGATCATAAGCTGGAATTCTCACAAGCAACAGAAAATCTGGAAGAAGATATACCACCCAATGCTGAAGAAATTAAAGAGGCAATTAACAATCTAAAAAATAATAAAACTAGCGGAGAGGACTCTATAACAGCCGAACTTTTGAAATGGTCTTAATCAAAAATCATTGAAGAGCTGCAGTTAATCTTTGAAGATATTTGGAGAACAGAGAGGATTCATGAGGAATCGAAAGTGGCTCTAATACACCCATTGCATAAAAAAGGGTCAAACAAAACGTTGGTAACTATAGAGGCATCTCTCTTCTTCAAATTGCATACAAGGGATTTTCAAAAATATTGCTGAATAGAGTAGAAACATCACTTGACAAGCAACTGGGCGAGTATCAAGTTGGATTTCGAAAAGGTAGATCTTGTTCAGAACAAATATTTAACTTAAAATCCATAATTTGCCATAGGATACTGAATTCACATGACATAGTTGTGACTTTTGTAGATTTTAAAAAGGCCATTGACTCGGTTGATAGAGAAACCATACATAAAACAATTCGTGAATTTGGAGTGAAAACTAAATTGGCAAACCTAATACGTGAAACCCTTACTGACACGATTTCAAAAGTAAAATTTATGGGTGAGATATCAAAATCTATTAAGATAAATACAGCTGTACTGTGCCCGTTTAGACCGGAGTCCGCACGACCACATATGCATTTTACCAATAATCAGTCAGCACGAGAGTCAAAATATCCCGGAGCGCCAGATGGGTTAAAGCAAATCGCAAAAACGACATCAAATAAAAAAATGCTTTACTGATTTTTGGCTCAATGCAACAATAAGGATAGAAGGAGATTTAATTGGGTATGACACATCTGGTAAAATTATCTCAGTTTATTTTGAAGTTAAAATCTGACTGCAAGGATGCTCAAAGCAGCATCATCCACGTGTGGCGATCCACACTCTTATTTACACACAATATACAGAAATTTTCCAAACACATTTGACAATCTTTTTGGAAACACAAGTCCGATTAATAGTCCTGTGGACTGTGTTCCAAAATTATTAATAATTAATTCCAGTTCAAAGTTAATCGTCTATACTGGAAATATCGTAGATCACTGTTTGACTATTTACATGATATTAACACTCGTAGAATAAATGTTCATAGAATTTTTAAACTTTCACTTTTTTTTCCAGTTTCAAAAATATATCGTCGAAAATATTATCATTTAAGCAACACAAATTATTTACATATATTAATAACATCTGAAACGTATTTGACCTCGAGCATAGCATCGAAGAACTGTGCGAAGCACAACAACAATTAATTGTTCTTCTGACATTAAACATTCGAGAAGTGACTCGATTATGAACTTCAAGTTCCAAACAAAATACACGATTTCTGAATCATCAACTTGATCAATAAATGGTTGAACCATTCAATTATTCAATTTTCCACTTGGAATCATTATTAAAAAAATATTTATATTTATGGCCATTTCTAGTAATTTTTACAACTTGCAATTCTTCGACAGAATGCGGAAATAAGAATTGTAGCTTTATAATAAATTCATTCAGTTCATGGCACTAGGATTGAAAATATCCTTCAAATTATTCGTGGTTAAAGAATTATTTTTAATTTGCAGTGGCCCATTCTATTATTTGTGTAAGAACACAATATTACAACAACAACGGCAAAGGTCTTCCTCTGAAGAAGAATAAACTACTATCATGACAAATCCGGGTTCTAGCAAAATCAAAGTCTAAATGGAATTCGTAAACAAGGTTGAAAATAAGAACTGATGGTTTCAAGAAATAACCTTCGGGTCATTCATCCGACGAAATGTGTAGTTCCAACACTCCTACTATAAACCTGAGCCATCGAACCTGCTATTTGATTGATGCTCGAAAAAACCTCCTCATTCCTGCGACTTAAACATGCGCACCTGGGAATGGCATTTCAACTACTCCACACATAAATTATCTTCCCAAAATTTATACAATAAATCAAGCCTCTGCTTGTTATCAACACTGGAAGATTAATAAACTTACAAGTTTATTTTATTTTACCATTCAGTTCAACCCGTGAATTTACCATACTTATGAAAATCTTTATTTCACTTTCGAGTGTATTTACGTCATGATTTTATATAAACACAAAAATATCCTATTTTATACAAATATCATTTGCTCCCCGTTTCATGCCTCTCCGTGTTATCTGAAAAATATACTTTGTTCAATGCAAATGTCAACTGTTCAACCAGAACTGACATGTTGGTTGAATGCGGGCTTGCGCTAACCACTCTCCTTCGGAAAATCTCCTGTTCCAGACTAGAAATGATTAAACTACTTCATAGGCTCTCTCTCAATACATATGATTATTAGAAAATATAATATCCAAGAATTATTTAGAAAAATTATGAAAATTATTATTATTATTATTAGTGGATTATTATTATTATTATAATTTGTTATTATTTTAAATATGTTTAATTATCATCTCATTATGTGAGAATCCACATGTTCGAACCTTCGAATATGGAAAAAGTATCCATTCCTCAACAAAAATAAATTTAACTTTTACAGTTACATCGGTTGTTTTCCGTGGTTTCCCAAAAATATGAAAAATTCAAATAAATGCTCGAAATGCTCGGTCATCGATCCTAAACTCTTCTGAGTGCTGAAAATACTCAGAATAACTCTAATAAGTCTTGCGTAAATCATTGCAAGCTTTAAATACGACGAAAAATAAAATGTGTTGGTCATCTGCAGAAAAATAGTTTGTTCCAATTAGCTAAGCATAATATAATTCAAATGTGGCTTACATTTCTTGATGGTCTTGAAGCGTAGTAAACCTGGCCTGTACCAGATTTATCCATAGACATGCCCTGTTGGACAAGCACGTATAATCCTTGTATCCGCCGCCATCATATACCCACAATTCGTCTAGTCAGACATAGTGGTAGTATCTTTTGACGTTTGAATAAACTGTGGTTCCATTTTAATATGGGCTTCTATCAAAGCCATAACAGTTTGTTTAAATAGGGTCAGATCTAAGTGATCTCTTCTTAGATATGTCAGTTGTAACATAACTCACGGTAATCTTATCAGTACAAGAAAAGCACTGTCAGTCTAAGCAATTAACGGCTGTCCTGAAGATCGTTCCCTGGGCATGGTTTGTTATATCACCATCTACCATGCGCTAGGCAACTTGTAGTTTCCCTTGCGTAGACTAATGAACGCCACCGTTATAGACTAGTCTTCAGTGTACTGACAGATCGAAGTGGTTAACTAGTTACAAATAATGAAAACTGACTTGAAATGGATTTAAACATCCAAGTATTAAGTTATTACTGGACTGTGACAAAATACTATTTTCTAGACAAAGTCTAGCATATGTCCTTGTAGAAATATAAATATTTCCACCAATGTCTGTAGAAAAATCAATCACCTCAGTGATTCTCCTCGCCAGAAACTTACTAAGTTCCAACTCGTAGCGCAGCACTTTTCGTGACTATCACGACTTGAAAAGAACTTCTGCGTAGATCCGGCAACCATGTGCCTTGGCTCAGCGTAGATGCAACTTGCTCTGCAAGTGCTTGTGTTAGAATGAGCTGAAGTTGCTTCGGCCAGCTGGCTTTTATTCAAAACTGTCAGGGTCACGCGTCATCACCTGATATCTAGAAATCCTCATATCTCTTGAATCCCTGGTCCGATTTACTTGATACTAATTGCATTCTCTTTCATTTGGCCGTGCCAATAATCTGATCCCAGTCTCAAGTCTCTACTCCATAGTTAACTATTTAATCAATAAATAGCCTCCACCTCTGCTATTACTCGCTACGTCACTTGACATCCAACTATCGGTAAATTCCTTCCAAATGCTTCGAGAAGCAATGTAGCGCGATATTCAAATATCTCAACTTTCAAAAGCGGCTACAGCCTTTCCCTTGATATCTAGGTGTCTGAAACTTGGAATACCCATTCCTAGAGTTGGGCACATCCACCCCACACCTAGCACAAAATAATAATTGAAAAATTTTTATTTTTCCTATCTACACATTAAATCATCTGGTTCTTGAATAATAGATCTTCAAATTCGATGCATTATAAGTTCCCACGATGTTACCAGTTCGTGTATTGGCTACTTCATAGCTTCCATTATTGTTTACTTCCACAATACGATAGGGTCCAGCGTAAAGGCTTGCAAATTTCGAGTACACTCGATTTTGCACGTCAGAGGGTGTAGGTCTTTTCACTAAAACAAGAGTTCCTACGCGCAAGGGTCTGCGAAAACGCTTTCCTCTCACTCTGCGCTCTCTTTTCTCAGCTTGGCTCCATAACTTGTCTAAAGCTAGAGTTTCCCTCATCTGACGACTTGGTTCAATCTCAGGTGGAATAGGGATGATTCGATCCCATAATCGTGTTGGTTTAATTCCATGATGAAGCAACATAGGAATCTGTCCAGTACTCTCATGAATCGTAGAGTTGATGGATTCGGATGCTAAAGAGAGAACATCCATCCATTTCCAATGCTCATTTGGACAATAGAGGCGGCAAAATTTTGCTATTTCAGCCATCACGCGTTCCGCTGGATTGCTCTCTGGATGTCTAATAGAACAAAACAATTGTCTAATCCCAAGATTATTCATGATGGTTCGAAATTCCAAAGAGGTAAATTGAGGTCCACGATCTGATAAAAGGAATTCCGGTTTGCCTGCTTCCGGAATTACGCTGTCTCTAATTCTCTTCGCACAATACTTTGCGTTTGCCTTCTGAATTGGATGTAACATGGTGTATTTGCTGAAAACATCCATAGTCACCAAAATATATCGGTTACCTCTTTTAGACTTTGGGAGAGGACCATATAAATCAGTCGCGAAGATTTCGCAATGCTTAGAAGGAATAATAGGCCTTGGTAATTCTCTCAATAATCTAGAATTATGCTTACTCCTTTGGCATAAGTCGCATTCTCGAATAGTGTTTCTGACAGTTTGTCGCATTCGCTCCCACGAAAATTTCTCTTGAATCATGTTGACTGTCTTATCTACTCCAGCATGACCTGCGATTCGATGTGCCATCCAAATAATGGGTTTTTGCAATCGTGGAGGTATCACTACTCTCAGCTTCGTATGGTCGGGATCTGCAAACTTATAGATTAAACCATCTAACATCATAAAATCTCTTGAAATTCTTTCAGTTTCCACAAAATCATCATCATTTGGATCCATGTTTCCCTGTAGAAAACGAAAAATGTTTCTAAGACGTCGGTCTCTCCTCTGGGATAAATGCAATAACCTTAACCTTCTCAAGGTATCCTCATCCTCTTGCGTCAGGTTAACTTGAAAAACCTTAGATGTAGACTCCACTGCTCTACTCAATAAATCAGCTCCCACGTTCAACTTTCCAGGAGTGTGTTCAATAACTAGGTTGAATTGCTGAATAAAAAGTGACCATCTAGTTATTCTATCACTGGCAAAGTTTGTTCTCAAGATAAACTCCAATGCGTGGTGATCAGTCCTCACAATGACTGAATGTCCAATTAACATTTTCTTCCACGACTCCAATGCGAATATTACAGCAAGTGCTTCTAACTCTGTGGTGTAATAATTCCTCTCTGATGGACGAAGTTTCCTGCTAATGAACGCCAGGTAATGTCTCTTGTGGTCTTCATCTTCTTGAAGTAGAATAGCTCCAATCCCTACGGTGGATGCATCAGATTCTATGATGAAATACTTGGTAAAGTCAGGATACTCCAATTTCACACTGTTTACCAATAACCTCTTGGCATCTTGAAATGATTGTTCACAATCTTTATCCCATTTCCATTTATTTCCTTTCTTTAACAATTCCTGCAATGGCGCAACTGTCTTGGTGAAGTTTGGACAATGCCCTGCAAAGAATTGGCATGTCCCGAGAAAACTGCGGACATTCTTCACTCTAGTAGGTCTAGGGAAATTTGCAATAGCCTGTATCTTCGTCTCATTGGGACGGTATCCTTCTCCATCCAAAATGTGACCCAAAATTTTTATTTTCTTTCGAAAGAACTGACATTTTCGAAGGTTTACTTTGAAGTTCGCTTTTCTCAAATCTGCGAATAACATTTGAAGTTGTAACAAATGTTCCTCCTTAGTCTCAGATGCAATTAAGATATCATCAATATAACGAATTGCTATCTCTTTTACTTCAGGACTCAAATTTTGTTCCAGTGCTCTGATCAAAACGGATCCAGATGTTTTGACTCCAAATGGTAAACGGCGGAATACATATGTCTGCTGGTCAAACATAAATCCTGTAAACTTCTTAGAATCTTCACTAAGCCTAATGTGATGGTAGGACGAAGTGAGATCAATATTAGAGAACCAGACCTTGCCTTGGAATTTCCTTAACAGTTCCCTAATGATTGGTGGTCTGTCATACTCTGGCAGTAATCTTGAATTCAAATTTCGCGCGTCTAAACATAATCTCAGACTTCCATCTTGCTTAGACACTACTGCTAATGGATTGACATAAGATGTAGTGTACTTTTCAATCACATTGTTGCTTTCCATCTCCTTGATAAGCACTTTTACTCTTTCTCGATGCTTTTCTGCTACTGGATACAATTTAGCATGAAAAGGTGCATCATCATTTACACGAATATGATATTCAAAATCTTTAATTTCACCAGGTTTAATATCAAAAATATCGTGATACTCTTACAAAATTTTCCCTAGCTCTGGGGACTCCTTCTCAGTGTAGACTTCTCTTCCTTCAGCTTCATGAAAAATCAGATACAATTGAGCATCTCCATCGATGTCTTCCTCTTCTTTTCCCTCGAAGTTAATCTCTTCGGTATTCTTGAATCTGATCGTCTCTGTCTTCATGTCTATCACTGCTTGATATTTCTGAATGAAATCTGCTCCCAATATCATGGCAAAAGCCATGTCCTTCATTACAACAAACACATGTCGGAAATCATGTCCTCCAATCGTAATACATAAGTATAATTGTGTTTTACACAGAGATATTTTATTGGGTATTATTCCTTGGATCTTAATTCCTGACACTGGAATTTCCTCTAAATTCTCTTTGAGTTTCCACAGAATATAAAGCTTCTCACTCACCAGACAAAGCATAGCCCCAGTATCGATCAAAGTATCGACAGGCATACCAAATACTTCGCATGATATGATTGGCATTCTATTTCTTGTACCCATTTCTTTTCGTTCGTCATTCTGTTGAATTAAGTCATCATCCTCTGCTTGCCATTTAATAATTCTGGAAGTGAAAGTGTTCAAAATTCTATCTTCTACTGTGAATTCGAAGTTTTTTTTTTCATTACCATTCCCCCGGGATTGTTGTGTTCCCGATGGACCTGGATCATTGGGCCTCTGCTCCAAAAATTGCAAGTTATCTTGGTGTCTTGCTTCCAAATTTTTCCTCGTCTCCTTGTTAAACTCTTCATTGGACTGACGATTATCTACATTCCCTCTGTTATTGTAGTTGTTTCTACCATAATATCTTCTTTCCTGGTACCTTCCTTGACTATCTCGTGGTCTTTTCCATCGAGTATTGTATCGATTACCACCATCCGGTCTCGCATATGGCTTGTAACTGTATCTGTTACTATACTGGTTCCATCCTCCTTTATTTGGATCTTCCCTCGGCGTTTTCTCTTCTCGCCCTTCTCGAATCTCTCGAGGTGTTTGAGAATAACTATCAGCCATAACAGCATACACAGCGTTGTTATTCTTTACTCCCTTCTGATGGAAGAATTGAGCGTTCGTATGATCCAACTTCTGTAATACTTCATCAAATTGTTCCATATTATAGATATCAGCAGCGATCAAAGTCCTCTGGACGTCTGCTGGAAATTGACGTATCAATGCAGTAATCAATTCGTTATCTGGCATCGGCGGATCTAAATGTTGAAGTTTAGAAAGCTGTCCAGAAAAGTACGTAGAGTATCGAGTAGGTTGTGACGTCGAGAATCTCTTCGAATATAACTCTGCTCTAACTTGCTGTTGGGTTTCCGGGGACCAAAACTTTTTCAATAGCCCACGAGAAAACTCCTCAAAAGTGGTTAGAGTGGATCTAAAAGCTCTAAACCAAAGAAGTGCAGGACCTTCCAAAAACTTCCCTATCACTCGGATCTGTCTTTCTTTAGGGATCTTAGAATCTTTCAGGTAATCACCTGCTTCTCTCAAAAATTCCACGGGTGTCACAGAATCTCGCCCTGAAAATTTAGAAGGCTTATCTTCTACATTCTTAAATACAGTTATGGGGTTGGATTGAAATACAGTCCTGACCTCATCCTGTCTATCAGTCTCTCTAGCTGCTCCTAGATTTATCTGTATCTGTTCCTTCCCCTTACATTTGGCATTTTTAACAGATGATCAGACTGTTTCTCATCCTTGATTTGACTTTTCATAGCCTCAAGTTCCTTCTGGTTTTCTTCTGCCATCTTCTTAATTGCTTCAGTTTCTTTACAATTCTCCTTGACATCAGTGGATATCTGGTTCATAACAGCCTCATGACTTTTCAATGACCCTGTCATATCTGATATGTCCTTCTGAGTTGCTTGGATATCTTTGGCAATTACTTCAATATGGGATGACAAAGATTCCCTAATCTCCTTGATTCCCTCTTGGTTCTCCAGCTTGAGTGTGTCTTTAATTTCATTGACAACTGTGGTTTTAATTTCAGTTTGTAACTCGTTAATCACACCTTCTCTTATTTCTCCCATGACCAGTTCTTTGAATTGTTCCGTTAGACGTTGAACAACTAGAATTCCCATCTCATTACTCTCCTTCTTCACTCTGACTTCCAGGTTGACCATGTCTTCACCAACTTTCCAAAGACCATGTTCTATCCTATCAGCTAAGCTTTGAGATCGAAGATCGGCATCGCGAAATTTTTCGTCCATTAAACTTGCGTTAGTAGCTAATGAAGTTTCGAGCTCATGTGTTTTTTCGCATAATTTATTCATTTTACTCTCAAGTGTCATTTTCAAAATTTCAGAATTCTCTTTAAATTTACTTTCCATTGAATTAAATTTACTATTTAAATTTTCTTTCAAGTTACCTTTTAACCTGCTTTCTAAAGAATCAGAATTTTCTTTAAGTTTATCATTCAAATTTTCTCTAAGTTTATTTTCTAAAGAATCAGAATTTTCTTTAAGTTTATTCTCTAAACTTTCCTTCAAGTTATCTTTTAAAGAATCAGAATTTTCTTTAAGTTTATCATTTAAACTTTCTTTAAGTTTATTTTCTAAAGAATCAGAATTTTCTTTAAGTTTCCTTTCCAAAGCCTCAGTATTTTCTTTCATAATGGCTGCTACACGCAGTCCAGCTTCCTTTGAACTCTCCTCCAAACTCCTCATCATCCTCATCATTTCTTCCATAATTTTCAATTATTATTCAAAACTTAGGGGTATACAACAGTGGCAAACACAAGCTTATAACTAGAACAAGAAATATGAATAGCTAATTGGAACACTCTAATAAAATGAGATTTGTTCTAATGTCGACGTGATGGAAAAACAAAATTCTCTACTTTTACGAATTACATTTACCACAATATCACAAGAAAAATATGCAAGTTCTCAAATATCCTCCACCTGGATTCTAATAATGTGTATGTCCAGTCATCGACCGTTTACTACTGAATTTACTTGACGCCCTAATGGTTAAGCCATTATCAAAAATAATCAAACCCATTCTAATTATTAACCAAGTTAAATTTTTAATTTTCCCCACTAATTGGGTTTCCTACTAATTTATTCATCCAAACCAGACATCTCTCAACTCCCAAAATATTTCTATAAAAATTATCACAATTTCAAATCGGCATGCGATTGACCATGTCTAAATAGAGACCCACGTTCGAAGCCATTTCTCTCTCTATCTTATTTTATGTGCCCGTTTAGACCGGAGTCCGCACGACCACATATGCATTTTACCAATAATCAGTCAGCACGAGAGTCAAAATATCCCGGAGCGCCAGATGGGTTAAAGCAAATCGCAAAAACGACATCAAATAAAAAAAATGCTTTACTGATTTTTGGCTCAATGCAACAATAAGGATAGAAGGAGATTTAATTGGGTATGACACATCTGGTAAAATTATCTCAGTTTATTTTGAAGTTAAAATCTGACTGCAAGGATGCTCAAAGCAGCATCATCCACGTGTGGCGATCCACACTCTTATTTACACACAATATACAGAAATTTTCCAAACACATTTGACAATCTTTTTGGAAACACAAGTCCGATTAATAGTCCTGTGGACTGTGTTCCAAAATTATTAATAGTTAATTCCAGTTCAAAGTTAATCGTCTATACTGGAAATATCGTAGATCACTGTTTGACTATTTACATGATATTAACACTCGTAGAATAAATGTTCATAGAATTTTTAAACTTTCACTTTTTTTCCCAGTTTCAAAAATATATCGTCGAAAATATTATCATTTAAGCAACACAAATTATTTACATATATTAATAACATCTGAAACGTATTTGACCTCGAGCATAGCATCGAAGAACTGTGCGAAGCACAACAACAATTAATTGTTCTTCTGACATTAAACATTCGAGAAGTGACTCGATTATGAACTTCAAGTTCCAAACAAAATACACGATTTCTGAATCATCAACTTGATCAATAAATGGTTGAACCATTCAATTATTCAATTTTCCACTTGGAATCATTATTAAAAAAATATTTATATTTATGGCCATTTCTAGTAATTTTTACAACTTGCAATTCTTCGACAGAATGCGGAAATAAGAATTGTAGCTTTATAATAAATTCATTCAGTTCATGGCACTAGGATTGAAAATATCCTTCAAATTATTCGTGGTTAAAGAATTATTTTTAATTTGCAGTGGCCCATTCTATTATTTGTGTAAGAACACAATATTACAACAACAACGGCAAAGGTCTTCCTCTGAAGAAGAATAAACTACTATCATGACAAATCCGGGTTCTAGCAAAATCAAAGTCTAAATGGAATTCGTAAACAAGGTTGAAAATAAGAACTGATGGTTTCAAGAAATAACCTTCGGGTCATTCATCCGACGAAATGTGTAGTTCCAACACTCCTACTATAAACCTGAGCCATCGAACCTGCTATTTGATTGATGCTCGAAAAAACCTCCTCATTCCTGCGACTTAAACATGCGCACCTGGGAATGGCATTTCAACTACTCCACACATAAATTATCTTCCCAAAATTTATACAATAAATCAAGCCTCTGCTTGTTATCAACACTGGAAGATTAATAAACTTACAAGTTTATTTTATTTTACCATTCAGTTCAACCCGTGAATTTACCATACTTATGAAAATCTTTATTTCACTTTCGAGTGTATTTACGTCATGATTTTATATAAACACAAAAATATCCTATTTTATACAAATATCATTTGCTCCCCGTTTCATGCCTCTCCGTGTTATCTGAAAAATATACTTTGTTCAATGCAAATGTCAACTGTTCAACCAGAACTGACATGTTGGTTGAATGCGGGCTTGCGCTAACCACTCTCCTTCGGAAAATCTCCTGTTCCAGACTAGAAATGATTAAACTACTTCATAGGCTCTCTCTCAATACATATGATTATTAGAAAATATAATATCCAAGAATTATTTAGAAAAATTATGAAAATTATTATTATTATTATTAGTGGATTATTATTATTATTATAATTTGTTATTATTTTAAATATGTTTAATTATCATCTCATTATGTGAGAATCCACATGTTCGAACCTTCGAATATGGTAAAAGTATCCATTCCTCAACAAAAATAAATTTAACTTTTACAGTTACATCGGTTGTTTTCCGTGGTTTCCCAAAAATATGAAAAATTCAAATAAATGCTCGAAATGCTCGGTCATCGATCCTAAACTGTTCTGAGTGCTGAAAATACTCAGAATAACTCTAATAAGTCTTGCGTAAATCATTGCAAGCTTTAAATACGACGAAAAATAAAATGTGTTGGTCATCTGCAGAAAAATAGTTTGTTCCAATTAGCTAAGCATAATATAATTCAAATGTGGCTTACATTTCTTGATGGTCTTGAAGCGTAGTAAACCTGGCCTGTACCAGATTTATCCATAGACATGCCCTGTTGGACAAGCACGTATAATCCTTGTATCCGCCGCCATCATATACCCACAATTCGTCTAGTCAGACATAGTGGTAGTATCTTTTGACGTTTGAATAAACTGTGGTTCCATTTTAATATGGGCTTCTATCAAAGCCATAACAGTTTGTTTAAATAGGGTCAGATCTAAGTGATCTCTTCTTAGATATGTCAGTTGTAACATAACTCACGGTAATCTTATCAGTACAAGAAAAGCACTGTCAGTCTAAGCAATTAACGGCTGTCCTGAAGATCGTTCCCTGGGCATGGTTTGTTATATCACCATCTACCATGCGCTAGGCAACTTGTAGTTTCCCTTGCGTAGACTAATGAACGCCACCGTTATAGACTAGTCTTCAGTGTACTGACAGATCGAGGTGGTTAACTAGTTACAAATAATGAAAACTGACTTGAAATGGATTTAAACATCCAAGTATTAAGTTATTACTGGACTGTGACAAAATACTATTTTCTAGACAAAGTCTAGCATATGTCCTTGTAGAAATATAAATATTTCCACCAATGTCTGTAGAAAAATCAATCACCTCAGTGATTCTCCTCGCCAGAAACTTACTAAGTTCCAACTCGTAGCGCAGCACTTTTCGTGACTATCACGACTTGAAAAGAACTTCTGCGTAGATCCGGCAACCATGTGCCTTGGCTCAGCGTAGATGCAACTTGCTCTGCAAGTGCTTGTGTTAGAATGAGCTGAAGTTTCTTCGGCCAGCTGGCTTTTATTCAAAACTGTCAGGGTCACGCGTCATCACCTGATATCTAGAAATCCTCATATCTCTTGAATCCCTGGTCCGATTTACTTGATACTAATTGCATTCTCTTTCATTTGGCCGTGCCAATAATCTGATCCCAGTCTCAAGTCTCTACTCCATAGTTAACTATTTAATCAATAAATAGCCTCCACCTCTGCTATTACTCGCTACGTCACTTGACATCCAACTATCGGTAAATTCCTTCCAAATGCTTCGAGAAGCAATGTAGCGCGATATTCAAATATCTCAACTTTCAAAAGCGGCTACAGCCTTTCCCTTGATATCTAGGTGTCTGAAACTTGGAATACCCATTCCTAGAGTTGGGCACATCCACCCCACACCTAGCACAAAATAATAATTGAAAAATTTTTATTTTTCCTATCTACACATTAAATCATCTGGTTCTTGAATAATAGATCTTCAAATTCGATGCATTATAAGTTCCCACGATGTTACCAGTTCGTGTATTGGCTACTTCATAGCTTCCATTATTGTTTACTTCCACAATACGATAGGGTCCAGCGTAAAGGCTTGCAAATTTCGAGTACACTCGATTTTGCACGTCAGAGGGTGTAGGTCTTTTCACTAAAACAAGAGTTCCTACGCGCAAGGGTCTGCGAAAACGCTTTCCTCTCACTCTGCGCTCTCTTTTCTCAGCTTGGCTCCATAACTTGTCTAAAGCTAGAGTTTCCCTCATCTGACGACTTGGTTCAATCTCAGGTGGAATAGGGATGATTCGATCCCATAATCGTGTTGGTTTAATTCCATGATGAAGCAACATAGGAATCTGTCCAGTACTCTCATGAATCGTAGAGTTGATGGATTCGGATGCTAAAGAGAGAACATCCATCCATTTCCAATGCTCATTTGGACAATAGAGGCGGCAAAATTTTGCTATTTCAGCCATCACGCGTTCCGCTGGATTGCTCTCTGGATGTCTAATAGAACAAAACAATTGTCTAATCCCAAGATTATTCATGATGGTTCGAAATTCCAAAGAGGTAAATTGAGGTCCACGATCTGATAAAAGGAATTCCGGTTTGCCTGCTTCCGGAATTACGCTGTCTCTAATTCTCTTCGCACAATACTTTGCGTTTGCCTTCTGAATTGGATGTAACATGGTGTATTTGCTGAAAACATCCATAGTCACCAAAATATATCGGTTACCTCTTTTAGACTTTGGGAGAGGACCATATAAATCAGTCGCGAAGATTTCGCAATGCTTAGAAGGAATAATAGGCCTTGGTAATTCTCTCAATAATCTAGAATTATGCTTACTCCTTTGGCATAAGTCGCATTCTCGAATAGTGTTTCTGACAGTTTGTCGCATTCGCTCCCACGAAAATTTCTCTTGAATCATGTTGACTGTCTTATCTACTCCAGCATGACCTGCGATTCGATGTGCCATCCAAATAATGGGTTTTTGCAATCGTGGAGGTATCACTACTCTCAGCTTCGTATGGTCGGGATCTGCAAACTTATAGATTAAACCATCTAACATCATAAAATCTCTTGAAATTCTTTCAGTTTCCACAAAATCATCATCATTTGGATCCATGTTTCCCTGTAGAAAACGAAAAATGTTTCTAAGACGTCGGTCTCTCCTCTGGGATAAATGCAATAACCTTAACCTTCTCAAGGTATCCTCATCCTCTTGCGTCAGGTTAACTTGAAAAACCTTAGATGTAGACTCCACTGCTCTACTCAATAAATCAGCTCCCACGTTCAACTTTCCAGGAGTGTGTTCAATAACTAGGTTGAATTGCTGAATAAAAAGTGACCATCTAGTTATTCTATCACTGGCAAAGTTTGTTCTCAAGATAAACTCCAATGCGTGGTGATCAGTCCTCACAATGACTGAATGTCCAATTAACATTTTCTTCCACGACTCCAATGCGAATATTACAGCAAGTGCTTCTAACTCTGTGGTGTAATAATTCCTCTCTGATGGACGAAGTTTCCTGCTAATGAACGCCAGGTAATGTCTCTTGTGGTCTTCATCTTCTTGAAGTAGAATAGCTCCAATCCCTACGGTGGATGCATCAGATTCTATGATGAAATACTTGGTAAAGTCAGGATACTCCAATTTCACACTGTTTACCAATAACCTCTTGGCATCTTGAAATGATTGTTCACAATCTTTATCCCATTTCCATTTATTTCCTTTCTTTAACAATTCCTGCAATGGCGCAACTGTCTTGGTGAAGTTTGGACAATGCCCTGCAAAGAATTGGCATGTCCCGAGAAAACTGCGGACATTCTTCACTCTAGTAGGTCTAGGGAAATTTGCAATAGCCTGTATCTTCGTCTCATTGGGACGGTATCCTTCTCCATCCAAAATGTGACCCAAAATTTTTATTTTCTTTCGAAAGAACTGACATTTTCGAAGGTTTACTTTGAAGTTCGCTTTTCTCAAATCTGCGAATAACATTTGAAGTTGTAACAAATGTTCCTCCTTAGTCTCAGATGCAATTAAGATATCATCAATATAACGAATTGCTATCTCTTTTACTTCAGGACTCAAATTTTGTTCCAGTGCTCTGATCAAAACGGATCCAGATGTTTTGACTCCAAATGGTAAACGGCGGAATACATATGTCTGCTGGTCAAACATAAATCCTGTAAACTTCTTAGAATCTTCACTAAGCCTAATGTGATGGTAGGACGAAGTGAGATCAATATTAGAGAACCAGACCTTGCCTTGGAATTTCCTTAACAGTTCCCTAATGATTGGTGGTCTGTCATACTCTGGCAGTAATCTTGAATTCAAATTTCGCGCGTCTAAACATAATCTCAGACTTCCATCTTGCTTAGACACTACTGCTAATGGATTGACATAAGATGTAGTGTACTTTTCAATCACATTGTTGCTTTCCATCTCCTTGATAAGCACTTTTACTCTTTCTCGATGCTTTTCTGCTACTGGATACAATTTAGCATGAAAAGGTGCATCATCATTTACACGAATATGATATTCAAAATCTTTAATTTCACCAGGTTTAATATCAAAAATATCGTGATACTCTTACAAAATTTTCCCTAGCTCTGGGGACTCCTTCTCAGTGTAGACTTCTCTTCCTTCAGCTTCATGAAA
The DNA here is from genome assembly GCA_946902985.2 of Meconema thalassinum. Lineage (NCBI taxonomy): Eukaryota > Metazoa > Arthropoda > Insecta > Orthoptera > Tettigoniidae > Meconema > Meconema thalassinum. The sequence goes on from OX336389.2 coordinate 74,511,927, forward strand.
AATCAGATACAATTGAGCATCTCCATCGATGTCTTCCTCTTCTTTTCCCTCGAAGTTAATCTCTTCGGTATTCTTGAATCTGATCGTCTCTGTCTTCATGTCTATCACTGCTTGATATTTCTGAATGAAATCTGCTCCCAATATCATGGCAAAAGCCATGTCCTTCATTACAACAAACACATGTCGGAAATCATGTCCTCCAATCGTAATACATAAGTATAATTGTGTTTTACACAGAGATATTTTATTGGGTATTATTCCTTGGATCTTAATTCCTGACACTGGAATTTCCTCTAAATTCTCTTTGAGTTTCCACAGAATATAAAGCTTCTCACTCACCAGACAAAGCATAGCCCCAGTATCGATCAAAGTATCGACAGGCATACCAAATACTTCGCATGATATGATTGGCATTCTATTTCTTGTACCCATTTCTTTTCGTTCGTCATTCTGTTGAATTAAGTCATCATCCTCTGCTTGCCATTTAATAATTCTGGAAGTGAAAGTGTTCAAAATTCTATCTTCTACTGTGAATTCGAAGTTTTTTTTTTCATTACCATTCCCCCGGGATTGTTGTGTTCCCGATGGACCTGGATCATTGGGCCTCTGCTCCAAAAATTGCAAGTTATCTTGGTGTCTTGCTTCCAAATTTTTCCTCGTCTCCTTGTTAAACTCTTCATTGGACTGACGATTATCTACATTCCCTCTGTTATTGTAGTTGTTTCTACCATAATATCTTCTTTCCTGGTACCTTCCTTGACTATCTCGTGGTCTTTTCCATCGAGTATTGTATCGATTACCACCATCCGGTCTCGCATATGGCTTGTAACTGTATCTGTTACTATACTGGTTCCATCCTCCTTTATTTGGATCTTCCCTCGGCGTTTTCTCTTCTCGCCCTTCTCGAATCTCTCGAGGTGTTTGAGAATAACTATCAGCCATAACAGCATACACAGCGTTGTTATTCTTTACTCCCTTCTGATGGAAGAATTGAGCGTTCGTATGATCCAACTTCTGTAATACTTCATCAAATTGTTCCATATTATAGATATCAGCAGCGATCAAAGTCCTCTGGACGTCTGCTGGAAATTGACGTATCAATGCAGTAATCAATTCGTTATCTGGCATCGGCGGATCTAAATGTTGAAGTTTAGAAAGCTGTCCAGAAAAGTACGTAGAGTATCGAGTAGGTTGTGACGTCGAGAATCTCTTCGAATATAACTCTGCTCTAACTTGCTGTTGGGTTTCCGGGGACCAAAACTTTTTCAATAGCCCACGAGAAAACTCCTCAAAAGTGGTTAGAGTGGATCTAAAAGCTCTAAACCAAAGAAGTGCAGGACCTTCCAAAAACTTCCCTATCACTCGGATCTGTCTTTCTTTAGGGATCTTAGAATCTTTCAGGTAATCACCTGCTTCTCTCAAAAATTCCACGGGTGTCACAGAATCTCGCCCTGAAAATTTAGAAGGCTTATCTTCTACATTCTTAAATACAGTTATGGGGTTGGATTGAAATACAGTCCTGACCTCATCCTGTCTATCAGTCTCTCTAGCTGCTCCTAGATTTATCTGTATCTGTTCCTTCCCCTTACATTTGGCATTTTTAACAGATGATCAGACTGTTTCTCATCCTTGATTTGACTTTTCATAGCCTCAAGTTCCTTCTGGTTTTCTTCTGCCATCTTCTTAATTGCTTCAGTTTCTTTACAATTCTCCTTGACATCAGTGGATATCTGGTTCATAACAGCCTCATGACTTTTCAATGACCCTGTCATATCTGATATGTCCTTCTGAGTTGCTTGGATATCTTTGGCAATTACTTCAATATGGGATGACAAAGATTCCCTAATCTCCTTGATTCCCTCTTGGTTCTCCAGCTTGAGTGTGTCTTTAATTTCATTGACAACTGTGGTTTTAATTTCAGTTTGTAACTCGTTAATCACACCTTCTCTTATTTCTCCCATGACCAGTTCTTTGAATTGTTCCGTTAGACGTTGAACAACTAGAATTCCCATCTCATTACTCTCCTTCTTCACTCTGACTTCCAGGTTGACCATGTCTTCACCAACTTTCCAAAGACCATGTTCTATCCTATCAGCTAAGCTTTGAGATCGAAGATCGGCATCGCGAAATTTTTCGTCCATTAAACTTGCGTTAGTAGCTAATGAAGTTTCGAGCTCATGTGTTTTTTCGCATAATTTATTCATTTTACTCTCAAGTGTCATTTTCAAAATTTCAGAATTCTCTTTAAATTTACTTTCCATTGAATTAAATTTACTATTTAAATTTTCTTTCAAGTTACCTTTTAACCTGCTTTCTAAAGAATCAGAATTTTCTTTAAGTTTATCATTCAAATTTTCTCTAAGTTTATTTTCTAAAGAATCAGAATTTTCTTTAAGTTTATTCTCTAAACTTTCCTTCAAGTTATCTTTTAAAGAATCAGAATTTTCTTTAAGTTTATCATTTAAACTTTCTTTAAGTTTATTTTCTAAAGAATCAGAATTTTCTTTAAGTTTCCTTTCCAAAGCCTCAGTATTTTCTTTCATAATGGCTGCTACACGCAGTCCAGCTTCCTTTGAACTCTCCTCCAAACTCCTCATCATCCTCATCATTTCTTCCATAATTTTCAATTATTATTCAAAACTTAGGGGTATACAACAGTGGCAAACACAAGCTTATAACTAGAACAAGAAATATGAATAGCTAATTGGAACACTCTAATAAAATGAGATTTGTTCTAATGTCGACGTGATGGAAAAACAAAATTCTCTACTTTTACGAATTACATTTACCACAATATCACAAGAAAAATATGCAAGTTCTCAAATATCCTCCACCTGGATTCTAATAATGTGTATGTCCAGTCATCGACCGTTTACTACTGAATTTACTTGACGCCCTAATGGTTAAGCCATTATCAAAAATAATCAAACCCATTCTAATTATTAACCAAGTTAAATTTTTAATTTTCCCCACTAATTGGGTTTCCTACTAATTTATTCATCCAAACCAGACATCTCTCAACTCCCAAAATATTTCTATAAAAATTATCACAATTTCAAATCGGCATGCGATTGACCATGTCTAAATAGAGACCCACGTTCGAAGCCATTTCTCTCTCTATCTTATTTTATGTGCCCGTTTAGACCGGAGTCCGCACGACCACATATGCATTTTACCAATAATCAGTCAGCACGAGAGTCAAAATATCCCGGAGCGCCAGATGGGTTAAAGCAAATCGCAAAAACGACATCAAATAAAAAAAATGCTTTACTGATTTTTGGCTCAATGCAACAATAAGGATAGAAGGAGATTTAATTGGGTATGACACATCTGGTAAAATTATCTCAGTTTATTTTGAAGTTAAAATCTGACTGCAAGGATGCTCAAAGCAGCATCATCCACGTGTGGCGATCCACACTCTTATTTACACACAATATACAGAAATTTTCCAAACACATTTGACAATCTTTTTGGAAACACAAGTCCGATTAATAGTCCTGTGGACTGTGTTCCAAAATTATTAATAGTTAATTCCAGTTCAAAGTTAATCGTCTATACTGGAAATATCGTAGATCACTGTTTGACTATTTACATGATATTAACACTCGTAGAATAAATGTTCATAGAATTTTTAAACTTTCACTTTTTTTCCCAGTTTCAAAAATATATCGTCGAAAATATTATCATTTAAGCAACACAAATTATTTACATATATTAATAACATCTGAAACGTATTTGACCTCGAGCATAGCATCGAAGAACTGTGCGAAGCACAACAACAATTAATTGTTCTTCTGACATTAAACATTCGAGAAGTGACTCGATTATGAACTTCAAGTTCCAAACAAAATACACGATTTCTGAATCATCAACTTGATCAATAAATGGTTGAACCATTCAATTATTCAATTTTCCACTTGGAATCATTATTAAAAAAATATTTATATTTATGGCCATTTCTAGTAATTTTTACAACTTGCAATTCTTCGACAGAATGCGGAAATAAGAATTGTAGCTTTATAATAAATTCATTCAGTTCATGGCACTAGGATTGAAAATATCCTTCAAATTATTCGTGGTTAAAGAATTATTTTTAATTTGCAGTGGCCCATTCTATTATTTGTGTAAGAACACAATATTACAACAACAACGGCAAAGGTCTTCCTCTGAAGAAGAATAAACTACTATCATGACAAATCCGGGTTCTAGCAAAATCAAAGTCTAAATGGAATTCGTAAACAAGGTTGAAAATAAGAACTGATGGTTTCAAGAAATAACCTTCGGGTCATTCATCCGACGAAATGTGTAGTTCCAACACTCCTACTATAAACCTGAGCCATCGAACCTGCTATTTGATTGATGCTCGAAAAAACCTCCTCATTCCTGCGACTTAAACATGCGCACCTGGGAATGGCATTTCAACTACTCCACACATAAATTATCTTCCCAAAATTTATACAATAAATCAAGCCTCTGCTTGTTATCAACACTGGAAGATTAATAAACTTACAAGTTTATTTTATTTTACCATTCAGTTCAACCCGTGAATTTACCATACTTATGAAAATCTTTATTTCACTTTCGAGTGTATTTACGTCATGATTTTATATAAACACAAAAATATCCTATTTTATACAAATATCATTTGCTCCCCGTTTCATGCCTCTCCGTGTTATCTGAAAAATATACTTTGCTCAATGCAAATGTCAACTGTTCAACCAGAACTGACATGTTGGTTGAATGCGGGCTTGCGCTAACCACTCTCCTTCGGAAAATCTCCTGTTCCAGACTAGAAATGATTAAACTACTTCATAGGCTCTCTCTCAATACATATGATTATTAGAAAATATAATATCCAAGAATTATTTAGAAAAATTATGAAAATTATTATTATTATTATTAGTGGATTATTATTATTATTATAATTTGTTATTATTTTAAATATGTTTAATTATCATCTCATTATGTGAGAATCCACATGTTCGAACCTTCGAATATGGAAAAAGTATCCATTCCTCAACAAAAATAAATTTAACTTTTACAGTTACATCGGTTGTTTTCCGTGGTTTCCCAAAAATATGAAAAATTCAAATAAATGCTCGAAATGCTCGGTCATCGATCCTAAACTGTTCTGAGTGCTGAAAATACTCAGAATAACTCTAATAAGTCTTGCGTAAATCATTGCAAGCTTTAAATACGACGAAAAATAAAATGTGTTGGTCATCTGCAGAAAAATAGTTTGTTCCAATTAGCTAAGCATAATATAATTCAAATGTGGCTTACATTTCTTGATGGTCTTGAAGCGTAGTGAACCTGGTCTGTACCAGATTTATCCATAGACATGCCCTGTTGGACAAGCACGTATAATCCTTGTATCCGCCGCCATCATATACCCACAATTCGTCTAGTCAGACATAGTGGTAGTATCTTTTGACGTTTGAATAAACTGTGGTTCCATTTTAATATGGGCTTGTATCAAAGCCATAACAGTTTGTTTAAATAGGGTCAGATCTAAGTGATCTCTTCTTAGATATGTCAGTTGTAACATAACTCACGGTAATCTTATCAGTACAAGAAAAACACTGACAGTCTAAGCAATTAACGGCTGTTCTGAAGATCGTTCCCTGGGCATGGTTTGTTATATCACCATCTACCATGCGCTAGGCAACTTGTAGTTTCCCTTGCGTAGACTAATGAACGCCACCGTTATAGACTAGTCTTCAGTGTACTGACAGATCGAAGTGGTTAACTAGTTACAAATAATGAAAACTGACTTGAAATGGATTTAAACATCCAAGTATTAAGTTATTACTGGACTGTGACAAAATACTATTTTCTAGACAAAGTCTAGCATATGTCCTTGTAGAAATATAAATATTTCCACCAATGTCTGTAGAAAAATCAATCACCTCAGTGATTCTCCTCGCCAGAAACTTACTAAGTTCCAACTCGTAGCGCAGCACTTTTCGTGACTATCACGACTTGAAAAGAACTTCTGCGTAGATCCGGCAACCATGTACCTTGGCTCAGCGTAGATGCAACTTGCTCTGCAAGTGCTTGTGTTAGAATGAGCTGAAGTTGCTTCGGCCAGCTGGCTTTTATTCAAAACTGTCAGGGTCACGCGTCATCACCTGATATCTAGAAATCCTCATATCTCTTGAATCCCTGGTCCGATTTACTTGATACTAATTGCATTCTCTTTCATTTGGCCGTGCCAGTAATCTGATCCCCGTCTCAAGTCTCTACTCCATAGTTAACTATTTAATCAATAAATAGCCTCCCCCTCTGCTATTACTCGCTACGTCACTTGACATCCAACTATCGGTAAATTCCTTCCAAATGCTTCGAGAAGCAATGTAGCGCGATATTCAAATATCTCAACTTTCAAAAGCGGCTACAGCCTTTCCCTTGATATCTAGGTGTCTGAAACTTGGAATACCCATTCCTAGAGTTGGGCACAGTACGGCAGGGTGGTGGTTTATCACCCCTTCTGTTCAACTGTGTTTTAGAGAAAATTGTAAGAATTTGGAATTTAAAGCTAAAAAAAATAACTTTTCGCCAGTAACTTTGGGGATAAGAAACAAAGGCATTGAAATAAGTTGCCTAGCATTTGCAGGCGATTTTGCTATATTGTCAGAAAACCTAACAAGTGCAACAACACAAATCAATCTCTTGGAAGAAATATCCAACAAAACAGGTTTGAGAATCTCCGTAGAAAAAACTAAATTTATTACAAACATCAAGAACGCTTCAAAATATTTGGCAACAGATATTGGCCCAGTGGAAAAATAAAGAAATTCAAATATCTGGGAGAAATAATTCAAGAAAATGGTTTAGAACAAGAAGTTCCAAGAAGAACTATACAGCCTACTTTTCATGCCAATGATTATTCTACAGTATATGAACCTATCTAGAATAATGACAAAATTAAGTTGGTAATATCGAAATAACTAATTAGATCAAAATATACCTGGTATAATGTAGCCTAATAGAGCACTACAGTTGGCAGCCCTGGTGACTGAATATATTCTTAGTTCCATCTCTTAAGGTACAGAATACAAAATTTGGTTGAAGTCCAATGGACGTTACATGCAGTTAATCACTGGATCTATCAGCACGCGTAAAAGCATGTTGCCAACAATACCATGCGTGTGCTGGTCAGAAATAATGTGAATTATTATGATACCTTGTTGTGCCAATTTTGGATGAAATCCATTTGTTAGTATAGAAGTTACATGTATTTTAAAATTGGACATATCAGCAGGCATAGAATAATGCTGGCAGCACCGCCTTGTATTAATTACTCCAAATTAATCTAGAATGTCAGGTGCTATACGTGTGCAAAGTATAGAGCTGTTGGCTTGCATACTTTCTGGTATATTGATATTAGGGGAAAATATATACAGCATTTATTAACAGTTGGCAGCCCTGATTGCTATTAACAATACTTATAGTCATATCTGTTATGGTACACATAGCACATACGAAATTTGGTTGAAATCCAACTGATAGTTTAGTTACATGTATTTAAAAATTGGTACTATCAGCAGGCTTATAATTATATTGGTAGAACTGACGTATATAAGTTACTCCAAATTAATCTAAAATGTCAGAATATTCGTGTGAATAGTTTATAGCTGTTGGCTTGCATACTTTCTGATATATTGGTATTTGGATAAAAAAATAGAGAGAGAGAGCAATTATTAACAGTTGGCAGCCCTGTTGGCTCTTAAGAATAAGCTCAGTCATATATGTTTATGTACAGATATTACATACAAAATTTGGTTGAAATCCAATTAATAGTGTAGAAGTTATATGCATTTAAACATTGGACTTATCAGAAGGCTTAAAATTATTTTGGCAACACTGTCATTGTTGGCCTCCTGGAAATTAAACTGAAATAGTATTATCTGCATGTGTGCCAATTTTGGAATAGCTCCCATGCATACCTTGCAAGATATCCAACATGGAGCTCAAATTTCTAGTGCGTTTTTTCAGCAGTTGGTAGCATTGACATCATTTTCAAATATGGACGTGAGATATTCCGGTGCACATCTTTACTCATACGAAATTTGGTTTTGATTGCTGCAGCCGTTTAGGAGTTGATAGGGGGGACACACACTCAGCCAGACAGACCGACAGACACACACACATTTTCCCGTATCGATCTCATAAGTCTACTTTTTCCTCATTTTTGCAAAATGTGAAAAGTAGGCTAAAAATCTTCGGTAGAAGAAAGGGTACACAAGATGGAAAGAGCATATGGTATCACTAAGAATTTTTATAACAAATAGTGCTTATCTAAAAATCTTAAAATAAGGCACTACACTACAGTGGTGAAACCGGAATGCCTATACGCAAGTGAATGTCTGGTACTAAACTATAGATTAGATAAACTTGAAGTATTAAAAAGGAGAATCATGAGGAAAATTTTAGGCCCAGTGAAAACAGCAGAAGTATGGAAATTTAGATCTAATGATGAAATATACAGGAACATAGAAAATATAACAGAAACGATAAGAAAAAGGAGATTGCAAGTTTTTGGACATATTTACAGAATGGATGATTCCAGATTACCAAAAAGGATATTCAAGTACCTTTGGGAGAAAAGGGCAACAACTAGCTGGATTCAAGAAGTAAAGAAAGATTTAGAAAGAAATAATATACGTGAAGAAGAAACGGTGAACAGCGAGATCTTTAGAAAAAGGGTATTAAGTATGAAAGGATTCCAAGGAAGATTGCCAAAGAAACCTGGTGCGAAGTGGTCCGAGGACAGAAAGAAGCAGCATAGTGAACGGATGAAGGAGTACTGGAGGGAACGGAAGAGAAAACAACAAAGTGTGAAGAATTGAAATTGGCACGTGGTCCCTAGCAGGCCTCATCGGAAAGAAGAATGGATCTCCACTATCATTTCATTTCATCTGTCATTCATTTAATCATTGCCCCAGAGGAGTGCGACAGGATTCAGCAGCCGGCACACTTCATATCCTCGCCGCTAGATGGGGGCTTCATTCATTCCATTCCTGACCCAGTCGGAGACTGGAAACAGGCAGTGGATTTTCATTTTCATGAAGAAAATAATTCCAAAAAAAGACATATGGGTAGATTGTCTTGAGGGGTCTAAACCAGTGACATTGCTGGTCCCCAACATGATATCTCACGAACTATTAATCGTAGAGAGTCATGTGACGGCTCGTTTTAATGGGATTTTTCCTCCCCGTTCCCATGGACAACTTATTTTACAGATTTACCCAAATGTTGACGATCTGCTAGGTCATTCGCCTGTTGTATTTTGGGAACCCGTAAACATACAGACTTGTGTGAGATAACGAATTACTCGCGATGAAGTCCCCTTTCCTCTGGACCATTTTTTTAATATACATACCCAAATTTTAACCAATTGCTAGGTCATCTGCCTGATATATTTCACGAACTCGTAAACGTACAGACTTGTTTGAGGTATTGAATTACTCGAGATGAACCCCTCTTTATTTATTTGTATGCTACTGTACCTTGTTTTGTGTGTGTGTGTACATAACTAGTGGTAAGACTTTGGCGGGCTTTTTAGATGATTGTTTATGGATTATTTACTCTTTATTTAACTAAAGGACCCAAAACGAGTAGGTCATCTGTCCATTATATCCCCAAACCTGTAAACATACAAACTTGTGCGAGGTGTTGAATGAAATGGCATGTTACTCCCCTTTACTGCGGACCATTGATTTTGCCAAATTTTTCCCAAAGGATATAACTACATGAGAATCCTAACGAGTACACTTTATTTGTTTCCGACTATACCCTACTGTTTGGTTCTTTTTTTGTTGATATCTCGCGATTACATGAATAGAGAAAGTTATGCCAAATGTCGTATTAAATGGCGTGACAACCCTTTTTCTACGGTCCATTGATTTCCCCCAAATTTAGTTAAATAACTCAAAACGAGTAAGTCATTATTATTAGGGACCGATAACCTAGATGTTAGGCCCCTTAAAACAACAATTATCATCATCATCATCATCATCATCATTATTATTATTATTATTATTATTATTATTATTATTATTATTATTTGCTAATTATTTATTTGATTAAGCTGTAAAGGTAGGTAGCAATTCCTGAACAATGGTTTACCCTTACTGAGCGGGAAGATGGGAGGAAGGGGAGAGAGAGAGAGAAGGTGTCTATTTCCGGATGGACAGCCTCGCCTAAGTATTGTACCCATATTTCCACATGGGCACAATATTAAATAATTTTAGTGGCTTGCTAAGCACAAGTTATAGTTTGCACTAGCAAATTTATTAGAGAATGATTTTTTTAAAGTTGGCATGAACATTAGGAAACAGTTGAAGCCATTTTTGGCAGGAAGTGAGAAACACATGTTCTTACGATGGCAAACTTGGGACATTCCTCAATCTGCGGTAAGCTGACTGTTGATTTTCACTGGCGTGTACTAAGGGATGCGGAGACAGGACGGACTCTTGCTATAATGGATTCAGCGATTTTATACTCATATCCTATATTCCAACTGAACCATTTCCTTTCTCACACGTTATAGAAATGCGGGCATAAATACGTTTCAAGGGTATAGGAAGGTTACAAAATGTACACGACTAGAAAGAACGATGTACATTGCAAATTTAGCAGTAATCGGAAACCACTCAGGTGTCTCTCTTGGACTTTGGACTTAGAGATATATGTGAACAGAATCGCGAGGCGAGGAAACTTTTGATTCGAGTGGTGTGTGAAACTATAAAAGGGCGGTGTTAGATATCATTGCCCCACTGTTTGCATAATTACTCGTCACCACACAACAGCTCTTCTCTATTACAAGTGAAGTAATTGCTCTCACTCAAGCGAACTTTTTGGTGGAAAACTCTTGAAATATTGCTGAGGTAAGTACGTATTAATGGTCTTCTGACTGTTTTAATGCCAATTAACGTTAACGTTTTTTAAATGTGAATATATTTATTGATTTATTTTATTTATTTTTAGATATTGCTGTGCCTGCTGAGCCAAAGATTCTCGGATTGAATCTCAGCGTTGTCAGTGGCGACATTTCATATATTATTTTTCAAGGTAAGTACTTTATTAAATTATTTATTTATTTATTCATACATCTCCTAAGCTATTACAGATATCACCATGAAATTTTGCACAGTGATAAAGAGCACTACTAGAAGTTCACCTGTGTGACTTTCACAAACCCGTCCAGTACAAAAGAAACATAGTGACGAAGCGAAGTTGAAAAATTTAAATAGACTTTTCTCGCGATTTAACCATCCGAGCGCAGTGGAACATGGCACAGCAAATGCTAATACACATTACAATGAACTGACATCTAATTTTGTTCAATTGTTTTCATAACCTCAAGATGGCGGCTGTGCGAAATTTTCAAAATAAGTTTTCATTTATTGTGTCCTAATCATGCGATCGAAGTCATTGTTTGAATAATGAGCCTACGCAATAATCCTCATCTAATAGTATATGGCCTACAGATATAAAAATACAACATGGCGTCCATCCGAAATATTTAGATGGTCCTCAATATCTACTTATCTATGACGGCAATCAAAGTGAAATGATGTATATTGATAAAGGCTATTAACATCAGTTCACCTATCAGACCTTCAATATCCTGGTGAGCACACATTCTACATGGCCGCAACGCGAAATTTACATATTTAAATAGACGTTTCTCGCGATGTAACCATCCGAGCGCAGTGAAATTCAGTACGGTAATTACTTATACAAATTTGAATTCAGTGATATCTAATTTACTTAATTAGTTTTCATAACCACAAGATAGCTGTTGTATGAAATTTTAATATCTTGTTTTTCTTCTTCTGCCCTAACCATGCGATTGATGTTTGAATAATAATCTACGCGATAATATTCATGTAATAGTATATAATTCTATGGCCTACATATATAAAAATCCAACATTGCGACCATCCGAACTATTTCCACTGTTCTCAATATCTACGAATTTATTACAGTAATCAAACCGAAATTTTGTATGTTGATAGCGGCAATAAGCTTAAGTAGGTTATATGAAAATAGGCTTTTTAGTTCTTCACGGAACTACTTGTTGTAAATGAATCTAGTAATAATAGTATAACAGAAAGCTAGTAATAATAAGAATAACAATAATAATAATTATGGTAATAATAAAATAATTAAAAGAATAATAATAGTAATTGTATAAGATAACAATATTAATATTAATAATCATGAAAATCCACAGCCTGTTTCTTGTCGACCGACCGGGTCAGGGATAGTAGTATGTGCTTATACAGACTGGATATTGCATCATCACGAGGGGATATTGCGTAATCGCCAGCTTGATGACGTCATGGTTGCTTAGAGCGAGCACGTGCACTGCATGTGTTAGCAAGAGGAAGAGGTTGACCTTTAACCACTTGAAGCAGATAACCTTTGGCTTGTTTATGCGGTGGTGATTAAAAAATTAATGGGTGTTGATGTCATGGGGAGAGGGGGAGGGTTGTTTATTAGGATGCTACCCGTCATCCGACACTAGAGCGAGCATGTGCACGTTCACATGTTAGCGTAGGCAGAGGCTGACCTTTAATCGCTTGAAGCAGATAACATTTGGCTTATTTATGCGATAGAGATAAAAATTAATGGGTGTTGACGTAATCTGACACCCATGGGAGTGTAAGCTTGTGCAGCTGTGCGAGCGATCAGGTGATATGTCTGCAGTGTTCGCGTGAGACGTGGTTGAGATTTAACGTCATTGGCTAAGAATGTAATCTTTGACTTCTTTAAGTAATAGTGATAAAAAATTGGATGATTGCGTCAGGAGATTGTTTTGCAGCATATGGTTTCTTGAGTGTAGGTGGGGGTGAAGGATATATTAACCGATGAGTGCGTGGATGAGTTTAACTTCTACGTTTACGCGAAGAGAGTGTGTGTGAAAGAACTAAAGAAAGTCAACGACAGGGAACAAATTGTGTGTGATGGATGCTCTAACGAAGTTCAATAACTTAGCCACTTGCGTTGAGTATTCTAATAAGAAACTATCAGAACTAATAATTGATTTACCGTATGTGGTCCAAGTTATTTGGGCTGTGGAGACAAGATTTGGAAGAAAAATAGTGGTGGACATTATCATTGAAGATGAAATGACAAGTGTATTTCTACCTGCAGTATTTGCAAAACGAAGCGCATCAGAGATTGATGAACTAAATTCACTTAGAGGCAAACTGATGTTGGTGTATTTGGGGTTGAAGAACCGCTCACATCAAGTTGTTTTAAAACGGTACATTTTTGGTGAGTATATATATATGGATTATATGTATTGATTGATATAACGATTGATATATATATATATATTTAGTTGCTAATTATTTCTTAATTTTGTTTAATTTTTTTCAGATTAACTAAAAACTAATAAAACGAATAGCAAAATGAAGTGGAAAACAGTTAATTTTCTGAGTGGAACTGAACATCGATCGCACCCGGTAATAGAGTATCATCGTGTATGCTTTCATCAGCCTGAAGAAGAAGAAGCAGAAGAAGATGATAATGAGGTGAATCATAATGAGAAAGAAGCTTGTTTTAACAAATGGACATCTTCGAGTGGAATTTCAACATTTTCAGTCTACGTTACTAATGTTAGCAAATCAGATGATAGTCAGCCAGAGGTGACAGAAACAGTTCTTAGATATTTGTTACAAGAATTATGTGAAGATGAACATTTTATTTGTTTCTTCGGATACAACACATTTGATGAGGTTTACAAAATTGAATTTTTCATGACTTGTTTTGATGTAACAAAATTGAATGAGTATAGAAACAATTTGCTTGGTAAACTTCAGGATGAATTTCCCTTTGAAGCCGTTCATTGTTCACTGGAGATTACAGGCAATAATTTATCTCAATGGCTTGAATATACTGTAAAAGATTATAGGTTTATGGTGATCCGATGTTACAGCAGCTGCTGGTGGTGTATTAACAATACTGCAAATTGGACAATTGCTTAGACAACACCAATGTTACAGCAACTGCCGCTGGTGGTGGTGTATTAACATTAGTGCAAATTGGGCGATTGCTTAGACAACAATGGCGTCACCTCCTAGCAAACGTAGAAAGGTTGATATTGTAATACATAATAATAGTGAAAATATAAGAAACAAATTGGACAATGCATTTTAAAGTGTTTCTAATTTTAGAAGTGAACTAAACGGTGCTATTTCAATATCACACCAAATCGGGTAAAACACTCAAACCGAATTGATTGAGAACAGTGATGAGTTGATTGAATGTTGGAGAGTTATTAGTGACCACATATTGCAACAAGCTGTGAATTGTGAAGAAATTACACTTCAAATAAAGGATGAATCTTTCTTAAGCTGTGAGTTAATTGAAACGGCATTCAATTCTAGAGTATACACACTTGCAGTTTCAAATGTTAAGAATGAGTTTTTGGATCCTCGCGAATGTTTAGCAAATGCTAATATTTGGTTTACAAAGAATGTTAAGAAAGGGTTAACTGTACAAGCTTTAAAGGTGAATTCAGTTCTGGGTGCACAATATGTGCTTCGCGACATATCAGAAACAAAATATTTTGCTGTCAAAAATAAAGTAGTTTTCGAGTATACGGATTTAAATGAACTTTATATTAATAATATCATTGAAGGTACATTGACAAAAATGAGCGAATTTTAAGCTAATGGTTAATATAAATAAATATGTTGGATTTCAAGTAGGAATGTCCAATACTAGTAGATTGCCTGACGTAATAGTCAAGAAAAAAGCTGTGCTAAATTTGTATGATACAAAGAAAGCTTGTTTTGCGTGGAGTGTGGTTGCTGGTTTGTATCCAAAAACTCGTAACACGAATCATCTTTCTTCATATCCTAATTACAGAGATGTTTTAAATTTAGATGATATTCCAATTCCAATGCAAATGAAATATTTAAACAAGTTTGAAAATCATAACAATATTTCTGTAAATGTGTATGGAGCACAATATGATGAAAACAAATGGGTATGTATGGGAACAAACGAAGCAAAAGAAAAAACTTTTACTATTGTACCTTTGTATGTATCAGATAAAGTATATGAAAGGAGTGTGGACTTATTGATGTTGCATGAGTTTGCTCAATCGATGTGGGAAACGTTTTCCTGTCAAACATTAGGAGAATACGCAGATTCTAATTTGTTTAATTAGAAATCTTACTCGCCTTGTGCGTTCAAGCGTCACTACCAAACATAGACGGATTTATATTTATAGACGTTGTTTGTCATATTATTTTCTTGAGGATGAGTTAAATGTTCACTTTGCGGACTGTAAACAGTTTCCTGTAGCTAAGAGCATAATGCCAACTGATGAAAAAAGAGTTGTTAATTTTACAGAATTTAAATTTAAAGATACAGTTCCATTTATAATTTATGCAGACACTGAATGCGTCTTGTCTCCTATTTCCTCTTGTTTTCCAAATAGTGACATTCCTAACTCTACTTTAACACATAAACATATTCCTTACAGCATTTCTTTATACCTTCATTGTAATTTTGATAGTGAATTGTGCAGTTTTTAACTCTTCAGGGGAAATAATTGCATAGAATTATTTGTAAAGGAACTTTATAGCATTGTGGATAAACTTCAAACATATTATTTATCAGCTAAGCCAATGTTAAAGATGACAGATAATGAAGAAAAATTATTTTTGCTAAGTAAAATTTGTCACATTTGCGAGAAACCGATTGCAGATAATGAACTCAAAGTACGCGATCTTTGTCACATAACTGGAAAATATAGACGAAGCGCACATAATCGATGAAATTAAAATTACAAAGTAACAAAGGTCCTGCCTATAGCATTTCATAATCTAACGGCATATGATGGGCATTTTATAATTAAAGAAATTTGTGAGAAACAAGATGGAGAGGTGTTACATAATCCTGGTCACATAAGTTTGTTAGCAATGAATATGGAACGTTATAAAGGGTTTACAAAGTATGCACGGGTTAAGAATGGAATCATTCAGTTAAGATTTCTCGATACATATAATTTCTTGTCCTGTTCACTAGATCATCTTCGTTAAGTGAAGATTCAAAGCAAATAACTAGACGTTATTTTAATGATGATGCACAGTTTCGACTTACTGCGAGAAAAGGCGTGTCTCCATATGAATACTTCACAAGTATGGATGTACTTAACGAAACTAAATTACCTGAAATATTCAAGTTTTATAGCAGTCTTTATAATCAAACAATATCGAATGACGAGTATGAGTTTGCTCAATCGATGTGGGAAACGTTTTCCTGTCAAACATTAGGAGAATACGCAGATTTGTATTTAAAAGTAGACACACTTCTTTTGGCGGATGTCTTTGAAAATTTTAGATCGCATGACATGGAAACCTATAGCATTGATGCAGCTCATTTTTACACTGCTCTATCCATGTCTTGGTGTGCAATGAAAATTATAACCAATGTTCAACTTGAATTACTTCAAGATATTGATATGTTACACTTTTTTGAACGATCGATTCGAGGAGGTAATGTTCAGTGTATAACACGACATGCGATTGCTAATAATAAGTATATGAAAACATATTATGAGAAAAAACAAGACTCCTACATAAAGTACTTTGAAGTTAATAATTTATATGGATATGCTATGATGGAATATCTTCCATCGGGTGGCTTTAAATGGGTTGCAAATGTTGAAGGGTCTAATGTTTTAACTATTGATGATGCTTCAGAAATTGGATATATTTTGGAAGTAGATTTGAGTTATCCTCAAGAGTTACATGATAAACATTCCGATTACCCTCTATGTTCAGAAAAGTTGACAAAGCTAAGGGCTACCCTTAATAATAAAGAACGTTATGTTTTGCATTAGAGAATGTTAAATCAATGTATTCAACTAGGAATGAAATTAGAACGTATTCACAGAATAATTGAATTCAATCAGAGTCAATGGCCAAAACCATATATTGATGTGAACACAGAGAAACGCAAACAAGCAAAAAATGATTTTTTTATAAATTGATGAATAATGCAATTTTTGGTCGTTCACTGATGAATGTCAGGAAGTTAAGGGACATCAAATGGGTTACCAAATGGCGTGGACCTCATGGTGCTAGGTCTTTAATAGCTAAGGCTAATTTTAAACATAGAATTATATTCGATGAACAATGTATGGCCATTGAGATGAGCAGGCTAAAGATGTTTTACAATGAACCAGTATATGTTGGTGCATCTATATTAGATTTGTCTAAATGTAAAATGAATGATTTTCATTACAATGTTATTTTAGCAAATCCTGAATCAAATGGGAGGTGGTTATACACAGCCACTGACAGTTTTATGTATATATTCTATTATGATATTTTTGAGTTCATAAAACAGCATTCAAATTTGTTTGATACTGGAAACTAACAAGAAAAGATTTAAAAAAAAGAACATCGAAAAAGCAAGGTGGTATTTTACCCCTACTTCCGATATTTGCAGCCTTGTCGGGCTTGGGGGGTCTAGCAGGCGGATAGCATCTGCTATAAACAAAGCGAAAGCTGCACAATAAGAATTAAAAGAAATGAAAAGACACAATCGAATGATAGAAGCAATGCGAGGAAAAGGAGGTCAAGGCATTTATTTAAATCCTCCTGCATACAAAAGATAATTAACCAAATACCAATTATAGCATTAAGTAATTTCGATTTAGCTAAATACGCACATCAATTAAAGATTCCAAATTTTAGAAGAGTCTTTATGCTAGATACGTTACCAAGATAACCTCGAAAAAATGAAAACTGTATTGTTAATCTTGAACCGATGGTTAAATCTGGTTCACATTGGGTGGCTTTCAGTAAACGAGGTAAATGCGTGCATTATTTTGATAGTATCGGTAATTTAAGACCGCCATTAGAAATTTTAACATACCTTAAAGATTGCTATCTACAATATAATTTTCATTCATATCAATCAATTACTTCTTCGATTTGTGGACATTTATGTTTAGTCTTCTTGTATTGTATAAATAAGGGAAACACAGACAGTCTTTAAACATTTCAAAGATGGCTTTCGAAAGACGGATAACTCTTGAAGGTAAAGGCTCAAAGATTGATGTTACATTGGAGAAACCGATTCATCTTGTAGGAGCAGAGTTTTTTGAAACATGACTTGCAGGATTGTATACATCTAATTCTATTCCAAATAATACCAACAGAAATAATAAATTTCGCATTCATTTTACAATTTTTTAATCAATTGATTTAGTGGTACCACCAGGTATTTATGAATTTGAAGAACTAGCATCAACATTTGATGATTTACTAAGTTATCACTCATTGTCGAAACTTATAACAAATCATTTGTAAAAAACAAATCTTTATTTGGAAGTGGATATAAACGGAAAACGACGCAACTGTCTTGTTTTGTCTTCTCCGTTTAATATTGATTTCGGTGTACCCAACAGTGTAGCAGAGTCCTTAGGTATTGAAAAGAAAGTTTACCCTAAAGAGAATAAAAAAGAAATCGAGATTGATCGAAATAGAATCGAAAGTGAAGTAAAAATTAGCGAAAATAATAACGTTTTAGCTATAAAGATGAACGATGTGGATACAACAATTTTAATAATACCCGATGCTAGCTATACGTTTCAACAATTAAGTGCAAAGATTAATGAATTATTACTAGCACATTTATTAGCACTTCTATTAGGTGAAAAAGAGCAATTTCCTTCGTATATTTGTATTAATTATGATAAAGTGTTCTATCATTGTAAACTACATTCGAAAAACTTTGCTATAGATTTTGCTGTTGTAGATTCTATTGCAGATTGGTTAGGATTTTCTCATAAAAAGTTCGAGGCAAACACAACTCATTATTCTGAATATATAATTAAAATTAACACTGTTAATAGTATTCGAGTATGTTGCAACCTTGTGCTTGGTACGAGTTTTTATTTGAACCATAATCCAACACACTCTTTATATAATTTTAAAGCTCATGTTCCTGCTTGTTAACCGATTGTTGTACAACCAACAACAATTAATTTTTTGCCTATGAACAGCAAGGTTATTCAACATGTATCTGTGCAACTTGAAGATCAATTTCAACAGCTCATTGACTTGCAAGATGAAGATTTAACTGTATAATTAATTATTTGTCCAGCACGATACCTTGCTATATAAAGTAATGAAATACTGTTATATTTTCATTCTACTTGAGTAAGCTTACTAGAAAACATTCACAAATATGGTTATACTATATAATACTCAAAGTTTGAAAAAAAAGAAGTCGACTCTGATTCGAAAAAGAAATATAAATCAATCAGCTGAAATTTCTAAAAAAGCAAACAATCAACGACATCGCACCTTAAAATCTAAGAAACAGTTATCGAGTAACAACAAACATTTCTTACAGTCTTTAGGCTATCGCTTACTTTAATTTCAATATAAATATATATGCAATTGTTATTCTTATTTAGTTTCTATCTACATGTTAACATGTTTAACATGTTTAACATAACGGGTAAAAGAGAGGTTGAGAACAGAGTTGTGCGACGAGAGGAAAGAGTTATCAACCTTATTCAGCTAATAAATTCGAAAATAATGATGAAATTCGAATACCAATTCAAAATGAAGTAAACATAGTTTTATTATCAGAAGGTGTTCTTCACTTAGAAGGACAAATTATTAATTCTAACGTAAATCCAGCTGCTTCTACTACAGCACATCCTGACCAAAATTTTGGGGCTAATCTTTTTAGCTGAATTCGCGTTACGTTAAATGGTAAAGAAATTGATCTTACACGCTATCTAGGTATAACAGGTTCTATAAAAAAACCTTTGCATCATATTCAAGAAACGAATATACAGCTTTACAAAATGCTGGTTATTTCCCCACTTTAACAACACCAGAAAGTGAAGCAAATATTGTTGATAGTATCAGAAAACGTTTTCATGTAATACTTCCTTTAAGCAACCTGTTAGGTTTAGCAGAGGATTATAGAAAGCCGATTTTAAACTGCAAGCATGAGCTAATACTTCTCCGATCGTTATGTGACGCACGTGCGTTGCAATCTGCAACCGAAAATGATCTTTCTAAGGTCAAGTTAGTAGGGGCTACTAGGAGTTCTAGGCCACTCGGCGTTGCTCGGGCGGCGTTCGTGTTAAATAATTAATAACTACCGAACCCATGGTCGGAGATTCACGAATGAGGTGTCGTTGTACTCGGGCTGACGGGGGGCTTTGCTATGGACCACTCGTTATATTTCAGAAAAAAATGAAAATTTTTGTTTTCGAAAGTAGGTGATAGTTTGAAAACCAAACATGATAGAACGTTGTGCCATGGTTCAAACGAAAGTTCTCTATGTCCTTTATTTTCTGTAATGAAACTTTTAAATTTTTTTGTTTTTTTGAAAACACTCGAATTTTGAAAATCCTATATTTTGGAAACTAGGAATTCTACAAACAAATTCGTTTGACATAAATGGAAGGTCCCTATGCCTTCTACCACCAAAATAAATGTCAAGTCTCTAGGATAAAAACCTGACAGTAGTGTGGTAGTGAGAGAGCTGCTACACTTAGGAAGTTGTGAGCCCCTGGCGGCCTTGGAATGGAAAGAGTCATGCTAGGAGGGCGTGCTTGGATTCGTTTTTTCGTCTCGTTGCGCTCTTTACGGGAATGTAGGTGTCGAAAAGGTGAATTGCCGGGAACATGGTTTTTTGGGGGTAAAACCGTGATTTTAGACTTTTTGTTATATCTCGCGAACCAATGATGCTAGAGGCGTGTACGAGGAGTCCAAGGACTCGCAGTGACGTCCTCGTTTCTATGTTATATTAAAAAAAATTGGAAACTTGATTTTGGGGTAAACAAGTGATTTTTGTGATTTTTGCTGATAACTCACGTATCAATAAGCCTAGAGACTTGTACGAGGTGCCATTTTTTTCATTGCGTTGTCCTCTTGCCGAGGATGTTCGTGTTGAGCGGGAATGAAAAACCATTTTGAGGTAAAACCGTGATTTTAGACTTTTTGCTATATCTCGCAAACCAATAACGCTAGAGACGTGTACGAGGTGTCCTAGGACTCGAGCTAACGCCCCCTTTTAGAAACTATGTTTAAAATTTTGACAAAGGGCATAACGACACTTTTGTTCAAAAAATAATAATTTTTCTTTACCTGTTTAATATGTTCATGAAGCGTGGTTGTTGAGGGAGACGATACTGCTGGGTGTGTGTGTGTTTCAACGAACCTGTCGCTAACCACAATGACCATGCTTAATAGAAAAATCGCTATTTCGACGGGTCGGTTTATGACAGAGCAAGGGTTCGTCTTTTCTGATATTTTACCCCCGAAGGGGAGCTTTAACGTGTAAACGATGATGAGAACTTGGTTCTATGTTGGTCGAAGCGAGTACAGAACACAAACTTGCTGGAGAGGGGACAGACTAGCAGGATGCGAATGTCATTTGAGCTTATTGGAATGCGCTGATCTGACTTGACAACAGGTGCAATGGAAAATGACAAAGACGTTTGAAGGTGAAATAATCTGACAACCGTGGTGGCAGGGAAGAGCGAAATGCATGCGTACACGTGTGGGATGACATGTACGCTAAACAAGTTACATCCTGTCTTGCTTCGTACGTGACAAAATGCAAGTTCATGTGAAATTTGACCCGGCATAGGTGTTCACCTTGGGCGTTAGCTGTCCACGTGCACGATAACAGAATGTTTAAAGCGTGGGAAAAAATGATTATACATGCAACGTAACATATATAAAGACATGTCGTTATCATTTCCACTCTCACTTATGTGAATACCTTTGAACACACTGCGTTGCGTGAAGCACATGGTCTTGTTTAACAATTTTGGTGTTGGTGAAAAATACTTAACCTTGTTGTGGGGTAGGTATTTATTTATATATTTATTTATTTATATATATTTACATGCAATTATTTATTGATTGTTTAAGTTATAAATAAATGTTTATTTATTTGTTTGCAGATAACGTGTATAGCCTACCTGTTGTGTGTGCGTGTGGGAAAGAGATTGAAAAAGAGAGAAAGACAGACAGCTAGAAAAGGAAACCATTACCAGACTAGCCCACGAGACGGGAATAAAGCAAAGCATTACAAGTCAAGGTGAGATTTGTTCTTTTTATATATATAACCTGATGATTTTGTTTCGTTTATGAAATGCATAAACTATATGGAATTGATATACTTATGGTGGTTTATTTTATTTCTTTTTAGATATTTGGAGAAAAAAACTCTACTGCCTTAGCCACAACAGCTGAAAACCAAGTGGCTTTAGAGTGGAACCATTGTCAAGCAGTCTACAGCTGAAAACTCAGGTGAGAGTGTTCTTTCAAAATAATGTATTTTACTGCTGCGGATACGTTAACTTGGGAACCCCTAAACAGTTGTTTCAAATCGCGTGTGTGATCTGGTCGTGTGGTCAATGTTAGAAAAAGTTTGATTCCCAAAGAATTTTTAGAAGCGCAAAGGTTGCATACGGCTTTAAAGGAGAATACTGAACTGGTGTGCGATTTCATATATAAAAACAAGGACAGTGAGCATAAAAAACATTTTTATTTGCAGTAAAATGCAAGAGCTTTTGATATCCGATAATCTGAACGAGTGGTATCAAAGCTATGTGGTGAATGCCTTGCCATCAAAATTTGATAAACTGCAACAAGGACCGAGTGGTCTAGCATTGGACAAAATTCATCATCTACAAATCAACATTTGACATTTCAATCCGTTGAATGCTGGGTCTAGCTTTAGTAAAGCACCACCAGCAATAGCTTTGAAAAAGGCTGTGGTCAATATAAAGAATCGTGACAACGATTGCTTCCTGTGGTCTGTGGCTGCGTTTTTGCAACCAGTACAACAGCATTGTTACAGACCTGGAATGTACAAGGCCAAGTTTGAAGAATTAAAACAAACTG
Organism: Meconema thalassinum; assembly: GCA_946902985.2. Lineage (NCBI taxonomy): Eukaryota > Metazoa > Arthropoda > Insecta > Orthoptera > Tettigoniidae > Meconema > Meconema thalassinum. The sequence continues at coordinate 74,534,852 of OX336389.2, forward strand.
TAAATTTAACTCGAGTATCGTTCCCTATGGTCTTAACCGAGATCCATAGGTTTGAACAAGATAACCAGCACTTTTCGTTCATGGTGTATGGCCTTGATGGTGATGAGATTGTTGTCCCTCTTTATGCTACAAAGGAACTGAAACGACATCACATTCATCTTTTATATCTGTCCTACGGAGAAGTGAATCGCCATTGCCTCATTAAAAGCCTGAATAGATTGCTAAGCAGCCAAATGTCCAAAGCACATGGTAAAAAGCATATTTGTGACCGTTGTCTCCAATACTTTTGGACGCCTACTTCTTTGGAACGTCACAGGTTAGATTGCGTTTCTCAGGAAGCAGTGAGACTGATATTGCCACAAGGGGACATATCTATGTTAAAGTTTAAGGACATTCATAAACGTGACACTGTTCCCTATGTGTTATATGCAGATTTCGAAGCACTCACTACACCCATGGCGGGATGTGAACTAGATCCCACCATTAGCTCAAACACACCTATTCAAAAACATGAACCCTTTGCCATAGGATTTAATGTAGTGTGTGCCTATGATCCCACACAATCCGTTTACAAATACCGTGAGGGGCCAGGTTGTGCCAGATGGTTTTTGGATGAACGTGTACAGTTGGCCGACCGTGTACAGGGATTACTATACCACCTTGTACCCATGAGCCTATCTCCAGAACAGCAGCAGCAGTATGAGCATGCCACGACATGCCATATTTGCAAAAAGCCACTGATCAGTGCTGAAGACACCGTTCGTGATAACTCGCACTTTACGGGGGAGTTTCGTGGAGCTGCGCATAGTAAATGCAACTTGAACTTTCCAGCTCCTCGTTTCATCAGTGTCTTTTTCCACAATCTGGCAAATTATGACATTCAGTTTTTGATTCGTGAATTGGGTCATGTCAAAAAGGGCTCGTTTACCATTATCCCCCAAAACACTGAGCGTTTTACAGCCCTGACATGGCGGTTAAGCAACGTTAGCATTCGATATTTGGATTGCGTTAAGTTTATGGCATCCTCGCTAGACAGCCTTGTGAATGGCTTGAATGAGGAGGAATTAAAAAATACTAGAATGCATTTTAATGATCCTAAGCAATTTCAAGTGTTCATTCGGAAAGGTATAACCCCCGTATGATTACTGCAACAGCTGGGACGTGTTAAAGCAAAGAAAACTCCCACGCAGTACCGTTTCCGATGAAGACTATGCACATGCATGTCAAGTTTGGCGAGTGTTTGGCATTAAGACGTTAAGTGAATATGCTATGCATTACCTAAATCTGGATGTATTGCTGCTCGCCGATGTGGAAAAATTCCGTGAGTTGCGTCAACACATTTACGGTCTAGACCCGGCTCACTATTATACGAGTCCTGGGCTCTCGTTCGATGCCGCTTTGAAATACACTCAAGTGGAATTGGATTTACTCACTGATGTAAACATGGTTCTATTTTTTGAAAAGGGCATTCGTGGCGGTTTTGTGTCGCTTAACCAACGCCATGCCGATGCGAACAATGTCTACATGTCTGATTATTCACCAGACAAACCAGAATCGTACTTAATGTACTATGACGCAAATAATTTGTATGGTTACGCCATGAGTCAGCCTTTGCCCTATGGGAAGTTTGCTTGGCTGACAGACAAACAAGTGTCAGAATTTGATGTGAACATGGCTAGCCAAGAAACAGGCCGTGGATATGTGCTAGAAGTGGATATTGACTATCCCTCATCCTTGTATGATGAACATGCCGATTTCCCATTCTGCCTTGAGCAAATGGTTCCCCTTGAGAGTAAAGTGAAAATTGAAAAACTCATGGGCACACTTTACAACAAAAATCGGTATGTGCTACATATCCAAATGTTGGTGCAATGCCTTGCCCAAGGCTTGGTGTTGAAGAAAATCCATAGGGGTATTTCATTTGCTCAAAAAGCATGGCTCAAGCCATACATGCAACTCAACACAGAGCACCGTCAAATGGCAACACAGCAGTTTGAAATTATTTTTTTAAAATTAATGTACAACTGCATCTATGGCAAGTCCACGGAGAATGTCCGCACATACCGTGACATTAAATTGGTCAATGTCTGGGAGGGGCGGTGGGGTGCCCGGCGGTATATTGCCAAGCCAAATTTTAAATCGATCAACATTATCGATGAGGATTTGGCTACTATTGAATTGAGTAAGGCCAGCGTGACCATAGATAAACCCATTTACTTGGGTCAAGTCATTTTAGACTTTTCTAAGTCGGTCATGTATCGATTCCACTATGAGTTTGCCAAACGCCATTTTGAGGACGTCTCTCTTTTGTATATGGATACGGACTCATTCGTTTACCACATTCGCCACTGCAAACCCTATGACGTCATGAGGCAGCATAGTGACTGGTTCGACACCTCTTCGTATAGTGCTGACAATATGTTTCAGCTGCCCATAAAAACAAGAATGAAATTGGTGTTTTAAAAGATGAATGCGGTGATTCCATTATGACGGAATTCGTAGGTTTGGCTTCGAAAATGTATGCTTATCGCACACTAGACTGTAAGGAAGCCAAAAGAGCAAAAGTGTACGTAGGGAAGTGGTAAAATCGCTACGTGTAGACGATTACCTGGCGGTTTTACGCACTGGAAAAGCTATGTGTCATACACAGTGCAGGATACAATCCAGCAACCATCATTTGTATCTTGTGGAACAGAGAAAACGCACCCTCGCCTCCATGTATAACAAACGTATGTGGGCTGATGACCTGCTCACTAGCCTATCCTGGGGTTATGATCGCAAGGAAGAGGAGGTGTGATTTCACTGTTTAATTGTTTAGGGACATAGCTTTATGTAACTTGTAGATTTATTATTTTGTAAATATTGGTTTTTGTCATTGTAAATAGTAGATTTTGTAAAATAGTGGCAACCCACTTGGACCTTTTGCTCTTTAAAAAGTTCTATGCAACCTTTTTTTATTTTATTTTGACTGGTAAATAGTTTGATTCTTTTAAAGCTGAACAAAGTTGTAATTTTTTGTAAATATTTAATGAGCATTAGTATTTTTTTGTAACTTTAATAATTTTTTGTAATGGTAAAATATTAAATTTATAATGCAAAGTTCTTTTGGGATGAGTGTGCATGTCGAGAATGTAATTTTGGGAATAAATAAAGTGGTTGTGTTTGTTTCCAAAGACAGGTGTGAATGTATGAGTAGAGAGAGAAAGCTGGTGTGTATGCATGACCAGAGCAAACACGGTGAGATACGGTGGGTGGGGAGGGGGAAAAATTGTCATATACCCTTTTTATTTTCAATAGTTTTGTTTTTCTTTGAAATGTGGCAGTCAATAGATATTATTTTTGTAAAAAACAGTCTTACCTGCAGTAGTCGTAGACCTCGACGTTTCTCCAAACACCCATAAACACATTGCAACATCGCCATGGTCAAGCACTTGCATCAACATCATTGTCAAATCTCAACTTTCGACATACACCAAATGGAAAAATGTGAAAACAGCAAAATGGAAAATCCATGTTTCCATATCACCAAAAACGCAAAACTTAAAACGGACATTTTTAAGAACTGGAAATGGCCATGTGTAAAATATGAAAATTCAAAAACTTCAAACGAACATTAAAAAAGAGTCATAAACAAAATGGAAAATCCATATCATCAAAAAGACAGAACTTCAAACAGATATTTTTAAAAAGCTGTAAATTGAAAATGGCAAATGGCGTTGGCGGCTACATAATAAATGAACGACTTGGGGAAGGCCAAGACTTCCTCTTTGGTAAAACTGTCTAGTTTCTTTTTGCACACAAAGAACTTGCCGATGGCTTTGTCCGTAGCATTGCCTTTCTCCATGGTATCACGTGCTGTAGATGTTTACACGTCGCATGTAGAAATCTCACTGGCGTCATTCACAGGTAAATCTTGAGTTATAATTTTGTTCAACAACTCCAACAGGCATGGGTGTTTAACCAATGAAAGAGATGCCACACATGGGCTAGGGCTGTATGGGTAATGTTGCCACAGGAACAAGTATCCATGAGCGTTTGCAGGGAGGGGCAGCCCAACTCCATGAGGTCGATACATTGACAGTAAGACGCCAAAAATGGTTGCAACCTTTGACGTTTTTCATTACCTTTCACAAATACCACATTGGCCGAGGACAAGTGTGCTTTCATGACCTCGTTCAAATATTTATAGGAAATGGTTCCTTGATTTCAGTCTAGTTGCCTATGATTTTCAATCCACTGGGTTTGTTTACGGTCTTTTTCACACAACAAATCAAAAGCATGGGGTGGTTTAAATAGCAAATGCGTAGCTTGCGATATCCAAAACGTGGTACAATCGATATTGGCCACTTGTTTAAATATAAATTCGTTGTCACCCATTTTAAACCCTTGGCAATCCACAATGAGTGTGCGCAACATGTTTACGGTTGCCTGGACCAAGTCAACTGACGACTGACTGACGATCGACCACTAAGGTGTGATCATGACATGGACTTTCCTGCCATGCTAGTTTCAAAAAAAATGAGGTTAGGGTAGGACACGGGGACATGAAAAAATTATAATTTAAGAATTACATCATTTTATTATCATAACACGTCTTACAGGCTTTTGTCATTTTGGGATAGGGATAATACCAACTGATACAATAATATAGTCTCTTGTGTTTGTAACGCCCATAACACCGATGATGTCCCAATGTCTCTAAACTAGGCGTTTTTGATGGTGAGCTGCTTACCGAAGCACCATGGACACCATAGGTCCACACGTATCGTAACTTGTTTTATTTTCATCACCCAGAGGCACGAGTGAGGGATAGCTTGAATGACAGAGTATATTTCCCATTTCGATTCTACACAGGTAGGGGCAGGCGGGTGACCACTGTTGATGTTCCTGCATGAGTTCGTCACTCTCTTGCCTTTCGTCTATGATGATGGGACAAAAGGCACATTTCACTTCATCTCTTGTTTTTAAATAGTAGAAGCCGGTGGCCGCCAAGGCTTGGGGGTTTATGAAAGGCACCGGCCACGTGGCAAAAGTCTCGAAACGTTGTTCCTCAGAGTTTAAATTCATGGATGCGACGTCTCTTGAGACTTTAAAGTAAGACATGACTGAGCGGCTTGACTTGGGTTGACCTGTTATTTATACACTCGTCACTTGGTTGGACAGTGGATAATAGTTGACTTGTTTGTGATGAATAATCAAGCAGTAGGCCGTCGTATTGGCTGGTACATTGTCATGCGTTTCAAAATCTAGTCGAATGTCAATATTGGATGGCTTGAGAGACTCTTCCAGGTATGAACAGTCAATGAAAATCAGTGGCGCCCTTGCCTTAAACGCTTGGGGTAGCAGCATGGGGCCTTTCTCTTTTTGATAATACGACCATCGAAATTTAGAAAACAAGTCGTACAAGGGGCCAAACTTATTTTTTGAAAAATCCAAATCCAGTCCTTCATAGAGAAACACAGCTCCATTGAGGAAAAGACGTGCATTTCTCAATTGCAGGTGATCAAATTGCGTGGCATCTTTGGTTTGTTGATACTTGCGATTCGTTTGAAAACCCACGATCAGGTAGAGTGGTCTCTCTGTATAGCGAGCTGTTTTTACAGACCAACTGTGTGTGTTGGTGGTGGGCAATAGCGGGTAATCATGGAGTGCCCAGCTTCTAAATTCCATGGGTAGAGGTATGTCTCTCTTTACCATTTTGAGTATGTCCAGTTTTTTGCTATCGTCAAGGGTCACATCGGGCACTTTCCATAGAAAGCGTTATAGTTGAATTTTTGAATCTATGGGGGCATTGTCAGCCCCCTTGAGTGCATTATTATCACTCCTGTCTCTCACCAAACAAAGCACTTGCCTTGCGTTGACCACAATGCGCTGGTGATCTTCGGCAAAGTCTAAAATCACTTTAAGAGGTAAATATCCAGTAAAGGTGCCATCGGTGTGTACCATCCAGTCATTGGTTGAGTCAGGGCACCGACCTGCCATGAAAAGTGTTTTACCTTTTTCCTCACTATAAGAGGGGTATAGTTTCATGACACTGGAAATGCCCACATTTCGAGTGCTATCCACCACGATATCGTTAATCACGTAACGTACTTCAGAAAACAGAAAGGCCAAATCATGGTTGGCCAACTTGGATGTGGTGGGTGTAGAGCCATCGGCTTTGGTGAGTCGACCTTCCATCTGAATGACACTTTCATGCGGTAGGGTGTAAATATCTTGGTTGTTGATAACAAATTGAATTTCATCATTGTTATTGAGTCCAGGTGTTTGAGTTTGATAGGAATGGAGATCAATTCTTACCACACCTGGTTGCTCCTCGATGCGGTTCGCTATCTCTAGGATAGAATTCATCTTGGGGGTTGACGTGGTAACCCAATGCTGTAAAATCTGCTTGTCCTGAGGTGTTAACGTGTATTCACGTGGCAAACAACTAACACCATTCCTAGACGGTGTTGTAGCTTTATACACAAACTTCATAGTGGTTTTAGCACCAACTTGTAAGTCACTGGTGTGGTAGAATCTAGATCAATGAGTTGTTGCTCTCTATTGAGCAGTCTTAATGTTATATTACTTATACCATAAACAGCCACAGAATGAAAAAGCACCACTGGAGGGTTTTCACGAATAATATAGCCATTGGGTGATGTCACAATAAAGTCATAAAGCGAATGCGATGGTTCTTGATTGGTGTACACTTGGCTAATAATATTTCACGACACCGACACATCATGGTCCTCAATGAATTTCACTTCATGGTCTGATTCATGTTTTTTGTTGGGCTCCAACACGCGTGGTTTAAATCCTAGTCATGGACCAATGGAATCGGGGTGTGTTTTAAAGTCGATGTTGAAGGTAGAGAAAATACTGCAGCGAAGAGTGTTGGTATTTCCTACAAGTTCAAACTTGCACCTTCCATCGAGAAATGACTTTAAACCATATTCATTGATCAACACCAAATAAATGTGTTCATAAATGTCATCGATTGTGTATCCACCAGAGTTCAGGGTGAGCACAGAATCATCATAGTAAAACTTGTTGTTCACATTTTCACGTATGTTGTATATTCGATTGTACGTTTCAAGAGAAACAAGTCCTAAACCATAGGGTTTTTCACTCAATTCGATAGGCGGGTAAAAGTCTAGGCTGACTTCGGGTCCACGTCCATGCAGTGTAAACGTTTTAATTTCTGCCGACACACTGGTGGCGTTTTTGCTTATGCTGGGTCTTATATAAAAAAATTAAACACAAACGTCCACACTGTTGGCTGTTAAACGTTTGCTCACGTTTCACATTATAATATATCTTGATTCTGTTTCCAAAATAGGTCACTAGTTCCATGGGCGTGGGCAAATTCCCAAAACTGTCAAAGTACCATACGATGGATCCCTCTTTGACATAAGCTACATAATGCGTTCCTGGTCCTCCGTGATCATCCAAATTGACAACAGCACATTCCTGTTTCCAGGGTCGTGGGGATAATTGGTTTCGCATAAACACACCTCGAAAATGAGAAAATTTAGTTGTTTAGCATAGCTTTCCACTTGTTGATTCGTCAGGGCTTGTCTTGCTATGGCTGAGGTTAATTTTTTTTTAATATTTCGAAGTGGTGAAATCCCAAATCCTTGTTGATAAAAGGCTGGCTTTAAATTGGCATTTCTAGCCCCCATAGCAATCGCTTCCATCGTTTCATTGTGTCGCTGACTTTCTTTGAGTTGTTGCTTGCCCTGCTGCGCGGCTTTAATGGTTTTCGCCACTGCACTGGCACCGCCCAAAAGTGAACCCAGAGCAGCCAAACCGGCAAATAATGCAGGTAAAAATCCCGCTCGTTTGGGGACGGGAATCACTCGCCCTTGTTTTGAACCCTGTCGCTGACGTTTTGGAATAACACGTCTCTGTGCTGCTCGAAGAGCTTTCCTTATGGTCAATACATTATTTTTAATTTTTTTCTTTCGCGAGGGCTTGTCCACGAATGTCTTAAGCCCAGGCTTTGCCAAGGACAGGGTCTTATTTTTAGTCTTTCTCACCACATACCTTAGTTTCACCATGATGATGACCAACAACCATTCACAAGAAAGTTTAAGTCACAACTAACGTCAGATTGTTATTTCATGGCTGTATATTCCAATTCCATATAAAGTGGGAAATCTTTTATGGTATTTCCCGATTGCTTTTCATCCCATGTCAACATGAGGTGAAAGGATAATTCGTCTCCTGCATTGACCATTTCATGGTTATGGACCAACATCCTACGACCATTTATCTGTATTTGTAAATGGTTCCATCATTGTGTAATCGATAGCGGCTTAAACCCGAAGCAAGCACATAGGTCAAGTGTTGGTCATGGACTAGCGGTAAATGGTTTCTGTCATTCACAGGTTTTTCATTTGTCAGATACACTAAAAATACAGATGGGATAAATTTATAAAGCCTTTTCATTTCATAGGTCACGTAACGCTTGGTACTGGCATCGTCTTCGTCTTGGGGGTCTTCCACGTGAATAATCCGTTGGTGATTAGCGCTGTAGCCATTCACCGTAAGCTGAGGCACTTTGTCATAAAACTCGTACACTTTCTTATCCACATATTTTTTTGTAGTAACGTCTGTAGACCCTTGAGGATGTTTTAGATGGGTTAACCGTTTTCCCTTAAAGTCATAATCTCCCTGTTTAGTCCGTGGCACTACAGACCTATCCACATAGTGTTTATTAGCAGGATCTGTTTCTTGTCTGTAGACACTTGAGGATGTTTTAGATGGAATAACCGCTTTCCCTTAAAGTCATAATCTCCCTGTTTAGTCCGTGGCACTACAGACCTATCCACATAGTGTTTATTAGCAGGGTCTGTTTCTTGTTTAGGATCATGTATGGGGACAGACCGAGTTTTGGCCATCAACGCACGTCCAAAGACATCCATCGTCAACCTGTAGTACCAGTCTGCTGTTTCTATGACAAGGCTCGGTGTCCTGTATATAGACAGCCTGCTAGTCTGACTAAGCCTTAGTTGAAATGAAGATTATTAAGCAGAAAGAGTCATTCCCCGTGGGGGACATGGTTTCCCATCTCTGTCCCACATCACGTGAACAACGCCATGGTTCACTGTTTCCATCTTCCATTCGCTGCATCATTGTGGGACCTTCCGGCTGTGGAAAGACCAAACTTTTGCTGACGCTCATCACAGCGCCCAATGGTCTGCGTTTTCAAAATATTTATATTTTTGCAAAATCTCTCTACCAATCCCTCTACGTGTTTCTGGATCAAGTCATGTCTGGATTACAAAAAGAGAATATGAGTTATTTCACATTTTCCATGCAAGAAAATGTTATTTCACCGGATGTGGTAAAGCCCGATTCATTCATGATTTTCGATGATTATCCACTGAACGTCAAGGCAACATTCAAAGCTATTTCAGCATGGGTCGACACAAACATATCGATTGCTTCTATCTTGGACAAACGTATTCTAAAATGTGCAAACAGTTGATTCGTGACCATGCCAATGTCATTGTTTTATTTCGCCAGGACGAGAGGAACAGTCGTCACATTTATAATGAACATGTGAATCCGGATATGACCTTTCAAATGTTTACTGAATTGTGTGCCAAGTGTTGGAACACTCAACGTCATGCCTGTTTAGTGATTGACAAACAAAGTGAACTCAACCAAGGACGATATCGCTTAGGGTTTGATCATTTTGTTGCTATTTAAGGCCCTGTCTCATTCCCTTTCAAGTCATTTGTCAAGACACCATGGCGTTAGCAGAGAGTCAATTGAAAAAGCATATTATTAGAGCAAAAAATACTATTCGCCAAAAGTTTCGTCAATTGAAACGATCACGTGCAAATCATGCTTTGTTTATTCATCAACATTTAGCACCTCCGCTAAAAGCCATGTTGAAAACCTCTTTCAAGCCATCTGAAACGCTACCCACCGTTTCACAAGCCACGCAGACGCTGCACGAGGACCTTGAGGAAGAGGAACAGGAAGATTTCACTAGTGTTAGCGAAGTTGAGGATGACGAGGAACAAGTGTTTACGCCTCAAAAAAAGGCCGCACCCCTTGCAGAGTTCTTGAGAAAAAAGAAATCCTTGGCCATGGTCGAAACACCTTGCCCTTCCAGATCGTCTCCGTTTTCCCAACTCTTGGCCACCCCTCAGCATAAAGCTCAACTGAAAACCATTTTTATAAAATATTATGGAGCAACACTGGAACCCTATCTCATTGATCTATTTATTGGAAACACAGATACCACGTATGGTGTTCGCTATGAGGATGATAGTTTTAAAATTGGGGATTTTTCCATTAAATTTGCTCGTACTAAAGCTATCATTAAAAACATCAACTATAAATTAACGCCAGGACTGTTAAAGCTGCTCTTCTCTCAGACTCCCTCTTCCCATGATTATACGTTAGAGGATCTTGACAAATATATATCCATTTTATTGGACACACATGCCTACTAAAGACAGTATGATCCCGCTCTACAAGTGAATGGCAATATATCTCAAAAATATAAAACCATCATTGCGATAATGTTTCCCACCAGTCAAAGTACTCGTCGTAAAGTGTCCGCTTCGGGAGTGACATTTAAACCATTAAAACCCCTTGTGGATGTTACCTACTGGCACAATCCCAATAAGCGCGTCCAGCGGCTACAGATGTTGCATGCTTCACGTCAAGCCGGCCATACCCGTCACGATTGAGAAATTCAAGAAATTGAAAAAAACTTCGAAATGCCAAAATTATTGTTTAAGCCCTCACCCATCAAAATGTGTATTGCTCACGAGTTGCATCGCCCAGCTAGGCGTCACTATCCGCGACTCAAGGTGATTTCACGCGGTGTGGATGAACTTTGGCAAGCAGACCTGGTTGAGATGATAACCTATGCTGGCGTTAACGACGGTGTACGCTATATGTTGACCGTCATTGATGTCTATTCCAAAATGGCCTTTGTTGAACCTGTGCGTCGCAAGTCTGGTCCACTTGTTACCAAGGCCTTTCACTATATTATTCAACACTCCGAACGTCAACCTCAGTTGCTACAAACCGACCAGGGGAAAGAATTCTTCAACAAGGATTTCTCCAGTTTTCTCAAATCTAAGGATATTCACCATTACACCACGTACAGCAATCTCAAAGCCAGCGTGGTTGAGGGGTTAAACCGAACATTGAAAACCCATATGTGGAAAGCGTTTACTGCTCAGGGCACGTATCGCTGGTTGGACATGTTACCAGAGCTAGTATCACGTTACAATGACACTAAACGTAGAACGATTGGGACCAAGCCACGCCTCGTGACAAAAAATATTCAGCGATTGGATAAACTGTTTAACCCCATAAAAACAGCCGATCCTAAACGTCACCGACTGAAAATTGGGGATTTTGTTTGTGTGAGCAAATTTAAGTCTGCCTTCAATAAGGCCTACACGCCACAGTGGGGGACTGAAATATTTCGAATTCGTCAAGTCAACTTGGACAGTCCAGTCACCTATTTACTCCAAGACCTCAAACATCAACCCATAAAAGGTAGATTTTATCTCCATGAACTTCAGAAAACAGCATTTCCTAAGCATTATCTTGTGGAAAAAGTGTAGAAACAAAAAGGAAATAAACTATATGTCAAATGGTTAGGATTTGACTCTTCGTTTAATTCTTGGATGAATAAATTACATGTTGTGTGAACCTGTGCACTATTTTATTTATGCACACATGTTGTACACCACCTATAGCTCTGTGTGTACAGTCCTCAGCTCCACATATGTCTTTCTCTTTCCACCTGTGTTCTCTCATACATCAACCCTCCCCTCTCTCCTCTCTTCACCACCCACCACTGCTGCTTGCAGCTCTCGCCTGTCTATTGGTTGTGACAAAATTCCCACAAGTTGCATCATACCTTTTACCGATTCAGCGATTCCCACGCTTGAACATTCTGTTATCGTGCACGTGGACAGCTAACGCCCAAGGTGAACAACTGTGCCGGGTCAAATTTCACATGAACTTGCAAATCGTCACGTACGAAGCAAGACAGGATGTAACTAGTTTAGCGTACATGTCATCCCACACGTGTAATATGCATTTCGCTCTTCCCTGCCACCACGGTTGTCAGATTATTTCACCTTCAAGCGTCTTTGTCATTTTCCATTGCACCTGTTGTCAAGTCAGAGCAGCGCATTCCAATAAGCTCAAAAGACATTCGCATCCTGCTAGTCTGTCCCCTCTCCTGCAAGTTTGTTTTCTGTACTCGCTTCGACCAACATAGAACCAAGTTCTCATCATCGCTTACACGTTAAAGATCCCCTTCGGGGGTAAAATATCAGAAAAGACGAACCCTCGCTCTGTCATAAACCGACCCGTCGAAATAGTGATTGTTCTATTAAGCATGGTCATTGTGGTTAGCGACAGGTTCGTTGAAACACACACACACCCAGCAGTATCGTCTCCCTCAACAACCACGCTTCATGAACATATTAAACAGGTAAAGAAAAATTATTATTTTTTGAACAAAAGTGTCGTTATGCCCTTTGTCAAAATTTTAAACATAGTTTCTAAAAGGGGGCGTTAGCTCGAGTCCTAGGACACCTCGTACACGTCTCTAGCGTTATTGGTTTGCGAGATATAGCAAAAAGTCTAAAATCACGGTTTTACCTCAAAATGGTTTTTCATTCCCGCTCAACACGAACATCCTCGGCAAGAGGACAACGCAATGAAAAAAATGGCACCTCGTACAAGTCTCTAGGCTTATTGATTCGTGAGTTATCAGCAAAAATCACAAAAATCACTTGTTTACCCCAAAAATCAAGTTTCCATTTTCTTTAATATAACATAGAAACGAGGACGTCACTGCGAGTCCTTGGACTCCTCGTACACACCTCTAGCATCATTGGTTCGCGAGCTATAACAAAAAGTCTAAAATCACGGGTTTACCCCCAAAAAACCATGTTCCCGGCAATTCACCTTTTCGACACCTACATTCCCGTAAAGAGCGCAACGAGACGAAAAAACGAATCCAAGCACGCCCTCCTAGCATGACTCTTTCCATTCCAAGGCCGCCAGGGGCTCACAACTTCCTAAGTGTAGCAGCTCTCTCACTACCACACTACTGTCAGGTTTTTATCCTAGAGACTTGAAATTTATTTTGGTGGTAGAAGGCGTAGGGACCTTCCATTTATGTCAAACGAATTTGTTTGTAGAATTCCTAGTTTCCAAAATATAGGATTTTCAAAATTCGAGTGTTTTCAAAAAAACATAAAAATTAAAAAGTTTTATTACAGAAAATAAAGGACATAGAGCCCTTTCGTTTGAACCATGGCACAACGTTCTACCCGGTTTGCTTTTCAAATTATCACCTATTTTTGAAAACAATAATTTTCAAAAAATATATATATAACGAGTGGTCCATAGCAAAGCCCCCCGTCAGCCCGAGTCCAACGACACCTCATTCGTGAATCTCCGACCACGGGTTCAGGAGTTATTAATTATTTAATATGAACGCGGCCCGAGCAACGCCGAGTGGCCTAGACCTCCTAGTAGCAACCTACTCAAGTTATTTAAAGTTTATTTAATAATTCCTGTTTTATTATTATCGGACGAAGCACAAATTAAAAGATTAATACTGTGCCCAATTAGACACGGCTGACTGGCATCGAACTGGGGTCTTTATCAAAGAAGACCAGGCCCATGATTCTGCACAGAATCGAAACATTGATCTCTGAGGGGGATCAGCCACAGTGAACCCGAGGAACAATGAGTTATATCTGCATATAATTATAATAGCAGGATATCACGGCCAGAACGGGAATAGTATAGCTTTTAAGGTGGATTATTGCAGAAAATACCAGCCTATGTAGGTTTTAGATGCTAGAACGCAAGAAAGCGAGACAGCTTGACATTTTGACAAAGAGGAGTTGAATGTGGGAGGAGTAGACATGGCGCCAACGACCTACTTTCGGCGTGGCTGGAAGCTGAAGGGCGTGATTAACGACCGAGAAAATCCCCTTCAACAAGGCGAAACAGGGGTGTGGGGGCGGTCGCCCACAGAAATTAATTAATTACAGCCAAATGGAGCAATGAATTGAGATAAAACTTACACTCAGACGCATGTATTCTAGGAAAGATAACTTAGGAGTGTTCTCACGCCTAAATTAAAGCCTGCATCTATAAAGGAACCTCTGCACAGACATCATCCGCTACAGAGTAAGGATTTGTAGGGGAGCCGAGGGGAATTACCAGAGTAGCGTCATGACGCCGTGGAAGAAAGCAATTAATTATAATTAATTGGCCGAAGCGATTGCCCGCACGCGAGTGATTTTGGGACCTCCACGCATAGACAAACAAGATCATACTTCACTTTGTCTGAAAATGTATTATATCAAGAGGAGAGTCGTTCCTGGAAATCCAGTGAACTACTTTTCATAAGGAAGCTTTATATAGGAGAAGCTGGAGCAGGGAAGTCAGTTCGTCTTGACTCAACCCGTGATGTAACACGCTGCCGGATCACGCATGGAAGTGCGCAGAATTTATAAAGTATCGACGCTCAAATGTACTAGCGGTGAACTATGAAAAGCGCATCAGGCAGCTTAATAACAGTAATTATGCATCACATAAGAATTAGTCTACAGCAGACGTTTAAGCAACAGCATACGCGAGTATAGATTCAGTACAGCGTAGAGATAATTAAGGATGATGTTATAGACAATGAACATAACCAGGAAGCGTTATCATGGGTAAAATAACATATTATTGTAATGATCACTACAGTTACGGGAGCCTGGGAGGCGTCACAAGTAGTCGCGACCTAGGATTGAACAAATTTGCAGTAGAGGAGACATAAACTGTAGGTGACGGGAGTCGAATACACACACGCAATATAGACTTTCAAGGAGACCAGCGGTTGTCAGGAGTTAGCTGCATCGCATCTCTGAGGTCAGGCGATAGTGGGAATCCAACCAAGGATCCATGTGTGAAAATTGTGCGAGAAATATGTATAAAGTTATATTACAGTGATTTTTAAAAGTGTTTATGTTTATATGGTAAAAGAATGTGTATTGCGTTAAAGTGAAAATGCCAGTAGTGAAAATATAATTACCATGTGTAAAGTTTATAGAATGTGTCGTGTGAATAATATCATGATGGCTTAAAATAAGAATCATGGCGGGCGAGTGGCTGGCATGTTGGACCAACCCAGCTAGAATGAAAGTGAGTACAAATTTAATATGTTGATATGATTTAATAGCTCACCATACAACGAAGCATCACTCTAAGATTAAGAATTAACAGTAATTTATGTACGAGATCACATCCCTCGTATTTTGGTAAAATATGGCTTGGAGGATGATTTGTTTACTGCCATTTAGGCGTAAGACATTGATGAAAGTAACGGTAACGTTAAATAATAATAATAATAATAATAATCTGGGGTCGGTAACAATAATGAATAAATAATGGGCATGTCAGGCCTATAGTACGTACAAAGTGTGTCATATCTGGCGTAAGAATACTGTGTTATTGTAAACAGTAAGAAAGGAACATAAATGTCGAGATAAAGAAAGCTTTTCAGTGTCATTGAAACGTTGAATAAATGTGTATTATGGTATATTCTACAGGGTGGTATTTGAGAGCCATTAAGATAGTTAATGTAAGTCAGTAAATTTATACTTGTTTTGGAGCTACGTAGAACTTTGGCTTATGAGTAATTGCATAGAGGACGTGAGTGCTTTAAGAATTGAGTCATCTGTAAGAAATATTGTTTGAGCCGCGATCAGCGAGCATGTAACGTAGAATCAAGAGATTTACGTCAATAAGTTGCGGGGATCATCCGAAAATAGCTTGCGCGTTGGCGATTCTAGTCGGCTAATCTTCGAATCTACGATATAGTATTGCCTTAGAGCATACATGTGTTATTCGCAACAGAGTTGGGACAGAGTCTGTCTGTATCCACTGTTCGCAGAGTTTTCGCCACCAGGGATAACTGTTAGAGACCCTACGTAAGCCCATATATTAATTGATCTGCCCTTAGAGGTAAGTCTAATGGTTCTTCGTATAGGAAACGTCGATTTCCTCTTGTTATATGCATGCCGTCCAGTGAGAGAACTGCGAAACTCACTTGAGACGCAAGCACAAGCCACTGATGTCGACCACAGAACGGCAAAGCTATTTCGTGATCCATCCCTTGCCATGAATATTAATTCGGAGCCGAGATGAGCCCATTATACTCTAAATGTAGGTATTAAATAATTAGATTGACTCAATTCGTAAGGACACGACCCATTCAGGGTACCTCCAGTACAGCTGCACCAGTGAATGAAATTGATCCTGCGGGATGTCAGACGGGCTGGCAGGTAGTCCACTAACCCGGCGGCCATCTTGCTGAGGCCAGCCATGACTAATTCATTGTTCGCACGGAAAGGAAGTCAATAGACCTGATCCTTTTATTTTAAAATTGTAGTGGGACACTGAAGAATCTCGATATTTCGAAAAGTAATTAAGATATGCTTGATGTGATTATATCAATTGAATTAAATGCACTATTTCCATACACATGCAATGTTGGAATGTTGTAATCATATAACATTTGGCCCAGTTATTCTCTGAGGAGGAATTAACTACACCAAATAAATAGAGGCATTTTTGTAAGGTGTATTTGCCCAGTTCACACTAATTTATTCCTGGCGCAGTCAGCTGGCATTTGAGGGTGCGCAAATGCGAGGGATCCGTGTCAGTAGATTTACTGGCACGTTAAAGATCCCCTTCGGTGCAAAATTCCGGCACCCCGGCGTCTCTAAAAGCCAGTGTAGTTAAGAGGGACGTAAAACCAATAACATTATTACACTAATTTATTCATACGGGTAGCGTAATTTGAATGACATGACACGTTTGTAACGATAATGTTTTGACCAGACCCAGAAAATCGTTGTATGGTGAAGCTATAAAATACCTATATCTATGTGTATTTTGGAGGGAAAAGTGTACCACTTCAGCGTTTGAAATTGATGGTAAAAGAATACGATTCGCACGACACAACACTTATTAAACAAGGCATAAGCTAATGAACTAATGTTATTTAAAGTAAATGTCCCGTGTAAAACGGATAAATGTTTAATAATTGCAGATTTAATGTCATTTAAATATAATTTGTGTTTATTGTGTTGTGATATTCTAGTTTGTGTTTAATTGTGCCACGTGAAGAACAATATGGACACTCGCAAATGTCGAAGTGTATCAATAATAGGATGTTTTGGATAGACTTGAGTGCGTTGAAGCACTAATTTTGAGGAGAAGAGACTCACCGATAATTTTGATTTTTGTTGTGGGAAATAAATGTAAAGTTTTTTTTTTTTGTGTTTTATGTTGCATTGCCATGAATTACTATCATTAAATGTTATACTACCGACTGTAGTGGCTACGCGGGCTAAAGCGCTGCGTTAGGTCAAGGGGCCAAGCTCTCTGCTGACTCGGTAGACGCGTGGGTTCGAGCCCCACCGTCGGCTGTCCTTGGAATGGTTTTCCGTGGTTTCCCATTTTCAACACCAGGCAAAAGCTGGGACAGTACCTTCTGACAGGCCACGGCCGCTTCCTTCCACATCCTTGCCCAGTTTCATTCACCTTCATCCATTCCATCTCTCATCCCGACGCGCAGGTCGCCCACGGGCGTCGACTAGAAAGACCTGCACTCGGCCTCTCAGGAGACTACACGAAAAAAAATGTTATACTTAGGAATATGTTGTTTCTTTCAAGTAGAGTAGTCACCTGACTCAAATCCTGAATATGTGATCGTGTAGTGGGTTGAACGCCCCATACCTCGAAAGACCGTGAGTTAGCTGGGATACGAACATATGTTCCATATGATGACGATTGGGTACATGGATGACATGTTATTGTACTAGGATTGAGTCACAGGTACTACTAAAAGTCGGCCAAGATATTAAATGGTAGAGACAAGCATAGCAGCAAAACTAGGGTATATTAGGAAAAGGCCGCGTCCCGTAGTTAATAAGTCTTCACGTTTAAAATAAATGTTGATAATCCTCCGTAAGACATGCTTAAATGTAATGTAACGCATGAGCACCCTCCTCTTTATTTTTCATGACATGACCCAGCGTGGGGCATTCGGCAATAAAAACCACTCCCTGGACGGTTTTACTAATAAATCAGAGTATGACCGATGTCTTGCAATGGGGCAGCAGCCATTGAGCATGATCCCTCTTTATTTATCATGTCGCCCGTGAGTGGGGCCAGTTGAAAATACGGGTCACCATAGGCGCATGATCCTCTTTATTTATCATGGCGCCCGTAATAACGTGAGGTTTATGGGATTCAGAAAACCCCATAATAATAATATGGTTTCCGTGGGGGAAAACCATAATAGTATAATTTTCCTCAAACTGTGTTTGAGCGATTGTGAGTCTTTCTAGGTGATACTCAGACATGAGACATTGTTGTCAGACGAGTGAATATACGGACGGGTACGATGGTCTAAACCCATTCCATAGGTGGTCACAGCACCGTGCTAAAATGAATGTTGTTGTTCTCGCGACATCGGAATTCTTTTCCCAATATAACGCACCAGCATGCACAGCAAAGGCCTGCCTATATCTCAAAGATAAGAAATACAGGATGGCTGGCACTGAGGGGGTACTTAAATGTATCCCAGAGTTGAAGGAACATTTCGATGCCACTCATGCCAAGAGTAGGGAAGATGCTAAAGCATTTCAAGATGAAATAACGGGTAGATTGGATACAGTAAACAATCAGTTAGATGCTCATCAAACTGAAATGAACACTAGATTGGATGCTAATCAAACCGAGGTGAGCCAGATGTTGGCTACGGTAAATACTCAGTTAGATTCAAATTCATTAGAGGTCAATAAAAAAATTGATGATGTTAAAGAATCTATTAAACAAGAGGTAACTAAAAATATTGTTAGCGTGGTTTCAGAGATGCAAGCAAATAACGACAAACGCTTTGAGTCAATAGAGGTAAAGCTCGAGAATAATCTGCAAGCGTGCAGAGAATCGCAACGCGAGGTCAATGATAGACTAAACAATATGTCCGTAGAGCTTAAAGATATTCAGAATCAGAACGAAGCGAACACTAAGCTGCAGCAAGAGCAATTTAATACGTTCACTCAGACCGTGGATCAAAGGCTCGAAGACAGCGACGAAAAATGGAGTAAGCGCATGGCGGGCTACGCAAAAGCTGTAGACGAAGCATTAAGGAAGCAGGATCAGAATATCCTTGACCAATGCAAGGAGATCAGTGAAATAAAAACTTCCGATAAAGAAAATAAGGGAATAATCATAAACATGAAGACGCAGGTTGGAAAGGTTCAAAAAGAGTTAGAACAAACTCAAAACGATCTAGCAGTCATTCATAAAAGGCAAGATGAGGACCAGGGAGAAATTATAGCAAAATAAGGACCGAAATCTCCAATATGCTCGATCACATCCAGAAAGAGGTTACAGGTTTACGAGAAGAGTTGGAACTTCGAGAGGGCTTGAAAAATGAAGCCAGTGATAAAACGCTTGCCGAGGTAAGGCAAGGTTTAGCGGGGGAAATTTCTCATATAAAAGAGAGCCTTAAAGAAGACAAGGAGAAAATCTTTTCTATGGCAGAGAAAAGCCGTGATCGCCTGAAAAAAATAGAACGAGAAGTATTAGCTCGTTTAGAAAGATCTGAAAACAGGCTCAGCCAAAAGGAAACTAGAATGATCGCACATGAGGAGTCCATATTGCGAAATCCTAGATCTAATGAAGGAAGCATAGATGAAAATAGGAGAAATAGATGGGCAGATATAGAGGTACAGCCCACTCCGAAAAATACAGCCATGCCAAACGTCAGCCCGTATACCACACCTGGTATACCGATCGCTACGTCCACACCGCATGAAAATGCTGTACAAAATGAGATAGTCACTGTTGTAAGGGCTAGTGACGAGAAACCGAGAAAGTATTCTGGGAGTAACTCAAATATGACACCCAAATACTGGCTCAAAGAGGTTTCCGAATACTTAAATGACGCAAAGGTACTGCCAGAGCGAAGATTAAGAGCTATCGAAAAACTGACTGAGGGAGAATGCGCCTTATGGTTCAGAAGTTTTCGTTACACGTTTGACACCGTAGAAGAATTCCGCCAGGCATTTTTAAGAAGATACTGGGATGCAAATATCCAACAGAATCTCACATTGGACTTGTACTCCAGACGCTATAATAAAATAATCCAACGATATATGCTGAATTTTTCATAGCACAATTATGCCATTTTAAAGAGCTTGACGAGGCCCCTAGGGAACTAGACTTTTGTATAGCGATAGCCAAGCAATTACCATACGAAGTGGATCGACTATTAATCTCGGCGAACGCCAAGACAGCGATTGAAATGGAGGAAGTGCACAGAAAGCTCGATCTCACCACAACGCAGCATACGAGGCAGAGTCGGAACACGGATCAAGTCCACATGACTGGTGCACCAACCGAAACGACTAGGGTGCAGACCAAAAGTAAATCTACTAGCACAGAAACTGAGAAGTCAGCCTGGCAACGAGAAGAAAGGGAAAACCAGAATTGGAGGCCAGCATACAGAGGGAGATCGAACCGCGGACACCGAGGAAGGAAAACCTGGAATCAGCGCGATACAAGAAACCAACAGCCTGATAACAGGAGAAATTACGGCCGAGATGGGAATAATCGAGACTGGAGATCCCAAGAACAGAGTCGCGGGTTCGACGAAGAAGCAGAAGAACATTATCACGCAACACTAAGATATATGGAGGAGCTTGGAGATGATAACAGAAAATCGCAAGTGCATTGGGATGAAGCAATTAAAAATAGGTCACCCGACATCTATAAGGATGATGACGGAGCCAAGAGTCTGGAGATGCAACAGCACTAATACAGACAGAAGAATTCCGCAAGAAATGGAGCCATAAGAAAAACCAGCCAATTATGACTCGGGGAGAAGGAGATACCCGAAAGTCAATGTAAGGCTCATAGACCCTATCTGATTATAAGGGACTTGCAAAATAATGCCTACAGAATTAAAGATGAAGAAACAGGCAGAGAAGTAGTAGTAAACGCTGCCAACCTAAAATTATGTAGTCCACCGGAGGAATATGAAACCACAAGAGAGCAAGCCATGCACACCCAAATGAATGGGGAGTCATTATATATGCACGCAGAGAATCCTCAGAAAAGCCTACACCAGGGAGAAAGGAAACAAGGCAGCCAGCTCGTTGACCCAGGGGGGACGAGGGAAGTGTGCAGCTGTCAGTTGGAAGAATTTTACAACCAGTTACGGGAGACAGCGAGGGAGCTCCAAGCGATGAATGAACGGCTAAGGGCGGAGAACAAGGAAATACGAGACGGTAGACATAGTGGAGTGGGGGAACGAGACGACCCACAGCCCGGGAGCACTGACCGCCTAAAGTAAACACTGTCTACAGAGTCCATGCCGTCTAGAGGCTCGAAAAAATTCACTTGTAAAATGAATTTTTCGAGCGTAGCAGGGGAAAGATATGCCCAATTAGACACGGCTGACTGTCATCGAACTGGGGTCTTTATCAAAGAAGACCAGGCCCATGAATCTGCACAGAATCCAATCATTGATCTCTGAGGGGGAACAGCCACAGTGAACCCGAGGAACAATGAGTTATGTCTGCATATAATTATAATAGCAGGATTTCACGGCCAGAACGGGAATAGTATAGCTTTTAAGGTGGATTATTGCAGAAAATACCAGCCTATGTACGTTTTAGATGCTAGAACGCAAGAAAGCGAGCCAGCTTGACATTTTGACAAAGCGGAGTTGAATGTGGGAGGAGTAGACATGGCGCCAACGTCCTACTTTCGGCGTGGCTGGAAGCTGAAGGGCGTGATTAACGACCGAGAAAATCCCCCGTCAAAAAGGCGAAACAGGGGAGTGGGGGCGGTCGCCCACAGAAATTAATTAATTACAGCCAAATGGAGCAATGAATTGAGATAAAACTTACACCCAGACGCATGTATTCTAGGAAAGATAATTTAGGAGTGTTCTCACGCCTAAATTAAAGCCTGCATCTATAAAGGAACCTCTGCACAGATATCATCCGCTACAGAGTAAGGATTTGTAGGGGAGCCGAGGGGAATTACCAGAGTAGCGTCATGACGCCGTGGAAGAAAGCAATTAATTATAATTAATTGGCCGAAGCGATTGCCTGCACGCGAGTGATATTGGGACCTCCACGCATAGACAAACAAGGATCATACTTCACTTTGTCTGAAAATGTATTATATCAAGAAGAGAGTCGTTCCTGGATATCCAGTGAACTACTTTTCATAAGGAAGCTTTATATAGGTGAAGCTGGAGCAGGGAAGTCAGTTCGTCTTGACTCAACCCGTGAGGTAACACGCTGCCGGATCACGCATGGAAGTGCGCGGAATTTATAAAGTATCGACGCTCAAATGTACTAGCGGTGAACTATGAAAAGCGCATCAGGCAGCTTAATAACAGTAATTATGCATCATATAATAATTAGTCTACAGCAGACGTTTAAGCAACAGCATACGCGAGTATAGATTCAGTACAGCGTATAGATAATTAAGAATGATGTTATAGACAATGAACATAACCAGAAAGCGTTATCATGGGTAAAATAACATATGATTGTAATGATCACTACAGTTACGGGAGCCTGGGAGGCGTCACAAGCAGTCGCGACCTAGGATTGAACAATTTTGCAGTAGAGGAGACATAAACTGTAGGTGACGGGAGTCGAACACACACACGCAAGATAGATTTTCAAGGAGACCAGCTGTTGTCAGGAGTTAGCTGCATCGCATCTCTGAGGTCAGGCGATAGTGGGAATCCAACCAAGGATCCAGGTGTGAAAATTGTGCGAGAAATATGTATAAAGTTATATTACAGTGATTTTTAAAAGTGTTTATGTTTATATGGTAAAAGAATGTGTATTGCGTTAAAGTGAAAATGCCAGTAGTGAAAATATAATTACCATGTGTAAAGTTTATACAATGTGTCGTGTGAATAATATCATGATGGCTTAAAATAAGAATCATGGCGGGCGAGTGGCTGGCATGTTGGACCAACCCAGCTAGAATGAAAGTGAGTACAAATTTAATATGTTGATATGATTTAATAGCTCACCATACAACGAAGCATCACTCTAAGATTAAGAATTAACAGTAATTTATGTATGAGATCACATCCCTCGTATTTTGGTAAAATATGGCTTGGAGGATGATTTGTTTACTGCCATTTAGGCGTAAGACATTGATGAAAGTAACGGTAACGTTAAATAATAATAATAATAATAATCTGGGGTCGGTAACAATAATGAATAAATAATGGGCATGTCAGGCCTATAGTACGTACAAAGTGTGTCATATCTGGCGTAAGAATACTGTGTTATTGTAAACAGTAAGAAAGGAACATAAATGTCGAGATAAAGAGAGCTTTTCAGTGTCATTGAAACGTTGAATAAATGTGTATTACGGTATATTCTACAGGGTGGTATTTGAGAGCCATTAAGATAGTTAATGTAAGTCAGTAAATTTATACTTGTTTTGGAGCTACGTAGAACTTTGGCTTATGAGTAATTGCATAGAGGACGTGAGTGCTTTAAGAATTGAGTCATCTGTAAGAAATATTGTTTGAGCCGCGATCAGCGAGCATGTAACGTAGAATCAAGAGATTTACGTCAATAAGTTGCGGGGATCATCCGAAAATAGCTTGCGCGTTGGCGATTCTAGTCGGCTAATCTTCGAATCTACGATATAGTATTGCCTTAGAGCATACATGTGTTATTCGCAACAGAGTTGGGACAGAATCTGTCTGTATCCACTGTTCGCAGAGTTTTCGCCACCAGGGATAACTGTTAGAGACCCTACGTAAGCCCATATATTAATTGATCTGCCCTTAGAGGTACGTCTAATGGTTCTTCGTATAGGAAACGTCGATTTCCTCTTGTTATATGCATGCCGTCCAGTGAGAGAACTGCGAAACTCACTTGAGACGCAAGCACAAGCCACTGATGTCGACCACAGAACGGCAAAGCTATTTCGTGATCCATCCCTTGCCATGAATATTAATTCGGAGCCGAGATGAGCCCATTATACTCTAAATGTAGGTATTAAATAATTAGATTGACTCAATTCGTAAGGAAACGACCCATTCAGGGTACCTCCAGCACAGCTGCACCAGTGAATGAACTTCACCCTGCGGGAAGTCAGACGGGGTGGCAGGTAGTCCACTAACCCGGCGACCATCTTGCCGAGGCCTCCATTGCTAATTCATTGTTCGCACGGAAAGGAAGTCAATAGACCTGATCCTTTTATTTTAAAATTGTAGTGGGACACTGAAGAATCTCGATATTTCGAAAAGTAATTAAGATATGCTTGATGAGATGATATCAATTGAATTAAATGCACTATTTCCATACACATGCAATGTTGGAATGTTGTAATCGGATAACATTTGGCCCAGTTATTCTCTGAGGAGGAATTAACTACACCAAATAAATAGAGGCATTTTTGTAAGGTGTATTTGCCCAGTTCACACTAATTTATTCATACGGGTAGCGTAATTTGAATGACATGACACGTTTGTAACGGTAATGTTTTGACCAGACACAGAAAATCGTTGTACGTTAAAGCTATAAAATACCTATATCTATGTGTATTTTGGAGGGAAAAGTGTACCACTTCAGCGTTTGTAATTGATGGTAAAAGAATACGATTTGCACGACACAACACTTATTAAACAAGGCATAAGCTAATGAACTAATGTTATTGAAAGTAAATGTCCCGTGTAAAACGGATAAATGTTTAATAATTGCAGATTTAATGTCATTTAAATATAATTTGTGTTTATTGTGTTGTGATATTCCAGTTTGTGTTTAATTGTGCCACGTGAAGAACAATATGGATACTCGCAAATGTCGAAGTGTATCAATAATAGGCTGTTTTGGATAGACTTGAGTGCGTTGAAGCACTAATTTTGAGGAGAAGAGACTCACCGATAATTTTGATTTTTGTTGTGGGAAATAAATGTAACGTATTTTTTTGTATTTTATGTTGTATTGCCATGAATTACTATCATTAAATGTTATACTTAGGAATATGTTGTTTCTTTCAAGTAGAGTAGTCACCTGACAGACTCAAATCCTGAATATGTGATCGTGTAGTGGGTTGAACGCCCCATACCTCGAAAGACCGTGAGTTAGCTGGGATACGAACACATGTTCCCTATGATGACGATTGGGTACAATACTAATGCGGAAAAATATTCCCATTCTGGTTGGTTTTCGATCATGGGGTGTTCATGTCTTGCCTTCTCTTCCTAGAACAACTAAATATAGTTGGACTGTAATGACAACTTCTGAAACTCAAAAACCACGCCAATTTGTATTAGGTTTTCAAACTAAAAGAAATGTACTAAATATATGCTCTACCTATTTTGACCATTGTAACATTAAATCTATAAGAGTTTTTTTAAATTCAATTTTTAACCCTATGAATGCCAACTTCTGAAATTGCTATAAATGACTACAGCGAATTGTATGACTTGTTTGTTAAATTTCGTAATGTATATTATCAGATCGATGATTTCCGTTCAGAGACTCTAGCTTCACGAGATGAATTTAAGTCTCATCGTCCGATTATTGTAATTACAGTAATTGCCTCGAGCAAGTGGAAGCAGTGAAGACATCTTCAGTTGATGTGCGAATTGAAATCGAGACAAGTGAGAATATACCTGAAGATACAACTCTTTATTGTGTACTTATTCATGATCGTCAAATATCTTACAGACCATTAACTAATGAAGTAATTATCTAAACCATTATTTGCTAAGTTATAAGCAAGCAAGTAAACAAGTATTCTCACTTTAGTTGCAATCATGGAATTGACAACAACAAACTCTCCTTCTACTGATGCCGACATGTGGAATAAGAAGCAACCAATAGTTGCCGACATTCGCGAGCTACCAAACGGCAGTTTGGAAATTGCTTACTGTGGTAATAATTCATTAATCTTTTCACTAAATTGTTGAAACGTATAGCAATATACCTTCATTCAGTCCTGTGTTCCCATGGGTCGCAGCGTATTGTGAGATAACTCTTTCTTCTTTTTTTGGACTCTATTAAAAATAAATATGAATATTTAGTTGTATATAAGTTTCCACATGAATTTTCTTTGTTTGCACTTGCACCACCACCGGGGAACGGGATGGGCCTACTTACCTTTATTTAGAGGTCCGGGTCGCTTCCACTGCAAAATCACCTCCAGATGACATGCACCAACAGAAGAACAGCAAAGGGGTGGAAGGAAAGTGGAGAAGAGGAACGCACAGGCTATTCTACAGACACCCCCCAATAACCAATGGAATTGTCGCCGACGAAATAATGCCACAACAGTTGCTTAAAATTTTAAAATAAGAATTTAATTGTTAAAATTTAAAGGAACACCTCCACCAGAAAACAGAACATGCATCCGCCAGCATAAATTACAATAAAGGCAAGAGAGGGCTTAACATGTCTGCTTGCAAAGCAAACAAAAGAAAAGAATTAAATTAAAATTAAAATGTTAAAGCCCAAAGATTAAAAAATATATATGCAGGCATAATTAAATAAGAAAGGGCTTGATAATTTACAAGGGAATGCAATACCGATCCGACATGCAGAGATCCAGGCCACAACATAAAACCAAAAATTTAAAATTAAATAAATAAAATAAAATTGGATCAGAAAATAAATCAGTAATTTGCATGACGGAGAAAAACACAGGAACATTCACCAAAAACACAAAGTTAAACCAACATGGTTAAATAAAAAAAATATTAAGTTAACACCAGAACACGTTTGAGTTTACCGCTTGACGCCAAGAGACTGCCTTCGAGACCAGAATGCATTTCGGCAAAACAAAAAACAAACATGGCCACAGGAGCAGACGACCACATGTCAAATCGAAATTACGGCAAACAATTAGCATTAAATTAATTTAAAATCACCGGAAAGAAATGAAGAAAACAATTACGTCTAAATACTATTAACATGAGGCTGGAGCATCGGATCGTAAAACAGATTAATAATATGCCAATCCCAAGATTGCCAAAAGGAAATAAATAATAATTTAAAACGTAAAATAAACTAGAAATGTGTCTCCAGAAGGTACGAAGAAAAAGATAACAAAATTAATATATATCTCGGAACATTAATAAAACAGAAATAAATTAGGCCTACCAGGCGAAACAAAACACAAGATCAAACATTTATACAAGGCCAATATTGGAGCTTTAGAATAACATTAAGTACCTTAAAAGTCTTCAGTGGAGACAAAACAAAAATAAAATAATTCACACACAAACCAAATAACGTTATACGGCACGATATTGCCTGAAAATGGCCCACCCAGCACATGCTTCGTTTGAAGTCACAAGCACTCCTGTTTGTAGCTAGATGCGAATTTCATTTCGTACGTCCTCTTCACGGCGAAACGATGAAAGTTACAGGCATTTGCTTAGTTGAATTAAGTCATGTTTCGTAGCGGCTGGGGGCTAGCCCCCAGCGTGACGGGGAGATCCTCTTTCACGACCAGCAGGCTAGTTGCTTCTTTGACGACAGACCATGACTCACAAGATGTCGGAGAATCGCATGTCAAAAACAGCATTGCATTCATGTTAATGTAATTGTCCAATCACAGCATGACACCTCAATCAACAATGTGATTATTAAGTAATTAATTTGGCGGTATCATGTATACACAGTCCTTTGTTTCATGACGTAGAATTATAATAGTCTTCCAATATGACTGGAAAAGGATGAGTTTATAAGTCATCACAAACACACTCTAGCGGAGAAGAAGGAACCACGTGAAGAAACCCCGAATTCCGACAGCAGCTGCCATCTCGTGTTCAAAATGGGAACCAAGTCACCAGGTGGTCGTTTCAAATGTCGAGAAGTCACATCCAGGTAAGATACATATTTGAAAACGTTAGGACGGGCTCTTGCACGTAACAGTCTCCCTCCCTTAAGCGTGAACACCGTTCACGAATATGCCTAGGCATAGACAGTACTCCTTAACTAGTCGATTCACCAAGCATGTTTCCAGAAGATAATGTTCACCAGTTAACTCCAATTGATGGACGAAACCGCATCGTTTTGGTTAGGAAGAGTGCAGGGTCCGATTATCAGTGAAGGGATAATTGATCACCTCGCAAACCACTTAGTTAACAGCTTCACTGTGTCCATAAGTCTTCAGAAACGCAGAACACCAGCACCAGCAGTGCTTTCATAGTCCGAGACACGTTAGGTAAATTTCCAAAAGTCCAATGTAGTTAGCTTTAGACGAAGTAGGTGGAAGCAATGTGCCAGTTATCATGCGAAGCGTGGGCAGCCATTTACAAAATAGAAGTTAATCTAATTTCAAAAATAAAAGTTTACAGAAATTACTAATTCTTACTATATTTTACAAAAGGGAAACAAAGTTGAATTTATATGAAGAAAATATTTCTGACCATGCCCTAGATCCGTGCTTACAAAATTTCATTAACAAGTTGACCTTTTTACAGACTAGAAGTACCTTTCAAGATAACCTGAGTTAAACGACTATACATTTAGAAGGAACTACGGTAGAGGAAGGACCACTCAAATTCCCAATGAATCAGGTATACAAGATGACCATGAGTTAGGTCTCCCACCGAGTCCAACTTACATGTTAGCATCTTCTATGAAAACATCAAAATTTATTTTCAATTTTACAAGTTACCATAAAATGGGAATTACCCAACAGTTACATTTTGTATCCCAGCAGAGTTTTCATATCCAGTTCAAAATTCCAGAAGGAACAGATGCCTGAAGGCTTCAATGAAGGTTAGGGATACTCTACATTATACAAAATCAGTTTACAAAATTTATGGTAGTATTTCCTTATTACAATTCTCTCCACCTTGTTTAATGTGCGACAGATGCACGGCGGTGCTTTTTGAGGATCCAACCAGCCTTCGGGCTGACTACCTAACAGACAGATGCACTCTGGAAATTTTGTTGGCCTTAGGGTTTCGAACAAGAAGAGTAACGGGAGTCAGGAATGCCTCTACATAACAGGGGCCCTTGAAACGAGGGGTCAACTTGCTTGAAACTAGATTACTGACGCCCTTGGGCTCGAAATTGCGAACGTACACAACATCTCCAATCTCCAAATCAGTTGGCTTGCGACAGGCTTTGTGTCGCTTGGCAAGTTGGTCATGTGATACCTTAATACTCTCTCTAGCCTTGTCGAATTTCGCCCTCATATCCTCGGGCGTGAAACTGTCTGGAAGGAGATCGTGCAGGTTCCACAGATTAGATAACGGAGAATTAGCCATAAAAGAAAACATTAACGAAAAATGGGTAGCTTGCGTGCTCTCATGCACGGCGGTGTTGAAAGCAAAATTGAGCCAATGCAAATTAGTATCCCACTTGGAATGGTCGTCGTGATGGAAAGCAATCAGAGCAGAACGGAGATTACGATTGACTCGCTCAGCGAGAGACGGGTTAGGAAAATAGGGAGTGGTGGTTACATGAGAAATAGCATAATCAAACAAGAATTGACCAATCTGCACCACCACCGGGGAACGGGATGGGCCTACTTACCTTTATTTAGAGGTCCGGGTCGCTTCCACTGCAAAATCACCTCCAGATGACATGCCCCAACAGAAGAACAGCAAAGGGGTGGAAGGAAAGTGGAGAAGGGGAACGCACAGGCTATTCTACAGACACCCCCAATAACCAATGGAATTGTCACCGCCGAAATAATGCCACAACAGTTGCTTAAAAATTTAAAATAAGAATTTAATTGTTAAAATTTAAAGGAACACCTTCCCCAGAAAACAGAACATGCATCCGCCAGCATAAATTACAATAAAGGCAAGAGAGGGCTTAACATGTCTGCTTGCAAAGCAAACAACAGAAAAGAATTAAATAAAAATTAAAATGTTAAAGCCCAAAGATTTAAAAATATATATATACAGGCATAATTAAATGAGAAAGGGCTTGATAATTTACAAGGGAATGCAATACCGATCCGACATGCAGAGATCCAGGCCACAACATAAAACGAAAAATTTAAAATTAAATAAATAAAATAAAATTGGATCAGAAAATAAATCAGTAATTTGCATGACGGAGAAAAACACAGGAACATTCACCAAAAACACAAAGTTAAACCATTAACGTTAAATAAAAAAGATATTAAGTTAACACCAGAACACGTTTGAGTTTACCGCTTGACGCCAAGAGACTGCCCTCGAGACCAGAATGCATTTCGGCAAAACAAAAAACAAACATGGCCACAGAAGCAGACGACCACATGTCAAATCGAAATTATGGCAAACAATTAGCATTAAATTACTTTTAAAATCACCGGAAAGAAATGAAGAAAACAATTACGTCTAAATACTATTAACATGAGGCTGGAGCATCGGATCGTAAAACAGATTAATAATATGCCAATCCCAAGATTGCTAAAAGAAAATAAATAATAATTTAAAACGTAAAATAAACTAGAAATGTTTCTCCAGAAGGTACTGTACCCGTAATCCACGTGGTCTTACCAGTTGCAATCCGATGGAAAAGCTGGATCGTAGATTCTAGAAGTTCCCGGCTGAAATGACCTCTGAAAAACCTACCAACTAGGATCAACCAGGGATCAGGATACGTCGATATAAAAGAATGCGGTACGAAGATGCCAGTGGTGTATAAAATTACGATGAAACGAAGCTCAAAAGAACTCGAACAAGAGACTCTAAAATAAAATAAAAATACCTCGGGCGTTAAGTTTAAGCAAACTCAAAGAAAACCACCCACTGGTCCTCCTAACGCACTCCCCTTTTCTGATATAAAACACCAGTCGTTCTAAGATTCTTTTAAAATTAAATTTAATTTATTGACTGATTAATGATGAATGTCCGTCAATTAGACACAAAGTTAAAGAAGAGCTTCTTTAGATCAAATGATGAAAAATGTAGTTTTAAATAAATGCCTACAATACGGCCCCATCTTACTGTTCATATCATCCGCTGAACAAATAACAAGAAAATTACAATATTACATTATGTACTGATATTATACCCTTAAAGATTTATACATATTTTACATTTTATATACAAGTTACATCCTCAATTAGGATTTTGTTCTAAACGCTGCCTATCTTCATTTAATTTTACAAGTATGTTTCATGGTTATCATTTTCTTAATTCGATGTATTCAACAATCAATTAAGATAATCGAATAGTGTTACAAGTTGTGAAAATAGTTTATTAACTATTTATATGCTTCAAAGAATGCAGTATATTTTTACTAAAATTACTGAAATATCACATGTATTCTGTTGCATGAATTAGTTAAAGTTGTTCGAGAAGTAGCTGTGTTACTTAAATATGGGTGTCATGATATAGACAATTTATCTCCGGCAAATCCTACTAGGCAAGAATAAAACGTAGGGCAACTTGAATAAGACAAGGATATAAGAAAAACATTCGTGATTCCAATTCACGATAACTACAACATCATATCCAAAAAAGGTGATAGCTCAAAAGCTAATTTCACTCTTACTAAAACGCAATGACAACGTTAACGTCTTCTCAAAAGACTACAAGTACAATATCCAGCATTAATATTGACCATCCAATGATGTCAAATATTTGCTTCACTAACACAATAAATCGTATGCACAAAATTGCAATACCTCAATTCAGCTTTCCAAAGCTGTCAAGAATTAAACCCAAACGTTATTAAACTTAAAACCTTTCAGAAATTGCTCTGAAAATATCATGCCCCATCATAGACGAATATAGAAATGCCACAGATTACTTCCTTTCTAACTTCATTAAACAAGAAGCAACAATATGTTAGATAAATTGTATTTTCCATTTCCACAATTATCGTCTTTTAAGTCTACGACAAATTCTGTTATAATAGTGTGAGTAGTTAAATTTGATTCACAATTCCAATATATTTATATATATATATTTCCATAATGACTTATATGTGAGAGAAAAATTGTAAATAGACACTGTCAAAATTGTCGTTTCAGTTTCGCCTATCCAAACTCGAAAAATGGCTCAACTACTCAGAAGAAAACACGTGAGACTTACATCATGGAAAGGAGTCTATTATCATATCAATAGATACACGCAAACCATTAAATCAAACGATGATCTATCCAAGAGTCTTCCCAAAAACGAATTGAAATAACACAAGCAAAAACTGAACGAACAAAAATATTACATTTAAAGAAAAATCTTTAATCAAAAAATATATATGAAAGTAGGCTGCAAATGCCTTGGCAATCAATTCACAATTGTTTTCGCTGGACGATTTCCATAAATCCATAACCATGGAAAATAACGATGAAAATGCACTATCATTTCTAAAAGAAAGAATTTCTACTAGAATGTCATAAGTCCAAACGAATAGTATCACTGAAATATTTTTGGAATAGTTCAAGTGCACGAGGGTGTGGCCATCTTCTTCCTAATTGCTATTCTTATACAAAGATATCGTCGTCTTGGTCCTAATTATGCTGCAGATATCTTCTCAACAAAATTGAATGCTTGGTTTTATTTCCAAAATTTTCAAAATAAAAGCAACAAAGTAATGCTCTAAATAGCATCACGTTTACTGTTAACTACACAATAAATTACACTCTCTGACAGAAATGATAAAAAAGAACCAGATCTAGTCTTCGAATGAATTTCATACTAATTTAATAAAATATTGGTGAAAAGTATCGAACTAAAGGTAACAAGATCTACTGTCTACAAGAGAAGAAAAGTTTTCCAGCTACCTTGGGCGAAGTTCTGGTTGAAATTGAAGAAAATATAGGAATATACATTCCTGTCAGGAACTGAACCATCATCCCTGAGAAGTTCATGGCTGGAGCTGCAAATCGCCGAACCAACTTCCTCCTAGCTCGAAAACTACTGACTACGAAACGGAGTTCCTGCATATCGCTTGCACAAGGCTCCCTCGACGTTATCAGTAAAGTAGTTTCCTTTCTTTGGAGTTGTTTCTTCATACTTGGCTACTGTAAAACCACTGGATCAGAACTAACGTTCCCCAACATTTTCTTTCTCTTCATTGTAGAGTTCAAAAGGATGTCACTCCAAATGATCAACTCTGCTACTGCATTACATTCCTGAACGATATGTTTAGCACATCATTACTCCAATAGCTTGTTTCTCACAGGAAAATCCAGTCATAATGTTCTTGATAATAATGCTTTCTTGCATCTCAAACCAATACGTAGCAGATTTCCTCATCGAAGTCTGTATTAACAAGTCCATGTGTTGGCTAAGCTCACTCGTTCGAACCGCACTGCGAGTAGAAAACACTCGTATTACCGCGTGATACACGGAACTTTCTTATACGAACGATAACATGTTCACTGCATAAGTTGCTGTACTCAAGTGTCTGTCGTTTCAAAACTGCTCATTTCCGTCACAGCTGGGAGTCTACCCAAGATGCATCACACCTGTATCGAGGTGTACAATCGAACCCAATCGATTATCATTTCATATATCCATCAACTAGTTGCAGAGCCAAGTCCGTGAGCATGTCCTGTGCACGTGATCAAGAGTGTGGCGGGGTAGTCTATCCATCTCCTTAGTGCATAAGAAGCAAACTGCGCCTCAAAGCCTGCAGTCAAAATAATGTCAAGCAATAACTTCCAAATACGTCTCGCTGTCATATCAGGGTTCAAATAAATAGCAAAATACTGTCTCAGTACGAAAAAAATAACAAAATTAATATATATCTGGTAACATTATAAAAACAGAAATAAATTAGGCCTTCCAGGTGAAACAAAACACAAGATGAAACATTTATACAAGGCCAATATTGGAGCTCCCAAAATAAAATATAAATGGTTTAGAATAACATTACGTACCTTAAAACTTTTCTCAGTGGAGACACAATAAAAATAAAATAATTCACACACGAACCAAATAACGTTATACGGCACTATATTGCCTGAAAAGGGCCCACCCAGCACATGCTTAGTTTGAAGTCACAAGCACTCCTGTTTGTAGCTAGATGCGAATTTCATTTCGTACATCCTCTTCACGGCGAAACGATGAAAGTTACAGGCATTTGCTTAGTTGAATTAAGTCATGTTTTGTAGCAGCTGGGGGCTAGCCCCCAGTGCGACGGAGAGGTCCTCTTTCACTACCAGCAGGCTAGTTGCTTCTTTTACGACAGACAACCAACTCACAACATGGCGGAGAAAAAACTCAAGTCAAAACAGCATTGCATTCATGTTAATGTAATTGTCCAATCACAGCATGACACCTCAATCAACAATGTGATTATTAAGTAATTAATTTGGCGGTATCATGTATACACAGTCCTTTGTTTCATGACGTAGAATTATAATAGTCTTCCAATATGACTTGAATAGGATGAGTTTACAAGTCATCACAAACACACTCTAGCGGAGAAGAAGGAACCACGTGAAGAAACCCCGAAGTCCGACAGCAGCTGCCATCTCGTGGTCAAAATCGGAATCAAGTCACCAGGCGTTCGTTTGAAATGTCGAGAAGTCACATCCAGGTAAGATACATATTTGAAAACGTTGGGACGGGCAATGCACGTAACAGTAAGTCTCCCTCCCTTAAGCGTGAACACCGTTCACGAATATGCCTAGGCATAGACAGTACTCCTTAACTAGTCGATTCACCAAGCATGTTTCCAGAAGATAATGTTCACAAGTTAACTCCAATTGATGGACGAAACCGCATCGTTTTGGTTAGGAAGAGTGCAGGGTCAGATTATCAGTGAAGGGATAATGGATCACCTCGAAAACCACTTAGTTAACAGCTTCATTGTGTCCATAAGTCTTCAGAAACGCAGAACAACAGCACCAGCAGTGCTTTCATAGTCTGAGACACGTTAGGTAAATTTCCAAAAGTCCAATGTAGTTAGCTTTAGACGAAAAAGGTGGAAGCAATGTGCCAGTTCTCATGCGAAGCGTGGGCAGCCATTTACAAAATAGAAGTTAATCCCATTTCAAAAATAAAAGTTTACAGAAATTACTAATTCTTACTATATTTTACAAAAGAGAAACAAAGTTGAATTTATATGAAGAAAATTTTTCTGACCATGCCCTAGATCCGTGCTTACAAAATTTCATTAACAAGTTTACCTTTTTACAGACTAGAAGTACCTTTCAAGATTACCTGAGTTAAACGACTATACATTTAGAAGGAACTACGGTAGAGGAATGACCACTCAAATTCCCAATGAATCAGGTATACAAGATGACCATGAGTTAGGTCTCCCACCGAGTCCAACTTACATGTTAGCATCTTCTATGAAAACATCAAAATTTATTTTCAATTTTACAAGTTACCATAAAATGGGAATTACCCAACAGTTACATTTTGTATCCCAGCAGAGATTTCATATCCAGTTCAAAATTCCAGAAGGAATAGATGCCTGAAGGCTTCAATGAAGGTTAGGGATACTCTACATTATACAAAATCAGTTTACACAATTTATGGTAGCATTTCCTCATTAGAAACGTCTCCACCTCGTTTAATGTGCGACAGATGCACTCTGGAAATGTTGTTGGCCTTAGGGTTTCGAACAAGAAGAGTAACGGGAGTCAGGAATGCCTCTACATAACAGGGGCCCTTGAAACGAGGGGTCAACTTGCTTGAAACTAGATTACTGACGCCCTTGGGCTCGAAATTGCGAACGTACACAACATCTCCAATCTCCAAATCAGTTGGCTTGCGACAGGCATTGTGTCGCTTGGCAAGTTGGTCATGTGATACCTTAATACTCTCTCTAGCCTTGTCGAATTTCGCCCTCATATCCTCGGACGTGAAACTGTCTGGAAGGAGATCGTGCAGGTTCCACAGATTAGATAACGGAGATTTAGCCATAAAAGAAAACATTAACGAAGAAGGGGTAGCTTGCGTGCTCTCATGCACGGCGGTGTTGAAAGCAAAATTGAGCCAATGCAAATTAGAATCATACTTGGAATGGTCGTCGTGGTGGAAAGCAATCAGAGCAGAACGGAGATTACGATTGACTCGCTCAGCGAGAGACGGGTTAGGAAAATAGGGAGTGGTGGTTACATGCGAAATAGCATAATCAAATAAGAATTGACGGAACTGATGAGATACAAAGCACTTGGCATTATCTGATACCAGGAACTGACATGGG
Organism: Meconema thalassinum; assembly: GCA_946902985.2. Taxonomy (NCBI): domain Eukaryota; kingdom Metazoa; phylum Arthropoda; class Insecta; order Orthoptera; family Tettigoniidae; genus Meconema; species Meconema thalassinum. Next base: position 74,571,040 of record OX336389.2, read on the forward strand.
CCAAAAGATGAAAAGATGGAATTAAGACACTTTATGACGGAACTGGTCGTAGCCTGTCTGGTGAGGAAAATCCAACTAAACCGGGTGAAACCGTCAGTGCAAACAAGCGCAAATTGGTTTCCCCGACAAGAGCGAGGAAACGGACCAACATGGTCGATAAAAAGCCTCTCCATGGGTCTAGAAGCCGGTTCAGATGACAACAGGCCAACGTTAGTAGAAACCGGAGGTTTGCTAATACTACATGCAGCACAATTTCTAATGAGCCTCCTGATGTCGCCATCCATACTTTGCCAAATGAAGAACTGTCTGATTTTAGCACGGGTCTTGAATACTCCTAGGTGGCCACCAATAGGAGATTCGTGATAGTAACGAAAGATTTCCGGAATGAGGACCGACGGGAGCACAATTTTAGGAAGACGGTCATGACGAGACGAACAGCACAATACACCATCTTTTAGAGAGTAGGGCTTGATCACTTCATCAGAATTTATACGGTCAATTAGGCTAGATAAGGAGGGATCTTCTTTCTGGAATCGCCCCACTTCTTCAAAGAGCACAGGGCAATTGCTGAGAACCGCATTGACACAATTTACAGGGGACACAAGGTTTACTGGTTCACATCCTTGAAATTCCTCTTCGGCTGTTTCCTCATACATACGGCTTAATGAATCAGCTACCGCATTTTCGGACCCACGAATATGGTGGACAGTGAACTGGAATGACAGAATCCTAGTTGCCCATCGTGCAATCCTACCAGTTTTACGGGGTTTCCCTAACACCCAGCTCAAGGCTTGGTTATCGGTCTCAAGGAGAAACTTAGTGTGCTCAAGATACATATGGAATTTTTCCAGAGCGAACAACCCAGCTAAACCCTCAAGTTCGTATATGGAGTACTTCCTCTCTGCGTCCGTTAAGGTACGAGAAGCGTATGCAATGGGTTGCCTACCCAGATAAGACTCTTGCAGTAGGACACAACCAACACCACGACCAGACGCATCAGTCTGCACAATGAACTGCTTCCCAAAATCCGGAATAGCTAATACAGGGGCGTTAGAGAGCGCAAGCTTAAGATCTTCGAAGGCTGCCTGCTGAGAGGGACCCCACTCAAACTTCACAGCCTTTTTGCGTAACTGATATAGAGGAGCAGCACGGTCGGCAAAGTTACTGATAAACTTACGGAAGAAGTTCACCATACCAATATAACGAGCGACACCCTTGGCGTTCTTGGGTGGTTTAAAATCTCTGATGGCCTGAGTACTAGATTAGTCCACGGAGATACCAGATGCGGAAACAATATGACCCAAGAAGAAAATTTTGGGCTTGGCAAAGGAAACCTTGGACAATTTGACGGTAAGGCCAGCGTCACGCAACCGATCAAGTACAACTTTCAGATGATCAAGGTGTTCCTCGAAGGACTCAGAATAGATCACCACATCGTCAAGATAGTGGTACACAAATTTGAATTTAATTTCTGAAACCACCTTGTCCAGAAGTCTGCTCAACACAGCGGCTCCGGTGGATAGGCCAAACGGGACGCGGGCATACTCGAACAGGTTCCAGTCAGTGGAAAAAGCAGTAACATGCCTGGATTCCGGAGAGAGGGGAATTTGGAAGTAAGAATAATTTCAATCGAGGATCGTGAACACCTTCGCGTTGCGAAACCAACTAAAGCAAGTATGAAGGTCCGGCAAAGGAATGGATTGTAAAACAACCTTTTGATTAACAGCCCTATAGTCGACCACCGGCCGAAAACCACCGTTAGGTTTTGGCACAAGAAATACAGGGGATGAGTAGGCAGAGATAGAAGGTTGGATAACACCTTCTTCCAACATCTTATCGATAATCTTACGAAGTTCAGCCATCTTGGGTGGTGCAAGGCGATACGGGCTGGATCGCACCGGCACAGAATCGGTTAGCTCAATCTTGTATTCCATCAAATGGGTTACACCCAACTTGTCCGTAAAATATCACTATACTCCTGACATAACCTCTTAATGGCATCCTTTTGAAGACTCGTTAAATTTTCCAGATCGAGATCCTCAATAGTCACAGGTTCACTAACAGAATTGACAGCAGGGGAAGATAAAACCGGGTTAAACGATAATTTACTCTGCGGATTAAACTTAAACCATAAGTTGCGAGCACCAAAATCAAGAAGCATACCAACGTGTGACATGAAGTTAGCATCAATGACCACAGAACAAGAAAGATTTCTGGCAACAAAAAATTTAAACTTCCAAGAAAAATTTAGAATAATGATTTTGATTGTCATACTACCCAAAATATTTAAGTTTGAACAATTTGCAGAAATAAGAGACTCATTGTTAGGCTCTAACTCAGGAAATTTGCAAACACTCTTCATAGATAAAAACCAGCCCTCGCTTATAAAGGATGCGACACTACCAGAATCAAGCAATGCAGAAACGGGCTCGTCATTAACACAAATTTCAATAAACGGGGATATTCCTTTAGCCACAGGAGAAATTCCAAAATCATTACTCACTCTAAAACGATTACAATTAGATGACGAGGACACCCGCACCACAGGTTCCACATTATGTTTAGAATTAGGCTGACTTGCCACGACATTGCTCACTGACAGGTTAGGTAGGTCAGAGACATAAGCAGAATTAGCACGTGATGAATTAGTTTTCATAGAGTTACCAAGATTTTCATTAGTAGGGCGACCAGAAACTTCACAGGGTTTTCCCAAACTCTCATACACAGAAATATCCTTCGCTCGAGTTCGCTTCCGTGACTATCCCCTCCTCAATATCCGCAGGCTCGTTTTATGGACACCTCTGATGCTGATGGAGCGGTTGTTGATGGGATCTGTCATGTCAGTGCACTTGATGTTATGTAAAGCTAATCCTTGTCGTTTGTTTAATTTCAAGTTTGCCTCTGAATATCCATGTGGTGAGATGTAAGTGACCGTGTCAAAGCGAGGTGTTTGCTACTGTATGTTATCCTGTTTGTATGCAACATTCCCACTGAAAAGGATGCTCGGTAAGTGGCTGGCATGTGTTCTTGGCATGGGAAATGGGGATTCGTTAATATTCTGATAGCCTACATGCTACGAGTGAAGGCATCCTGGAGCCCTGTCTGATGCTGTTCGCCATGTGCTTTGTGGTAATTTTTGTAATTTAGCTTCCTGTTCTCGAGCCAAGCCAACGATGACTTCTGCAGTTCTGGTCAGCATTGTGCATGATCTTGTATTATAGGTGGCGGCTGTGTTCGAGTGTCAACCTAATCTATGGTGTCGGAAATTGGTAATTATGGTTTTGTTGTGAAAGTGTAAACTGTCCTCGTAATTCCTAAAATTTGTTTCTTTCTGTATTGTCTGTCTGCATTCTGTGTTTTTCAAAATGGCTGACAATAATAGTGTTTTCGATTTAATTGACTTAAGATATAACCTTGAGAATTTGGAGAGTTCTTCTGGGGTTGTACGTGAATCACCTCTGTTTACCAGGTCTGAGGTTTTGGGATCAATTACTAGTAGTGGATTGCCTGCCCCTCTATTGTCTGGTTCTGGCTCGCCCGGACCACCTAACCCTGCATACGGTCATTCCTCTCATGTTAGGTCACCTAATGATTTCCTGGGTCCTGCCGACCCATTGCATCCTGCATTCCAGTTCCCCCTCTGGCAATGCAAATGTTTTGTCTCCTGTAGAGGGTGTGCGAGCGGGCTACCCTGGTAATAATGTCTCTTTTCCAAATGCTACATTCACGCCTACCGTTAATTATGGGTCGATTCCTCATCCTATTTCTAGTTTCTTAACTAAGTTGAAGCATTTCAACCTAGATGACGTTACCCAGGTGGTCCTGTTTTTAAAGCAATTGGTCGAATTGGGTAACCATGCAACGATTTTTGGGATGTCGGAAAATCAGATTTTCCAACTGTTATATCCTGTTGCATCCGGTATGCTGCGCGATAAGCTAATTGAAGCTATTCACCTCCGCATGTCCTTAGCCATGTTTATTAGGGAAGTGTTGTGGTTTTTTGTCCCTGCGAGTGCCCTTAGTACTCTCGAGCAAAAGTTTTTATATCGCGTCCAAAGGTTGGACGAGTCACTTAACGACTATGTCAGTGACATCAAGGTGTATGCCCAGGTATTTGCATCCCCTTTAACTGAACGACAGTTGGTGTCATCGATTGTAAATGGGTTTTCGCCTCAATATAGGTCATACATGACTATGTGTACCAGGCCTTCGTCATTTGTCGAGCTGAAACAAGTCGCTATAGAGGCTATGGCTGTGAAACATGCAGATTCCCTTCGTGTAGCTAATGTTCCTCCTCCTTCCTTGATGTCTCGTACCCCTCCTACCCTGATGTCTCTTCCCCCTCCTAAGGTTATGTTTCATCCAAGACCCAATATTAAGTGCCACACGTGTGGTGGCGTGGGACATGTTAAGAAGGTGTGTCCGAGTAACCAGGTTGTGTATCGCCAATGACGGGATGTTGTGGAGACCAATTCGGGTGTTACTGCTAAGGATATTTCTGTGCATGAGAGGTTGGGAAACCCCTGTGAAGTTTCTGGTCGCCCTACTGATGAAAATCTTGGTAACTCATTGAAAACTAATTCATCACGTGCTAATTCTGCTTATGTCTCTGACCTACCTAACCTGTCAGTGAGCAATGTCGTGGCAAGTCAGCCTAATTCTAAACATAATGTGGAACCTGTGGTGCGGGTGTCCTCGTCATCTAATTGTAATCGTTTTAGAGTGAGTAATGATTTTGGAATTTCTCCTGTGGCTAAAGGAATATCCCCGTTTATTGAAATTTGTGTTAATGACGAGCCCATTTCTGCATTGCTTGATTCTGGTAGTGTCGCATCCTTTATAAGCGAGGACTGGTTTTTATCTATGAAGAGTGTTTGCAAATTTCCTGAGTTAGAGCCTAACAATGAATCTTTTATTTCTGCAAATTGTTCAAACTTAAATATTTTGGGTAGTATGACAGTCAAAATCCATATTCTAAATTTTTCTTGGAAGTTTAAATTTTTTGTTGCCAGAAATCTTTTTTGTTCTGTGGTCATTGATGCTAACTTCATGTCACACGTTGGTATGCTTCTTGATTTTGGTGGTCGCAACTTATGGTTTAAGTTTAATCCGCAGAGTAAATTATCGTTTAACCCGGTTTTATCTTCCCCTGCTGTCAATTCTGTTAGTGAACCTATGACTATTGAGGATCTCGATCTGGAAAATTTAACGAGTCTTCAAAAGGATGCCATAAAGAGGTTATGTCAGGAGTATAGTGATGTATTTACGGACAAGTTGGGTGTAACCCATTTGATGGAATACAAGATTGAGCTAACCGATTCTGTGCCGGTGCGATCCAGCCCGTATCGCCTTGCACCACCCAAGATGGCTGAACTTCGTAAGATTATCGATAAGATGTTGGAAGAAGGTGTTATCCAACCTTCTATCTCTGCCTACTCATCCCCTGTATTTCTTGTGCCAAAACCTAACGGTGGTTTTCGGCCGGTGGTCGACTATAGGGCTGTTAATCAAAAGGTTGTTTTACAATCCATTCCTTTGCCGGACCTTCATACTTGCTTTAGTTGGTTTCGCAACGCGAAGGTGTTCACGATCCTCGATTGAAATTCTTCTTACTTCCAAATTCCCCTCTCTCCGGAATCCAGGCATGTTACTGCTTTTTCCACTGACTGGAACCTGTTTGAGTATGCCCGCGTCCCGTTTGGCCTATCCACCGGAGCCGCTGTGTTGAGCAGACTTCTGGACAAGGTGGTTTCAGAAATTAAATTCAAATTTTTGTACCACTATCTTGACGCTGTGGTGATCTATTCTGATTCCTTCGAGGAACACGTTGATCATCTGAAAGTTGTACTTGATCGGTTGCGTGACGCTGGCCTTACCGTCAAATTGTCCAAGGTTTCCTTTGCCAAGCCCAAAATTTCCTTCTTGGGTCATATTGTTTCCGCATCTGGTATCTCCGTGGACCAATCTCGTACTCAGGCCATCAGAGATTTTAAACCACCCAAGAACGCCAAGGGTGCCGCTCGTTATATTGGTATGGTGAACTTCTTCCGTAAGTTTATCAGTAACTTTGCCGACCGTGCTGCTCCTCTAAATCAGTTACGCAAAAAGGCTGTGAAGTTTGAGTGGGGTCCCTCTCAGCAGGCAGCCTTCGAAGATCTTAAGCTTGCGCTCTCTAACGCCCCTGTATTAGCTATTCCAGATTTTGGGAAGCAGTTCATTGGGCAGACTGATGCGTCTGGTCGTGGTGTAGGTTGTGTCCTACTACAAGAGTCTGATCTGGGTAGCCAACCTATTGCATACGCTTCTCGTACCTTAACGGACGCAGAGAGGAAGTATTCCATATACGAACTTGAGGGTTTAGCTGTGTTGTTCGCTCTGGAAAAATTCCGTATGTATCTTGAGCACACTAAGTTTCTCCTTGAGACCGATAACCAAGCCTTGAGCTGGGTGTTAGGGAAACCCCGTAAAACTGGTAGGATTGCCCGATGGGCAACTAGGATTCTGTCATTCCAGTTCACTGTCCACCATATTCGTGGGTCCGAAAATGCGGTAGCTGATTCATTAAGCCGTATGTATGAGGAAACAGCCGAAGAGGAAATTCAAGGATGTGAACCAGTAAACCTCGTGTCTCCTGTAAATTGTGTCAATGCGGTTCTCAGCAATTCCCCTGTGCTCTTTGAAGAAGTGAGGCGATTCCAGACAGAAGATCCCTCCGTATCTAGCCTAATTGACCGTATCAATTCTGGTGAAGTGATCAAGCCCTACTCTCTAAAAGATGGTGTATTGTGCTGTTCGTCTCGTCATGACCGTCTACCTAAAATTGTGCTCCCGTCGGTCCTCATTCCGGAAATCTTTCGTTACAATCACGAATCTCCTATTGGTGGCCACCTAGGAGTATTCAAGACCCGTGCTAAAATCAGACAGTTCTTCATTTGGCAAAGTATGGATGGCGACATCAGGAGGCTCATTAGAAATTGTGCTGCATGTAGTATTAGCAAACCTCCGGTTTCTACTAAGGTTGGCCTGTTGTCATCTGAACCGGCTTCTAGACCCATGGAGAGGCTTTTTATCGACCATGTTGGTCCGTTCCCTCGCTCTGGTCGGGGAAACCAATTTGCGCTTGTTTGCACTGACGGTTTCACCCTGTTTAGTTGGATTTACCCCACCAGACAGGCTACGACCAGTTCCGTCATAAAATGTCTTAATTCAATCTTTTCATCTTTTGGGCCATGTCAGTTCCTGGTATCAGATAATGCCAAGTGCTTTGTATCTCATCAGTTCCGTCAATTCTTATTTGATTATGCTATTTCGCATGTAACCACCACTCCCTATTTTCCTAACCCGTCTCTCGCTGAGCGAGTCAATCGTAATCTCCGTTCTGCTCTGATTGCTTTCCACCACGACGACCATTCCAAGTGGGATTCTAATTTGCATTGGCTCAATTTTGCTTTCAACACCGCCGTGCATGAGAGCACACAAGCTACCCCTTTTTCGTTAATGTTTTCTTTTATGGCTAATTCTCCGTTATCTAATCTGTGGAACCTGCACGATCTCCTTCCAGACAGTTTCACGCCCGAGGATATGAGGGCGAAATTCGACAAGGCTAGAGAGAGTATTAAGGTATCACATGACCAACTTGCCAAGCGACACAATGCCTGTCGCAGGCCGACTGATTTGGAGATTGGAGATATTGTGTACGTTCGCAATTTCGAGCCCAAGGGCGTAAGTAATCTAGTTTCAAGCAAGTTGACCCCTCGTTTCAAGGGCCCCTGTTATGTAGAGGCATTCCTGACTCCCGTTACTCTTCTTGTTCGAAACCCTAAGGCCAACAAAATTTCCAGAGTGCATCTGTCGCACATTAAACGAGGTGGAGACGTTTCTAATGAGGAAATGCTACCATAAATTTTATAAACTGATTTTGTATAATGTAGAGTATCCCTAACCTTCATTGAAGCCAGCAGGCATCTGTTCCTTCAGGAATTTTGAACTGGATATGAAAACTCTGCTGGGATACAAACTGTAACTGTTGGGTAATTCCCATTTTATGGTAACTTGTAAAATTGAAAATAAATTTTGATGTTTTCATAGAAGATGCTATCATGTAAGTTGGACTCGGTGGGAGACCTAACTCATGGTCATCTTGTATACCTGATTCATTGGGAATTTGAGTGGTCATTCCTCTACCGTAGTTCCTTCTAAATGTATAGTCGTTCTACTCGTGTACTGTAAAATGGTAACTCTGTTTAATGCAAGATTGTAAGCACGGATCTAGGTCATGGTCAGGATTTTCTTTCTTCATTTAAATTCAACTTTGTTTCTCTTTTATAAAATGTAGTAAGAATTAGTAATTTCTGTAAACCTTTTTGAAATAAGATTAACTTATGTTTTGTAAATGTCTGCCCACGCGTCGCATGATATCTGGCACATTGCTTCCACCTACTTCGTCTAAAGCTAACTACATTGGACTTTTGGAAATTTACCTAACGTGTCTCGGACTATGAAAGCACTGCTGGTGCTGGTGTTCTGCGTTTCTGGAGACTTATGGACACAGTGAAGCTGTTAACTAAGTGGTTTTCGAGGTGATCCATTATCCCTTCACTGATAATCTGACCCTGCACTCTACCTAACCAAAACGATGCAGTTTCGTCTATCAATTGGAGTTAACTGGTGAACATTATCTTCTGGAAACATGCTTGGTGAATCGACTAGTTAAGGAGTACTGTCTATGCCTAGGCATATTCGTGAACGGTGTTCACGCTTGAGGGAGACTGTTACGTGCATTGCCCGTCCCAACGTTTTCAAATATGTATCTTACCTGGATGTGACTTCTCGACATTTGAAACGACCGCCTGGTGACTTGGTACCCATTTTGAACACGAGATGGCAGCTGCTGTCGGACTTCGGGGTTTCCTCACGTGGTTCCTTCTTCTCCGCTAGAGTGTGTTGTGATGACTTATAAACTCATCCTATTCCAGTCATATTTGAAGACTATTATAATTCTACGTCATGAAACAAAGGACTGTGTATACATGATACCGCCAAATTAATTACTTAATAATCACATTGTTGATTGAGGTGTCATGCTGTGATTGGACAATCGCATTAACATGAATGCAATGCTGTTTTGACTTGAAATTGTCTCCGCCATGTTGTGAGTTGATTGTCTGTCGTCAAAGAAGCAACTAGCCTGCTGGTCGTGAAAGAGGATCTCTCCGTCGCGCTGGGGGCTAGCCCCCAGCCGCTACGAAACATGACTTAATTCAACTAAGCAAATGCCTGTAACTTTCAACGTTTCGCCGTAAAGAGGACGTATGAAATGAAATTCGCATCTAGCTACAAACAGGAGTGCTTGTGACTTCAAACGAAGCATGTGCTGGGTGGGGCATTTTCAGGCAATATAGTACCGTATAACGTTATTTGGTTTGTGTGTGATTTATTTTATTTTATTTTGTCTCCACTAAAAACTTTTAAGGTACGTAATGTTATTCTAAACCATTTATATTTTATTTTGGGAGCTCCAATATTGGCCTTGAATAAATGTTTGATCTTGTGTTTTGTTTCGCCTGGTAGGCCTAATTTATTTCTGTTTTATTAATGTTCCCAGATATATATTAATTTTGTTATCTTTTTCTTCGTACCTTCTGGAGACACATTTCTAGTTTATTTTACGTTTTAAATTATTATTTATTTCCTTTTGGCAATCTTGGGATTGGCATATTATTAATCTGTTTTACGATCCGATGCTCCAGCCTCATGTTAATAGTATTTAGACGTAATTGTTTTCTTCATTTCTTTCCGGTGATTTTAAAATTAATTTAATGCTAATTGTTTGCCGTAATTTCGATTTGACATGTGGTCGTCTGCTCCTGTGGCCATGTTTGTTTTTTGTTTTGCCGAAATGCATTCTGGTCTCGAGGGCAGTCTCTTGGCGTCAAGCGGTAAACTCAAACGTGCTCTGGTGTTAATTTAATTTTTTTTATTTAAACTTGTTGGTTTAACTTTGTGATTTTGGTGAATGTTCCTGTGTTTTTCTCCGTCATGCAAATTACTGATTTATTTTGTGATCCAATTCTATTTTATTTATTTAATTTTAAATTTTTCGTTTTATGTGGTGGCCTGGATCTCTGCATGTCGGATCGGTATTGCATTCCCTTTTAAATTATCAAGCCCTTTCTCATTTAATTATGCCTGTGTTTTTATTATTCTTTGGGCTTTAACATTTTAATTTTAATTTAATTCTTTTCTTTTGTTTGCTTTGCAAGCAAACATGTTATGCCGTCTCTTGCCTTTATTGTAATTTATGCTGGCGGATGCATGTTCTGTTTTCTGGTGGAGGTGTTCTTTTAAATTTTAACAATTAAATTCTTATTTTAAATTTTTAAGCAACTGTGTGGCATTATTTCGTCGGCGACAATTCCATTGGTTATTGGGGGGTGTCTGTAGAATAGCCTGTGCGTTCCCCTTCTCCACTTTCCTTCCACCCCTTTGCTGTTCTTCTGTTGGGGCATGTCTTCTGGAGGTGATTTTGCAGTGGAAGCGACCCGGACCTCTAAATAAAGGTAAGTAGGCCCATCCCGTTTCCCCCCGGTGGTGGTGCAGTTTGTTGACATGCCCCAACAGAAGAACAGCAAAGGGGTGGAAGGAAAGTGGAGAAGGGGAACGCACAGGCTATTCTACAGACACCCCCAATAACCAATGGAATTGTCGCCGAAGAAATAATGCCACAACAGTTGCTTAAAATTTTAAAATAAGAATTTAATTGTTAAAATTAAAAGAACACCTCCACCAGAAAACAGAACATGCATCCGCCAGCATAAATTACAATAAAGGCAAGAGAGGGCTTAACATGTCTGCTTGCAAAGTAAACAACAGAAAAGAATTAAATAAAAATTAAAATGTTAAAGCCCAAAGATTAATAAAAATACAGGCATAATTAAATGAGAAAGGGCTTGATAATTTACAAGGGAATGCAATACCGATCCGACATGCAGAGATCCAGGCCACAACATAAAACGAAAAATTTAAAATTATGTAAATAAAATAAAATTGGATCAGAAAATAAATCAGTAATTTGCATGACGGAGAAAAACACAGGAACATTCACCAAAAACACAAAGTTAAACCAACATGGTTAAATAAAAAAAATTAAGTTAACACCAGAACACGTTTGAGTTTACCGCTTGACGCCAAGAGACTGCCCTCGAGACCAGAATGCATTTCGGCAAAACAAAAAACAAACATGGCCACAGAAGCAGACGACCACATGTCAAATCGAAATTACGGCAAACAATTAGCATTAAATTAATTTTAAAATCACCGGAAAGAAATGAAGAAAACAATTACGTCTAAATACTATTAACATGAGGCTGGAGCATCGGATCGTAAAACAGATTAATAATATGCCAATCCCAAGATTGCCAAAAGGAAATAAATAATAATTTAAAACGTAAAATAAACTAGAAATGTGTCTCCAGAAGGTACGAAGAAAAAGATAACAAAATTAATATATATCTGGGAACATTAATAAAACAGAAATATATTAGGCCTACCAGGCGAAACAAAACACAAGATCAAACATTTATACAAGGCCAATATTGGAGCTCCCAAAATAAAATATAAATGGTTTAGAATAGCATTACGTACCTTAAAAGTTTTCAGTGGAGACAAAATAAAAATAAAATAATTCACACACAAACCAAATAACGTTATACGGCACTATATTGCCTGAAAATGGCCCACCCAGCACATGCTTCGTTTGAAGTCACAAGCACTCCTGTTTGTAGCTAGATGCGAATTTCATTTCGTACGTCCTCTTCACGGCGAAACGATGAAAGTTACAGGCATTTGCTTAGTTGAATTAAGTCATGTTTCGTAGCGGCTGGGGGCTAGCCCCCAGTGCGACGGAGAGATCCTCTTTCACGACCAGCAGGCTAGTTGCTTCTTTGACGACAGACCATGACTCACAAGATGTCGGAGAATCGCGCGTCAAAAACAGCATTGCATTCATGTTAATGTAATTGTCCAATCACAGCATGACACCTCAATCAACAATGTGATTATTAAGTAATTAATTTGGCGGTATCATGTATACACAGTCCTTTGTTTCATGACGTAGAATTATAATAGTCTTCCAATATGACTGGAATAGGATGAGTTTATAAGTCATCACAAACACACTCTAGCGGAGAAGAAGGAACCACGTGAAGAAATCCCGAACTCCGACAGCAGCTGCCATCTCGTGTTCAAAATGGGAACCAAGTCACCAGGCGGTCGTTTCAAATGTCGAGAAGTCACATCCAGGCAAGATACATATTTGAAAACGTTGGGACGGGCTCTTGCACGTAACACACTAAAAACACTTCCCCCAGGCTCATTAATCGATCTTAATACGATTCATGGAATGTCAGATCTAATGTTGAAGCATAGCCAACGTTTACCTACAGATTGTCCAAATCATTTACCATCTCTTGCAATGGGAAGCAATAGTTGTGGTAAATTTAATGTTAATGATGTTCAACATTGGTTAAATTCTTCTGATGGCATCATGAAAATCGTGTGTTCGATAATAAACAATTTTCGAAACAATGGACTTCAAGGTTTTAATAAGTTTGATTGGAACTACTTTCCTATAAACATACTGACTATATACGAGCCACAACGAATTCGTCTGGAGTGGGAACATCTACCAGTTCATCTAAAAAGGAAATTTCAACTGTTTCATCTTCGCTGCAAATGTGATAACTGCAATCGCTATCCATGAAAGATAATTAAATCTACTAGTGTCATTGACACCTATACATATTTTGTTTTTGTTTGCTTTTAAACATGCTATATTTTTTTGTCTACAGAAAATAAAGATCTAGACAACTAAAAGAACAAGATCATCTCAACACACACTCATCTGGAAAACTAAAAGAATGATATTACATCAACACTCATACAAGAGAAATAAAATTGTATTAATTGTAATTCTAAATGAATAAAGAAGAAAAGGTCTTTATACCACTTCATATTAAAGTTTTTTTAATGATCAAATACCTCCTCACTCCACATTTAAATAAAATAATATTGTCAGGTGAGGGATTCGAACCCCCGCTTTCAATTTCTGAAAATTAGATCTTAAGTCTAACCCCTTAGACTGCTCGGCCAACCCAACACAAGCAAAACATGCATATTAGTCAGTGTGTTTTGTTGATTCATATCAGTTTAGCTTCGTGTGGTGAACATCTTTTTTGTGAAGTAAAGCAGCAGTATGAAGTATTTTAATTGTGTAAAGTATTCCAAAAAACAGTTAATGCAAATGATATTGAGTCAAAAAGAAATAAATTTAAAATCTGAAAGAAATCGGCTAAAAACATTTAAGAACTGGTCTTCAGACAGTTTTACGAACACTGCATGGTTATCAGCTGCAGGATTTTACTATTATGGATATAAGGATATGGTCAGGTGTGCTTTCTGTAATCTGCAACTTAGTTATTGTGAAGAAGATGATGATCCGTTTGAAGAGCATAAGAATATGGGCTCCTTCTTGCCCTTACGTAAACGATATTTCTCCTAGCATGGAATTAAAATCTGAATATGAAGGACTTAAAACTTTTCAAAATTGGCCTCTTCCCTGTCCAAACGAATTTTGTTTAGCATCAGCAGGATTTTATTATACTGGTCATGGTGAAGAGGTTAAATATATATTCTGTAAGATGGAAATTGAAAATTGGAAAGAAAACGATATTCCTTTAAATGAACATAAAAAATGGGCACCATATTGTCCATATTTAAGAGGGTTTTACGTCGGCAACGTTGATTTAAATCTTGAAAATCCTACTATTATTCCATATAATACAAGTAATGATACGTGTGGAAACAATATATGGTGATGTGATGTGATTTTTTGTGCAGTGTGCATTCTCAGACGTAAACGCAGACATGGTGAAGTTTGTTAAGCAGTCAAACACTCTACTAGTAATTTCATTTTCTAATGGTGAAAACCAGAGTAAAAGTGAAAAAAGAAAGCATAGTGTTTTAGTACCGAACACTATTCGATGTATCATATGTGGTCCATCGAACTGTGGCAAAACAAACGTAATGATAAATTTATTATGTCACAAAAATGGAGTTCGTTTTGAAAACGTTTATATTTATTCTAAATCACTTGCTCAAAGTAAATATATTGAATTAAAAAGTTTTTGGACTCTATAAAAGAAATAAAAAGTGATTTTTTTTTTCAGATAATGATGAAGTTATGCCTCCAGAAATGGCTAGAAAAAACTCTATATTTGGTTTTGATGATGTAGCCAGCAATAAACAACAACACATGAAAGATTATTTCAGTAGAGGTCGTCGTCACGATGTTGACGTATTTTATCTTTGTCAAACATATTCTTGTAAACCTAAACATCTAATTAGAGATATCGCTAATTTTTTAATTCTTTTTAAGCAAGACGGAACAAACTTGCGTCATTTATATAACGATCATGTAAATACGGATATGAGCTATGATCAGTTCTTTGATATTCGTTCGTATTGTTGGCAAAACTGTAAGTTTGGCTTTTTGGTTATCGATAAAGATAGCGATTTACAAAATGGTCGATATCGCAATGGATTTGATGTTTATTTTCAGTTATAAATAATAGTTCAAAAGAGCTAAATGCTCATTCGTGTTATACACTTTGCGTGGTTAACAACTTAACTATAACATTGTATAAGAAAACCAATGACGTGAGTATCGGACGACCGACTTCACGACAAGATATTGCAACTAAATCGTATGTTGATGATAAGCTAGTGCAATATGGAAATCAACTAACAATAACAACAAGCGACGGACATCTAAGTATTAACGGCAGACGGTTAAAAAGTGTTGGAACGCCATTACATGTTGAAGATGCTTGCAACAAAGGTTATGTACTGAAGTTATTGAATGAGCTAAATAAAATTGAATCTCAAGAAGACATACAACGAAACATTAACGACCTTAAAGGTTTAATTTTTTCAATTTGTAAAATAGAGAAACAAGAACTTGATTTTCAAAACAAACGTCTCGCGGACTTAGCTTTACCATCATCTGCAAATGATGCAGTAAGCCTTCTTGCAATGCAGCAACATACATTGAATATAAAAAATATCTAGACCACCGAATAACCGAAGTGTTACATCGTGTAGAATTCATACATGGTTTAGTGAGCGAATTTTCAGAAGATCACTTTCCGTATGATGATGATAGTCTTGACTTGGGTAACAAAAGAATAAGAAATGTTAAAGATCCAATTCAAAATCAAGATGCGGTATCGTATTCTTTTCTTAAAACTTATGTAACAAAAGAACTCGATGAAATTAAAAATTCTCTTTTGAATATAAACAAAGATGATGAAACTGTTGATATGTTAAATAGAAGAATAACAAACATACCTCAACCAATCGATTCGTTAGATGCAATAAACAAATATTATTTAGAAAACTTTGCTGCTTCTCGAAAAGATCTACAGGACTTAATCACTAAATTTAATAAGCAAAACTTTTTAAACGTAGACGATGGTGGAACTTTAAATATGATGAGTAGATGAATTACTCACGTAAACAATCCCATATACGATAACGATGTTGCAAATAAGACGTTTGTTGAACAATATGCCGCTTCACGACGTGAATTTGAACAAATAAAACAGACTGTAAACAATCTACAACATCAAAAACAAACGAATGTTGAGTTTCCTGTTAACGACCAAGATGTGACAAATAAACGGTTTGCAGAACGCTATGCTGCTTCACGAACGTAAGTTAATCAACTAAAATAAATTTTAAGCAATTTACAAACTCGTATTGAGGGTGTTGCTAACAATCTAAAAATTGTTAAAAAAAGAAGAACTTGAAAGTTACGCTGATGCATCCAAAGATGAATACAACAAGTTAAAACTTGAACTAGAAAAAATTGAGCAATTGGTTAACAAAGAACCACTCGAAAGTTTTACCACATCCGAAGAAGTATATGGTATATTAAAAGATGAAGTAAAGGAAAAGAACTTATCGAAATTTATTCTGAAATTCTCCAACACACCATCAATCCATTCACCGGTATACACGCTTCATAATCATAATATACAGTACCAACTTCCCTATAAAGGTATATTAAAACCAATTTTTGTTTCACCAAGATCTCCAATTGTGTATGCAATTTTAAATATACGTCAAGAGATTGAACTGGATGGCAGTGACATTGTAGTTGAAGAACAAGATGAAATACAGTTTCGACTTAGAGACCCTGAAAAACATAAAACCAATGATCTTCCTCTCAAAATTGATTTTGAATATACTATAAATAAGTAAAACAACAACAATTTTCGTTTAGTCATGGAGAAGAGCTCGAAGGTTAAAGCTGAAAGTCGAGTAAAGGATAAACTTTCTCACTTAAAAAAAGATGTTAAAGACATGTATCTTTCACTTCAAAATGATGTGTTAGACGTAGAGAATTAGATATAGAGACTAAGTTTAAACCCGTAACAAATTCATTAAATCAGCTTGTAGCTATTGCTAATACAACGTCAGCTCAAAAAAAATTAAAAAGAAAAAATATGATGATTCTGAATCAACTGCTACTTCAGACGAAGAAGGTGGAGATAGCATCAAAATAATTACACTACTTAACCGCTACTTTGATCCGTTCATTAAACAAAACGTGGATAGGAGATTTGGTATAATGATAAGAAATGATAAACAATACTTGGGACGTGAACGAGTTTTCTTTGTTAAAAAGTGGATAAAAGTTGGTGGTGAAAAATTTCCTATATCAGAAGGTCTACTTGAATTGATTCATAGGAAAGTACCAGACCCCACACTAATAGATAGGAGTGATTTAAGTTCTTATTTGAAATTATTAAATGTTTCAAACGTGCACAAAAGAAATTATGCAGGCAATGCACCTCCGAGAGGAACGCAATCTCATAAGTATAGAAATATAATTGAACCCCTTCTTACTGAAGACATAGATAGAATTATAAAAACAACACATGAGAATGAAGAAGCAAATACTACGATGCATACTGGATATGGCCAAAAGAAACACATAACACCGCAAGCCATTTGGAAATTAGGAGGAGGAGACAATATTGAATTTGTCCATTGGAATGAACCAAGCAAATTAATATCAAGACTTAAAAATTAATTGCATCGAAAGCTGCAGGTCACACAGGACTTGACAGCGAAATCTTTGCAATTGAAGAAGAACTAAGAAATGCAGGATATATTGAATAAAAATTCTAACATTTGTAAAACAATGCATAGTATCTTACAAATCTTTGTTTAGAAAATAACTATGAACGAAATCAGACTAGAAATAGCAAAAGAACTTCATGCACCTCTTAGAAAAAAGTTTAAAAGACGACATGTTATTAGCAAAGGAATCGATGACCTCCAGGAAGCTGATCTTGTGGACATGCCAAAACTTGAAAAATGGAATAATGGATTTAAATATTTATTAACCATTATTGATGTTTACTCAAAATATGCATGGGCAATTCCTCTTAAAACCAGAAAGGGAAGTGAGATTGTAAAAATTTTAAAATTTGTTTATTCTCAAAGTAAAAGATTGCCCAATTATTTTCACACTGATCGAGGAACGGAATTTTATAACAGTGAATTCAAAACATGGTCTCAGAAACAAAATCTAAAGCATTATTCCACTGGGAGTAGGATTAAAGCGAGCGTCGTAGAAAGATATAATCGAACTCTTAAGGAATCGATGTGGAAAGAATTCACAACACGAGGTTCATACCGATGGGTAAATATTTTGCCCGAGTTATTAGTAAAGTATAATCACAAAATACATCACAGCATTGGCATGAAACCTATTGATGTAAAAAGAAACAATCAACCCCGCTTGCCAACACAATATAATGAAACTTTAAGAAAACCAAAATATAAAATTGGTGATATTGTAAGAATATCGAAAATCAAGAAACATTTCAGCAAAGACTACGAAGCTAATTGGACTACGGAATTATTTACAATTTATAAAGTTCAAAATACTAATCCACGAACATATCATTTAAAAGATAATAAAAATTAACCGATATTTGGAGCATTTTATGAACCAGAGTTACAACGAAAACACATCCTAATATTTACTTAGTTGACAAAGTACTACGTAGAAAAGGAACCCGAGCTTTCGTATCTTGGCTAGGATTCGATTCAACTCACAACTCCTGGATTCAAAACAAAAACTTATTCTAATTACAACAGTGTAAGTTTTGTTTTATAATTCATCGCAAAAATATTATTATTATTATTATTATTATTATTAATGTGTCTCTATATATTTTCAGCTCACTAAAACCAACACACTCGAGAAAGAAAAGAATGATTGAACTTACCTCCCACACTAGATCACCAGCATGTTCAACTCTGCAGACAACATCTTCAATTCTCAGCAGCTTGGCGGAAAAAAGAACTACTTACCGCTTTAAGAACGAAGATCATACCAATTTTCTTAACTATTTCGTATTATATAATTAATGTAAACCACAAATGATCAAAATAAATATATTTAAAAGAATATATACATTTGAAAAAAAAACACTCTCTCCACCCACTGTCCATTTAAATTATTTCAACGTCATCATCATCGTCCACAACCTTTTCCACTTGTTCTTCTCCACCCATATCCTCTTCCTCCTCTAATAGTGGAAGATCAGGCAGGTTGAGTGGCCTTAACCAAATCGCTCTCAGTTTTTAAATAATAATCGTTAAATTGTGTTCTGTCACTCCGTTAAAAATAAACTGTCGACAGTGGCATGGGTCTCTTACCAACTCCAAAACCTCACAATTAAACACCTCCTTTTCACTCGCTGTCAGTTTATTGTACCATGCATCCTCCTCCACTTTCGTGGCACTGACGACGGAATTTAAACCCTGCTTCCGGGCGCTATCTGCCATCAACTTAATGGCTTGCAATTGCATCAACTATTCAATTAAACTTTCACACAGACTCATGATGATGGTGATATCTAACTGCTGATCCATAGTAATCTCCTCTTATATACTATGAAGTTAAAGAAGCAAAAAGCTCTTTAAACGTATCACATGAATGAAGGTCTGTGAACTGACATATGATCTTGTTCTCTCGTTAAAATAATTTCAGAGTTCAATAATGATGGCTAAGAATTTAAAACAAACAAGCCAATATTCATTTCACACAGTCAAAGATATATATTTGTGCTATAAAACAGTCTATGCAGAATGAAAGCACAATGCATGCAAGCACACAAAAAATGTTAACTTACAGCTGAACGTCACATATGTGATTAGCAGGTTGAGCGAGCCAAAAAACTATAACAGCTGCGTGGCCAAAGGTTATCTGCTTCAAGCGGTCAGAGATCAACCTCTTCCCACCGCTAACACATGCAGG
Organism: Meconema thalassinum; assembly: GCA_946902985.2. Classification (NCBI taxonomy): domain Eukaryota; kingdom Metazoa; phylum Arthropoda; class Insecta; order Orthoptera; family Tettigoniidae; genus Meconema; species Meconema thalassinum. Next base: position 74,590,436 of record OX336389.2, read on the forward strand.
GCACTAAGCAAACAGGTCTGGATAACCAACTGTCTCTCCGCGCGTGGCACGCCCATACACTCCTGTTCAAAAGTTAAGACACCCAACACTCTCTCTGCTTACTTGAGCCCAATTGAACTTTTTTTCATTTTTGTCCTACAGACCTGGGTTTCGGTTTACTGGTAGAGGGGATAGAGAGCTTTCATTTAAGATAAATAAACTTTTTTGTAGAATTCCTAGATTCCAAAATAATGAGCATTTTACAAAATTCATTTTCTTTTGTTCTAGAGACTTGAAATTTGGTATGGGGCTAGAGCAGGTCAAGGCCATTCATTTATGTCAAACAAACTGTTTTGTAGAATTCCTATTTTGTTTGGTCCTAGAGACTTGAAATTTGGTATGGAGCTAGAGGAGGTCAGGGCCATTCATTTATGTCAAACAAACCTTTTTGTAGAATTCCTAATTGTGGAAGTATAGCCACATGCTCGCTCTAAGCAACCATGACGTCATCAAGCACGCGATTACGCAATATCCCCAGGTGATGATGCAATATCCAGACTATATAAGCACATACAACTGGGAATGGAATGAAAGAAGCCCCCATCTAGCGGCGAGGATATGAACTGTGTCGGTTGCCAAAGCCTGTCGCAATCTCATGGGCCAATGATTAAATGAATGACAGATGAAATGAAATGACAGTGGAGAGTGCTGCTGGAAGGAAATTTGTGACAGGGAAAACCGGAGTACCCGGAGAAAAACCTGTCTGCCTCTGTTTGTCCAGCACAAATCTCACATGGAGTGACCGGGATTTGAACCACGGACACAGCGGTGTGAGGCCGGCGCGCTGCCGTCTAAGCCACGGAGGTTCAATATTAATAATCATAATGATAATAATAATAACGAGTGGCCTCAGGGGAGGCCTGGTGCAGTTCTTTCATAATATCAGCCGTAGGCGACCTGTGTGTTGTTATGAAAATGAAATGAAAGGCAAAGGCATTGCAAATACCAGTCCCTGGAACAAGAGAATCACTCCGTCAAGAATCGAACACGTAATCCTGCAAATCACTCTGTCTCCGGTCCGTCAGTCGGTCTAACTGTCCCCGCTCGTGAGTTCCGTTGCTTATTTGAACTGCCATTTGGGTCATGGTCCGTCAGCGGTATTCCATCTGCTGTGTTCAATTGTTTGTAATAGTGTCGAAAGCTTGCAAACTCAGTGTTTGGTTTGTGAAGCGATAGTTGCCTCACAAGTATGATAACTTGGTTGGTCTGTGCTGTGCTGTAGGTTCTTTCATTATGGGATTGGTGTAAATTGGTGTTAATGGCCTGGTTAATGGCTTGGCCTTAAGAGTATTATCCCGGCATTTGCCTGGAGAGAGTGAGGAAGAATCCGGAGAAAATCCACGCTCAGGATAGCCGTTGTCACCGCTGGGATTCTAACCTCCGATCTCTGGACTTGCTGCAGCTCCCCTCCACGTTCGTAGTGAGCGATTTAACACGCACAGTTAGGCCGTGGGGTGCAATAAAACCTCCCTAATACGTAGAACTAGTGATTAATTACTAATATAGGCCTGAATTATGGTGTTTGAAGCCATTTTTCAGTGTTGCCACAGTAAACAAAAGTTTGATGCTTTTTAGTCAGTCAACACGATTGTACCCAAATGAGATGGGTTATTCCCTAATCCTGAAAAAGAATTACATGGGATTACTTAATACACTTGGATTTAGTATTTAGTAATCTCATGTAATTTTTTTCAGGATTAGGGGATAACCATCTCATTTGGGTACAATCGTGTTGACCGACTGAAAGGCATCATACTTTTGTTTAATATAGGCCTGCTTCGAATCTCATCGGTATCTACCGTGAACATTCGGGTGACGTCGCGACTGAAGTACATTGGCAGCGATAGGCAGTGTTTTCAATCGAGTTTAAATTCCTGCGTATTGGCTTATTGAAGGTTATTCTCATCTATCTTTCTTTTGTTATATTACAAGGGGGGGCTGGAGGGTGGCGGGAGGGGGGGAGGGGGAGGGGAGGCGAATTATCTGGGACAAAAATGCGTGGCAAATACGAAGTTTGATAATAATCCGAGAATTAGGTGAAGGTTGGGCAGTACTGGACATTGTACGTCTCTGGGTTTTGATTGATTGTGTTTCTTACTGTGTAAGAAGTGAATATTTGGTGGAATATTCTGTAATATTATACACGTCACATGAAGTTAATTTTACGAGCTGTTTACGGGCACATTTGCACATAATTTAAGGAACCATAAATACGTTCTTTTAGCTTTAACCTTCGTATCGTGAATCATAAATGTTTTGTACTGTATGTCAGATGGAAAATATTTGTGGCTGAACCAACATATTTCCACAGAATTAATTTTTCCTATCCTCAGCTGCAGTGTTACATACCTACGATGATACCGCACGGTATAGGCTATCAGGCTTCTTACATCTCCTGATTTATTTGATTCACCAATCTCTTCTTTGGATGCATTCGTTTTACTCTAGACAAAAAGCAGTGAAAGCAGTTAAGTTTGTTTGATTTCAGCAAGGAATTTGATTGTGTTCATCTTGATGTGCTTCTCTGTAAGTTGAGTCACATAGGTTTCTCTGAAAGCGGTGTTGCATGGTTTCAAGTGTACTTAGAAAGCAGATATCAACGAATTCTGTCTAATTATGGCAGTTGTTCCGAATGGGTATTAGTTAAGGTTGGTGTGCCTCAGGGATCAGTCTAAGGTCCTCTTTAAAGTTTGTTGTATACTTTTGAGTAATTTACAATTTATCAGCATGCCAAGTACACTGCCTGACAATTGCTAAGGAATGGATACATTGGCAGAAAGGAATATTCACAGGCAAGGATGGAAGACATGCAACACAGTACATACCTAATAGAGGTGAAGTTGAAAATTTATGACGAAAATTAGTACAGATTTCCACTCATGGGAAAGCAGGGTGACAGATATACAGAAATAAATACATTACGTTCTTGTTGGAATCAGTTCAGACTCACAAAATGAAGGTCGATAGCAGTATCTCAGTAAGGAATATACTTTCCTCGGACACTATTGGACATTGTGAACCTGTTATTCATGCTGTCTACTAAACTGTTGAGGAGTCCTTGGGGCATAGTTTCCCACTCCTCTCTCGTGGCAATTTTAAGGTTTGCACGGTTTGGGGAGGGAGTGTTCGTTGAGAAACACCCCACGCATCCCCTTTATTTATAAAAAGTCGAGTCTCTACTGCAGTGGTCCTGTCTGCCAAGAGTATCCCATGCATGCTCGATAGAATTCAAGTTCAGGGAGTACGCAGGTCATTCCATACGTTCAATATTTTCACTTTCCGGTGTGTCCCCTACAGCTCACTATATGCATACACGTAATATTGATGGATCTCTAACTATAGGTCAATGCTATACCTACAATTGAAATGGATAATATCTGATAACATCTAATTATAGTCTGAAAACTGTGATAATTTGACTTGATTTGTGCTTTACACTCTAACTTTCCTAATCCTCGACCTGGGCATAAGCGATAATGTCAAGAACACTGAATACACAAAGAAGATTTGCTAGGATGATGTTAACACTAACATTGATGCTAGATGTCTCGTTCAGATGAGGAAGAAGTTTTTACACGTACAGTTGCAATGACTTGGCACGCGTATGTGGAATGCAGTCCACACTACTCGTCGCGTGCGAACGTAAACAGATGGAGTGGTATAAGCGACACGTGCTAAAATTCCGCTTGATATAAGCAAACCGCAGACCTGAGACCTGGTCTTATATCGGACCGTGATCTCATCTGCTTGAACTGGGAAAAATTCTTGACTGACTGTTTCCCGTCAACTTGTCTGTAATTATCAATTGTATTTCTTGAATACCATTTCGTTTTCTAATTATTACAAACAGTCCCATGGACCGAGTTCACAAAGTACAAACAAAATATTGTGCCTGTTAAGCAGGAGCCCACATATGCGTGAACCTCGAAATCGGTTGAGCAAGAGACTCGGAAAACACTCGGGGAATACTGATTTGAAAATTGGCGCCAAACCGAACTCGAGTTCCACGCGATAATATAGGAAAGGATGAGCACAAAATTCTGAAGAAAACATTACACTTTTATTCAATAAAAATACCACACACAAGAAAATAAAGACACTACTGCCTAAATAATAGGGTTGTAAAAATAGAGTCCTTTACCCTGAGATTCCTAATTGAAGTAACATTTTGTGAACACTAATAAAAATGCGTCCTATTAAATAAATAAGTGTCCAATCGTGTCCACTCAATCTGGCCATTCACTAATTTATTTTTCTCACGGGCCATTTAACACACGCACTGGTTTTCAACTATTCACAAATTATATTTAATCGTTGCACACAAATTATCATAATAAACCTCCTTGAAACTCCAAAATCAAAATAGTAAATTCAGGTTGACACTCGATATTAACCTTCTAATTTGCATATTTGAGTAATAGATTTCTCAACCTCAATTAACACTTTCATTATGATATGACTGTACTGGAAAATATTTAAATTTTGAATACTCATTCTCACATTGAAAAGACCTCCTTCTGAATAGCTCGATTTCATTGTGTCGTGACATCACTAACTTCAAATAGGCTATTACCCTTCTAATAATAATAATAATTCTTACTCATAAATTTGCACAACCTATTTCACGCAGCTCCATGTAACCAAAAATCAACATCAAATTTTCATAATAATTCTTTTTCAAGCCACTGTTCTTGAGCCTTATTATTCTCAATATAACGATGACATGTCCTCGACATGCCTGTTCGAATGTAGGTTTATCCGCCTCCAAAGAATGCAAAAAATAAACTCTCTTTAATTATTGTCACAACTCATCTCAAAATATTGTCAAAACATACTCAAAAACACGGTATGTAAATTTTTGGTTTACCACGGAATGAGAATTTAAATATTCCAGAATATAAAAAATCTTCAGTCGGTCAGCTTATTAGTCACAGATTTCACAACTGATTTATTATGAATAATTTCAAGCTATGATTATTATTATATCTCATCATACTTTATATCTCTGATAAATTTTGTGACAATTTGATATATGCCATGAGAGATTATAAACATTATTATTATTATTAATCTTACTTGACCCCATTCGAAAATAATCTGATACAGATGCATCAATTGAAAACAAGAATTCTACTACTCCAATTTAACTCAGGAATAGATCCAAAAGTATATTGACACAAAACTATATTGAATCACGAGGCGTATTTGAATGTCAAATGAAGCATGCGATGCTCGTGGGAAAACCTAACTAAATACATAAGACTGGTAATCTGCCTTGGATAAATGCTTCTGTAATACCTGGAATAAGCTCAGCTAAAATAAATGAACTAATCTAAGATACGCATCACTACGCCTGACGAATTACAAAGACATGGGACGGTCATACTTAAGATTCTGCAGGACATCCTTCAGGCCTTCAGCTCGGCTAGGGTTGGTGTTGTTCGGTTCCTCCATTTGTTGGTTAGTGTACTCCAGAGCACATATGGCTGCTTCAATCCCTGGCTGGAGTCGACAACGGCTTCGGACAGATTTCCATTCGATCGCCCATCATGGTTCATGGTCCCCTTTATTTGCCTTGAATGTACATGTGCTTCCTTCTTCTGCGTTCATTCTCGCCTAACCCATCTCTGGTGTTTAGTGCGTATTCATATTTATTTCAATTTTCACAGAGTAGAAAAATGTAGCAAAATGTCGCAATGTTCCCCACACATGTTGCAATTGTCAATATATTCGCATTTTCGAATGTTCTGCACTCGCTTGGCTAACTGTTATACAAATGGCATGACACGTAGGCTGCGACTTCAACTGTGACCTCGTCACTCACTGTAGAATAGATTGCTTTTCACTGCACGATTTGTTCTCTCCATCGTTAAGTTAATGGCTTCTAATATGCGCACACTCCCAACAGAATGTTCTAGTACCTTCCATGCCCTGCGATATCCCTGTGGCATTCTCACGTGCAATCACCCTTCACCGTTCATGAAGTATTGCTTCCACTTGTAGCACACAGGCCTGGTGGACTAAAATGTTTCCACAATAAATAATAAGCTCAATAGCGATGCACACCTCAACTTGAAAAAAGATCGAGTAAGATAGTAATATTCACTAACTCATACGTGACGGCACAAGCCTATCTCTGCACTATTAAGCGAACAGACTAGCGGTGTGGCCGCGTGGCCCAACTTCCCGGCGCACTTGTAACACAGTGGTTCGGACTCACGCGGAAATAGCTCCCGCACAGATAGCTGCCACAAAGAGAGCCGCTGACTTGTCTGAGTGAGTGACTTTTATACTGCTTGGAGGCGTGGCGTAAGGCCCAGATGGCGTAATGCTCCATAGTTTTTGTTATTCATATCTCATGCACGCGTGAAGATTGAAATAAAATTCTTTTTGTAGTTTCTTCATTAAATTGAGGCCTATTTTATAGAGTAGTCATATCCTCTGTTCGACAACGCGATAAGCTTTATTAAGATATTCTGGATAACTCGATGGCTCGCAATTCGCTGCACACTCGCGCTCAGCAGTGGACTGGCTCGCCACTCTCACGCCGCTCGTTTGAAAATGCTGCGTGGCGCTTCGTTTAAACTCTTCAAACGACACGACTGTTGCCAGTCACGAGTACTCTTTAACGTATTAGAATCTGCATGGTATATGAATAACAATAAATAATTCTAAAAACTATATAGTAAATATTAGATGTACTGCAACAACATAATATTGTAACCTCTTCTTCTGTCTTGTTGTACATATTCTTCATCCTCTTCTTCTTGTCCTTCTTCGGAACCAGCATATTCCCATTCTTCTTCATTAGCACATTCACATTCACATTCACATTCTTCTTCTTGTTCCTCTTCAAAATTAGCATATTCACATTCTTCTTCTTCATTAGCACATTCACATTCACATTCACATTCTTCTTCTTGTTCCTCTTCAAAATTAGTATATTCACATTCTTCTTCTTCATTAGCACATTCACATTCACATTCATATTCTTCGTCTTCTTCTTCTTGTTCTACTTTTTCTTCTTCTTCTACTTCTTCCTCCTCTTCTTGACAACTTATATCCTCCATTTTTTCTTTTTCTTCATCATTTTCTTTTTGATTAATATAATTTTGTTCTTGTTGTTCTTTTTCTTTTTGTTCAATTTTAGCATTATACTCATTTACTATTTGTTTCCATTTTACTATTAATGTATGTGCAGAACTTTTAACATCTTCATTATTATGATAGTGTCTAAGATTATTCACAGTTATTCCTATAAGTGATTCTTCCAAATGATATGTATTAATTGGGTGACAATTTAATTTATATAAGCATTGCAATATTTTTTGTGGTCTATCCATATTTTTTTCTATTTTCTCCTTATAATAGATTACACTTTGTATTACTTGTAAGTGTGTATATACTTGAATATTCTTCTTTGCTTCTTCAGACATGTTTAATAGGTTTTAGTTTTTTTCTTTCTGAAAATTGAATTTAATAAACATAGTAAATATTTATATTAACATTCTAACAAACATGTTCTCTGTAAAATAAAATAAAATAAAATTACAAATGGTCAAGTTGTTTCAACACTGATTGGCAAACGTTAATGTCAATGGCATTTAGTTGTCAACATGAACACTGGATAGTGTATTCATCAAATTACAAATGGTCAAGTCATTTCAACACGGATTTGCAAACTTGTATTGTCAATGGCATCTAGTAGTCAACATGAACACTGGATAGAGCATTAATCAAATTACAAATGGTCAAGTCGTTTTAACACAGATTCACAAAATAGTATTGTCAATGACATCTAGTTGTCAACATGGGCACTGAATAGAACAATAATCAAATCACAAATGGTCAAGTCGTTTTATCACAGATTCGTAAAATAATATTGTCAATGACATTTAGTTATGAACATTAACTTTTCAAACTTGTATTGTCAATGGCATCTAGTCCTGAACATGAACACTGGATAGAGCGTTAATCAAATTACAAATGGTCAAGTCGTTTTAACACGGATTTGTAAACTTGTATTGCCAATGGCATCTAGTCCTGAACATGAACACTGGATAGAGCGTTAATCGAATTACAAATGGTCGAGTTATTTTAACATGGATTTGTAAACTTATGTTGCCAATGGCATCTAGTCATGTACATGAACACTGGATAGAGCGTTAATCGAATTACAAATGGTCGAGTTATTTTAACATGGATTTGTAAACTTGTGTTGCCAATGGCATCTAGTCGTGTACATGAACACTGGATAGAGCGTTAATCAAATTACAAATGGTCGAGTTATTTTAACATGGATTTGTAAACTTGTGTTGCCAATGGCATCTAGTCGTGTACATGAACACTGGATAGAGCGTTAATCGAATTACGAATGGTCGAGTTATTTTAACATGGATTTGTAAACTTGTATTGTCAATGACATCTAGTCGTCAACATGAACACTGTATAGAGCGTTTAATCAAATCACAAATGGTCAAGTCGTTTTAACATGGATTTGCAAAATAGTATTGTCAATGGTATTTAGTAGTCAACATCGACATTGAATAAAGCGTTAATCAAATTACAAATGGTCAAGTTGATTCAACACGGATTCACAAAATAGTATTGCCAGTGGCATCTAGTCATGAACATGGATACTAGATAGAGTGTTATTCAAATCACAAATGGTTAAGTTGTTTTAACATGGATTTGTAAACTTGCGTTGTCGATGGCATGTAGTTGTCAACATTAACACTGGATAGAGCGTTTAATCAAATCACAAATGGTCAAGTCATTTTAACATGAATTGGCAAAATAGTATTGTCAATGGTATTTAGTAGTAAACATGGACAATGAATAAAGCGTTAATCAAATTACTAATGGTCAAGTTGTTTCAACACGGATTAACAAAATAGTATTGCCAGCGGCATCTAGTCATGAACATGGATACTAGATAGAGTGTTAATCAAATCACAAATGGTTAAGTTCTTTTAACACGGATTTGAAAACTTGCATTGTCGTTGGCATCTAGTTGTCATCATTGACACTGGATAGAGTATTTGTCAAATCACAAATGGTCAAGTCGTTTTAACATGAATTCGTAAAAATAGTATTGTCAATGGTATTTAGTCGCTAACACGAACATTGAATAAAGCGTTAATCAAATTTCAAATGGTCAAGTCATTTCAACACGGATTTGCAAACTTGCATTGTCAATGGCATCTAGTTGTCGGCAATGACACTGGATTGAGCGTTTAATCAAATCACAAATCACTTACTTCACTTAATTCCTGCCGCTCCTTCCGGAGCATAGGGCCTTGGCGAAATTTCTCCACGCAGTACGGTTCCTGGCCATTCTCTTCACTTGACTCCAGTTCTTGTCCACCTCTGCAATTTCATTTTCGATCGTCCTCTTCCAGGTCTTCTTAGGTCGACCTCGCTTCCTGGCGCCTTGCGGATTCCAGTCTAGCGCCGCCATCTCAATAGCTCCGTCCGGCTTCCTTAGTGTGTTACCAATCCAGCGCCATTTCCTCTCCTTGATCTGGATGCTAATCGGTTGTTGATTGGTGATGGTCCAAAGATCTTCATTTGAGATTATGTCCGGCCACCTCACATTCATGATGCGACGCAGACATCTGTTAATGAACACCTGTAGCTGGTTGTTGATCGGTTTTGTGACTTTCCATGTTTCACAGCCGTAGAGAAGAATCGACTTTACGTTGCTATTGAAAAGGCGGAGCTTGGTCTTCCTGGAAATGTTTCTATTTCTCCAGATGGGGTAGAGCTGGACAAAGGCACCATTTGCCTTCCTGATACGGCTTCGAACATCTTCCTCTGCTCCCCCATCATTTGTGACTATACTTCCAAGATAGAGGAAGGACTCAACTCGCTCAATGTCCTTTCCGTTGACTGTCAAACTAGTCGTGATGTCAGAATTTATCCTCATCTCTTTGGTCTTGTTGGTGTTGATCATCAGTCCTGCACGTTCTGCTTCTCTCTGCAACCTCCCCAGCTTATCTTCTATGTCTCGGTACGGTTGTGCCATAAGACAAATGTCGTCTGCGAAATCCAGATCTTCAAGCCCCTGTCATTTATACCCCATTGAATACCCCTCTTCCGTCCTCCTATTACCTTCTTCATCACACTATCCAGGACCAACAGGAACAGAGTGGGGGAAAGGACACACCCCTGTCTCACTCCGGAACTGACCTTTATCTTTTCTGTTAATTTGCCTTCGTGAAGAACCTGGCACTCACACCCTTCGTACATCTCTTCCATGATTCTGATGATCTTTTTGGAATTTTATATTCCTCGAGGGTCTTCCACATGATTCTTTGATTTACGGAGTCAAAGGCTTTCTCGAAGTCAACAAATGTGAGGTAAAGGGTATTCCGCCACTCCACACTCTGCTCCAGGATGATTCGGAGGGTGTTGATGAGATCCACACAGCTGCGATGTTGTCGAAATCCAGCCTGTTCCTTCCGAAGCCTTTTTTCTACGCAGTCTTTTATACGATTCAGGATGACTCTCGCCAGCACTTTGCTTGGAATGGACAGCAAGGCGATACCCCTCCAGTTGTTACAGTTTGTGGTGTCCCCTTTCCTCGGCAACTTGACTATCAACCCATTCTTCCTGTCGGTTGGTATTTTCTCCTCCTTTCAGATCTTCTCCAACAGCGGGTGCAGCAGATCGATCGTAATATCCAGGTCTGCTTTCAGTACTTCCGCTGGGATATTATCCAGACCTGGTGCCTTCCCGCATTTCATCTGCTTCAACGCTGTCCGTATTTCGCCCCGAGTTGGGGAGTCGAGGCTGATGCTTGGGTCACTTTCTGCTTCCTCTTCATCTTCTCCTCGCTGCTTACTTTCTGGTCCTCTATCTCTATTAAGAACCTCCGCAAAGTGTTCTCTCCATCTTGTCAGCTGCTGTTCACACGTCGTGAGGAACTCGCCCGTCTTGCTCTTCACTGGCCTAGTTTTATTAAAACCTTTCTTCGAAAGCATCTTTGTGATGCCATAGAGCTCCTTAACGTCCCCCCTTCTTGCCGCTTCTTCTGCTTTCTCCGCCTGCTCATCAATCCACCTCCTATGATCCTTCCGTACACTCCTCTTTACCTCCCTGTTTGCTGTTGAATACTTTGCTTGTGTGAGAGCCTTCTGCTGCCTAGTCTTGCAAGTGTTGAGCTTGGCCTTAATCTCCTTCCTATAATTTATCTTGTCCCAGGTCTGATCGGATATCCATTCTTTCCGCAGGTAGTTCTTGTACCCGAGCTGCATCTCACTGGTTTCCACGAAGATATTCTTTACCTCGCTCCACACAGTCTCCACGTCCTTCTCTGTCTCAGAGTCCAACACCTGGAATTTATTTCTGAGCTCCAGTTTAAATTGGTCCAATCTCTGCTGGTTCTTAAGCTTGCCCACATCAAACTTGTTGTGTCGAGTATTAAACTTTCGGCGGACTGCGACGATCTTCATGCGGAAGTTGTCAACCACAAGATGATGGTCACTACCAACGTCCGCTCATCTCTTGTTCCTAACATCTTCCAAGCTTCTTCTGAACCTCCTGTTCACCGCGATGTGATCAATTTGATTTTCTGTGACTTGATCAGGAGACACCCAGGTGATCTTGTGGCACCGCCTATGAGGAAATACCGTGCCACCCATCACCAAATCCTGACTGGCGCAATATTCCGTAAATTTCTCTCCATTGTCATTCATCTCACCAAGGCCATGTTTACTCATGATCTGCTCCAACCCCTCATTGTTTGAGTCCACCTTCGCGTTGAAGTCTCCCATAACAATGAGAATGTCCTTCTTACTTGTTTGTCTTGTGACATCTCGCAGCATTTGGTAGAATTCTTCCTTCTTCTCTGGCTCCGATTGTTCTGTAGGCGCATAGCATTGGATGATGATCACATTCCTGATCTTTGTCTTGAACCTAGCAAACATGAGCCTACTAGAAATTGGCTTCCACTCCATAAGGCTTCTCTTTGCATTTCTGTTGAGCAGCAACCCTACTCCATCCCTGTGTTCTTCATCATCGCCCCCAGAATAGAGAAATGTAATTCCATCTGTTGTCTGTATTTCACCAAATCCTGGCCACCTCACTTCACTCAATCCTAGGATATCCAGCCCATAGTTCTTCATCTCCCGTGTCACTTGTTTCAGTCTGGTTTTCTCCATCAAGGTCCTCACATTCCAGAAACCGATTTTCGTAGTCCTCTTCATGCCAAAAGTCGTCATCAGGTTATCCGTCCGGTTTTGTAATTTCGCTTCAGTTTCCGTAATCAGTTTATTTAAGAGGAGCGATGATTAACCCACGGCCTCCGAGTGCCTTGGAGGGGCTGCCACCTTAAGCCTGAGGCACCAGGCTGATTTTCTGTCAGGGTTTCTTCCCTTAGCCTTTGAAGAACCAACTCCAAACTACAAGGCAGCAGTTGTTTCACCAGAGCCCCGTTAGCTGTAATTTCTTCAGGGTTCCTGTAGGGCCTTCACAGCTACCGTAGCGGTCTTGAGGCACACAAAGTCCCCACTGTACTTCACCCCTACAGGCAATCCCCTACTTAATTACGTTGTCCATCTCCCACGACGAGGACGAGGGTTTGGATTTGTTGGAGACAAATCACAAATGGTCATGTCGTTTTAACATGGATTCGCAAAATAGTATTGTCAATGGTATTTAGTAGTTAACACGGACATTGAATAAAGCGTTAATCAAATTACAAAATGGTCAAGTTGTTTCAACGCAAATTTACAAAATAGTTTTGCCAGTGGCATCTAGTCATGAACATGGATACTAGATAGAGTGTTAATCAAATCACAAATGGTTAAGTTCTTTTAACATGGATCTGCAAACTTGCGTTGTCAATGGCATCTAGTTGTCAGCAATGACACTGGATAGAGTATTTATCAAGTCTCACCTACACGTTTAATTATTAAAAGAGGTACTCACTTTTAATAATAACTGATGTTGCCAACTGTATAACCAATTATCTGCAAATAAATAAACCAATCAATCAATCAATCCATTCATCCATTTCAATCCATGACTTACACGTTGAATTATACTTAAACTGTTTAAAAAGTTTAATCTATTAAATACATACCTCACAAATAGTTTTTTTCTCCAAGTAGCGATATAGCTTTCTTAAGTTGTTTATAATTAAGACCCGGATAGTTATGTGTTTAAATATTTTTTGTTTAATTAAATATTTTCTATTTATTTACATATTTTTACGGTTTTTATAAATAAATACATATTCCGACGTGTTTATTCATAAGCACATATTTCTTATATTTGGTCGTATGTTGTACTTCTTGGATGACTGCTGCCCACATTTTCGACCTTTTGAAATTCCAGTATTTGGCTTCCCTATTTCGTCGTTGCTCCATTGTCTCCATACTGTAGTATTATTTCAAGACAGGGATTTCCCGGTCATTATGTACAGCAGGGGGGCTGGAGTTAAGAGGCTCATTTAGCCTCCACTAGTCCTTACATATACGGAAATTTTACTTGAAATCACAGTGGTCTGCGAAGCTTGTGAGTATACTGACAGTGGCGTTCTCGTTTCAACTAATACGATGCGTCCAAAAGTGCGAAATGTGTTACTTTGAATCGTTCCGAGACGTTTTTAGATCTGACGGAACTGATTTATTTTGCAACATTTGTGAGAAACCCATAGCGGCAGACATGCGTTCACAAGTTACGCAACATGTTGCGACAGCGAAATACGTGAAATGTGCATCTTTAAAGAAGTCGACACAACGTTTGCTTCCCGAAACGCAGGATGTGAGATCTGGTCCAGCAAACTGCCAGTTCTCACAAGACATTTGTCATGCATTTCTTGCGGCTGATATACCACTGAACAAACTGAAGAATCCAGTGCTACGTGGCACGTTAGAAAAGTACGTCAAAATTCCTCTCCCTGACGAGTCAATACTGCGTAAGAACTATTTACCTAAACTTTACTCAGAGGCAGTGCACAGAATTCGTAGTCAAATTGGCGACAACGCTGTGTGGGTTACAATGGACGAGACGACTGGCCGTTACGTAGCCATCATCATAGTTGGGGCGTTAAAATGCGATCCATCACAGTCATTTTTACTGACAGCTGTTCATCTTGAGAAAACCAACAGTTACACAATAGCTAAAGCTTTCAATGATGCTATGGTGCTTCTGTGGCCTGATGGCATCCGATATGCTAAAGTGCTTCTATTAATTGTGTGTACCGGTATAATGCTTAAGTGTCTTGCACATTAAAATACTGTTGTATTGCTGAGGGAAACCAAATAGTGAATTTTAGTTCATCTGAGGGATATTGATAATGGTGTTGCTGTGTTTAACTGTCTAACTGCACGTTTGTGTAGCTGTGCCGGGGGAGACATTTAATTTACCGGTACTTTCACGTCAATCGAGCAGATTTACGCACTAAAGTATCAGTATAAGACAATACAATCAGTGCGAAGAAAGTTTCTTAAGTGACTTTTTCTTCCATTTTTTAGGATGAAATTCGAAAACAGCACATATATGATTTCGTATCACGCATCTGCAGGAAGTATTGTAGGATTCGGAAATTGAGGCAAGACCCGGTCTGTTAAGCGGGAATATTTGTACTGTGGACGTTTCTACGATTTTTAGAGTAACTGGGGGACATAAATATGGTACAAATTTAAGAACATATTTTGGAAACTTAATCACATATTTTCCCACTTTTAAGCACATAAATAAATGCATTTTTCTGAAAAGTTAAGCACATAACTATCCGGGCCCTATTTATAATAAATTATAAGACTGCAGCATTAATCGCCGGTAATGAAACTAATGAGTGTCGATGATAGCCATGACTTTGCATTTATAGTGTTCAACATTGCAAGCTTGCAAAAGACAATTTACATCACATGGCACGTCAAACGGAAATGACATTCATAATAAGTTTTCCGTTTTCACATATCTGCAATATCAGATTCTTTCAAACACAATTGCTTGAATTGCAATACCACATCCTGTTTCAAGATCTCAGCTATTAGTTAACTGTTGCCAAGTACCTTTAGTTGAGCAATACTTTTCCGCAATCATTTTTTTTATTTGTTATTCATTTAATCATTCCCCTGGAAAGCGCGACATGCTTTAGCTGTTGGCATTGTTTCAAATCCTCATTGCTAAATGAGGAGTTCATTCATTCCATTCCCTAACCCACTCGGTTGATTGAAAGCAGGCTGTGAATTTTCATTTTTCAATCTTGTCTTTACCAAGCTAGAGTTAAACCATTACATACAGCTCTGCGATTCATGGTTCATGAAATAGCAATGGATGCATTTTGTAAGCATGAACATCGCTGTCGACCATCGATACATATGCAAAGCCAACAGGGGGTTAATAAAGGGATGGAAAGAGTGTGAGGGTGTGGAAAGGAAGTGGGAAGGAGGCTGCAGTGGCCATATGATAGGTATCATCGCAGCATTTTGCCCAAAGATAAAGTGAGAAATCGCAGAAAACCACTTCAAGAATGGCTAAAGTGTGAATCGAATCCTCTCTACCCATTTTGGTCTGAGCTAAAGCAGAGTAGACCTCGTTCCAGTTCTCATACCACTTTTAAATTTCTTGACAGAGCCGTGAATCAAACTCTGAATCTCTGAAAGCGGCAGATGATCATGCTAACACCTACGCTACAAAAGCGACTCAGGAGTGAATTCCCTTTTCTTAAAATGGGTTTTCGTGATTTTCCATTTTCACCACCAGGTGAATGTCAAGACAATTCCTTTTTCAATAGATCCACAGTCGATTTTCTTAATATTCAATAATTCATACAGTGTACTTGCATATTATCTGACAGACAGTTCGTTTAGAGAATGTGTAATTTAACACTGACATTATACAAGCGTTGCAGTTTTCATTGTCTCAAGGTTATACTCAATACATGGAAGCAGTCGGGTTTCAAGTTTCTCACCTGGAGTTCACATGTAGTGTAACGTGGATTAGCGACCACAGGGCCCCAGCTGAGTTCGGCATTGCTTTCACTTACTTGTGCCAGGCTCCTCTCTGTTTTCTTTCCTGTCGACCTCACTTGGTTAACTCTTTTTTGTCTTTTAATCTATAGCTACTTAGGTTATTCCCTGTCACTATTTCATTTTAGCAACACTCTCTACAATCATTTTATTTCATCTGTCATTCATTTAATAATTATCCTAGGGGAGTGTGACGACTTAAGCAGCCGGCATCGTTTCCTATCCTCACTGCTTAATGGAGACTTTACTCATTCCTTTTCTTGACCCGATCAATCAAGCAATACTTTGCACGATCATTTCATTTCATCGGTCATTCATTTCATTTATTTCATCTGTCATTCCTTTAATCATTATCCTAGGGGAGAGTAACAGGCTTTAGCAGTCGACACAGTTTCATATCCTCACTGTTTAATGGAGACTTTACTCATTCCTTTCCCTGACCGATCAAACAAGCAATACTTTGCACAATCATTTCATTTCATCAGTCATTAATTTAATCATTGTCTCAGGAAAGTGCGACAGGCTTTACAAGAGAGCATGGGTTTGAATCACACCTCGGCTGTCTTGAAAAATGGGTTTCGTGGTTTCTCATTTTTACCACCAGGTAAATATCAAGACGGTTCATTCATTCATTCTATTCCATGACTCGGTCTATCACAATCAATTTACAATATTGATAATCATAACCACCACATACGCCTCTGCGATTTATCACTTGGTTAACTCTTGTTCTCTTCCAATCTCTAGCCACTCCAGTTTTTCCCTGTCATTATTTCATTCTAGCAACACTCTCCACAATCATTTTATTTCATCTATCATTCATTTAATCATTATCCTAGGGTAGTGTGACAGGCTTTAGCAGTCGGCACTGTTTCATATCCTTACTGTTTAATGGAGACTTGACTCATTCCATTCCCTGACCGATCAATCAAGCAATACTTCATTTCATTTCATTAGTCATTCATTTAATCATTGCCTCAGGAAAGTGCGACAGGCTTTACAACAGAGCATGGGTTTGAATCACACCTCGGCTGTCCTGAAAAACGGTTTTCATGGTTTCCCATTTTTACCACCAGGTAAATATCAAGACGGTTCATTCATTCATTCTATTCCATGACTCGGTCTATCACAATCAATTCACAATATTGATAATCATAACCGCCACATAAGCCTCTGCGATTTTATCACTTGGTTAACTCTTGTTCTCTTCCAATCTCTAGCCACTCCAGTTTTTCCCTGTCATTATTTCATTCTAGCAACACTCTCCACAATCATTTTATTTCATCTGTCATTCATTTCATCATTATCCTAGGGGAGTATGACAGGCTTTAGCAGTCGGCACTGTTTCATATCCGTACTGTTTAATGGAGACTTTACTCATTCCATTCCCTGGCCGATCAATCAAGCAATACTTCATTTCATTTCATTAGTCATTCATTTAATCATTGCCTCAGGAAAGTGCGACAGGCTTTACAACAGAGCATGGGTTTGAATCACACCTCGGCTGTCCTGAAAAACGGTTTTCATGGTTTCCCATTTTTACCACCAGGTAAATATCAAGACGGTTCATTCATTCATTCTATTCCATGACTCGGTCTATCACAATCAATTCACAATATTGATACTGTAATCATAACCACCACATAAGCCTCTGCGATTTATCACTTGGTTAACTCTTGTTCTCTTCCAATCTCTAGCCACTCCAGTTTTTCCCTGTCATTATTTCATTCTAGCAACACTCTCCACAATCATTTTATTTCATCTGTCATTCATTTCATCATTATCCTAGGGGAGTATGACAGGCTTTAGCAGTCGGCACTGTTTCATATCCGTACTGTTTAATGGAAACTTTACTCATTCCATTCCCTGACCGATCAATCAAGCAATACTTCATTTCATTTCATTAGTTATTCATTTAATCATTGTCTCAGGAAAGTGCGACAGGCTTTACAACAGAGCATGGGTTTGAATCACACCTCGGCTGTCCTGAAAAATGGTTTTCATAGTTTCCCATTTTTACCACCAGGTAAATATCAAGACGGTTCATTCATTCATTCTATTCCATGACTCGGTCTATCACAATCAATTCACAATATTGATAATCATAACCACCACATAAGCCTCTGAGATTTTATCACTTGGTTAACTCTTGTTCTCTTCCAATCTCTAGCCACTCCAGTTTTTCCCTGACATTATTTCATTCTAGCAACACTCTCCACAATAATTTTTATTAATCTGTCATTCATTTAATCATTATCCTAGGGGAGTGTGACAGGCTTTAGCAGTCGGCACTGTTTCATATCCTTACTGTTTAATGGAGACTTTACTCAATCCATTCCATGACCGATCAATCAAGCAATACTTTGCACGGTAATTTCATTTCATCAGTCATTCAATCATTGTCTCAGGAAAGTGCGACAGGCTTTACAACAGTGCATGGGTTTGAATCACACCTCGGCTGTCCTGAAAAGCGGTTTTCATGGTTTCCCATTTTTACCACCAGGCAAATATCAAGACGGTTTATTCATTCATTCTATTCCATGACTCGGTCTATCACAATCAATTCACAATATTGATAATCATAACCACCACACAAGCCTCTGCGATTTAATCACTTAGTTAACTCTTGTTCTCTTCCAATCTCTTGCCACTCCAGTTTTTCCCTGTCATTATTTCATTCTAGCAACACTCTCCACAATCATTTTATTTCATCTATCATTCATTTAATCATTATCCTAGGGGAGTGTGACAGGCTTTAGCAGTCGGCACGGTTTATATCATTACCTTCCTTGCACCCACTTAGTATGTGACGTCACCAGGAAAGTAGGCTATGAGTCAACATTTTGGAATTTTGGAAAGGAAGTGTCAGCCCGATTTCAACGACACTTCATTCATCAAACTCCGACCATGCATTCGGGAGATATCGGCTTTGCCAGGTTAGTATGTGACGTCACCAGGAAAGTAGGCTATGGGTCAACATTTTGGAATTTTGGAAAAAGGGGTGTCAGCCCGAGTTCAACGACATCTCATTTATCAAACTCCGACCATGCATTCGGGAGATATCGGCTTTGCCAGGTTAGTATGTGACGTCACCAGGAAAGTAGGCCTTGGGTCAACATTTTTGGAATTTTTGAAAAAGGGGGTGTCAGCCTGATTTCAACGACACCTCATTTTTCAAACTCCGACCATGCATTCGTGAGATATCGACTTTGCCAGGTTGTAGGTGACGTCACCAGGAAAGTAGGCTATGGGTCAACATTTTTGCATTTTTGGAAAAAGGGGGTGTCAGCCCGATTTCAACGACACCTCATTTGTCAAACTCCGACCATGCATTCGTGAGATATCGACTTTGTTAGGTTAGTATGTGACGTCACCAGGAAAGTAGGCTATGGTTCAACATTTTTGGAATTTTGGAAAAGGGAGTGTCAGCCCGATTTCAACGACACCTAATTTGTCAAAATCTGACCATGCATTCGTGAGATATCGACTTTGCCAGGTTAGTATGTGAGGTCACCAGGAACGTAGGCTATGGGTCAACATTTTTGGAATTTTGGAAAAAGGGAGTGTCAGCCCGATTTCAACGACACCTCATTTGTCAAACTCCGACCATGCATTCGTGAGATATCGACTTGGCCAGGTTAGTATGTGACGTCACCAGGAAAGTAGGCTATTTGTCGACACGGTTCCGCTTCGGCTTAGTTCGGTTCGGTTCCTGTTCGGTTCGGTTTAGTCCAGTTCCGGTTCGACTTAGTTCGGTTTAGTTCGGTTCGGTTTAGTCCGGTTCCGGTTCGGCTTAGTTCGGTTCGGTTCCGGTTCGGTCGGTTTAGTTCGGTTCGGTTCCGGTTCGGTTCCGGTTTGGTTCCGGTTCGGTTCTGGTTCGGTTCGGTTTCGGTTCGGTTTAGTTCGGTTCGGTTCCGGTTCGGTTCCGGTTCGGTTCCGGTTCGGTTCCGGTTCGGTTTAGTTCGGTTCCGGTTCGGTTACAGTTAAATAGACTAGGCTAGGTTAGGTCAGGTTAAGCTATGCTCACCAGCTTTAATTGAAAAGCGCGCCATGTAAGTCGTTGCGCGCCGCCGCCATCTTTTAGGTGGAAAGCCGTAGGTGGATATAGAACTCTTACAAACACACTACTAACATTGTTGGAAATAGTTAGTGAACAAGGCAAATGTCAGCGAGACTGTAAATATCAATCGGTCGTCAAAAAACATTAAAATTGGCATTCAGTCAAAATATGTTTGAGTGATCTATGACTGAAAACCCACCATTACAGTATTATTCGTGAAAACATCACAGTCAATGCATTTTTATTCCATTGTTCAAGTTTCCGATGGTTCACTCCAGGGATACACAACTCATACGACCTTGGTCCTGCAATTTCGACAGCCTCAAATATTCATTCTGTGATAGTTTAGTACATCTGTTTTCATTCATTCCCTTCCGCTACATTTTTCATCCTCTTGAGTGTTTTAATCTGTATAAACCAACAACTACGTTGACACTATAATCTAACAATTATATAGCTCTTCACTGTTCATTCAGCAGAATCCTGGTCAATGGTTTCTTTACTATTAATGTTCGTGGTTACTTTGAAGGCGAAGTTTTTTTAAAGAGTTCTGACATTAGTTGCATAAAACATCAGTTGAGCACAGAACGGGATGGAAACAATGACTAGGGCCTATCAGTATTCAATATTAGGAACTGTTACACCATGCCGTGGCCACGTGGTAGATTGAACTCGCAATTTCTTTACGGACGAAAGACCTGAGACTAAAGGTCAAACTCAAAATTGTGGAAAAGAGATTTACGAAAAGATTCATCAGGCCTGCCCAGCAAGCACTGTTCTTAAAAGGCAACAAGTCCAGGATTCCAAAAACCGACAAACATGTGACACGTTAGACGCACGACTGGAGCATAATCCAAGCGTCTTTAGACTTTTCCATTATTGTCCATAGGAATTTGGATGGTCATTGCAATGTTTTACAATAACGTCCTGAGACGTCTGGGGCGAAATATTCTGTGCCAATGATCTGAGCTGTGGTGGAAGGCTGCTCCTTCAACGCACATGCTCACACTTGCTAATCATGTGAGCGTTTCAGTCACAACAACATGGACTTTACTTCCTTATTCATGGTTCAAAGGACGTTGCTTCGACATTCTGAAAGAAATACAGCGAGAGTCGCAAAATGATCTTTCAAAATTTGGCAGATTAGACATCCTAGGAACATTGCAACTGTAGAAAGTGTGTGGGGACTATTTTTGATAGCTCTATTTTTAAGCTAGCAGGCTAATTTGGTGTAGCTTGAGCAGAAATATAGCAGGTATTGTGTGAAAATGAGCCTCTTTAAAACGAGTATGATGTCAGTAGTGAAGAAATACACGAAGGTATACTGTCAGGCTGGTGACACTAAAATAGAGCAGAAGAATTACTTCAAAAACAACGGCTGTGTATTCTCCCAGAATGACAGTATATACGAGTCAAGGTGTACTAAAGAAAATGCGGCAATCTAGTGTATTCTGTCTTACATCGGTATGTGTAGTTATGCCAACTTTGCTGCATGGGAGCGAAAGCTGGGTGTATCCAGAGTATCTCAATATCAAGATGTAACGGATGTAAATGTAGCATGAGTGACTGCTGGGAAAATCGGATGTGAGCAATGGTGGAAGGGTAGTCGTAGTGTAGTGAGAAAGGGAACATTAGAAATGTAAACTTTGGATCAGGCTATTCGTATTAGGCGGATCATATGGTGGGGTCATGTAATGCGAATGGATGAGATCAGGTTCTATTAGAGCCAATTGAATGAAGCTATAGAGGATAAACTAAGTAAATACAGTCCTAGAAGGGAATGGCCACACTCAGTGTTGAATGATTTCAAGGCAAGAGGTGAAAAATCAGAGGAGCGTGTCATGGAGGTACCTTATTTACTCACAGCATCTGGCTGACGGGATAGAATGCTAAAATTAGTAATACTTCATAAATTCAATTGAATAATTTAATTTAATACAGAAGAATGTAAAGAATCACGACGAGGATATATCAATATTCTCACTGATACGCGAGACAAAAGATTGAGGTGATCACCACAATAGACTTGATGAAGGAAGTCCGCTAGAAACGCTGCATGCTCCTGCTCCAGTAAGGACATCATACTAACTGGCTCGGCACTTCCTTATTTAACGCAATAGATATTTCATATCCACTTCTTCTTCTTCTTCTTCTTCCTCAGTACCCACTTCGTCTAACCTGTGAATAATTCTGGATGCTCTCAATAAACTGATCGCTGCATACTACGAGGGTATGCATTTCAGAAGGCTCAATGCCTACTGCGGGGTGTTGATTATTTTCCTTACAAGTTGCGAATGGGCTGAATGTGCTAGAGCTTAGCATGGCTATTGGTTCCTTTATAGGTTTTGGAACCAGATGTTTTGTGCAGTAATCATACTCGTTTGATATTTCATCCCTGTAAGACGTCACAATTGTTTATTTTGCACTCCCATGGAGTGCGACAGTCCTCTCCAGAGGACACTTTTCCGTGCATCAGCATTAAGAAACGAAACACCACCACTAATTAGGTTAAACCAACGTTTGAGGAACAAAGTTGCATCGCATAACAGAGTAGCCGAGTGAATGAGATCTGTCATGCTTTTCTCCCCTGTGAGATCTCAGCTCAAAGCACGAATTCTGCCAATACAGTGATGCAGGTCAAAATGGAGGAGTGTCTGTCTGCAGCTTCATTGCTCAGTGCTGGTTTAACTGAGGCCACTACATTTAGAAAGCAATTGTAAGAAGTAGATTTTATGATGAGGTAAAACCTCTACTTGTCTTTCGGCCAATGGATGTTGTGATAGAGAATACCTTAATTTCATTGACCACCAGTTTATAAATATGAGGCCAGTGACAGCCTTGGACACACCGTGCTGGTTGAGCAGTTGGACGATAAGGGACGAAACAATTAACCTAGTGCCTTTCAAGGACTGAATTTTGACCATTTTGCCATCTGAAATGTGGTCTCATGAGATCACTTTTAGTCTGTGTGTGCATGTGTGTCCCTGAAAAGTTTCAATCGGTTGGAGCTATGCCAGTGAAACATGGTAAGAACTTAGTACTAGCCCGTCTGACCACAACCATTGCTTTAAAATATCAATGTGTCACAAATGCAACACAACGGCCACGCGACGTATTTCACCAGTGTTCAATATGTCCGAAACGTTTGCAGCAATCAATCTGAAATCTTTTAAGTTGAAAATACTATAAATTTATTTGTGAATGCAAATTTCTAATATTTAAATGGAATTTTCTGGTGACTTAATCATTCTAGTACAGTATATGCAGTATTAACGTATGAGCGAAATGTTTCACCATTAGGCCTACTCAATATCTCCGAAACTAGAGCAGCAATTTTGAATTGAAAGTTTGTAATGGCATAGAGGACTATTAAGTAGTTGTATACATATGCGACTTATAAATCTTATTTTTCATAAAAAGTTGAGCATATGATTTTCCTTAAAATGGACTCCTGTAACTCACTACAGAAAGATGCAATCTCTACGGAAGGAGTGTTAATTAAGCAATTCTAGATGATGATTGATTTTAAAGGGTGAAGCACAAGGTCATCTGCCCCAATTTTCTAGTGCAGGTTTATTTAATTCTAGTTCATTCGCATGATAATTTCTGAAGAGAAATATCTCTTACTGATGTTCGATTGAACCGGTCTTTCGGAAAGTTGGTTAACCAGTTCTAAGAACTAAATGCCCAATATAATTCTTAGTGTTGTATACATGTGTTCATGTGTTGGAGGTGTGTTGATGTGAGTTATTCTGAGCAACGATAAGAACTTTGGCTTAAGAAGTAGTAACATATTAAGACCATTCTGCTATTTTAAAGTGTAATATTTATCAGCAATTTTTCTAGGTTGGTGCCGTGTCTTTTATGGGGTTTCACCTAGGATACCAAGCTGGCTCATCAGCGGGCTCTTGGTGTCCCCACCCTGACCCCCACAGGAGTAGCGAACTGTGCGCTACCTCCATTTTTATAAAGCCCACCTGTGCCTCTTTACAGTGAGAACTAAAAGCTCAAGCAGCCATAACCTCCCTATGAAGGCTTCCAAAAAGATGGTATATTGGCTTTCACGGCCGGTGAATTAAAACTCAGTAATTTTTCTAGGAATATGCTCGCAGTTTGCTACTCCTGTAGGGGTCCGGGCGGGGACACCAAGAGCCCGCTGATGAGCCAGCTTGGTGTCCTAGGCGAAACCCCACACAAGACTCGGCACAAACCTAGAAAAATTGTTGAGTTTTAATTCACCGGCCGTGAAACCAATATACTGTACCATCTATTTGTAATATTTATGTTTATTGACTGTAAGCCTCCGTGGTTTAGGCGGCAGCACGCCAGCCTCTCACCGCTGGGTCCGTGGTTCTAATCCCGGTCACTCTATGTGAGATCTGTGCTGGACAAAACGGAGGCAGACAGGGTTTTCTCCGGGTACTCCGGTTTTCCCTGTCAAAATTTCATTCCAGCAACACTCTCCACTATCATTTCATTTCATCTGTCATTCATTTAATCATTGCCCCAGAGGAGTCCGTCAGGCCTCGGCAGCCGGCACAGTTCATATCCTCGCCGCTAGATGGGGGCTTCATTCATTCCATTCCTGACCCGGTCGGAGACTGGAAGCAGGCTGTGGATTTTCATTTTCATGTTTATTGACTAAAATGGTGAGACATTTTTCATAGTGGGTTTTTAGTTTGCCCAATATTTTATCACAATGAAAACGCTATTTGGTCCATCACATGGACAATCTAGAGGCTTGTGATATGGACAGGACCAGTAGATTATATGAAAATTTGCTATATTTTAGTGAAGAGCTTTACTCTACCAACATGTGCCAAGTGCTCTAGTTAGTGTAGGAGTATCTATGATATGTAGATCAATTTCGTTGACGTATTTCCTGCTTCTGTACATTTAAACATTTTCCTTTTCAGGAATTAGTACATTAACTCAGAAGCCAGACGGTCGGCGACGTACGAGGGCGGAGTCTCCCCCATAAGCCTTCTGATCTGCTTATTCAATGTATTTTGCTTCTTCTCCCCCCCTTCACAGCACAGGACATCACTCGGTAAGTCTCTCGTCCATCTGAAGTCTAGGTATAGTCAGTCGCACACAGCGCTGTGGAGTTCAATCTGCTCCAAGCATTCTTGAACGAATCAAGCAGTCGGAGCACATGGGATAAAGTAGCATGAGACAAAGAGTGTTCATGAGATGAACATATTTGCACATATTTTGAGGTGAATGAAAGTGCGGTGTTCGATCTCATTTTTCGTCAGAGATTTGAGGAATATAATCCTTAACTTAGGCCAAAAAGGCAGCGGTAGAAGTGACTGCCAACTCCACGTCCACCTGTTTATTGACTAAAATTGTGACAGATTTTCCATATTGAGTTTTTTGTTTGCCCAATACCTCTGCTCAAGAGCGTAACAATTAGCGTATTTTTGTTTGGCAATGCTGAGGGGAGATTGTGACCAACCTCTCTATTTACAATTAGCCTATATCATGGGCTCATCGATTCGTCTAACTACTGTGGCATCAAAATGGTCCTCAAAATTAGTGTAGATTATTTGATCTGATCCAGGACTAAAGGCAGAAGTATTTTATCGTTGACTTGAGTAGGATAAATAAGCCGGTTCTGGCACAGGGGCTAATGGGCAAGATGGCCGCCGCGCGCAATCACTCTATGTTATTCTTATGGAGGTTTCATTCAGAGCTGGCACAGGGGCTATTGGGCAAAATGGCCGCCACGGCCTGAGACCGTGGATTACGTCACAGGGAGAGGTCGGCCGTGTAGTTGCCAAATGGAATATTTATTATTATTATTATTATTATTATTAGGTAATTGTTAATTGATCATGTATAATCAAGACCAGCCTTATATTGTCCACTTTTTGGTGTAGTGGCTAGCATTCTTGGAGGTCATTCCTGAGGTTCGAATCCCGGCTCTGCCAAGAAATTTAATTTCTGGTCTCATGAGTGGAACGGGGTACACTCAGCCTTGTGAGGCAAAACTGACAAGAGCTGGCTTTTGATTCATACCTCAACAATTCTGCCTAACCCAACTTCACCTAACCTAACCTAACCTAACCTAACCTAACCTATCCTAACCTAACTTCAAAGTCAAAGCAAATATAAAAGCAAATGTGAAAGCACACATAATAAACTAAGTTATAACCTAACCTGACTTCACCTAACCTAACCTCACCTAACCTGTCCTAACCTAACCTAACGTAACCTACCTAATTTAAAATTGCAAGCGAAAAAAATTTAGCAAAAAGTATGAGAAAAAAGTGAGAGCAAATGTAAGAGCACAAATAATAAACTTAGTTATAACCTAACCACACCTAACCTAACCTAACCTAACCTAACATAACCAAACTTCAAAGTGAGAGCAAAAATGTAAGAGCAAATGAGAGAGCACAAATAATAAACTTAGTTATAACCTAACCTAACCTAACCCACAGAAACCTCATTTAAAGATTTTAGATTTTATGTTTTAACATTTTAGATTTTTGATTTTTTTCATTTTACATTTTTTAGATTTTACATTTTACATTTTTGATTTTTTGTATTTTAGATGTTAGTTTTTTTTAGATTTTACATTTTAAATTTAAGATTTTTTGATTTTAGATTTTACTTTTTACATTTTCCGAAAAGAGTAAACTACTAGGTCACATACCTAACCTCACCAAACCTAACTTTGCCAAACCTAACTTAAGCTAATTCAAAGGCTAATGCACATACACAAAGTATATAAGGGTACAAGCAACTATCCTTATGCTAGTTTTATAGGTTACTGTACAATATGATAACTACCCCAACCGTTTTTTTTTTCATTTGTTGTTTACACATATGACAATTTTCCAATTCCCCATTTTCATTTTTTTAAATGTTAGTTTTAAGTTTTTCAATTTCATAACATGGAAACATGGATTTTGCATTATGTTGTTTACACATTTATCAATTTCACAATTTCCCATTTACAGTTCTTAAAATGTCAGTTTAAAGTTTTTCAATTTCATGATATAGAAACATGGATTTTCCAATTTGTTGTTTACACATTTGTCAATTTACCAAATTCCCATTTACAGTTTTTAAAATTTCAGTTTAATGGTTTTTTTTTATTTTGTCAATATGGAAACATGGATTTTCCAATTTGTGTTTTACATGTTCATTTTGCATTAGGAGTGGAGAGAGGTGAGTAGTAATAAAAAATGTACAAGCAGTTTCCATACGGTACAATATTTTTTTATTTAAATACATGTACACTATTTACACATAATACATTTTTATATATATTCCTTATTGTTATAAATTGTACACTTGTTTTTATTTTGTTTTCTATTTTATTTATTTTTGATTATGAATGCCATTTCTTATTTTGTTTTATTTTTATTTTTGTAGTGCTATTGTTTTATTTCCTAAATTGTTTTGTTTTATGTATTTGCTAGTTGCAGGCAGAAGATTTTGATATTCATAACTTAACTCTTTAAGCATGGTTAATGATTGAGTAATGACCATAGGCATGTGTACCTATACCATCAGCATCAATCACTCTTTTATCATCACCAGGACACAAAGCAATTTTGTTTAGTCTTATAGATGATATGTCATGTTGTTTAGAAGCGATAATGTTCATTGGTATTCTTTTTACATTGTTTTTCATGACACAATCCTTATAATCTTGAAAGCTTATACAATTTTTGACAACACCTCTGTTAATACCTTTAATCTTTTTGATTTCTTTACCATTTATGTCTAATGCGTACATTTTAGCTCTAAGTCCAACAAATGCTTTTATAATTTGTCCACAAGCCTCGTCTTTAAATTTCCCCAACGTTTTCTTGTTTGATGTAGAGTAACATATGTGATTAGTAGGATAATCTGATGTGTCCAGGTGTTGTAGGAAATCCAACTTGTCTTGATATACATCTGGGGTGTTAACCAAATATATGAACGAGTCAGTATCCATATACATGAGTTTAAGATTGTTCATGCCATAATAGGGTAGCAGGACATCATAGTGGTGGGAATACATGAGAGTTTTTGAAATATCCAGTATACACATTCCAATATATATAGGCTTATTGAATACAATGTTACGTTTAGACATGTGGAAAGCAGCTAGGTTAGGGCCATAAATTGTTCTGTCGATAAATGTCGGCTTTGCTATTAGCTTTTCTGCCTTTTTGCTGTCAGTCACAAGACGTATGTCTATTCTTTTACGGATATTTTCCATTGTTTTCCCAAAAATGGCATTGTTGAATAATTTGTACAGATTTTTCTCAAAATCATTTTTGGCTTGTTTTCGAAGGTTGTTATTAAAATCAACGTATGCCTTTAACCAAGGTCTTTGTTTAAACTTTAACACACGATGAATTTTTATCAATTTTATTCCATGATCTAAAGCCTGTTTTAATGCCATGTAGTGAACAACATATCGCCTTCGATTTCCAAGATGAGGAATTAGTTTTTTCAGAGACGAATCCTTAGGTTGTGTACACTCTGGTAGGAAAGGTAAATCGTTGTGTAGATCATGAAGGTCAGATGGGTAATCAACATCAACGTCTAGAATGTATCCCACAGGATCGTCTTTCTTTAGTTTTTCTAGATCAACAGTATCTGGAGAAACCCACTGAAATCCACCATAAGAAAGGGAGTGACACATAGCCCACCCGTATTGGTTGTTGGCATCATCATAGGTAATAAACTGCGATGGTTTCTCAGAATCATAGGTTTCCATGTATTTATTGTTAGCTTCAGCATACCGATGAGACACCTGGCATATGCCTCCACGTATTCCAGACTCGATTAAAAGAATCTGATCGTAATCCTGTAGCAATTCCAGTTCAATGCCTGTGTAAAGGAGCATTGCCTCGAAACTTAAACCAGGCGAAGTAAAAAAGTGTGCAGCATCCACTCGGTGTGTTTCTAGTGTTTTGTTTCTAAAGGTTTCAAAGCTGTCTGCAAGAAGGAGTACATCTGAAGTTAGGTAGAGGTCACTATATTCCCCTAGAGTTTTAATGTTGAACTGATTCCAGACACTTTTGGCATGTTCATAGTCTTCTTGACTAACATCTTCTTGACTTAATTTGTTAAAGAATGCCTCTTTTGGAGGTAAACACGTTTCACTTAACTTTTCCCATGAGTCAATGTAGTCATAACAAAATACCCCTTTACGAGTCATGAGCATTGCATTTTCTTTTCCAAAGTACTTGTCTGTTTCAGGGTATGATGTTAAGTTGGAAACTAAGTTTTCCAAACTACTCGGCATTAACCGAAACGTATCCACAAATCTAAGCTTAACATTTCCTACATATTTGGTAAAGGAAATGTACTTTTCTTTGGAGTTAGCGATAACATCCACTCTCTCAGTAGTACATCCCAATTGCTTTACAATGAAATTTGCGTCGTAGCCACTCATATTATGTAGAAACACAGGAACGGGGTTTCGTGTTTTACACCTCAAATTACAGTTATTGTGAGCACTTCCACGGTATTCCCCTGTAATATGGCAGTGGTCTCGAACTTTCCAGTCCTCTTTGGTGAATGGTTTTCGACACAAATAACAGGTTTCAGAACATTGGAACTCTGCTTCTTGAGCCTGAGTTAAGGCCTTTGGAACATTTAAGCTGTAAAGTCTATCAATTTCATTAGCTATTGAGATCAAACAGTCCATAAACTTTTCTGCAGCGTCAGGTCCACGATAAATAACAGGTTGGCTTGGAAGATTTGTCTTTATGTGTTCCACAGCGGGTGATGGTTTAACGTATATACCAAAGCTCATAGGAACATGACTCTGGTATGGCACTGTATAACTTGCTTCAGGATTGGGCAAACATGTTTGATAGGGTAAGAGTATACTTTCGAAATCTGCATAGATAACGTAAGGTATTCTTAGCATTTTTTCCACGTTTAAAAATTTGACAATGGGGTTTTTAATAGGCATTTCAACCCTAGCAATGTCATGCTGGACACACAAAGCTCTATGTTCTTTCAATTTTTCCATTCCTTGTTGTCCATATTGATTATCAAAGTGAGTAAAACACCGTTTACACGTATATATCTTATGTTCACGGCGGGTAATCTGATGTGCTACTAGTTTATCAAAATCTTTGATAAAGACGTAGTGGTTCTGGCCGGATGATGAACTTAGCAGAAGGAGGTCGCGATGGTCTTGCATCTCTTGATCCACAACCTTTAGAGGGAACAATTTGTTGTCTTGTTCCAATCCAAATACATTAATGGATATATCGTTGGCTTTTTCAAATTTGGGAATGTCAACTAGCGATGTAGGAAACGATATTACAGAAAAATCATACTTGTTGTCCAGGTCCTTGTATTTACTAATGCGATGAGCATTCTTTTTAACCAGTTTTGCTAAAATGGCATACATAAAACACTTTTCATCATTCAAATTTTCAGGATTAATGCAGGCTTTTCTTGCTTGTATAGCTGCTGGTAATGGAATATATGTGCTTCCACGCAAGGGATTGTACTTATTTATTTTCAATCGTACTCCTTCCACTGCTAACAAAGCCCAATTACTGCCTTTTAGCTCAGATTCCTCCATTTCCGTAGTTAACTTTGTAAATTGTGTTTCCAAGAAACTACTTAAGTCCGTTTCCAAAAATAGGGCCTGATTTCGTGTTTTAAATGCACGATCTGTAATTTCATTGGTAGATGTATGAATGAATCTACATTCAGCCACAAGATTAACTTTTATCGACTTGTGCATTGCTAGTTCTTTCTGCATAGCTTGTATTATTTGCTGTTTGGACTCTTTAAGGTATGAATTTAAATCCTTGCACGTATCGCAACGAATGAAATAGGATTTAAGTCGACCTCCAAAAGATGCCTCATATTCAATAAGTCCATTTTTGTCAGGGACCAATGACAGTAGGTAATGTTTTGTAGGCTCTGCTTTTTGTCTTTTAGCTACCGACACAACATTACAACATTCTTCATGACGACGTCCATTGTAGGCATTGTTGAATGTACTACCACAGGTCTTGCACTCATGAAATTCACCACACGATACTTCATGTCGCTTCCTATGATAGTCTCGAAGAAAAGTCTTTCCACACTCTTTACACATATAGCTAGGAATGGCTTCTTCCATTATGATTGTTGATTTCTGCAAACAGCTGCTTACTGCGTATCACAGGGCTAGAGGTTGGTCAGTGAGACGGTCTTTCACGATGTGAACACCGTGAGAGGTAGTAGTCAACTGGTGCTATTCTTGTGAAGGGTCCACTAATATACCCCTAGTCTAGACCAACAGCTCTTTACAGCGTATGACAAGGCTGTATACTGGACAGTGAGACGGTCTTTCACAATGTGAACACTGTAACAAGTAGTAGTCAACTGATTATATACTTGCTAAGGGTTCTCTAATATACAATAGTCGAGACCAACAGCTACTTACTGAGTAATACAAGGCTGTACAATAGTTGTTTTGACAGTCTTTCACGATGTGGTCACTGTGAATGGTAGTAGTCAACTGATGATATTCTTGATAAGGGTCCTCTAATGTACACCTGGTTAAGGGTAACAGCTGTTCACTGCTTATGACAAGGCTAAAGACTGGTTACTTCAACGGTCTTTCACAATGTTAACACTGTGACAGGTAGTAGTCAACTGAAAATATTCTTATGGCCTACTCAAGGTTATCAGGTACTTACTGCATATCAAAAGGCTGTACACTCATGTGTGTTAGGCACTCTTTCTTGCTAAGGACCCCAATATTCCCTACACAAGGCTATACATGTTAGTTCTAAACACTTAGTGGTTAATTGTATATTCAATTTTTGTACAAAGCATATACGAGCACGTTTTTATGAGGTAAAACTTTACCAAATAGTCAAATGCGACACGCAAAGTATGTTGCCGCTATCTAGCGGTGACTATGAGAACTACTTGACCGACCAGCATGCTACCTAGCGCTCCATTTCAATACTCGCTCACTGAACGAACAGCATACTATCTAGCGGTCGATATCAATACTCACTCAACTACCAGCCTGCTACCTATCGGTCAATATAACAACTCACTCAACTACCAACATGCTACATGGCTTTTTTGGTCAGTTTTTTGTTGGCTTATGTTGGCTTTTATTGGCTTTTGTTGGCTTTTGTTGGCTTTTGTTGGCTTTTTGTTGGCTTTTGTTGGCTTTTGTATTAGCTCTTTTATATTTGCTCTTGTTTGTTGGGAAAGTATGTTGGTCTTGGAAAGTATGTCAGTCCTTTTTTTATGGCTGTAAAATGCTTACAGCCATGTTTGTAAGCAGCAACAACAACAACAACACACAAAATTCCAAAAAATATCGAAAGTACTCTAAGTTTTATCAATGACTCTCAACTCTTACACTTACCTCTATCCCATGCATAGTCAAAAATTAGTATATTTTTCAAATTTTTCAAAAAATATTTGGAAAGTAGGCTGTATCATTAAACTAAAAATCCTGAAAAGACATATGTTAACTCCAACACCTACTTCTATACCCCTCTCAGTCCAAAAATAGTGTATTTTTCAAATTTTCCAAAACATATTTCCAAAATGGGTTATATTTCCGAAATTTAAAAGTTTACAAAAACGTTTGTTTGACATAAACGAATGGCCTTTGCCCCCTCTACCGTCGTACCAAGTCCCAGGTCTCTAGGACAACAAACATAAAAATTTGAAAATGGGCTTATATTTCCAAAATTAGGAATTTTACAAAAACGTTTGTCTGACGTAAATCAGTGGTCATTACCCCCTCTATCCCCACACTAAGTCTCATGTCTCTAGAACAACAAAAATAAATTTTTGAAAAATGGGCTTATATTTCCAAAATTAGGAATTTTACAAAAACGTTTGTCTGACGTAAATCAGTGGTCATTACCCCCTCTATCCCCATACCAAGTCTCAGATCTCTAGGTCAACAAAAATAAAATTTTGAAAATGGACTATATTTCCAAAATTAGGAATTCTACAAAAAAGTTTGTCTAACGTAAATCAATGGTCTTTACCCCCTCTATTCACATACCAAGTCTCAGGTCTCTAGGTCAACAAAAATAAAATTTTGAAAAAATGGTCACTATTTTGGAAACTAGGAATTCTACGAAAAAGTTTGTTTAACATAAATGAAAGGTCTCTATCCCCTCTACCTGTAAACCAAGTCCCAGGTCTGTAGGACAAAAATGAAAAAAGTTCAACTGGGAAAGTAGGCGATTTTTCATAAAACCAAACATTCTAAAAAGTGTTCTATGGGTATAAAAGAATGGTCTCTATGTCCTTTATTTTTTATAATAAAACTTTTTTATTTTTTGAGTTTTTTTGAAAAAGTTCAATTTTGAAATTTTTATATTTTGGAAACTAACAAGTTTACAAAAATGTTTGTTTGACATAAATAAATGGCCCTGACCCCCTCTACCAACAAAATAAATTTCAAGTCTCTAGGACTAAAACTGTACAGTAGTGGAGTAGTGGCGCTTCTAACGCACTCCAAAACCCTCCTTGCCCCACTACTAAGCCTCAGGCATGTAAAATGGGTGGGTTAGAAGCACCACTACTCCACTACTGTACAGTTTTAGTCCTAGAGACTTGAAATTTATTTTGTTGGTAGAGGGGGTCAGGGCCATTTATTTATGTCAAACAAACATTTTTGTAAACTTGTTAGTTTCCAAAATATAAAAATTTCAAAATTGAACTTTTTCAAAAAAACTCAAAAAATAAAAAAGTTTTATTATAAAAAATAAAGGACATAGAGACCATTCTTTTATACCCATAGAACACTTTTTAGAATGTTTGGTTTTATGAAAAATCGCCTACTTTCCCAGTTGAACTTTTTTCATTTTTGTCCTACAGACCTGGGACTTGGTTTACAGGTAGAGGGGATAGAGACCTTTCATTTATGTTAAACAAACTTTTTCGTAGAATTCCTAGTTTCCAAAATAGTGACCATTTTTTCAAAATTTTATTTTTGTTGACCTAGAGACCTGAGACTTGGTATGTGAATAGAGGGGGTAAAGACCATTGATTTACGTTAGACAAACTTTTTTGTAGAATTCCTAATTTTGGAAATATAGTCCATTTTCAAAATTTTATTTTTGTTGACCTAGAGATCTGAGACTTGGTATGGGGATAGAGGGGGTAATGACCACTGATTTACGTCAGACAAACGTTTTTGTAAAATTCCTAATTTTGGAAATATAAGCCCATTTTTCAAAAATTTATTTTTGTTGTTCTAGAGACATGAGACTTAGTGTGGGGATAGAGGGGGTAATGACCACTGATTTACGTCAGACAAACGTTTTTGTAAAATTCCTAATTTTGGAAATATAAGCCCATTTTCAAATTTTTATGTTTGTTGTCCTAGAGACCTGGGACTTGGTACGACGGTAGAGGGGGCAAAGGCCATTCGTTTATGTCAAACAAACGTTTTTGTAAACTTTTAAATTTCGGAAATATAACCCATTTTGGAAATATGTTTTGGAAAATTTGAAAAATACACTATTTTTGGACTGAGAGGGGTATAGAAGTAGGTGTTGGAGTTAACATATGTCTTTTCAGGATTTTTAGTTTAATGATACAGCCTACTTTCCAAATATTTTTTGAAAAATTTGAAAAATATACTAATTTTTGACTATGCATGGGATAGAGGTAAGTGTAAGAGTTGAGAGTCATTGATAAAACTTAGAGTACTTTCGATATTTTTTGGAATTTTGTGTGTTGTTGTTGTTGTTGCTGCTTACAAACATGGCTGTAAGCATTTTACAGCCATAAAAAAAGGACTGACATACTTTCCAAGACCAACATACTTTCCCAACAAACAAGAGCAAATATAAAAGAGCTAATACAAAAGCCAACAAAAGCCAACAAAAAGCCAACAAAAGCCAACAAAAGCCAACAAAAGCCAATAAAAGCCAACATAAGCCAACAAAAAACTGACCAAAAAAGCCATGTAGCATGTTGGTAGTTGAGTGAGTTGTTATATTGACCGATAGGTAGCAGGCTGGTAGTTGAGTGAGTATTGATATCGACCGCTAGATAGTATGCTGTTCGTTCAGTGAGCGAGTATTGAAATGGAGCGCTAGGTAGCATGCTGGTCGGTCAAGTAGTTCTCATAGTCACCGCTAGATAGCGGCAACATACTTTGCGTGTCGCATGCAGTTATTTAACAAAGTTTTACCTCATAAAACGTGCTTGTATAAGCTTTGTACAAAAATTGAATATACAATTAACCACTAAGTGTTTAGAACTAACATGTATAGCCTTGTGTAGGGAATATTGGGGTCCTTAGCAAAAAGAGTGCCTAACACACATGAGTGTACAGCCTTTTGATATGCAGTAAGTACCTGATAACCTTGAGTAGGCCATAAGAATATTTTCAGTTGACTACTACCTGTCACAGTGTTAACATTGTGAAAGACCGTTGAAGTAACCAGTCTTTAGCCTTGTCATAAGCAGTGAACAGCTGTTACCCTTAACCAGGGGTACATTAGAGGACCCTTATCAAGAATATCATCAGTTGACTACTACCATTCACAGTGACCACATCGTGAAAGACTGTCAAAACAACTATTGTACAGCCTTGTATTACTCAGTAAGTAGCTGTTGGTCTCGACTATTGTATATTAGAGAACCCTTAGCAAGTATATAATCAGTTGACTACTACTTGTTACAGTGTTCACATTGTGAAAGACCGTCTCACTGTCCAGTATACAGCCTTGTCATACGCTGTAAAGAGCTGTTGGTCTAGACTAGGGGTATATTAGTGGACCCTTCACAAGAATAGCACCAGTTGACTACTACCTCTCACGGTGTTCACATCGTGAAAGACCGTCTCACTGACCAACCTCTAGCCCTGTGATACGCAGTAAGCAGCTGTTTGCAGAAATCAACAATCATAATGGAAGAAGCCATTCCTAGCTATATGTGTAAAGAGTGTGGAAAGACTTTTCTTCGAGACTATCATAGGAAGCGACATGAAGTATCGTGTGGTGAATTTCATGAGTGCAAGACCTGTGGTAGTACATTCAACAATGCCTACAATGGACGTCGTCATGAAGAATGTTGTAATGTTGTGTCGGTAGCTAAAAGACAAAAAGCAGAGCCTACAAAACATTACCTACTGTCATTGGTCCCTGACAAAAATGGACTTATTGAATATGAGGCATCTTTTGGAGGTCGACTTAAATCCTATTTCATTCGTTGCGATACGTGCAAGGATTTAAATTCATACCTTAAAGAGTCCAAACAGCAAATAATACAAGCTATGCAGAAAGAACTAGCAATGCACAAGTCGATAAAAGTTAATCTTGTGGCTGAATGTAGATTCATTCATACATCTACCAATGAAATTACAGATCGTGCATTTAAAACACGAAATCAGGCCCTATTTTTGGAAACGGACTTAAGTAGTTTCTTGGAAACACAATTTACAAAGTTAACTACGGAAATGGAGGAATCTGAGCTAAAAGG
Organism: Meconema thalassinum; assembly: GCA_946902985.2. Taxonomy (NCBI): domain Eukaryota; kingdom Metazoa; phylum Arthropoda; class Insecta; order Orthoptera; family Tettigoniidae; genus Meconema; species Meconema thalassinum. Next base: position 74,626,967 of record OX336389.2, read on the forward strand.
CAGTAATTGGGCTTTGTTAGCAGTGGAAGGAGTACGATTGAAAATAAATAAGTACAATCCCTTGCGTGGAAGCACATATATTCCATTACCAGCAGCTATACAAGCAAGAAAAGCCTGCATTAATCCTGAAAATTTGAATGATGAAAAGTGTTTTATGTATGCCATTTTAGCAAAACTGGTTAAAAAGAATGCTCATCGCATTAGTAAATACAAGGACCTGGACAACAAGTATGATTTTTCTGTAATATCGTTTCCTACATCGCTAGTTGACATTCCCAAATTTGAAAAAGCCAACGATATATCCATTAATGTATTTGGATTGGAACAAGACAACAAATTGTTCCCTCTAAAGGTTGTGGATCAAGAGATGCAAGACCATCGCGACCTCCTTCTGCTAAGTTCATCATCCGGCCAGAACCACTACGTCTTTATCAAAGATTTTGATAAACTAGTAGCACATCAGATTACCCGCCGTGAACATAAGATATATACGTGTAAACGGTGTTTTACTCACTTTGATAATCAATATGGACAACAAGGAATGGAAAAATTGAAAGAACATAGAGCTTTGTGTGTCCAGCATGACATTGCTAGGGTTGAAATGCCTATTAAAAACCCCATTGTCAAATTTTTAAACGTGGAAAAAATGCTAAGAATACCTTACGTTATCTATGCAGATTTCGAAAGTATACTCTTACCCTATCAAACATGTTTGCCCAATCCTGAAGCAAGTTATACAGTGCCATACCAGAGTCATGTTCCTATGAGCTTTGGTATATACGTTAAACCATCACCCGCTGTGGAACACATAAAGACAAATCTTCCAAGCCAACCTGTTATTTATCGTGGACCTGACGCTGCAGAAAAGTTTATGGACTGTTTGATCTCAATAGCTAATGAAATTGATAGACTTTACAGCTTAAATGTTCCAAAGGCCTTAACTCAGGCTCAAGAAGCAGAGTTCCAATGTTCTGAAACCTGTTATTTGTGTCGAAAACCATTCACCAAAGAGGACTGGAAAGTTCGAGACCACTGCCATATTACAGGGGAATACCGTGGAAGTGCTCACAATAACTGTAATTTGAGGTGTAAAACACGAAACCCCGTTCCTGTGTTTCTACATAATATGAGTGGCTACGACGCAAATTTCATTGTAAAGCAATTGGGATGTACTACTGAGAGAGTGGATGTTATCGCTAACTCCAAAGAAAAGTACATTTCCTTTACCAAATATGTAGGAAATGTTAAGCTTAGATTTGTGGATACGTTTCGGTTAATGCCGAGTAGTTTGGAAAACTTAGTTTCCAACTTAACATCATACCCTGAAACAGACAAGTACTTTGGAAAAGAAAATGCAATGCTCATGACTCGTAAAGGGGTATTTTGTTATGACTACATTGACTCATGGGAAAAGTTAAGTGAAACGTGTTTACCTCCAAAAGAGGCATTCTTTAACAAATTAAGTCAAGAAGATGTTAGTCAAGAAGACTATGAACATGCCAAAAGTGTCTGGAATCAGTTCAACATTAAAACTCTAGGGGAATATAGTGACCTCTACCTAACTTCAGATGTACTCCTTCTTGCAGACAGCTTTGAAACCTTTAGAAACAAAACACTAGAAACACACCGAGTGGATGCTGCACACTTTTTTACTTCGCCTGGTTTAAGTTTCGAGGCAATGCTCCTTTACACAGGCATTGAACTGGAATTGCTACAGGATTACGATCAGATTCTTTTAATCGAGTCTGGAATACGTGGAGGCATATGCCAGGTGTCTCATCGGTATGCTGAAGCTAACAATAAATACATGGAAACCTATGATTCTGAGAAACCATCGCAGTTTATTACCTATGATGATGCCAACAACCAATACGGGTGGGCTATGTGTCACTCCCTTTCTTATGGTGGATTTCAGTGGGTTTCTCCAGATACTGTTGATCTAGAAAAACTAAAGAAAGACGATCCTGTGGGATACATTCTAGACGTTGATGTTGATTACCCATCTGACCTTCATGATCTACACAACGATTTACCTTTCCTACCAGAGTGTACACAACCTAAGGATTCGTCTCTGAAAAAACTAATTCCTCATCTTGGAAATCGAAGGCGATATGTTGTTCACTACATGGCATTAAAACAGGCTTTAGATCATGGAATAAAATTGATAAAAATTCATCGTGTGTTAAAGTTTAAACAAAGACCTTGGTTAAAGGCATACGTTGATTTTAATAACAACCTTCGAAAACAAGCCAAAAATGATTTTGAGAAAAATCTGTACAAATTATTCAACAATGCCATTTTTGGGAAAACAATGGAAAATATCCGTAAAAGAATAGACATACGTCTTGTGACTGACAGCAAAAAGGCAGAAAAGCTAATAGCAAAGCCGACATTTATCGACAGAACAATTTATGGCCCTAACCTAGCTGCTTTCCACATGTCTAAACGTAACATTGTATTCAATAAGCCTATATATATTGGAATGTGTATACTGGATATTTCAAAAACTCTCATGTATTCCCACCACTATGATGTCCTGCTACCCTATTATGGCATGAACAATCTTAAACTCATGTATATGGATACTGACTCGTTCATATATTTGGTTAACACCCCAGATGTATATCAAGACAAGTTGGATTTCCTACAACACCTGGACACATCAGATTATCCTACTAATCACATATGTTACTCTACATCAAACAAGAAAACGTTGGGGAAATTTAAAGACGAGGCTTGTGGACAAATTATAAAAGCATTTGTTGGACTTAGAGCTAAAATGTACGCATTAGACATAAATGGTAAAGAAATCAAAAAGATTAAAGGTATTAACAGAGGTGTTGTCAAAAATTGTATAAGCTTTCAAGATTATAAGGATTGTGTCATGAAAAACAATGTAAAAAGAATACCAATGAACATTATCGCTTCTAAACAACATGACATATCATCTATAAGACTAAACAAAATTGCTTTGTGTCCTGGTGATGATAAAAGAGTGATTGATGCTGATGGTATAGGTACACATGCCTATGGTCATTACTCAATCATTAACCATGCTTAAAGAGTTAAGTTATGAATATCAAAATCTTCTGCCTGCAACTAGCAAATACATAAAACAAAACAATTTAGGAAATAAAACAATAGCACTACAAAAATAAAAATAAAACAAAATAAGAAATGGCATTCATAATCAAAAATAAATAAAATAGAAAACAAAATAAAAACAAGTGTACAATTTATAACAATAAGGAATATATATAAAAATGTATTATGTGTAAATAGTGTACATGTATTTAAATAAAAAAATATTGTACCGTATGGAAACTGCTTGTACATTTTTTATTACTACTCACCTCTCTCCACTCCTAATGCAAAATGAACATGTAAAACACAAATTGGAAAATCCATGTTTCCATATTGACAAAATAAAAAAAAACCATTAAACTGAAATTTTAAAAACTGTAAATGGGAATTTGGTAAATTGACAAATGTGTAAACAACAAATTGGAAAATCCATGTTTCTATATCATGAAATTGAAAAACTTTAAACTGACATTTTAAGAACTGTAAATGGGAAATTGTGAAATTGATAAATGTGTAAACAACATAATGCAAAATCCATGTTTCCATGTTATGAAATTGAAAAACTTAAAACTAACATTTAAAAAAATGAAAATGGGGAATTGGAAAATTGTCATATGTGTAAACAACAAATGAAAAAAAAAACGGTTGGGGTAGTTATCATATTGTACAGTAACCTATAAAACTAGCATAAGGATAGTTGCTTGTACCCTTATATACTTTGTGTATGTGCATTAGCCTTTGAATTAGCTTAAGTTAGGTTTGGCAAAGTTAGGTTTGGTGAGGTTAGGTATGTGACCTAGTAGTTTACTCTTTTCGGAAAATGTAAAAAGTAAAATCTAAAATCAAAAAATCTTAAATTTAAAATGTAAAATCTAAAAAAAACTAACATCTAAAATACAAAAAATCAAAAATGTAAAATGTAAAATCTAAAAAATGTAAAATGAAAAAAATCAAAAATCTAAAATGTTAAAACATAAAATCTAAAATCTTTAAATGAGGTTTCTGTGGGTTAGGTTAGGTTAGGTTATAACTAAGTTTATTATTTGTGCTCTCTCATTTGCTCTTACATTTTTGCTCTCACTTTGAAGTTTGGTTATGTTAGGTTAGGTTAGGTTAGGTTAGGTGTGGTTAGGTTATAACTAAGTTTATTATTTGTGCTCTTACATTTGCTCTCACTTTTTTCTCATACTTTTTGCTAAATTTTTTTCGCTTGCAATTTTAAATTAGGTAGGTTACGTTAGGTTAGGTTAGGACAGGTTAGGTGAGGTTAGGTTAGGTGAAGTCAGGTTAGGTTATAACTTAGTTTATTATGTGTGCTTTCACATTTGCTTTTATATTTGCTTTGACTTTGAAGTTAGGTTAGGATAGGTTAGGTTAGGTTAGGTTAGGTTAGGTTAGGTGAAGTTGGGTTAGGCAGAATTGTTGAGGTATGAATCAAAAGCCAGCTCTTGTCAGTTTTGCCTCACAAGGCTGAGTGTACCCCGTTCCACTCATGAGACCAGAAATTAAATTTCTTGGCAGAGCCGGGATTCGAACCTCAGGAATGACCTCCAAGAATGCTAGCCACTACACCAAAAAGTGGACAATATAAGGCTGGTCTTGATTATACATGATCAATTAACAATTACCTAATAATAATAATAATAATAATAATAAATATTCCATTTGGCAACTACACGGCCGACCTCTCCCTGTGACGTAATCCACGGTCTCAGGCCGTGGCGGCCATTTTGCCCAATAGCCCCTGTGCCAGCTCTGAATGAAACCTCCATAAGAATAACATAGAGTGATTGCGCGCGGCGGCCATCTTGCCCATTAGCCCCTGTGCCAGAACCGGCTTATTTATCCTACTGACTTGTTTGGGAGGACTGCTGGTGGCTGATCGACTACAGCACTGCTTGGGGTGGTTTAGTGACTAGAGTACGAGGGTGTGGACAGAACTTAGTACTTACAGTTCTGAAGAGGACCCAATGTCCTGAAACGCTGCATTTCCATGTTTTAAGGATATAAATTGTACTTATATGATACAATATTCCACTGCAACTACAGGAACTGCTCGACTTTGTGCTCATAATAACTCACGTTAGTGTTCACTCTCTTAAAAAAAGATACAGTCAGTCTGAGAGACTAGACTTTGCTCGATGCTCCAGGACTCTTCCAACAGACTCCATTAACCATTAACTTAGGCTTCCCGAGTGGGGAACGGAGAGGGGGAGGTGCACTCTGCTGCATGACGTCACGCACTCGCCGTCTCCGTGTCGCATAACGCCAGACCCCAGGAGTAAACTCAGAATCAACAGACTCCAGTACCCTTTAACTTAGGCTTCCCGCGCGGGGAACGGAGATCGGGAGATGCACTCTGCTGCATGACGTCACGCACTCGCCGTCTCCGTATCGCATAACGCCAGACCCTAGGAGTAAACTCAGACACGGTGCATATGCACTGAACAACATGCTGACGTCATACACGCCGTAACCGTAACGCATAACGGTGGACCAAAGCATAACGATGAAGTCGACAAGATCATTTGAAAAGATAAAATATCTGTTTGGAGTAGCCCGAACTTCAGCAGACAGATCTGCCTCCAACGCTGCAGTGGTCTCTTAAATAACATTCCCAATGTAAACCAGTGGGAGAAGGTCGAGTGGTGTTGCATCCTACTGCTGTATTGCTCTATCTCGGCGTATCCACCGTTATTTGAATGTTTGATCACAATGTCGCCAGACAGCACGTGCGAAATGTTGTGGTAACGCGCTGCGTTGAAATGTAGAGTGGCGCATCCTCCTGCAGGAAGTTGGAGTACCTGCCACCCATTAGGAGAAAGGGAAGAATAAACGGCCCCAACTGAAGACAGGTTGTCAAATTGTTGCTGACGCCCATGGGTATATTTTGTATAGGTGTCTCCACCCACCAAGGACAGTGCTTCGTGCACTGTGAACTGATTCCCTGGTGAATTGTGTTTTTCTGGAAAAAGATTATGCCTTGGAAACTGAGGTCATCTAGATAATAGTATCCAATTCACGTAGAGAAGGTGGGTTCGTGGCGCATAATGGCCCTAACCTAATATGTACTATTTCCTACATGAAATGGTGTATTAGTTGCTCATACACAATAACACCACACTACCCTTTGACACGCATGCAAATTCCGTGAAATACTGTATTTCCAGTAGATACACTGTCCAATACGATGGACTACGTCCTCCTCCAAGGCGGATGTTGCGTGTCGTTTGAGTACCACAGCTGACTTTGTTGGCGATGTAGTGTCTGTTTCCTGCAATCATTCTCCTGTGGCAGAAATGGAGAAATGCGATGCATAAAACGTTACGTTTTGCATCTGTGCAAACAATTGTCCTTCAATTCACCCATACTGAATACATTTTTTCACAGAATCTAACAAGGAAAATTGAAGAAATTGCTTCCTAATTTTCTATTTTCATGTACAGTTTTCAAGTCAGTGCTAGTGTTTGATGGACTGCTCACTCAGCACGTAGGATAGGATTGGACATTCTATGGATTAGTGAAGTTCAGAAAAAGGGAGATAGAGAGATGGAAGTATGTATTACATGGTTTCTGTAAGGTAAGTTAATAATCATAATAATAATGCTATGGGTTTTACGTCCCTTTTAACTGTTGTTGTTTGAGTCTTCAGTCTTTTGACTGGTTTGATGCAGCCCTCCATGCCTCCCTATCTTGAGCTAATCGTTTCATCTCTATATAGCTACCACACCCTACATCCGAAGCAATCTGTTTAACATATTCTAACCTTGGTCTACCCCTACAGTTCTTGTCCTCGACCCTTCCTTCCATAACTAAGCTTGCTATTCCTGGGTGTCTTAGTATGTGTCCTACTAACCTATCTCTTCTCTTCATTAGCAATCGCCAGAAACATCTCTCCTCTCCCACTCGTCTTAATACCTCTTCGTTTGTCACCTTATCTACCCATCTGATCTTCATCATTCTCCTGTAACACCACATTTCAAATGCTTCAATTCTCCTCTTTTGTGCTGCACCAATAGTTCAAGTTTCACTTCCATAGAGCGCCACGCTCCAGACAAAGGCTTTCAAAAATGACTTCCTAATACCTAAATCTATATTCGATGTCAACAGATTCCTTTTTTGTAGAAAGGCTTTCCTTGCCTGAGCCAACCTACTTTTTATATCCTCTTTGCTTCGTCCATCACTGGTTATTTTGCTTCCTAAGTAACAGAAGTCTCCTACTTCCTTCACATTTTCACCTGCCAATTTGATGTCCATAGAGGTTTCTGATTTATTTCGGCTGCATTCCTGTATTTTTGTTTTACATTTATTAATTTTCATCATGTATTCATTCCGTAAGACGGAGTCCATACCATTCAAAAACTCATTCAAATCCTCAGGTGTGTCGGCCAAGATGACGATGTCATCAGCAAATCTCAGAGTTGAAATTATTTCTCCTTGAATCTTCACTCCCACTTTACATTTGTCTCCAATTTCCTTCATTGCTTGTTCAATGTAAAGATTGAAAAGTATGGGTGATAAGTTGCAGCCTTGTCTTACACCTATCTGAATACCAGCTTCTCTCTCATGTCCTTCAGCTCGAATGACTGCTGTCTGGTTTCTGTATTGATTGTAGATAACCCTCCTATCCCTGTGCTTTATTCCAATAGATTTCAAAATGTCAAACAATTTAGTCCAATCAACATTATCAAAAGCCTTTTCTAAATCTACAAATGCCATGAACGTTCTCTTATTTTTCCTTATTCTACCTTCCAAAATCAGCCTAAGACTTAGTACAGCTTTACTTGTTCCAACATTTCTCCTGAAACTAAACTGGTCTTCACCCAACTCCGTTTCTATCTGGCTTCCATCCTCTTGTAAATTATTCTAGACAGGATTTTTGAAGCATGAGTAATCAAGCTGATTGTACGGTAATCTTCACATCTGTCAGCTCCCACTTTCTTTGGTATAGGGATAATAACATTCTTCTTGAAATCAGGGGGTACCTCACCTGTCTCATAAATCCTACTCACCAAGTGAAATACCTGATCAGACCCTCATCTCCTATGCAGCGTAGCAACTCAATCGGTATATCATCTATACCTGGTGCTTTGTTCCTGCTTAAGTCCTCCAATGCTCTGTCAAATTCTGATCTCAATATTAGATCTCCTTTTGCATCCTAATCAATTTCCTCCTCCCTTTCCATTACATGATTCTCAATCTCCTTTCCCTTATGCAAACACTCTATGTAAGCTTTCCATCTCTCAACCTTTTCTTCCCTATCTGTTAGAGGCTTTCCACTAGTGTCCTTAATATTACAGCACTTAGTCTTCTTTTCCCCAAAAGTATTCTTAATCCTTCGATAAGCTGCGTCTACTTTTCCTAATTTCAAACAATTTTCTACACCTGCACATTTCTCTTTCAACCATTCTTCTTTCACTTCCTTGGACTTCTTGTTAACCTCATTTTCAGACGTCTGTATTCTGCTTTCCCCTTTTCATCTCCTACATTCTTGTGTTTCCGCCATTCATCCATCAATTCTAGTATATCCTGAGTGATCCACGGTTTTTTACCTATTCTTTCTTTCCTACCAATGTTTTCTTCTGCGGATTTTGTTATTTCATTCTTCAAAAGTGCCCATTCGTCTGCAATTGAAGTTGGTTTAGGGTTTTCCATTAGTCCTTCCTTTATACTCTTCTTGAATCTTTCGTTTACATCCTTCACTTTCAGTCTGTCTATTGCCCACCTTTTTGGCTTTTGACTTTTCATCAGTTTCTTCAACTTTAATCTGCATTTCATAACAACCAGATTGTGGTCAGAGTTTATGTCAGCACCAGGATATGATTTGTAATCCAAAATCTGGTTTCGAAACCTCAGCTTGACCATAATGAAGTCGATTTAGTAACGCCCTGTATCTCCTGGTCTCATCCATGTGTATATTCTTCTATTGTGGTATTGAATAAGGTGTTAGCTATGACCAACTCATGCTCGGTGCAGAATTCCATCAGCCTGCTTCGTCGATCATTCATTTCACCTAATCCGAAATCTCCTACTATCTTCCCTTCTCTCCCTTCTCCTACCACAGCATTCCAATACCCCACTATTATAACATTTTCATCACCCTTGATATACCTCAGAATTTCGTCTATTTCTTCGTAGACCTTTTCAACATCCTCATTATCAGCTTGACTGGTAGGCATATAGACTTGTACCACTGTGGTGCAGGTAGGTTTTGTACTGATTTTTGCTACAATAATCCGTTCACTGTATTGCTCATAATATTCCACCCGCTGTCCAAGTTTCCTACTCAATATGAGACCAACCCCTGCTTGGCCATTGTTTGATTTAGTGCTAATGACCCTATAGTCTCCTGACCAAAAGTCCTGTTCTTCCTGCCAGCGCATTTCACTAATCCCAACCAAATCCAACCTCAACCTATCCATTTCCCTTTCTAAGTTTTCTAATCTTCCATCTCCTAGCAGATTTCTAACATTCCACGCTCCGATCCGTAGAATATCAGATTTCCTCCTTGTCACTTCTGTGATGTTAACCCCCTCTCGAGTAGTCCCCATCCGGAGATCCGAACGGGGGACTAGTTTACCTCCGGATTGAAATTTTACAAGGGAGGAGGCCATCATCACATGTAATCATGCGTAGAGAGGTGCATATCCTCGGGAATAGCATTACGGTTGTAGTTTCCCGTTGCTTTCAGCCGTGCAACATAATGTGGCATTTAGAGACGGCGGGGTAACGGAATTTTGCCCCCAAGGAGATCATTAACGTGCCAGTAAATCTAATGGCAAGGCTCCCTCGCATTTGTGCATACTCAAATGTCAACTGACTACGCCAGGATTTGATCCTGAAACCTTGGGAACGTTACCTTTGCGCCATGCAGCCAGCCGTACGTAAATGAACGATTAATGTGGACATATTTGGAATTCACAGGAAATCGGGTCAAGATTGTTTGAATGTACGCTCCATGTGAAAGGGCAGACGAGGATAAAGTAGACAGAATGATGTGGTCGTTAGAGTTAGCAATAAAGATGCTGTAGTGCTGATGGCGGATTTCAATGTTAGGATAGAAAATATGACTGAGGGGTATGAGAAGTGTAGTGAGGATAGAGAAGCGAACACCAATGTTAATTTGTTTACTGGAGTTCTCCGCTAACATGACTATTATGAATTAAGCTCAGTTTAACCTTAAGTACGGGAAATGATGGCCGTTTGCAGACAAATTGGGGCTGAAAATCTCCAGTTATACAACATTCCAATGTATATTGTGTTAAAATTTGGATTCGATCTGATGACGGGTTTTTGAGATAATAATTCTTAAATGTGACGAATGGCTGAAACACGCTCAAAAAAGTCCCCTTTTTGTGTTCCAACTGCGAAAAAAATATTAAAATGTAAATAAAAAATTCCAAACCTACATGAACTAACGTAAAATAGAACGACGAAAATGATGATGTTATTGGATTGTATGTAGGTATATTGGTTACTTCACAAACAACCTTCAAACTCGAGTGCACATAATACTTTGGTCGACTAGTAATTGATGAGATGATACCCATGACGAGCAAGTCCACTAGCAGGCAACTATTTCCGTTTGTGAGGGAAAATGCAATCCGGACTACGGATTACAGCTTCTGTCGTCGTGAATTCACGTGAGTTATGATGGCGATTCGAGGAAATAGTTATTGAAGTTCTGTTCCCTGAATGGGAGGTCCAAGCAGCACCGAGCTAGAGCTCCATTATTTACCTCCTTCGTGCCTCAACGATTTACCAGAGAAACTCGATCACTCAATGCATAGTTTCCTATATATCTGATCCCGACCACGAATTCATAATTAGGGGATTTTACTGCTATTGCTAGTATATTTAGCCGACGGTGTTCGTGTTCCAATGGTTATAAGACAAGAGATCCTAACCTTCCTAGTTTCATCATGCTGGGTCGATTAATGCGGAAATCCGAATGTATAACGTGCATTACCTTCCGTCATATGTCCATAAATTAATTTGCACTTGTCCGGCTTCGTGGCCAAGTGGATAACTTTTTTTTATTTATTTATAAGGGTTGCGGATCTTTGGATTTACCTTAGTTATATCATTTCACCTGTCTCGAGACCGACAGAGTCATGTCATCATAATCCATGTTATCCTCATCACGACAGACACACAAGGCGAAAGGTTTTCACTAGGCCTCTCCAAAGTTCCCATCATTATTATTATTATTATTATTATTATTATTATTATTATTATTATTATTATTATTGGGATTCCAGCCTGTTATTGGTATTAATGATATAAGGAACAATACGTCTCACTAGTACAGTACTTGGGTAAGTAACCTCTTATAATTAACTATGTTATCGTTACAATTGCCCAAGTGATATTTATCACAAAATAACACGCTTTTATGTACACAAAAGGGGGTACTTTATTGGATGACATGTTTCGATCGTTACGTGATCAGATGATGACCTTATCTAAGCTTCATTGAGTACGGTATGTTGATGATTGCGTGATGATCAAATCATGTCATTCAATAATACCCCCCATCCTTTATTTTGTGAAATAAAAGCGTGTGATTTTGTGATAAGGATCTCAATTAGAGGCATTTAAATACTTGTCTCACCTAATGTAATTGGGCACAATTTGTGTTGACCAAATGTAAAACATTCTACATGTTCTATTGAAGCGGTCACTCGGTAATCCAGTACCATAACTCGTACACAATTCTTTAGTGTAGTATTCATGTAATGTCGATAAGGCTCATTGTGTGTCTTTGAAACCATATTTTCCAGTGATGACGGCGTGTTGGTGTGACTTATCTTGTGCAACGACGAAATACAGGCAAGTACGAGTACCGTAGGTAGTCCATTTTGCTTTTTTTAAATATTCGTATGTTCCTTGATTGGAATGACTACAACGTATAACATCGAGTTTCGAGTTTTAATTGGGAGATTTTTTAAATGGAAAAGACTGTTGTAAAGTACGAAAACAGGCTATTTAGTTCTACACCGAGCTACTGTTTATAGGGTTTTCAATGTCCCTTGTTAATCCTGTGTAAAATTGTCATATACAGGGTCTTTCATATTAAGTAAGAACGCCAAGCGGCGGTTATGGTATTCACTGCTGCGGTGGTCTTGGCCGAGCTTGTGGCGCACCGTGGCCCCCTGCTTTAAGCGTGTGTACAATCCTATATGAAATATTACCTTTTAATAGATGCTGAGGGGCACATGACGTGGTAGTTCCGCCCCTTAAAACAACAATAACTAACTAACTAAAAGATGCTGGAAGTGTCGTACTTCCTGGGTTATACAGGCATTGTATCTGGTAACCACATTCTGACTGAGGCGAGTGACTTCTGCCACTGTAATGTTTCTGATCTTTTATTTTACGTGTTTCATTGAGCGCTGAGGTAGTAATGTCAAACTTATTTTCAATTATTTATTTAGCGTATGGCTTTTAGTGCTGGGAGTGTCCGAGGATATGTGCTAGTGAAGGTGGCACTTCATCAGGAAATTGCTGAACAGATGCATTACGTACCCGCCGAGTCGACTCGTACTTAAAATAAGTTTTACATACAAAAATACGATGTTGTAATGATAAATGTGTCATTGTGTTAGCATCTGAGGTTCAGACTGGCACGCTTATTGCAAGGTCAAGTATATATATATTAAACGCGCGATTTCAATACTTCACTCTGGGCCGATAACCTAGATGTTAGGCCCCTTAAAACAACAATTATCATCATCATCATCAATAATACAGCAGGGGGCCATGGCGCGCCACAAGCTCAGCCAAGGCCACCACAGCATCGAATAACAAAACCGCCGCTCGCCATTCTTACTTTATATGAAAGAGCCTGCTTCTACCTACGGGCGTTAGGAATGTTAGCTTAGTGATGAGGACCAAGTTAAATTCCCCGTAGCTGTGTTCTTGAAATTACAGGACTATTACTGTTCCTTAGTATTTTAGTTCTTATTCTTGATTGACGAAGTGAAATTCTTCTAAGAATTTATGTACCATTTACATTTAATCTTTAGATTTTAACATAGTCATGGTCGTGAAACAAGCCTTGTGATCTGTTGTGAAACCACGATTACATTGACAATGGTTTGTATACCGACCATCAAGCTCTTAATGGCTTTTAACTTTGAGAAAAGCACGGAATCATCCTACAAGCCAGTGAATAGAGTGCTATTACCAAGTAAGGAACCTTGTTGGTTACACAGATGCTCTGGAGAGCAACATGTTTACGATAATTTAAATACCTTATGATGTTTCCACCGGAAGCAACACTTCTTAAAACCGATACGTGATTACAAAAGCTGCGCTGAGGCTATAAACTGTTGCAATACATGGTGAAATTGTAGTACTCTCTGTATGTATAAGTTCATTGTCTATTAGTGGTAATATACTGGGAGCAGTAAGCCAATATGACTCGGGAACCCATATGGAAGAAAATGGTCACACGTTCCCTTATAGATTTCGTAGCACAGTGGCTTAGCGTCTAGCCTTTCACCTGGTCGGTCGGTGTTTGAATCCCGGTGACAACAGATTGAATTTTTACCTCATATATATCACGTGGCGTTAGGAAGGACATCCGGCCGTAAATTCCCGGCCAGTACCAAAAAGTGTCAGCTTGACCCCTATCAGTTGGGGTAAGCTGTTGAAAGCCATTATAGCCACGACAATAACATGCGTTATCATAAACATACCATACACATAGGAATAATGACCACATATACCCCAAGCCATTGATTGAAGCAACTTATAGATGAGGGGAGGGGTAAGTAGCATTGGGTGTACTTTTTAAGAACGTATCAGAGCGTTAAATTATAATGCTAAGCCGTGCTATCATAGCCAACAATTAATTGTGATTAACGTCTCGCTGTGAATCAGCACGCATATGACATATCAGTGCATTACTTATTGAAGAGCGGGAAGCTACTGCCCGATAAATCTCGCCAACCACTGAGCTGCACCAGACGTGCATGTTCAGCGCTGACCACACAAATGTTTTAATAGGTTTATAACAGCTCATGGATGAGCTTAGTTTATCGCTCAGTAATACGCACGCCCCACGACAAAGTGACTATTGGATCGTGAACTTCTGGCTCTTTTACATTTACTCCAGCAAATGCTGCGATAGTACCCGTTTCAATTTCCAGTGCTCCTGTGCAAATTCCTAAACTAAACAATTACAGTACAGACTCTACTACACAACCCATAATAACACACGTTATCGTAGGGATTTACACACATGCAAGTGAACATAGATATTTCACAATTATAAATACATTAATAGTAAAAATAATGATAGTGGATGATGGGGCAAGAGTACCATATCAGGTAAGACTGTCATCTTAAGTGATGATAGTAACTTTGTAACAAGGTTGGACACAAGGGCGTATATACAATTTTTTTTTTTTTGGGGGGGGGGGGGGAGGATCTGGCTATCCTGGAAAATTGTGAGTATTCTAAGGGGATTGTCACCGCAAAATACCCAGAAATATCAACCAATATCTTAGAGCATAAAACTTTGTGTAATTTTTTTAGATAAGATTCACAGTTTATATAGCCTACAATTACTGGTAATACACAAAAAGTTGTAAAATACAACGTACAAAATAAAAATTTTATACTTAATGAATTTTCTATTATGAACCATGGAGAACGAATGGCTAATGTCTAAATATTTGTCAATTTACGAAGCAGAAAAGTTTTTTTTTTTTTTTAACAAGTTGATAATTTATTTCTCAAAAGTACCGTACTGTGGAATTCACAGTTTTGGCTCACGAAGCTGAGTGTACCCCGTTCCAGCCCTCAGACTAAAATTAAAATTGCTTGATACCGGGAATCGAATTCGGACCTCCGCGGCGACAGCCAAGACTGCTAGCCACTACACCACGTGTTACTCTAATTTCAATCTTAATATTGTTTAACACTTAGCCAATAAATTAAGATTAAAGTACAACAAAATTTACAATTAGTTTATGCTCTTACCAAAGCAATATTTTCTTAATTTTTAATTGTGGTTTTTTTTTTTTGGGGGGGGGCTGATCCCCCTCAGCACCGCCCTTATATACAACCCTGGTTGGACACACTGAATAACATGGAGCGTAGGTAGTAGCTGCTCCAAAAATGTAAGTCTAGTCTGATGTTACAGAGCATATTTTTTTAGCCTACTTTCGAGTTTTGAAAAAAGAAAAAAATGGAAGTAGACTCATGACATCTACACAGGCCAAATGTTCATGTGTCTGTGTGAATGTGTGTATGTTTGTCTATCCCCCCCTGTCAATTCAAACACGACGAAACCGAATAGAATCAAATTAGGCACAGTGATAGCGCTAGAAAAGGGCACTTCAATGCCATATTTATATTGCCACCATCATAACCAAAATCAAATGGTGACTACCCAAATATTCGAAGCATAAATCAAATGACGTCTAAACTAATCATCGGATCTTAAGAGTTGGAGTCACGAAAATTAATGGCAAAGTAGGACCGTGCATGTGGCCTTGTATGGCTGAGGCAAAGGAACATACCCTCCAAACTGTGTCCGTTTGGTCCGGGATACCTTAGGCTCGGGAGGCTGAAGTCCAGAAGACTGTGAGATCCCGTCACAAACAATCCAAAAATTCGTTGATATGCATTTTAACTAGTTCCAGCAGAGGACTATTATTCTATGGGTCGTAATAGATTTGGGGAAAGGTAATTTTATGAAACAAGCTCAAAATACACATCTGGCAAGAAGAGGAGAAGCAATTCTACAGCAAATAATCACAACTTATGATAAAAGGCGTCTGCCTACGTGTACAGGTCGTTAAGGATCCTTAACCTGCGTCTGATGGGCAAAGCACAATCTATCTATTACCCTCCTTGGAAAAATAACAGTCTACGTTTCGTTCTATAAATCTCCTCAAGAAGTCGTATCATATAAAACGAACTCATAAAGAAGCTGGAATATTGGTATGAATTAAAATTACCTACGCAATTATAATCCATAAAGACTGGCTGCGTGGCTCAGCGGTAACGTTCCCGCCAGTTGTGCCCAAGGTTGCAGGATCGAATCTTGGCACAGCCAGTTGGCATTTGAAGGTGCGCTAATTGCGAGGCAGCCTTGTCAGTAGATTTACTGGCACGTTAATGATCCCCTTTGGGCCCTGGCGTCTCTAAAAGTTAAAAGTGACGTACAACTAATAACAAAATTATTATTATTATTATTATTTAAAAAAATCATGTTAACTAAAGGCAGTTATTCCGGACGCTCTACCTGGCCGATATGCTCATATACGTCATTTGGCATATAAAACCGCATACCTTTCACCTTACATGAGATATATTCAAACACAATGTTTTCCTGATATTTTCACTGTTTGTTTTCATTCGAGCACCCATACCGTGAAGCAATCTTCAGTGTTGCCTTAGTAAACGAACGTTTGATGCTTTTCAGTCGGTCAACACGAGTTTTTTCCCAAAGGAGATGGATTATTCCCTAATCATGAAAAGAAATACATGAGATTAATAAATACACTTTTATAGAGTGTATTTAGTGATCTCATGTAATTTTTTTCAGGTTTCGGGAATAACCTACAACTTTTGGGAAAAACTTTCATATGGAATATGGCAGCTCATTATCTTTTTGTTCGATAGTAAGTTATGTCAAGATAATTTATTTTCCGATCGGTTTCGTAATTTGATAGACTGGAGTATGCTATTAATGATTTGTAGAATTTTCTTCGCTTGTTAATTCAGTGTCGTAGATGCAAATTATATCATCCACGTATCTTTCCCACGTTACTATTCCCTTTGTCGAGATCCTTTCTAGGAACGCATTTTCCATTGTGTCAATGAAAATGTCGGCGATTAGCCCGCTTAGTGGTGACCCCATGGCTAGGCTTGTGAAGGAACATTCGTGTTGAAATTGACGGGTTACACAAAGGGTTAAGATAAAACTATATTTAAAGAAGAAGGCTAGGTATAATGTTTGACCACTCCAAAGAACAACAGAATACTGCGTCCGTTGACGCATGTTTGCTCAGGCGACAGAGACTAAAACTTATGCTGAAATGTAACTGAACATACCCTGCGAGCGGCGGGAAGAAGCTGAAGCAATATCGCTTATGATTATATTTTTACTTATTTTTCTCATTCCAAAAATCAACAATAATTATAACCAAGTAATTCTGCATATTTGAAGTACAGCATACTTCGTAAGTCGAAGAAACTATCAATTTACGCGGCCAGCTCATGTACTGAGAGCACGCCATATTTGTTAACACCAGTTCCTATTTGTCTGTGGAAGAGACAACATGTGCATGATGGAGCACAAGTGAAAGGAAACCATGTGGCAGGAAAAATCTACGAATAACTTTCTTATGGATAGCCATCATGGCATTGTGTAATAGTTTATGGATTGAAGACATTCACCACTACGAAAACTGTGAAGTATTTTTATTATTATCCGAGGTGAAATGAAGGTCTTGTGTGAAGAAAACTTTGCGACCGCATGGTCTCATTCTCACGCACACACACATGTTTCATTGTTCTATAAATGTGTATTTAATTAACTTTATAACTGTACAAAATCTACAAGTACAATCTTCATTTGCCGGATGGGCAGTGATTTTGATTTAATTGTGTTAATATTTTCTTGTGTAAATATCAGTGCAAGTCACGAGTGAGTGTCGCACAAGCGACGGAGGCTACAGCCAGTGGCGGAGTGGAAATGGGCAATTTTTTACCGCATATTAGCTGCAGTGCGCGAAAGTATTACTTAATTATGTGCTACATTTTTACCAACGCTAACATTATAATAATGATAAACAAGCAGATCTTCAGATACAACTCCAACCGCGCGATGGCATGTGATTGCTAAATCATGCGTGGGGAATTGGCGACGGAGGATGTCCAGACACAATGAAATGGTAACCTAAAGCCATACACGAGACCACATACAACATCTCATGGCGGGACTCGAACCAAGTGACGCTGAATCTGTAAGTCAGATCAAATATTTATAGCGTATTGTAAGAGTGGAAAACAGTAGACTTAGTTTATTTTGGTTTCCTTTATTTAGTGCACAATGCAAGTAGCTAATTATAAGACACGTGTGGAAATTAATAGTTTTATTAAACATTTATAGAAGCCAGGACGGCTGGATTTTCAATGCTCATTCGTATCATTTAAAACCAGGTATTACCAACTTTTATTTTTGTCAGACTGATGACAAATGAACTAGTTTGACAATGTTAAATCAAGGCCAAGGTTACGAGCCAAGTTCACTACACAGCACACTCGATTCTAGGCAGTGGATTAATATTTTGTTTTAGAAGGCTGTGAGATTCTTGACATTATTACAAGTGGAATGCAGAGTTCCGTTATTCACATTTATTGGCCAGATCAATACTTGAAAACAGGTTTATTTCTTTAAAAGAAGCCACGCAGGCAATTAATGAAATTGTATTTTGTAACCAAATGAACACAGGTTCGATTTATTCAGGGAAGAGGCAATTTTATAAACGCACACACACAGTTAGCTTGTATCAGAAACCTTTATGTTTATTTAAAGCGTTGTCAGGATGTGTTTTCAGTACACATAATCTTTAATACCAGCAATTCAAACGTGTATCAATTAGGATTCCACACTTTCGTAAATTAAGAATATTATATGAGTCGTGACGGTGAATGAATACCTCCGACATGGTTATTGTGGTTATATCGGTGGTAATGAACTAACTAAAATTGTACCAAAACCGAAGGCGCCTGGATCAATGGATCCGAAATAAGAGTAAAGTAATTGGTGAAGACATAGGATGTCTAATAAGTGTGATGAAATATTGTTGAAGACACAGGGTGTCTCGTAAACTATTGAACTATTGAGTTATTTGCTTAAGCTGGATACAAACGTTACCTGAATACACTGAACGCTTTTAAAGGTCCATAAACTGAACAACAATACTGTCAGGAATAAATAATTGTGTGAAACTTTAATAATCAAAAATAGGGTTTTGAAAACTAACAAATCTTATAATCCCCCCCCCCCTTGAACCTAAATAAAATTTATAAACATTAAAAATAAACTATTTTTCTGGACCAAATGTTAACACTTAGATATTGTTAAGCTATTGTAGATACATTTTGATATATTTTCACATGATTAGTCGACCACTAATTGGTGATGTGATAACTGAAGCACACACATCAGATTAGTAGCAATATGAGTCGATGTAATTGTTTAATTACTATCGCATTTGCAGGCTTTCCTATATTTTCTATTTTCTTAAAACTTTGACACTATGACAGTTTGTTACAAACAGTAACAAATCGAGTACGTAGGCAGTGCCAATTGCACAACCATAGGAGTGCTGAATCATTGTATGCATTTGTGTTGTATTAGCATTTTTTTTAAATTCAGCAACATTGTGCACATAGCTTGATTTTCTTAGTAATAAACACATCTCGTTTATTAATTAATGATATTTAGGACTAGCTAACACTTAACTCTAAAGATAAATGTTAGAGATGGCACCATCATAGCATAGGACAAATTTTCCCTTTGCTACTAAATGTAAATGTTCTAGTATTTGTAAACAAGTAAATGTCTTGCTTTGCTGTAGATTCTTTTGATGTTTGATCCACCCGTAAGTTATTTCGATGTAATTGCTTAGGGCCGATCTTACGAGCCATTCTCTTAGCTTGTTCATTTTGTCGAATTTTGTATTAGGACCATGAGAGTAAATTTAGATCTTGTTTAGGACTTTTTTAAATTTTTCTTTCAGGGCAGAATAATATCGGACTAGCCGTTTGCAACTCTCATGCTAGGCTAGGGATCTATTCTGAATAAAATTTATTTGTGATTTTAACCTAAGACTGACCTCTCTTTTCTTGTTTAGTTTTGTTATCGATGCATTCCTCTGAGCTGGTTAAATATCGAACCTCACTAATTCCCGACTCCCCCGAGTGCAGACTTTTGTGCTACACCAGCCTATGAATGTATCGTCCCCCATACTTGTGTGTTAACTGGAAGAGGGTCTCGGAAGGGTCATTTGAAACCCGTGGCTCCCCGAAACCTTCGGCCAGCGGGCACAATACCAAACAAAGAATGATGCTTATTTTTGTCTTATTTTCCAGGAAATGAGTGATCCACCTGATGAACCAATCAGTGCCAAAAAGCGTCAACGGTGGGCTCATACAAACTGTACTGATTTCAGTGAAGTGAAATGATCATTACAGGGTGTATTTGTTATTTCTATGTGACACTCTTACCCCCACCCTAATGAGGCAAGATTATCGGGTGATAATTGGTTTTATTCAAAAATCAGTTGATCTGTGGGAGGTACTTCATTATCTTATGTTGACTTTGTACAACCAGGTATGTTGTGCTGATATCCATAGTAAATTACCTGTTGTTAGATTCAAGGGCACACATTTGTGCCTGAATCATAATATGGTTCTCCTGTACCACCTAACTCCAATAATAGACGAATAATAAGAGTAATAATTATACCCCCCCCCCCCCCCTCTCCTCCCCAAAGAAGGGTTAGATGGAAGTGGAAATGTGCTGAGATACGTTGGGTTCCCACAACCCCGTGTTGACAGGAAAATAGAGAGAGAGAGAGATTCGTTATCTGAGAATAAAAGGTTCCAATCACTAAAGATATAGGCCTAACTACACTTAAACAAACTACGAAAATATTAACAAAAACAATAATAACTTAGATAATATAACAGTTACCAACCAGAATACAGTACTCCATTACTGATCCGCATCGCATCTGTAGCCTACCTCTGCTATTAACGCCGACAGTAAACGTTTGACAACGAATTAAGTCCCAAATCCAGCTGATTGAACCTAAGGAAAACTTAAAGAACGGGAAGAAAATGGGAATTAATTCATTAAATTATAGGATAAGACCGGGTACATCAAATCGATCGTCATCCATTATCCGACATTTTTGTTTCATTGTTTCAGGTGACTATCCACTACAATAGAAAGCAGTAAGAGAAAACCAAATATCAAATAAGCCAAGACGCTCCATCAAGTAAAATAAATAAAACGGGAATAATAAGAGACCATACTACTCTCTCTGTGCTGGAGAGAGGAGGACATTAAAGGGTAGTAAACAGCATGAGAGCAGCAAATTGGAGGTAACACATCCCTGAGAAGGGAAGTTAAGCATTTAATTGAAAAGGACAAATAAAAATAATAAGTAAGGTGTAACGACAAAAATGCAGTCACCTAAGGCAAGAATATATGAATTCTCAACAAAGAACATAAGCAGTAGAAAACACATCTAATCTCCAAGTAATACAGTACTTTACTTAAATATATTTGTCGTGTGGCCTCCTGAGAGGCCGAGTGCAGGTCTTTCCAGTTGACGTCCGTGGGTGACCGCGCGCCGGGATAAGAGATGTAATGGATGAAGATGAATGAAACTGGGCAGGGGTGAGGAAGGAAGAGGTCGTGGCCTGTCAGAAGGTACTGTCCCAGCATTTGTCTGTTGTTGAAAATGGGAAACCACGGAAAACCATTTCAAGGACGGCCAACGGTGGGGCTCGAACCCACGCGTCTACCGGGTCAGCAGAGAGCTTGGCCCCATGACCTAACGCTGCGCTTTAGCGAGCGTAGCCACCGCTGTCGGTACTTAAAAATGATATTACCTAGAATAAGCCTCCCTGAATTTACTACGAAAAGGTGATCAAAACTCCTTCATACAGTTCACTCTCAGTAGTGAATCATTAATCGACCAATGTTCCCAGACGACAAGACCACTAGATCTCATAGCATCCCGTCATAACCATACATTTTAATTTTGATCAGAGGTTCGTCGAAATGCGAAGATATTGGTAGCTCGGGCGAGAACGTCTAATAGACGTCCAAATAGTCTCGTCCGCTTCCTTTTCGTAATCTTCTTAACAGTCGAAAGTTCTCAATCCTCTCCTACACCTATTTTCTTTTTCTTCTCACCTTTTGTTAAAGTTCCCAAAGCACAGACAAATTCTTAACAAAAATAAAATAAAGGAATAACCATCGAATGCCCACACATTTCCGCCCAGGTAACCGGAAATACGTCACACTCCAAGAATAGTCAGAGAATTGTCGGGCGAGTGACCGGCACAATAATAATAATAATGTTTTGGATTTAACGTCCCATTTAAACGCTGTGCCCTTTAAAACGCCAGAAAACTACTCATCGCAGCAATGATGTACTGTAGGTACTAATCTGCTGAGCAGCATTGTCACATGCAGGGACTTGCGAACTCGGGGCGTTGTCTGTGTACAAAAGTTATCCTTCTTCATTGAGGGTTAAATATATTATCCCTGTGGTCTTGTATGTGTCTGGAATAAGTCCACTTTATTGTGATGGCTGTAGCTGCGTGAGCACTTGAAATGGTTAAGATCGAGTAATTCAAATGGTCCTCTAGAACTTGCGAGAACATTCGCGTGATGTGAGCGTGTAACACTGCCTTTGCAGTGATTTTAAAGTTGGATGCTTGAAGGGTGCTGCTACCCATTCCTCTCGTGAAGCATGTCTTAGCCATAGTCTGTGGTCTTATAAATATAAATCAGTTAATCAAGACCCTCAGGAGCATTGTAATTTGACATATCCAAAGGAGAGAGAGAGAGAGGGAAATAAATTTACTCACAGTGTACGATAGGGCAACGCCCTTTCTTTCTTTCTCTCCATGGAGCAATTTTCGTAGGTATTTCAACTGTTTATCTCTTAACTAGCATAGTGCCCGGCTTCGCCCGGTGGATTTATTTGTTTTACAGAACTGGAGCGCTCAAGGATAAGGATCGGAATAAATGGAAGTAAATTTGAAAGCACCAACTCTTATTGCAGCTGATAACCTCAGTGTACTGCACCAACACCAACGCCCTTATACAGAGGCATATTATTGTCATTATGATAACTGTTTTAAGGGGCCTAAGAAATATTTTTGCACTAATTACTCCCCGTGACTGCAATTTTATAAGCAGCTCGCAATTCTGCACCAGAACATTGGTAGGGGCGACGAGATGTGGCCCGCATTACATGGCAACTTTAGACTTCGGAATTATTGAAGCCGTTCTGGAGCTCTTGTTCTTCCGACTTACTGAACAAAAATCAATATTTAATACCTAAGAGGTGTAGCCTAATGCTACATAGCCTAAACTATTCCTCTTGACTCAGGCTATCATATACAAAAATAATTTTTTGAATCCGACTGGTAGTTCCAGAGATTAGCGCGTTTAAACACATAAAACGAACACACAAACTCTTCAGCTTTATTATATTAGTATAGAAAACGTGGGATGTGCTTTTAAATGTGACCCATGGGGATGCATGAGCACCCTTTTACACCCCATGACCACATTACCTGCTGATACTTTTCTTTGTTTATCAAATTGTACTCAATGTGAGCAATGCAGTTTACTCGTAATGGTCCCTGAATTCAGTGGCAAGGGTCAATAGTCTGAATCGTACTCCACAGGAAGGAATATTTTGAACTCCATAGGCTCACGAGGGTCTAAAGTAATGCACCGTAGGAGGTGATACTGACCATATTATGAACAAAACACGTGAATTTGTTCCACTGTTTTCTCACTCTTTGTGTCGAGAACTTGTAATCAACAGTCCTGTTATATTCTGTTATATATTTGAATGCAAAGCAAGCAGCATTCTGCATTATGTTCTGTTGTAAGTGGCTTGGTTAGGTACAGACATACACGTTCACGGAAACATGGGAAAATAGATAAAAATTACTGTTGGCTGTAACAAGTCTCCCCTGTTTGCTTTAATGACGTCTCTCTCGTTTTTGTGAATCAACCCTTGTAATCCCTGTAATCCTAAACCAGCAACCTTTCTGTAATCAAAGTTCAAAGAAACTGTTTCTGTTCTCCAGAAATAATTGGGATAGTTAAAATAATTTTAATTAAGACGTGGAGCATTGAATGTAACTTCATCTTCTATGTAGACGTTTTTATCTTACAACAAGCATATAGTGCAGTCTTACTCTGACATGTAGCACCTTATCTATGATATCACGGAAATGACTACACAAATTTCTGACCGTCAGGGACTAAGGGCCATATAACTTACGAAATAGGGTGAACACAAAGAGAAAATCACTGCACTCTTTAGGGCTATACTGTATCAATGTGCCCTTATTCCACATATTGATGGTGAAGAAGTTTTACCACGTATACCACGTTCTGACTCTCAGATAAAGAATACTCCAGTTCACTGACAAATATTGCTACACTGTCACTGTTATTATTATTATTATTATTATTATTATTATTATTATTATTATTATTATCATCGTCATCATTATCATCATCATCATCATCATTTACATGGCACTGAAGAAAATAGGGCTCTTGTAGCAAAAGCTCCAGTCCATTACGACATCCCTGCTGTGAAAACCCATACTTTTCCAAGTCAGGGAAAGATTGAAATATCTTATGAGGCATAGCTGATTCTATGTCCTTTGGGGAAGCGAAATTCCAGATGAGAAGTACTTGAACAATTTATTCAATCAGTACGTTTCACTTGTGATGGCTGAAGGCATAGTAACGAGGATACATTTGTAGAATACATTGCTGTTGGAGAGAGGAAACGGTGGAAGAGACACCGCATTCGACCACAATAAATGTCATGCAATGCAACCAGTCTCATTGATCAGCAATCATAAGACTTGATTACCGGATGGTGCTTGGACTTACTCAAACACGTCACCAGTTGTTTCCCCTAGCAACATGTATGAGCTGACCAAACCCGGATTCATTTCAAAATTGGATACCATCCCCGAAAGAGCATCACACTGGTGACGTGTGTAGAAAAATATTTTTCAGAATTTTAGAATTTCCTCCTCATCGCCCGATCATTATAAGCATATTCAAGTGTTATTATGGTGTTTGAAGCCATTTTTCAGTGTTGCCTTAGTAAACAAAAGTTTGGTGCTTTTCAGTCGGTCAACACGAATGTACCCAAATGAGTTGGGTTATACCCTAATCCTGAAAAAAATTACACTATTTATTAATCTCATGTATTTTTTTCAGGATTTGGGTATAACCCAACTCATTTGGGTACATTCGTGTTGACCGACTGAAAAGCACCAAACTTTTGTTTATATTCAAGTGTGTTAACTATTTGATTATATTACCTAAACAATGTTCTCCCTTATGAAAACACCCCCATCGTGGAATTCAGCGGTGAGTTGCTTTCTTGACTCTACGGGTTCATGACCACGATGTCGCGAGAACCCTAAATCAATCAACAACAATCAATCAATCTTGACTCTGCACCATTTATAATGACACAAATAACGTCCTAGTAAATTTCACTTGATTTGTAGATTTTCTTCGTAAAATCCTCAAACAAACTACCACCAAGTTATAACAGCAATCAACTGTTGGGTAGCGGTGACGGTTCAATCTATTCGCGATAGCTCATTATGATTTGTTACCTTACTATTGGTTGGATAATATTCAACAAGGGATAGTAATTAGCAGGAGGATCCACAGTATTAGAAATTGATTTATGCGCATGCGCTGGTCTTCCTCGACATTGTTTATTATTGCCCAATAAATCCCATTTCGGGCCCACTTAATTGCTTAAGCACCTCATTGTTAACTCCTAATTGATGAAGCGGTTATAACGTTAAGTACCTCAATTTTGCATCCTCCAGTATTATACATTCTACTATGAAATGTTTAATACCCGGTGTAGGAACATGGATCGGCTACACGATGCTGAGCAGTACCTAGGGTCCAGTGGCGGCTGGCGGTAATTGTTCTGGGTGTTGCACTATTTTCATTAAAGGCGGAGGGGGTGTGGTAGGGTAAAAGACTGCTTGATATGAGAGAAAATCGTATTCAATTGCACGGTAAACGGATGTACCTCATTCATCACGAAAACCATACTTCAGAAAACATCACTTTGCCATCGGATTAAATGGATTATCAGTTAGTCTACATGAAAACCTTCACGAGAACATAACAACGTACGTTATATAAGAAGGCGAGAAAGAACCGCGTGTGTCACAAGCACGCCCAACATTGCAAGACATAGTATCGGCAGTTGGCGGAGCATCTCGGATGTCTCCGTCCGCGCCTCGACTCCCTTGTTGCAATCAGTGGGCAACGATCAGCCGAGTTAACAGTTGGGATAGGACTTACTCAGTCTAGCATCTCTGCCATACCCTTCACTATTGAGATCTAGTCGGTGCTTGAGACTGGCAACGACCAAACGGACGAGCGCTCCTAGACAGTTGGCGAGCTTCGCTTTCTCAGACAGTTCACGGTAACTTACTATAAGATTTCCTGGATTATTAAACAACAAAATTATGAATTCCTATACATATGAAAGTAAACGTACAGCTCTTATTACTAAACATATTATTATGGTATTAATTGTTCTTCTTAAAGAAATCTGGTCGTTGTGCGACTCTACAACCTTATTACTGGCCAACATTGGTTAATTGAACTAAGACTCTCAAGGAAATCATGAAAATATTAAATACACGCGAAATGCTCTGTACTGCCTCCTCTCACGGAGTGGCAACCCTGTCGTAACGAGCCATAAGACCAATGCTTCATTCTAAACGTTGGATCCCTTATAGTATCTGAATTACAGTAGAAATAACACACAACACAGGCGCGGTGCGGTCCAGGTCAACTTCAGTCGTGTATGCCGTTGTTTCTCATTATGGTCACCACGTACTCTTACACGATGAAAAAGTATATTTTTGTGGCATCAGTTTACAAAGTATTTTCTGGGTTTATGCTAAAGGTACAGCTATGATTCTTGTCACATATAAGAAGCGGTATATTTTGAGCTGTTTTTGACCATGTAGTGCTACTTTGCTTTTATAGGATGGTGAAATGAATACACATTTGGACAGATACGTTTTCATAAAAAAAATGTATAAGTTGCTTCAGGTACACATTTCTCAGTTGTTTTTCAATCAAATATTCTCAAATTTTGTTCACATACTTGGAATGGATCATGGCAGATGAGTAACCACTTTGTTTCATTATTATTGGGACAGATTGCAAGAAAAAAAACGAACTCTTTCTTTTTAAATTTATTCAAAAATATGTATCAATTTTTCTCTTCCCAATCCATGCCTACTATGTTTTGGAAGTGAAAATAGTGAAAACGTTGGATGCCTTATAGTATCTGAATTACAGTAGAAATAACACACAACACAGGCGCGGTGCGTTCCAGTACAACTTCAGTCGTGTACTCCATTAGGCAAGTTAATGTAAAAAAATTAGCCCTCTATCTTAAATGGTTTCCTAGTTGTTGGAACCTAAACATGAAAAATGAGCATTAACGGAAAACAGCTGGCAAAGTTAAAAGTGTATTATTCAGAGCATGGGACGCTAATTTTAAAAAACGAATTTAAGGTAGTTGTAGGCATCAAAACCCCAACAAACTATATATATTTGGATTCAGAAAAGAATGAAGAATTTTATGGCGCCAAAATCAAAAAATCGATTTTTTCATCATGCAAGAGTACGTGGTGTCCTTAACGAGTTTCGCCTTTAAGCAGGGAGACTGGGTTTGATGGAGACGTGCCTCATCCATGCACAGGAGCATAATAATTATGTTCGAGGTCCGAGACTTCAGTAGGTTTCCAGAAAATTCAAGTGAACCAGGTTACTAGCTTTACTATCACAGGGTCCCATGAGCTCTTCCTCCCACGGATAAGGGAGCAAGCCGGTCATTTGGGTAATCCTACCACCTGAACACAAGGAAGGCCTAATATTCCCACTCCTAATACATAGCCACTGGTATCCCATCAGGACACTTATTCGGCCACTCAGTCATTGCCCATGGTTCGCGAACTAGGACGAGACTACAGTCACCCACACCATGAATCATCTTGTTCAAAGGAGTGATTTGCTATTGTTTCCTGTTGAGTTAAGTTTATTTATTGATAACGGATGTTACGTGTCATACACTTGCGTAACACACAGTAGTGCGGTGCCATACACCGGTGATTTTACGATTTTATCGTTAGTTGAATATTAATATTTTGTTGTTACTAAAATTTTAGTATTTTAACTTTATTAGAATTATAGGATTTGTTTGTTAGTGGAATGTTAGTATCTTTGTTTGTAGAATTGCTTTATTACTTTATTATGAATAGAAGTAGCAGCCTTTCGGGAGAAATCAATTCTTTACTTGTCTTATAGACGGTAAAGATATCGATAATATTAGCCAACTAGTGGCTACACTGAGTTCTGCTGCACGGCTGAAGGCAACGCAAACTACAGCCGTATAGCTGTTCCCGAGGATATGTACCTCTCTATGCATAATTACATGAGATGATGACCTCCTCTCTTGTAAAATTTCAATCCGGAGAGCAGGTTTACATCACAGAAGTGACAAAGAGTAAATCTGATATTCTACGGATCGGAGCATGGAATGTTAGAAGTCTGATAGGCAGTGGAAGGTTAGAAAATTTAGGATGGGAAATGGATGGGTTGAGGTTGGATTTGGTTAGGTTTAGTGAAATACACTGGCACGTAAATCAGAACTTTTGTCAGGAGACTATAGGATCATTAGCACTAAATCAAACAATGGCCAAGCAGGAGTTGGTATCATATCGACTAGGAAACTTGGACAGTGGGTAGAGTATTATGAGCAATATAGTGAACGGATTATTGTAGCAAAAATCAATACAAAACCAAAGTGCTGCACAGTGGTATGCACACCAGTCAAGCTGATGATGTTGAATAGGTCTTCGAAGATATAGATGAAGTTTCTGGGGTATGTCAACGGTGGTGAAAAGGTTATAGTAATGGGAGATTGGAATACTATGGCAGGAAATGGAAGAGAAGGGAAATTTGTAGGCGAAATTGGATTAGGTGAGGAAGCAGGCTGATGAGATTCTGCACCGAGCATGAGTTGGTCATAGCTAACACCTTATTCAAAAACCACAATAGACGTACAGTATATACACATTGATGAGACTAGGAGTTACAGGGCGTTACCAAATTGACTTCATTGT
Organism: Meconema thalassinum; assembly: GCA_946902985.2. Classification (NCBI taxonomy): domain Eukaryota; kingdom Metazoa; phylum Arthropoda; class Insecta; order Orthoptera; family Tettigoniidae; genus Meconema; species Meconema thalassinum. The sequence goes on from OX336389.2 coordinate 74,656,049, forward strand.
GGCCAAGCAGAAATTTAGAAACCAGATTTTGGATTGTAAAACGTATCCCGGTGCTGACATAAACTCTGACCACAATCTGGTTGTTATGAACTGCAGACTTAAGTTGAAGAAATTGAAGAAAAGTCAAAAGCCAAAAAGGTGGGCAATAGACAGACTGAAAGGGAAGGACGTGAGCAAACGATTCAAGACGAGTATAGAGGAAGTACTAATGAAATACCCTGAACAAGCTACAATTGCAGAGAAATGGGCACTTTCGAAGGATGAAATAACAAAATCCGCAGAAGAAAACTTTGGTAGGAAAGAAAGAATTGGTAGAAAACCGTGGATCACGCAGGGTATACTAAAATTAATGGATGAAAGGCGGGAGCACATGAATGGAAGAGATGAAAGGGAAAAAGCAGAATAGAGATGTCTGAGAAATGAGGTTAAGGGGCCGGCTGACTGAAATATTCAACTTCTACAATTTTGCTGATATCAACACGAAATTTTGTGAGCATATTTGTAAAGTAAATATTACTTTTTGTACAAAGTTTCGAGATATTAGGTTGATTCAAATTTCTCTAATTAATATTTTTGTGATATTTTGGTGTGCAACACTAAAAAAAACCTCCTCGCGTCACAATTTTGACTTTTTACCTCGAAATTTCAAAACAGGTTTTACACACATATATAAATAAAACGTACTTAAAAAGAAAATTCCTTTTAAAATATGCATGCCAATAAAAATTTGTGAATTTCTGGTTTTCTGATTTCTGAAAAAAAATATAGATACAGTCATAATCAAATGCGTGCCGTGTCATTTCTAATCCATAAATAAAATTGTTTATAAGTAAGTTTAATTAGTCGAACATATAAGTATAACCTCAGAAAGTTTCATGAGAATCAACTATGAATTGCACCACAAGGAACTTTTTACAGGAAGCAGAGCACTGAAATAATGAAAGATGAGAAATAAGCAAGTAATGTTTTGAATGCTCCAGTATGCTTCATAATTGCCCTGCGCTGGAAGTGACGCCTTCAGACTACTCATGCTTCTCTTCCACTGCTATTCTATTCAATTTATGGACTATTCTCTTCTCTCTTTCTTCATCCTTTCTTCTTTTTTTGCTCTGGATGCAACGTTGGTCATCCTGCTTCTTGCCAATCTTCAGTGCGGATAATGTTATTGACTGCCCTCTGACTTTCTGTACGGTTTCAAGTGCTGTTACACATCCCATGTTAAATTGCATAACAGCTTTAACAATACCTTATTGTAGTTTACGATGTATTATTGTAAAAAGTAATCCTAGCAATGGTTATAATTTTCTGGTGTAGGTCACAAATTTTCAGATGAAAATTTTCAATATAGACCAATGGCAATAGTATTTATAATGATTGTGAATTGAACAGTTGTATATCATGAAGCGTTGACACCACACCACTAGTATTTATAAAACGTTGGAGCCAAATTCAAAAGGGAACGGCAAAATATACGATATAGTGACACCACTGTGAGTTGGGCGCGGCAGAGCGAGTAAAACACCCATGCAGCAGCTCTTTAAAATGACTGTACATCCTTTAAAAATGGCGGAACCTGAAATATTACGACATATTCCGATAATAGAAGGTTTGGAGTAATTTTTAATAGTAATTCAGAAAATCGATTTATTTTAAGGAAATCGCGAAATTTCGGTCATCGGTCCCCTTACCAAGAAGTGCCAGGAAGCAAAGGAAGAATGGTTGAAGGAGAAATGTGCAGGTATAGAAAAATTTCTGAAATTAGGGAAGGTAGATACAGTTTATCGAAGGATTACGAGTACTTTTTGGGAAAGGAAGACTAAGTGCTGAAAATACTAAGGACTCAGATGGAAAGCCTCTAACAGGGAAGAAATGGTTGAGAGATGGAAAGAGTGTTTGTATAAGGGAAAGGAGACTGAGAATCAAGTTATGGAAAGGGAAGAGGAAATTGAGAAGGATGAGAAAGGAGATTTAATATTGAGATCAGAATTTGACAGAGCATTGGAAGACTCAAGCAGTAACAAAGCACCAGGCATAGATGATATACGGATTGAGTTGCTAAGCTGCATAAGTGATGAAGGTCTGATCAGAACTGTTACTCAGAAACCGAAATAACCAGTTATGGACGAACCAAAGAGGATGTAAAAAGTAGGTTAGCACAGGCAAAGAAATCATTTCTACAGAAAAAGACTCTGTTGACATTGAATACGGATTTAGGTATTAGGAAGTCATACTTGAAGGCCTTTGTCTGGAGCGTGGCACTCTATGTAAGTGAAACTTGGACTGTTGGAGCAGCAGAAAAGAGGAGAACTCAAGCGTTTGAAATGTGGTGTTACAGGAGAATGTTGAAGATCAGATGGTTATATAGGGTTACGAATGAAGTGGTATTAAGATTAGTGGGAGAGGCGAGATGTTTCTCTCGACTGATAATGAAGAGAAGAGATAGGTTGGTAGGACACATACTAAGATACCCAGGAATAGCAAATTTAGTTATAGAAGGAAGGGTTGAGGATACGAACTGTAGGGGCAGACCAAGATTAGAATATGTTAAACAGATTGCCTTGGATGTAGGTTGTGGTAGCTATGTAGATATGAAACGACTATCTCAAGACAGGGAAGCGTGGAGTGCTGCATCAAACCAGTCGAAAGACTGTAGACTCAAACAACAACAACAACGTATTCAGTTTGGACTACAACGTGATGGAATGTACGCAGGAAGCAGGATAACCTTTATATGCAGCACACCAATTGCTAATTGTGGTTTAACAACTTGCTTTTACCTTGGTGATGAGCTGCCACAAGTGACCAAGATTGGTAGATCTGGCCAGCCAGGGAACAGATCCTCTCCTTGCTCTGCATTTCTTAGGATATGAGTCCTGAAGATGATTCTGAATGACTACTGACCCATGAGGTGGAGCCCTGTCCTTATGAAACCAATTTCGAAATCAGTCGTGCGGTGGCATGAACTTCAGCAACTGCGGGAGTTTATTTTAAAGGTAACTGGTATAGCGTTCACAACAGCTTATTTATCCGGATTAGGCATAATGAGATAGCATTTCAAACAGGAGATATCCCCTTCAAGTGTTGCACTTGAACGCAATCGTCGCTTAAGTCTTCTGTCAGAAAAACGCTCGAGATGCAGGTGTTGTGACTGGAATGCGTTCTGTCCTGCTTCTCCATTAATCCTTAACATATCAACGTGTATCGAATATATCGTGAGTGAATGGATAAGTGCTCTGATCTGACCTGGTAGTCGTAGATAAAAATTGTGTTCCCTTAAGAATGGGGCGCGATCTGCAGTAAAAATGCATATGGTTCGACTTGCACCACTACACTACTGATACTGATAAATCACTGGCGACTGGCGCAACTGACGTTTTACACTTTTTTCATTTTTTCATTTACTTTTTTCCTTGTACTTTTTCTGTTTATTCTATTTTCAGTTTGTTTTCACGAGGACGTCACAAACATCCAGTCCCCGAGTCAGGGGAATTAACCAAAGGAGATTAAAATCCCTACGGCTCGTCCGGTAATCCAATCCGAGACCCTTCAGGCCAAAACCTAGCAGCCTACCCAATTAACCAAGGGGCCGTACGTCTCAGCCACAAAGACAAAACTTATAAAACACGCTTGAAATGTAGTACTAAGCTACGTTCTCTTCATATCGGAAATTAAAAACCGTGCCAGGGATTTCAATCATGGTGAACGGTGTTCGTTTGACTTTCTACCATTACAGATCAAGTGGCAAAACCTATTAATTCTATCGTATTGCTGGTAAATGTGATATTTCAGGGAGCAATAAATCGCATGTTTTCACAATGATCTGTTGGATTCGGCAGGAAATAGTGCATAGTCGTTTTACCGTTGTTAGTGCCATAGCCCACTTTCCATTGCTGACACAAGGGCAGGATGCAGAGCAATATCGACCATGTGGAGAAATCCATTGGTGATTGGTTTTCATAGAATTAAATGCGGCTTCGGTGGCGTAGTTGGTAGCATGCTGACCTGCTGTGCCCAGGATAGCGGGTTCAAACCCGGTCGAAGTCGTCGGATTTTTTAAGAGCGTTAAAAATCCTTCAGTATGCCTTCCTTCGGAGGGGAAGTAAAGCCGGCGGTCCCATGTCATAGATTTATGGCATGTAAAAGATCCTTTCACAGATTAAACTTGTGAAAAGCTAAATTGTTAGGTTAGATTTCGTCGGAACGCTCTATCAAAGTTCCAACGTTCACCACTAGGTATCATTGATATCTGGTAGTGCAAGTGGGAACTACTTGAAATTGAACGGAACTTGTAGCTCACCCTAATAGCGGTGTCCGCTGGAAGCAGCTACAGACTCAGGCGAGCCGAACATGTCTTCGGACACTCCCGGCACTAAAAGCCATATGATAAATAAATAAATAAATAAATAAATAAATAAATAAATAAATAATAGAATTAAATAATAAGGATCTATCCCGTAGACAACGTCTGTATTCGGTGCGTTTTATCGGGCCGTTGACATATGTCTATTATCATTCATTTGAAGCTTTTCACAGACAAGCAATATTTTCTACGAAATTGAAAAAAAATGTGTAGTTGCATCTTCTCACACATATGAAAATAATAACATCTCAACATATGTAGCAATTTTTTTACCAAAAATTAGAGCACGTATTTCTTTTATTTGATGTAAGCCTACTAAATTGATAGATTAAGAACCCGTACTTTCTTTCTATACAATAAACATGTCATAGCTAGCAGTCTGCTGTTTGTGAGGTTCTTATTGTCCAAGCCCATCGTGTGCTATGGCTCTTTTATTCCTTTTCTCCACCACTAGTCAGTGATTCATGTTGCTAAGACGAAGAACGTTTTTGAAAATCAAATTTGATATTTGGACCCTGAGTTGAGGTTTAAAGCTATCACACACAATACATAAATCCTCACTGAACTTCGCTGGCTCGCTCCCAGCTGCAGGATTGCTGACGCCAATTTTCACTCTTACGTCACAAGTTAATTTCCTGTAGACCACTGTTTTATGTGGTGTAGTCTCTTCAGGCTGCAAGCACTAATTCTGGCAAGCAGGCAACCAAAGAGGTGGAGGACACCATGTTAGTCTATATTATTCCATGCTTGTTCGACATGTTTGCTCAATGCTGTATTGTTATAGGCAGATGAACCTCACGAGTCCCTTGTCCCATAGTTTCCCACACATGCACGATTTATAGCAAGTCTGGTGATCGTGCTGACCAAGGACGTTGCTGCACATATTGCAGAGCAAGTTTGTAGCATGGACAGTGTATGAGCGAACAATACCCTGCTGGAACAGCACATGATAATCCTGTTGTGAGATCAGCCGAACATCAGTCTGTACGCACCAAGCGCTGGCCACTGTTCTGTCCACAAAATGCAAAGGGGGAAAGCGAGTTGTAGTTTATCACACCCGAGATGAGATCATGGGCAGGCCCAGTGTGTCTCGGATGAATGCACTTCACGAGAACTCACCCATCAAATGTTCGTCGAGCCCTCGATGGTCTTTCACATGCGTTCATGTACAATTTGTTTTCATCACTAACTCCACGGTGTACCATTCTCCTTTCCAGGTGTTCCTCCAAAGGCACCAGTCAAGCCGTGTACTTTGATGTTAAGGCATAGGTGATAGATGAGGTACAGGTGTGCGTGCTCATGACTGGATCCCTTCGGTTCATGGTGACACTCTGGGGCCACATTTGTTAGTATTTGTGTAGTCAACCTTAGGTACTGCTGTCCTCTAATATGATGTTCTTGGTGAGGGTCCTAAATCTCGTCTACAGTGTGAATGCTCATTTTATGTTAATTGCAGCATTGCTGCGCAACCAATACAGCAAGTCCATCATACGCGGGAATGGTCTGTGGGAAGCACGAGTGCGTCTTTGTGGCATGTCGTATGCTTGCTCTGCACGTCTGCACCATAATGATCCTTCTGGTAGCTATGGCGTAACGCCATCTGAATTCGTGACCAGCACATCCACTATACTGTGACTAAAAATGAACCCGAGCCTCCTCGGTACTTGTCAACCCACTGATGGGAAAAGGATCGCAGAAGCAAAAACAACCTCACTGTAACTCTGACAAGTAGCTCATTTTCATACATGTTTTAAAAGATAGAAAGTGATCGTGAACAATGGAATTACCTAAAACACAGAAATCTAACTAAGCTCGAACATGAGATTCCTGAATCTCGGGATATATGGGTGGTAAAATGGGCGCCTATCTCCATTGTTCAACATCTTGATAACTCTTGTAAATATAAGATGGAATTTCTATAAAAGGACAAGCAAACAAAGCGTGCTCGCAAGTTTATTAATCAAATAACGCACATAAATACAAATAATCTCTCCTAAATTAATTTAAAGAAATAGCTAAATAAATTAATCATTAAATACTCTACATGTGAAAAATAATATCTTGATCATAATCAAAACTGAAATTCAGTCAGTGACCTCGCTGTTTTTCGTATACACAAAATCGCAGACCAGTTCCATATTTACTTTTAATGCCCTGTGCAACCCTAGGACAGTATACATTTGTTCCGAAAAAAATAGGGTAGAAAAATTCCAAAAATTCCTTGGGGATAACACAAGCTAAATTGGATAGGTTAAGAATGTAAACAACGCTCTTAGATTTCTTCGTTCGTTGCCAAGAGCCGACTGCGGAGGCGTCTAGTAGCTAAGTTCTGAACTTGGCCTAGTAGTCGTTGACGGTGGCGCTTGGCGGCAAAAGTAGGAACTATTTGAAAAATTCTAAGTTGCAGTCTGTACTTAAATTAAAAAGCAGATAACACACACTAATACAGTCATCACAATTAACACCGGTTATCAGACAGATTCTCACACACCCAAAGTACACGGGGCTACATGACCGCGTTGTCGCAGCCCCTAAACTTAAGAACCAACCAACCACATCCCGTTACATTAGCCACCCGTGTCCTAAAACAACAGCCAAGGGGTTTCCACTTCAAAATATTGGTAAAGATGGAATAGGCCATAATCGTAAAATATTCTTACCTTGTGTTCTGCACGGAAAGCTGCTAGCCAGGTACAGGACAAAAACACTGATGTTTAAATCTGTAGAGAGGGGGTATGGTTGAGGTTTCCACCACGTGTTCTCTCCAACAGTCTTAGTGTTATCTAAAAGGAAATAAAGTAAAACATAATAAATAAATGCGTTCAGGTTAATACATGTACATGCTTTCCATAAATAATATTACCAAAAATCAAACAGAATCAAACAGTTTATAAAGAAATAAATCTTACCTTAGCTCGTATATCTTTCTTTTTCGTTTCTAGAGCTCAGGTGTAATGGAATCCCTCTCCCTCTCCTAAACACAAGAGGGAACCGTACACCAATGATCTAAAACAATAAAATAAAACAATCAATCAATAAATAAATTCAAGTAAATAACATTTACTTGAATTGGCATTAAACAATCAAAAAACCCTTAATAATAAACTTACCTCTAATTTTATAAAATGCAGCCACTGTGCAGGTACACCAATGTCTCAATGCACAACAATGGTATAGCAATATCTGTCAAGAAATAAATAAAACCACACACTAAATAAATAATCCCACAATCAATTATTCAATAAATAAATAAATAAATGACTTTCAAAACCAAATAGTACTCACCTAATTAAATATTCAACAGTTTTCCACTGGCGGGTTGCTGTTGCACCTGATCTCTGCAGTGGCCACACGCTATTAATATTATCTGAAAATATAAAATTAACAATCAATCAATTAATAAATAAATACCGGTAAATAAAACTTAAACGTTAATTAGGATTAATACATCAAAACCATTAATAAGTACTTGCCTTGCAAATATTTTTAGTAATTTTCCACCTAAAAGTTTACTTCAATGACAGCGCACATCAATACACAGTCGCCTTAGGCAAGTATTGCACAAGTGAGAGTGGAAAAATTTAAGACCTCTCTTTATGAGTCACTACATCACACGTCATCGGTTCCCACATACTTCTGCAGGTCGGTTCATGTTACACTAGCCTAGGAAATGAAGTCACTTGTGCTCTCAAGTAGCCAGACATTCACTCGGCACATTCCTTATAAGTTGTTACCATATTTCGTTGTAACACCGGCTCCCGGGGCTCGCTTCAGCCTAAGCCAGACAAAATAAATGTTCAATTCATTTATTCAATAAATGACTATTTTATACAAAAAAGTTACCAGTAAATAAAGAAACAACACCTCTAGCTACCTACATAGCCATGCATTTTAAAGCACACCTGCTTGTTATAAATGAAATCCCTATTTAATAATAATAATAATTATTATTATTATTATTATTATTATACTAATTAGCGGTTGGCTATCCTAAATCCACTCATTACAAATATTCCTCTCACCATTCTTCCCACTTGGAGAAAATATCTCCGTCAACATAGCTATCACAACAGAGCAATCATTAATTACCTAATAATAATAATGATAATCCAGTTGTAATGTCATTCGAGGAATTTGTAACAATAAATAATCCACGGTAAAGGGGCCTTAATCCTGTGTAAGATGAGCTATCGCATGCCTTTCTAAAGTTACGGGTACGGGAAATATCGGGAAATAAGACGATGATCTAGTAGTTTTGGGTATTTTGGGTAAATAAATTGTCTACAGTAAAAGACGCTTTATCCCGAGTAAGAAATGCCACCTCACATAAGTATCTACGATCAAGGGTTCACGAGATATCGCGTTGGGGCCCGCCAGGGGCTCGCAACTAGCTATGTTGGTTAGGATCCTTGTTGCCTCACTACTCATTTTTTGTCCTAGGGTTATATGAATTGTTCTGGGGATAAAGGGTAAAGAGACCTATCGTTTAATCCAACATACAACTTTCTGTGATTAATAAAATTTTAAAAATATAGCCTAAATTCCAAATTTAAAAAGTCGCAAAAATCTAAAAAATATGTAATCCTTGGTAAAGAGGAGAAAATAAAAAAATACGAGCCTTACAGTAGTCGCATATGATGTGTAACATCTAACATGTTATCCTACTGGTATACTACACAGCTTGGACATTCTTAAAATGTTAATTTACGCTCCATTTTCAGACTGGTACAATGATGAATGTATAGATTGAATTGGAGATATGCTACTGTCACACTTGTGGCGCAGCGGTCAAGCTGTTAGTCTCTCACCAAGGTAGACCGGGGTTGATTCCCGTCAATACATGTGTGATTTTCGAATTGAAATGCCATGTCCTATGGTTCGCATTCCACGTAAAAGGGAGGTACCGTGGATCATGATTGTGAGATTAACGTTCACGCAAAACTACAAGCTTCCTTCCTTAATAATTCATAATAACAAAGTGACACACAACGTCGACTGTACTCTCAAATACTGTGAGCACACTCCTCAGTAACTATATCATTCATTATTCTCAAGACTCTCATACAATTCGTCGTAAACAATCAAAATATGCCTTTCTACAATCATGAAATGACCTAGTCTCAGCTTTTATTCCACTCATATAACAACATTCTGTTTTGCATTTAATATTAGACTAGCCTACTCAACCACAGCTTGACAATAATGCCGCTTACTTAAATGTCATTTGTCGTCTTTGTCCTACCCCATGTGATGTTCAACCTTGAACGTGAAGCTTCATAAACTGCTCAATGACAAATGAAAGTCGGTGAAACATTTGCCACTGTGCTCGTCAAACCAGTGCCTGCTAAATTCACTGCCTACTGTATTACCATAATATTCTCGCGCTACAGAGCACACACTGCCTTGTTTCCAATACCCACATTTTCAATTGTTATTGTAAAAGGGAGTGTTTTACAGATATTGTAGTTTATAATACGGAACTCATTTTATTAGATGATTTGTAGCTTCCACCAGCACTAGCCTAAATAAAGAACACGATATGGATCAACTAGATTAATAGACGCGACACCGCTCATAACCTTAAATTCCTTATAAACAGGTCCTCTTCATTCCAGACCAACACGTAATTTCATATGAATTCTGTTAAAATGATTCATGTTGATATGATAAATATCGTTTAAAATGATAATCTGGTAGCTGGATCGATCGATCGAGCGGGCAGTGCATACTTCCGTTTTCCACCACTGCCAGCTAGTACACTTCCGTCCGATTGATCGAGCGGGCAGTGCATACTTCCGTTGTCCACCACTGTCAGCTAGTAAACTTCCGTTTGATCGATCGAGCGGGCAGTGCATACTTCCGTTGTCCACCACTGCCAGCTAGTTCACTTCCGTTTGATCGATCGAGCGGGCAGTGCACACTTCCGTTGGATCCACCACTGCCAGCTCGATCGTCCGATCAACTACCGTCCCCATTTTTCAAAATCACTCCCACAAAACTATCCAGCAACTGAGCGGAAAGATGTTACACTTCAAAAAGTTCATAAAAACGAGCCGTCACACAAGTCTATAGGATAATAGGTTCAAAAGATATTGATAAAATTCAAGTGGTAAGGTATTGTCACGTTCAAATAAAATGAGTCCGCCCATGTAGTTAGGCCCTTTGGGCAAATTTAAAAAAACCCACGGTAAAAAGGGCTCCATCCAGAGTAAAATGAACCCACATACATCTTTGTACAATTATTCATTCCCAAAAATCTTGTGCCAATGACCTACTAGTTTTGGATCCTTTGGTTAAATCAACAGTAAATAATCGATAAATAATAATATAAATAGCCGGCCGACTTACAAGAACCGCAAGTGCGCCTTCATATAGAAAAATTAATATTTCACCCCCGGGTAAGGGTAGTTTTTATCTTAGGGTGGAAATTAGTAGTCCATAGGAAAGGAGGCTTCATCTCCAGTGATTTGACACCCCAGACGCCCATCTCTGATCATTGGTTCGCGATATATCGGAAAAATTACATACATGAGGTAATGTACAGTCGGGTACAAATAAAACCGGTGCGTCAGGACTGGTACATCTACACTCTCACATTGTTGCCACCACTTGCTGTAACTAAATTCTCTGTAACAACAATGAGCGAATGCCTTGTTCTCACATACAAAAGAGTCGAAGATTATATCGTTTACAGACAGTAAATTTGCTTCATAAAAGCACTCCCATTGCTTTGATGCACGTCTATTATTTACGATGTCATACGTTCCAGTTTCCGGGATGTTTCAGTGTGCTGCAGGACGGGAGCCAATTGGGGTTAACGCGCTTCCGGACCTGGAACTAGATTGAATTTTATGTGCATGTAGTCCCTGGGCTGCGCTCCAGTGCAGTGGCTGGCCACTATGTAACAGTCAGAGTGACTTAACTTATGGTTTCTCTCCATCTTCAATTGCCACTAATGTCACACATGTTTGTAGTGATGCCGGCGGGGTAAATACCCAGTGGTCATTTAAATAACCAAAATGAGGGTATTTTCAGTTTTTTGAGCTTTGTACAACACTTTTTGATGTGTTGATGAAGTGTTGGACAAACAAAGACTGAAACTCAGGTATTTGATGCCTTAAATTGAAATCAGGAACAACATTGATCCTTCAAAACTAAAAGAAAAGGAAATTGGACGACCGGGTATTTTTGGGTATTTATATGTTTTGGCACTGTAACCTTGTCCTTAAGTGTGTTTTTTTCCTTAAATTAAAGTAAAATATTGGATAAAACCTTTTGGTGGTTTCGTGTTTTAAATTTTTAATATATACCACGTTATTGAGAAGGTCGAGTTTTATTACGGTACTGGAAATGAGCAACAAAGATGTGGGAGGGAAAAGCTACTTTTGTAGTAATATGAGTAGGCTATATGCAGATTAATTGAAATGTGTGTGCCAAAACTAAAAATGTAATAAAATATATTCAATAGAAAGCACATTTGAAGAAAAAAAAGTTTAGTTAAAGTGCTTTACAGTAAGTTATTTTTCATTCAATTTTAAATATAAAAAATATTAATTTTTAAAATCATACTCGAAATAATACAAATACATGTCAGAAAGATTTTGTAGTATGTGGGTCCTAAATGGGTGAAGATGTATGCCAGCAAGCATATGGGTTGGCAACACTGCTCCGCTCATCCTACCCAGAATTCAAACTGACACTGTATTTCCCTCCCATTTTCTATTCTTTGTTTGATGCCTACTGTAATTAACCTAACTTTTTCAGTGTAGTGGAGTTGTTAGTTTATATCTCCCGATCTAATTCCCAATTCTAATTCTGTTTTTAAGTCCCAATTCTAATAATATTTAATTTGATTAACAATCTAATGTCGTGGAGTTTACAAAGTGGAGAGGAACCATATTTGCCCCCACCCAGTGTCAACTGGAAAAGGGGAAATGAAGAAGAGGAAGAAGAAGAAGAAGAAGAAGAAGAAGATCTAATTTTGTTACAATTCTAAAAAGTTAATGTAGAATAGTTTTGCATACCGGTACCCTTTTTTAAGGTTCAACTTACCACGACACAGGATTTTTTGATGAAAAATCTAAAATACCCGGGTATTTACCCAAATTTGGTATTTATCCGAGTTTATACCCTGGGTATTTACCCCAATTTATAAATACCTGGGTATTTTACATCACTACATGTATGTCAACGTAATGTATGAGTTCTTTGAGTAGGCCCACGCATTAACGAGGATGTTCAGTGCAGCTTCCTATTTAAAAATTGGAAATATAAGTATAATTGGCCAGTCGCCAAATTCAAAACAAGTTATGCAAGCCATCATATATCCCACTATAACTGAAAATAAGGATCATTCTTGGAAAATTTAAGCTACATTGAAGCAATTCTTCACATGGCTCATTTATCTGGTTATCGGCGGGTGTTCCATAACACACATTACCAGGATAATTTGAAACATTGTGGGGTTTGAAGCCATTTTTTCAATGTTACCTAAGTAAACAAAAGTTTGGTGCTTTTCAGTCGGTCAACACGAATGTACCCAAATAGAGCTGGGTTATGCCCTAATCCTGAAATAAATTACATAAGATTAATAAACAAGATGTTCAGTAAAGAACATATAGCCTACTTTCTCCTAAATGCATGGGTATTGTTATAACTCTTTGTTCTTTTCAAGAAGTATGATTGAATGTTGGTTGTAGAAGCTTGTTGAAATACAACGTGCTATAGGGATATTAAACATGAATATGAGGTGCCCTTTGCTAGTGCTACCTCTGTACCAAATTTCGTTCAATTCGGTTTCACCGTGTTTGAATTGATAGGGGGAATCGATTTGCACAGATACTTGGCCACCATCTGCAAACTATTGGGCTGATGTCCTTGCAGTTTGGTCTGAATATGTTTCCCACATAAAGATATGGTGTTGCAAAATTTGGTAGAGACTAGATTATTAGGTTGGTCGTAATTACTTTTTAGCTTTCAACATTTGGGTGGCCGCGATTACGTTTCCGTCAAGATAGCGGTGATATAAAACATGACACTGAGGTGCCCTTTGCTAGTGCTACCTCTGTACCAAATTTCGTTCCATTCGGTTTCACCGTGTTCGAATTGATAAGGGGAATCGATTTTCACACAAGGATGGCTGCCATCCACAAAATATTAGGCTGATGACCTATTAGTTTGGTCAAAGGATGCTCCCTCCATAAAGGTATGTTGTTGCTAAATTTGCTAGAGATCGGATGATTAGGCTAATCGTAATTTGATTTAAACTTTGAACATTTGTGTGGCCGCCATTACGTTTCCGTCAAGATGGCGGCGATATAAAACATGACACTGAGGTGCCCTTTGCTAGTGCTACCTCTGTACCAAATTTCGTTCATTCGATTCCACCGTGTTCGAATTAATAGGGGGAATCAATTTTGACATAAAGATGGCCGCCATCCGCAAACTATTAGGCTAATGACCTATTAGATTGGTCAAAGGATGCTCCCTCCATAAAGGTATGTTGTTGCAAAGTTTGGTAGAGATCGGATGGTTATGTTAGTCGTAATTTGATTTAAGCTTTAAACATTTGTGTGGCCGCCATTACGTTTCTGTCAATATGGCGGCGATATAAATCATGACACTGAGATGCCCTTTACTAGTGCTATCTCTGTACCAAATTCGTTCTATTCGGTTTCACCGTGTTTGAATTAATAGGGGGAATCAATTTTGACATAAAGATGGCCGCCATCCGCAAACTATTAGGCTAATAACCTATTAGATTGGTCAAAGGATGCTCTCTCTATAAAGGCATGTTGTTGCAAAGTTTGGTAGAGATCGGATGGTTATGTTAGTCGTAATTTAACTTAAGCTTTGAACATTTGTGTGGCCGCCATTACGTTTCTGTCAATATGGCGGCGATATAAAACATGACACTGAGATGCCCTTTGCTAGTGCTACCTCTGTACCAAATGTCGTTCCATTGGGTTTCACCGTGTTCGAATTAATAGGGGGAATCGATTTTCACACAAATATGGCCGCCATCGGCAAACTATTACGCTGATGACCTATTAGTTTGGTCAAAGGATGCTCCCCCCATAAAGGTATGTTGTTGCAAAATTTGGTAGAGATCGGATTATTAGGTTAGTCGTAATTTGATTTAAGCTTTGAACATTTGTGTGGCCGCCATTACGTTTCCGTCAATATGGCGGCGATATAAAACATGACACTGGGGTGCCTTTTGTTAGTACTACCTCTGTACCAGATTTTGTTCCATTCGGTTGCACCGTGTTCGAATTAATAGGGGGAATCGATTTTCACACAAAGATGGCCGCCATCGGCAAACTATTACGCTGATGACCTATTAGTTTGGTCAAAGGATGCTCCCCTCATAAAGGTATGTTGTTGCAAAATTTGGTAGAGATCGGATTATTAGGTTAGTCGTAATTTGATTTAAGCTTTGAACATTTGTGTGGCCGCCATTACGTTTCCGTCAAGATGGCGGCGATATAAAACATGACACTGAGGTGTCCTTTGCTAGTGCTACCTTTGTACCAAATTTCGTTCAATTCGCATTCACCGTGTTCGAATTGATAGGGGGGGGGGGGGCAGACATTCAGAGTACACACACTCACACACACACACACAGACACACACACACACATACACACACACACAGACAGACACACTTTTTTCGCCCTGTGTTGATCTCATAAGTCTACTTTCATTTTTTGCAAAAATCGAAAGTAGGCTAAATATACACTAGGATGACCAGTTTCGATCGTCAAGCGATCATCATCAGATCCATCAGATCCTAAGTGTAATGGATCTGATGATGATCGCTTGACGATCGAAACTGGTCATCCTAGTGTATTTATTAATCTTATGTAATTTATTTCAGGATTAGGGCATAATCCAGCTCTATTTGGGTACATTCGTGTTGACCGACTGAAAAGCACCAAACTTTTTTTTGATAATTTGAAATTGGAATAAATGTCGATTGACCTATTATATGCTTCCACCTTTCATTAACACTTGTCAGCTGTTGACCTGCGATTATAAAGGTAACCTTTTGTGATATATGACAGGTAAAGTGCACCTACAGTGTATAATGACTATTGCAGGCTAAGCAGATACATCATGTTGTTTGAGTTGTTTGAGTCTTCAATCTCCTGACTGGTTTGATGCAGTTGTCCATGCCTCCCTGTCCTGAGCTAATCGTTTCATCTCTACATAGCTACCACACCCTACGTCCAAGGCAATCTGTTTAACATATTCTAACCTTGGTCTACCCCTACAGTTCTGGTCCTCGACCCTTTCTTCCATAACTCAGATTGCTATTCCTGGGTGTCTTAGTATGTGTCCTACCAACCTATCTCTTCTCTTCATTAGCAGTCGCCAGAAACATCTCTCCTCTCCCGCTCGTCTTAATACCTCTTTGTTTGTAACCCTATCTACCCATCTGATCTTCATCATTCTCCTGTAACACCACATTTCAAACGCTTCAATTCTCCTCTTTTCTGCTGCATCAATAGTCCAAGTTTCACTTCCATAGTGTGCCAAACTCCAGACAAAGTCTTTCAAAAATGACTTCCTAACACCTAAATCTATATTCGATATCGACAGATTCCTTTTCTGTAGAAATGCTTTCCTTGCCTGAGCTAACCTACTTTTTATATCCTCTTTGATTCGTCCATCACTGGTTATTTTGCTTCGTAAGTAACAGAAGTCTCCTACTTCCTTTAGTTTTTCACCTGCCAATTTGATGTCCATAGAGGATTCTGATTTATTTCGGCTGCATTCCAAGATACAGCATTATATCATAAATTCTACTAAATAACTTACCCCTTTGTCAAATATCGTAATCAAGATCCAAACAGTCTTGAATGCAAATAAATAAAATTATAACATGGAGACGTACACCACTGGCTTTAACAGACAAGTGGAAAACCAAACAGCTTTCCTACATGGACGGTACTCAAAAGCGATCCCACCGATGGCAATAATAGGATAATATATTCAGTAACGACATGTAGCCTCCTTTCTCTTACATTTATGGGTATAGTTATAACTAAGGCTCGGATTCGAGCATATTTGCATATTTTTTTCCTGAATAGTACACATTGAAAGAAGCCTTTCGGTGGTATTTTCACCTCCCTGTGACCAACAGAATTGAAATTTATCGAGCATATAAATGCATAAAACCGCGGTTTTCAGGATAGAAGCATATAAATGCATATTCTTGTGGTTTTCGTCTAAATAGTTTGTTTTTCTTCGAATTCCCCCCCCCCCGAAATTGGGCCCTGACCATCCTTAAGGTTCAAAAACAGAAATAATAATTGAAAAGCCTATCTGGTGCGAATAATAGAACCGCAGGTTTTTAGCCTTTAGTGAGGTCGTTCTCGTCATTGAAACTTTTATTGACTGATTTAAGAAAATCATTCAAAACTGAAAACATAGAAAAAATTCTTGTAGTACAGACCAATGCAGATCTACTTCATTACCTCGCCTAATTCTGAATATTTTGTAAATGAACTTTTAAACTGTAACTTTTATAAGAAAACTTCTTTTATATATACTTGAAAAACTTGAATGCAAGTACATTGCAGTGTATCGTACATACAATTAGAAAATAAAGCTCGCACATAAAGGTATGTTATTGGTTTTTTCGTTTCCCTTTCCTTTCTATAGTCTCTAACGGTGTTTTTCGAGCATATTCTGCACATTTTACCGCATATAATGGTTTTTTCGAGCACATCTATCGAGCATAAAACACATGGTTTTCGAGCATATCTGGAGATTTTATCGAGCATATCGATCCGAGCCCTAGTTATAACACCTTGTCATTTTCAAGCATTATATTTGAATTTTCTTGTGGTGAACGTTACGAGTTGTACCCTATAAGACTCAATGTTTACTAAGTTCTATTGTAATTGCGGTCCTGCAACCACAAGAATTGATTCTAATATTAGAATAGTACGTCCATCTCGAATAATGGAATCGATTATGTACCTTCTGCAGAGAAAGCATCTTATGTGAGACTACATGATTGCTGCGTTTCGCCAATGTATTTGTAATAAATAGTTGGATGATCGATATTGAAATCTTATCTATTCAAGATGGTGGCTGCGTGCTACATGCAATATGATTATTTATTTATCCCATGGCTTTTAGTGCCGGGAGTGTCGAGGACATGTTCGGCTCGCCAGAGGCTGTAGCTGCTTCTAGCGGGCACCCATGGGGTGAGCTACAACTTCCGTTCAATTTCAAGTAGTTCCAACTTTCGCTACCAGCTGTCTCTGATATCTAGTGGTGAACATTGGAACTTTGATAGAGCATTCCAGCGAAATCTAATCTAGAAATTTAGCTTCACACGAGTTTAGTCTGTGGAAGGATGTTTTATATGCCATCAATCAATGACATGGGACCGCAGGCTTTACTTCCCCTCCGAAGGAAGGCATACTGAAGGATGTTATCGCTCTTAAATAATCCGACGACTTCGGCCGGGTTTGTACCCGCTATCTTGGGCACAGCAGTTCAGCATGCTACCAACTACGCAACCGAGGCCGCTATGTAATATGATGAGTAATGCTACTGAAGTCTCTTACAGAGTACTCCTCTCTCAGAATGTTTCATGCCAATTGCACAATTGGATCCTGAGTTATTGATTTTGAAGTTTAGGACGCTCAACCACCATCTTGAATATATGGAGGGGCACATAAAACCTGTATACGATTCTCGATTCTACTCAAGTAATAATTTTCGATATTGCATGTCTGCAATATAATATCCATTAAAACCATAATTTCAAGATGGCTACAGCACAAAGGTTTGGTGCTTTTCAGTCGGTCAACACGAATGTACCCAAAAAGAGCTGGGTGATGTCCTAATCCTGAAATAAATTACATGAGATTAATAAATACACTAGGATGACCAGTTTCGATCGTCAAGCGATCATCATCAGATCCATTACACTTAGGCTATAGCATCTATGTTTGAGAATACAGGTGAAAATATTTACAATATTTACAATTTACAATTATTGTAAATATTTTTCACCTGTATTCTCAAACTTAGATGCTATAGCTTAAGTGTAATGGATCTGATGATGATAGCTTGACGATCGAAACTGGTCATCCTAGTGTATTTATTAATCCCATGTAATTTATTTAAGGATTAGGACATAACCCAGCTCTTTTTGGGTACATTCGTGTTGACCGACTGAAAAGCACCAAACCTTTGTTTACTTAGGCAACACTGAAAAATGGCTTGAAACCAAACAATGGCTACAGCACGCCATACTCAGTGTGATATTCTCAATAGTAATGCAAGCGAGGTCTATTATATGGTACTCCGTCCTCGCCACATTTCGCGGAATTGGGCTAGTATATCGTGAGTTACATGATATGCACCCTCAGTAGTCACCAAATGTTTGGAATGGTCGTTACTTCGAGTTGGTCATAAGACCCCACCAAGAAGGTCCTTCATGACTACTAACTTTCATTATTGTAGTTTCAAAATACTTTGAGTTATTCTATCATATTCTATATTGTCAAGATAGCCGCTGCGCGTTATATTCAGTGTGCCATTCGTAGCCTATGGCTTATTGTTGCGAGGTCCTTTATATGCTACTTGTATCATACTACGTTTCATTTTCATTGCGAAATTACATTCTGAATGATTAGTAACTATTGCGTTTTGATAGTGCGTCATTTTGAATGTTTGGAATCGCTGTTATACCATACGATATGCTTCTACCTTATCACTATATTTTCTTATTGTAGCTCTAAAATACACTAACTTATTTATTTTGAAAATACAAAATCTCAGAAAGGCCACCGTGCTCTATATTCAGTGTGATAAATGAATTATTATTGATATTGAGCCCCCCTAGACAATACCCCTCTTCTACCAAGTTCCATCTTAATTGTACAATTATTTCCTGATTGGGCGTGGTGGCGCAGGGGTCAAACTGTTACCCTCTCACCAAGGTGGACTGGGTTCGATTCCCGGTCCTTGCATGTGAGACTTTTGAAGTGAAATGCAATGTCCTGTGGTTCGGATTCCACGTAAAAAGGAGGTCCAGTGGCTCATAATCACAGTCACGTAAAACTATAATATCCCTTCCTTCCTTTCATTTCCTAAGTTACTAATTTGTACATTTTAATACTGTAGTACGCCTGATCGTCATCTTGAATGTATGGAGGCACTGTTGTATTGCTTTGGGCATATCAAGCGATTTATAACGCTCTACTTTGTTAGTAAATTTCGTTATTATAGTTCTAAGATTCTGAGAATTCTTAATTTCTTTAATTTCAAGATGGCCACTATACTCAGAGTGATTTGTTTGACTGACGCAAGTATATCAAGATTCATCTTAATTACGCACGTAAATTTTGAGTTTTCGATTTAATGTTTAAATTGTTCGCACCGCCATCTTGAATGAATTGAGTTTGCCATGCAGAGCCACATGTACTGTCTTCTACTTTGTCGCTAATTTTCATTACTGTAGGTCTTACGGCAGCGTGTAATATTTATTCTGATAGAGTATTGCGTAAGTAATAGATGGTTCTTAAATTAAACTACTTGAATCCCGAGTACTGCAAGCATTGATTTATTGTTTTTTTTTTTTTTCGTGTGACCTCCTGAGAGGCCGAGTGCAGGTCTTTCTAGTCGCCGCCCGTGGGCGACCTGCGCGTCGGGATGAGAGATGGAATGGATGAAGGCGAATGAAACTGGGCAAGGATGTGGAAGGAAGCGGCCGTGGCCTGTCAGAAGGTACCGTCCCAGCATTTGCTTGGTGTTGAAAATGGGGAAACCACGGAAAACCATTTCAAGGACGGCCGACGGTGGGGCTCGAACCCACGCGTCTACCGAGTCAGCAGAGAGCTTGGCCCCATGACCTAACACTGCGCTTTAGCCAGCGTAGCCACTACTGTCGGTATTTATTGGATCATAAGTTATGAATGATAACAATTGGATGATTCGCGCAGCCGGCATCTTAAGATTATTATGGTAATTTGGACCTTACACGCTTCCCGCATAAAGATTTGTTTTTCCAAGAATTGACAGAGATCTGACGATTATTTTAGTTGTTGTTTGAGTCTTCAGTCTTTTGACTGGTTTGATGCAGCTTTCCATCCCTCCCTGTCCTGAGCTAATCGTTTCATCTCTACATAGCTACCACATCCTACATCTGAGGCAATCTGTTTAACATATTCTAACCTTGGTCTACCCCTACAGTTCTTGCCCTCGACCCTTCCTTCCATAACTAAGGTTGCTATTCCTGGGTGTCTTAGTATGTGTCCTACCAACCTATCTCTTCTCTTCATTAGCAGTCACCAGAAACATCTCTCCTCTCCCACTAGTCTTAATACCTATTCGTTTGTAACCCTATCTACCCATCTGATCTTCATCATTTTAGTTGTAATTCGATTTAAGCTTTGAAAACTTGGGTGGCTGCCATTTTGTTTTGGTTGAGATGGCAGTGATATTCAACATGATACTGAGGTTTCCTTTACTAGTGCTATCTGTGTACCGAATAATATTTAATTCGGTTAAGTCGCTTGAAGTTGGTGGGTGTGGGGGATATGGCCGACACACACACTTACACACATACAAGCACATAGGCACTTGGCATGGGTAGATCTTTTAAGTCTACTTTCATTTATTTTTAAAATCCAGAGTAATCTAAATATAGCCTTATTTCTCGACACTACCTCCAGCATGAATGACGATCCTCATGGTTTCATACACCAGTCTTCTACGTTGCCACTTACAGAGTATTGTATGCATTATTATTCTCAAATACCTTTGCTGAGTGTGATGTTAGAAGGGCAGATGACCTCGTAGTTCCGCCCCTTAAGACCTCAATAACTAATGTGTGTGTTTTTTTTGCGTATGGCGTTTAGTGCCGGGAGTGTCCGAGAACATGTTCGGCTCGCCAATTTGTAGCTACTTCTAAGCGGACATTGGGTGAGCTACACGTACCGTCGCGTGTGGAGTGTTGTTGGGGAGGAAAGTTTGAATGTAAGGACGAGGAGTTGCAAGATAGCGGCTGTGGCTTATAGTTAGGGTCCAACCCCGGCATTTGCCTGGAAGGAAGATGGGAAACCACAGAAGACCATCTTCAAGGATGATGGCGGGGGGATTCGAACCATCTCTCCTCCCAGATGTGAGCGACTGCCAGCAGTCATGCCGTAACGACCACGGCTAACTCACCCGGTAATGTGATGTTAAAGTCAACGAATAAGTTAATCTAGGGTGACTGGCCACAATTAACTCTGTATCCAGCCAGTGATTGGTATTGGCGTTGCTAAGCTCTGAAATAGCTGGCTAACACTTAGATACGATGTGAAATGTATTTTTAGCCTACTGTTCACATTTTGCAAAACTGAGGAAAAAGTAGACTTATGAGATCGATCCGGGAAAATGTGTGTCAGTTCTGTCTGTCTGTCTGGCTGGCTGGCTGTGTGTGTCCCCCCCCCCCCCTATCAACTCCTAAGCGGCTGCAGCTATCGAAACGAAATTTGGTAAGAGCAAGATCTATACCTGAATATTTCACGGCAGTAGGGGGGTAGTGGGTGTTCTACTTCACTCTAGAACACTCCTTGCCCCACTACTAAGCCTCAGCCATGTAATATTTGTCAATATCTGGTGAACCCATGGTCGGATGTTGATAAATGAGGTGTCGTTGGACTTGGGATGACGGGGGCTTTGCTATGGACCACTCGTTATATTACTAAAAAAAAATTGAAAATTTTTGTTTTCGAAAGTAGGTGATAGTTTGAAAACCAAACATGATAGAACGTTGTGCCATGGCTTTAACGAATGGTCTTTATGACCTATTTCTATTTTTTAAGTTTTTTTGAAAACACTCAAATTTTGAAAATCTTCTATTTCGGAAACTACGAATTCTACAAAAAAGTTTGTTTGACATAAATGAAAGGTCTCTCTCTACCTCAATTACCACCAAAATAAATTTCAAGTATCTAGGATAAAAACCTGACAGTAGTGGGATGACAGGGGTTCTGCTTCCAAAAGCAAGTTGTGAGCCCCTGCGACTTTGGAATGGAAGGAGTCATGCTAGGAGGTCGTGCTTGGATTCGTTTTTTAGTCTCGTTGTGCTCTTTACGGCAATGTAAGTGTCGAAAAGGTGAAAATCTGGAAACATGGTTTTTTTGGGGTAAAACCGTGATTTTAAACTTGTTGCTATATCTCGCGAACCAATTATGCCAGAGGCGTGCACGACGGGTCCAAGGACTCGGGGAACGTCCTCTTTGCTATGGACCACTCGTTATAATTTTTAAAAATATTTGGAAACTCGAATTTGGGTGAAACACGTGTTTTTTGTGGTTTTTGCCGATATATCACGAACCAATAAGCCTAGAGACGTGTACGAGATGCCATTTTTTTCGTCGCGTTGCCCTCTTGCCGAGAATGTTCGTGTTGAGCAGGAATGAAAAACCATGTTGAGGTAAAACCGTGATTTTAGACTTTTTGCTCTATCTCGCAAACCAATAACGCTAGAGACATGTACGAGGTGTCCTAGAACTCGGGCAAACACCCCCTTTTTGAAACTATTTTTGAAATTTTGACAAAGGGCCTAACGACACTTTTTTTGAAAAAAAATGTCTTTACCGATACCTGTTTACAATGTTCATGAAGCGTGGTGGTTGAGAGAGACGATACTGCTGGGTGTGTGTGTGTGTGTTTCAACAAACCTGTCGCTGACCACACTCGATATTTCGACGGGTCGGTTTATGACAGAGCGAGGGTTCGTTTTTCTGATCTTTCCTATGGCAGACGGATGGAGGCTAATATTTGAAAATGTGTGAAGCATGCTAAGATTTTTTACCCCCGAAGAGAGCCTTTAACGTGTAAACGGTGATGAGAACTTGGTTCTATGTTGGTCGAAGCGAGTACAGAAAACAGACTTGTAGAGGAGCAGACGAGCAGGAGGCGAATGTCATTTGAGCTTATTGGAATGCGCTGATCTGACTTGACAACAAGTGCAATGGAAAATGACAAAGACGCTTGAAGGTCAAATAATCTGACAATCGTGGTGGCAGGGAAGTGCGAAATGCATGCATACAAATGTGAAACCACATGAGGGCTAAACAAGTCACATCCTGTCTTGCTTTGTACGTGACAAAATGCAAGTCCATGTGAAATTTGACCTGCCACAGGTGTTCACCTTGGACGTTAGCTGTCCACGTGTTTGATAACAGGATGTTCAAAGCGTGGGAAAAAATGATTATACATGCAACGTAACATATATAAAGACATGTCGTTATCAGTTCCTCTTTCACTTAGGTGACTACCTTTGAACAAATTGCGTTGTGTGAAACCCCTGGTCTTGTTAAACAGTTTTGGTGTTGGTGGAAAATACTTAACCTTGTTGTGAGGTAGGTATTGAACCCGCTGAGCTAAGGTTCATGTGATATTTTTATAACAGCACATTTATGATGGGATGTAGTACCTTTGAACACACCCAGAAAGCCACGTGGAGCTGAGAGCTCACGCTATACTCTTTGAAGTAGCGGTGAATCGCACTTTTGACTTTGGTGAAGTCTGCTAATTATTTATCTGAGGTCTTATTAATCAGTTTTATCTTTCCACGAGACTCAGAATATTCCATTTCGTCATGCTGCATTATTAAAACATTTTGGAGAATGTTATTTTCGCTTAAGGTAAGGTAATACCCTTGCAGATACGCAAACAGGAATGTAAGTAGTCGCTCAACGACTTCGGTTTGACGACCGACTTCCTCGTGTAACCCTGTGCCTTGCACTACGTCTGGAGAATCCGCCCCGTGTAGGCGTGAAGTTACAACCGTCTTGTTAGACGTGGGAAATATCCACTGTTTAGCGTGGAAATTGTTATCTGTTGCCATCGAGCACGAATACGTTATAATACGAGTGATAAGTAAGAATTGTATAGTAATTATTTGCACTATATCTGGAAAATCCGCCCTGTGTTGGCGTGAAGTTATAGCCGTCGTGTCAGACGTGGAAAAGTATCCGCTGTTTAGCGTGGAAGTTATCATCAGGTGCCATCGTGCACAAATATTCTATAAATCACTGTTATTTATGCACAGTGAACAACAAGAAGCATATTGTGATATAATTGGCAAGTATAGTGAATTTTGTAACATTACCGTAACACCACATGTTTGTACCCACGTGTTTGTGGAGGGCCGAGAGCCTGGTGAAAAATATAGAGGTAAACGTGTTATAACTACTTTAAATGATTGTACAGTATATTTGAATTGCCACAGTGAATTTTTCAATTAAAAAAAGGACGCACATATCACGGATGCTACGTGATGTAAAAGTGGCGTCAGTACACGTGAAGAACCATAGAACAGTGCTTGCTCACGTATTATTCAACATCTGCGAAGTAAAGGCAGTGTTATCAATTGCGATTAAAGCCTGTAACATTTTCAACGAACATTGTGATTTTGAAGTGAAAAAATGAACTACTACACGATTTATTCAACCACCCACGTGATCGAATTATTCTACACCATGTTTGAAAATAACATCATGGGCTAATGACGCTCTGATATGAGGGTGATGTATCTATTGGAACCAGCATGATGGTGGAGCTTCCAGAACAGCGAACGATGAAGAAGGGAACCCAGGATGCCATTCCCAGGCATGTCCAGTACATCCATGAAGTTATCGACAGGGACAGATCGAACCCTGGTGTTTGGAGGAGTCCAGATGGGAGTCCTGATGAGGATGATGCCGTTCCGGAAAGCCAGGGATGAATTTGCACAACCCTTGTTGTTGAACAGAGGGCTGAGTGAGAGCTCCTCCATTTCGTGAGTTTTTGTACACCCTTTTCTTGTTCTAGTTTCTGGTGGTATAGTAGGTTTAATGTAGTTTGTGAACCAACCGAACTCAGTGACAGCAATTTTTATAGGTAGGGACTGTAACTAGTCTAATTAGATGTCATTTATTTCAGTTAGAGTGAGACACCCTTGGGTCAGACATTTTGGTCAACCCTGGTGCAGTCTGATGATCGTCCTAGAGCGTCAATGCCTATCTTTTGCTAAACGTGACCGTAGTCATTTGAGGCTACTTTGTTTAACCCTATTGGGGTGATTTTCAAGTCTTTGCAGACTTTTCATTAACTGCATTTTTGCAACCAGTCTTTGTTACACTCCTGACTTCGTTAGAACAGTCGTATCTTTCAGGTAATCGACTGTAATTACCAGTTTTGTAACTGCATTATATTTCATTTGAGATGTTGCTCAGAAGCCATCTGGTCATGTGTGGACCGTATAAGTAAAAGGAATGTTTCGTTGTCTAGCATCGAACCCAGTTCCCAACGTATCATTAAGCAGATCCAGAGTGTGGAATCTGCGCCAGGATTATTATTTTGTTAGTGTCATGTGAAGACACGTATTTATTTGAAGTTATACAAGCAACTACTGAAGTTATATCTTTGAGGGCAAAGAGCTCCAGCAATAGTGACATTGCTATCATTTAGATGTCTTTGGTTTGAAAGACGGAATTATATTATTGTATTTCATAGCGTGTTTTTATACACGTATTCTTCGAGGTTTATAATCTATGGTAAAGTTTTTATGATGAAGCCAGTTGTACAGTTTTTATTTTGCTTAAATCTCCGGCCTTGATAGTTAGTGTGTGTTGTGTCAGATGAGCGCAGGAATGTTGCAGCCTGCGGCGACATAAACTGGTTTGTGACCCAGTGCCCTTGAGAGCACACTTGTATTATGAGACAGAACTATTTTGACAGAGGACAGAATGCTTGTTGTATTCGCTCTTTCTTTCATTGCAATTTAGCTCATGGAACCCAGTGTCCGACCTTGTATCTGATCACATGTTTTTATAGATTGTTTTTTTGTTAGTTAAACGGACTTTTGCGTGTACCGTCGTTTGACGTGTACAGTTATGTCAGGTTTTCTATAGCATGTTGTAGGCTACCCTGTTATAGGAGGAATTTATAGTATGAATGTATTTGTGTGTACCTTGTCCGGGATTGTTCCCGTTGACCAGATGTTATCGGAGGGTGACTGAGTGTGCAGGCCCATCCCAGAGTTATTGAACGCGAGCTTTGCGCCGCTGGTAACTTGTGTTATTGTGTGTCCGAGTTGTTATTGCTCGTTGATTATATTCCGACTTTTGAGTCGAGGTTTTTGGTGGAGATTGATCTCAGTGGAGACACTCCGTGCCCAGGCTATTGTCAGTATTATTCGCCATAAACCAACGATAAACCTAAACCGACATCTTAATAATAAAACGCATAATTTTGGTAAAGCAAAAGCTAACTAACGAATTCTTTCTATCTAACTTTGTTCTTTTGCATTTTGAACCTGCTGACATGGCCGTGTTAATGAAGGTATTTCCTTTTGAGGAAATGACTAGGACAGCTGACATTTTTGAAGCGACCTGAAGCTTGCTCGAACCTTGAGTTCGTAGCTTGTGGAGCGCAGGCCACGCGATGTTAGACGTTGTCTTTACTACGCAGTCGTCACCGTAACTACACACATTAGATGACTATGGCTTACAAAGAGTAAACCAAGGTGCAGGCAGGCATTTTAATAAAACTGTTGTCTCTTATTAATTATTTATGATGTACAAGTGTATGAATCCTACATGTTACCCTATTGTGTGCTGTTAGCACGTAGTTTCTAAGAATAATTAAATGTTTTTTCTACATGGCTGATCATTTAGCTTTCAATGTAATTGTTTTCTGTTGCGGACGTCATTGCCGTAAAATTTGTTAATTGATAGGACTTAGCTAGACGAATTAACGTTAAATGTAAATGTGGAGATGGTATCATCCTAACTTAGATTTGTTTTGCTAACCTGTTAAATGTAAATTCTGATATTAGCTTGATTTTGTAACTTGACCTAGGGACTTGCGTCGTACCATTTTCCTAGCGTTGCTGTTGTTGCTTTGATTATTGTGAGATAGATCTTTCGCGAGGGTTTTCCGTAACTTCTCAGGTAGGGACCTGCTCTTTATTTTTGTTTGTTTATTAGCTTGCGGATTAGCTGATTCAAACCCTCCGAACTAGGCTAGGGGCTTGTGAATTTTAACAATAAATTTTCACGGTGTTTTACATAAGTCTGGATGTTTATTTTCTCAGTCTAGTGTTTAAGGTGAACCTTTCCTTAGGCAGTCTATGACCATCGTCACCATGTACCACGATCCCTGTGGACTACAGATTCTCGTGCCGCTTTGGCCTATTAGGAAGTTCACCTGATCCTCACAGCAATTATGTCCGACGGGTGAGATGTTAGGGAAGTCATTGCGGTTGTTGGCTATCCTGGCAGCTCCACCAACGGTCTCATAAAATGGCGCCCAATTCATGTGCCGACGTTAACGTGGTGACCGTCATTTCCATGTTATTTAGGAGGAACTTAATGTTGATTAATGGTAAATTGACAGGACTGGGACGAACTTAGAAAGTCGTACTGCAGATCAATTGACCGCATGGCATTCATGTTTGATAGAAGTCCATGGAGTGAGGCTTTAGTGTTGGATAAATGAAGGATAGAATTTTCTTTGATGATGCCTCATCCTGAGTAAATGTAATACTTTGCTTTGCTCGCCGTTGTCTTTGTAAATGTAGAAGCACTTAGTCTGCATACTCCAGCTGTACTCGTGATATTTATTTAAATGAAACAAGCTTTATTCCACCAAGTAACTAAATCATAGCTGTAAGTTCCATTAGATATTGATCCCTCACTTTCTCATAAATATTTCTTGTCAATGGATGAGGAAACTATTCGTCGTGTGTTTGGGGAGATGATGGCAGGTGTTAATGGCAACCTCCAGCAGATTACTGCTGAATTAGGTACTGTAAGGACTGATTTAGGTGAGAATACTCAAGCTGTCAACACTGTCAGTGGTCATGTGGACCAAGTTAGGCAGGAAATAAGCAATGTAAGACAAGATTTAGAGGTTAACACCCAGTCAGTTAACAATGTTAGGACTGATTTAACACAGGTCAGGGCCGACATGGACGCATATAGAGTCGAAGCTAGGAATGATCTTACGGCAGGTTTAGCAGCTGTTAGGGTTGATGTCATAAGACACCATCAGGAGGCTAACCAGCGTATAGATTGCTTAACCGACCAGATGAATAGAGCTAGGGAGGTTGTGCAGACCCGACTGGAGGAGCACACAGCTCAAATTCAAACGACAATAAACAGAGTCCAGATAGATATGAGAGCCGACCTGGAGCACACTCGAGAAGAATTTGGGACTCGATTGACGCACGTCGAGGGATTTATGGACACTGTGAAAAAGGACATGGCAACCATGAATATTGGACTGATTTTGATGAGAGGTGCTGCAAATGCTGTGAATAACAACGTAAAGACGATCGTTGACGGCATGATAGAAGTCAAGGACGAATTAAACACCAATAGGAGGAACATTACGGAGTTGACAGAAACCGTAGCAAGCCTGCGTGAGACAGTTGACGTTCATCGTGAGGAACACACAATCGATCTCATGTTATTGAGGGGTGACCTCAACGAGCACAAGACCATAGTGGAGGCTAAGGTAGCCGAGGTCCGAGATGATGTTGGAAAGTTCCAAGAGAACGTGTCGAAGGTCGAAGGAGAAATCGATTCTTTACAGAAACGTTTCGAGGAAGTCGCGGTAACCGAGAGGTTAGACCTCAGCTATAACCTCAGGACGGCCATACGCGAAGTAGACACGAACCTCAAAGGAAAAGTCGATAGGATCGAGCTACAACTTAACGACTTAGGTAACAATGTCGCAGCTAGAACAATTCCAGGACTCGAGGTTATTGAAAGACGTCTTGACAGACTTGAGACGCTTCCTAGAGAGAGACACTTACCCTCACAGATGGAGGACTCTCAGGCGACACCCGTATCTCAATCCGCAGGGATGATGCCTACTCATTTCCAACCCAGCGCACCTATAGAACCGCAACCATCACAATTCACTGGTTCAGTGCAAAGTCAAACTTTGAACTTTGACGCCCATCCTTTTCAACCAGCACCCAATCGACTCAGTCATGAAAAGAATACACCTACGCATAACTACATGCAGAATTCATTTAGACCCGCGCATACGCAGGGAAATGTAACTATAATCCGTTTGAGAGAGGAGCAACCAGCTCGCTTCTCAGGAACTGGAAGTGGTGTTACTCCAGTTGAATTTCTGGCCAACGTAGAAAGCTACTTGAGGGACACTATGGTAACTCCGGAGAGGGAGCTCCGAGTTATACAGCGTTTGCTTGAGGGGCAAGCCAGCACCTGGTTTAGAGCTTTCAGATACTCGTTTGTGGGATACCAGGATTTCAAAGAAGCCTTGTTAAGAACTTATTGGTCGAGCGACATCCAGCAGAGCATCAGAGCTGAGATGTATACTCGCCGATACAGCTCTAATACTCCAACGCGTTATGCGAACTACTTCGCGACCCAGCTCGCGAAACTTCGTTGTCTTCAACCCCCGTTCTCTGAACAAGACCTAGTAAACACCATCGTTTGGCAGTACCCTGCAGACGTGCAACGAGTATTGATTGCTGCAGGGGCATCCACTTATCAGCAATGTGACCAAATCCTGCGACGGTTGGATGCAAACACGGAACAGTTCTCGACCCACCGTCAGAAGAATGCTGACAGGCACGAGGAGAGACATGTCAACGTAACTACTGTCGACAAAGTGAGCCAGACGCCACAACAGACGCAAACCCAAGAGAGTTCTGGGCAACGTAACAATTATAACTATGGCCGAAGAGAATGGAACAACACTCCATATGCTCGAGACCAGAGGGGTGACCGTCGTAGTCATTGGAATCGGCGATTCGACCGAGGGACGAACGACGACCGTCGTCACTAAAACGACCGCCGAGGGAATAATGGTCGAAACCAACGGCACGGAAGTATCCGTAGGGACTACCGTTACAGTAGAGGTTATAACAGAGATCGAGACCCTAGATACCAGCCAGATAGAGATTGGAAAGGAAGAGCACGGGAGAGCCGTGAGTATCTTCAACCACTCAGAGAACTACAAATCCGAGAAGAGGGAGAACAGAACCCGACTTCGAAGGAAACTAGGAATTCGGCGCAGGAGACGGAGCAAAGCCAGCCCAGTACTTCTCGCCAGGACAGAAAAAAACGCCGAAAAAACAATAGTTTCTTGCCCGGTTGAGCACCGAGTAACTGCCACCATTTTACTCTGGGAGCCAATCCAAGAAGACTTGTTAGACGAACGACGAACGACGAACCACAACTACGAATTGACGCGTCTACCCAAGATTGTAGCCACCCTGAATGGATGCAACGTAGTCATTCTCATCGATACTGGGGCGATGATTAGTGTCATTTCCGCCGATTGCCATGCCAGACTGAAAGCAAACTCTGAGGTGACAGAGCTGCCAGTTTCTGCTGTAAGAGTCAGAGGAGTCACACCTGACCTGTTGTAACGTGCAAAATCCAGATTCTATGCACTCTGAAGATTTCGAGCCACGTGTACTTGCACGAATTTCTTGTGATGAAAGGCTTGCATCATGATGCCATATTGGGCGCAGACTTCATTAGAAAGTATGATGGAATCATTGATATGGGACGTAATACGGTAGAGTTTAAGCCGAACGAACCCATCCAGATGAACTTAGTTGAAGAAGAACCGGAATTCCTATCCGAAGTCGACGTAGTCGAAAACTTAAATGGCAAGGAAATTGAGAAGACACTAGATGCCGACGAAGAGGCAGAACCATTATCAGCACCCATACGAGAGAATCTTGATGCAATATTGAACGAATACAGGGATATATTCGACACCACACCTGGTGAGATATTGGACTACGAGTACGATCTTGTACTAATGGATGATTCCCCCATTCCAGAAGAAGATTTATCCTATCGCCGAGAAACATCGCGAGGAAGCTGCTAAGAAGATCCATGAGATGGAAGCAGCAGGCACAATCAAGAAGTCACCGACTCCTTTCTTGAATCCTATAACACCTGTGGTTAAGGTGGATGGAAGCTTGAGACTTTGTCTCGTTGCAAGAGCCTTAAATGAACGCCTAGCTCCTGAGCATGACAGACCGCCCAAGATTAGGGACATCCTCAGGAAGTTCAAAGGAAAGAGAATATTTTCGTCATTGGACTTGGTACAATCTTATTACCATATCAGATTATCTGAGCATACTCAGAAATATACAGAGTTTCTGTTTGATCAGACCACTTATGTATTTCGAAAACTACCCTTTGGATTGAAAAATGCCGGAGCTGCATTAATCAGAGCACTTGATGCGAAGCTGACTCCTGAAGTGAAGCAGAAGGTGATATGATACGTGGATGATATCATCATAGCTTCGGAAACAGAGGAAGAGCATTTAAAGACCTTACGCCTTGTTTTTGAGAATCTTCGACAGGCCAACTTTAAGGTGAAATTTGACAAGTGACGATTCTTCCAGAAAGAAGTGAAATTTGTGGGACACATAATCAATGGAGAAGGATACAGGCCGAATCCGGCAAAGATCAGAACTGTTGCTGCATTTCCAACGCCAACCCGTGTGAAACACGTGAGACAATTCTTAGGAATTCTCCAATTCTTTGCTGCTCATTGTGAGAAGTACTCCGAGAGTGTCGCACCACTGCAAGGTTTACTGAAGAAGAACTGCAGGTGGACCTGGAATGATGAGTGCGAGATAGCTTTCAGGAAATCTAAACAGATGCTAGTTGACTCAATTCAGTTAGAATATCCAGACTATTCCCGGAATTTTATTCTAGAGACTGATGCATCTGCGATTGGAATAGGAGCCATCCTACTGCAGGAGGATGATGAGAAGAAACGTCATTACATCGCTTTCTTAAGCCGACGTTTGAGAGCACATGAATCTCACTATTTTACCACTGAGATAGAAGCACTTGCAATTGTCTACGCACTTGAGTACTGGCAGAAACTTTTGTTAGGCCAGAGGATTATTGTGAGGACCGATCACCATGCACTGACCTTCATATCACGAACAAGACTGGCAAGCGACAGGATCACACGTTGGACGCTGTTTCTCCAACAGTTCGATTTGGAAATAGTTTACCGACCAGGCAGAGAGAATGTGTTGGCCGACATTCTCAGCCGGAATCCTGAAGCCACGGTGAATGCCATTGACATGGAGGGAGAATGCGAGGAACACCTTCGCCGATTTCGTCATCTACCTGAAGGACAACGACGTGAGGAGGAACTCAGGCATATTATCCGATTCCTGGAACGAAGGATGGATCCACAGGATGCTCATTATGCGAGGATTGCTGCTGTTGCAGATGATTATTTGATTTATCATCGTGTCTTGTACACGTTTGTGGACGAGGACCACACTCAACTGCGTGCAGTTATTCCTAGGAGATACCAAGAATCTGTTATTCTTATGGTTCATCTATCCATTGGACATGGTGGAACAGACAAGACCATTGCAACCATCAAGGAGTCTTTTACTTGGAAAGGGCTAGGAACCACCGTT
Organism: Meconema thalassinum; assembly: GCA_946902985.2. Lineage (NCBI taxonomy): Eukaryota > Metazoa > Arthropoda > Insecta > Orthoptera > Tettigoniidae > Meconema > Meconema thalassinum. The sequence goes on from OX336389.2 coordinate 74,688,871, forward strand.
AGACAGTGTTTACGTGCTTGCGACGCATGCCAGCGGAACAAGTACATGTCACACTTGTTGAAGGAACCACCTAGACCAATACTCCCAACTCAACCTAGAGAGTTATATGCACAGGACCTTTATGGCCCAATACCTAAGGTTCGTCGTGGGAACCGCTACATAGTTGTAACTATTGATGTGTTCACGAAATATACGATGCTTCATCCGATTCAGAAAGCCACCGCACATCAGATTATTCAGAGGATTAGACGACAAGTGATACCGGAGGCAGGAAAGCCACAATTCCTGTTGACTGATCACGGATCACAGTACACCTCCGCAGAATTTGCCAATGCTATGAACGAACTGGAAATAGGTTATGTATTATCATCTATTCGTCATCCAGAGAACAACCCAGCAGAATGCGTAATGTCTATTATCGCAAAATTCTGTCGATTATATTGTCAAGAAGAACACTGGCGATGGACTGAAGTCCTAGTTACTATGGCAAAATGTATTAATTCAACAGTCCATGAGAGCACTGGTCAAATACCTATGGTTTTGCATTTGAACCAGATGCCAATGAGAATATGGAATCGTGTGATTGTAAATCCACCTTGTTTACAACCATCACATGCCAGCAGACTTTTTGCTGCGAGAGATACATTGGACAGACAAGCTGCCAAACGCTTGAGAAGAACTAGACGCCAGAGATTCAGAGAACCACTTGTTGAGGGAGACCTTGTCCTTATAAGAAGACCCGGGAATTCAAGTCCTATAGACCGCATATATGGGAAATTTCTGTCTTTATATTATGGCCCTAGTCGTATCCGACAGCCTTTGAACAATGGAAGCTATGTGATAGAAGACATTAGGACAGGAGAGCGCATTGGAACCTTCAATGCAGCTAATCTAAAAAAATATCACTTATGATTGAACTTTAAGTCAAATAAAAATGTCGTCCCAACATTTTATTTGAAACGACGGAGAGGCAGATGAACCCGCTGAGCTAAGGTTCATGTGATATGTTTTACAACAGCACATTTATAATGGGATGTAGTACCTTTGAACACACCCAGAAAGCCACGTGGAGCTGAGAGCTCACGCTATACTCTTTGAAGTAGCGGTGAATCGCACTTTTGACTTTGGTGAAGTCTGCTAATTATTTATCTGAGGTCTTATTAATCAGTCGTATCTTTCCACGAGACTCAGAATATTCCATTTCGTCATGCTGCATTATTAAAACATTTCGGAGAATGCTATTTTCGCTTGAGGTAAGGTAATACCCTTGCAGATACGCAAACAGGAATGTAAGTAGTCGCTCAACGACTTCGGTTTGACGACCTACTTCCTCGAGTAACCCTGTGCCTTGCACTAGGTCTGGAGAATCCGCCCCGTGTAGGCGTGAAGTTACATCCGTCTTGTTAGACGTGGAAAAATATCCGCTGTTTAGCGTGGAAATTGTTATCTGTTGCCATCGAGCACGAATACGTTATAATACGAGTGATAAGTAAGAATTGTATAGTAATTATTTGCACTATATCTGGAAAATCGGCCCTGTGTTGGCGTGAAGTTATAGCCGTCGTGTCAGACGTGGAAGAGTATCCGCTGTTTAGCGTGGAAGTTATCATCAGGAGCCATCAAGCACAAATATTCTATAAATCACTGTTATTTATGCACAGTGAACAACAAGAAGCATATTGTGATATAATTGGCAAGTATAGTGAATTTTGTAACATTACCGTAACACCACATTTTTGTACCCACGTGTATGTGGAGGGCCGAGAGCCTGGTGAAAAATATAGAGGTAAACGTGTTATAACTACTTTAAATGATTGTGATTATGAAAGTACAGTATATTTGAATTGCCACAGTGAATTTTTCAATTACAAAAGGACGCACATATCACGGATGCTACGTGATGTAAAAGTGGCGTCAGTACACGTGAAGAACCATAGAACAGTGGTTGCTCACGTATTATTCAACATCTGCGAAGTAAAGGCAGTGTTATCAATTGCGATTAAAGCCTGTAACATTTTCAACGAACATTGTGATTTTGAAGTGAAAAAATGAACTACTACACGATTTATTCAACCACCCACGTGATCGAATTATTCTACACCATGTTTGAAAATAACATCATGGGCTAATGACGCTCTGGTATGAGGGTGATGTATCTATTGGAACCAGCATGATGGTGGAGCTTCCAGAACAGCGAACCAGGAAGAAGGGAACCCAGGATGCCATTCCCAGGCATATCCAGTACATCCATGAAGTTATCGACAGGGACAGATCGAACCCTGGTCTTTGGAGGAGTCTAGATGGGAGTCATGATGAGGATGATGCCGTTCCGGAAAGCCAGGGATGAATTTGTACAACCCATGTTGTGGAACAGAGGGCTGAGTGAGAGCTCCTCCATTTCGTGAGTTTTTGTACACCCTTTTCTTGTTCTAGTTTCTGGTGGTATAGTAGGTTTAATGTAGTTTGTGAACCAACCGAACTCAGTGACAGCCATTTTTATAGGTAGGGACTGTAACTAGTCTAATTAGATGTCATTTATTTCAGTTGGAGTGAGACACCCTTGGGTCAGACATTTTGGTCAACCCTGGTGCAGCCTGATGAACGTCCTAGAGCGTCAATGCCTATCTTTTGCTAAACGTGACCGTAGTCATTTGAGGCTACTTTGTTTAACCCTATTTGGGGTGATTTTCAAGTCTTTGCAGACTTTTCTTTAACTGCATTTTTGCAACCAGTCTTTGTTACACCCCTGACTTCGTTAGAACAGTCGTATCATTTAGGTAATCGACTGTAATTAACAGTTTTGTAAGTGCATTATATTTCATTTGAGATGTTGCTCAGAAGCCATCTGGTCATGTGTGGACCTTATAAGTAAAAGGAATGTTTCTTTGTCTAGCATCGAACCCAGTTCCCAACGTATCATTAAGCAGATCCAGAGTGTGGAATCTGCGCCAGAATTATTATTTTGTTAGTGTCATGTGAAGACACGTATTTATTTGAAGTTATACAAGCAACTACTGAAGTTATATCTTTGAGAGCAAAGAGCTCCAGCAATAGTGACATTGCTATCATTTAGATGTCTTTGGTTTGAAAGACGGAATTATATTATTGTATTCAGATTCATAGCGTGTTTTTATACATGTATTCTTCGAGGTTTATAACCTATGGTAAAGTTTTTATGATGAGGCCAGTTGTACAGTTTTTATTTTGCTTAAATCGCCGGCCTTGATAGTTAGTGTGTGTTGTGTCAGGTGAGCGCAGGAATGTTGCAGCCTGCGGCGACATAAACTGGTTTGTGACCCAGTGCCCTTGAGAGAACGCTTGTATTATGAGACAGAACTATTTTGACAGAGGACAGAATGCTTGTTGTATTCGCTCTTTCTTTCATTGCAATTTAGCTCACGGAACCCAGTGTCCAACCTTGTATCTGATCTCATGTTTTTAAAGATTGTTTTTTGTTAGTTAAACGCACTTTTGCGTGTACCGTCGTTTGACGTGTACAGTTATGTCAGGTTTTCTATAGTATGTTGTAGGCTACCCTGTTATAGGAGGAATTTATTGTATGAAGGTATTTGTGTGTACCTTGTCCGGGATTGTTCCCGTTCACCAGATGTTATTGGAGGGTGACTGAGAGTGCAGGCCCATCCCAGAGTTATTGAACGCGAGCTTTGCGCCGCTGGTAACTTGTGTTATTGTGTGTCCGAGTTGTTATTGCTCGTTGATTATGTTCCGACTTTTGAGTCGAGGTTTTTGGTGGAGATTGATCTCAGTGGAGACACTCCGTGCCCAGGCTATTGTCAGTATTATTCGCCATAAACCAACGATAAACCTAAACCGACATCTTAATAATAAAACGCATAATTTTGGTAAAACAAAAGCTAACTAACGAATTCTTTCTATCTAACTTTGTTCTTTTGCATTTTGAACCTGCTGACATGGCCGTGTTAATGGAGGTATTTCCTTTTGAGGAAATGACTAGGACAGCTGACATTTTTGAAGTGGCCTGAAGCTTGATCCAACCTTGAGTTCGTAGCTTGTGGAGCGCAGGCCATGCGATGTTAGACGTAGTCTTTACTACGCAGTCGTCACCGTAACTACACACATTAGATGACTATGGCTTACAAAGAGTAAACCAAGGTGCAGGCAGGCATTTTAATAAAACTGTTGTCTCTTATTAATTATTTATGACGTACAAGTGTATGAATCCTACATGTTACCCTATTGTGTGCTGTTAGCACGTAGTTTCTAAGAATAATTAAATGTTTTTTCTACATGGCTGATCATTTAGCTTTCAATGTAATTGTTTTCTGTTACGGACGTCATCGCCGTAAATTTTGTTAATTGATAGGACTTAGCTAGACGAATTAACGTTAAATGTAAATGTGGAGATGGTATCATCCTAACTTAGATTTGTTTTGCTACCCTGTTAAATGTAAATTCTGATATTAGCTTGATTTTGTAACTTGACCTAGGGACTTGCGTCGTATCATTTTCCTAGCGTTGCTGTTGTTGCTTTGATTATTGTGAGATTGATCTTTCGCGAGGGTTTTCCGTAACGTCTCAGGTAGGGACCTGCTCTTTATTTTTGTTTGTTTATTAGCTTGCGGATTAGCAGATTGAAACCCTCCGAACTAGGCTAGGGGCTTGTGAATTTTAACAATAAATTTTCACGGTGTTGTATATAAGTCTGGATGTTTATTTTCTCAGTCTAGTTTTTAAGGTGAACCTTTCCTTAGGCAGTCTATGACCATCGTCACCATGTACCACGATCCCTGTGGACTACAGATTCTCGTGCCGCTTTGGCCTATTAGGAAGTTCACCTGATCCTCACGGCAATTATGTCCGACGGGTGAGATGTTAGGGAAGTCATTGCGGTTGTTGGCTATCCTGGCAGCTCCACCGACGGTCTTAGTATATAGTTATTCATTTATATATTTATTGATTTATATATATGTAAATACAATTATTTATTGATTAGGTAATTAATGATTTTATTTATTTATTTGTTTGCAGACAACTGGTACACCTTACATGTCTGAGAGAGAACAAACCATTGCACTTTTGAGCCCACTAGACGGAAACAGCAACAAGCCACTGCAAGTGAAGGTGATATGACTTTATAAACTAACTTGTTTCATTTTTGTTTGTTTTATATTTTATTTTATGAAATACATGTATTAACCTGAATTTAGGTATTTATAGCGGTTTATTTTATTTATTTTAAGAAACTTGGAAAGAAAAGCCTTACCGCCGTAGCAGTTGCTGAAAAAAACCTAAACGCACTAAAGCGAAACCAATGCCAAAGAGTGAACTGTTTAAAACTCAGGTAAGTCTAACTTAAAAATGTTATTCCATTTTACCACTACTGAAAACACGTAGACAAAAAAAATTCATTACCTGTACATGACTGGGACAATGATTGCTTTCTTGATTAATGGCTAATTTGTTGTTGACTGGGAAAAGTACAAGGCCATGTTGGATTTTCTAAAAGCAAAAACAAAAAAAATAATTTATGGGTGGTTCCCTATGGACTCAACGAATATCCACAGGTTTGAACATGATAATGTGAACAAAATGACATGACATTCATTTTTGTTTATATATTGGTTAAAGGCGGGTAGCTTTATAAAGAGAAAATAAGTACATGGGTTACTGTTAGTGCCAACATACAGTTTTTTTAAATTGTGTCTTGATATATTAATTGCAATTAACGTTAACGTTTTATTTACAAGTATTGATTGATTGATTGAGTGATGGGTTATTTTCTTTGCTTTTAGGTGTCGCCATGTGCCATTAACGTAATGAACAGACAGTGAACAAGCATGCATTGTGCATTAAAGTACTCTAAGCTCTTGTGCAATGTTAATAACTTACAAAATGAAAAATGTTTTATTATAACACATGGCGTTAGTACCAAATACAACAAGTGAGCATGTTGGTTTACCACGTGGGTTGAATTTAAAATCTGAAAATGATCGTTGGTTAACATTTGAATCCTTGGCCTGTAGGCTTTTTGTCGACACATAAACTTGCAAAAGCCGTTTTTTTACTTGAACAGAGAAGATGTGATGCGCTGTGTGTTTTGTCGTATTGAACTTTCACACTGGGAAGGAGGGGATGATCCTTATAGAACCCATTTGTGATGGTCTCCTTGTTGTCCTAACATGCTTGGAAAACAAGTGGGTAACCAACCAGTGTGTCCATTTTACCGAACCACAAGGCCATTGGCCGCTACTTACGTTGCTGAATCACAAATAAATAATAATAATAATAATAATAATGATATATTACCAGCCAACAACGGTAGTGTCGATATATGTGGTCCATATGCCATAGACAGTGTTGAATTGGCGTGTGCTTTTGAAAAATTGGGAGTTTGCAAGACTAAAGCACTAGCAAACCCAGAGTACAGCTCTGTTGAAAAACGTTTAGAATCTTATAAAAAGGTTTGGCCATTAATATTAAAACACCTTACCAAACAGCTAAGTGAAGCTGGATTTTTTTATACTGGTGAAGGGGACAAAACAATATTATTTTATTGTGGATTTGCTTTTAAGGATTGGCAAATGACTGATGACCCTTTTGTGCAACACGCTCGTTGGTTACCAAACTGTAAATACATGGTGTTGCTTAAAGGTCAGGAATTTGTGAACACTATTCGGAAAGAAAACGTGATTGCAGCACTAGACATAAAAGTGCCATTAGAGTTAGAACACGCGGAGCAAATACATGAGGCTGAAAGAAAAGACTTGTCTTACGAACAGATACAAAAGTGTGCCCGACAATTATGTAAAATTTGTTATCAAGATGAAATAGGTGTTGTATATTTGCCTTGTGGACACATGATAGCATGTGTCAAGTGTGCATTAGAACTTAACACTTGTGCAATATGCAGAAAAGTGGTATCTGCTACAGTTAGGGCATTTCTTGCATAACTAGTATAATTTATCATCCATGCTTAGTGCAAAATCCCTAATTGCACAATATTATTAAAGCTGTTTAGAGTGTAATACATATGATTTTGTTTTGTTTATAGACTACTACAATGAATGTTTTGAATGCTGTGGGACAATCATGTGGCTTAGAGACAAAGAAGCTCAGCGAATTGCCAACGCATATTCCATTCCGCATTATCAAGATTCGGAAATTGAAAACAGCATATGGTGATCGTGTACTTTGTGTATGTGAAAACTTTGAGACATTTCTGCCTATACGGATTAATGATATGTCGGAGAGTGCTTTTGATGAAGTCAATAATGCTGTGCAACCAGTACATTTAATTTATGAAGGTTTTAAAAACAATAGGTTCAGGGTTCGTTTTGATTAAATAAAGAAACAAATGTCAAATAATAATAATAATGGAAGATACAAGTGATGACAATGGACTGAAAGAAAAACATGTGTATAGAATACTCATGTTCTAGTTTTTAGTATTGTCTTAAAACATATTATCATGAAACCAAAAAAATTTATATAAAGTTTGTAAATAAATGCAAAATGATGTTACAATGCTGTTTTATTTTATACAAAGTTAGTATATTTAACATTGCAGAATATACATGATTATGACAATAGATGCACACTGAATACAAGCCTTTCTCTCTTTACAATAGTCTGTTATAGTTTTAAACACAAGGCTTGTTGTAGATCATTTTATAGCAATGTCCATTCACTGTTTTTTTTTCGAAAACTGGGGAAGCCGCAATGGTTGTATAGGCATAAAAACCTAATTGTTATTACTATTTAGTCATTTTGATCCTCTTGCATATCAAGAGCAGATGACCTAGTTGTTCCACTCTTTAAAACGACAACAACAACACTACCTCTTGCATAGTTTGTGATGTTGATGGCTCTTGCGACGTGGAAGATGGATTAAAAATAACTTTTAGAACTGGGGTTAAACGTTGCTCATTAAACAATGCACTATTTTGAGTAGCAATATGGTTTTCGAGATTTTTGGTCGACGGTAACTGTGTTTCATGCAGTACACTGCATTGATGATCACTGACACTTAAAACCTCACTATTTTTACTTTTTAGGTCACCACGACAATGTTTGTAACGTTGCTTTGAACAACGCCAAATAACAGTTCCATTTTTATTGGTTCGTTTCACAATATATGAATATCCTTTATAGTATGCGTAAGGCTTACCATACCTAGTCACTGGTACTTCCATGTCAACTGTCAAGCATAGACTAAGCTCTAGTAAAGTCAACTTGGTAATAAGAATAATAGTTTAATGTGAGAGCAAATATGGATCCAAAGAATTCAGGTAAAAGTGAAAGCAAATAAGCAAATATAAGAAACAAGAGTGGGGCTAAAAGTGGTCGAAAAGTGGTAGACCCATTACACAATAATTTCAGCACGACGAAGCTCTTGTTCAATTTCTGTGATTTCCCAATCGTGACCGGTATGCCCAGCTTGTTGTAAAGCATGCAATTGTCGAAGCCGTTGAATTAGCTTACTGGGTTTGTTCCAGTATACAAATTTAACAAATGGATTTTAGGTGTAAACAAAGCATTACCATTATCATGATCATCATCATCATCATCATCATTATCATCATCATCATCATCATTATCATCATGACCATCATCACTATTACTATATAGTCCTTTTTGATCCTCTTGCAATACCACTTCATTTATAGTCTGAGTTGATTTTGATAGTGTTGAAGGTTTCTTGGACGTTGACAACTGTCTTAACATGACATTTTGAGGACATGATAAGTCCTTTTGAACAAACACTGAACTATCTTTAGCCGCAATATCGTTTTCTTGAACTCGATTTTTAGCATTTTGATAATTGTTTGTAAACAGCAAGCGTGGTTCGTTTAGAGCACTACATTGATGAACACTCACACTTAAAACCTTTCCATTTTTACTTTTCAGATTGCCTCGACATTTTGTTGACCTCTCTTTTGAGCATTGCCAGAATATTATTACATTCACATTCTGGCGATTATAGTTATAGGAGTAGCCTTGATAGAGTGCACGTAGCCTACCTTTGTTGGTTGTAATAAGTTCCATAGTAGTAACTGACCTGTCAGTACGAAGTACACACTACAAAGGTTACAACTGTTTTGCTGATGGAGTGACCTACCATAAGCTTATATATTGGCTTATGTGTTGGCTTTTCGTGTTGGCTTTTGTGTTGGCTTTTTGTGTTGGTTTTTCGTGTTGGCTTTTGTGTTGGCTTTTTGTGTTGGCTTTTCGTGTTGCCTTTTGTGTTGGCTTTTGTGTTGGCTTTTTGTGTTGGCTTTTCGTGTTGGCTTTTCGTGTTGGCTTTTTGTGTTGGCTTTTCGTGTTGGCTTTTTGTGTTGGCTTTTGTGTTGGCTTTTTGTGTTGGCTTTTCGTGTTGGCTTTTCGTGTTGGCTTTTTGTGTTGACTTTTCGTGTTGGCTTTTTGTGTTGGCTTTTGTGCGGCTTTTTGTGTTGGCTTTTCGTGTTGGCTTTCTTGTGTTGGCTTTTTGTGTTGGCTTTAGTATTCGCTTTTGTATTGGCTTATTTGACAAGTAATTTGTGTCAATGTAGTTAGTGGATTTTTTCTTGGTGTTGGAAAGTAGTTGAAAGAGAGGGAATATTTAAAGACTTAACCTCAGCTCACTAACCTAACCTAACCTAACCTAACTTCACCTAACCTAACTTTACCTAACCTAACCTAACCTAACCTTTCAACTCTCACATGTTAATTAAATTCTGTGCATAGTCTAGTTGGAACGCAAGACCTCAGGGGTAAAAAACCAATTATTTTTTGATGGCTTATTTTGGTAACTTATTTTGATGGCTAACCTAACTTGACCTAACCTAACCTAACCTAACCTAACCTCAGCTCACTTTGGATATTACTAGTATGTGTTCATATCTTCCGCTAGGTAGCATGCTAGTAGTACAGGTAGTGCTCATATTTACCGCTAGGTAGCGAAACATACTTTGCGTGTTGCATGTGACACTTGTGAAGTTTAACCACATGCAAGACGTGCTTATATAAGTTCTCTATTTAAACTCAATATACAATTAACCACTAAATGTTCAGAACTAACATGTATAGCCATGTTTAGGGTATATAGGAGACCCTTAGCAAGAAAGGCTGTCTAACCCACGACTGTACAGCCTTGTCATACGCAGTAAGCACCTGTTGGCAGAAAACAACAACAACAATTTGAGAAAGCCAACAACATATCCATTAATGTATTTAAAGGAAACAATTTTTTGTTGGCTTTCTCAAATTGTTGTTGTTGTTTTCTGCCAACAGGTGCTTACTGCGTATGACAAGGCTGTACACTCGTGGGTTAGACAGTTTTTCTTGCTAAGGGTCTCCTATATACCCTAAACAAGGCTATACATGTTAGTTCTGAACATTTAGTGGTTAATTGTATATTGAGTTTAAATAGAGAACTTATACAAGCACGTCTTGCATGTGGTTAAACTTCACAAGTGTCACATGCAACACGCAAAGTATGTTTCCGCTACCTAGCGGTAAATATGAGCATTACCTGTACTACTAGCATGCTACCTAGCGGAGGATATGAACACTTACTAGTAATATCCAAAGTGAGCTGAGGTTAGGTTAGGTTAGGTTAGGTAAAGTTAGGTTAGCCATCAAAATAAGTTACCAAAATAAGCCATCAAAAAGTAATTGGTTTTTACCCCTGAGGTCTTGGGTTCCAACTCGATTCTGCACAGAATTTAATTAACATGTGAGAGTTGAAAGGTTAGGTTAGGTTAGGTTAGGTGATGTTAGGTTAGGTGAAGTTAGGTTAGGTTAGGTTAGGTTAGTGAGCTGAGGTTAAGTCTTTAAATATTCCCTCTCTTTCAACTACTTTCCAACACCAAGAAAAAAATCCACTAAATACATTGACACATATAACTTGTCAAATAAGCCAATACAAAAGCGAATACTAAAGCCAACACAAAATGCCAACACAAAAAAGCCAACACGAAAAGCCAACACAAAAAGCCACACAAAAGCCAACACTAAAAGCCAACACGAAAAACCAACACAAAAAGCCAACATGAAAAGCCAACACGAAAAGCCAACACGAAAAACCAGCATAAAAAGCCATCACAAAAGCCAACACAAAAAGCCAACACGAAAAGCCAACACGAAAAGCCAACACAAAAAGCCAACACAAAAGCCAACACGAAAAACCAACACAAAAAGCCAACACAAAAGCCAACACAAAAAGCCAAAACATAAGCCAATATATAAGCTTATGGTAGGTCACTCCATCAGCAAAACAGTTGTAACCTTTGTAGTGTGTACTTCGTACTGACAGGTCAGTTACTACTATGGAACTTATTACAACCAACAAAGGTAGGCTACGTGTACTCTATCAAGGCTACTCCTATAACTATAATCGCCAGAATATGAATGAAATAATATCCTGGCAATGCTCAAAAGAGAGGTCAACAAAATGTCGAGGCAATCTGAAAAGTAAAAATGGAAAGTTTTTAAGTTTGAGTGTTCATCAATGTAGTGCTCTAAACGAACCACGCTTGCTGTTTACAAACAATTATCATAATGCTAAAGAGCAAGTTCAAGAAAACGATATTGCGGCTAAAGATAGTGCAGTGTTTGTTCAAAAGGACTTAGCATGTCCTCAAAAAGTCACATTAAGACAGTTGTCAACGTCCAAGAAACCTTCAACACTATCAAAATCAACTCAGACTATAAATGAAGTTGTATTGCAAGAGGATCAAAAAGGACTATATAGTGCACCCTTCAATAAAGCATGGTTTTCTCAAGATTCATCTACGGGGTCGTGTTCAGTCCTGACTGCATTACACAGCAAAGTTCGCTTATAAACAACATGCTCTAATGAATAGAAAGGTCCATGACAGAGGCTATACTAGAAATAAAATGAATAACAACTAGAATAAAAGATATTTAATGACTGAAAATTATGTGCATAATAATAATAATAATAAATAAACGAAATCCTCTCTGACTTTCACCCCCTTAAGAAATAAATATATTACTGAGCGGTAAGACTCGCTCAACCAACAAAAACAATGTGAATACAGCTTCACACAAAATGATTAATCATAACATAAACTTTGAGCGGTAAGAACTCGCTCGTCACAACATATGGATGCAAGTCCATTTTTCCTGGTCAAGAAGTTATATAATGCGTGGTGTACTTCTCGTTAATAAGAAAATGAGTACTGATGCGAGTCCGTTTACACCTGAAACAGTCATGTTGCTCACGGAGTTGCATCTTTTAAATCACACTACGGCTATGGGACCCACCCTTAATTAACACACTATAATTACTACTGACACATGCAAGATCTATTAATACAAAGGGATGAAGAATCTCCCTGAGATTCGAGCTGGTGCCAACGCACACAAAATAAAAAGAGCATGCCAAAAATAGGCCAAAACGCTCGCATCACAAATTGGGAACACAACCTCGCACATCCTAATGCAACACGGGGTCATTGAACGCGTAAAATAAACACACAAGAAATGAAGCAACAGCAACAAAATACAAGCCTAACGGCTGAAAAACTATATTTATATTTTTAAAAAACGCCAGACAAACAGAAGTTTCGGAAGCTACCTTACACTATGGGCAACACCCATTTAATCAATCAAATACTCATTATAACCGATCAGGTTTTTGTGAATTTTAAACAACGTCTTAAATTGAAGTACAGGACCCAGGCCTGTTACTAATGACAAGTCGCGTTATCTGATTTGAGCTCAACCCTCTTGTATGAATCATCGCTGCCTCAACTATCTCTCTCAGTCCTTCAAGCTAGGTACTATTTCCATCTGGAAACGCAAACATATCTCACTCATCCACCTGGATGGCAAGAAAACACAAATATATACCACGAGTCCAGCCTCGCGAGGTTATGAACTTGGCTGATGTGGAGCAAGTCAGAATAATCACAATGATATATTCTCGCTAACACATCATAAAATCACACTACGCACCATATAGCTTGGACTGACTCACTCATAAACATAACACTGGGTCGGCTCAAAACAGATCAACCAATATTGCGTCCATAGACACATTAAAAATACACAGCAAAAACTCGGGTGCAAAGTGCCATCCCGTTCAGATCTGCTGGGAAAGCAACTATCAAAATAATCCTGATCCGTCATAAAATTCTGCTCACAAATAATCTTTACCCTCCAAATTCTATTTTTAATCTCAAAATTAATTCAGTTCCATTTTTGTTATAAGGCATACCTCCGAATTATAATGCCTCACCGCGATTTACGCAAGCGAATGCGAGCACGAGCTGCGCGTCGCCCCGTATAGTTGAAACAAAAAATCACAATATTTACAAATTAAACAGCGCTCGGCTTGTCCCATACTTAATGTGTCAGTAAACAAGAACTAAGAATCTACATTACCAAACAAGCGAACAAATATCTACAAAAATATCTCCCATAATACCATAGCTGATTTAATAAATAAATAAATTCATTTGTACTCAAACCTTTAAAACAGCGTCAAGGAAACATCTGCAGCCATCACTCCTTTAAGATGCTTAGCTCGTCATCGACATCTTCTGGCAAATGTCCAGCTGGTTCCAAGATCCGGCCTCGTTCCTAGACGTCATCTCGTGCTGAATTAAGTAAAGTTTTGTCAGATACACACACGATATATTTCCTATTAAATTCACCGATCAAGTACTAAATTCCTTGACAGTCTATTGGTGAATTATTTCGATGAACTGGTCCTATCTGGTAGTACTGGGACTACAAATAAATCACTGAAGTTACACTTATAACTTGACGGAAACGTTCCATGTTCAAATACATGAAAATATGCAGAGTATGCCTCGTGTCCTCGGACACCTGAGTAACGGCCTTACTTCCTCAAAAGCTCAAATAAAAGTCAATGTTACGTCCTCAGACGCACAAATGAAAGTCAGTGTTACGTCCTCAGACGCACAAATAAAAGTCATCTCTCGAAGCTTTCTGGATCATTATAAATGAAACTGGCTAGGGTAGGTGTGGAAGGGGATTTATGGAAAAATATTCCATAATAATTATCAGACTAGCATGCGATCGGTATCATTGAGTTCGTAGCGATGTCGAGGTTACGAATATGCTGTAGCTGGCTCGAATCGATCGTGGAATTAATCCGTAGATAACTCCCGCGTTAATTTACCAGGGTGCGTTACTACGCCGAGTTGCAGCTCAAACAGGGCGTCTTGATATTATTGGTTCAGACTCTTGTAGATCTTTGCGTGCTTTTACTTGTATTTCTGCCACAGGGAGTGGTTAACATGAAGATTGACCAATTACATCGTAGCATTCGATTTTCTACTTGGCGCCAACACTCATAGCAACATGCCATATTGTGCGTACCCAAGCCACCTCCGCGCTAAAAGTTGCACCTGTCCTATGTGTCATGAATATCATGCTACTTCCTAAAATACCACAGGAGCTTAAACCATTGTGTCCTCTCGGCCACTGATTTCTCAATATTTCCCAACACCGTCTGGCTCTCATATCTGCTGTCTGTAAAAATGTATCAAAAGATGATGAATAATTTATTAGAATCCTTTATACAGCCTGTGGATAAAGGGTTCAATAGTAATAGTGATGATGGTCATGATGATAATGATGATCATGATGATGATAATGATGATGATGATGATGATGATGATCGTGATAATGGTGATGCTTTGTTTACACCTAAAAATCCATTTGTTAAATTTGTATACTGGAACAAACCCAGTAAGCTAATTCAACGGCTTCGACAATTGCATGCTTTACAACAAGCTGAGCGTACAGGTCACGATTGGGTAATCAAAGGAATTGAACAAGAGCTTCGTCGTGCTGAAATTATTGTGTAATGGGTCTACCACTTTTCGACCACTTTTACCCCCACTCTTGTTTCTTATATTTGCTTATTTGCTTCCATTTTTACCTGAACTCTTTGGATCCATATTTGCTCTCACATTAAATTATTATTCTTATTACCAAGTTGACTTTACTAGAGCTTAGTCTATGCTTGACAGTTGACATGGAAGTATCAGTGACTAGGTATGGTAAGCCTTACGCATACTATAAAGGATATTCATATATTGTGAAACGAACCAATAAAAATGGAACTGTTATTTGGCGTTGTACAAAGCAACGTTCCAAACATTGTCGTGGTGACCTAAAAAGAAAAAATAGTGAGGTTTTAAGTGTCAGTGATCATCAATGTAGTGTACTGCATGAAACACAGTTGCCGTCGACAAAAAATCAAGAAAACCATATTGCTACTCAAAATAGTGCATTGTTTAATGAGCAACGTTTAACCCCTGTTCTAAAAGTTATTTTTAATCCATCTTCCACATCGCAAGAGCCATCAACATCACAAACTATGCAAGAGGTAGTGTTGTTGTTGTCGTTTTAAAGAGTGGAACAACTAGGTCATCTGCTCTTGATATGCAAGAGGATCAAAATGACTAAATAGTAATAACAATAAGGTTTTTATGCCTATACAACCATTGCGGCTTCCCCAGTTTTCGAAAACAACAGTGAATGGACATTGCTATAAAATGATCTACAACAAGCCTTGTGTTTAAAACTATAACAGACTATTGTAAAGAGAGAAAGGCTTGTATTCAGTGTGCATCTAGTGTCATAATCATGTATACTCTGCAATGTTAAATATACTAACTTTGTATAAAATAAAACAGCATTGTAACATCATTTTGCATTTATTTACAAACTTTATATACATGTTTTTGGTTTCATGATAATATGCTTTAAGACAATACTACAAAACTAGAACATTATTATTCTATACACATATTTTTCTTTCAGTCCATTGTCATCACTTATATCTTCCATTATTATTATTTGACCTTTGTTTCTTTATTTAATTAAAACGAACCATGCACCTATTGTTTTTAAAACCTTCATAAATTAAATGTACAGGTTGCACAGCATTATTGACTTCATCAAAAATACTCTCCGACATATCATTAAACCGTATAGGCAGAAATGTCTCAAAGTTTTCACATACACAAAGTACACGATCACCATATGCTGTTTTCAATTTCCGAATCTTGATAATGCGGAATGGAATATGCGTTGGCAATTCGCTGAGCTTCTTTGTCTCTAAGCCACATGATTGTCCCACAGCATTCAAAACATTCATTGTAGTAGTCTATAAACAAAACAAAAGCATATGTATTACACTCTAAAACAGCTTTAATAATATTGTGCAATTAGGGATTTTGCAATAAGCATGGCTAATAAATTATACTAGTTATGCAAGAAATGCCCTAACTGTAGCAGATACCACTTTTCTGCATATAGCACAAGTGTTAAGTTCTAATGCACACTTGACACATGCTTTCGTGTGTCCACAAGGCAAAAATACAACACCTATTTCATCTTGATAACAAATTTTACATAATTGTTGGTCACACTTTTGTATCTGTTCGTAAGACAAGTCTTTTCTTTCAGCCTCATGTATTTGCTCCGCGTGTTCTAACTCTAAAGGCACTTTTATGTCTAGTGCTGCAATCACGTTTTCTTTCCGAATAGTGTTCACAAATTCCTGACCTTTAAGCAACACCATGTATTTACAGTTTGGTAACCAACGAGCGTGTTGCACAAAAGGGTCATCAGTCATTTGCCAATCCTTAAAAGCAAATCCACAATAAAAAACATATTGTTTTGTCCCCTTCACCAGTATAAAAAAATCCAGCTTCACTTAGCTGTTTCGTAAGGTGTTTTAATATTAATGGCCAAACATATGTATAAGATTCTAAACGTTTTTCAACAGAGCTGTACTCTGGGTTTGCTAGTGCTTTAGTCTTGCAAACTCCCAATTTTTCAAAAGCACACGCCAATTCAACACTGTCTATGGCATATGGTCCACATATATCGACACTACCGTTGTTGGCTGGTAATATATCATTATTATTATTATTATTATTATTATTTATTTGTGATTCAGCAACGTAAGTAGCGGCCAATGGCCTTGTGGTTCAGAAAATGGACACACTGGTTGGTTACCCACTTGTAGGACAACAAGGAGACCATCTAAAATGGTCTCTATAGGGATCATCCGCTTCTTCCCAGTGTGAAAGTTCAATACGACAAAACACACAGCGCATCACATCTTCTCTGTTCAGGTTAAAAAAAATGGCTTTTGCAAGTTTATGTGTCGATAAAAAGCCTACAGGCCAAGGATTCAAATGTTAACCAAAGATCATTTTCTGATTTTAAATTCAACCCACATGGTAAACCAACTTGCTCACTTGTTGTATTAGGTACTAACGCCATGTGTTATAATAAAACATTTTTCTTTTTGTAAGTTATTAACGTTGCACAAGAGCAAAGAGTACTTTAAAGCATAATGCATGCTTGTTCACTGTCTGTTCATTACGTTAATGGCACATGGCGACACCTAAAAGCAAACAAAATAACCCATCACTCAATCAATCAATCAATCAATACTTGTAAATAAAACGTTAATGTTAATTGGCATTAATATATCAAAACACAATTTAAAAAAGAAACTGTATGTTGGCACTAACAGTAACCCATGTACTTATTTTCTTTTTATAATGCTACAGTCATTTACATCCCCCCCCCCCCCCTTTAACCAATATATAAACAAAAATGAATGTCATGTCATTTTGTTCACATTATCATGTTCAAACCTGTGGATATTCGTTGAGTCCATAGGGAACCACCCATAAATTAAATTTATTTTTTTTGTTTTTAGAAAATCCAACATGGCCTTGTACTTTTCCCAGTCAACAACAACATAGCCATTAATCAAGAAAGCAATCATTGTCCCACTCGTGTACAGGTAATGAATATTTTTTGTCTACGAATTTTCAGTAGTGGTAAAATGGAATAACATTTTTAAGTTAGACTTACCTGAGTTTTAAACAGTTCACTCTTTGGCAATGGTTTCGCTTTAGAGCGTTTTGGTTTTTTTTTTCAGCAACTGCTACGGCGGTAAGGCTTTTCTTTCCAAGTTTCTAAAAATAAATAAAATAAACCGCTATAAATACCTAAATTCAGGTTAATACATGCATTTCATAAAATAAAATATAAAACAAACAAAAATGAAACAAGTTAGTTAAAAAAATCATATCACCTTCACTTACAGTGGCTTGTTGCTGTTTCCTTCTAGTGGGCTCAAAAGTGCAATGGTTTCTTCTCTCTCAGACATGTATGGTATACCAGTTATCTGCAAATAAATAAATAAATAAAATTATTAATTACCTAATCAATAAATAATTGTGTGTACATATATATAAATCAATAAATATATAAATGAATAAATATATACCTACCTCACAACAAGTTTAAGTATTTTCCACCAACACCAAAACTGTTAAACAAGACCAGGGGTTTCACGCAACGCAATTTGTTTAAAGGTAGTCACCTAAGTGAGAGAGGAAATGATAACGACATGTCTTTATATATGTTACGTTGCATGTATAATCATTTTTTCCCACGCTTTGAACATCCTGTTATCAAACACGTGGACAGCTGACGTCCAAGGTGAACACCTGTGGCAGGTCAAATTTCACATGGACTTGCATTTTGTCACGTACAAAGCAAGACAGGATGTGACTTGTTTAGCCCTCATGTGGTTTCACATTTGTATGCATGCATTTCGCACTTCCCTGCCACCACGATTGTCAGATTATTTAACCTTCAAGCGTCTTTGTCATTTTCCATTGCACTTGTTGTCAAGTCAGATCAGCGCATTCCAATAAGCTCAAATGACATTCGCCTCCTGCTCGTCTGCTTCTCTACAAGTTTGTTTTCTGTACTCGCTTCGACCAACATAAAAAAAATGTCCCCATCACCGTTTACACGTTAAAGTCTCTCTTCGGGGGTAAAAAAATCTTAGCATGCTTCACACATTTTCAAATATTAGCCTCCATCCGTCTGCCATAGGAAAGATCAGAAAAACGAACCCTCGCTCTGTCATAAACCGACCCGTCGAAATATCGATTGTTCTATTAAGCATAGCCACCGTGGTCAGCGACAGGTTTGTTGAAACACACACACACACCCAGCAGTATCGTCTCTCTCAACCACCACGCTTCATGAATATTGTAAACAGGTATCGGTAAAGAAAGATTTTTTTTCATCAAAAGTTTCGTTTGGCCTTTTGTCAAAATTTCAAAAATAGTTTCAAAAAGGGGGCGTTAGCCCGAGTCCTAGGACACCTCGTACATGTCTCTAGCGTTATTGGGTTGCGAGATAGAGCAAAAAGTCTAAAATCACGGTTTTACCTCAACATGGTTTTTCATTCCTGCTTAACACGAACATTCTCGGCAAGAGGGCAACGCGACGAAAAAATGGCATCTCGTACACGTCTCTAGGCTTATTGGTTCGAGATATATCGGCAAAAATCACAAAAAACACGTGTTTACCCCAAAATTGAGTTTCCAAATTTAAAAAAAATTATAACGAGTGGTCCATAGCAAAGAGGATGTTCCCCGAGTCCTTGGACCCGTCGTACACGCCTCTGGCATAATTGGTTCGCGAGGTATAGCAAAAAGTTTAAAATCACGGTTTTACCCCCCAAAAAACATGTTTCCAGATTTTCACCTTTTCGACACCTACATTCCCGTAAAGAGCACAACGAGACTAAAAAAACGAATCCAAGCTCGCCCTCCTAGCATGACTCCTTCCATTCCAAGGTCGCAGGGGCTCACAACTTGCTTTTGGAAGCAGAACCCCTGTCATCCCACTACTGTCAGGTTTTTATCCTAGAGACTTGAAATTTATGTCAAACAAACTTTTTTGTAGAATTCCTAGTTTCTGAAATATAGAATTTTCCAAATGTGAGTGTTTTCCAAAAGACATAAAAAATAAAAAAGTTTTATTACAAAAAATAAAGGTCATAAAGACCATTCGTTAGAGCCATGGCACAACGTTCTATCATGTTTGGTTTTCAAACTATCACCTACTTTCGAAAACAAAAAATTTCAACAACAACAAAAACAGAAATGGTCCATAGCAAAGCCCCCGTCATCCCAAGTCCAACGACACCTCATTTATCAACATCCGACCATGGGTTCACCAGATATTGACAAATATTACATGGCTGAGGCTTAGTAGTGGGGCAAGGAGGGTTCTAGAGTGAAGTAGAACACCCACTACCCCCCTACTCATGGCCATATTTTAAATTGACGTCAGTGCTACCAACTGCTGAAAAATCGCAATTGTAATTTGAGCTCTATGTTGGGTATCTCAGAAGTTATGCAAGCGAACTATTCCAAAATTGGCACACACATAGACAATAGCATTCCAGATTAATTTTCAGAAGACCATACGTGCCAGTATTGCTAACATGATTCTACGCCTGCCGATAGGTCCAATTTCTAAATGCATGAAACTTCTATACTATCGATTGGATATCAACCAGATTTTGTGTGTACTATGTGTACTACAGCAGATATGACTGTGCGTATTTTAACGAGCCACTAGGGCTGCCAACTGTTAATAAATACTCTCACTGTGTTTTTACCCTAATGTCAATATATCAGAAAGTATGAAAGCCAACAGCTCTAAACTTTGCACACGTATAGTACCTGATATTCTACCTTAGTTCGGTGTAACTTATATACATCAGTGCTGCCAACATGATTCTAAGCGTGCTGACAGGCCCAGTTTTTAAATGCATATAACTTCTACACTAACAAATGGATTTGAACCAAATTGCGTATGTGCATTGTGCACTATAACAGTTATGACTAAGCGTATTCGTAAGAACAAGCAGGGCTGCCAACTGTTAATAAATACTCTCTCTATTTGTTTAATCCTAATATCAATATATCAGAAAGTATGCAAGTCATCATCGCTAAACTTTGCACACGTATAGTACCGTACCTGACATTCTAGATAAATTTGTAATAACTAATATACCTCAGTGCTGCCAACATGATTCTAAGCTTTCTCATAGTTTCAATTTTTATTTACATGTGACTTCTATACTAACAAATGGAGTTTATCCAAAATTGGCACTATAATAGATCGTAATATTTCAAATTAATTCTGAGCATCTCATACATGCCATGGTTACCAACATGATTTTACGCGCACTGATAAATCCAATATCAAACAGCATGTAACGTCCATACTATCCATTAGACTTCAGCCAAATTTTGTATGTGCATTCTATACCTTAAGAGATGGAACTAAGTCAGACTATTCAGAGTCACCAGGGCTGCCTACTGTAGTAATTAACTCTTATACTCGATTACTTGATTTCGTCATTATTCTAGAAAGGTCTATATAGATTGGCATCAGTCTGAAATTTTAAGAAAAGTAGGCTCTTTAGTTCGTCACGGAACTACTTGTTAATATTTAATTCGGAGAGAAATAAGTAAGACATTCTAAGAGAGATTTGCAGTTAGGAAGTCCGCTAAGAGTTAGTTTGTCTGGACTTCATAGGCAACAACAGGAATGGCATCAGCACGAGACGCACAGGTCCCTCCAGTATCGGCTGGCAGGAAATGTTGGAACACGCACCCGTAAGAAGGTGGAATTGAGTTTAGTGACCTTAGGATAGAAAAGACGAAAGGACCGTAACATAGCTGGCACACGTCCAGTTTAATTTATGTGTGAAGGGTTTTATTGTGTAGATAATTCATGTAATTTATTTCTGGCACTAAGAAATTAATTATATTTCCCCGTCCAATCAAATTTGGACACACTCGTGCTGAACGATGTAGTCAACACTGAAAAGTGGCTTCAAATATTTGAAGATAAGTTATCACCAAAATTCCTTGAAGTTTTTTCAGTCAAATCTTGCCAAGTTTGAATGTAATGAAGAATGACAAATATCGATTATGAGCAAAATATAACCAGTATCGACGTATAATGCTTTTCAGTTGGTCAACACGAATATACCCAATTGTAATGGATATTTCCCTCAACCTGAAAAAAATTGTGCATGAAATAAATAAAGAAATTCACTTGGATGACCAGTTTCGATCGTCAAGCGATCATCATCAGAGCCTTTACACTTAGGCCGTTAAATCTATGTCTACAAGTATGTGGGTGATGGTATTTACAATATATATACTTACTTAGTTGCAGCAGTTATTATAAACTTGCGCAGCTTGTCCAGATGTCTTAGTTATATGTGATTTTTAATAAGATATTGTTAGTGGTGATTGACCCTCAAGTTTGCTTGCTTATTGTGATATCTGTGATTGTTTTTAAATTGTAAGGTTGGGTGGATTGTGAACTGAGTTGATTGTTTCAGCAATGTGTGGTCCGTTTTCGTGCAGCCACTGTCTAAGCTACACTGAACTGGAAGGAATTTCCTGTGCGGTCTCGTTATTGCTTGCCCTCCTTGGTCTTGCCCCACATTCCTAACTGTCTATGCTCGTCTCTCAGAGTAACACGATAATAAGCAGTATATTTACCAACATACCTACGTTATTTCCAATAGAATAGGAAACCTAATTAAAGCCTAGATCCGACATACCATATTTCATTAATGAATACGTCACCGTAGTATTCAGTCAAGCAAGCGTTGTTGTTGTTGTTCTTGGTTCTTTTAGGGGACTTGGGCATCATGGTCATTTAGCCCCGTGTATATGTGTGTTTTTAAATTTCTACGATAACCTTTGTTGTTCTGGTGTCTGTAGCAGTGAGTGTATTTGTGTCCTTAAGTATGGGACCATTTCGGCATTTGCCAGGCGTAGAGGTGGCAAGCCACGGAAAACCACATATAGGATTGCTAAGGTGGAAATAGAACCAACCTCTCCTCAGTTTACCATCAGGAGGCATATAAATTAGGCTCATCGCCTCACAACCTTCAGATCAAAGAAACGCAATTTCTGCCACACCATTCGTTGATTGGTTCCCAAGGAAAATTTGAATCAATATATAGAAGTCTCATAAGATAATCAATTATCAAAGTGCATTTTTATATCATATTAGACCAGGGTGTACACTCCATAGTTGCAGAATGTTACTATCTTCCTCGTTGACTCAGAATTTGTCCACGGAATTGTGGGTTACGTTTCATATCTACGGGGCTCTGTACCAGCCAATAACCTGGACAGTGAGCACTTACTCACGCTATAGTTCAATATTGCTTCCAGCAGCTCAAGGGTGTAAGAGTAGCCACTGAGCTCTGAAGCAGTAAGCATTACTGTACCAGCCAATCACCTGGACAATGACAATATAGCTGAGTGTTTGATGGCATCCCTGTGTCCCCCCCACTTGACCAAATTTTACTAACATTTTTGAATGTTATTTAAACATCTTTGTGTTACTTGTATTAAAAGCCTGGAAACAAATCATGCAATTTCTTAGATATTCACTAAACATGAAACTCGAATATCTTGAAATATTAATATTCACAGATTCTTAAAAGTGTAACTACCTTTTAATGACAAGTAGGATCCACTTGCATATTAATTTACTTTTATGCTCTTGAAAAACATCTAAGAACGGCTGGTCCAAGAAGCCTCTTTACCAGTAAAACAATTCAAAATTTTCTCATAGAATGCTGTGGTGAGGAGATTTTGAAGACATTAGTGGCTCGTGTAAACAAAGCCAAGTAATTCAGCTGTATGTTTAATGTAACAGTGGATGTGTCCCATATTTCTCAAATGTCACTTATTCTGAGATATGTTTGCACTGAAGCAGGCAACATCAAGGTTAGAGAAGATATTTTGGTATTTCTCAACATTAGAAAAGCTGTTTTGGACCTTGAAAATGATTCATCATTAGGCTCAGAGATAGAAGATGGCAATCATGAAAACCATTCGTGCAATGAAACTGAACCGACGGTGACTGGTTTGATACTCGGTGAGGTAGTGATTAGAGAGTTACGGGCCCTTGGTTTGAACCTTAATAACTGTGTTGGCATAGGAACCGATGGAGTTTCCGTGAATATTTCCGAAACGGTTGGAGCAGTACAAGAGTTTTAGAAAGTTGCTGTTAATGCAGTAAGATGTCCTTGCTACAACCACCAACTAAACTTGGCTATATCCAAAACAGCGAAGGTCCTGTCTGTAAGAAATACATTCGGTATTTTGACAGAAAATATATCATTCTTTAATGCTTCTTCAAAACGAAAATAATATGGTTCTCAAACATATTCTTCATGGCCAACTGATTGTCCTTTGTGAGACACGATGGGTGGAACGGCACGACGCTATTTTGAAATGTTTAGCCAACATTGAAAGAGTCATTGCTGACTCGAAATGGTCTCCAGTTGTTCACACGTTCAAGTTGCAGTCATCGACTCTCCCATAGCATTAGTAGTGATTCTACTGCTCACTTGTCAATCCAGGAAGAGATTGAGGAAGCTAAAGCTCGGAGTAGCCAGATAACAGTGAAAAACCAGCCTAAGAGACAATGTTTGTTATCCAGCATAACAGATGAGAAATTTATTGTATCTTTGTTCTGTCTTAACGAAGTTCTAGCCATAACTCATTATTTGAGCGTACTTTTTAAAACTGAAAACCTAGATGTCAAGTCAGCATCTGATGCAGTATTCAGCGTGATAACCATCTTTGCCATGAAAAGGAATAATATAGAAGAAGACTTCAGCAGCGAGTATGAAAAGTGTAATGAAATTGTAGGTGTGTTGGCTGCAGAGATAAGCTTCTGAGAATCGTAGAGAGACAAAGAAACCGACAAAATGCACCATTCACTACTGCTGAAGAATAGTTTAGGAGGAATATCAAATACCCTGGCTGGGCTGAATGATCGACGATCTAAAGACAAGATTTTCTGATGAAGTCCTTGACATCTACCTCAAAATGTTGTTTAAAACTGTATTACTAATCTCGATACTCCAGACCAAAATGAAGTCTTGAAGACGGTGACTGAGAAATATGCCACTTTGTTTCAAATACAAGAATTAGTGTAGTATACGAAACTAAAAGCTGAATATCTCCATTGGTCAACAAAATGGAATATGGAAAAGAACAATGGGGACATCATCCCATTAACTACCGGGTGAGTTAGCCGAGGTCGTTGCGGCATGACTGTTGGCAGTCGCTCACATCCGGGAGGCGAGGAGGTTCGAATCCCCCCGCCGGCAACCTTGAAGATGGCCTTCTGTGGTTTCCCATCTTCCTTCCAGGCAAATGCCGGGGTTGGTCCCTAACTATAGGCCACAGCCGCTACCTTCCAACTCCTCGACCCTCCCTTCCAACATTCCTCCCCAACGGTACTTGTAGCTCACCCATTGGGTGTCCGTCTCGAAGCAGCTACAAAACTGGCGAGCCGAACATGTCCTCGGACACTCCCGGCACTAAAAGCCATACGCTAAAAAAAAAACCATTAACTGTAGCTAGTGCGTTCGAGGCTTCCCGTCCAGTTTTATTTCCATTGGTGAAGATAATACTCAAAGTAATACTGACACATCCTGCAAGCATCGCAAGTGCCGAACGGTCATTTTCGACTCTCTGTCTCCTGAAAAAATACTTTAGATTGAGGACTACAGAAACCAGACTCAACAGATTGGCTCTAATGTCCATCCATAGATGCATTCCTATTGATCGCACTGAAATCATTGATAGGTTTGGACAAAAGAGCAAAAAGAATTCCACTGGCATATTATAAGATGAATTTCAATAAGTGATCAGTCTGTATTTATGCTAAATGTAAATATAATGATTTTGATTAAATGATGTACGTCAAGAAAATTTGTGTTTTTGTTGTTGTAAATCCTCAGATTTCAAAACATCAAAGCTATAAACTTTTAAATATTTGATTCACCTTCCTGTTATACATTAAAACATACATGTACTTAAGCTCCTGAGAGAAACATTAGCTTCACACAATTTCTTTCACACTTAAATACTGTATAATACCAAAATGTAAAGATTACAACAGCCTAATATTTCGAACATTGTGTGTGAAAGAATACTACAAATTTTAAAACCTCTCTAAACTATAGCTTTAAACCATTCGTATTAGAGTTATGACAGTAAATAGTAGGACTTACAAAACTGAGATAACTTAGAATACAATAAATATTTCACTTAAAATGGCTAATATCACGCAAATATTTCCAAATTCACAAAACAGTTTCATCTAATTTTTGATTGTTTCTTCATTTTAAATTGTTAACATTTATTTTTACCAAAAGTATCACGAATAGAATCACTAATTTGTGCCTAAATTTTGCAAAATTTTCTGTTGGAGTTTCCTCGCACCTTGTATGGGCTTGGGGGGGGGGGGGGGTATTCCAGACCTCCGGTGTGCCCGCCCCCTCGCCCCGCCTCCTCCCACCCATAATCTTGCCTTAAATCCGCCACTGCTGAGTACATATGTGGGTTTACCTTTGTTAGGTTGCTGTTATGTATATGCTTACCGAGTGAGTTGTTTTGTTCTGAATGCTACAGTGAGTTCTTCTTTCTTGAAAGAATTTGTCATTTTGTATGCAGTTTTGTTCACAAAGTTAAAACAGACGTGGTTATGTTCCTTTCGAGGAGGTGATTTATCCTAGTTTTTTCTTTTGTCGTTTTCTTAGCACAGAATTTGGTCTACTGTGTTAGGTGCGAAATGGTTCTCTGTGGCTAATTCCTTTATCGTTGCAATTTCATTGTTGAAGTTATGACTTCACATCAGTATACTGATGACCCTGGTTACCACTGAATTGATGCCTGCTAATTAGTGTGTGAATATGGTTGACTGGAGCGTTTGTCAATAGTTTGAGAAGTTTGTGTTGCCTGGTGGTGAGTGAACTGTGTTAGATTACTGTAGGTCCGTTCGATTGTTATGTCTACTGTCGACCAAAGTATTATGTTTACTCGAGTTTGAAGGTTGTTTGTTAAGTAACCAATAGACCTACATAAAATCCAATACCATCAACATTTTCGTCGTTCTATTTTACGTTAGTTCGTGTAGGTTTCCGAGCGAGACGCGCCATGATGCGTGTGGGCACCATTTCGGCAACGCTGTACAGCTTTTCCCGGAGCGGCTAGCTTGTGAACCATGTGTTATTTCCTCGTACAAATACAAACCGATATAAAAGAAGTGAATTAATTTACGTATTTCACAGTCATACAGCAAAACTTTTTGATGTATAACGATTACAACGCAACCAAGAACTACATTTTCCAACCACCCCGAGCGGAGAAAAAGTTACCTTACAAAAATGATAACAACGTTGTTTCTTGGACATACACAATTTTGAAATTAATAACCCAGTTATACAACATTCCAATGTATATTGTGTTAAAGTTTGGATTCGATCTAATGAAGGGTTTTTGAGATAATAATTCATAAATGTGACGCATGGTTGAAACACGCTTAAAAACGTGCACTTTTTGTGTTCCAACTGCGATAAAAAATATTAAAATATAAATTAAAAAATCCAAACCTACATGAACTAAAGTAAAATAGAACGACGAAAATGATGATGTTATAGGATTTTATGTAGGTCTATTGGTTACTTCACAAACAACCTTCAAACTCGAGTGCACATAATACTTTGGTCGACAGTAGATGATTTATGCGCCGGTTGTGTTCCGGTTCGATCGTGAATCTGATGGGCTGGTGCCAGTTGTTGATTGTATGAAGAAGTGAGTTTTCATTTCTTATCTTCGTATCGTAAAGGCAAATAGCATCATCAATGTAGGCCTATCTATCCTCGGATGAATTCCCGTCAAGTAATTTATTCTGTAGACTGTCCAAACTGGGATCACCCCTCAGCGGTTTAGTAGCCAATATATTTATTAATCCTTCTATCTATAATCTTAAATGGCAAGATTTGAGTTGATATCTCTAACAGTATTACTTTAGAACCTTAGAAATTAATTTAGAGAAAGGGCATTCTTGGAGCGAAAGTCATGTCCATGATTTTGAAGGATCCTTATCAGTTCCAGGCCATGGTGTCAGCTGCAAATATCAAGGTCAGGTCGACGACACCAATCGTATCGTTCCACAGTCCCCTCTTCATGTGAAAAATCCACAGCCTGCTTCCAGTTGAGCGACCGGGTCAGGGAATGGAATGAATGAAGCCCCCATCTAGCGGCGAGGATATGAACTATGCCGGCTGCCGAAGCCTGTCGCACTCCCCTGGGGCAATGTTTAAATAAATGACAGATGAATTGAAATGATAGTGGAGAGTGTTGCTGGAACGAAATTTGTGACAGTGAAAACCGGAGTACACGGAGAAAAACCTGTCTGCCTCCGCTTTGTCCAGCACGAATCTCACATGGACTGACCGGGATTTGAGAGGCCGGCGTGCTGCCGCCTAAGACGCGGAGACTCGTCTCCCCTCTTCATGTAAGTCTTCAAAGGAACGCATGGTCTTGGTGACTCAGCTAATGAGCATGCACGGAATAAAGGAGGATCAAGTTCGAATCCCAACTCAACAATCTTCATGTTAGCTGTGGTAGATGTTAAACTAAACCCCACCTATGAAGCTTTGACTGCCAATCCGTGAAATTACGAACACAATTATGGTATTCATCAGCTGTCTTCTATTCACACACATACGAGGAGGGTCAAAGTGTGTGGACGCCACGAGATGCAGGTCGGTGGGGGGTGGACTACACCTCAGCAGGGAGGCCATTGTCCCAATTGCATTCAGTGTTCGCCATTATGACAGCTACGTTCCCATAGTTCTATTGCGAGCAAACTGGAACTGTGGGTTGTGTGGCTTATAATGGATAACAGGGTCGCATACGGTCCATCTGATATAAACCAAATTCTGACAAAAATATTCAGGAGTCAAATAGGCTGCAGTATTCCCTGCTTCACGGAGACAACTGAGAAGCGTCGGAACAAAAACCGATACATCCACTCATCCTGCACTCCTGCTCTTAGAGTTCTGGGGGTATTATTCATGCTACAAATAGGCTGCTCATTGTACTTTAAAAATCAGTTATCAGCGCTTATTATTTTCTCTCCTAAAAATACTTTGCTGAAACTATCGGTTTTTGTTCCGGCGCTCCTCAATGCACTTGCACAGACCTACTGCCAGTAGTTTGATCGGGTCAAACCTACCTCCACAGCTGTGAACTATCGTATAAAATACATGTGTGCAGACCTACTGCCAGTAGTTTGATCGGGCCAAACCTACCTCCACAGCTGTGAACTATCGTATAAAATACATGTGTGCAGACCTACTGCCAGTAGTTTGATCGGGCCAAACCTACCTCCACAGCTGTGAACTATCGTATAAAATACAAGTGTGCAGACCTACTGCCAGTAGTTTGATCGAGTCAAACCTACCTCCACAGCTGTGAACTATCGTATAAAATACAAGTGTGCAGACCTACTGCCAGTAGTTTGATCGGGCCAAACCTACCTCCACAGCTGTGAACTATCGTATAAAATACAAGTGTGCAGACCTACTGCCAGTAGTTTGATCGGGCCAAACCTACCTCCACAGCTGTGAACTATCGTATACAACACAAGTGTACAGACCTACTGCCAGTAGTTTGATCGAGTCAAACCTACCTTCACAGCTGTGAACTATCGTATAAAATACAAGTGTGCAGACCTACTGCCAGTAGTTTGATCGGGTCAAACCTACCTCCACAGCTGTGAACTATCGTATAAAATACAAGTGTGCAGACCTACTGCCAGTAGTTTGATCGGGTCAAACCTACCTCCACAGCTGTGAACTATCGTATAAAATACAAGTGTGCAGACCTACTGCCAGTAGTTTGATCGGGTCAAACCTACCTCCACAGCTGTGAACTATCGTATAAAATACAAGTGTGCAGACCTACTGCCAGTAGTTTGATCGGGTCAAACCTACCTCCACAGCTGTGAACTATCGTATAAAATACAAGTGTGCAGACCTACTGCCAGTAGTTTGATTTTGTTATATAATCTACCCAAACAACCATTTTCTCGCTTTACCTGGGTGCTCAACCTGAGCAAGGTACCCGCGGATCAACACGCACACTTGCACGGGTTTACATGGGTCTGAACTCAATGATGCCCTGAAGATCCTGGTGAGTCCTAACGATCCGGAAACCCTGTCATACAATGAGATTCAATCTAAGCGGAAAGGCCACCTCGACATCACACGCAACAAGTTTGCTGAGAGCATCAATTTTCGGAGCTTAATGCAGAAGCAAGGATAAACCATCGCTCTCTTCACCTTAAGACTGCGGCAGGCTGCAACGTTTTGTGTGTGTGTATGGCACATTCCTTCATCGCATGTTAATTGAACAAATGCTCACAGGGTTGGAATCACGAGAAATGTCGAACGAGATTATTGCAAAAGAAAGCCAGAGAATTTCACCGCAGCATATGAAACGCGCACGCAATCGAAGCTACTCGCACAACAGACGACGAGGTCAAGAGAGCTGCCGCTAAGTCTGAATCAACCAATCGGATTGGATACGAGAAGCCTCTGTCCAGGAAGAACAGCAACCAGCAACCGCCACGCATTAAGACAGCTCATCAAAATCAGGGGTCCTACAACCTAACCAGAAAGCAACAAGGGCCACACCAGGCAAACCAGAGTGCATCCTAGGACAACCAATCAACATGTGCAGGGTGCGGTGAAGCTCACCCTCGCAGTCAGTGCAGGTTCCTGAACGCCGAGTGCCTGAAGTGTGGCAAGAAAGGTCAGATCGGAAAAGTTTGCCGATAAAAATAAAGGAAACATCGAACAAAAAATCACGTGACTGAAGAAGAGCTTCCAGCAGAGAACCTCGACGTCGTGGAGTACCTCAGCAAAATCGAGGTCATCGGATCAGTCAACACAGTACCTCAGCAACTTGTTGATGTCAGCATAGAGGGAACCACTGTCAAAATGGATCTCGAAACCGGCATCCCCTGCTTAACCATGAGCAAATCTAAGTTAAGTATGATGAAACCAGGTTTTGTGTTGCAGAAAAATGATCGTAACTACATCAGTTACACCGGCCATCCAATCAAATGCATTGGCAAAACGTCAGTGTGCACCACCATCGGAACTACAACCAGGAACCTGAATCTCTACGTGGTTGACGATGAAGTCAAATCGTTCTTCGGCCGAAAGTGGATTTCGGAGTTTGTACGGAAGATCGACATTGGTCACCTCTTCTCAAAATCACACCCTATCCACAAGCTCTCTGACAAGCAGGCTCTGACCTTGGAACAACAGAAGCAGCTCGACAATATTCTATCTCGCTACAAGGATGTGTTCAGGGACACCTTCGGGAAGGTCTCAGGTCCCCCAGCGAAGATGCACCTGAAGGCTGGAGCCACACCTGTCTTTGTCCAAGCTCGAGCCGTACCAGTTGCCCTCCGCGATGCCTACGCCAAAGAAATCGACAAGAAACTCGCATCTGGCTTCTACGAAAGAGTAGACTATTGAGAGTGGGCATCGAAATCGCATTTTTGCGTAAAGAAGCCTACTCTCAACCCACGCATCATCATCGATGAACACCCGATTCCCAAGGTGGAACATCTGTTCAACCGAATGCGCAGTGCCACTCTCTTCTGCCACCTGGATATCACCGACGCGACACTCATCTCGAGTTCGACGATGAGTTCAGCCACGCTCTCATGCATAATACCCCAACTCACGGTCTGATCCACCCTACGCGAGCAGTATATGGAGCAGGTAACATCCCCGCTATCTGGCAGTGGCGAATGGACACAGTCTGCAAGGTCTCCCAAATGTCGTAAGTTTTGTCATGACAGTATAATCTTTGCTGATAGCTTTGAAAATCTGATGCAGGCTCTCAGCACCACTCTGGAACGGTTTTGGCAACACAACCTCAAGCTTAACCGAGCCAAATGCGTTTTCGCTCAAACATCCCAGGAAGCCCTTGGCCACAAAACCGATGCGTCACGCATCCTCAAGTCTGATGCACACATCCGAGCTATACGTGATGCACCGAAACCAACTACACCAGAAGAACTCGAACTGTTCCTTGGTAAAGCAACCTACTACAGCTCGTTCATCCCTGATTTGTCCACCAATGACAGACCACTCAGGGACATACTGCACAAGGACCCTCTCATCTGGACACCAGAAGGTGACAGGGCATACAAAGACATCAAGAACGCCCTAACCTTGCCCCAGGTACGCATGCAATATGACCCAGCGTTACCACTCTTGTTGGCCACGGATGCCAGCAAGACCGGCCTGGGCGCAGTACTGTCACACCGACTCAGCAACCGGCAAGAACGTCCAATCGCTTATGCCACTCGAACAATGACAGCAACAGAGCAAAGGTACCCTCAGATAGATAAGGAAGCGCTAGCCATTGTGTGGGCTGTACAGTTTTTTTTATTATCTTGACGCTCGCCACCTTACTCTCATCACCGATCACAAACCTCTCACACAGATTCTGCACCCAGAGAAGTCTTTACCGGTCCTGTGCATCAGTCGCTTGGCCAATTATGCCGACTACCTTGCACCCTTTGACTACGACGTCATCTTCAAGACATCCAAAGCCATCGCTGAATACTGTTCCCGAGCACACTTACCAACAACAGTTAACCTCATCAGAAACTTTTTTTCTCCACAACAGGAAGATATAGAGAGTTTTGATGATTTGGACTTTTTTGCAGTCCATCAGATCCAACAGCTACCAGTCAGGGCAGAAGCAATCGCACGCGAGACAAGGAAAGATCCACATCTGGGCAAAATTTTCCAGATCATCGAAGCAGGGCAAGACCTCACCTGCCAGCGTTACAAGGCACCAGAAGTGAAGTACACCCTCGTCGCAAACTGCCTGATGTTCGAGCATCGAGTTGTCGTCCCTCCTTCACTGCGAGACGCTGTCCTCAATGACGTGCACGCAGCTCAGCTGGGGATAGTCAAGATGAAAGTCATGGCACGTTCCTTTGTGTTCTGGCCTGGAATCGACAACGACATAGAGTCTCTCGCCAAGGCCTGCGCCGTGTGTGCAGCTCATGCGCATGCGCCACCCAAGTTCCGAGATCACCACTGGGAATACCCGAAGGCACCATGGGAACGGATCCACATTGACTACGCGGGCCCAGTGGCTGACACCATGCTGCTGATTGTTGTCGACGCATACTGCAAGTGGATCGAGGTCAAACCCATAACATCAACTACATCAGCCACACAATTTCCATCATGGATGACCTTTCCACGGGCTGAGGCGTGCCAGTCTATGTCGTCTCGGACAACGATCGACAATTCGACCCAGACGAGTTCAAGACCATCCTAATAAGCGCATGACTGCAGAAACTGAGATCTATGTGTGAGTGTGTGCCGTGCGTTAATAAAAATGGTTGGTTATCCAGGTATTTAATAATGATAAATCCAGCCCTTGTATAAAGCCTTCCACGTCCCTTCCTCTGGGGCAGGAATAAGGTGAACTCCACTGTGGGTTGAGCGTTGAAATCACCCACAAGAAGGATAGGGGTGGAAAGTTGTTGATGTGATGATGATAATTCTTATATGAGGGACCTAACGTCTAGGTTATTGGTCCCTAATGAAATGAAATGGTATGAAAGGATGAAGATAAAAACAGCCCACTGCCAGAGATGAAACGAAATTGATTTATACATGTATAAAACAGACAGTGAGCCCCAACAATTATTTCTTAATTGAAAACAATAGTAAAAGGAGGATGGTAAAAACAATAAAACAAATATGGCATAGTGAACAATACAATAGAAGAACGCAATAAGAAACATTAAAAAAACGAAAACTGATTTAAAGGTCTGAACCAACATTAAAACTTTAAAAAGTAACCACTCTCCCTCATGAACCGGCAACGAGGCCTTCTGACGGTCCGTCATCACGGAGAATAAGGGAGAGTCCTTCGCAGATCGGACAGGTCAACACACTCAAATAGAATGTGTGCCACGATAAGGTGGGCGCCACAAGTACACACGGAAGGGTCTTCTCTCTTGAGCAAGTGGGATTGCGTAGCAATCCAATGGCCGATCCTGAGTCGACAGAGTACCACAGCCTCCTTCAGGATAGATCGGAATGAAGATTTCCACACCTTCGTTCTCTCCTTGATGCCTCTCAGTCTATTGGGCAGAGGCATGGCACGGCACGCTTCCTCCCAATGCGACAGGATAGAATGTCGGAACTGAGAGCGTACATCACTAGCAAGCACCTTATACGGTAGCGAGGGCAGTGAGACTGCCTCTCTCGCTGCCTGATCAGCAAGACCGTTTCCCGCAATACCCATGTGGCTGGGAAGCCACGCTCAAGTCACCCGGGTTCCAGCGTTACACGCACTGACTAGCATGTCGTGCACATGCTGGACTAGCGGGTGATCGGGAAACACACATCGATCGCTTGCAGCGAACTAAAAGAATCAGTACACACAACAAAGTGCTGGTGATCGTCTGATAACGTGTACCGCTGAGCGTCTAAGATGGCATAGAGCTCGACTGTGTACACACTACAGGCCCCGGGAAGAGGAGAGGGAAACCGACGATCCTCAACCACAAATGCACAGCCTACTTTCTCGTTTACCCTCAAACCGTCCGTAAAAAGAAGCCCAGATCCTGGATACCGGCCCACCACGGCCTGGAACAGCTCCCGATGGACGGAGGAGTCCGTTTTCGACTAAGGGCATCTGTACAGATTAAGAATGATATCAGGGCGAGAGACCATCCACGGAGAGGCCTTGCCAGGTACTCGGACGATACAGAAGACAGAAGGAAATTGGAATTGCCGATATGAGTCATCCAAGCGTATACCTGCCAGCGGATTCCCTGGGCGAGCGCACTATACAGCCGGCGATTCGGGTTGATTTTACTGTTTTATGTCTTTGGCATCCTATTCCTTGCCAGCCATTTCAGTTACATGAAATATGAATCTTTTCTCTCAATGATGATCCATTTCCTGTCAGCTTGGCCAAGACCTAGCAGGCTTTCGAGCGTAGTCGCAAACATAAGCAGCCCATCCCCTAACAGCACGCACACATATATGAATTCAGAGGGCCAGACTTCCTTTATGACAAGAGGTTACATTGGTATGATCTCAGTTTTCTCAGCAGATATTTGCAATCTGATTTTTAATGCAATTTTCTGGAGACTGGTGATCTGAGCACCAACTTCTTCCATGTCAAGGGCTAAGAGAGCTTAATCATCTGCAAACCCTTGGCAATTTGTTCTTATTAAGGGTTTTGCTCCAATTTGGATTTTAGGTGGGTTTTCGTTTTGCCAAATTTTCACGATGTAATTGAGAGCCACATTGAATAGTAGTGGGGATAATCCGTCACTTTGTCTAAGGCCTGTTTTTATTTGAAAAGCACTTGACATTTCTCCCCTGAACTTGACCTTTGAAATTGTGTTTGTTAATTTAGGATAAAGGCCATACGATCTGAGAATTTTTGAAAGAGTAGGTCTGTATATACTATCTTAAGCTTTTTGAAATCTATGAATGCAATAAACAGTTGCTTATTTCTGTATTTGTAATATTCCATTATTAGTTTCAGGCTGAGAAATTGGTCTGGGCAACTTCTGTATGGGGGAAATCCTGCTTGGTATTCTCCAAGTTGTGGTTCGAGAATGTTTTTTATCCTATTGTAAATTATGCGGGAGAAAATCGTGCAAGTGCAGTCCAGAAGGGTATACTTTCCCTCCCAAGGAAGGCATATTCAAGGAGTTTAACGCTCTTAAAATTCCGACGACTTCGGCCAGGTTTGAACCCTCGATCTTGGCCATAGCAGCTCAGCATGCTACCGACTACGCTACCAAAGCCGCTAGTTTGAATTATGATGACGATGATGATCATCATTTTTGGTTCAAGAGGTATAACATCTTGGATATGAGCCCCTAATGGTATCGGAGATAGTGAAAATCAAATAGAAACTTAAACTAACAACAAACGTAGAAAAACTAACTACAGACTTACATAGTAGACCAACAAATCAAACAGAAATTTCAAGAAAAACATACGGGAAATAAGAGAAAGGAGTGAAAGAAATTCCCTCAACTCTCGAAGAATGAGAATTGAGGGACTGGGAAGGAAGGAGAGCCATGAAATGATGATTATTATTGTTTAAAGGGGCCTAAAATCCAGGGTGCATCAGAAGTGGTGGGGCCACACACACCCTTGCCTCCTTGAGGACCTTGTGCACAAGGCAGGATGTATCATGAAAAGAAAAAGAAGGCTGATTCCCCGATGAATAAGGGTATCAGGAAAGATGAGACAAGGGCCAATTAAGGATACAAAGTGAAAGACTCCCTAGGCCTCGGATATCCTAATATCGTCGGGGTCGGAAGATGATGATGATAATTGTCCTTTTAAGGAGCCTAACATCTAGATTATCGGCCCCTAATGGTTTGAGTGATCATGAAAAATGAAAATGAACCTATAAATAAGTCTAACTATAAACTGACAACTAAAACTAACTACAGTTTACAAAATAGAAGAAAAAAGGGAAAAACAAAAGAGCAAGGGAAATTAAAGCAACGAGAAATAGGCCTAAATGCCCTCAACCCTAAAAAAATTAGGATTGAGGGATTCCCCAGATGCAGCTCTGAGGTACGAAGTTCGTATCAGAAATAATCACAAACCCCCCGCTTTTCAAGCATCGCTTGTGAATTCTAACCACTTCCCTCTCACTCGATCCAACCCATTCTGTTTCTATTAACTTATAAAACCATGACTGCTCCAGGACAAAAAGTGTACGTTCGTAAACTTGAGAACCAGAAGGATCAACGCGCTTTCAACCCGCGCGCCCCCGACAGTCATAAAAGGCAGAATGGAAAGGGAAAGAGGAGAAGGCCCACCCAAAAACAATGGTACATGGGGAAAAACCGGACCCAGCTCAGGAATCCCTCGGGGTCGCCAACTACCGACCTCGCCAGCTGTGAGCCCTTAAGGATATAGCACTATCTAGAGAGCAACAGAAGTGGTGGGGCTACACACTCCCTGCCTCTTTGAGGACCTTGAGCAGAAGGCAGGAGATAGCTTGAAAAGAGGATTATGACGATGATGGTGATGATAATTGTTGTTTTAATGCGTCTTACATGTAGATTATCGGCCCCTAATGGTCTGGGTGATAGTGACACCCTGATAGTGGAAGATGATCAAATGAAACCTACAACTAATACTAATTACTGACTTACAAACTAGAAGAGGAAATGGGAAACAAAGAGAAGAAGAATGCAAATAAAAGACAGGAGGAAAGGAAATGCCCTTCACCCTCAAAAAATGAGAATTGAGGGGCTTGGAAGGAAGGAGAGCCATGAAAGGCAGAGAGGAAAGGGGAAAGGAGAGACGGTCCGCCCCAGAGGCAACAGTAGAAGGGGAAAACTGGACCCTGCCCAGGAATCCCTCGGGGTCGCCAAATCCCGAGCTCACCAGCCGTGAGCCCTTGAGGGTGTAGCACTACCCAGGATGCACCAGATGTGGTGGGGCTATACATATCCTGACACATTAAGGCCTTCAGCGTAAGGCAGAAGATACCATGAAAGGAGAAACAAGATGATATTGGTTACGTCTCTTTTAACTACTGTGGCTTTTAGAGACGCTGCGGGGTCGGAATATTGCCCCGATGGGGATCTTGAACGTGCCAGCCAATCTACTGACATGTTTCCGTCGCATTTGCGAACTCTCAAATGCCAGCTGACTGCACCAGGATATGAACCTACGATTTTGAACCCAGCAAGCGAGAACTTTATCGCTGAGCCACGCAGCCAGTTGGAAGAAAAAATCAAGAGATCTGACCCCACGAAGAATGAGGGATCAGGAAATATGAGAGAAGGGCCAATTAAGACGGGAAAGTGTAAGACTCCCTAAGCCACGGTTACCCTAATACCGTCGGGGATGGAAGAGAACAAGAGTTGACCAAGGGAAGGCGAAAGAAAAGGTGACAGTGAGGAGCCCGCCGCAAGTAAGTGGAAGCAATGCTGGACTCAGCTGGGCTCCCGTGGTCACCAACCCACGACCCACTAGTCGTGAGGGGGAGGAATCTTAATTTCACTATACAGAAAGAGCTCATCGTACAACATTTCCAAGCTCTGAACTAGTCACTTCCTGTCACGACTTCATCCTTTTTCCACTGGCAACCTGAAAAGACTAATCAACTTCAGGGGAGGCCTACATACTCTGGAGCAGGTCTACCTTAAAAACAGTTATATGGCCTACATAATAAACACCGACATTACTTAATACAACACATAACACAGGAAAAATGGAGTAGTTCGGAATGTAAGATCCCAATGATCATTACCGGGACACATTCAGGATAAGCGACTCCAGCACATTCACAGACAACACACCACCCCACGTCACCTATGATGCACTGTTGCATGAATTGCCTATACGCAGGTAGCGCAAGAGCACGTCAATAGTCACCAGGCCACCGTCACACACAATACAAAATCTAACCACCTGGCAACATATAAATAAGAAACACTACACTACACTCATTCGGCCGGACGCCCTGTGTGCCACAGAGTGTCTGTCAATGAACAAAAGAGGCTTAATTGATAAATTGGAGGTGAGACAGAGAAGAATTCTCAGAAAAATCTTAGGACCAATTCTAGAAGATGGAGAATATCGGAGACAACACAACTCAGAGCTCTACGTACAAATAGATAGGCTTTCTGACTGTGCCAGGAAAAGAAGGGTAGCCTTCTACATTCATGTGGCAAGATTGCCTCCGAACAGACTGACCAACCGTCTGTTCACCTTCTGGCGAAACAAGAAAGTCCGTACCACTTTGCTGACTGAAGCTAAGAAGGATATCCAAGAACTGGGCCTAACAGACCTACAAGACAAGCTGTGAGGCATTTTCTCAAGGAAGTCCATGGTTTTCAGGATAAACCTCAACGGAAAGGCACCCACTGGTCGGAGGAAAGAAAGAAATACCCCGGGAAAAGATGCGTCAGTACTGGGCAAAAATCAGAACCCAGCAGTTGAACAAACCTGGTCCCCAGTAGGCGCATCCGAAAGAAGAGGAAGAAGAAGAAATAACCTGCTTATACCCATTGCATTATACATCACACACATCGAAGAAACAAGAAACCAATTTATCACACTCACACCCATCAAGGACATCCTAGAGGCTCTCCGGTGCAATGCAGACATACTCACACAATGATCAGTCCCCTTCTCCTGAAGATGAAGATGATGATAATTGTTGTTTTAAAGGGCCTAACATCTGGGTTATCGGTCCCTAATGGTTTGGATGATCGTGAAAACGTAAATGAAATGAAACTATAACTAAAACTAATTACATACTTATATACTAGAAGATGAAATGGAAAACAAAAAGAAGAATAAGGGAAACAAGAGACAGGAGGTAAGGAAATGCCCTCAAACTTCGAAGATGAGAATCAAGGGGAATTGGAATGAAGTAGAGCCATGAAAGGCAGAGAGGAAAGGGGAGAGGGTCCGCCCCAAAGGCAACAGTAGAAGGGGAAAACTGGACCCTGCCCAGGAATCCCGCAGGGTCGCCAAATCCCGAGCTCACCAGCCGTGAGTCCTGAGCCATTTTTATGAGATATATAAGTTACTCCTTTGTGCCATTTTTATCTGACGTGATTAATGCACGCCTTTGTGAAACCTTGACTGTGAAGCTATTAATAGCCCTCTGATGTCTTAATACCATATATGGACATATCTGCATCTTGTCCCCTTATTGGCCAGTGATTTATATGTGGGAAGGGGTCGTGACCAATCAAATTTTACCACGCAGTTACCTTTGTGTTGCGTCGTCATTTGCTTCGTTTCGAGGCATTTCTTTCTTGCAGCCAAGTAGGCTAGTCGTATTCCCATATTCTTGGGGAAGTGCCCGCGTTCAAGGTGAAACCATGGCGAGGTGTCTGTATGTCGTAATCTATATTGCTTTACTGTAGTTCAGTTTCATATTTCGGCAATTTAAAACTCTTATTCTGTGTTATTTTCTTTTGGTCGCGTGTACTTGCCCCCTCCCGATATTTTCCCTCCGCCCTTTGTGTGCGTGTAATTGCTGGTGAGTTTTTGTTTTGTATGGTAGTGTTATTTTCATTTATTTTGATAACGTAGTTTTTGTACTTTAAGGGTTGAAAGTTATGTATGTGGGCTGTCTTCGATTTACTCTGGAGTACGTGACGGTGGGTTTGCCTACCTTGTAGGGGGCACCTTTGAGTCTGTCATTCTGAGTGTATCTTATCGTAGAACAACATAACGGGATTGCAGATTATTTTTCTTGCTTCCCGTAATGCTTTGTTCTTTATCTAAAGAGTTCACAAAAGGAGGTCTCACCATTGCTATTTGCTGGTGACCTAACCTGTGATATTCTTGTGTCTGTGAATGCCCATATTTTGCGCATCACATATTTTCGTCGTCTTTGTGTGCCCTTATCTCCTACGCATACTTTCAATTTTTAAAGTATATTTTTGGCTTTGCCGATAATTTAATGTAATTTTTCCTTTTGTCTAATTTCCTATTTTTCTCGTAACTCACTCGTTCTTGCATGTGCCTCCGCGTCTTTCTTCCTCACTCCTCCCCTCCCTCTCACCCCTCTCCACCCCGTTCTGAACCATTGTACCCCCTCCTATTTTGTTCATCCCTTTTGACACGCTTTGTCTAAATTTTGAGAACGTATCTTGACTTCGTTGAGTGTAGTCGTTTCTGAGTTTTGTCTTTTTATTTAATTGCGACATACTTACATTTAGTCATCGTTTCATCTTGCCTTGAACACGTTACCTTAACTTATCTTATTTTATTTCATTTTAATATAATTTAATTTAGTATACTTTCGATTTTCTTCCTAATTTGTATTTTTTCTTCCGGTAAACTAATTTTGTGGTTTATTTTGTTGGTCATTTCTCTTCTTGCTTTTAATATCTCTGGGATCGTTGTGCATTGTAGTTGTTATTTTAATACATTTTATATTTGCCTAAGTATCTCTGCTTTTGCGTCACGTCTTATTTTAAATTTAGTAACCTTCTTCGAGTTTTGTCTGGTTTTTGCTATATTTCGGTTTGTCGGTCTTATTAGCGTACTTGTGACGTTAATACGACCTACACGGCCTCTGATTTAAATTTGTTCATCTTTGGATTTTACCGTAGTTTAATTTTATTTAGCTTTCCCCCTTCCTTTTGGGATTGCTTTCTGGTTTGCCTTTTAAAATTTGGGCCCAGCGAAAGCCAAACAAGACTGCGATCTCCCCGTTTTTCTTTCTTCTATTTTATTTTATTTTATATTTCTTCGGGGATAGGGGAAGAGCTTCAGCTACGTTTCCACTGACGTCTGCTGCGTACGTAAGTATATGTTTATTTATATTACTTCATCTAAGATGCGTACAGTCCTTGAGGGATTAGCACTATCCAGGATGCCTACACATACCCTGCCACTTTTAGGGCCTTCAGCGGAAGGCATAAGATACCATGAAAAGAGAAACAAGATAGTGATATTCGTTACGTCCCTTTTAACTACTGGGGCTT
Organism: Meconema thalassinum; assembly: GCA_946902985.2. Lineage (NCBI taxonomy): Eukaryota > Metazoa > Arthropoda > Insecta > Orthoptera > Tettigoniidae > Meconema > Meconema thalassinum. Next base: position 74,730,142 of record OX336389.2, read on the forward strand.
TTAGAGACGCTGGGGTGCCGGAATATTGCCCCGATGGGGATCTTGAACGTGCCAGCAAACCTACTAACATGGCTCCCTCGCATTTGCGAACCCTGAAATACCAGCTGACTGCACCAGGATATGAACCTGCAACCTTGAGCCCAGCAAGCGAGAACGTTACCGCTGAGCCACGCAGCCCGTCGAAGAATAAGGGATCAGGAAATATGAGAGAAGGGCCAATTAAGGCGAGAAAGTGAGACACTCCCTAAGCCACGGATGCCCTAATACCGTCGGGGTTGGAAGAGAACAAGAGTTGACCAAGGGAGGCCGAAAGAAAAGGTGACAATGAGGAGCCCGCCGCAGGTAAGTGGAGGCAATGATGGACTCAGCTCGGGATCCGTCGTTACCAACCCACGATCCACCAGTCGTGAGGGGGAGAAATCTTAATTTCACTATTCAGGAAGAGCTCATCGTCCAATATCTCCAAGTTCTGAACTAGTCACTTCCTGTCACGACTCGATTCTTTTTCCAATGGCAACCTGAAGAGACTAATCAACTTCAGGTGCGCCCTACATAATCCGGAGCAGGTCTACCTCAAAAACAGTTATTTGGCTTACATAATAAACACCGACATTACTTAATCCAACACATAACACCGGAAAGATGGAGTAGGTCGGAATGTAAGATCCCACATTCAGGATGAGCGACTCCAGCACATTCACAGAGAACACACCACCCCACGTCACCTATGATGTGCTGTTGTATGAATCACCTACACGCAGGTAGCGCAAGAGCACGCCAATAGTCGCCAGCGCACCGTCACACACAATACAAATTCTATCCTCCTGGCAACACATAAATAAGAAACACCAGGGGCGGCTGGTAATTATTCTCTTGGTGGGCCAGTAAATTCAAAACTTGCAATCAAATCGTTCAAACGGTGCAAGTACAGACACTGCATATTTTATGCTATAGGCCTAAGTTTCAAAATCACAGTATTTAACTGTGTAATTGTGCAAGACGCGCAATATACCTTTGAGACAATTTCACCTGCCACCGCGAAATAAACAGGTAAATTAAATGAACAAGATGCCCTAAATATAAACTTGGGTAAGGATGTCCGCTGCACCTGATATAATTAACACAAAAATAGTTTAACGACGCTACTGTTATAAACACTTACAGTGCCACCAGAAAAGTTAATAACCCTGAGAATTTGTATTTACGTTCTCGTTGGCGTAACTGTGTCACCAACTTAAACCACCGAAACAAAGCAAAACTTACTGCAAAAAGTTCGGATAGTTACATTCTAAATAGAGAAACAAGAAGTTCCGTGACGAACTAAAAAGCCTACTTTTCTTGAACTTAAATTCATGCCAATGATTAATCTTTATAGACCTATCTAGAATAATGACTAAATTGAGTTGGTAATATCGAAATATACCTGGTATAATATAGCCAAATAGAGCACTACAGTTGGCAGCCCCGGTGACTGAATTCATATTCTTAGTTCCATCTCTTATGGTACAGAATACATAATCTGGTTGAAGTCCAATGGATAGCATGGACGTTACATGCAGTTAGACATTGGATCTATTAGCGCGAGTAAAATCATGTTGGCAACAACGTCTTGGATGTGTTGGTCGGAAATGATTTGAAATATTATGATCTATTGTTGTGCCAATTTTGGATGAAATCCATTTGTTAGTATAGAAGTTACATGTATTTTAAAATTGGACCTATCAGCAGGCATAGAATAATGTTGGCAGCACTGACGTATATCAGTTACTCCAAATTAATCTAGAATGTGAGGTACTATATGTGTGCAAAGTTTAGAGCTGTCGGCTTGCATACTTTGTGATATATTGATATTAACAGTTGCCAGCCCTGGTTGCTCGTAAGAATACGCATAGTGATATCTGTTATGCTACACTGCACATAGCACATACAAAATTTGGTTGAAATCCAATTGATACTATAGAAGTTACATGTATTTAAAAATTGGTCCTATCGACAGGCTTAGAATCATGTTGGTAGCACTGACGTACGTTAGTTACTCCAAATTAATCTAGAATGTCAGGTACTATACGTGTGCATAGTTTAAAGTTGTCGGTTTGCATACTTTCTGAAATATTGGTATTTGGATAAAAGAATAGATGGAACAATTATTGACAGTTGGCAGCCCTCGTGGCTCTTAAGAATACGCTCAGTCATGTCTGTTTACGTACACATAGTACATACAAAATTTGGTTGAAATTCAATTGACAGTGTAGAAGTTATATGCATTTAAAAGTTGGACCTATCAGCAGGCTTTGAATCATTTTGGCAACACTGCCAAGTATGGCTTCCTGGGAATTAAACTGAAATATTTTTGTCCATATGTGTGCTAATTTTGGAATAGCTCCCATGTGCACCTTCCAAGATATTCAACATGGAGCTCAAATTTCAAGTGCGGTTTTTCAGCAGTTGGTAGAACTGACATCAATTTCAAATATGGACTTGAGATATTCAGGTATATATCTTTACTCACACCAAATTTGGTTTCGATACCTGTAGCCGTTTAGGAGTTGATAGGGGGGGGGGGCACACAGACAGACAGACAGACAGAAGGACAGACAGACGGACAGACATTTTTCCGGATCGATCTCATAAGTCTACTTTTTCCTCATTTTTGCAAAATGTGAAAAGTAGGCTAAAAATTATTCCTGCCACCAATATGAGTGTGAATATGTCGCTAAATGTCTATCAAGAAAGAAATAAAAGCATCGTGTACATATTTAATAGCCGCCAGATATATTGACAAAGCATTAAATTGGGAACCCTGGACCTGCGCCCTCTGCATTGTGCTGCCATATGTTGTACTCTGGTGGGTGAAATATAAATCACTTCAAGAATTCCAGCTTGGACGTACATGCTGCACTCTGGTGAATGCGCCACGTGGCTGCTGGCTCTACCTAACGGTAATCCGTTGCCCAACACAACGCATGCAAAGCCAAGCCATACTAGCCTCTATTGGTACTGAGTCTTATCTTCGCAGGTGGATCTCGTGTGACCTGGCGCAAGCATTCAGGAAAGCACCGCCAGAGCGTATGCCAGTTTCCGCGCTCGTTCAAATGAATGCAGAATAAAATATGCTTGCCATTTCCTCGAAATTTAAAATTAATACAAACTGTTATTGAGGGGGCACATTGGTAGTGCCATGGAACACCAGCACTACCTCACGGTCCGCCCCTGAGAAACACTACACTACAGTCATCCGGCCGGAAGCCCTGTATGCCATATAGTGTCTGCCAATGAACAAAAGAGGCTTAGTTGATAAATTGGAGGTGAGAGAGAGAGAGGATTTCTCAGAAAAATTTTAGGGCCAGTTCTAGAAGATGGAGAATATCAGAGACAACACAACTCAGAGCTCTACGTACAAATAGAAAGGCTTTCTGCCTGTGCCAGGAAAAGAAGGGTAGCCTTCTATGGTGATGTGGCAAGATTGCCTCCGAATAGACTGACCGACCGTGTGTTCACCTTCTGGCGAAACAAGAAGGTCCGTACCACTTGGCTGACTGAAGCTGAGAAGGATATCAAAGAACTGGGCCTAACAAACCTACAAGACAAGCTGTGAGGCATTTTATCAAGGAAAACCTTGGTTTTCAGGATAAACCTCAACGGAAAGGCACCCCCTGGTCGGAGGAAAGGAAGGAAATACACCGGGAAAAGTTGCGTCAGTACTGTGCAAAAATCAGAACCCAGCAGTTGAACAAACGTGGTCCCCAGTAGGCCCACCCGAAAGAAGAAGAAGAAGAAATAACCTGCTCATACCCATTGCATTATACATCACACACATCGAAGGAACAAGAAACCACTTCATCACACTCACACCCATCAAGGACATCCTAGAGGCTGTCGGGTGCAATCCACATTGATCAGTCCCCATCTACTGAAGATGATGATGATAATTGTTGTTTTAAAGGGCCTAACATCGGGGTTATCGGCGCCTAATGGTTTGGATGATCGTGAAAATGTAAATGAAATGAACCTATAACTAAGTACATACTTATAAAATAGAAGATGAAAAGGAAAACAAAAAGAAGAATAAGGGAAACAAAAGACAGGAGGAAAGGAAATGCCTTCAAACCTCTAAGATTGAGAATTAAGGGACTTGGAAGAAAGGAGATCCGCGAGCGGTAGAGAGGAAAGCGAAAGTGGAGAGGGACCGCCCCAAAAGCAATGGAAGATGATGATAATTGTTGTTTTAAGGGGCCTAACATCTAGGTTATCGGTCCCTACTGGTTTTGGTGATAGTGATACCCTGATAGTGAAAGATGATCAAATGAAACCTACAACTAATACTAATTACTGACTTACAAACTAGAAGAGGAAATGGGAAACAAAAAGGAGAAGAATTCAAATAAAAGACAGGAGGAAAGGAAATGCCCTCAACCCTCAAAGAATGAGAATTGAGGGGCTTGGAATGAAGGAGAGCCATGAAAGGCACGGAGGAAAGGGTATAGCTTCCACCCCAAAGGCACCAGTAGAAGGGGAAAACTGGACCCTGCCCAGGCATCCCTCAGGGTCGCCAAATCCCAATCTCACCAGCCGTGAGCCCTTGAGGGTGTAGCACTATCCAGGATGCACCAGATGTAGTGGGGCTATACATACCCTGCCACTTTTAGGGCCTTCAGCGGAAGGCAGAAGATACCATGAAAAGAGAAACAAGATAATGATATTGGTTACGTCCCTCTTAACTACTGTGACTTTTAGAGACGCTGGGGTGCCGGAATATTGCCCCGATGGGGATCTTGAACGTGCCAGCAAATCTACTGACATGGCTCCCTCGCATTTGCGCATCCTCAAATGGCAGCTGACTGCGCCAGGATATGAACCTGCAATCTTGGGCCCAGCAAGCGAAAACGTTACCGCTGAGCCACGCAGCCAGTTAGAAGAGAAAATCAAGAGGTCTGACCCCTCGAAGAATGAGGAATCAGGAAATATGAGAGAAGGGCCAATTAAGGCGGGAAAGTGAAAGACTCACTAAGCCACGGATACCCTAAAACCGTCGGGGTCGGAAGAGAACAAGAGTTGATCAAGGGAGGCCGAAAGGAAAGGTGACAGTGAGGAGCCCGCCGCAAGTAAGTGGAAGCAAAGCTGGACTCAGCTGAGGTCCGGTGGTCACCAACCCACAACCTACTAGTCTTGAGGGGGAGGAATCTTAATTTCACTATTCAGAAATATTTCATAGTCCAACATCATCAAGCTCTGAACTAGTCACTTCCTGTCACCACTCCATCCTTTTTCCACTGGCAACCTGAAGCGACTAATCAATTTCAGGTGAGGCCTACATAATCCGGAGCAGGCCTTCCTCAAAAACAGTTATTTAGCCTACACAATTAACACCAACATTACTTAATCCAACACATAACACAGGATAAATGGAGTAGTTCGGAATGTAAGATCCCAATGATCATTACTGGGACACATTCAGGATGAGCGACTCCAGCACATTCACAGACAACACATCAACCCGCGTCACCTGTGAGGTGCTGTTGTATGAATCACCTACACGCAGGTAGCGCAAGAGCACGTCAATAGTCACCAGGCCACCGTCACACACAATACAAAATCTAACCACCTGGCAACATATAAATAAGAAACACTACACTACACTCATTCGGCCGGACGCCCTGTGTGCCATAGAGTGTCTGTCAATGAACAAAAGAGGCTTAGTTGATAAATTGGAAGTGAGACAGAGAAGCATTCTCAGAAAAATCTTACGACCAATTCTGGAAGATGGAGAATATCGGAGACAACACAGCTCGGAGCTCTTCGTACAAATAGAGAGCCTTTCTGACTGTGCCAGGAAAATAAGGGCAGCCTTCTATGGTCATGTGGCAAGACTGACCAACCGTCTGTTCACCTTATGGGGAAACAAGAAGGTCCGTACCACTTGGCTGACTGAAGCTGAGAAGGATATCAAAGAACTGGGCCTAACAGACCTACAAGACAAGCTGTGAGGTTTTTCTCAAGAAAGTCCATGGTTTTCAGGATAAACCTCAACGGAAAGGCACACACTGGTCGGAGGAAAGGAAGGAAATACACCGGGGAAAGATGCATCAGTACTGGGCAAAAATCAGAACCCAGCAGTTGAACAAACCTTGTCCCCAGTAGGCGCATCTGAAAGAAGAAGAAGAAGAAGAAATAACGTGTTCATACCCATTGCATTATACATCACACACATCGAAGAAACAAGAAACCACTTCTTCACACTGACACCTATCAAGGACATCCTGGAGGCTCTCCGGTGCAATCCAGACATAGGCTACTCACACAATGATCAGTCCCCTTCTCCTGGCGATGATGATGATGATGATGTTCATAATTGTTGTTTCAAAGGGGCTAACATCTGGGTTATCGGCCCCTAATAGTTTGGATGATCGTGAAAATGGAAATGAAACTATAACTAAAACTAACTACATACTTATATACTAGAAGATGAAATGGAAAACAAAAAGAAAATTAGGGAAACAAAAGACAGAAGGAAAGGAAATGCCCTCAAACCTCGAAGAATAAGAATTAAGGGACTTGGAAGAAAGGACAGCCGCGAGCGGTAGAGAGGAAAGCGGAAGAGGAGAGGGACCGCCCCAAAGGCAATGGAACTAGGAGATGATGATGATGATGATAATTGTTGTCTTAAGGGGCCTAACATCTAGGTTATCGGCCCCTAATGGTTTCGATGATCGTGAAAATGTAAATGAAATGAAACTAGAACTAAAACTAACTACATACTTATATACTAGAAGATAAAATGGAAAACAAAAAGAACAAGAAGTTCCGTGACGAACTAAAGAGCCTACTTTTCTTAAAATTTAAGATTCATGCCAATGATTAATCTATATGGATCTATCCAGAATAATAACGATATTAAATTGGTAATATCGAAATTTCCAATTAGTTCGAAATACTGTATACCTGGCATTATGTAGCCTAATAGAGAACAACAGTTGGCAGCCCTAGTGACTGAATATATTCTTAGTTGCATCTCTTAAGGTACAGAATACAAAATTTGGTTTAAGTCCAAAGATAGCATGCATGTTACATACAGCTCGGATTTATCAGCGCGCGTAAAATCATGTTGGCAACAATGTCATGCATGTGTTGGTCAGAAATAATCTGAAATATTATGACTCGTGCTGTGCCAATTTTGGATGAAATCCATTTGTTAGTATAGAAGTAACAAGTATTTTAAAATTGGACCTATCAGCAGGCTTAGAATCATGTTGGCAGCACTGGCGTAGGCCTATTTTAGTTACTCCAAATTAATCTAGAATGCCAGGTACTATACGTGTGCAAAGTTTAGAGCTATTGGCTTGCATACTTTCTGATATATTGATATTAGGGTAACAAAAATAGAGACACTATTTATTAACTCTTAAGAATCGACATAGTCATATCTGTTATGGTACACATAGCACACACGAAATTTGGTTGAAATCCAAATGATAGTATAGAAGTTACATGTATTTAAAGTTGGACCTCTCAGCAGGCTTAGAATCATGTAAGTAGCACTGACGTATATAAGATACTCCAAATTAATATAGAATGTCAGGTACTATACGTATGCATAGTTTAAAGCTGTCGGCTTGCATACTTTCTGATATATGGGTATTTGGATAAAATAAATTGAGAGCATTTATTAACAGTTGGCAGCCCTGGTGGATCTTAAGAATACGCTCAGTCATATCTGTTTATGTACACATAGCACATACGGAATTTGGTTGAAACCCAATTAATATTGTAGAAGTTACATAAATTTAAAAGTTGGACCTATCAGCAGGCTTATAATCATTTTGGCAACACTGCCATATATGGCCTCCTGGAAATTAAACTGCAATATTATTATCTGTACGTGTGCCAATTTTGAAATAGCTCCCATTCATACCTTCCATGATATCCAACATAGAGCTCAAATTTCAATTGCGATTTTTCAGCAGATGGTACCACTGACATCATTTTCAAATATGGCCGTGAGATATTCAGGTATAGATCTTTACTCCTACCAAGTTTTGTTTCGATTGCTGCAGCCGTTTAGGAGTTGATAGGGGACACACACACACACACACACACAGTCAGACAGACAGACAGACAGACAGAAGGACAGGCAGACAGACAGACAGACACACATTTGCCCGATCTCATAAGTCTACTTTTTCCTCATTTTTGCAAAATGTGAATAGTAGGCTAAGAATAAGGGAAACAAAAGACAGGAGGAAAGAAAATGCCCTCAAACCTCGAAGAATGAGAATTAAGGGACTTGGAAGAAAGGAGAGCCGTGAGCGGTAGAGAGGAAAGCGAACGTGGAGAGGGACCACCCCAAAGGCAATGGAAGAAGAAGATGATGATGATGATGATGATGATGATGATTGTTGTTTTAAGGGGCCTAACATCTAGGTTATCGGCCCCTAATAGTTTGGATGATCGTGAAAATGGAAATGAAACTATAACTAAAACTAACTACATAGTGGTGTATTCTTGGAATACACGGTAAGATAGAGTTTTTTTTTAATGTTCTTTTCTCGTTCTCTCCTTCCTTTTTTTCTCAAACACCAACAGTGATCTCCTATGTTCTCTTTGCTGTTTGGGGTTCTCATGTCATTGGGAGTCTGTTCTAGATATATATCTTCCATGACCCACCTAGCGTCATCTAGCAGCGAATCTCTGAAGTTCCTCAATTCTTCCTGGTGCAATTCTTCCTTATCAATCTGGCCACCAGATCTCGTCGCCATCCCCAGCTATCATCTCCGTGATCAAGAGAACTTCGTCTACTTTTTCACCCACCATGCTGCGCTAGTATCGCCTGCTATCAACTCTTTGAAGACCATTCATCAAGATAAACATTTATTTTTATATGGTTATCTATTCTGATATGTATTCCTTTTGTCTCCTACCCCCACTCTCTTCCCTTCCTTGGTCCCCCTGTGCTTCGCTGAGCATGTCTCACTTGTACGTCGACCGTCGACTCAGTCAAGGCTCAACTAGAGCCAGCCTCCTGAACTAAAGAGGCATTCTTTAGATTCCACGCCATGTTGGAACTTTAATCGTCAAAGGGAACTTCACCTTCGTCATGCAGCAAAGATAAGTACAGACTTCAGGTTTTAACCTCATCTTCATCGGTTTTAATTCTACCTGTTTTAACGATCATTTTATAGGCAGTGTGGATTACTTATTTGTGGCAATAATCATCCTTCGCGGGATTTTCTATGTTAAGCTTTTGTCTGTCTAAGCAAATCTTAATAGAAAGCAGCATTTCTTATGAGAAATCTTCTCACAACGTGGGATATTATCGAATACCCGCTGTCTATAAAATATTAAGCTCGTTCCACCGCTGGATTAACTTTGGCCCTATTCATCTATTAGGATCGTTCTGGAACCTTCCAGATTCTGTACTCTATCTACAAGTCTTGCCGTCATGTATTTTTCACTCACTTGTGGTAATACTATTTAAAAATGAGGAATCTTCCTTATGAATCAATGCTCAATAGCTAATTTTCTTCCACCGTTGGAATGTTCTATGGCGCATTTAATTGTAATTCACAACTTTCTCAAGCAATAGACTCTCGCCTACCTAGTGCAACCAGGTTTTTTCCACAATTGCAATAACTTTTTTTTGCCATAAACTTTTGTGTTACTACAGTGAACTTTTCATCCATTTAACAGACTATAGTGAAAACTAGTGCTTGTTCAACTTTTCTACCGCGTCGCGATCGTCCGATTACCATAAATAAGGCCATGAACATTTATTCTCAATCCCAATTGATCTTTCCTAAACCTTTTACTAACAAACCATATTAATAAAGTTGTTACTTTAGGTCTTTTTCAATGAGGTGTCACTCTATAGAAGTGCCCTCCCCTTTTTCTTATATAACATTAATTAACTTCTGCATAACCACGTGTTTTATACACGTTTCAAACTTACATTGTTTCTCCCTTATAATTAGGGAATACAATTCTTTCATTTCATGAGTGAGTTATTTCTAGGTTTCACGAAAGGGAAACTTGCCCCATTTGTCTCGTGATTCCTACTTAAACATAGGAAGTCTAGAACCTTCCTTTTGACTTTCTCTTCAGGTTTCACAGTAAGTGACCTGACCTATTTTGTATAACTATTATAAACGAAATTCAGCGTAAATCTAAGAAGTTATAGGAACTTCTCTTTCATTCTGCCTGCTTTCTTTTTTGTTATTTTCGAAGTTGTAACTTTTTCTAAGATAGGTACTTGGAAATTTCTTAAAGTACACACCTTGCACTCAATTTAATGTCTAACTTTAATCACTTCATTTGTCTTTTTTAAATCTTACGAAGATTTTAGTACATATAAAGGTTTGAAACCTAAAGAATTGTTAATTGCCTGGTGCAAACTTTAGATGTTTTTTCGGAGGTCTGCGACCCCAAATTGTTAATAAAATTGCAAATATATCTTTGTTAAATTCATCAAATTCTTTTGAATTGTTAAATAAATTAAGAGTTCCTTTTCGTTTTTTCATTTTTCTAGTATAACAGTTAGGCAAGATCCTGTCTTCCCTGACTTTTCCCACTTAATGCCATTAAATCTATTGATAGGGCTTTCACCACTCGTTGCATTTGAGCAAGAACTCTTAGTGGTTATCACGGTAAAGTCTCTCTTAGCATTAATAGCAAATTCTAACTGGCCAGTAAGGCAAGTACAGCTCGCTACGCCAGCTTCCTGCTTGTGGAGATCCTCTCCAAAAAACTTATGGTTGGTTTTCAAAAAGATAAGTGTTTCTCTTTTCCTAAACTTTTAGTCGGCTACTGGCTGGGTAAAAGCTTAGCCATTTCCAAATGCAACTATTGGTACACTTACCCAAATCATTCCCAAAGGTATAATTCTTTTATCACTATCCTTCTTGGAAGCACTTGGTCGCTTTTTAGGAACTCTACAACTTCGAAAACTGGAAATATCAAAATCGATGCAAATTATTGGCATTCTTCGAATTACTTGTTCAAAAACGAATTCCTTTGAACAGACATACAATAAGTCTGTTACTCTCTGTCTTGCCAGACTATCACCTTTCCCATAGTAGGCATGTGCATGCTTGAGAGGGAATACGCTAAAGCCATTCTCTTGCAAACCGCCCAAGTCCTAGCTGCGGTTCCCGTTAGCTTCGACCAGGTCCTTACCCACTTTAGGTATCAGAGAGCGGATTTGCAGTGGCAACCGCCTATGAGTGCATTTAAAGTTAAATTTATAACTTTTGTGGGACTCTCCTCCTATTTCTCTATCTTTTCTCTCCAGTCCGAAACCCACCTCCTTTTCTTTATCATCTTCCCTTGGTGGTTAGGTTATTCCTCAGCCAATAATCTACCCAAAATTTGGTCCCAGAAACCCGGGAGAGCCCATTTGTTATTCTGTTTCAAGGGTTATTTGACAATACCTTACAAATTATTATTACCTGCTTTGAATCTTTCAGCTCTAACTACATCGTGCAAAGCCTGTGAAGGGGAAAGAGGCCGCTCCTGTCTCTCTTGGTGTGTCCCTTTCTTTCAACTTATTTGTTGCTGCCAGTCTGACAGCATTTCCAAGGTTCCACAGTTCCGTGAGTTATACTTTAATCTATTTACCTTGTCATGGCTCCTACTGAAAAGGATAAGGATTAAAAACTTACTTCCAAACGAGCATCCTATAAAGGACAAATTACCCGATTCAGAAAATACATCCCTCAGAAGCTCAATTAGACTTGTTGAAACATCGTGTAAGGGATTTTGAACGTTCATATGAAAAGTATTGTAACATTCAAACTGAAATAGAAACTTGTATGCTCAATCAAACCGAAGATCGAGTCGAAGTAGAAAACCAATATTACGAAGGCATAGGTTCTGCTTTCAAAATAATACGCCAACTCGAAGAGGAGCAGAAAAAGGACGCTTCTGTTCTTGGTTCCCTTCACGAACCACAAACTTCTTTTCGCGATGGTACTCACAAGCCCAAACCAATTTTACCTAAAATTGATTTACCCCACTTCTCTGGAGATGAATCTACTTGGGATTCTTTCTATGAATTATTTTGCTCTCTTGTTCATGACAATGAAGACATTCAAGTCATCTACAAGTTTCATTACTTGAGATCTATCCTTCGAGGTCAAGCTCTTCAGTTAGTTGAAGCACTCCCTTTAAGTGCCGAAAATTACCCCATTGCCTTTAACTTATTAAAAGAAAGATACGGGAATTTACGGTTACGTATTCAACGCCATATGAAGGCTCTATTCAACCTACCTGCGTCACAGCACAATGACGTCACTAGTTTGCGTACTCTCGTTGACACTACACAACTTCACGTCAAAGCTCTGTCCCAATTAGATCAACCCACTGAACACTGGGATACTTTCCTATTACATTTAGTGGTTTCTAAAGTGGATGCTGCTACCCTCAAAGCTTGGGAAATTGAACTTTCTAGAGAAGACGATTACTCTTACGAGCATTTAGTCACTTTCATAAATGCCAGATGCCAGCTGTTAACCGCTCTAGCAAATCAAAGTGAACCCTCATCTCCGAGTTCTAAATTTGAATTATTGTCTATCAAACCTAAAAGCGAACGCTTAGCGTCTAGTACCCAAAAACCTGGGTCCAGCTCCTCTAAATTTAAGCCAAACACCACTGGTTACCCAACTAGGTCTAGTGAACGCCGTATTTCTAGCTCTCTCGTTTTAAATACTCAAAGCGAACCTCGCAAGAGTTTAAGTGAACCATTAAAGTGTATACTTTGCAAAGACTCCCATGCTTTATATGTATGCAAATCCTTTAAAGAACTGTCAGTCGACGACAGAAGAAAATTAGTTTCTCAAAACAAACATTGCTTCAACTGCCTAGCGCCCACGCATTCTGCTTCTAATTGCAAGTCCACAAGACTTTGCTTCCATTGTGAAAAGGCTCATCACACTTTGCTACATCGTCATGATCAGGCAAGGTCATCGACAGCATCTACTTCTCAGAAAAGTGATAATGCTAACAATTCCAATGCTTCATCGTATATTCAAAATACCAAGTCCATTCGTAGTGCCCAAGTATTATTGTCCACTGTCCAAATCAAAGTTCAGGACAACTTTGGAAACTGGGTCCGTGCACGTGGTCTTCTCGATTCAGCGGCAACTCATGATTTTGTGTCTAATTCTTTGATTAGAAAACTAGGTCTACCTGTAAACCCCACTTCTATTAATGTATCGAGCATTAACAGCTCAAAATCGCAAGCTTTACAGTTCTCAAAGCTAACCATAAGAGACATTTGTCACAGAAACAACTTTCTTAAACTGAATTGTCTCATTCTCAATAGCATTGGAGAAGACACTCCAAGTCACTCTGTGGATATTTCAGGTTTAAACATTCCCTCGCATTTAAGGCTAGCCGATCCTTTGTTCAACATACAAAACCCCATTGACATACTCTTCAGTGCTAATGTTTTCTGGAATTGCCTTCGTAAACAGGTTCGCAAGTTATCCTCAAACGTGGTCGCCAGTGACACTAATTTTGGATGGATCGTCACCGGTCAACTTCCCCATTATTCTCCCCAACCCGCATCGCAATGTTACTTCTCCAATACTGATCTGGAACATTTTTGGAGGCTCGAAAGCGTTGATCCTCCTAACGTGACCTCTTCAGAAAATGAATTCTGTGAGCAACTTTTTTTGAACACCACCACTCGTTCTTCTGATGGCCGGTTCATTGTTCAAATGCCAAGATTACATAATCCCCCTAAACTTATTAACTCTCAACCCAAAGCTCGAAAAGCTCTCTTTGCTATTGAGAGCAAATTCAAGAAAGAACCTCTCGTTAAACAGCAGTACACTGATTTCATGGATGAGTATGAAAGCTTAGATCATATGGAAGTTGTTAACAAATCTGAAGATGAATTGCACCCCCCAATTGAAACGGTTTTCTTAAATCATCATCCCGTGTGGAAAACCCTCTTTTAAAGGATAAAATCCGAGTTGTTTTCAATGGTTCATCACCTGACGTTAATGGCAACAGCCTTAACGACACTCTTTACTCTGGTCCTGCTATTCACTCAGATCTATCTGCTATACTCTTAAACTTTCGATTATTTCCCATAGCTGTTATAGCTGATATAAAACAGATGTACCGTCAAGTTTTAATTCAGCCTGAACAACAAGATCTCCAAAGAATCTTGTGGCGCGATGAAATCAGTAAGCCCATTAAGGTATTTCGCTTAAAAACGGTTACTTATGGCTTAAAACCTTCCGCTTTCCTTGCTATCCGTTCCCTACTCTTGCTAGCCTCTCAAGATGGTCATTTATTCAATTCCAAAGCTTCTGAAGCGCTAACCACGTCATTCTATGTTTACGATTATTTGCAGTCCTTCCCCACTTTGGAGGAAGCTTCTCTCGTGTCCTTAGAACTTCAGGCATTGCTAAGGAATGGAGGTTTCCCACTTCATAAGTGGAATTCCAACTCCCCTGAGTTTCTCGCCCAGTTTCCTATTGAAGAGGTTGATCCCTCCTCTGTCGAAATTTGTGGAAACTCCGAATCCATAAAAACTCTTGGAGTTCATTGGTGCACCAGCACTGACACTCTCATCTACAAAGTTTCGCTCGCTGAAGAGCTCCCTAACACGAAACGACAAATTCTCTCTGAAATTGCAAACATTTTTGATCCGCTTCAATTCCTTGCCCCAGTTATCGTTATAGCCAAACTCTTCATGCATGAGCTGTGGTCGCTCAAATGTGAATGGGATGACACTGTTCCCCTTTCTTTTCTCAACAGATGGCTTTCTTTTCGCAGCAATTTGCTGGATCTTTCTCTAATTGAAATTCCCAGGAATTTAATTAACACTCATTCTAATGCATCTTTTTTTCTTCATGTGTCCGCGGATAGTTCCGAATAAGCTTACGGTTGCTGCGCATATTTGGTTTATCGCGGTTCATTAAATGGATCTTCAGTTTCCAACCTTGTTTGTGCCAAATCTAAGGTGGCTCCTCTTAAAACTATCACTTTGCCTAGACTTGAATTGTGTGCTGCACTCATGGCCGCTGAACTTGTTAAGAAATTACGAGAAGTTTTAAAAGTCGAATTCTCGCAAATCTATCTTTGGAGCGATTCCATGGTCACCCTTTCTTGGATCGCCAAAAACCCCTCTCACTGGCAAACTTTTGTTGCAAACAGGGTTTCCAAAATTCAAACTCTCTCTTCGGGATGTCAATGGAGGCATGTGCCCAGCGCTGACAACCCAGCCGACATTATCTCTCGTGGATGTTTACCCTCTCAATTGGCAGCTTCCCAGTTGTACTGGCATGGACCCTCGTGGTTAATCGAAGACTCTTCTTGTTGGCCTTCTAAACCTCCAGCTACAAACTCCAATTTGCCTGAAGCAAAAGTATCTCTATCTTCTGCTTCGTGTCTTGTTTCCAACGTTTCTCATCCCTTGTTGTCCCGCTATTCTTCCTTTCATAAATTAATACGAATTGTCGCCTATCTCCTTAGATGGAAATATTTTGTGGTTGACCAACCTCTTCTCCCTAAACCACACCTTACCAATCATGAATTTAATCTCGCTACCATTAAGGTTTTACGTCTGACACAGCAAGAAGCCTTTTCTTCTGAATTGTCTTTACTTTCTTCTAAAAGGGATCTTCCCAAATCCAGTCGTCTTCGTGCTTTAGCCCCGTTCCTTGATGACCATGGGTTACTCAGGGTAGGTGGTAGGCTCTCGCAATCTTTGCTCTCTGAGGACAAAAAGCATCCCGTTATTTTGCCTTCTAAACATCACGTAACTTCTTTAATTATACGTGACTTTCATTATCGCAATCTGCATGTTGGTACACGCACTCTGCTTTGCCTCTTAAGGGAAAAGTACTGGATTATAAATGGAATTCATGAAGTTTCCTCTGTAATTCACAAGTGCATTCCTTGTTTCAAAGCGAAACCTAAAGTCAACACTCAATTAATGAGCGATCTGCCCTCCTTTCGCTCTTCTCCTATACGCCCATTTGCTCTAACTGGTGTGGACTATATGGGTCCGTTCCAATATCATCGAAATTCCCCTGAAGCCAAACGAAAATTGTTTGGTAAGCTTTATGTTTCTCTCTTTGTTTGCATGGTTACTGGCGCAATCCATTTGGAACTAGTAACGAATGCTTCTACTTCTTACTTTTTATCAGCTGTCTCTCGCTTCGCTGCTAGGCGTGGTGTTCATTCAGAGATGTTCTCTGATAACGCTTCCACTTTTCAGGGCGCAGCTTCTCTGTGGAAGATAGCTCTCACATCTTCTCCTGCCATGGAACAGATCTCTATTTTTTCCTACTCAAAGGGTTTCAAATGGCGTTTTATACATCCCTACGCTCCTCATCTCGGTGGTAGGTGGGAATCCTGCGTAAAGCTCACTAAACGTCATTTAAGAAAGGTTTTAGGTAATCGCATTCTGACTTATGAAGAATTTAATTCACTGTCCGTTCTGATTGAAGGAGTTGTTAATTCTCGCCCTTTAACTCCCCTTTCCAATGACCCTGATGACCTGCTTCCACTCACACCTGGTCACTTCCTTATAGGCACTTCTCTTTCTGCCCCTCCTCCCCTTTCCAATTCTTACAGGGATTCTAATTTACCTATTGTTTGGCGTAAACTTGAAGCCCTCCGCAGTTCTTTCTGGAAGAGGTGGAACTTGGAATATTTAACTTCCTTGCAACGGAGACAGAAGTGGTTTCTTCCAGTCCCGACATTAAAGTGAGGGACTTGGTCTTGGTTAGGGATGTCTCTCCTCCCCTGGTCTGGATTTCTGGTAGAGTGACCGAGTGTTATCCTGGAAGGGATGGGAGAGTCAGGGTGCCCAAAATCTTGACCACTAATGGTCATATCACAAGACCACTGTCTGTAATTGCTTCATTACCTTTAAATGTTTAACTGTTTATTTTGTTCTCTGTTGGTGTTTACCGCTCCCAGCTTTGTGTATTCTTGGAATACACGGTAAGATAGAGTATTTTTTTAATGTTCTTTTCTCGTTCTCTCATTCCTTTTTTACTCAAACACCAACAGTGATCTCCTATGTTCTCTTTGCTGTTTAGGGTTCTCATGTCATTTGTGAGTCTGTTCTAGATATATATCTTCCATGACCCACCTAGCGTCATCTAGCAGCGAATCTCTGAAGTTCCTCAATTCTTCCTGGTGCAAGAGGACTTCCTTATCAATCTGGCCACCAGATCTCGTCGCCATCGCCAGCTATCATCTCCGTGATTAAGAGCACTTCGTCTACTTTTTCACCCACCATGCTGCGCTAGTATCGCCTGCTATCAACTCTTTGAAGACCATTCATCAAGAGAAACATTTATTTTTATATGGTTGTCTATTCTGATATGTATTCCTTTTGTCTCCTACCCCCACTCTCTTCCCTTCCTTGGTCCCCCTGTGCTTCGCTGAGCATGTCTCACTTGTACGTCGACCGTCGACTCAGTCAAGGCTCAACTAGAGCCAGCCTCCTGAACTAAAGAGGCATTCTTTAGATTCCACGCCATGTTAGAACTTTAATCGTCAAAGGGAACTTCACCTTCGCCATGCAGCAAAGATAAGTACAGACTTCAGGTTTTAACCTCATCTTCATCGGTTTTAATTCTACCTGCTTTTAACGATCATTTTATAGGCAGTGTGAGATTGTGGCAATAATCATTCTTCGCGGGATTTTCTATGTTAAGCTTTTGTCTGTCTAAGCAAATCTTAATAGAAAGCAGCATTTCTTATGAGAAATCTTCTCACAACGTGGGATATTATCGAATACCCGCTGTCTATAAAATATTAAGCTCGTTCCACCGCTGGATTAACTTTGGCCCTATTCATCTATTAGGATCGTTCTGGAACCTTCCAGATTCTGTACTCTATCTACAAGTCTTGCCGTCATGTATTTTTCACTCACTTGTGGTAATACTATTTAAAAATGAGGAATCTTCCTGATGAATCAATGCTCAATAGCTAATTTTCTTCCACCGTTGGAATGTTCTATGGCGCATTTAATTGTAATTCACAACTTTCTCAAGCAATAGACTCTCGCCTACCTAGTGCAACCAGGTTTTTTTTCCACAATTGCAATAACTTTTTTGCCATAAACTTTTGTGTTACTACAGTGAACTTTTCATCCATTTAACAGACTATAGTGAAAACTAGTGCTTGTTCAACTTTTCTACCGCGTCGCGATCGTCCGATTACCATAAATAAGGCCATGAACATTTATCCTCAATCCCAATTGATCTTTCCTAAACCTTTTACTAACAAACCATATTAATAAAGTTGTTACTTTAGGTCTTTTTCAATGAGGTGTCACTCTATAGAAGTGCCCTCCCCTTTTTCTTATATAACATTAATTAACTTCTGCATAACCACGTGTTTTGTACACGTTTCAAACTTACATTGTTTCTCCCTTTTAATTAGGGAATACAATTCTTTCAACTCATGAGTGAGTTATTTCTAGGTTTCACGAAAGGGAAACTTGCCCCTTTTGTCTCGTGATTCCTACTTAAACATAGGAAGTCTAGAACCTTCCTTTTGACTTTCTCTTCAGGTTTCACAGTAAGTGATCTGCCCTATTTTGTATAACTATTATAAACGTAATTCAGCGTAAATCTAAGAAGTTATAGGAACTTCTCTTTCATTCTACCTGCTTTCTTTTTTGTTATTTTCGAAGTTGTAACTTTTTCTAAGATAGGTACTTGGAAATTTCTTAAAGTACACACCTTGTACTCAATTTAATGTCTAACTTTAATCACTTCATTTGTCTTTTTTAAATCTTACGGAGATTTTAGTACATATAAAGGTTTGAAACCTAAAGAATTGTTAATTGCCTGGTGCAAACTTTAGATGTTTTTTCGGAGGTCTGCGACCCCAAATTGTTAATAAAATTGCAAATATATATTTGTTAAATTCATCAAATTCTTTTGAATTGTTAAATAAATTAAGAGTTCCTTTTCGCTTTTTCATTTTTCTAGTATAACAGTTAGGCAAGATCCTGTCTTCCCTGACTTTTCCCACTTAATGCCATTAAATCTATTGATAGGGCTTTCACCACTCGTTGCATTTGAGCAAGAACTCTTAGTGGTCATCACGGTAAAGTCTCTCGTAGCTTTAATAGCTAATTCTAGCTGGCCAGTAAGGCAAGTACAGCTCGCTACGCCAGCTTCCTGCTTGTGGAGTTCCTCTCCAAAAAACGTATGGTTGGTTTTCAAAAAGATAAGTGTTTCTCTTTTCTTAAACTTTTAGTCGGCTACTGGCTGGGTAAAAGCTTAGCCATTTCCAGATGCAACTATTGGTACACTTACCCAAATCATTCCCAAAGGTATAATTCTTTTATCACTATCCTTCTTGGAAGCACTTGGTCGCTTTTTAGGAACTCTACAACTTCGAAAACTGGAAATATCAAAATCGATGCAAATTATTGGCATTCTTCGAATTACTTGTTCAAAAACGAATTCCTTTGAACAGACATACAATAAGTCTGTTACTCTCTGTCTTGCCAGACTATCACCCTTCCCCATAGTAGGCATATGCATGCTTGAGAGGGAATACGCTAAAGCCATTCTCTTGCAAACCGCCCAAGTCCTAGCTGCGGTTCCCGTTAGCTTCGACCAGGTCCTTACCCATTTTAGGTATCAGAGAGCGGATTTGCAGTGGTAACCGCCTTTGAGTGCATTTAAAGTTAAATTTATAACTTTTGTGGGACTCTCCTCCTATTTCTCTATCCTTTCTCTCCAGTCCGAAACCCACCTCCTTTTCTTATCAACTTCCCTTGGGGGTTAGGTTATTCCTCAGCCAATAATCTACCCACATAGGCCTACTTGTATACTAGACGATGAAATGGAAAACAAAAAGAAGAACAAGGTAAACAAAAGACAGGAGGTAAGGAAATGCCGTCAAACCTCGAAGAATGACAATTAAGGGACTTGGAAGAAAGGACAGCAGCGAGCGGTAGTGAGGAAAGCGGAAGTGGAGAGGGACCGCCCCAAAGGCAATGGAAGTAGATGATGATGATGGTAATTGTTGTCTTAAGGGGCCTAACATCTAGGTTATCGGCCCCTAATGGTTTGGGTGATAGTGAAAGATGAGATTAGATTGATAACAAATAATAACTACAAACTTACATACTAGAAGAAGAAATGGTAAACAGATCAAGGATAAGGCAAATAAATGACAGGAAGAAAAGAAATGCCCTCAACCCTCGAAGAATGAGGATTGAGGCACTTGGAAGGAAGGAGAACCATGAAAGGAAGTTGGGAAAGCTTAAGAGGAGAGGGTCCACCGTAACCCTGGCAAGGGTCCCTTACAAGGTTCTACCAGGTGGGTCAGCTGGACCTTGGTTTTTTAAAGAGGTGTTACTCCTCTATCACTCACCGCTTTGTCCTGGCTTGTGACAGGCAGAGCCTGGCCTCCCATAAATTGGGCCCAGGTTGGCGGGGTTACACAAAATATATTTATAATATATGAGGTTTTGGGACATTGGGATCGTATATTTGCATTACTTTATTAAGTCTCATTATGTCCGAGCCCTCGCCCCCTCCGCAATGTAATTGTAACTCAGCTTTCCAGAAGCAAACCCTTGTTACT
Organism: Meconema thalassinum; assembly: GCA_946902985.2. Taxonomy (NCBI): domain Eukaryota; kingdom Metazoa; phylum Arthropoda; class Insecta; order Orthoptera; family Tettigoniidae; genus Meconema; species Meconema thalassinum. The sequence goes on from OX336389.2 coordinate 74,750,716, forward strand.
TCACTGCTACAACTACTACAAATCTAACTTACATTTCTGGAAGAAGACATTGACAAAAAAAAGCGATATGGGAAATAAAGATGATGATGATGATGATGATGATGATGATAATTGTTGTTTAAAGGGGCCTAACATCTAGGTCATCGGCCCCTAATGGTTTGGGTGGTAGTGAAAATGAAAGATATGTTGTTCTCCAGCTCCACTAGGGTACCGGTAATTGATCTGTACACGTTGTATTTTAAATTACCCCACAAATAAACAAAAAGCAGACTTAGGTCCGTGCTTCAATTAATAACAGTAAACACGTAGGGGGGAACAGGAGTAGCTACATTATGTAACGATGTAGCTTCCAAAGTTACTGCCTGTCAGCTGAAGGAGAACATTTTCAGCATCTTCTGTGAAAAGGTAAGTTCTAACCTTTAACTGGTGACGTGAGGTCATCCAGTTTCCCAAGATATTAAAAAAACATGTGTGCTTCTATAATTAATTCTTGCAAGAAGCTGTTGTTTATGTGCGTTCTTATCTGTGCGCTGAAACTTCACACCCTCGTTGACGAAAGTTTAGTGACTTAATGACTTAAATGACCCTGGTTATCTTGCCTTCGCGCAATCCGCGGACAGAGCTCGGTTGGCTGGCAGAAGGAGCCCACGCCCGACAGCCCCGCTCCAGGAAAAGAATCTAGCTGTATTACGAAATCAAAAAAAAATGATAATTAAAATAATATTAAAAAACAGAATTTTGAAAATATTTCTTTGAATAAATACACACTTCGATTGCTGGCCCAAAACCACTCACACTTATAAAGCGGATGATGAGATCAGCAGCCACCACGTCGTCGGCTAATATAAGATCGAGTGTATTCTGCAAACCAAAGTTTCTTCGTTAATCAGCAAGATCCACACACACTGTTAAAATGTGAGCCAGGATGAATAAGGCTCCACAGGTACAAAGTAGGGGTTCTTTCGTTCTCATCATGTGAGAGTGGGTGGATCTGGCATGACCTATCCTTAGCCTACACAAAATGATTGACTGAGTTGGTACTGAAACTTTTGAAGCTACACACATCAAAAAAAGTTTTGCATCACCTCGGTTCCAAGAGTTCCGGAACCTTTAAATACAAAGGGAATAGAGATCAACACAAACAACATTTCAGCTCGTTTTATTGCTCATGAGACCCACACATTGCATGTTGTACCATCATACAGCTAGACTTTCAGCATTTGTGGTCCAGATTGCAGTACACACCACTACCTCTAATACCCAGTAGCACGTCCTCTTGCATTGATGCATGCCTGTATTCGTCGTGGCATACTATCCACAAGTTCATCAAGACACTGTTGGTCCAAATTGTCCCACTCCTCAACGACAATTCGGCGTAAATCTCTCAGAGTGGTTGGTGGGTCAAGACGTCCATAAACAGCCCTTTTCAACATATCCCAGGCATGTTCGATAGGGTTCATGTCTGGCGAACATGCTGGCCACTGTAGTCGAGCGATGTCGTTATCTTGAAGGAACGCATTCACAAGATGTGCACGATGAGGTCGAGAATTGTCGTCCATGAAGACAAATGCCTCTCCAATATTCTGCCGATATGGGTGCACTATGGGTCGGAGGATGTCATTCAGGTATCGTAAAGCCGTTTCGGAGCCTTCCATGACCACCAGTGGCGTACGTCGGCCCCACATAATGCCACCCCAAAACATCAGGGAACCACCACCTTGCTGCACTCGCTGGACAGTGTGTCTAAGACGTTCAGCCTGACCAGGGTGCCTCCAAACACGTCTCCGACGATTGTCTGGTTGAAGGCATATGCGACACTCATCGGTGAAGAGAACGTGATGCCAATTCTGTGGGGTCCATTCAGCATGTTGTTGGGCCCATCTGTACCGCGCTGCATGGTGTCGGGGTTGCAAAGCTGGACCTCGCCATGGACGTCGGGAGTGAAGTTGCGCATCATGCAGCCTATTGCGCACAGTTTGAGTTGAAACACGACGTCCTGTGGCTGAACGAAACGCATTATTCAACATGGTGGCATTGCTGTCAGGGTTCCTCCGAGCGGCAATCCGTAAGTAGCGGTCGTCCACTACAGTAGTAGCCCTTGGGCGGCCTGAGCGAGGCCTGTCATCGACAGTTCCTGTATCTCTGTACCTCCTCCATGTCCGAACAACATCGCTTTGGTTCACTCTGAGAAGCCTGGAAACTTCCCTTGTTGAGAGCCCTTCTTGACACAAAGTAACAATGCGGACGCGATCGAACTGCGGTATTGACCTTCTAGGCATGGTAGAACTACAGACAACATGAGCAGCGTACCTTCGTCCTGGTGGAATGACTGGAACTGATCGGCTGTCGTACCCCCTCCGTCTAATAGGCCCTGCTCATGCATGGTTGTTTACATCTTTGAGCAGTTTTAGTGACATCTATGAACAGTCAAAGGGACTGTATCTTTGATACAATATACACAGTCAACGTCTATATGCCGGAGATCTGGGAACCGAGGTGATGCAAAACTTTTTTTGATGTGTGTATAACCGCTAACTCATTTCTCTCAATTCCCTTGGAAGCCACAGAAAGGAGATTCGAGTGTCAGCGCTACACAAACTGGCTAGTAGGTCACAGATTCCCTGCACTAAGGAGTGTTGCGGGAAACATCAGGCATGCAACTGACTCAAAGAGTCGGTACATATAAGAAAGCCGATCCGTGCATCCTGTAATGCAACGTGCAGAGGTTTATAAATTGCGACAAGCTCAATAAACACACTACAGGTCTGTAGCAAAGAGATCTTGGTATTTGCACCATCCATGACATAAGCACACCCACTTTCTCGTTCACCATCTGTGAAGAAAATGCCAGCGTTCGGAAATAGGTGAACTATGCTGTTGAACTGATTTCGATAAACAGAGTCATCCATGTTCACATTAAGACCTAAATAATTACCACCCAGCCAGTTTATTCCCTTCAGCAAATGGTCCATATATAAAATAAACAGTAGTGGTGAGAGGTTACAACCCTGCCTGACTCCAGTAACAACCTTGAACCAAGAGCTCGTCCTACCATCAACTCTTACTGCAGCATGATTATAAACATAAATACTTTTGATTGCCTGTAGCAGCCTTCCCTCGATACCATAATCCCTCAGGATGCTCAGCATCTTCTCCCTGGGTACTCTATTGTACACCTTCTTTAGATCTACAAAAAACAAACACAACTGGCTTTTCCTCTTGCAGCATTTCTCAATAACTTGGTGCATTCTAAAAATTTGATCTCGACATCCTGATTGCGGCCTAGAGCCACATTGGTTTTCAGCCATCTTACTCTAGGCCAATGATCGAACTCTCCTTTCTACGATCCCTGAGAACACTTTGCCAGGGACGCTTGTCAAAGAAATGCTTCTATATTGTTTAAATCTTTCCCGTTACCTTGCTTATAAATTGGAGCAATTACCGCTTTTGTCCAGTCAGAGGATACCTTTCCTAAATCCCATGCCAATTCTATTATCCTATGCCACCACTTCAGCCCTGCTTTCCCACTAAGCTTAACCATTTCTGGCCCAATTTCATTGACTCCTGCCGCTTTGTGGCATTATACTTTATTTACCACCCCCTTACTTCCTGTGATCCTGTTCCTGTCCTCATTCTCCTCCTGCATAATCTCAAAATTTGCCACATTGTCTCCATTGACATTAGCAATTTTTCACAGTATTCACACCATCTTCCCAATGATTTCTTGGTATCTAAAGAGTGTCCTTGAACTATCCAAAACACTGCTCATTTCTCTTTTCCCTCTATTCCTAAGATGCTTTATAAGACTCCAGGAAGGTTTTCCTGTCGCTTGACCTAACATTCCTAATTTTGCTCCAAATTACTCCCATGATTTCCTTTTGGACTCTACTATTATTTGTTTGGTTCCTCTCCACTACATATATCTCTCTGTCTGCTCGATTCCTTGTTTGGGACCATTTTTTGTAAGCCTTCATTTTACTTTTACAAGCAGACTTCACTATGTCATTCCACCAGAATGTGCGCTTTTTCGTATCTTTACACCCTATTGTCCCAAGACATGCCTTTGCTACTGCTAGTACTGCATCCCTGTATCCAGTCCAAAAGACTTTTCTACCCCACACAACGACCTGCCGGCAAGTTGCTGCCATCGCCAGTGTCCTGGATGGTGTGGAAACATTTTTTTCTTCCTGGAATCAAGAACAAATACTTTAGTGAGCTATACAAGGATACTTATTCAGGCCCTACGAGTGAGGGGCGAGCAGGACTATAAAAGCGGGGATTAGAAGACACATATTTGTTCTACGTAAAACTTATTCCATGCTTATTACTGTAATAGAATTGCAATCGGGGTAGATGACCTCACTGTTCCTTCCTGTAAAACAACAGTCGCTACCATCCGAATTATAATTTTTTTTTGTAAATAAGTTTTGCTCCGACAAATTCTAAGTAAACAATGTTGTTCAATGTTAAAACATTACGGTATTTATGAATTTCGTAGGTATTTAGTCGTTATAATGCCTTCTACTTAACATCAACGTTCATGCCATTCAATCTAGTGGTCCACCTCATTGCGTAGTGGCTAGCATTCTTGGCTCTTCTTCAATTTCAGGCTCTGCCAAGAAATTTAATTCTGGTCTGAGGGTTGGAAAGGGCTACACTCAGCCCCATGAGGCAAATCTGAGAAGAGGCAGATTAGAGTCCTGCCTCAGAAGTGGTTCGCCCACCTCTACTCTAGGTACCTAACTGAAGGGCACGGCCGCTTCCTACCCAAATCCGACCTCGATCACAAGTGCACACACTAGTATGGACATCACAGTGACACAGGCTATCAGACAACTCCTATATACATGACCACTATGTTGCAAAGCAACTAAACAATAACAACTAAACCTGCCAAGACACCTTATGGACATGGTCACCAAAGTGGCAGGGAAAAAGGTCAAATATGCTCAAATTAAAACACACACAGTTGCCCTAATTTTTAACAGAAATTGCAGTTAATATGGAATTATTATGATATTTAATTTGATAGTTATACTGTATCAAAAGGTTTGTTGTTAATTCATTTTAGGGGCATGGGACATCTTGGTCATCCTTATAGTTGGGTACTTGTCGAACTTGTTCGATAACCTGTATTTATATGATGACTGTAGTAGTGTGTGTAACAGCACTAGAGACAGGGATGAGGTTGGTGCCCTGGAACTCGGAAGTAAGGTACTATCCCAGCATTTGCCTGGACGGATAGCCGCAGTCAGCGCTGGGATTCGAACCTGCAATCTCCGGGACTTGCTGCCCTCGCCCCCGTGGTAAGCGATTTAACGAGTACAGTTTCACTGCGGGACAATGTACTGTATGAAAATGAAAATCCACAGCCTGTTTCCAGTCGTCCGACCGGGTCAGGGAATGGAATGAATGAAGCCCCAAACTAGCGGCAAGGATAGGAACTGTGCCGGCTGCCGAAGCCTGTCGCACTCCCCTGGGGAAATGATTAAATGAATGACTGATGAAATGAAATGATAGTGGAGAGCATTGCTGGAATGCACTTTGTTACAGGGAAAACCGGTGTACCCGGAGAAAAACCTGTCGGCCTCCGCTTTGTCCAGCACAAATCTGACATGGATTGACCGGAATTTGAACCACGGAATCAGCGGTGAGAGGCCGGCGTGTTGCCGCCTAAGCCACGGAGTTTTCACAATGTACTGTATAAAGTTTACAATAACACCAGAAATATGCACAAAGAAATGCCTTTCATACAAGTTGTTAGTTATTGTCATTTTAAGGGGCAGAACTACGAGGTCATCTGCTTCTTCATAAAAGTTGTTTTCTCATGAAACATAAATGGCAATTTTGTATGAATTCCAAAGCGTCATTCCAAATATTCATACATCCCTTGGACCTAAATTTCCCAATTACAATGATTATTCATAGAATAATAATAATAATAATAATAATAATAATAATAATAATAATAATAATAATAATAATAATAATAATAATAATAATAATAATAATAATAAAGACAATTTTTCCTTAAAATAATGTTGATTATGCAATTCTTTCTTGATATCAAATCATATTATTTTTGCATTTTATTTTATTCAATTTTACAAATTAGTCAATTGTGAGTTAATATTCTCCAAAATACCATACTGATGGGCTAAGCTGGAAGGAAATGACAAGTTTATGATTTACTATGAGTCAAATAGCATTGGATAAGCAAAGCATTCCCATGTGCAATCCTTTGGTAGGGCCTTAAAGATAAGGTTTTGCATTGTAAATGCAGGAAGGTTTCTTATAGTTACATTAATATGAATTTTAGTACTATTTGAATACTTTACTACATGGTCTAATAATTTGTCCAGGCACTGTAGACCCCCAATAAGAATCATTGAACGTTTCTTAAAGTTGACGTTGGGTGGTGGTGGAAAATGCCTTTGCTAGACAAAAATCAAAAGTACTTATCAAAAATACATAAGAAAGAGAAATTACAAGTGTAAATCGCTTCATTAAAATGCATCAATTACAAGTAAGAATTATTGAAAAAGGCCAATCATTACAAGTAATTATACTGCACATCAATTCAAATTTCAAAGAAACTAAAATTGTCTAGATATCTCTATCAAATTTTGCCAGCATTTCGTCCCAGTATACCATTGGGCTCATTACTTGAAATAGTACACCTCGCCAAGACACTGGCCAACATGTGCCGTTAAGTGAAGGCTTCTTATGATTTTTATGAATGAATTCTTAGGATTTTTATGAACCATGAGCAGTACCAATGTACACAGCTCTAGTTTTTCAAAAATTGCCTTTTTGGCAGATCCAGGTGGGTAGTCAATGTTTCCAAAGGAACTTAGACTTGAGCCTAATGGCACACTGGCAAATACTTGACACCTTCCTTCTAGAGAGAATTCATTCAACCTCCAAATACATTGGCCTGCTCCCATTCTGATTGTGAATTAAACATTCAATTATATTCCGACAGGAATAAAATTAAATGCGTGGAATTTAATTCTATTCCTCTCGGAATGAAACTCGGAACCAAATATTTAAGTCTATTCCGGCCGAAGTGAAATGTAATACATACAATTTAATTCGATTCTTCTTGGAACGAAACTCGGAACGAACAATTAATTATAATCCGGCCGGAGTGAAATCAAATCCATACACTTTAATTCTAACGAGCATTTAATTCTATTCCGGCTGGAGTGAAATGAAATCCACACATTTTAATTCGCACGACACTCCCTCATAACTTTTCTAAAGTATAAAAATTAACCAAAATACCTGTAGGCCTAGTAATGGTCAGGAAAAAATCTCGAGATGATGTAGTAATAGATGTTTACTCCTTACGCCCCAGACCCACTTGCTTGTAGTGCAATCAGTAATTTTCATTCGGACAGTCATCTAACCAAGTACAGGCCGGACGTTTGTTTTAGAAGATTGCCCTTGACCTTGAAGCTTGCAGGTGAGCCTGTACACTGTCATTCTCTCGCCCTGTCGCTTCACATTTGTCACCACCGGTCTTATGTCATGGAATTCAAGACTGAGCACGTGACGACATCACCATTCAGAACAGTACAGTCTACATCAAAGTATTGTGTGACGCGGAAGTACACCTTACATAGTTACGAACAGAACGTCATTATATTTGCCAATGACTGTACTTCAGCAGTAGCGTGAGCTACCTTTGTCAATCATCTGACCGCAAGGTGCAGCTGACAACAATACAGGTACTGTAGTAACTCGCCTCCAGGCTTCCATTATGATTTTTCACTCGTCTAAAACAAACGTCCGGCCTGTAGCGACCAATGATTTCGTCCAGACAGTCGTCTAACCAAATAGCGACCAATGGTTTCGTCCAGACAGTCGTCTAACCAAGTAGTGACCAATTGTTTAGTCCAGACACCCATTTTAGTTCATCAGTATTTTTCGTCCAGAGAGTCGCCAAACCTTGCTATAGGGGATTGCGGTAGTGTGAAGTTGGCACCATTGCCTCACCCTAGCATTATTTACAAATACGAATAATACACATAAGTCCAATTATTTCTTTTCTCACATAATTTCAACGTTGTGTGCGGCGTCTGATGTATTTTGTATCGGACATGTTGGCAACTACCGACATCAATGTGTACTCCTTGTTGTGAGCGCTCGCTGCAGCAGTTTCACATACTAAATATGCTGACGAACATGGCTGCGATTATTTAATAAACAATAAATTAAAACATATTTATGTGATTTAGCACTTACATCCGATGCAGTCAGTGCAGAAGTGATCAAAGTTAGTAGTTAAAATTGATAATGTCCCCCCAAAAGATTAAATAAGATATGAAATTTATTTATATTGTCGAAATGAAAGCGAAAAGGAAAAGGGTGATAACATTGTGCACAATTAATCAAAAACAAACCTAACCAGAGGCTAAAGACCTAGACCACCTTGCTTGTAGGGCAAGCAATAATTTTCGGCCAGGCAATTTAGTACATATTTCCTGTGCAGAAGTGATAATGGACAGTAATTTCAATTCGTAATATTATATTCCTATAATGACATATGCAGCAGAAACTTGGACAATGACTAAGAGGGATGAGAGCAGGGTACAAGCAGCTGAGATGAGATTCCTGAGAAGTATGTTCCAGAAAACGAGGAGGGACAGAGTGAGAAATGAAGATATAAGGAAAGAACTGGGAGTACAGAAACTAAATGACAAACTGGAGCAAAACAGATTGAGATGGTTTGGGCATGTCAAATGGATGAATGAAGTAAGGCTACCAAGACGAGCACTGGAACGACGGATGACCGGGAAGAGAGGACGAAGAAGACCAAGAATGCGTTGGATGGACTCGATGGAGAATAGTATTAGAAAACGGAACCTGGATTGGAACACTGTGTCGGAGGAGGAAAGGTGGAACAACAGAACAAAGTGGAGAGGAACCATATTTTCCCCCACCCAGTGTCAAATGATGACGATGATGAATGACTCCCTGAATATCAAATAAGGTATGAAAATCATATAGGCCTATATTAGCTAAGTGAAAATACAGTATCTTCGTTCATCACTCCCGATTCCGAAGAATTACCAATTTGGATCCTCCAGAATTAATAATTTATCTACACAAGACTTAATTTTGAAAAATGAGGTTCACCACTTCCACATTCAATTTAAAAGATCACTGTTGAAAGGGAATTTGTTGATCATATTGTCATATGAAGTAATAAATGACTTACTGTACTCACAGAACTGAAGAAGGAGCACTTATCCTCTTGCCTTAGATTGTGAACGGTAAGACTAGTTGAATGTCCCAACATCAAATCAGTCATCATTCTGATTAGAGATTGTGTAGTAATCGGCATCGAAGAGTGAATATGCAGATCTCATTACTTTTGGTTTCACAAATCGACTTATCACATTCTGTAACATTTCAATAAGAACATACATGGATGTGAGGCACACTTGACTGAAGCGATTTGGTTTTTCAAACAGTGGCACAGAAACTGGAGAGAAACAAGCGTAAAAGTTCTGATAATAGGAACATGAACTGTCTCTCCTCTCGCAATAAAACTTGACTGGTACTGTCAAGGGCTATGATCTCAGATTTCAGTTTTCCAGAGGAATAAGGTAAATTCTTGTTGCTGTTTGGAGATAATGACGAATTAGAACAGGGGATGTTGTATTCTTTCAAGTTAGTGAGTAAAAGATTGGCATGTTAATGACTGTTGCACTTCCAACTAAAATAAGAACTCCTAAACGACAACTCTGAATTTCTGAAATGGGATGCAAAAATCAACCCCAATTGGGTACAACTTTGAATAAGTTTGCTTACTACCGTCTGTTGCAATTGAAAAAACACCATTTTTCGTCAAGGAATACTCTCTTTTCTTCATTGCACATATCTGCAATGATGAACGAAATTTTAGTTTCTACACAGCCATATCTTCCGGCAATTTTTGAGTCTAGAACAACTTCCTAAATAAAGAACCAGCATGATCGGAACAATTGACAGGGAGGGTTATGTTCAACAATAAACGACGTGAATAATACATCTGCACGGGTCTTTTTCTTGTTGGTAATTGTTGGGCATAGCGGGTGCTCCTTACCCAATAAAGGGTTGTATTAATCGGCAACCGTGTGATGGGAGACTATGATTCTAAGATTAAAACAAACTATATAAACCTAGACATACACTGATTAAAGAAAGAGTTGGAAGATCATGAACGATAACATATCATAGTGACCAATTTTGTAGGAATTAACAGGGACACTGTTGTACAATGCTTCACGCCGAATTGACACTCATTGGCGACTTATTACAAACACAAAAAAAAACATATAGGGTGAGAGTGTACATCACAAGTGAATTTTACAAGCATCAAGAAAAGATAAAAGAGGGGTTGTCAAAGGAATAGTTGGATCATAGATTAAACTTTCTATCGTTAAGTGTATACATGAAGAGTCCTTAAACTTTTCAAAAATTGAGAGCTTTGTTCATCATATAAGCTACATTGAAAGAGCAAATGATTAATGGTACCAGTTGCCTGACCGCAATCACAAAGGGAAGATGCTTGTATTCGAAAATGTGCCATATGTGCAGGGTATAAGGCATGGTTGAAACATAATCTAATCAGAGTAATATGACGGCATGTGTACTTCCCAGTAAAAAAAAACATGGTTGAAGGGGGATTGTTGATTGTAAACGATAACAGTATTGAGCTTTCTTATGTGCGTACTCAGTCCACCATCTGGTCCACTCTTGTCGTAATTGGATTTTAATGGTTGGTAAAAATTCAAATGGTGGAATGGCTATATCATATAATTGACCCACACCGTGAGCAGCTGCTTTAGCTAATTCATCAACTCGATCATTGCTGGAAATATTAGAATGTCCTAGGATCCACACAAAAATGATTTCATGTCCCTGATTGGATAAATCGAACGAGGGTTGAATAATTTTGAGAATATACCAATTGTCTGTGAAAGCAACATTTTGCATGGCAGTTAACACATTATAAGAATCGGTGCAAATAATAGCTTTCCGTAATTGATGATGTTTGATGTACTGTATAATAATGACTGACTGAGCAAAGGCTTCCGCAGTAAATATAGTAATTGTATTAGGTAACTTTAATTGTTGATAAATGTGGAGTTCCGGGGAAAAGAAAGCTGCTCCAACACCCATTGGTTCTACAAATTTGGACCCGTCAGTATAAAATGTGATATGATTTGGGTAGGACGAGAGAAAATGTGTTAAAATCATTTTAGCAATGTGTGGAGTATGTCGTAGGATAGACATAGGCCTACAAGGGTCGGCCATGGTTCTGACGACTGAGGGTTGATGTAAGGAAACAGGATATGGAACCGTATAAATAAATGGTTTAAGCGTTTTTTAAGATCTGGGTTCGAAATAATTGAAGAGTAAGATTCGCCATGAGTATGGAAGGGGATGAAAATCGTGTATGTAGGGGCTGTTGTGCGCATTCAGCTAATATTGGAGTTTTGGTAATATGGGGATATGCACAAGAGCCATCTGCCGAAGAAGGTATTTGGTTGATAAATACTGGGCCTTGCTGTGCGTATGTGAGGCAATGCAGTGGACGACAATGAAGGCTACAGATTGACATTACCAAACTTGACCTTGCAATAAGCGTGCAGTTGCTCAGTCGCCAGTCTAAACCTCAAGTGCTAACATGGTGAGACAGTTATCATTGCAACATTGTATTTTTTTATGTAAAACTTATTTTAAGCACGAATCGGCTCGGCGGGAACGTGATGCATTTGTTCAACAATTTCCTGATGAAGTGCCACCGTCACTAGCACAGATTCACGTAATTGCAAATAAGTTTGACAATACTGGCTCGGTGCTCAATAAAAAACATGCCCGCACGCAAACAGTTTTAACAGAGGATGAGCTAGATGACATTGGCGAGAATCTTGAACGGTCTCCGAATAAATCACTCACAAAATTAGCACAAGTAGGGGTTTCGGTTTCATCAGCAATAACTAACTAACTAACTAACTAAAGTAAGATTTCAGCATTGTACACACGCTAGCAAGGCCGCTGCATCATATAGGATTGTACACACGCTTAAAGCACGGGGCCTTGGTGCGCCAAAAGCTCGGCCAAGGTCACAGCAGCAGCGGTTAACAAATCCGCCGCTTGGCGCTCTTATTTTATATGAAAGACCCTGTATAGAGGGCGAAACTAATTTTTTTAAAATATCGCAATGGGTCTGACTTCGCCCAGAGAACGGCATTTAAGGCCTTCACTGTAGTTTATAGCGAATATTGGATATCGTTGTACAGTGACACTGATTTTCATATTAATTTTAGGATGACTCTCGAGACTTCCCATGGTCACAGTACTGTGATCACGAGGGGGAGAAAAGACAGTTTAGAAAAACTGAATTGGAATTTGATGCTACTTGGCAAACGAAGGTTCAATGGTGACCATAGCCGTTCGCTTCAACTGATGTTCGATGATGAACTGATGGTGTAGTGGCTAGCTGAGGTACGAGTTAAATTCCTGGCTCAACCAAGAATTTTGAATTGTGGTGTGGGGGCAGAAATGGGGTACATTCAGCCCCGTGAGGCTAAACTGAGGAGAGGAGGGTTCGATTCCTACCTTAGCCATCCTTGAAGTGGGTTTTTCCGTTGTTTCCCACTTCTACTCCAGGCAAATGCTGGGTAGCCATGCCTGCCTCCTTCCCAATTCTATCCCCAATTTAAAAATACTCAAGAAACAGTCAAATTAGGAGGCTTTGCTCAATTCTCAAGGCTGCCTTTTCAGGATCTTCAGTCACGGACTAGACTGGGAACGCAAGTCGGTGGAAATATTTGTCTTTTATTTCAGGCTTCTGTCAAACCCATACGTGTGATTCTGGTGTGTGTATTGTGTCAAGGTGTGTGTATTTGATTCTTCGTGATGAGGGGTAGAATGTGTCTACTGCCCTCAAATTTTGATGGTATTTTATGGAAAGGCGGAGCGCTCTTGGAGGCTATTTTACCTTGTCCTGTGCTGATTCTTGGATTTCCTTGGGAAATGCTAAGATATTTTTATTTGACACACACACACGTATATTATGTGCTATTGGGAGCACGCTTCTTCGAGACTCGAGCCAGTGCTACGGCAGGTCGAGGTATGTTTACACGTGGGTTGACAGATGAGCAGATTCCACCTTGCGCCCGTCTATGTCTGGTGATTCATCGTTTAGGCAGTCCAGCTGACCGACTGACCCCTGTAAGCTATCTGTAGCAAACCTGTTCTTGTAATGATCTTTGGATCATAATATTAAATTGGGAGTTCACCATGTCCGTTACGAATTACCGCATATCGTATAAAATGAAATATTTATTTTATGATGTAAATGTTGGCTTTGAGCCTAGTGATTTCTGTGACTCATTTCATTTGCTTATATGTTAGATTGTTGTTTGTTGTGACACCGTTGGGTGTATTTCGTATTTTCATGTAAAAATGGCAAGCGGCCATGTGTGTATTTTTCTTGATTGGTCACGTGTTGATTTACTTGTGTTGATTTAAAAAGTCCTAATTTTAGGCGTTAGTGTGGATTTCTACGGCAATTCTTTGATTCCAATTTAATGCGGAAATTATTTGTCTTATTCAGTGTAGGAAGTGTCGGATTTAGTTTAATTAGTGTTTAGTTGGTTCCTCGTGTCTGTCTAGCTCTAAGACAATGCAGATTCGTCCCCTGAAGGTTTACTGGATGGTAACGGATCTCGCATTAAATTGTACACATCGTACCGCATGCAGAGAAGCCGCACACGCACATGTCACTACAGTAATTTGGGACATTTGGTCCAGATGTTTACTATCTCTCCAGAGATCAGGCCTAGTATGGCATTTTTATTAATTCAAGAGGGTGTCATTTGGGAGTCCTTGTTTTTTTTTTTTTTGCTGTAAATAGTGTAAATTTGTTGATCTGTTTATTAAATTCATATGTTTTGGTATTCACTTTTTCCTGCATGTTATTTTGTTATATGTTACCCTGCATGTTATAAGAAGCGCTTAACAACAACTTTACGAAATGGACTGTTACACCTCCGAAATTGAGTCTCATATGCTTCTTTGCAAGGGTTCAGTATATACAGTAATACTAATACTATAACTATTTATAACTTATTACAATAACAGATCTTAACAGATACAATCTTATTGGACAACTATTTACACCTTATTCTATTATTATAATATGAAAACTTAATTCTATAAATACAACAACTTACAGCTAGGTATTACAATTAAAATAGAAAAGTAAAATATAATTATAGATTTCATCGTTTCTATACACTAAGATATTCAACTACAGAGTAAAAACAATGGCACTGCAGATAAGCTTTCAACATTCTATCAAATGTTTTTATTTTTGGGGCAAGTTTTATATACTGGGGTAGTTTATTGTATAATTTAACTCCTGTGTGATAAGTTCCGTTTTGATATATGCTTGTGTGTGTGAAATATGAATGTTTTGATTTTGTCTTGTGTTATGCCTATGAACATTATTGTTTGTTTTAAGAAAAACGCCCTTATTCATTAAATTCTTTTTACAAAACATAATACTTTCAAAGATATATATACAGGGCAGAGGGAGAATGTTTAAATCTTTAAACAGAGGTCTACATGATTCTCTAGTGTTTATATTTGCCATAATTCTAATCGCCCTCTTTTGTATCCTAAACGTGCTTAGTACATCTGGCGACATACCCCAAAATATGACCCCATATCTTAAGTATGAATGGAAATAAGCAAAATTAGTATTTCTTAATGTGTGCATGCTAGTGCAGGTTTTCAAAATACGTAACGCAAAGCACATTGAGTTCGGTTTAGTATTCAGATATTGTATATGTTTATTCCATTTCAAGTCATGTTGTATCCATAGTCCTAAAAACTTTGTTTCTGATTTATTTTCTATTTGATGACCATTTAATGTTATATTGGGCTTCGCAGGATTCCTATTCTGTATAGTGTGGAAATTTAGACACACTGTTTTTTTATAGTTGATTATGAGGCGATTATCTTGTGACCATTTGGTTAACTCTCCTGTAACGGAGTCAGCAGACTGCTGTATGACCTGTTTAGTTTCACCTTTTATTACCAGTGTTGTATCATCCGCAAACAAAATTTCCAATGAACGTTCTGTGTTATATCATTGATATATAGAAGGAAGAGTAGCGGACCCAAAACCGATCCCTGGGGTATTCCGAATTTAATAATTCCCTTATTGGACAATGTTCCATTAAGTAATTTGGTTCCATCATCCTTGTGTCTCAAGCTTACTATTTGTTTACGCCTTGTTAAGTAAGACTCTATCCATTTATTAGCTAGACCTCTAATACCATATTGATTTAGTTTTGTAAGGAGGATTTTATGGTCAACAACATCAAATGTTTTCGATAAATCCAAGAATAGGCCAGTTACATGTTCCTTATTGTGTAGTGAGGCAGCACCCCAGTCAATTAATTTCAGTATACTATTAATACATTCATAAATTGCTGCCTGTGTAGGTGCGTTACTCATCACCACAGAACCGGCTGATAACATAATACTAACTTAAATAACTGAACTTGCGGATCACGTGAGCAAAGAGGTTGCACGATTCCCCACTCCCCTGTTATTACAAGGTACACTTTACATGTTTTTTAAACAACTAGGTTCGTAATATCCAACCAACAGGCCACGCTTTTGATTCCAAAGTCCGCACTTCATCCTTCAATAGCAAGTTCATATATTTACGTAAAAGAAGGGAGGCATTGGCCAAAGAATAAAATTAAAATATAAGAAATATGCAATTGACGCGACAAGAACCTGGTTTCGCGAAATCAATGCAACTACAGTTTCATGAAATGCAGTGTGCACAGCCCTGCTTTAATCTTATCCATTTGTTTCAAGCAACTTCAGTTTCACAAAACCAGTTGCATGAAACAGGTTTCTCCAGTGTGCACCGCGCCTTAATCTACGAACAGGCCCTGGGTTCGATTCCCGGCTACGTCAGGGATTTTAGATATTGACGTGAGGGCTGGAACGGGGTGCACTCAGCCTCGTGAGGACAATTGAGTAGCTGTCTGACAGTGAGGCAACACCCCGGTCATGAAAACCAAGATTAACGTCCGAGGGGACCCGACGCGCTTACCACGTGTCACCCCAATATCTGCAGGCCAAATGGCTGGGCTGCGGTCGCTTGGTAGGCCTATAGGCTATAGTATGGGGGTTATTATTTATTATGAGGGAGTCCCTGTCCTTTCTATTGGTTTTCGTCAGGTGAATCGGGCTGGCAAGTAGAGGATGCGGTAGTGGTTTATATTGCAATCACGTGAGCATAATACGACGGCTACAGGTTGTTGATGTTTTAAAGGGTGGAACAACGAGGTCATCTTCCCCTAAAGGCTACAGTCATGGTTACCATATTTTAATTATATTTAGTTACCGTTCTGGATTTTATTCTTTGAGGGCATGGTCCTAGTTGGGGCCATGAAATCCAACAAGACAAAATCATGGCCCCTCCATCTTAACTGATGGAAAACCGTTGCTTCTCTGTGCATGTTCCAATGCGACTGGTTCCTTGTAACACATTTCAAGAAACAAGTTTCTCCAGTGTGCACCGCGCCTAACACCACCGGTACCTATCCATACATACAATTCATACGGATCATTTGTCTTATTCACAAATATTTGCTACCTAACAGCAATATGCAATTCTTATATACCGTACTCTCCAGTGTGGCACGTTCATTCGTAAGTAAATCTTCATTTTGACCCTCCCGTGGCTCATGATCTCGAGATTAACGGTCACGTTAAACTACAAGCTTCTTTTTTCATTTTGACCCTATGCGTGCTTTCAATCAAAATTTGCGTCTCTAAAAGCCAGAGTAGTTAAAAGGAACGTAAAACCAATAACCTTATTATTATCAATCAAAATTTGATGAAAATTATATCTGAATATCTCTGACATTCAGGGGCGTACATGTATATACATTTTTTTTTTTTGGGGGGGGGGGCTGACTATCCTGGAAAATTGTTATGATTGTCAGGGGATTGTCACTGCAAAATACCCAGAAATATCAACCAATATCTTAGAGCAAATAACTTTGTGTAATTATTTTAGATAAGATTCAAAGTGTATATAGCAGGGCCATCCAGTCATTGTGCTCTGAGCTCGGGGAGCACTGGGCAGTCAGACTAGCGCTCTCTCCCCCACCACCACTACAATGTGGCAGCGAGGAGACCTGAGACACACGGACTATGTTCAGACCGCAATAACTAGATACTTACGTACAGTCGTGCAGGCGACGGCTTTTGTGGGACTGTTGACATCATATTGATAGGGCTGTTGGGTACAATATTTCTGGACACAGCCATTCGTAAACAATTGCGCAAGTTTCTATCGCTCATCGTTGCACGATGTTTACTTTTGGTAAGCTTAAGAACTGAAAAGAAACGCTCACAAATGTACGTTGAGCCGAACATTGACAGAACTGTACATGCATGTCTATACAAATGGGGATATTCTTCTTGCGGAAAGCCACTGTAAAATTCTTCTAAACTTCATGACATTAGAAAGCGGTCTTTAAGACGAACATTGCATTGCAGTTCAATCAGCTCTAATTGAAATAGCTGTGGAATACTGTCTGCACTAAGACAAAATGGTCGAACAAATACATCTAACACCACTTGGAGTTTGATAATTTTGAAAATCGCTTGTCAAACTCTTCTTGTAATTGGCGAATTACCTGCAAGTACTCATCAAAGTCGACACCTTATTTCACTGTTTCAAGCGATGGAAAATGTCCTGTGTTCCTTGCACGCAACTGGTTTTCCCACAAAATCAATTTTCTTGTGAACGCTTCAATATTTTCCACATAATCGCAGATGTTGTGCTTTTCGCCCTGAAGCGAAGTGTTCAAATTATTCAGATGGGCAGTAATGTCACATAAAAATGCCAAGTCCGCCACCCACTTAGGATCACGCAAAAGAACTTCGGGCTGCCTTTTCATGTTACAGAAGGTATCTATTGCGTTCCGCAAGCAAAACACACGATTCAGCACCTTTGCCTTGCTCAGCCATCTTACTTCTGCATGGTATGGGATATCTGGATACTCCGCTTCGATATCATCCAAGAACTCTTTGAATTGACGGTGCGCGAGTCCATGGGAGCGAAAATAATTTACCATTCACACAACTGTTCCCATTATATCTTTAAGCTTGGCGACTTTTGCACAGATTGCCTCCTGGTGTATGAAGCAATGGAAAATAATTTACCATTCACACAACTGTCCCCATTATATCTTTAAGCTTGGCGACTTTTGCACAGATGGCCTCCTGGTGTATGAAGCAATGGATCGCCGTCATTAGGGTACTACCGTTCTCAGTCATTTTTAACTTTACATAGCTGAGGAACCCCGTGCGTACACCCCGTAAAACAGAAACTCCATCCGTCGTTAGACTCGTCAACCGTTCCCATTTTAATCCCATCGACTCAAAAACACCCTCCACAGCTTGGAAAATATCGAAACCGGTAGTGGTGTGTTTGAGAGCTACCAAGTCGAGGAAATCCTCGGTGACCCAAAGATTGTGGTCCACCCCTCGAATAAAAATAACGAGCTCTGCAATGTCGGTTGATTCGTCGAGGGCGATGGAAAATGATACAAACTTTGCTGCCTTCTCCATTAATTGCTGTTCCATACCAACGGCCATATCGTCTATTCTGCGAGCCACAGTTTGAGGAGAAAGGGAGATGTTTTCAAATTTCTCAACTATCTCCGTGGGACAAATACATGTTGCCACGTCCATTAGGCACTCCTTGATGAAATTCTCTTCCGCGAAGGGTTTCCCAGCTTTGGCAATTCGCATCGAATATCTGTAGCTTGCTCGTTAAATGGGTCCACCAACCTCACTCTCCTCTATCTCCTGTCAGACAAAAATATGGCAAGTCACAATTTTAGTGTTCTTCAGATAATTAAATCATTTGTTCATTCCCATTTGTAAACAATCATTTTAAAATTAAGGCAATAATACTTACAGGAAAGTGCTGCTTGAAATTTTCTTTCAATTCTTCCAACTTCGATTGGCGACTGGCATCTTTCAAGTCACCGTAATCATCCCTGTGGTTGGCACTGTAGGGCCGTTCAAAATGGTGTTTTTTTTAACACATTAAATCTCGGTGGCACACTAAACATTTGGCATGCCCTTTATAAGCTGTACTGAAAAATGAATTTTCCCATTCTGCTTTAAAGGCTGCTGCTTCACCACTCCTTTTTTTTGTATGATGTTCAGTCATGACCACTGCGAAACTGATTTACTTATATGCTGTCAACAAAGCGCATTGGACTAGACTAGCGACTGATGGGTCAGGCGCCCACTTCGGCGCGGCGGGCAGACCACGTGCTCAGCCGGCCAAGCTCCTCCCACCATTACTGAAACAACCCACGAGCTCGGAGCGCTGTATGGATGGCCCTGGTATATAGCCTACAATTATTACTGGCAATAAAAAAAAGTTGTAAAATAAAACACAACACACATATAAAAATTTATTTTTTCCTATTATTATCTATGGAGTATGAATGGCAAATATCTAAATATTTGTAAACAGGTTTTGTTTTGTTTTTTTGTTTATTTTTTACAAGTTGCTAAATTATTTCTCAAAAGTGGCGTTAATTACTGTGGAATTCACAGTTTTGCCGCACCAGGCTGAGTGTACCCCGATCCAGCCCTCAGACTAGATTTAAAATTTCTTGGCAGACCTGGGAATCGAATTTGGGCCTCCGGGGCGGCAGCCAAGAATGCTAGCCACTACACCACGAGTTAGTATAATTTCAATCTTAATATTGTTTTTAACTTAGCCAATAAGTTAAGATTAGGGTACAACCAAATTTACAATTATTTTATGCTCTTACCAAAGCATCACTTTCTTAATATTTATTGGCTTTTTTCTGGGGAGGACGGGACGGCTGGAGCCCCCTCAGCACACCCCTTATATACGCCACTGCAGTGACATTTTGTTTGACTGATCTTGAGCACATTCATTAGGGAAAGGCATTTTGCTTGATTCATACATTTTCATCTGTTCATTATAGCTGAATGATCATTACAATCATACTTTTATGGCGCCAAGTATAAATAGGTTTTCATGTGTACTTACCGCAATGAGAATATTTGTTGCTTATTTTAGGGTTGCGGCATCATGGTCGTGTAGGCCCATGTAGGCCTACTTGAATGGGTGTGTATTTGTGAACTGGAGGGAGAATGTAAGAATGGTATTTTGTTGTTAGTTAGCACATACTTTGCGAACCTCATAAAGGCAAGAAAACAAATGAATCTTATGTCGAGATAGGTACCGGCCGTCGCCTGAAGTTAGGAACAATCCCAGATTTTGCCTGGAGTAGAAGTGGGAAACCATGGGAAACACCTTCCAGGATGGCTGACGTGGGAATCAAACTCTGCTCTTCTCAGTTTCGCCTCAAGACGCTGAGTGTACCCCGTTCCAGCCCCGACACCAGAATTTAAATTCCTTGGCAGAGCCGGGAATCGAACCCAGACCTCCAGGACGACGGCCAAGAACTCTAGCCGCTACACCACGAGTTGGTTTGCAATGAGGATACAACTTCATATTAATATAACAAGTTCTTGTTCCTGAAATCTTTCTCCACAGAATGGCCAGAGCATACAACATGAGTTCTAATTAAATGCTCTGCAACATTCCTTTTCAGTAAGTCATTTACAATAATTATTACAGCCGTATAAGGTACAAATACTCCTAGTACCAACAATTGCACTCGTAGTGTATAATTAAATCATCTACAGTTCGATATGTCTTACAATGTTTCACTGTAAATCAGCAGATCCTTTCAGATGCAACTTATGTTTCCAACTCAAACTGCTAGGAGGTGCTGGGGAGCGCTGTCGCTCGTTTTGGCGAGGAGTTTCCGCTATTATCTTTAGAAGCTATTTGCTCTTAATATCGAAGGGGCTTCTGGAAGGAAGAAAGTAAAGCTAGCTGAGTCAGTAAGTAGGAAGGGTCTGGATATTCCAGTGATTAGTAAAGTTCAGATAAAGGTAGCTAGAGAGGAGGTGTAAAAAGAGACAGGGCAAAGTAGAAACAGTAAGTTGTATTTCTCTACTTCATAAGCATTTTGTATATACCCTATAATTAAAGGCAATCTTCCAAGTAACACCCTCATAGAGCATAACTTAAAACTTCCATAAAATAAATTCTCTAAGATGTTTCGAGCTCATTTTTTTTTTTGCCATAAGGTTATTACTCTATTTTACTCCAGACGTAAAAATTTAATAACCACTGAAATCATTACGTGCTAAATCTTGAGCGACTCATCCTGTAATTTTCAGCTGGCGGCGTGGCTCAGCGGTAACGTTCTCACCATCTGTGCCCAAGGTTCCAGGATCGAATCCTGGCACAGCCAGTTGGCATTTGAGGGTGTGCAGATGCGAGGAAACCATGTCAGTAGATTTACTCACACGTTAAAGATCCCCTTCGGAGCAAACGTCCAGCGCCTCTAAATGCCACAGTATTTAAAAGGGACGTAAAACCAAAAACATTATTATTGTAAATTCCATTCCAGGTACCATACTATTGACTCTTCACCTGTCAATTTACTTCTGATGTTTGATAAATTTGTTTTGTGCAACGTGGTATTCTCAAGGTTAATAGAAAGGTATGTTCAAGTTTAAAATAGATAGAGGTAAACTAGAATCTTAATACTTCTTCAGTTTCATTTAATTTAATTTACTACTTCATCTGTTTCATCTCATATACATTTAGGATACATTACATCAGTCCATTCATATTTATTTGTTTATGTTGTGGAGATAGTGATGGCCGACTGGCTGTACATCAAGGAAACAGTGGCTTAAAGATACAGTAGCTGTTTTTGGAGTAAATGTAAACAAGCAAACTGGAACACCTTTTTTCCTTGCCATGTTAGTAGTTAATCAGTAGTTGACACTAATTGGCGCTATAATGTGCAATATCACTTCATATGGCATTATTGTAATAACATGATTCATAAGATGTAATAAGTCTACCATCATTATTACTATTTATTACCAACTACTTAGCATCAGAAAAATTTAGTAGATTAAATAAACAATCCCCAATGTAGAATATTACTATGCTAAGAGTCCAGTTGCCGAAAGGTATATATGAGCATCCTCATTAATACATAAGAGCAATGAGCTAACACCTAAACAATATACCGGTATTACCCATTCAACAATTGATTGCCGCTGAGCGTGGCTACGCCAGCGTTTGTTGTTTATTGTAGAATGAGCCCCGCAGGGTGAAGTGGAGGACACAGCGATGACAGAATGCAGTCGCCACATAAGTCAAGCAGCATTGCGTCAGATAAGCGTCACAGGAGCTCATGTTACCACGGACAGTTAAACGATTATGAAATATAAGAATTTCCAAAATTTTCCGCCCAATCAACACATTTTTTATTGTTATTTTAGTGTCCTTGAGGGTACATGTTTCGGAATTCTCTCAATTCCTTCTTCAGCCCATCACACTTAATGTTAGGAATCATCCATAAAAGACAATGTTACAAACCCTTTCAAATGTCAAAAACACATATTTATACAACAACGAAAGCATATAAAAAAATGTTAAAATTTTGACCCTTTCTTTGAAATCCTTTTAGGTGTTAGTCTTTGCTCTTTACATTTCTTAAGGAATTCAATATCTTTTACGATGTTTGCTAATTTCAATCTGAGATCTTTCTATTTAGTTAAACGATGACTGAGGCTACTAGAGCCTAGTCGCAACTGTACCTGTCAACGAAGCAAGCTGACGTGTGACACAAGTAAACAAAGAATAGTTCCGATCTTGACCACCGGCAATCAATTTGTGAAAGGGTAATAATAATAAATAATACAACTAAATATTAAAGCCATGTAGAACTATCAATGTCAAGCAACCTCTATAGTCATGTTATGGGAGGTGGTGGTTGAATGGTTATCCCGAATAAAGATCTAACCCATAAATAGAAAATTATTGGCAAAGTGAGAAAAAACATTGATTTTGATTTAAATCTCATAAGTAAATCATTCATTTTTCAATCTTCTATGGAATATAACTCAAATGTAGGCCACAATTGAGGGGAAAACTCAATTTTTGGTTTCTTGTGAGTTATATCTTTATTCGGGGTAACCATTCAATTGTTGTTTAAAGGGGCCTATCATGGCTTGCTGCAGTGGTATACTAAGCAGATCATTTCAAGAGTTTTAGATAAGAAGCAAATTAAATGATAAAGATGATGATTCATCTATAAAAACATATTAAACAGAAGCTCTTTAAGGCAAGAATTGGTATACATTTCTACCAAGTCGAGTTTCTTGTGTGTGTCAATAAAAGGAGATCAAAATAATAACAAACCTCTTAAAGGAACAACATTTCTTCTCAAACATGTCAAAACTGGCAACACTGCGGTGGAGATGCTATGCCCCGGAATTGATTATTGACCCCGAGAGTACTGTCATCGCGGCAGGAGATGGCAGTTGAACACGCTGTGACGGGGTGCGAGGGGTCTTGCGGTACGCATGCGCGGACCGCCTATTCCTAACTTAAATATATCAGCTTCTCGCATGCCAATGGTTTTCATTGCAGCAGGCGACACTCAGTCAGTGAAAGAAGGAATGTGCTGAGTGAGTGAAACAAGTATTGACAAACTGAATGTTTTTGGAATGCGCGATACGCAGTGAGCGGGAAGACATCTGCAGTACAAACCCGACTGCCAACTCCTGGCGCGATATCAGTAAGTGTTGGTGACATACCTACCTTACCTCTGAGCAAGTGGACTATCCCTTCCCACAATACCTGCGTGCGCACACTCGAGAGGAATACCGCCACTTGTGACCTAGCGGTCTAACAGAACATGGTCACCATGCTTTCCAAACAGGACCAACGGAGTTGGATCAAGATTGAATGTGCCCGAGGTCGTACAGCACTCCAGTATCATCAGGGTCTGCAAGGGGCGTGTGGGGAGGCTGCATTTCCGTACAGAACAGTGGCACGTTAGGTCAAGGCCATCAACGATGGTCGGCTAACTGTGACAGACGTCCTACTAGCGTCAATGAAGAAGACATTCATGCTCTTGCCGCGTTACTGGACTGTGATCGAAACCAGACAAATCGTGAACCCGCCCATGAAACCGGATGGGCGCATACGACTGTGCTTCACATCCTGAAGGAACGCCTGGGCGTGAGGAAAATTGCATCACGATGGGTGCCTCATGAGTTGACGGAAATGACCAAATAGTTGCGCTACGACGCTGCCAAGACTCACTTGGAGCGCTATGAGCGCAAAGGGGAGACGTCCCTACGCCATATCGTCACCCTGGATGAGACATGGGCCAGATCCTACGACCCCAAACTGAAACGCCAATCGAACGAATGGCGGCATCATGGGTCACCCCGAAAGTCGAAAGTCCGTCAGACCCCCAGTGCGGTGAAGGTGATGGTGATCCTCATGTACGACTGTGATGGCGTGATCCTAACGCATTACGTTCTCCACGGTAGACCGTCAATTCACAGTATTACTGTTCATTTTTGGAGCACCACCTGTGCCCAGCATTGCGAAAGAGGCGGCCACACTTTCTGCGGCAATCACCCATCATGTTGCACGACAATGCTCGGGCGCAAACAGCGCGAGCTGTGGCAGATTTGTTGGGTCGATGGGGCTGGGAAGTACTGTACCATCCACCATACTCCCCTGACTTAAGTCCTTGTGACTTCGATTTAATCCCTAAGATGAAGGAACCACTTCGTGGCACTCGCTTCCGGACTGTTGCAGAGATTCGACAGGCTGTAGACCGCTCCATGCACACCATCGACAGAACAGGCTCAGCGAAAGGTATACTACGACTTCCACATCGCTGGCGACGGGTTCTACACCACGTTGGTGACTACTTTGAAGGACTGTAAAGGTTGCTAACATTTACCACTTTTGTACCTCTTGATAATAAATAGTTGCCACTACTTAAGTTGCAACGCTTGTATTTGAAACAACAGTTTCTAGGAGAAAAATATCAGAAACAATTAAGTTAAATCTGCAAGATAATTTCAGGTTAAGTTGCTTTTCTATTTTAATTTAAAAAATGGGACAAAATGTAAGAAATGAAGTATATGGAGGAACATACTGAAAGTGGAAATGGCACTTTTCTCAGATAGATTAATGAATTACTTATACTATATTTTGTTTTTATAACTTGTCACATCTACAAAAAAAATGCTTGTATCCATAGCAAGAGACACTTTAAAACAGTTTATGAGAACAACACTACATTCATAATTAAAACTTAACTTTTAAACTAATTGTCAAAATCTGCATCTCGTAATCAAAGCCGCCTACTGTACCCGATTGTCATCATAAGGACCATGTGTTCGTATCCCAGCTAACTCACGGTCTTTCGAGGTATGGGGCGTTCCAGCCCACCATACGACCACATGTTCAGGATTTGAGTCTACCAGGTAACTACTCTACATGAAATAAACAACATATTCCTAAATACAAAATTTAATGATAAAAATCATGGCTATAACAACAAAAATACAAATAAAGGATAATTTACATATAATTCCCACAATGAAAATTAGGGTTATTTGTGAGTCTCTTCTTAATTAATGCTTCACTGCACTCAAATCTACTTCTAACATCTTATCAGTGATACTTTCAGTCATCGACAAGTATCCATAGTTTCCTTACATGGCACAATTTAACATAAAATGAAATACCACAACACAACGTCATAATTTCACTTTAAATGGCATTAATTCTGTCATAATTAAACATTAATCCGTTTCATTACGGCATTTACTTTCATTGACATAAATTCAATCTTATGCCTTACAAATTGTGTGTCGTGTGAATCGTTTTCCTTCTTCCCATCAATATGAACGCTAAAGTGGTACCTTTACCCTTCCAAAATACATGTGGATAGGAATATTTATAGTTTCAACATACAACGATATTCTGGGTCTGGTCGAAATTATTACCGTTACAAACGTATCATGTCTTTGAAATCAGCTACCCGTCTGCATAAATTAGTGTGAACTGGGCAAAAATGCACTTTAAAAAGATGTCTGACAATTACTTGGTTCAGTGTTCCTCCTCAGAGAATAACTGGGCCAAATATTATCCGATCACATTGATTCAACAAGCTATGTGTCTTGTAACACATCATTTAAATCAATTGGCATCGTTACAACAATCGTATCTTAATTACATTTCGAAATAACGAGATTCTTCAGTGTCCCACTATGACTCTAATTTAAAGGGATCTGGCCGGCCGACCTCCCCCTTCCCTAGCAGGCAATAAAATTAGTTCCAGCTGGCGCGCAAGATGGCCGCTCGTCTCAGTGGGCTACTCCCACTCCCTCTCATCTGCTAGCAAGGTCATCTTTGTTTACAATTAGCAGTACAGTAAAGTGACCCAGAGTGTGGCCTCTAGTAATTGAGTCATTCATATTTTAACACCTACATTTAGTGTAAAGGGCTCAACTCGGCTCCTAATTAACATTCATGGCATGGGATTGGATCCTGTGATAGCCTTGCCGTTCTGTGGTGAATACTATTGGCTTTTGGCGCGCATCACAATGAGAATACAAGATTCCTCACCATCAACTGCCTTCAAATAATAAGGAAATCGACGTTTCCTAAACGACGAATATGATTCTCCTCTCAGGGCAGATCATTTAATACATGTGCTCACGGGATCTTGAAGAGCATCTCTCGTGGCAATTATTCCTGCAAGCGATGGATACAGACTGGCTCCGGTCCAATTCGCTGCGTATAATAAAAGTATGCACTAAGGCGATACTATCTCGTAGATTGGCCAACTTTTCACCTAACGTGCAAGCTATTTTAGCATGATCCCTGCAACTTTATAGACGTAAATCACTTGATTCTACGTTAATTCTGCACGCTATATGCGGCTCAAACAATTCATGGCATAGATGACTCAATTAGTAAAGCACTCATGTCCTCTCTGTACTTATTCTTAAGCCAAGGCTCAAAATAGCTCCTAATAAATTTACTGGCTTACATTACTTTAACTTAATGGTCCTCAAATACAATCCTAAGAATTGACCATATTAAATATTCATCCAACACTTCAGTAACACTGAAAAACTCTCGTATCTCGCTATAACTTTACTTTACTTTCTCTTACTGTTCACAAAATACAGTATCTTTATAATAGACATGACACACTTTGTACGTTGTTTAGCCTGACACGCCTAATACTTTACTTATTACTGTTACCGACCCCAGGTTATTATTATTATTATTATTATTACTTTAGCGTTACCGTTGTATTCAACACAAACTTCGGCCTGAATGGCCGTAAACAAATCACCTTCCAAGCCATATTCTATTCAAGACGAGTGGTGAAAACTCGTTCATAAATGACTGTTACATCTTAGTCTTAAGTGATGATTCGTTGTATGGTGAACTATCTAATTACATTAACATTTTAAATGTGTACTCACTTTTCTTTCTCGCCGGAATGCACCAGCATTTCAGCTCCGAGCCCGCCATGATGCTTGGTTTAAGCCATCATCTTACATTTCACACGGCACATGTTGATATTTCTATCACTGGCTCTTATCATTTTAACACAATACATATTTTAACACAATACACATAAACACTTTTGAAATCACTGTAAATAACACTTTTATACACTTTTTTCACTATTTCACAGGTATATCCGTAATTGGACTCCTACTAATGCCTGACTTCAGAGATGCGATGCAATTACGCCAACCGCTGGTCTCCGTGAAAGTCTAACTGCGTCTACGTGCGTTCGATCCTCGTCACCTTCAATAACGTTCAGTTCACTGTCAAGATCAATTGGCGATGCCTCCCAGGCCCCCATAATTGTAGTGATCCTGATGATAATGTCATTTACAACCCTGACAATACCTCCTGGTATATGTAATGTCCCAAAACATTATATATTACTCTTTCGCTGTAGCGAATTTATATTTGCGTCAGATAATGGATAAATATCTGTGTTAGATTAACTTTGACGCACTTCATGATTATACTTATGAAGCTGTATGATGCGCTTCCATTGTTCTTCAACTGCTGAGCGTCGATACTGTAACATTTCGCGCGCTTACTGGCAGCGTATTAGTTACGTGTAGACTGGAGAAAAACTGAAGAGTAACTGGCGAGAGACTGGAGAAAGACTGGCTTGGTCTGCTCTGCTCCCCCTTTTAAAGGTTTCTCGTATTAAGTAGTCCACGAGACATACGGGTGCGACTCTTTTCTTGAAATGGTACATTTCCAGCCGAAATGACGTATACACCTTGTTTATTTAGGCGTGGAGGTTCCATAAACATTCGCGTGCCGGCGATCGCTTCGGCCAATTAATTACAATTAATTGCCTTAGTCCATTTCATCTGTCATTCATTTAATCATTGCCCCAGAGGAGTGCGTCAGGCCTCGGCAGCCGGCACAGTTCATATCCTCGCCGCTAGATAGGGGCTTCATTCATTCCATTCCTGACCCGGTCGGAGACTGGAAGCAGGCTGTGGATTTTCATAGCGTTAGGACGCCACCATGGTGAATCCCCTAATGCGTGTATCTAAACCAATCCTCTAGTGCGTAATCCTTGTGTTCACAGGCTCATTTAGAGATATAGCCTTTAATTTAGGCGTGAAATCAATCCTAAATTATCTCTCCTTGAATATATTCACCTGGGTGTACATTTCACTCCATTTCAATGCTCCCCTTGGCTGTAATAAATTAATTTCCGTGGGCAATCATCCCCACTACAGCCTTCATCGTTGTCAAGCGGTGAATACCCGAGTCATTAATTTCGAGCTATCTCCACGGTCCAGACGGAAATAGTCCTTCCGGCTCCATGAGTCTCCTCCCATTCGCCGGGTGCAATTAGTAAAATGTCAAACTGGCCTGCTTTCGTTCTTGTATGCTTCGAAAACGTATATTTGCTTGCATTTGCTTACAATTCTTCACTTTAAACTGCTATGATATTCACATACTGGCCGTGAAATCATGCTATATTATTATATGTCATTATTTAACGCATTGCTCTTCGGGTTCCCTGTAGCTGTTCCCCCTCAGAGATCAATGGTTCGATTCTAGTTAGAATCATGTGCATGGTCTTCTCAGATAAGACCCGAGTTCGATGCCAGTCTGCCGTGTCCTCATTGGGCACATCTTTCCCTCGTAAGCTCGGAAAATTCATTTGACAAGTGAATTTTTCGTGCCTACAGATGGCATAGACTCCATGCTTGTTTACATTAAGCGGTCAGTGCTCCTCTCAATGGGATGTCTGGTTTCCCCACTCCACTATATCTGCCGTCTCGCATTCTCTTGTTCTTCTTTCTCAGTTGTTCATTCATCTCCTCTAGTTCCGTAGCGGCCTCCCTTAACTCGTCGTAAACTTCTTTCAATAGACAGCTGCACTCTCCCCTCGTTTCCACTGGGGCTGTGAACAAGTCGTTTTGCTTTCTCTCTTGCTGGGCCTGCAAGCTTTTCTCAGGACTCTTTGCGTGCATATTTAATGACTCCCCGTCCATTTGGGTGTGCATCGCTTGCTCTTCCCTCGTATCATAATCCTCTGGTGGACTATATAGCTTTAAATTAGCTGCGTTTACAACAACTTCTCTACCCGTTTCTTCATCTCTGATTCGGTATGCATTATTTTGCAAGTCCCTTATAATCAGGTAGGGTCCGTGATAGCTATGCTGAAATTTCTTGTATTTCCTGCTCTCTGGATCTGAACTAGCTGGCTTCTTCAATAAAACATATTCGCCTACGAGTAGTGGTCTATGATAGCGTTTCATCCTATTTCTTCGCTGCCGTTTGTCCGCTTGTTTCTTGAGATACTCGAACGTTCTCTGAATCCTCAGCTTGCGTCCAAGTTGTGCATCTACAGATGTACGAATGACGTTATTCCATGGCCTCTCTGGTCTTCTATCAAGATGTAGGCTCACTGGCACCTCTCCTGTTGCTTCATGCACCGTATTGTTGATACAATACTCAATAATCTCTAGTACATCAATCCATTTCCAATTCTCCGTAGAGCAGTATATCTTCATTACTTTTGCAGTTCCCTCATCACTCTTTCAGCGGAATTCGACTCCGGGTGTCGAACTGTGGACAAAATCTGTCTTATTCCCAGATTTTCCAGCTCTCTGCGAAATTCAATGCTGGTAAAACAGCTCCCATGATCAGATAATATGTTCTCCGGCTGCCCTAATATAGGAATGATTCTTTCCTTCAGCCTCTTAAGTACCTGTTTTGTACTGGTTTTCTGAATCGGACATAGGACTACCATTTTTGAAAACACGTCCAGTGCAACTAGGATGTGTCTATTTCCTCTTCTAGCTCTAGGAAGCGGCCCAAAGTTGTCCAGTGCCAGAAGCTGGCATGGCTTCTCTGGTAAGAGTGGTATAGGTTTTTGCCTCATTAAATACGCGTTAGGCTTTACTCGTTGGCAAATATCACATGTCCTGATTGTATTCCTGACTGTATCTCTAAGTTTTGGCCAAATAAATGCTTCTTTAAGCAGGGCAACTGTTTTGTCTACTCCAGGATGTCCAAAAGCTCTGTGTGCTAACCATACTAGCCTTCTCTGCAATGCTGGTGGTATGACGATCCTGGGTCGAGTATGGTCTGTATCGCTCCATTTGTGTAGCATCTGGTTAAACCATAGATACTCCGTTGATAGCGCTTCAGCTTCAACATACATCGGGGTTCCTTTGACAAGCCTTCCCTCGAAGTAATTAATCATCATCCGTATCCAGGGATCTTCACGTTGAAAAACGGTGATGTTCCTTAGATCATCCAAGGTCTTCTGGTCTCTGTCTTCGATCTCGATAGCTAGAGCTTCCTCTTCATCAGCTGTCGGGTATCTGCTTAGCAAGTCAGGTATAATATTGTCCTTCCCCGGGCAATACTCGATTTCCACTTGAAATTGCTGTATATACAGTGACCACCTCGTCAGGTTTTGACTCGACAAGTCTGTTTTCAGCAGGAATGTTAGGGCTTTATGGTCCGTTCTCAATATAATTCTAAAACCATAAATTAGCTTCCTCCAATGCTCTAGGGCATACAGTATTGCGATTAATTCGATCTCCGTGACCGTATAATTCTTTTCATTAGGCTTCAACCATCTGCTTATAAATGCAATGTAAGTTCTCTCCTCTGGCCTGTCCACATTCTCCTGGTAGAGCATCGCTCCAATGCCTATAAATGAAGCGTCAGTCTGGATAATAAATTTCTGGGTGTAGTCTGGATATCCCAATTTAACGTAATCTAAAAGCATCTGTTTGGATTTCACGAAGGCTTCCTCGCATTTTTTCGTCCAACGCCACCTTCCTCCTTTCTTGAGTAAGTCTTGGAGTGGTGCTACTGTCTCGGTATACTTCGGACAATGGCTTGAAAAGAATCCAATAACGCCTAGATATTGCCTGACGTTCTTTACCTTCGTCGGTCTCGGGAAATGTTTAATAACTTCCAATTTTTCCGGATTAGGCCTAACTACTTGTGCGTCTATTATATGGCCTAGGAATTTAACTTCTCTCTGACCAAAGTTAGATTTCTTTATATTGACCTTAAAGTTTGCCTGACGCAGGTCATTTAACAACTTGCGTAGATCTCTGACGTGTTCTTCGAATGTTTCAGATGTCAGTAGTATATCATCTACGTAGCATATGGTTGTTGCTTTTACATCTTCAGACAGGTTCCGATCAAGCGCTCGTATTAGCGCTGAACCCGCTGTTTTCAATCCAAATGGTAAGCGTACGAATGAATATGTATGCTGGTCGAATAAAAATCCAGTTAATAAGCTTGTTTTCTCCTCCAGAGCAAGATGGTGAAAACTTGCTGTCAGGTCAAGATTTGAGAAAACAGTCTTTCCTTTGAACCTCCTGAGGACTTCCTTGATGGGCGGCACATGGTCAAATTCCGGTATGACCTTGGAATTCAAATTTCGTAGGTCCAGGCATATCCTTACACTTCCGTCCTGTTTAGGTACAACTACCAGTGGGCTGACATAAGGTGTGGCCGTCTTCACAATGACGCCTGCCTCTAGCATCTCCTGTATAGCTTCTTTGACCTTTAAATAATGTTTTTCGGCTACCGGATAAGGCTTTTGTTTGAATGGTGTCCAGTCACTCACTTGGAACGCATATTGGAAATTCTTGATCCGGCCAGGTCTCGAATCGAAGACTCCTTTATATTCAAATAGCAGTTCCCTTAGCATTTGCTTATGCTCTGGACCAATTTTAGCTTCTTCTATTTTCTCTTCCAGGCATTCTTCAAATTTAGGTTCGAGGTCCTTTTCAATGTCTGCGGCCAGTGTCGCCAACTCTCCCTCGATGTCTTCTGTTGTCAACACTGCATCCCCAGTCATATCTCCGTATGTATGCCATGCGTACTCTTCTGGTCTCGTTTCATTATGTTTTAATGAGAGCTCTAAGTCTTCCTTTCCCTCACTTGCGCGAAACATGACAATGTCTTGTGAGAGATCTATTATAACTTTATATTCTCTTATGAAATCCATGCCAACAATGACATTAAAAGGCAACTTATTCACAAGTAGGAAGCTCTGTGAGAATGTAGAGTTCCCTATCTGAAAATCTAAAAATACTTGGTATCTGCATATCATAACTTTATCTGGTATCACACCTATTATCTTCACGCTTGAAATAGGTATTTTCAATACGTGGATTTTACTTTGGATTTCATTATATAATGCCTGGGTTATCAAACACACCGTTGAGCCTGTGTCAAGAAGACTTCTTATCTTCATGCCTGCAATGTTTACAATTATAATGGGTAGTTCCCTTCTTACATTGACCGTCCCTTCATCTAGGTCTTCAATAAGTTCCTCAGGCTTGGCAATCCAGTTAACCACATTTACTGTATTCCATCCTGCATTTTTCTCTCTTATTCGATCGTTTAATTTTGGTGTTTTTTTCCATTGCTCCATTCTTTGTGGAGTTCTTCTGTCTGTCTTCGTACTGCTGAAGTTCCAGACTTTTGGCTCCGTCATCATTCTTATAGATGTCGGGTGACCTTCGATTCTTAATCGCTTCGTCCCAATGCACCTGCGATTGCCTATTATCTCCACGCTCTTCCATGTATCTTAAAGATGCGTAATAGCGTTCTTCCGCTTCTTCATCGAACCCGCGACTCTGTTTTTGGGATCTCCATTCACGGTTGTTCCCATTTCGGCCGTAATTTCCTCTGTTACCAGCCTGATGGTCTCTCGTCTCCCGCTGATTCCAGGATCTCCTTCCTCGGTTTCCTCGGTTCGATCTTCCTCTGAATGCTGGCCTCCAATTTCGGTTTTCCCGTTCTTCGTGTTGCCAGTCTGATTTCTCCGTTTCGGTGCTTGTAGACTTACTTTTCGTCTGCACCCTAGTCGGTTCAGTAGGTGTAGTAGTTATATTGACCTGTTCTGTGTCCCGACTTTGCCTTGTGTGCTGCACTGTGGTGAGATCGAGTTGCCTCAGCACCTCCTCCATATCAGTCGCTGTCTTGGCGTTCGCTGAGATTAATAGACGTTGTACTTCATACGGTAACTGCTTGGCTATCGCCATACACAAATCTGACTCTCTCAAGCCCTCATCAAGTTCCCTGAAACGGCACAACTGAGCCACGAAAAATTCTGCATACTTCGTCGGGTTATTAGTACTATAACGCCGAGAGTACAAGTCCAATCTGAGGTTCTGTTGTATTTTTGCGTTCCAGTACCTGCTTAGAAATGCCTGGCGAAATTCGTCAACGGTGTCGAACGTGTACCGAAAACTCCTAAACCATAAGGCACACTCGCCTTCAGTCAGGTTTTCAATAGCTCTCAACCTTCGCTCTGGCGGTACCTTCGCGTCATTCAAGTACTCGGAAACCTCTTTAAGTCAATATTTGTGTGTCATGTTAGAATTACTCCCAGAATATTTCTTTGGTTTCTCATCACTAGCCCTTGCAATAGTGACTATTTGATTTTGAACAGCATTTTCATGCGGTGTGGACATAGCAATCGGTATACCAGGCGTGGTATACGGGCTGTCACTTGGCATGGCTGCATTCTTTGGAGTGGGCTGTATTTCTATATCTGCCCATTTATTTCTCCTATTTTCGTCTATGCTTCCTTCGCTAGACCTAGGATTTCGCAATATGGATTCCTCCTGTGCGATCATTCTCGTTTCTATTTGGCTGTGCCTATTTTCTGCTCTTTCTAAACGAGGCTGTGCCTATTTTCTGCTCTTTCTAAACGAGCTAATACCTCTCGTTCTATCTTTTCCAAGCGGTCCCGGGTTTTCTTTGCCATAGAAAATACCTTCTCTTTGCCATCCTTGAGGCTTTCTTTTATGTGGGTAATTTCCCCCGCTAGATTCTGTCTTACCTCGGCAAGCGTCTTATCGCTGGCCTCAGTCTTCAAGCCCTCTCGAAGTTCTAATTCTTCTCGTAAGCCTGTAACTTCCTTCTGTATGTGACCATGCATATGGGAAATCTCGGTTCTAATCTTCGTAATTTCTCCCTGATCCTCATCCTGCCTTTTGTGAATAACTGCTAGGTCGTTCTGAGTTAGTTCCAACTCCTTTTGAACCTTTCCAACCTGCATTTTCATGTTCGAAACTATTTCCTTATTCCCTTGAGCAGAAGTTTTGATTTCATTAATCTCCTTGCATTGGTCAAGGATATTCTGATCCTGCTTCTTTAAGGCTTCGTCTACCGCCTTTGCATAGCTTGCCATTCGACTATTCCACCTTCCGTCACTGTCTTCGAGCCTTTGATCCACGGTCTGAGTGAACGTATTAAATTGCCCTTGTTGACGCTGAGTATTCGCTACATTCTGACTTTGAATGTCTTTAAGCTCTGTGGACATACTACTTAAGCTATCATTAATCTCACGCTGTGATTCTCTACACGCTTGCAGATTATCTTCTAGTTTTAGCTCTATTGACTCAAAGCGCTTGTCGTTATTAGCCTGCAACTCTGAAACCACGCTAACAATATTCTTAGTTACTGTTTGCGTAGTAGACTCTTTAACATCGTCCATTTTTTATTGACCTCTAACAGGTTTAAATCTAACTGAGTGTTTACAGTAGCCAACATCTGGCTCATCTCAGTTTGCTTCTTCTCTAACTGAATATTTATTTCAGTTTGATTAGCCTCTAATTGATTATTTACTGTAGCCAATCTACCTGCTATTTCATCTTGAAATGCTTTAGCCTCTTCCCTACTCTTAGCATGAGTAGTATCAAAGTGTTCTCTCAACTCCGCGATACACTTAAGTACCCCTTCAGTTCCGGACATCCTGTATTTCTTTATTTGAAATTCAGGCAGGCCGGCGCTGAACATGCCGGCGCGTTCTATTGGAAGAAAGAATTCCGATTTCGCGACGACAACAACAACATATTACAAAGTGCCAAAACCACCTATGGACTGGGTATAGACCCACGTACCCGTCTGACGACAGTATCTAATGTCTGAGTATCACCTACAAAGACTCACAATCGCTCAAACACAGTTTGAGGAAAAAAATTGTTATTATGGTTTTCCCCATGAAAACCATGCTATTAGTATGGGGTTTTCTGAATCCCATAAGCCTTCCACGTCTCTGGGCGCCATGATAAATTAGAAAGCGATGGTGTCCCCATTGTAAGACATCGGCCATATTCTGATTTATTATTAAAACTGTCCAGGGAGTGGTTTTTACTGCCGAATGCCCCACGCTGGGCCACGCCATGATAAATACAAGGGTAGACACGCTCAACTATGGCGACCTGTATTTTAAACTGGCCCCACGTATCAGCGTCATGATAAAGTATATCCGTGGCCAGTTTGTGCAATGCCAAGATCGCTCATATTGCACTGATGTAGGCGGTTCCATAATGAATTAACACCGTTCCACGTTGCCTGGGCCATGATAAATAAGAGTAGATGCTCATGATAACAAGTTACATTTAAGCATGTCTTGTGGAGGATTATCAATATTTATTTTAACGTGGAGGCTTATTAACAAATGGGATGCGGCCTTTCCCTAACACATCCTAATTCTTTTGCTGTACTGACTTCTATCATTAATATCTTGGCCGACTTTTAGTAATACCTGTGACTCAATCCTAGTACAATGACACATCCTCCATGTACCCGATTGTCATCATAAGGACCATGTGTTCGTATCCCAGCTAACTCACGGTCTTTCGAGGTATGGGGCGTTCCTGCCCACCATACGACCACATGTTCAGGATTTGAGTCTACCAGGTAACTACTCTACATGAAATAAACAACATATTCCTAAATACAAAATTTAATGATAAAAATCATGGCTATAACAACAAAAATACAAATAAAGGATAATTTACATATAATTCCCACAATGAAAATTAGGGTTATTTGTGAGTCTCTTCTTAATTAATGCTTCACTGCACTCAAATCTACTTCTAACATCTTATCAGTGATACTTTCAGTCATCGACAAGTATCCATAGTTTCCTTACATGGCACAATTTAACATAAAATGAAATACCATAACACAACGTCATAATTTCACATTAAATGGCATTAATTCTGTCATAATTAAACATTAATCCGTTTCTTTACGGCATTTACTGTCATTGACATAAATTCAATCTTATGCCTTACTTAACAAATTTTGTGTCGTGTGAATCGTTTTCCTTCTTCCCATCAATATGAACGCTAAAGTGGTACCTTTACCCTTCCAAAATACATGTGGATAGGAATATTTATAGTTTCAACATACAACGATATTCTGGGTCTGGTCGAAATTATTACGGTTACAAACGTATCATGTCTTTGAAATCAGCTACCCGTCTGCATAAATTAGTGTGAACTGGGCAAAAATGTACTTTAAAAAGATGTCTGACAATTACTTGGTTCAGTGTTCCTCCTCAGAGAATAACTGGGCCAAATATTATCCGATCACATTGATTCAACAAGCCATGTGTCTTGTAACACATCATTTAAATCAATTGGCATCGTTACAACAATCGTATCTTAATTACATTTCGAAATAACGAGATTCTTCAGTGTCCCACTATGACTCTAATTTAAAGGGATCTGGCCGGCCGACCTCCCCCTTCCCTAGCAGGCAATAAAATTAGTTCCAGCTGGCGCGCAAGATGGCCGCTCGTCTCAGTGGGCTACTTCCACTCCCTCTCATCTGCTAGCAAGGTCATCTTTGTTTACAATTAGCAGTACAGTAAAGTGACCCAGAGTGTGGCCTCTAGTAATTGAGTCATTCATATTTTAACACCTACATTTAGTGTAAAGGGCTCAACTCGGCTCCTAATTAACATTCATGGCATGGGATTGGATCCTGTGATAGCCTTGCCGTTCTGTGGTGAATACTATTGGCTTTTGGCGCGCATCACAATGAGAATACAAGATTCCTCACCATCAACTGCCTTCAAATAATAAGGAAATCCACGTTTCCTAAACGACGAATATGATTCTCCTCTCAGGGCAGATCATTTAATACATGTGCTCACGGGATCTTGAAGAGCATCTCTCGTGGCAATTATTCCTGCAAGCGATGGATACAGACTGGCTCCGGTCCAATTCGCTGCGTATAATAAAAGTATGCACTAAGGCGATACTATCTCGTAGATTGGCCAACTTTTCACCTAACGTGCAAGCTATTTTAGCATGATCCCTGCAACTTTATAGACGTAAATCACTTGATTCTACGTTAATTCTGCACGCTATATGCGGCTCAAACAATTCATGGCATAGATGACTCAATTAGTAAAGCACTCATGTCCTCTCTGTACTTATTCTTAAGCCAAGGCTCAAAATAGCTCCTAATAAATTTACTGGCTTACATTACTTTAACTTAATGGTCCTCAAATACAATCCTAAGAATTGACCATATTAAATATTCATCCAACACTTCAGTAACACTGAAAAACTCTCGTATCTCGCTATAACTTTACTTTACTTTCTCTTACTGTTCACAAAATACAGTATCTTTATAATAGACATGACACACTTTGTACGTTGTTTAGCCTGACACGCCTAATACTTTACTTATTACTGTTACCGACCCCAGGTTATTATTATTATTATTATTATTAATACTTTAGCGTTACCGTTGTATTCATCACAAACTTCGGCCTGAATGGCCGTAAACAAATCACCTTCCAAGCCATATTCTATTCAAGACGAGTGGTGAAAACTCGTTCATAAATGACTGTTACATCTTAGTCTTAAGTGATGATTCGTTGTATGGTGAACTATCTAATTACATTAACATTTTAAATGTGTACTCACTTTTCATTCTCGCCGGATTGCACCAGCATTTCAGCTCCGAGCTCGCCATGATGCTTGGTTTAAGCCATCATGTTACATTTCACACGGCACATGTTGATATTTCTATCACTGGCTCTTATCATTTTAACACAATACATATTTTAATACAATACACATAAACACTTTTGAAATCACTGTAAATAACACTTTTATACACTTTTTTCACTATTTCACAGGTATATCCGTAATTGGACTCCTACTAATGCCTGACTTCAGAGATGCGATGCAATTACGCCAACCGCTGGTCTCCGTGAAAGTCTAACTGCGTCTACGTGCGTTCGATCCTCGTCACCTTCAATAACGTTCAGTTCACTGTCAAGATTAATTGGCGATGCCTCCCAAGCCCCCATAATTGTAGTGATCCTGATGATAATGTAATTTACAACCCTGACAATACCTCCTGGTATATGTAATGTCCCAAAACATTATATATTACTCTTTCGCTGTAGCGAATTTATATTTGCGTCAGATAATGGATAAATATCTGTATTAGATTAACTCTGACGCACTTCATGATTATACTTATGACGCTGTGTGATGCGCTTCCATTGTTCTTCAACTGCTGAGCGTCGATACTGTAACATTTCGCGCGCTTACTGGCAGCGTATTAGTTACGTGTAGACTGGAGAAAAACTGAAGAGTAACTGGCGAGAGACTGGAGAAAGAACTGGAGAAAGACTGGCTTGGTCTGCTCTGCTCCCCCTTTTAAAGGTTTCTCGTAAAAAGTAGTCCACGATACATACGGGTGCGACTCTTTTCTTGAAATGGTATATTTCCAGCCGAAATGACGTATACACCTTGTTTAATTAGGCGTGGAGGTTCCATAAACATTCGCGTGCCGGCGATCGCTTCGGCCAATTAATTACAATTAATTGCCTTAGTCCATAGCGTTAGGATGCCACCATGGTGAATCCCCTAATGCGTGTATCTAAACCATTCCTCTAGTGCGTTATCCTTGTGTTCACAGGCTCATTTAGAGATATAGGCTTTAATTTAGGCGTGAAATCACTCCTAAATTATCTCTCCTTGAATATATTCACATGGGTGTACATTTCACTCCATTTCAATGCTCCCCTTGGCTGTAATCAATTAATTTCCGTGGGCAATCATCCCCACTACAGCCTTCATCGTTGTCAAGCGGTGAATACCCGAGTCATTAATTTCGAGCTATCTCCACGGTCCAGACGGAAATAGTCCTTCCGGCTCCATGAGTCTCCTCCCATTCGCCGGGTGCAATTAGTAAAATGTCAAACTGGCCTGCTTTCGTTCTTGTATGCGTCGAAAACGTATATTTGCTTGCATTTGCTTACAATTCTTCACTTTAAACTGCTATGATATTCACATACTGGCCGTGAAATCATGCTATATTATTATATGTCATTA
Source organism: Meconema thalassinum (assembly GCA_946902985.2). Classification (NCBI taxonomy): domain Eukaryota; kingdom Metazoa; phylum Arthropoda; class Insecta; order Orthoptera; family Tettigoniidae; genus Meconema; species Meconema thalassinum. The sequence continues at coordinate 74,790,433 of OX336389.2, forward strand.
TTTAACGCATTGCTCTTCGGGTTCCCTGTAGCTGTTCCCCCTCAGAGATCAATGGTTCGATTCTAGTTAGAATCATGTGCATGGTCTTCTCAGATAAGACCCGAGTTCGATGCCAGTCTGCCGTGTCCTCATTGGGCACACTACTAATACCAGTTTGTCGAATCCTTGCTGGCGAAAGAAGTATCAACTACAAGTGATCAGCGGTGTGACGGAATTCTTTTCCCGGAGATATCGGTACCATCTGCATGTATGTCAATGGGCCATTGTGACATGAGCTTTGCGTAAGGCATTCATATGCTTAACGGTAGAGATCACTGTAGAACTAATGTTATTGGTATAATTAATATATTAGGGCCGGAAGCAGAACAGAACGGAATCTCTTAATGACAAAAACACTTGATGTGAAGTATATATTCCTTCCACCTGCCCCACACAAGCATTGACGCTCCAATTTGCCCGGTCAAGTTAGCCCAAAAAATAGGGGTATGGTTACAAAAATTCACATAGTGCTGAAAATTTGTACTAATGGTCTAAACACCATTGTAAATGAAATGTGAAAAGTCCCCATCGGTCCGACAAAAGAAAAAAAATTCAAAGTCAAAATTCGCAAATACGGGATTTTTGCGTTTTTCAGCCAAACGGTAAGTTTTATCATAAAAATAGATCAGACTAAACTTGTATAACATGTAATTATCTATACAAATTGTCTCAACACTTTTTCTCCCAAGAGTCACCGTTTTTGAGATATAACGATTCAAAATGTTAAAAAAGTTGTATTCTTCATAATATGCACTCGTTTCCACGCCACCTGTTAGGTAGTGTACTTGGCGTTTTTTAATGTGGTTTCCCCGGTAGGCCTATTCCACAATCTATTGTGATCGTATTTAATTCAATAATATTTAATCATATATATTATTTCAGTAGTATAGATCCCTCCTGCGGCGCTAAAAAGCGACCGATCGTGACAAACGAGCATTCAAATGAAAGAGAATAGACATTATCAGTGACGAATTGCACTCTAATTTCATAAATATCTAGACTTTATTTAAAAAAGTGATTTTCAAAAAATGTACGAAGTGTGCGATTTGCAGATACTGTTGATGTAGGGAAATATGCTCCATAATTGTTGTACACTTCACATTTTAACCGCTGTGACGCCTGTTTCATGTCTTTTTTAACATCAGAGGTCTTTCCTTTATCATTGTTCATGGATTTTAGAAACAGTAAATCTAAGAAATGAATACTCAAATCGTATAATTTCATAAATATCGAATAACCAGTGAGTGTTATGATGATCCAATTTTCAGTGATTGCCTTCTTAAGTTAGGGAACGTAGAACTTGGAATTCTAACTGAAATGTAAATAGTGTTCCATAACTTAATCATTTGGTTGAAATAAAATCATAACAACGTTTCTCCTTAAGTCTCTCATTACAAACCTATTGGGGAAAGTGTGGTTTATGAACGTGCGAGATTTCTCGTACGGGTCCGCTAGTAATAAAAAATGGTATTATTTGGAAATGAAGAAAGCGGTGTGAATTTTAAGAAATTGGGGGAAACTATTCGGAATCATCTAATATTTCTGCTTCCTCATGTTTTTGTTCTTCTTTTTCTTCTTCTTCTTCCTGCTGGGTGCAGGTAAATTGTCCTAACAGCGATGTATCAGATGTCTCCTCGCTGATATCGTATGAACACTCTTCTGATGCAAATCAACATTCGAGCATGACTGGCCTTGACAACTGCTAATGAACAAAATAATCCAACTTTTTTGCAGCGGCATTTAGCATTACATCCCTTTTTACAATTGCTGATGTCCTGTTAATTGAAAGAGCAATAGAACAGTTCAACTTGACAAATACAACTATTGTTGTTGGTGAAGACGTTGACTTACTGATATTACTTACTGCTCGAACTCCAAGCGAAGAAATTATTTATTTTTTTAAACCTGGGAAAGCTCAACATCAGTTGGAACAAAAACAAAGTCCAATTACCTTGTCTTCCTCCAACCTCTGCTTCTGCTCATCAACATCTGTTTCGGGTATATTATCAAGTTCAAGTGTGGCTTGGTAATCAACTAGACCCAGAAGAGTGGGGTTGGAAGTTAATCGACAATACATTGGAACCAATCCAGACCTTACTCCCACCTGCACCGGGAAACTGCTCAACAAAGTTTTTTGCAATTGTAAAAAGGGATGTAATGCTAAATGCGGCTGCAAAAAAGTTGGATTATTTTGTTCATTAGCATGTGCCAGTTGTCAAGGCCAGTCATGCTCCAATGTTGATTTGCCATCAGAAGAGTGTTCATACGATATCAGAGAGGACAATTCACCTGCACCCAGCAGGAAGAAGAAGAGGAAAAAGAAGAACAAGAACATGAGGAAGCAGAAATATTAGATGATTCCGAATAATTTCCCCCAATTTCTTAAAATTCACACCGCTTTCATCATTTCCAATAGTACTATTTTTGGTTATTAAATATTATTGAATTAAACAGGATCACAATAGATACTGGAATATGCCTACAGGGGAAACCACGTTTAAAAAACGCGCCAAGTACACTACCTCACAGGTGGCGTGGAAACGTGTGCATATTATGAAGAATACAACTTTTTCAACTTCGGGAATCGTTATATCTCAAAAACTGTGACTCTTAGGAGAAAAAGTGTTGAGACAATTTGTATAGATAATGGCATGATCTACAATTTTAGTTTGATCTATATTTATGATAAAACTTACTGTTTGGCTGAAAAACGCAAAAATCCCATATTTGCGAAATTTGACCTTGAGTAAATTATTTTGCCTTGTCGGATCGATGGGGACTTTTCACATTTCTTTATAATGGTGTTTAAACCATTAGTACAAATTTTCAGCTCTTTGCGAATTTTGTAACCTTGCATGTCTAACTTGACCAGGCTAAATAGACAGATGTAAATCTTAAACCAGTGCACTCATTTCAAAACAGCAAAGACTTGTCAGGTGTCTAATTTATTTATGTATGGTGTATGGTGTTAAGGCCTGGTTCAAGCCCTAGGTGGACAAGCACTTGTGCTTTTTGGGAATCATGGTAAATCATGGTACCTGGCGACGAAAGTTGGAACAAAATGGAGCGTTAATCAAATCTAACCTACAAATTTTGCTTCACACAATTGTAGTTAGTGGAAGGTTTTTTGGTTCCTCAGTTTAGGGGCTGCGACAACGCGGTCATGTAGCCCCGTGTACTTTGGGTGTGTGTATAATCTGTCTGATAACTGGTGTCAATTGAGATAGCTGTAATAGTGTGTCTTATCTGTAATTCAGGTGAGGACTGCATACGATCAATTTCAAGTAGTTCCTACTTTTACTACCAAATGCTACAGTCAACAACATGTAGCTGTGAACTTGGCTACTAGATACCACCGCAACCGGCAACTGGTGGCGAACGTTGGAATTTAATAGAGCGCTAATCAAATCAAACTTTCAAATTTAGCTTCACACAATTGTAATTAGTGGAAGGACTTTTACATGCCATAAATCTATGACATGGGTCCGCCAGCTTTTCTTCCCGTCCGAAGGAAGGCATACTGAGGGATTTTTAACGCTCTTAAAAATCCGAGGACTTCGGCCGGGTTTGAACCCGCCAAGAGCAATTTGTGGAGAATCCTCCGCTGTTGATATGGATGTTGTTTCAAGGTGAGAAGAAAAATTGCCTTCCATCACTGACGGCTATTCACCGGAAAACATTTTAAATGCGGACGAAACTGGACTATTTTTACCGCGCGTAATCCTTCGTTTTCATGTAAGTACACTACACATACTGCATATGTGCAAATTGCAATCATTTTCTCTCACCCTCTCTATAGTGGGCACCCCTCTTTAGCGGACAGTATTTACGGTCCCAAGGGTGTCCGTTTCAATTCTGAGGGGTTCTTTCCCAATCTTTTTCAACCCCTTTTCCACCTTATCCTGCCCACCGCATTCTCCTTCGCTAGTCCTTTCACCTACCAGTCCGCCTCTTAGTGGCTAGCATTCTTAGCTGTCACCACGGAGGTCCCCCGTGTTCGATGTCCGGCTCTGCCAAGAAATTTAATTCTAGTCTGAGGCCTGGAACGGGATACACTCAACATCGTGAGGCAAAATTGAGAATAGGCGGGTTCGATTCCCACCTCAGCAATCTTGGAAGCGGATTTCCATGGTTTCCTCACTTCTACTCCAGGCAAATGTCAGGATGGTACCTAACTTAGGCTCATGGCCGCTTTCTTTTCAAATTCGACCTCCTTTACAAAATCACACATTAGTACAAACACACAGGTTATCAGACAAATCTACACACACCCAAGTACACGAGGCTCCATGACCACGATTTCGCAAAACCCCTAAATCAATCAACAACAACAAGCTAGTATAAAACTAAAACCGAAAAAATAATTTAAAATATGTGTTAATTAAATTCCATTTGAAGCTGTTCTTCTGAAATAAGATTCAAATATGCCAAGATGTTCCTTTGATTACAAACAGAAAACCAACCTAGGTAGCCTAATTCCTTAACACTGACCTCAACTTCCTTTGCTTACAGACAGAAAACCAACCTAAGTAAGTCTTAAACACTGGCCTCAACTACTTTGCTTACAGACAGAAAAGCAACTTAGTTATGTCTTAAACACTGTGATCAAGCAATAGAGAAAAGACACCAAGCATGGATAAAGTCAGAAGAATCAAATTTAAAACTAACAAGACAAAGAAAATTAACCCATAAAATCATCAGACAAACGAAAAGTAATCATCTAAAAAATACACTGGGAGAGATAGAAGACGATTTCAAGAAAAAGCAATCTCGAGATTATTACAAAACATTTGGTAAATAATTTAAAAAAATTGAAGCTCCAACATTAATGTTGAAACATCAAACAGGAAAGTTAGCACATTCTAACCAAGAAAATACATACACCTATTTTAACTTCACCTGATTTAATAAATCCTCCAAATATCAATGAAGTAGAACTCGCAATTAAAGAACAAAAAAAAATTACAAAACTTGTGGCGAAGACTTAGTCTTTGCTGAAATCTGGAAAAATGCTGGTAAACCTGCGATTATAAATCTTCATCAACATCTAGATAAAATGTGGATTACCGAAGAAATTCCTGCACACTGGACCATAGGAATAATCTATCCATTATTTAAGATAACTAGGCTACAGAGGAATTACCCTTCTGGACTGCACATATAAAATTTTCTCTCGCATAATTTACAACAGGATTAAAAACATTCTGTAACCACAACTTGGAGAATATCAAGGAGGATTTCGCCCTTACAGAAGTTGTCCAGACCAAATCCTTAGCCTGAAATTAATAATGGAATATTACAAAAACAGAAATAAGCAACTCTTTATCTCTTTTATAGATTTCAAGAAAGCCTATGATAGTATTCATAGACTGACACTGCTAAAAATCCTCAGATCATATGGTCTCCATCCTAAATTGATAAAAATCATTCAATTAACATTAACAAACACAAATTCGAAAGTTAAATTTAGGGGAGAAATATCAACAGCTTTCACAGTAAAAACCGGTTTCAGACAAGGTGATGGATTATCCCCTCTGCTTTTCAATGGGGCTCTTGATTATATCATGAAGGTTTGGCAAAAGGAAAACCCTCCTAAGATCAAAATTGGAACAAAACCATCAATAAAAATAAACTGCTTAGGATTTGCAGATGACTTGGCTCTTTTAGCACTAGACAAGGAAGAGGTTTGTACTCAGATCACTAGTCTCCAAGAAATTGCTCAAGGGATAGGATTACAGATATCCTTTGAAAAAACTGCGATCATGCCTATGAAACCCTTAGATATAAATGAAGTCTACAGTATATAAATGATCATAAAATTAACCTGGTTCCTCAATTTAAGTATCTTGGAGAAAGTATAACACATAACTTAAACGAAAAAGTAACTTGGATAAATAGAACAAATAAAATGAAAAAGGATCTTTAACCTGGTCAACATATAATAAAAAATGCCTATCAATAGCTACTAAGATCCAACATTATAAAACTGTAACTCTCCCAGAAGCCACTTACGCTTGTGAAACACTGTTCCAAATTAAAAATGAACAAAGAACTGATCAGCTCCTCAAAACGGAAAGAAGAATCATTAGAACGTGCATAAATAAAAAGTATCAGGTTGAGGGAGTCTGGAGGATTCTCCCAAATGAAACTGTCTATCGTGAGATTGATCCAAACACTAGCACAATGAAGAAGAAACGAATTTCATATTTTTTTCACATCTTACGGCTACCAGAAAACAGAATTGTACGCCAACTAGTGATGAGAAATCTAAGAAAGAAAACTGGTGGAAAATGGATCCAAGAAATCCAACAAGATCTCAAAGCAGTTGGACTCAAGATATCAGATGCAGAGGAGAAAAATAAAATTAATACCATTCTTAAAACTCACAAATTTTCTGCAGAAATGACACATAGAAAGCCTATGGAGATTTCAGATGAGTTGAGAAAATCCCGATCTGAAAGAATGAAACAGTACTGGAAAGAGCGCAAGAACCAAGCAGTACTACCTTCAAAGAAGAAGTGATTGTGGAACGACTCAAGTGGTCCAATGTGACCAATCAAGATTAATAATAATAATAAACACTGACCTCAACAAGCTGAGTGGATAGTGAATCATTCTCTGCTAAATGTAGGAAAGCAAGAAGCATTTCAGTCGCGTTTGGACTCATTCTCTTAAGAATTTTATGTAGAATTTATATAAAAATGAAAATTGTAAATTTAAACTTGAAATAAAAAACTTTTAGTCCTGTGGGACAGCGCCAGTAGGTGAGTCATTGATCTCCACCGGCCGGTCCGGCGAGCGGGTCGGGAGGATGAGTGAGTAACGTGAGTTGAGTTCCGAGAAATCCCTTAATCCTCTGGGTATCATGGCCAAACGGAAAGACTATAAGGTACTTGTATTGTTGTTTTATTTGAGGGGCTTGTACAAAAAAAAGTACTCGCATTATATCTCTGCCGGTGAGGACCGTTGCATTTCTGAGCATTCAAGCCATCAACTCCTCTACTCCTATTCATAAGACATTACCCCACAGTGTGGGGCTCGGGAGTTCTGACAGCCGACTTAGCATAATACACTCGGCACACTAATTAAAGCTTGCCACACAATTTGTTTGTGTGCTAATTTAAGAAATGTCTTTGGTGAGGCCGTATTATTTTCCTGGAAGTAATGACGTAGCTCACCGGCAGAGATATAACGTGGGCACAGCACGTCGTGGTGTAATTTTTTCTGATAACCTGTGTGATTGTGATGGCTGTATTAGTGTGTTAATTTGTAATTCGGGTGAAGATTGGGAAGGAAGTGGCCTTGGCCGTAAGTTAGGAACTATCCCAGCATTTTCCTGGAGTTGAAGTGGGGAGAACCACGGAAAATCTCTTCCAGGATGGTGACGTTGGTATGGAACCCACCTCTTCTCAGTTTTTCCTCACAAGGCTGAGTGTACCGCGTTCTATCCCTCAGACCAGAATTAAATTTGTTGACAGAGGTAGGAATCGAACCTGGACCTCTGGGGCAACAGCCAAGAATGTTATTTGTTGTTGTTGTTGTTTATTTTAGGGGCTTTGTGACATCGTGGTCATGTAGCTCCGTGTACTTGGGTGTCTGAGGAATTCGTCTGATAACCTGTGGCACTGTGAGGTCTATTCTAGCGTGTATATTTGTAATTGTGGTAGGATTTTGGTAGCAAGTGGCCGTGGTCTTACGTTAGGTACCATCCCGACATTTGACTGGAGTAGAAGTGTGAAAACAAGGAAAACCACTTCCAGGGTGGGTGAGGTAGGATTCAAACCCGCCTTTTCTCAATTTTGCCGCATGAGGCTGAGTGTATCCCCTTTTAGCCCTCAGACCAGAATTACATTTCTTGGCAGAGGTAGGAATCGAAACAGGACCTCCGGGACACATTGAAGAATGCCATCCGCTACACCATTAGGTGGACACAATATTACAAAGTTAGCCGGCCCCGTGGTGTTGGAGTAGCGCACCTGCCTCTCACCCGGAGACCCCGGGTTCGATTCCCGGCTCCGTCAGGGATTTTAGAAACTGACGTGAGGGCTGGAACGGGGTGCACTCAGCCTCGCAAGGACAAGTGAGTAGCTATCTGAGAGTGAGGCAGCGCCCCGGTCACGAAAACCAAGATTAACGGCCGAGGGGAGCCGATGCGCTGACCACGCGTCACCCCAATATCTGCAGGCCAAATGGCTGGGCAGCGGTCGCTTGGTAGGCCTAGGCCCTTAATGGGCTGTAGAGCCAGGGGGATTTACAAGGTTACCTGTTTGCCATCTTTTAATGGATCCAGTAATTTTGTATTTGTCAGTTGACACAGGCAAGAGTAAAATGTGTCTTGCCACCTAGCCATATGTCTAAGTCCCACTTATGGCAGTGATTATATGGATGGTACTGAGGTATGAGTGGAGCTGATTAACGACATTCTAACTCGGTGAGGGGAGTAATGGCACACTACCTCACTCCTCACCTTACCTAGTACGCTGCCTTGGGTTTTGTGGGTTTCTACCATATAACCTACTAGCAGTAATGCCCGGCTTTGTCCGGTAGATGTACTTGTCTTATGGATGATAATGAATACTACTACAGAACTGGCACATGATACTTCAACTAAAAGAAAAAAATATTTTAAAAATATAACTTTTTGTGGTAGTGGTGATAGTGGGGGTGCTAAGTAGTACAGTATAATGGACGTAACATCCAGGTCATTTTCACGTAATGATAATGATAATAATGAATAGGGAAACGGCTATTTATTAACTACAGTACTGACACATGTAATTTACAAACGAATTGAAAAATATGATTAGAAAGAGGAGTATGTGAAACAGCAAAAACTGCCTCGGGACTATATCTCTTTGGCTGTTAGATAAGTAGAAATCAATAGTGTCATCTTTTGTTGCATAGCGCCTTAGAAAAATTCTCTATAAGACTAAACATTTTCTTAGATTTGTCACTTTCAATCATTGGGAAATGGCAACATCGCCGGGGTAGAAAAGGACGAAGCTAATTGCAAGACATAGGATTGCGAGTGAGAGGCAAATACTACATTTAATTCTATACTGTCTTTTAAGGTAGAGACGCACTATAGTGAAAGAGCTTATGGCGTACTGCACGGACCTGAGAGGATTGTAGTAGATGATGACAGGCGTTCGGGGAGGGCTCGGGCCCTATTTACATTGGCCGGTGAATCACTCACTCTTTCGTAACACCACAGTGGTTTGAGCGACAGCCCTGTATGAACATCAGCATAGTCAGCAATACCAGATAAGACGGCGTCAGCAAGCTATTCTCACAACTGCCCCCCCATCCCCATCCCTCAGGGTCTCACAACTTGTAAAACGTGGGTTGGTGACCACGGGACCCCAGCTGAGTCCGACATTGCTTCTACTTACAGGTGCCGGGCTCCTTTCAGTTCTCTTTCCTGTTGGCCTGGCCTCCCTTGGTCAACTCTTGTTCTCTTCCGACCACGACGGTATTAGGGTATCCGTGGCCTGGGGAGTCTTTCACTTTCCCGCCTTAATTGGCCCTTGTCTCATCTTCCCTGATACCCTCATTCTTCGAGGGGTCAGCTTTCTTTTTCTTTTCATAATATCTCCTGTCTTCTGTTCAAGGCCCTCAAGGAGGCAGGGTGTGTGTAGCCCCACCACTTCTGGTGCACCCTGGATAGTGCTACGCCCTCAAGGGCTCATGGCCGGTGATTTTGGGAGCTGGCATCCCCGAGGGATTCCTGAGCTGGGTCCGGTTTTACCCCTTTGGGGCGGACCCTCTCCTCTTTCCCCTTCCTATCTGCCTTTCGTGGCTCTCCTTCCTTCCAAGTCCCTCAATTCTCATTTATCCAGGGTTGAGGGCATTTCCTTTCCTCCTGTCTTTTATTCCCCTTATAACTTTCTTTTGTCCTTATCTTCTTCTAGCCCTTAAGTTGTGTAGTTAGTTTTAGTTCTAGTTTCAATTTCACGATCCGCCAATCCATTAGGGGCAGATCAACTCGATGTTAGGCCCCTTAAAACAACAATCATCATCATCACAACTGCAATTGTGCAATAGGGTTATTGTGGTGTTTATAACTTCCTGTTATGTCTCTCACCCTTTTGTGTTACATAAATAATTTGTGGCTATAAACCTTCCCTATGGTATTTGAACGCATAGGGGACATACATACACTACCACTATCGAGCAAGACTTTATGTGGTGAGATGACGATGACTACTACTGATATGGTTCATCAAACTTACAAACTAATAGAAAAACATATTTTAAAAATCATAGGCGGGGTGGTGTTGCTTAACTTCTGACACGATTGGTTCAAGGGCCTTAAAACGTGATTTTCTGGTCCCGCACAGTTTCACCGAAGTGAACCACATTAAACGTGGGTTTCGGGCACTGAGATGGGGGTTCCAAAGGATAAGTAGATTTTTGCCAAACGACCCAGATCGGTAAAACGGTGTAAATTTGTGCCTCACAACAGGGGATGGAGTGGTCTGTCGGAAATTTAATGTGGACGGTGTTACCCGCAGGGTTCCAAAGGGTAAGTATGGAAAATTTTGTTCAGATCGGTGAAACGGTGTAATGAAGTGGTCTGTCCGAAATTTCAAGTAGGCAGTCTTACTCGTCAGGTTCCGAAAGGTAAGTATGTAAAATTTGGCTGAGATGGGTGAAATGGTGTAGACTTTTGTCAAAGGGCCTAAATGCAGGGAAAGGAGTTGTCTGTCCGAAATTTCAAGTAGACAGGGTTACTCATCGGGTTCCAAAGGGTAAGTATGTAAAATTTGGTTGAGATTGGTGAAACGGTGTAGATTTTTGCCAAAGGGTAAGTATACAAATTTTGGTTGAGATCAGTGAATCGGTGTAGATTTGTATAAATAACAGACAGACAGGCAAATATTGAGCTTTATATATATATATAGATAGAAGATAGATGATGGCACTTTTTGAGGATTCAGCCAGCCTCCGGGCTGAATACCTAACAGACTACAAAGTAACAAAGGTTATTAGACTATACACAAGCTCGAATACACTGGGCTGAAATAACCACGATATCCGAGACCTTAAATGAAACAACAACACCAACAACGATGGTTGGTTCCTCAGTTTAGGGGCTGCGACAACTCGGTCATGTAGCCCCGTGTACTTTGGGTGTGTGTGTAGAATCTGTCTGATAACCGGTATAAATTGTCATAACTGTATTAATGTGTGTTATCTGTTTTTAATTCTAGTAAGGACTGCAGACGATAATTCCAAGTAGTTCCTACTTTCGCTACCAAATGCTACCGTCCAAGATACCTAGCTTTGAACTTGGCTACTAGCAGCTTCGCTGGCGTAGTTGGTAGCATGCAGAACAGCTGTGCTCAAGATAGCGGGTTCAAACCCGGCCGAAGTCGTCAGATCTTTTTAAGAGCGTTAACATTCTTCAGTATGCCTTCCTTCGGAGGGGAAGTAAAGCTGGCGGTCCCATGTCATAGATTTATGGCACGCAAAAGATCCTTCCACAGACTAAACTTGTGCGAAGCTAAATTTCTAGGTTAGATTTCGTTGGAACGCTCTATCAAAGTTCCAACGTTCACCACTAGGTATCAGTGACATCTGGTAGCAAAAGTTGAAACTACTTGAAATTGAACAGAACTTGTAGCTCACCCTATGGGTGTCCGCTTGAAGCAGCTACTACCTCTGGCGAGCCGAACATGTCCTCGGACACTCCCGGCACTAAAAGCCATACGATAAATACATAAATATGTAAATAAAATAATTTTATTGCCCTTTAGGCCTATAATACATTAATTCTTAAATCGATCAATACGATTGCTGTTCAATACTATAGATTGATCGATAGTTTTCAATCAATCGTTATCAATTTACGATATTGATGTAAGAATGAAACTCCAGTAATGATCGATATTTAATATCGATATTTGATATCGGTTATTGCATTGCCATAAGTTTGCTTTGGCTTGCTATTATTGGCTAAAATCCAATATTCGCTGCTATTGGTTTCGATTGGTTTGGCGTTCCAACATGGCGTCACTCGGTTGAATTTGATCTCAGTTTAATGTCTTTTTCGCCTCAGCTGTTAATAACTGTATGTATATTATTTGAATATTCGAACCTACTTGTACTTCAATGTGATGTAACAATGCAAGTAATACGGTTTTGTTTATTCATTAGGGCCCTGTCCTGACATACTGTGGTTTTACTAGAATTTTCTGAGGGAAAGCAAATACACTGGCCTGTTTTTGTTTGTTTCACAGGTAATGAGATACCGTTCATAAACAATGCTCAACTGCAGCGCATCTTCCAATGTATCACAGCTATTCAACAGTGAGATCGGATACGCTATATAATGGTACCCACTCTGATTGAAGGTAAGTTATTTTACGTTTTTTTTAGGTTATGTAAGAGCCCTGGTGACTCGGTATGCAAGGTGTTAGATTCACAACTGGAAGGACTGGGTTTGATTCCTGCTAGTGCTGGAGATTTTTAAACTGGCCTCCACTACCAGTTAAACCCTGGTCAACTCACTTAGCCAGCTGTAAAATAAAATAAAAAAATTAGTAGCCAATCTGAGGGATTTCCTCTGGTTGAAGCGCCGTGTAACCTATAGTAGGGATGGACGTGACTGAAGCCAGAATTCGAGAGCATCGATTCCGAACACCGGGCTCGGTTCGCGTGAAGCCTCGCGACTCCAAGGTAACCTAATGCTTATTGCGGGACAGCGCGGTCGCTTGCCAAGTTAACGTGCCTCACGTTGCGGGGCCGCTAGCATGTCAAAGCGCGGACAATACAATGTAAGAACACGCACGGTTACGGCCGACTTCCTTCCCTCATCCTTTCTCCGTCCCTTCCTTAACAACAAGACCCAAGCTTGTGGTCGTCTGGGCGATCGGCTTGTCACCATCCTCAGTTGTAGCCGACAATATGACTTCAGCTCCCAGGCACTGTCCTTGCGATGGTAGAGGTCAGATCCTCCGCACAGTCCGGGGATGGAGGGTAAGCGATAAGAAAAAGCATGTTCCATATGGGATAGTAAGGCACGTCCAGTCTATGAACCGTACCACCAGCTTCATCTACCATTTTTTCTCATGGGTCACAGATGCAGACTGTGTCGCACAATGGATTTGGCCATGTTTTACAGCCGGATGTTCTTCCTGATACTAACCCTATGTGGAGGGATGAATTCACTATTGCAGAGAAATGTGTCAGTCAGAATATATTATTACTGTTACCAAAATTGGTGGTAATCTTATACTCTGCCGGTGTTTTGTTTTATGTAATTTTATGCAATTTAAGTCCAAATTATTGACTATTTGAGAGTTTTGTCGTCGTATCACAGGGTCTTTTTATTTGCTTGTCAAGGACGTTCTCGCTCACGTGCTCCGCTAGTGACGGCTCAGTTTCCGGCACCGCGCGCGCAAACGTACGGCAGAATACGGTGCTTAAAATCAGTATTATGCATTATTACTCACCATGTTTACAGTAGATGCTGGGGGCCGATAACCTCGATGTTAGGCCCCTTAATACAACAATTATCATCATCAGTAGATGCTGAAAATGTTCCTCGCCCGCTGCCAAACATAAATGGCATCTCCTTATGAAGTTTGTGGTCACTCCTGCTAATTTAGCTACAGTTAGGAAATATCGATCTTTACGTCTATTTCTATTGTTGACTGAACCTGTACATATGAATCTCTTAAGGAATGTCGCTCTAAAATTTTGTCATGTTCTAGTGCACGATTTCCTACACTTTATGTACGTATTGTGCAGATATACACGTTCACGTAACGAATATTTCACATAAGGCATTACAGCACTATACGTAGTCACAATAAAACACTATACAATACGATATACAGTACACAGTAGCTTTATAAAACACCCAATTAGCTCGGATCACACGCGTCTACTGCAACAAGAGCGTGGGAATACGGCCGGAGACCGCGCGCGCCAATCTGTAACAGCCAGCCATTGGCCGGGGACCGCCGGCCAAGGTCGGGTGGAATCGACTTTCAAAAAAAATAAAGACCCTGTAATTTATATTATTATTGCTATTGGGACCATGCGAATGGAGAGTGCTGCCATTTGTTGGCTTCATCTGAACTAACTGGTGGGAGCGGTAGGAGTATCTTTCACCATCGAGTTAGTAAATAGTGGTTCCTTATTTTTTAACTGTGTGTCTTTTGACTGTTCACATTGTTTACTGAGATATCCTACGTTTTGATTTGGTTCTTTCAGCATATTCTGTAAACATGAGTGAAATTCCTAGTACCAGTAAATGCAGTAAATGTCACGTGAACTGTTCTGTGTACGGCTGTAATAACACCTGCGAAAACAGCCCGCCAGGAACAAAAATTTTTAGTTTTCCGGCCGGAGCTGCCCACAAGATCAGAAGGGAAGCATGGATAACATCTATAAACCGTTCAACACTTGATGGATCACCTACCAGAGACCCTGATAGCCCTGGGTATAAACCTACTTCACATAAGTAAGTTACCAGGAAGATCTAATGAGGATGAAACTCAGAGGAAACAAATGATCAGGTACAAGAGGAGGAAAGGAAGACAAAGTGAAAAGAAAGAAAACATTAATTCTGTTCCTGAATCACAATCTCCCCAAACTGTTTGTAGTATAGGTATTCGGACTGTTGATTTACCATTTTCATATGGTCAGGAGAATGTAAATGTACTATTTTGTAATTTAAATTTGCCCAGTGATAATTCAAAATGTGATTCAGAAACTCTGACAATTTTAACAGTACCTATCAGTCAGTGCCGGATTAAGGTAAAATGAGGCCTAAGTCCCTCAGATTTTTGGGGCCCCTTTATTTTTTTAATATATTTTTTATTATTTAGCACCTGTACATTTAATAAAGTATATACAAGAGATTTTTTCTCAAGATGAATAATTCACTTTTTATTAAATCGTATATAAGGCTATATACATACATTTCAATTGAAACATTTCAGATGATTTGATGAACAATTTAACAAATCATACTATTTTTTACTTCTGTAAAATGTAATCAAAAATATGTTTTTTCTGTTTTTACGGTCAATGAAATCTTCTACAATGTCATCAAAATCAATTTCCCGCAGAACATCTGACTCGATATACATTAAACTTAGCATGTCTAATCGTTCTTGTGACATGTTACTTCTTAGCGCACTTTTGATCCGTTTCAATTTTGAAAACGAGCGCTCCGCAGAACAATTCGTTATCATGAGAGTCAGAAAAATGCGAAAAGCAATTTCAACGTTCGGAAAAACAGACTCAAGCTTGTCTCGAATAAGAATTTCATAAAGTTCAGAATGAGTGAACTCAGTTTTTAAAGGACAATGTAATTTAATATAATGCTGAAACTGTCTCAGTTCTGGATAACAATTTTCTTAATATTTGGAATAAAATTTGGGGGGCCCCAGATAATTGGGGGCCTAGTTGGGCCTAATGGGTAATCCAGCACTGCTAACAGTGATAAGAATGTAATGACTGATACTTGTTTCAAGAGAGACTGTGGTGTTGGAGTTGACCTGATACAAGTAAAAACAAGAAGTTCCGTGAAGAACTATACAGACTACTTTTCATGCCAATGATTATTCTACAGTATATGAACCTATCTAGAATAATGACAAAATTAAGTTGGTAATATCGAAATATCAAATTAGTTCAAAATATACTTGGTATAATGTAGCCTAATAGAGCACTACAGTCGGCAACCCTGGTGACTGAATATATTCTTAGCTCCATCTCTTAAGGTACAGAATACAAAATTAGGTTGAAGTCCAAGGGACGTTACATGCAGTTAGACACTGGATCTATCAGCACGCGTAAAAGCATGTTGCCAACAATACCATGCGTGTGCTGGTCAGAAATAATCTGAAATATTATGATATGTTGTTGTGCCAATTTTGGATGAAATCCATTTGTTAGTATAGAAGTTACATGTATTTTAAAATTGGACATATCAGCAGGCATAGAATCATGTTGGCAGCACTGCCTTGTATTAATTACTCCAAATTAATCTACAATGTCAGGTGCTATACGTGTGCAAAGTATAGCGCTGTTGGCTTGCATACTTTCTGATATATTTATATTAGGGTTTAAAAAAATATAGACAGCATGTATTAACAGTTGGCAGCCCTGATTGCTCTTAACAATACTTACAGTCATATCTGTTATGGTACACATAGCACATATGAAATTTGGTTGAAATCGAACTGATAGTATAGAAGTTACATGTATTTAAAATTGGTACTATCAGCAGGCTGATAGGTTGGTAGAACTGACGTATATAAGTTACTCCAAATTAATCTAAAATGTCAGAATATACGTGTGCATAGTTTAAAGCTGTTGGCTTGCATACCTTCTGATATATTGGTATTTGGATAAAAATAGAGAGAGAGCAATTATTAACAGTTGGCAGCCCTGGTGGCTCTTAAGAATACGCTCAATCATATCTGTTTATGTACGGATATTTCATACAAAAGTTGGTTGAAATCCAATTGATAGTGTAGAAGTTATATGCATTTAAACATTGGACCTATCAGAAGGCTTAAATTTATTTTGGCAACACTGTCATTGTTGGCCTCCTGGAAATTAAACTGAAATAGTATTATCTGCATGTGTACCAAGTTTGGAATAGCTCCCATGCATACCTTGCGAGATATCCAACATGGAGCTCAAATTTCTAGTGCGTTTTTTTCAGCAGTTGGTAGCACTGACATCATTTTCAAGTATGGACGTGAGATATTCCGGTGCACATCTTTACTCATACTAAATTTGGTTTTGATTGCTGCAGCCGTTTAGGAGTTGATAGGGGGAGGGACAAACACACATCCAGACAGACAGACAGACAGAAGGACAGACAGACAGACAGACAGACACACATTTTCCCGGATCGATCTCATAAGTCTACTTTTTCCTCATTTTTGCAAAATGTGAAAAGTAGGCTAAAAAATCATTTTCTGGGTACGAGTCTGTGGAGGGCAATGGACATAGTTTGCTTGACATAGCTGGTGTAGAAATTGCAGTCTTCCAGCTTTTGTTGTCTCTTTTACCTACTATAAGTCACAAATGCACTCTTACCAAACAAAATATGTTATTACTTTTTCTAATGAAAATGAAACTTGGTTTGGCTTTCTCTGTTATTGCAAGTATTTTTAGGTGCCACAGAACCACAGCATCAGCTAATTTTCAGTTTGTTTTGCACCACATCTATCAAAAATCAATAGGTTGGATTCTCTGGCCACAAAGGTTCAGTATCAGAAAGACTATGCCTAATTCTTTCAAGACCCATTATGAAAATTGTACATGCATTATTGACTGCATTGAAATACATTGTGAGAGGCCAATGAGTTTTCGACAGAGAATTCTAATGTTTTCACACTACAAATATGGTTTCACTGTTATCTTGTGGCAATTACACCTTCTGGTTTTATTTGTTTTCTTTCTAGATGCTATGGAGGTAGAGCCACTGATAGCTATATTACAGTTAATTCTGGTCTGCTTGTCTGGTGATGTTATAATGTCCGATTTATGTCTTTAATCATCATAAATTATTTTGCCAGCTGATCATATACATTCCAGTTTTTAGTGTCTTAATTTTGTGTGGCTTAATACTGGCAGAAATTCTGATGTTTCTCTTCTTGTGCCAATGTTTACATTGTGATTGAGATTTTTGTAAACATTGCAATTTGAATTTTCTGTGTTTTACTTACTTTAACGTTGGTCTCATAGAATTGTTGCACACTTCCTTTGGTAAATTATGCTCATAGTTAACTGGAACTAGTTTTGTTTTTAGATCTGATTGTGTCTGGATAAAATAACACTTGTGTATATCCTGATAATTCTTGGTTTCTAATTCATTAAAATTAACCTTCAATCCTTCATTTTCACATAAATTAAGTGCATTATTTACAATAATATTTACCACTGACTGACATATTGGACTACTTTCTCCTTAACACTCAGCCTTTAATATAGCTGAGAACGCACAATCAATATTTTTAATTTAAAAAAGTTCAGTTTCTTTTATTTCACTATTATGTCTACTTGTATTTTGATCACAATGGGTAAGATCTTGAGCTGTATGGATTATTTCTGCATTTTTTTTAACCCATGGCACTACGTCCCGTGAGGGCCTAGGCCTACCAAGCGACCGCTGCCCAGCCATTTGGCCTGCAGATATTGGGGTGACGCGTGGTCAGCGAGTCGTGTCCCCTCGGCCGTTAATCTTGGTTTTCGTGACCGGGGCGCTGGCTCACTGTCAGACAGCCACTCATTTGTCCTTGTAACAGTAGCCTCATCCCCCCTTACCCTGTTTATTAGCCAAAATGATAATAATAATAATAATATTAGCATATCAAAATAAATGATCACATGACATTACCACACCCAGAATTAATAATAAAAAAAACACATGAAAGGGCTAATTTAATTACTCGCTAGGCCAGCTGAGTTCACAGCAAAAAAAACCTAGGAGCGAATGTCCCGATTTGCTTGGTTTTCAAGAACACCCTCATTCGATTTAGGAAAGGAGAAAAGGCGGGACGAAACCAATGTCAAGACCAGCTTGTTGAGTGGAACGCCGGATGCGTACCTCAGCAGGCCGTATTAAATTGACCCTGCCAAAGATGAAGAATGAAAAGGGGAATAATCTTCCTAGTGACTTCATGCAATAAATAATATGACAAATCAAAATAGCTAACATGTATTGAGCAGTAAAATAAAACAATTACAAGAGACAGCCTTCCACCACTTAATTAACTAACTGACAAATATGATCTAATTAAAACACCTATGAATCACTTAACCTAAACTAACCGGGCACTTGCCCGGGTGGCAAGATTACACGCATCTACATTTATGATAAAAAAGAAATTGATTAGAATGATTCCCCTGACGACAAACTAAAGGAATAACAACACGAGAAAGGCAATGCCTTCTCTAAAAACAAAGCTGCGTCAAACAACCGAAACGGCCCTTAATGGAACGGAAAAGATCTGACAACCTCCACAGTGCAGCCTTGACCGTCCCGTCGAGGCTGTCTGACCAAGAATTAGAACCCACGAGGTTCCCATCCAGCTAACGGGAAAATAGGGCAATAAATATACACCCTGCAGTAATTACATATAAAGGTACCACCAAAATATTACTAGACCCTCCAAAAGATTACATACTAAAGTGTTAAAATAGACTTTATCTAGTTAAGCTTACGGACCGCCGACACGCGGCCTTAAAATGACGTTACAAAATTTAGCAGTCAAAGTTTGTATTAATCGTCCTTGGTTATGCCCCTTAGTAATTAAATCATGATAGTACCACCTGCCGTCTTCGAACCCTCCGGGGAAAACTGCACACACGTTTTCCCCGGAGGCAAGTGCTCGAGAGTCTTTCTGTCAGCAACCTTCCTCACACACTGTTTGTGGAGTCACAGATTCCACCCTAGTATATCAGTGTATCCCCCACCACAAACCTCCAGTAGTACCAACTGCGACTAGTTGCACAACCGGCCAAAACAAAGCCAGGGTTCAAGGTCTTGAGTGGGTACTATAGAATATCAGCCCATACAGGTTACTGCGTAGAAACCTTCTAGGAGTCGAGGTGTTACACAATGTCCTTTGTAAGATCTTTCTCAGAATAAGAGCTTGGCGAATGCAGCTGACAGTAAATGTTCGCTTTCCCAAAGTTTGCAGACACAAAGCTCGATTTTCTCTCTTGACGAGTGTCTATCACGATAAGCCAATAAGTGACAGCACACACAAAGGCACAAATCCTGGCAGGAAGGGCTAGGCGATCCCATTTCAGCAGTAGCCAGGTGCCAACTTGGTGAATGGAATTCTCAGAAGGGGGCTGGTGTATTTTCTCATGAGAATCTGCCCAGACCTGGAGCTCCAGCTGCGTCTCGAAGATAAGATGAACATGTACCGATTTGCAAAATTGGTACATCCTCCTCCTCCAAAGGAAGACGATGGGGAGATGATGAACAGGGTGATGGTGTCCAGCTGGTCTCTTGGCAGCTGAAGAGGCTACTCCAATCTCCGCCAGCGGACCTTGAAGTAGATCTCCTCGGGTAGAATGATGCCATGGGACCTAGATGGTACCTCCAAACTGGGCCCAGATTGGTAGTACACGTCCCACATAGTGACCACTGAAACACACATCAGAACAGCAGCGTATGGTCCAAATACAGTTCCCTTAGAGGGAACAATCGTTCCAGGCCAGCCAACCAGCCCATAACAGCTGAAGTTATCCCAGGAAGGATTAAAAAAAACATCACACGAAGCATTAGTGTGCCATCGAAGTTCATTTAAGAGTCTTTCAAATCACAAGGGATACTTGATGCTTCAAACAAGGTTCTGCGCAAAGAGATAGTGTCCAGGGCATAATTAAAGGTCCACTGAAGTACGCAAAACACACGAAAGGGGCAACCAACTATACGATATGACTGACGTTAACAAGCTTAATTGAAAGTTCACTACAATACTTAGCAAGAATAACTAAAATTTAACTAAGGTGTACAGAACCCAGAATTTTTCTTTAGAATATGCAAATCAAAGGCACCTACAGACTTGCCCACCAAAAATTTTAAACAATGTTTCAAAATGAATTTACTTTAACAAAACCGAAGGACCATTTTTCTGCGACTTCACGAAATCAGGACAGCACGCAACTATTTTCAAAATTCACAATGACAATTACATTAACATGCCACACGGGGCATTCCATCAAAACTACATTTACTATACCGCCCGTGGTATTGCTCAAGTTAAATACCTTACAAAATTTCCTACCGCACCGAAGGCATCACACAGAGCTCGTTTTGATATGCACACAAACACAAATTACATGTCTTGCTCAATTTTACATGTTCCTGACCCACACTGCCCTCAGTGGCCTCCAAGGACAGGAGGAACAGAGACCACAACATCCTATCACGCAAGCACACTAGCAGCAAGACAAACAAAATAAGGAAAAACCACGTCACCCACATAATTCACACACACACATTCACACTTTAATAATAAGAATGCCCTTAATTCCATCGGGCTGTCACCCCGATATTTCTCCCACTCCATATCTGCCAACGGGCACTGTTCCCGGTGACACACAACGTCTCCTACTCCATAACTGCCTACGGGCTCTGTTCCCGGCGACAACACAAAACATAAATAACCCTAAATTCCATAGGACAACTTGCGAACCAGGAAAACAGCACGAGGACTGCAGTTCACAATCTGACGTGAATTATTAAAACAGTATGCACTGTCATTCACACACTACACAAACCAACACCGCCCTGTCCTTCACATGACAGGTCCTCTCCCTTATGACACCGGGAGGAACATCACTCTTGCGCCACCAAACCCTGGCCATCACGACAAAATCAGCTCGGTACCTGAGCTCCCCCTCCGGTCAACACACGACCCCACAGAGGGTAATTAACATCTTCCCCTACAAAGGCATGGCCGCCTCAGAAGATGACAGTACAACACATTACCAAAACATAAATACACATTCGACACAAGGTAGGGCACCCACTAAGCGTCACACACACCCAAGTGCACGTGGTTCACCTTCCAATCACACAACACAGACAATCACAACCCCGAAAATTTCTCTACGTGGCGTTACCACAGACTACAGACGTCTCCAACTAACAACGTGTGTCACCTACCATTAATATTCACCATCCAAATACCGGGTGACACTTTATGACCACACTCAAATCGAACCCATGATGCTTCAACTCACCACTGTCATCAAAACGTTCTTAAAACATTAACTTCACGAAGCTACTTAAAATCTCAAAATTCACAACCTCCTTGACTAACAACACGTGTCTGTATCTCACCAAATGCTAACGCCAATAAAATCTCTCCCAGAATATCAAAACTAATTTATTCAGAATTACAAATCACAGAAGTGACAGATGTTACATCTCAAAAGGCACGAAGCAATTAAAATCTTCAAAATAAATCCATAAATCCAGCTCGCACCTAACCACATTGGAACCTCGCACTAAAAAAAACTGCCAAGCTATCAACACTCTATTAGTCAGAGAATTTAAATTATTTTTACCACCAAACATGATTACTCCAGTAACTACCCAGGACACTAACTGTCACTAAGGCTCACAAACGATCAGAACATCCGGTGGCAACAGCCGAACTCACACACACCCAAGATGACGGGGCTACTCGAAATTTTAACGAACCCAGAACTTTTCAGAGTTGAGACTACAACAGAGACCCTAGCGGTCTAACAGATCAAGGCTGCAAGTTATAAATAACTAACCAACTAATGCACTGAAGCACCCTCAAGTGAAAACTCCAGAATCAAAATATCAAAATATGCATGAACGCCTACAACAGCTGATTGTGAAGTGAACACACCCAAGCTAACGGGAGTCTACATGAAATCTCACGAACCTACAACCCTTCAGAAATGCGACCACAATAGAAATAACCTAGCCGCCTAACAGCAAGAAACTGCAAGTTATGAATAACTAACGAACCAGCCCATTTCAATGCCATCGCAAACGAAGCATTGCAACCTCCCAAAAATCTCAAAATCAGACTAGTGAACACAGCAGCTGACATACAACGACAACTCAGCATGCCACCGCAGGATATCTCCCTAAAGGAAAACTTTCACCAACCGAACTACCAAATAATTTTTTTATATATATACCAACAATCAACAAGTATTCCCAGAGTTACCAACTTCATCACTGGAACTCGAACACAGGACTCCAGTTCCTAACATTCATCCATCATCCATCACACATCCTTCTCAAACATATCATTATAAGATTTTACCACCCACGACAATAACCCATTACATTCAATTATGCAAATTAGCAATCGTACAAATATCATGAACACAAAATACCCTATGGTATAGAAACACTTACCGACAGCTCACCAATTGTGGCCCGACTCTCCATACAAACTGGACGAGTGGCTTCTAAATACCCCCCAAAAAATTAGCCTTTCACCGAGATAACGAAGTCCCATACCTTTCAGTCACTCGAGTCGGGCAAATGCTATATACACCCTGCCCGGGCCCAATCAAGATGGTACTCACACCCCAAATTAAATGGACTCCTGACAGTAGATCCCCATACGAAGCACATCTGCATAATAGGTCCATTTTCAAAATGCAACTAATACAACTAATATAAAATTAATAATAATCCATCTTACGTTACTGGCAATTAGGCCTCAATTACTCCCACCCAAATTCAAATTGCAAACCTACATCAATTCATTCACACATGACTTTCATTCAATCAGCAGGATTTAAAAAAACTGAAGGATTACCAAAGAAAATAAATACAATTTTGACCACCAAAG
The DNA here is from genome assembly GCA_946902985.2 of Meconema thalassinum. NCBI lineage: Eukaryota > Metazoa > Arthropoda > Insecta > Orthoptera > Tettigoniidae > Meconema > Meconema thalassinum. Next base: position 74,813,814 of record OX336389.2, read on the forward strand.
AACACCAGTTCGATTCCTACTCAGGGCAGCAATAAAAATCGCATCACACACACTCTTTCATCCTGAACACAGTGAACCACAGAAATACATTCATACCTCCACCAGACATAAGTGCTCCCTTCCCTGAACAATCCTAAAATTCCCCATTTACAACAGTATGTTAGTATTCGGATCGTCAAGACACTATAACGCCAACGGAGTATCAACTCACGTAAGGACCTGATAAAACAACCCAAAGTTGTAGCCCTGAAATCACAGTTCTCCTTACATCGTAGGAAAACGTCCAAAAACGAAAGACACGAATCGGGGGAAAATATTTATTTACACCCTAAATGAGATGCGACGTGAAGGTGACTGCCTCCCAGAAACATCCCACTTAGTAAGTCACTCAACGAACACACACTAAGATACTGAATATTAAAGCCATTTAATACTTGACCAATTTAGATGACAATCTAACCTTAAAATCCCCATGTCACAACAAGACTATTTACTCTCCCCCCAATTACTAAGCAAACTTAAACATAAATCATACATACATAAACACTCACCTGATTCATTTATACTGAATTAGCACACACGCAATTCGACATTTAACATCATTCAAAACACAATTACCGAACGTACATATCGACAGCAATTCGACCATTTTCCAGAATTAATTTAACGCAGAATAAGTTGACAATACCAAATTTTAATACTCTCACGGTCCAATTTAATTTGACAGAGCTACCAACAGCGAAATAATTAACCCCCCAGCTAAAGAAATGACAACAAACCATGAAATGTTTGGCCTAATGAACAGCTGATCACTACCAATTATACCTCACACGTATTATGCACAGCGAATCGCAGAATTTCAGCCTTACATCACTAACAATTATTAAGAATAATTACAGATTTACCCCAAGGAACCTGCTGATGATAAATCCACACGCGCAATTCACATTTTCACTGACATCAGTTGTATAAAATAATAACTTGTCACAGACGTCGGCCATGATGGTTCAAAATCACTACGTGATTCAACAGGCGTGTACTAAACGCACATCAAAACAGACACTAAGTTATTCTTACTGGAAATACAAGTTTATCAATTTCAGCCTATTTTCAAGAGAATTTAAAACGTCACTAATTTAAATTTTACCAAAACTACTTCCAATCAGACAAAACTTTATTCTTTCCAAACACGTGACACAATTTGTCAAAACAACACTTCCCGAGGTGTAGATTTAACACAGGCGCAGTAAAATTGAGCTGGACTATTTCCTACAAGAACAGAATGAATATACAATCACCCCAAAACCATACAAACAGCATATCAAAACTCACCACGTGTGAAATTCCTTCAGCCGGTCAACTCGTCAATCTGGCAACGCAGCATGGCCATTACTCTCCCGTCAGTCCTGACTTTCGTCCAGCGCACGTGATCGCCACTTTCGGCTATCTGCTCGACTTAACAGCTGACGACAGAATTGTTCATTTGGTCCTCGGTGTACATAGCAGGTTATTTTACATGAAATCAAATCACAACATGTATTAGGTTCTGCTCTAATTACTAGCCTACCTATTGGAGAAAAGATTAGTAGTATGGAGGGCCCAATCTACATTAATTAAGTTACTGAATTTAATTTTAATTAATTACTGCAATCAGTCAATAGGAAGGATTGTTTACTAATGGCAAGATCACAGAGCAAAACCATGCTCTGCTACCATTGTAACAGTAGCCTCATCCCCCCTTACCCTGTTTATTAGCCAAAATGATAATAATAATAATAATATTAGCATATCAAAATAAATGATCACATGACATTACCACACCCAGAATTAATAATAAAAAAACACATGAAAGGGCTAATTTAATTACTCGCTAGGCCAGCTGAGTTCACAGCAAAAAAAAACCTAGGAGCGAATGTCCCGATTTGCTTGGTTTTCAAGAACACCCTCATTCGATTTAGGAAAGGAGAAAAGGCGGGACGAAACCAATGTCAAGACCAGCTTGTTGAGTGGAACGCCGGATGCGTACCTCAGCAGGCCGTATTAAATTGGCCCTGCCAAAGATGAAGAATGAAAAGGGGAATAATCTTCCTAGTGACTTCATGCAATAAATAATATGACAAATCAAAATAGCTAACATGTATTGAGCAGTAAAATAAAACAATTACAAGAGACAGTCTTCCACCACTTAATTAACTAACTGACAAATATGATCTAATTAAAACACCTATGAATCACTTAACCTAAACTAACCGGGCACTTGCCCGGGTGGCAAGATTACACGCATCTACATTTATGATAAAAAAGAAATTGATTAGAATGATTCCCCTGACGACAAACTAAAGGAATAACAACACGAGAAAGGCAATGCCTTCTCTAAAAACAAAGCTGCGTCAAACAACCGAAACGGCCCTTAATGGAACGGAAAAGATCTGACAACCTCCACAGTGCAGCCTTGACCGTCCCGTCGAGGCTGTCTGACCAAGAATTAGAACCCACGAGGTTCCCATCCAGCTAACGGGAAAATAGGGCAATAAATATACACCCTGCAGTAATTACATATAAAGGTACCACCAAAATATTACTAGACCCTCCAAAAGATTACATACTAAAGTGTTAAAATAGACTTTATCTAGTTAAGCTTACGGACCGCCGACACGCGGCCTTAAAATGACGTTACAAAATTTAGCAGTCAAAGTTTGTATTAATCGTCCTTGGTTATGCCCCTTAGTAATTAAATCATGATAGTACCACCTGCCGTCTTCGAACCCTCCGGGGAAAACTGCACACACGTTTTCCCCGGAGGCAAGTGCTCGAGAGTCTTTCTGTCAGCAACCTTCCTCACACACTGTTTGTGGAGTCACAGATTCCACCCTAGTATATCAGTGTATCCCCCACCACAAACCTCCAGTAGTACCAACTGCGACTAGTTGCACAACCGGCCAAAACAAAGCCAGGGTTCAAGGTCTTGAGTGGGTACTATAGAATATCAGCCCATACAGGTTACTGCGTAGAAACCTTCTAGGAGTCGAGGTGTTACACTGTCCTTTGTAAGATCTTTCTCAGAATAAGAGCTTGGCGAATGCAGCTGACAGTAAATGTTCGCTTTCCCAAAGTTTGCAGACACAAAGCTCGATTTTCTCTCTTGACGAGTGTCTATCACGATAAGCCAATAAGTGACAGCACACACAAAGGCACAAATCCTGGCAGGAAGGGCTAGGCGATCCCATTTCAGCAGTAGCCAGGTGCCAACTTGGTGAATGGAATTCTCAGAAGGGGGCTGGTGTATTTTCTCATGAGAATCTGCCCAGACCTGGAGCTCCAGCTGCGTCTCGAAGATAAGATGAACATGTACCGATTTGCAAAATTGGTACAGTCCTCACGAGGCTGAGTGCACCCCGTTCCAGCCCTCACGTCAGTTTCTAAAATGATTTGTATTGTTGCATGAGCTACGTTTACAGAAAGAATCAACGGCAAATGCCTGACAATTTACTTTAACACCACTGTTTTTTCTCCCCAGTGTTATAAGTGTAATATTCTGCTCTTTCAATTTCATATTCAAAATTCATACTATTTTTTCCAGGATACAATTATTGAATAGGAGTGGAGATAAACCATCGCCTTGCCTTACACCTGTATTTATTTTGAATGGTTTTCCCGAAATGTTACCTTTGAAATAGTGTCTGTGAGGGTTTCACGGATTAGATTTGCCAGTTTAGATTTAACTCCAAATTATCTGTTTACTTTATCTAGAGTTTCCCTGTCGACAGAATCAAAAGGCTTTTTAAAATCTATGAATGCCACTATTATGGTTCATTATTATTATTATTATTATTATTATTATTATTATTATTATTATTATTTACAATATATGTGCCAAATTGTTGTAACATTACACTTTAGGCAGGATATTTTATTATTATTATTATTAATAATAATAATCATAATATACACTATCAGTAACAATTACACCAACAACAATAATAACCCATGGCACTAGAGCCCGTGAAGGGGATAGGCCTACCAAGCGACCGCTGCCCAGCCATTTGGCCTGCAGATATTGGAGTGACGCGTGATGAGCGCATTGGGTCCCCTCGGTTGTTAATCTTGGTTTTCGTGATCGGGGCGCTGCCTCGCTGTCAGACAGCTACTCAATTGTCCTCGCGAGGCTGATTGCACCCCGTTCCAGCCCACACGTCAGTTTCTAAAATCCCTGACGTAGCCGGGAATCGAACCCGGGGCCTCCGGGTGAGAGGCAGGCGCGCTACCCCAACACCACGGGGCCGGCACCCAACAACACTACTGATGGTAATAACTAAAGCCCTGCGCGGATGCGGATATCCGCGGATAAACCCGCGGATATCCGCAACATTTTTCGCCATGCGGATATAGTTTGCATGGCCTTGCGGATAGCGGATAAGGTGCGCATAATGTTTGAAGTACATTTGCGGATAATTTTTAGAATACAATCCGAACTTGTTGAATATCATGGGGAAAGTTGGGTAATTGTGCGCACCTATGTTTTTCAAGTTGGTAGTACAACTAGCAACTCAGTTTCCTGCTACCCATAAGCTGTCATCGTACCTATCAGATAGGGACAGTCAGCATGATGCCAGTTGCTACGCGATAGCCGTGAGGCTTGGATGAAGAAACTTTACACGTTGCATGTTATTTTCCGTATCCAGCAAATTAGACGGTAAGCCTACAGTTGTGATTCAATTATTTAAAATTAAATGTAGTTTTAAATGCCAATTTTTGCAGTGTTTTTGCATGTATTTATAGTTCAATATAATAGATTAGTTTACCGGGATTCAGTGAGTTACGTTTTAAAAGCAGAGTGGGGTAATGGTGTTCAGAACATATGATACAAGTAAATACAACGCGAAATGAATGGCTAAATATTTCGTGTTTGGTCTCTAGATGCCAAGAAATAATGCGCGGAAAAATGAGAAAAACTCCTACCCAGCAGAATATATGCAGAAAGCCCTACGTGCAATTAGGGATGATGGGAGGAAAATCAGGGAAGTTGGGAGACGTTTCAACATTTCCGAGTCAACCGTACGAAAGCAGTGCTGCAAAATAGGCTTGTTCTACCTCGTCTAGGCCGTAAACCTGTTTTTAGCCTACTTTCGATTTTTGCAAAAAAATGAAAGTAGACTTATGAGATCAACACTAAGCGAAAAAAAAGTGTGTCTGTCTGTGTGTGTGTATGTGTGTGTGTGTGAGTCTGTGTGTGTGTGTGTGTGTGTGTGAGTGTGTGTACTCGGAATGTCTGTCCCCCCCTATCAATTCGAACACGGTGAACGTGAATTGAACGAAATTTGGTACAAAGGTAGCACTAGCAAAGGACACCTCAGTGTCATGTTTTATATCGCCGCCATCTTGACGGAAACGTAATGGCGGCCACACAAATGTTCAAAGCTTAAATCAAATTACGACTAACCTAATCATCCGATCTCTATCAAATTTTGCAACAACATACCTTTATGGGGGGAGCATCCTTTGACCAAACTAATAGGTCATCAGCGTAATAGTTTGCGGATGGCGGCCATCTTTGTGTCAAGATCTATTCCCCTATTAATTCAAACACGGTGAAACCGAATGGAACGAAATTTGGTACAGAGGTACCACTAGCAAAGGGCACTTCAGTGTCATGTTTTATATCGCCGCCATCTTGACAGAAACGTAATGGCGGCCACACAAATGTTCGAAGCTTAAATCAAATTACGACTAACATAATCATCCGATCTCTACCAAATTTCGCAACAACATACCTTTATGGAGGGAGCATCCTTTGACCAATCTAATAGGTCATTAGCCTAATAGTTTGCGGATGGCGGCCATCTTTGTGTCAAAATCGATTCCCCCTATTAATTCGAACACGGTGAAACCGAATGGAACGAAATTTGGTACAGAGGCACCACTAGCAATGGGCACCTCATTGTCATGTTTTATATCGCCGCCATCTTGACGGAAACGTAATGGCGGCCACACAAATGTTCAAAGCTTAAATCAAATTCCGATTAACCTAATCATCCGATCTCTACCAAATTTTGCAACAACGTACCTTTATGGAGGGAGCATCCTTTGACCAAACTAATAGGTCATTAGCCTAATATTTTGCGGATGGCGGCCATCTTTGTGTGAAAATCGATTCCCCCTATCAATTCGAACACGGTGAAACCGAATGGAACGAAATTTGGTACAGAGGTAGCACTAGCAAAGGGCACCTCAGTGTCATGTTTTATATCACCGCCATCTTGACGGAAACGTAATCGCGGCCACCCAAATGTTAAAAGCTAAAATGTAATTACGACCAACCTAATAATCTAGTCTATACCAAATTTTGCAACAACATATCTTTATGTGGGAAGCATATTCTGACCAAACTGCGAGATCATCAGCCCAATAGTTTGCAGATGGTGGCCAAGTATGTGTGCAAATTGGTTCCCCCTATCAATTCAAACATGGTCAAACTGAATTGAACGAAATTTGGTACAGAGGTAGCACTAGCAAAGGGCACCTCAGTGTCATGTTTTATATCGCCACCATGTTGACGGAAACGGAATGACGGCCACCCAAATGTAAAAAGCTTAAATCAAATTACGACCATCCTAATAATTGATCTCTACCAGATTTTGCAACAACATACCTTTTTGTGGAAAGCATCTTATGACTGACTACAAGGTCATCAGCCCAATAGTTTGCAAATAGCGGCCATGTATGTGTGCAAATCCATTCCCTATATCAATTCAAACACGGTGAAACCGAATTGAATGATTTTTTTTACAGAGGTAGCACTAGCAAAGGGCACCTCATATTCATGTTTAATATCCGTATAGCACGTTGTATTTCAACAAGCTACTACAACCAACATTCATTTATACTCCTTGAAAAGGACAAAGAGTTATAACAATACCCATGCATTTAGGAGAAAGTAGGCTATATGTTCTTTACTGAACATCTTGTTACTAACGAAATGGAGTCACAATCATCCGAATACGTTTTGACATTGGCAAAATTATTTTACGGCTTGACGCCCACCAAGCTTGTCAGACGGTTTGCGTTCAAGTTTGCAGAGGAGAATATGATTGCCCAAAATTTCAATAAAGCTAAAGGTCTAGCAGGCAAAGATTGGTTGTATGGGTTCTTGAAGAGAAATTCTGCTTTAACGTTGAGACAACCTGAAAAAAAAACTAAATTGGATTGCTTCCTTTAATGCTGACGAAACGAAGATATTTTATTCTAATATCCAAAACTGTTGAATTTTAGTATCATTGCATTGTTATGCTATTGTAAAAAGCATTGGAATAGTCTAATGTTAATGCACAATGCAAGTTTCTGCCAATTCACATTGTATTATTATGGCTTTCCAACATTCATCCCATGCTTCACAATTCCCCAACCCAAGTGCATGATTACCCTGCAGGGTGGGTAATCGTGCGCAAATGCATATTTGCGAGATTTTGAATTATAGTCCACCAAATTTATTTTTTAATTAAATTTCTTTCTGCACATCGAATATAGGGTTACTAAGGCTCCCTTTTGCATAACTGCAGTTGTGTTATCTATTATGAGACCATCACGAGACCGATTCTTGCTTAAGTGCGCACAATTCCCCCACTATCCCTTACTAGGGACCGGATGTTTATGACTTTTCTTTTTTTCGTTATGTTTTTTCATGATACTTGTAAGATGATGATTTGCGCTAATTCCATTCAAACTATGTCATTAATCATTATTAACACTCCGAACTGAAATGGGTTGCAATTCTGGCTGTATAACATTAATTTTAAACATAGCACATGACATACAAAGCCTAGGGGAACGACTTTCTCCTCAAATGTCTAAAAGATAAAGTATATAGCAACACATTGAAAATATTATTGAAATGCCAGTAGATTCGGATCACAAACGTGTGGATGCGGATAACAGCCGTGCGGATGCGGGGCGGATGCAGATAACAGTCGTGCGGATGCGGGGCGGATGCAGATAACAGTCGATCGGATGCGGGGCGGATGCGGATAACAGCCGTGCGGATGCGGGGCGGATGCGGATAACAGTCGAGCGGATGCGGGGCGGATGCGGATAACAGCAGTGCGGATGCCGGGCGGATGCAGATAACAGTCGATCGGATGCGGGGCGGATGCGGATAACAGCCGTGCGGATGCGGGGCGGATGCGGATAACAGTCGATCGGATGCGGGGTGGATGCGGATAACAGTCGAGCGGATGCGGGGCGGATGCGGATAACAGCCGTGCGGATGCGGGGCGGATGCGGGGCGGATGCGGATAACAGCCGTGCGGATGCGGGGCGGATGCGGGGCGGATGCGGATAACAGCCGTGCGGATGCGGGGTGGATGCGGATAACAGCCGTGCGGATGCGGGGCGGATGCGGGGCGGATGCGGATAACAGTCGTGCGGATGCGGGGCGGATGCGGATAACAGCCGTGCGGATGCCGGGCGGATGCGGATAACAGCCGTGCGGATGCGGGGCGGATGCGGATAACAGCCGTGCGGATGCGGGGCGGATGCGGATAACAGCCGTGCGGATGCGGGGCGGATGCGGATAACAGCCGTGCGGATGCGGGGCGGATGCGGATAACAGCCGTGCGGATGCGGGGCGGATGCGGATAACAGCCGTGCGGATGCGGGGCGGATGCGGATAACGTTTTGTTTATCCGCGCAGGGCTCTAGTAATAACCCGAAGCAATCTTTCATGTTTCATCGTAACACAGGGTATCAAGGGAGGAACGTGTAACTATAAGTCCAAGCAGTTCCGAAAACAGTTGTTAGATGGCGTTAGTGCATCAGTGGAGTCGACACTGGAGTCGAGTGTATCGGTTCCAGGGGCAGCACTCTCGACTCTTTCGCGACTCCGTTCGCAACCCATCCCTACCCTTTAGGGTTGTGTTGATTCGTATCGTTCAACAGGACAAAGCAGGTGAGAAGCATTACCTTCCTCAAACCCCATTGGCCAATAAGCTGGGTGTGGGGAGCTATTTTAAGTCATCTGGCCCTATCAGCAGGAGGAGAATGTAAATCTTGTCGGTAAATATCTGCTACTGTTTGTCATTGTTATGTGATGCTGGTTTTAAATTGTATCTGGTAAATTATTAATTGTATGGCTTCATCAACTATGTGCATATTGGAGGCTAAAACTATTTTACAGCAAATTTGGGAAGAGGTTGGTTGGTCCCTTATTTTAGGGGCTGCGACAACACGGTCATGTAGCCCCATGTACTTTGGGTGTGTGTAGAATCTGTCTGATAACCGGTGTTATTGTGATGGCTGTATTAGTGTGTGTTATCTGTTTTAATTCAAGTAAGGACTGCAGACAATAATTTTAAGTTGTTCCTACTTTTGCTACATGATGGCCACTACTCCTGGAAATCCTGGAAAACTCCTGGATTTTTATTAGTTCTGGAAAACTCCTGGAAAATAGCCACTGTTAATTAATTATAAAATTCTTTCCATCCTAAATCATACCCCTGCTGCGGTTTTGGGTGAACACTCTATGGTTAACGAAAGAGATTTCCTCAGGCTACCTGTTTCTGTGTGTGAGAACACGCGATAGTCTTTTTGTAAAGCACAATGAGTATAGACAACTTCACCGCAATAAAATTGCACGCGGCATTCTTTTCAGTTTTTATGCGGATATTTCAGTCACAAAGGCTTTTTTAAAACAACAATTAAATCATTTGTGTGTAGGCTTGCGTATCAATAACGCAATTTTTGTCAACATCTGTATAAGTAAACCAAGCAAAACTGCTTTATTTTGGTCTTGAAGTAGGCAACCGATAAAGCCCCCCCCCCCTCCGGGTACTCGCGCTTATTTTTAAGTCTGGAAAAATGAGAATTACTCCTGGAAAATTCCTGGAAAACTCCTGGAAAATCGTTGACCGATTTGAGTGGCCACCATGTGCTACCAAATGCTACCGTCCACGACACCTTGCTTGCGGACTTGGCTACTAGATGGCATCATAATCAGCACCTGGCGGCGAACGTTGGAACTAATAGAGCGTTACCAATTCTAACCTACAAATTTTGGCTTCACACAATTGTAGTTAGTGGAAGGTTCTTTTTCATGCCATAAATCTGACATGGGACCGCTGGCTTTACTTCCGCTCTGAAGGAAGGCATACTGAGGGATTTTTAACGCTCTTAAAAATCCGTCGATTTCGGCTGGGTTTGAACCCGCGACCTTGGGCAGAGAAGCTCAGCATGCTACCAACTACGCCACCGAAGCCGCCTCATTACCTCATATGGAGTCTTATGATGTATAAATACCCAAATGCCATTTAAGTTAATCACTTGGAAGTTTATTTGTAGGGCTACATAGTAGACTGGATGCTGACTGTCTACAAACAATTAATTTCTTTTGTTGCCTTCTTCAATATGGATTGCCCATTAATTGGGTGCAATCGTGCTGACCGACTGAGAAGCTACAGAAAATCAATTTATATACGCAACACTGACAATATAATGGCTTCAAATCGCTACAGATAATTCCAAGTTAACTACCGTACACAATTTGTTAGGCAATATTGTAATCAACATTCCTCTCGTAACTAAACTATTGTAAATTCTGGAAAATAATGTCAGGCTTTCTTTGGGTTACAGAGGTGTGCAAATTATTAGGCTCAACGGCAGTTTTCCAACATTTAGGCTACTTTGTAGAATTTGTGACTTAACGTAATACAGTAGAAATATTTTGCAATACGCTGAAATTATTTGAAATGTTTAATCAATATTCTTAATAATATTCTTAATAATATTCGTTTAAAGAATCTGACAGAAAACTAATTGTTTACAGTTTCCACTAAAGGAGGAGCCTTGGTAATACAGAATGCCACACATTTTGTTTTGATTAGTATATCATGTGAATTTAGACCTGAGAGATTGGAAGTATTTTATTATTGATTGTCCACTCGTGAACTATTCAAAGATTCGTGGACAATGGACTGAAATCACCTGATTTAGAGGATATGTTCCCAAGTCAATGGAAAAAGAATAAAAACTGTTCCCATCTCTGGTGTCCCTCAGAATCTCCAATTTCGAAAAAAAATCCCGATGCAATTCCTTATGGGGAAAGTGGTAAGTCCACAGGAGAGAAAACATTACTAAATAGGGTAATAAAAATAAAATAAAATAAAATGATTTTGAATAAAAATTGTAACTGATTTAAATTCAATTTGAGTGTAATAATTTGCACACCTCTGTATCTATGGTAATTGGTACTGCCCCCGTAAATTGAATTATATTGAGACCACGATGGCTGTATTGGCATAAATGAATAAAGTTATGAATGTCATAGTTGTGACGTGGATATTCATGACGTAGGCACGGATGACGCAGATTTCATGCAAGTAGGCTGGTGGAGCTGAGATTCTTGGTGACGTCATGATTTTGTTCGAGAAAGATCTGAAATTTACGACGCAGTCGCAGGAAACAAGGTATTGTGCTAAGGAAGAAGTTACACTATTGGAGGAGAGACTCGAACCAATGAACGATAGTTTGGAAGGAAGACGGAGATTGCTGAAACTACGATATTTGATTGCTTTTGGCATGCAGATTTGTGGAAATCTATTTTCAGTTATGGCATTGATTTGGAATTTTGAAGAAATTAATTTTGAGTTTTTGAAATTTGAAAATCCGTCAAGTATAGCCAAAGTTAAAACTTCTAGCAATGACGGAGCAACAGGCTATGGAAGGGATGGATACGCCCCTTAAGAAGTTGATAAAAGGTCGTGCACAGGATAGAGGAGCTCTCATATCTCTCATATCTCTCATATCTGATTTCTGATACCGCATATATATTTCAGATGTTATATAGTCATTTTCGAGTGAATAAGTGAAGCAAGTCATCTTTAGCGTGTGGTTAAAGCCCGGCGCATCGAACGAACACGGAGCAGTTCCATTTTACGCTGTTTGAAACTAGGTGAAGTTGAAACGCTCACATTAACGTTTCTACCAGATAAGATATCAAGAGTTAACTTCTGCCTTTATTATAATTCAATTGGGCAGTACAACATTGAGGTGTGTAGAAGATTTGAACAATTTCACAGTTATACTTTGAAAGATATTGGCATTTTAAGGCTGCAGACAAAAGTGATTTTCTCGCCACCTGAGAGGCACTTTTAAATTACCACATTATACACTACGGCTGACACGTATATCGCAACCGTGATATTGGAGCATACGTTTGGTAATACAACGATACATTCTATTATGGAACATTATAGTCTGGCAGTGCTTTCAATGATTATAACAGAAGTTGAGATGGAAGGCTAAGGCTTTAATGCAATTGGGACATATATCGATGGAGTGAAATAACAGCATGGAACTTCGTTAATCGTCATTCTACAACAGCGAGCATGCAGTGAACATCCAACTACACTCATGCATCGTGAATCCATCGCTGAATTATATCAAATGACAGTGGAAATATCATCATACTCCACGATTATGAATATTTCCGCGGAAATAACTACAATAAACTTCATGGCGATTTGCGACCAGAACTTCCGGGAACTTTCAAGAGAGGCCAGGGTGGACCCGGCTCACAAAGAAGAGTTTTGCCAGAAGGATGTCTTTCGTATACGCGGAGCAGTGCAATTTCCGGAGGAGGAAGCAGTTCGATTCTCCGAGGGCGCTGATTCCAGGTTCGAGGTCGGAGCACATCTTTACGCTGGTGAAATGGAACCAACAGCAGTTTTCTTTGAAAACTTTCCTCTAGAACTTCAATCAACAGATAAGGTAGTCGTGAACGTTTCTTGTATTATTTGAGTCATGTAGCGATATCTGAGCAACCATTTTTCCCATATATTTTGTCCCATTTATTTTTGCCCCATTTTCTTGCTTGACATTTCTGTACTCAGTACACTTCGATGATTTATGCCTTTTTCTACGATTTGTTGAGACATTATTATGTCATTGGCATACTTAAATAATTTTGGATCAGTTGAGACTGATAATTTAGATTCTTTCAGTAATTTGCATATTTTTGTAGTCACGATTTGACTGTAAAGTTAACGATTTTCTATGGCAGATTTGAATTCAGACAGCGTGTCATTTTACTAAAGTAATTCTATTCAGTAAATTACTTTGACCAATTTTCTGTCATCCTCAAGAAAGAAGAATGATTAAAAGATTTTAGAGCGTTAAAATCTATTACGTTATCGACGATCTTTGAAATACTAGTCGTCTTATGAACTGATTGCAACATAGACATCTATCATTGCATTATAGACAATTTTATGAAATATGAACTTTGATTACGATTTATTGAATACACTATAGTAATGAACATTTGATAGGAGTTTTTCTCAATTATAGATTGGAACAATAATGTTTGCATTCCACAGTCTAATTGTATTCTATTCGACTATTTATGCAGTTTAGATGAACTTTGATGGAAGATAGTATTTTTATACTGCGTTACTTTGAAGATATTAATCTTAATTTTGATAGACCAGGGAGGAGTGTCTAATCGTATTTGCTATTAAATTTATTTGTGATTGGCAAATTTTTACTTCATATCGATTCATGAATGAAACCCACGAAGGTTAAATAATAACAGTCATTAATACAATTGATGAATATAAGAATTTTTAAAGAGGAACAATGGATGTATAATCGTTAGTTCTGTGGATGTGTAAAAGTCGCTGATGAATAATGCCCTTGAATAATGAAGGAGGTTCCCACAGTAATTAATGAAGTTGATGAATTTATAAGTGGAGGTTTTTGTATGTAATTTGGGAGATTTTGATGCCATATATATTGAGATATATGATGAATTCTGGGCCTATTTTTGAGCAATTTTGTGCGTTTTGAGCGAAGTATTTTTCCGCTGAATGTATTGTCCTGGTTCTTTGAAAGTTATTCATGTGAAAATACTGTTAAAGTTAACAAGAGTGTTAAATAATTAGAGATAAAGATTTTGAATGGAGGTTACCGTCACAAATAATTATAATTATTATTAAACCTTATTAAACCTGAATTTGACAGTTAAATATAACTAACCTTCATTGGTCGATTATATCACCATAATGTAAGTAATTATCAACCGGATAAACGTGTGGTTTAATGTATTTCTTGTATAAATAATATAAACAATATTAATATTGTAAATAATTTTGTAAATATCTTTGTTAAATAATATGAAATGAAAGGGATTAATAGAGGCGTGTATAAAAATTTTCAATTGTCGTTTGACATTGTTATAAACAATTTATTATTGTTATAAATAATTAATGAACTTTTGTTATTAACATTTAGAGTTTTGTTATTATACTCTAAACAACGCTAATTAAACATGTGGATTGAACAATTAATCATGATTTGGGATTGTTGGAGTAATCCACTGGTGTTTGAATGGAGCATTTAAAACATTTGCGTGATAATATTTGAGTTGAGAAGTGGACATTTAACGTGTTTTGAAGGAGAGCTAGGCTCTGATGTAACTCGCATATGCTAGGGTTGAACGGACGGGTGAGTCCACTTTGACGATGCAGGTGCATTGCAGCTGGCCCGGACAACTGTATGATAGAGGCCAAGGACGTCTCCATAATAGCCTTGTGGCTATAAATAAAATGTGATGTGTATAAACACGCAAAACAATTGCTATATGTGTCTCGTCCCAAATCCCGTTTCCATTCCAAGTGCATTATTATAATTACGCTATTTTGAGCTTGAGAAAGCTGAAACATTGTATGTAGAGTATACAGGTTCTACAGGAGGACATAGTTATGTGGTCGATGGCTTCTGATTGCCACGTGGATTTTGTTGTTTTATTTTTGTTAAATTCATTCTTTATGTGAAATAAATTATTGTGCAGTTTAAAGTTTCTCGTCTTCGTTATGGTTCATTTTTAAATATCATGGTGGAGGTTATTGTGTGGGCATACTTTAAGTGATCCAGTTGACAACCCAGTCCCCGAGATAAATTTAAAAGGTAAGTAAAGGTAAGTATGAACCCCCGTATATTTTGGTGTGTTCCACAATAATTTCTTGTTAACTATTGTGCTCTAATCTCGATAGTATCTGTCAGTGCCATTTTCATTGATGTAGCTGTGCCGGTGCGTTTGATTATTGGCAATCCGATTGAGGGGGCGGATATCTGACAGCCTACTATCCGGATAACGGGGACAGTACTTGTGAAAATACACATCACCAGGGAACGGATTTATATGTACTAATGTCATCATCATCTTCATTTCCCCTTTTCCAGCTGACACTGGGTGGGGGCAAATATGGTTCCTCTCCACTTTGTTCTGACGTTCCACCATTCCTCTTCAGACACGGTGTTCCAATCCAGGTTCTGTTTACTAATGCTATTCTTCACCGAGTCCATCCAACGCATTCCTGGTCTCCCTCGTCCTCTCTTCCCTGTCATCCGTCGTTCCAATGCTCGACTTGGTAGCCTTACTTCATTCATCCGTTTGACATGTCCAAGCCATCTCAATCTGTTTTGCTCCAGTTTGTCATTTAGTTTCTGTACTCCCAGTTATTTCCGTATTTGTTCATTTCTCACTCTGTCCCTCCTCGTTTTCTGGACCATACTTCTCAGGAATCTCATCTCAGCTGCCTGTACTCTGCTCTCATCCCTCTTAGTCATTGTCCAAGTTTCTGCTGCATATATCATTATAGGAACATACTATGCTTTGTAGATAACTTATTTAGCCTTAATTGGTATATCCTTGTTCCATACTAGTCCCCGTACCTGTTGGTAGAAAGCACCCCCGTGTTGTATTCTTCTGCTAATTCCCATATTCTATTCTTCCATCTGCAGTCAGTTCACTTCCCAAGTATTTTAAGTGTTTCACCACTTCCAATTCCTTATCTCCTACTTTGATTACTCCTTTTCCTTCTTTCTTACCTCTACTCACCACGACTGTTTTACTCTTCTCCACATTTATCTTCAATCCCCATTGCTCAATCTTTTCATTTATTACGTCTAACTGTTCTTGTACCTCCATCTCATCCTTGCCCCAGATCACAACATCGTCTGCAAACAACATTACCTTCATCTTTGCCCTACTATAGTCTTTCATTGCTGCCTTCATGATGTCATCCAACACCATTAAGAACAATAATGGTGACAACACAAAGCCTCCGTGGCTTAGGCGGCAGCACGCCGGCTTCTCACCGCTGGGTCCGTGGTTCAAATCCCGGTCACTCCATGTGAGATCTGTGCTGGACAAAACGGAGGCAGACAGGTTTTTCTCCGGGTACTCCGGTTTTCCCTGTCAAAATTTCATTCCAGCAACACTCTCCACTATCATTTCATTTCATCTGTCATTCATTTAATCATTGCCCCAGAGGAGTGCGTCAGGCCTCGGCAGCCGGCACAGTTCATATCCTCGCCGCTAGTTGGAGGCTTCATTCATTCCATTCCTGACCCGGTCGGAGACTGGAAGCAGGATGTGGATTTTCAATGGTGACAACACACTTCCTTGCTTTAGTCCAGTGACGATTTTAAACCATTCCGATGTCCCGACTCTAGTTTTCACACTACTGTAGCAGTCCATGCACATTCCTTTTATCATGTCTCTCAGTTCCTTGCCTATCCCCCTGTTTGTTAAGCTTTCCCAAACTTTTGTTCCAGGGACGCTATCATAGGTCTTTTCTAGATCAATAAAAGTCATTACCATATCTTTCCCATATTCCCAACTCTTTTCTATGTTCTGTCTCGGAATGAAAATGGGTTCCACTGTTGACCTGCCCCCTCTAAATCCAAACTGCTCCTCCTCTATTTGGTTTTCTACCTTTACTCTAATTCTTTTTTCAAGGATTCCTTCCATTACTTTGGCAAAATGCGAGATGATGGTGATTCCTCGATAGTTACAACACACCTTCCTGTCTCCTTTCTTGAATATTGGCAGTATTATTCCCTTTTCCCAGTCTCCAGGAACTTTCTTCTCTCTCCACACACTCCTGAGAAGTCTGTATGTCCACTGCAGTCCCACTGGACCTGCTGCCTTGATCATTTCAATTGCCACTTCGTCGATTCCCACAGCTTTCCCCATCATCATCTTCCTAACTGCCCATTCCACTTCTGCCATAGTAATGTGTGGTTCTTCTTCTATTTTTTCTTGTACCGTTTTGGCTGTTCGTGTAACTTCTCCGCATGTCTGGCGTCTCACATTCAACAGCTCGCTGAAATATTCTTTCCATCTGTCCGTTATCTCTTCTGGTTTTGTCAATATTTCACCTTCTTTGTTTTTCATGAACCCAGTGTTCACCTTTTCATTTCTTCTACTTTTTATAATTCCAAACAGCAATTTCTTTCCACAATTTAAATCCTCCCTTATTTCCTGAGTGAATTCTTCCCAGCTTTTCTTCTTTTCCTCTGCAATTACTTTCTTGCAATCTCTGTTTGCTTCTATATATTTTGCTCTACTTTCTTCGGTCTTTTCTGTTTTCCATTCCTTCCAAGTTTTCTTATTCTCCCTTACCTTTTCTTTCACTCTATCATTCCACCATTTTGTCGCCTTTCCCGTATCTTTTCTGATGTTCTACCAAATGTTTTCTCTGCACTGCTTACAAATGCACTCTTTAACTTTTCCCATTCTTGTTCCACATGGGTAATATCCGTCCTTGGTATCTGTTCTTGCAATTCTTTCTTAAACTCTTCTGCAACCTCCTTTTCCTTTAGCCTCCAGACCTTAATCTTTCTTTCCCTTTTTTCCTGGTAATCTCATAACATTTCCCCCTTTTCTTTTGGACATCCTCATTCTTCGAGGAGTTTCTATATTTTCACTCCGCCCCCTTTACCTTCTCGTTGCTTACTACTCTGTCCGCCGTTCCACCATGGTCCATACAGTAATTTCTGGCAGCTGCTCTCTGGTGACGAACAGAGGAATTTATCTATATTTTTTGTAATCTCATTGATATACTTTCTTTGGCCACATTGTTTATTTCCATTGAAAAAGGAGGCAAGGTTTCTCCGAAACGTTTGGTTCAAATCAAAATACACACACCATTAGCCCAAAAGCATGAATTATTTATATGTTAATATTGTTTGTGTATTCGCTAGAAGATATTACAGGACTGTTACAGGTCAGGAAAAAGTCAGGGGAAAAAATTCCGGTCATGGAAGTCAGGGAAATGTCAGGGAAATTTTCTGCAAAGTCAGGGAACTTTTTAATTTTTTAAAATAAAAGCGTGAATCTGTCTATTTGCCTGAAGTGCGAAGCTCCTTCGCTTTGTCGAGTTAGGGCTGCAAAATGCTAAAATTGAAAAATAGAGGAGAGAGAGTGCGGTAGCCCTGCTGCTCTCGATACTTCGTCTTGTCGTTTGTTCCCACTATACTCTTTCCTCCACTTTCCCTTGCCCAAGTCAGTCGCGTTTCGTCGGGAATCGCGCTTGTCCGAAGCCTCTACTCCACATGCACCATCCCCATCTCGTCCGTGTTCGGTCCGCCGAAGTTTCGCTTCATGTACATTCGGCATAGCACCTATGCTTGATCTACTAATACAGAGATCATCATCATCTTGCACAGTTTCCAGCCACTGGCCAGGTCTGTTTGGAACACAAGCCTCTCCAACGTCTTCTGTCTTCCCACCATCTCTCAGCCTCCACCCTTGTCCAGTCTTCTCCTCTCATCTTCACACTTTCTTCCACTCCCTTCAGCCACCTGTCTCTCGGTCTTCCTCTCGGTCTCTTTCCTTCCCACTTCGTCTCGTGTACCCTCCTGGTTATCCTCTTCTCCTCCATTCGTTTTACATGTCCAAACCATCTAAGTCTAGATTTCTCTATACCATCCTGTAATGGTTCCTCCTTCATTAATTCTCTGGCCCTCTCATTTCTTATCCTGTCCATCTTTGTAGCTCCAATACTGCTTCTCAAGAACCTCATCTCACTGGCCTGTATTTTGCTCTTCTCCCTTCCTTTCATAACCCAGGTCTCCGAGGCATACGTCAGGATAGGGACATAGTACGTCCGATATAAGATCTTTTTGCTGTTCTGAGGGACATCCTTGCTCCATAACATGCTTCTCACACTCCTCCGGAATGCTTCTGCCTGCCTCCCCCGCTCATTTATTTCTCTATCGTTTCTTCCATTATCATGTATCAGGCTTCCCACATACTTGAAACTCTCCACTTTCCTCAGCTGTTCCCCACCAATTGTTATTCCCGTTGTGGTTCTTTCCTTCTTCCTTGTTGTGATCACCATCTCACTCTTATTTATGCTAAATTTCATCCCATATCCTTGTATTATTCCTTCCCACACGTCCAACTGTTCCTGACCCCCTCTTCCTTGTTTCCCTAAATCATCAAATCATCTGCAAACACCATCGCTTTCATCTTTCCTTCCCCAATTACTTGTGCCACTCGGGTTATTATGTCATCCATCACCACAATGAAAAGTAACGGTGACAGTGCATTTCCTTGTTTCAGGTCGTTTCTCTGTTCCAACCAGTCCGATCTCTCTCCTCCCACTTTCACACAGCTCACGCTTCCCTTGTACATCTCCTTTATCCTCTTTATAGTCCATTTCTCTACTCCTCTATCCTCCAGGGACTTTGTTTCTGCATACACTGTCATATGCTTTCTCAATGTCCAGGAAGGCCATCAGTTGATCTGTTGCATACTCATAGTGCTGTTCTTGTAACTGCCTTACAGCAAAAATCAAATCCACTGTGGACCTTCCTGCTCTGAAGCCATGTCGTTTTTCCCTCATCCCTCCTTCTATCCTTGTCCTAATTCTCCTTTCGAAAACTTTCTCAAAGATCTTTGCACAATAACTCATCAGTGTTATTCCCTGATAGTTTCTGCATTCTGTTCTACTACCTTTCTTGAAGATCAGGACAATTATTCCTTTTTTCCAGTCCTCTGGGGTCTTCCTTTCCTTCCATGCTGTCCTCATCACTCGGTACAACCATTGTATCCCCACCTCTCCTGCTGCTCTCACCATCTCCACACTCAACTCATCCACACCCGGTGCCTTCCCTCCTTTCATCTTTCTCACTGCATCTTCCACTTCTTTCATGTTAAGTCCTTTTCTGTTCGCAGTTCATCTTCCTCTTCCCTGATTTCTTCCTCCTCACCATGGTTTCCATTTGGGTTCAGAAGTTCTTCAAAATATTCTTCCCACATTTTCTTCAGTTCTTCCCTATTTTCTATCTCTTGTCCCCTTTTGTTCACCATTCTAACATAATCCATAGGATCCTTCCGCCTCTTATTTTTTACCATCCCATACAGGACCTTTGCACCTTCACTATCCTCCTTCATCATCTTTGTCCACTCTTCCATCCACTTTCTTCTGTCCTCAGCCACTACTCTCTTCGCCTCCTTCTTTCTTTTCTGATACTCTTCCCTTGTCTCTACCGTCTTATTTTGAAACCACCTCCTAAAGGCTCTATTCTTTACCCTTACTATATCTTTTGTCTTCTCATTCCACCATGGTGTTTCCTTCCACCTCTTCTTACTACTTGTCCTCCCACATACTGCTTCTGCTGCACCTACTAGTGTCTTCTTAAATCTAGCCCATTCCTCTTCCACCCCTCTTTCTTCATCAGTTGGAATTCCTTCCTTTACCATTTTGAGGTACTCGACCCTTCTATCCCCTTCTTTCAGTTTCCATATCCTTATACGTCTTTCCTGATTCTCAGTCCCTTTCTTCTCCTTACTCCCTCTCAGGTTCATTACCAGCAATCGATGGTCGCTATCCAGGTTCTCCGATGGTATAACCTTGATGTCCGTGATGTTCTTATTTAGTTCTTTCTCATACAGTATATAGTCGACCACCGACTTCCTGGTCAAGTCATCACTGTACCATGTGATTGTGTGGCCCTCCCTTTTCTTGAACCAGGAGTTCCCAACTAGCAGGCTGTTCCTTTGGCAGAAGTCCAACAGTCTCTTTCCTTCCTCATTTCTTCCGCCCCAACCGTCTGGTCCTAGAACACTCTCATAACCTTGTCTTTCTCTTCCTACATGGGCATTCAGATCCCCCATAACAATCATATTTCTTCCTACCAGCTGCTTCTGCTATTCCTCTTCAAACTCCTCCTTCTCTTCAGAGGCGCAGCCAAATCTTAGTCCGTGTGTGCAGCCGTGTCGTCGTCTATTATATCCATCATGTCCGAGGCTCGTTCCATTCTTGAAAGCATTTGGTTTCATCCACTACTGGCTTGCTGGGCCTATCTTAGCTTCACCAGAGATGATAGTCGAAAATCAGCTCGAACGTTCTCTCTTAGGCCTACGACAAGTGTACGATGGTGTTCAATCCGAGGGAGAGTTAGGTAAAGTTACTGTCACCAAAGAAATGCTCTTTAAGGCGAGGCATGCTCGTTCAGAATGTGAAAATGCGCCTAAGGAGAGGGCCGCCGAAAAGAAAAGAAAACGAGGCGAAAGAAAAACAGAAGAGAGCAATTGTAGACGAGGTAAAAGAGTTGAAAACAAAGAGTCAAATTGATGTTAGAAAAAGAAGCCGAACTAAATGATATTGAAGGACGTTTAAAAGTGCCAAACAGCGGGTTCTTGTAGAGATTTATTCAAATAGAAGAATGCAATGAAAGTTTTAAAGCTAGCGTGTTAGCTTTTCAAAATGTGACGGTACTTACTTTTGCTAAGAATGTAGAAAAAAGGTGTATAGTCCGAGCCAAATGCGTGAATTTCCTGTTTTAGTCCATCGATTTCTTTACCAGTATCGGTCACTAAATTTTGTGTTTTCGATGTCTGTATTTTTTCTCAGTATTGTTTATGTATTTTAAGTGTTAGTAATTATAGCAATAAGAACTTACGGGCACGTCAGGCGCCCGTTAAAGCTTTTATGTTTCAAACCATTCTTTTTGTTCTTCAATTTTGATCAGTATAGGATAAGGTATCAACGAATCCGTGTCATACCAGACTGTCACCTAGATCGCGTATGTATTTTGTAATCCATTGAAGTCAGTCATGGCGCAGTTGTAAGGCGTAAAAGATTACAAAGTGTTAAATGTCTTTCTGTGTTGTCTGTGGGTCCGTGCAATACTTGTTTGCTTCCAAGACAATGAAAAGGGCTTTTGCAGTCAATCTATGGAAATAAGTCCGATAGCTTTTGAGTCCAATTAAATGGTTTCGTTGTGCCATTTTTTTGATTACCTATTTTTAATTTCTTTCTTACCTTAGCAATAATTTTGAAAGATTCCGTGCCATGTACGTTACTTACCCATCGTATTATTTGACTATTAGGCCATAGTTTTTAAGTCATTAGTAATAACAATTGCAATAACTTTTTGAATGTAAGACGTTTCATTGTGAACTGAGTGTACTGACAAAGAAAGAAGTTAAACATTTTGTTCCTTGAATCCAGTTTTTAAAATTTATTTGTAGTGTTATTTTTTTTAGCATAACCGATTAATTTATTTAAAAAGTCTGATGAAGCCAGTTTTCTCCATGCCTTCTGAAGTGCTCACGGCATCTAAAATTGGGCTAATTCTTAAAATTAGCTTTTTGTTAAAATTCTTTCTTTAAGCCTTTTCTTTACAATCTCTGAAAAAAACTCTTTTTCTCTATGAGATAGCATACATATCTCGTGTAATACAGTAGCTGGAAAAAAGTTAGTATGGACGTGTATTTAAAAAATTAAATCACCGTATGTCGTCCGAATCGAAGATGTAAATCAGTAACTATCGTTTGATCAATTCGACGAGTTTTATTTTTTAAATATGTTCATACGGTGATCAGAATCAAGTATTGGTGGTCAGGGAAAAGTCAGGGAAAATGGGATCTGAAGTCAGGGAAAAGTCAGGGAAAATGCAAATCTTGGTCTTGTAACAACCCTGTATTAATACAGATACCCTCCAGAAAAATAATAGCAGGCTTTATTGACTACTTTATCTTCCCTCTGGTCCTCTATTATGCTTAGCCTAAAGCCTGCAAGGTGTAGGCGGACTACATTGTTGTATGTAGAAGCCTAGGAGTACAGTAGGGCTCCATTCAGTAGTGTACGTTAGCCCGTAGCCCCTTTTGAGTGCTGCTTCATTGTAGGTTTCAGTCTTACTGTGTTAGTAATCATCATTTTTTGTATGCAGCATGTCAAATTGTACCTCCCTATTTGACGGTGGAGCCTGCTAACATGCATTTTATAGCTGAGAGAACAAGGGTTGTTCTGGCATCGTAGGGACATTTTTATTACACTGAGGGTTAATGTTCTCTTAGCTTGACCACCCAAAATATGTAAGAAAGTTAGCATTGTATTCCTGTGCATGACAATGGAGTTCAGTACCTAGTATTTGTTCTAGGTGCTGAATACCACCCAAATCAGTAATGGGTTCTTTACAGTCTAGCTGGAAACTGTTCTCAATGAGTGAATGACAGTTTGTAGTTCCAGGAAGAAAGGCTACCATGTTTTCAGCTCCCCTATACCTTGTAGACACACAACTCCCTAGTCTTACCCATTAGGCCTAGATACATGCCTGGACACAATTCTTGTTTGACCACCTCGTGTAGTGGCTAGCATTCTCGGTTCTTTCCCCTGAGGTCTGGGTTCGTTTCCTGGCCCTGCCCATAAAAGTTATTCTGATCTGAGGGCTGAAACGGGATATGCTAAGCCTCATGTGGCAATCATGAGGCGAGGTGGATTCGATTCCCACCTAGGCCATCTTGGAAGTGGTTTACCACGTCTACGGCAGGCAAATGCCGAGATGGTTCCTTATTTATGGCCACGGGTGCCTCCCTCCCAATCCTCACCTAAAGTACAAAGAGACACTAATACAGTCACCATATTGCAACAGGTTATAGTAAAAAAATACACACACCTAAGTACATGGATCTCAATGACCACCATGTCCAAGCCCCTCAAATGATAATTGCAACAACAAAACAACTTGTGTTAAAAGTGGTCGTGCTACAGTGTTGCAAACTTCTGAACTATAAGAGAACCCTGGCCAAACTTTTCTGTTCACAAATCTGTTTCAGCTTTATCACATTCGTCATTTGAGACCTTCTCTAGCTTCGTGAAGATAAGGGGTAATAAATGAAACAAGTATTAGGCGCCCAGCCTACACTAGGACTGGACAGAAGAGCAACTCACGTGTGCTGCTCCTGTTCACAGTCCTACTGCAAACAAACATTCCCCCACTCTGCCTCTGCTATATTGAAAGGAGGATTACCGACCATTTGCATATATGTGGTGTTGATTTACAATAATACTATTCCATGCATTGCATTTATCTGTGTAGGCCTAGATTGAAATTTAATTTTTGCTTCGACTTGTGCTTTGGACATTTGCAGTTTATCTTCCACCCGGGGCTGGTCCAGTTTTCCAAAGAGGGTTTCCGAGGGTGGAGTTTGCGGTCGGGTGGCTTAAAACCGTGTGCCATCAACCATCCAAGTAGCCTACTGACCACGTTCAAGATCTCATGTGTTTCTGGGTTCTCAGCGAGCTTAACCATTGGTATTCACATCTCTGAAGGTTGTTTTCAGCTGCACAATCAAATGTAAAAGACAAAATGTAAACATGCAGAAAGCGGTATTCAAATAAATGAAATCTCTCTTTCACAAAGTAATTATCATTTCTCAAAACCTACTCCTCATCCTGAATCCACATTACTGTATAGAATATTGAGGTTATATTGATCTCATGCGGTAGAGGAGGGTGGGGGTAGAATTTATGGGAGCATGAAATATATGAACATAGTATTTCATTGTAGCTACATTAGTGGTGAATAAAGTGCAGCATAGTTGGGGGCGAGGAGGGGTTACGAATGTTTTGAGGTTATGATGGCACAATGAAGCAAACTCTAATTACTCTTGATTATATAATTTTTTACAGCTTTTAGTAATTATTAAAAACATTTATATTGTATTAAAAGTACCGGTAGGCTTTCAAATAGGCAAATAAATGGAAAAAAGTTCTCGTAGATTTGGAAATCATACCAACATGTCAAACCAAAACTCATCATTAGTATTTCATTTTTGGAACGATATCGCCTCTTGAGGTGCAATAATGCATGCTTTTGATTCAATGTTAGACACTGACAATCAGTTTCGACCGTAGTAATGCGCGTTCGTAATGATCACAGTCAATCGTAGTTACTTGATATGCGGGATTGGTAGCCATTGTAGCCCAAACATTAATGACACGTAGACCTGAAATTTGAGTCAATATAAGGGTCTAGAAAATTATCATTGAGTGTCGTCTCTCTTATTATATGCTCCTTGTTTGTTTACTGAATGCACATGACTGTTTTGGTACTGAATCGAGCATACTTTTAGAATGCCTCGTTCTAATAGAATTTTTAAGAAACGTACTGGGATAGGTGGAAGGAAAGGACCTGGGCCAACATATCAAGTAGTTCGTAATCAGGAGACCGGTAGTGAAAATAATGTCGACAATGTACAGGTTATTGCTAGGTTAGATAATGCTGTTTCATCTCCAAGCAACAGTGTGGCACATTTTCAGCTGTTAGGCTGAAATACTATCAAGAACAAAGCTCTCTGTGACTAAAAATACAAGAATAATATTAATATATAGCAAGGAGTGGTAATTCCATAATTAGGCCTAGCCTACAACTACTTCCAGCTGCTCGGTGTAAATTTGGGCAGTGTAAACATAGCAACAAAGACTTATTATTTAGTTCATCTATAGTGTGGAATCGTGTGCCTAAATCAGTGTTTGTGGGGTATAAAACGTTGTGCATGGGGTGTATGATGCAGTTTAAACATACAATGAGGGGTGTGCAGGCCGATAAAGGGTTTGTCATTGTTGGCGATTGTTGCGTGTTCCATTGTAGCCACGAATCTTGTATATTCTTGCCTAGGCCATTGGTGGGAACAGTCGGGTTGCACGCTTGGTAACTGGTACTGAATTCGAGTATTACTTCTTCTGTGTGTACTTAAAGGAAAGTACCGTACCTAGATGGTTTGCGTGACACTGTGTTTGTGCATTAGTGAATTTACCTTGCTCGGAATTTGTGTTCACACAATGCAGTGTATCGTACTTCCTCATGCAGTTAAGATAGTGCCTGAGGGTTTTTATCTGACTAGCTTATCTGCGGATGTAGCCTACATGAGGGTTCCCATCAGACTGAAGATCGACTGTTTCATTTCCAATAACACCCCAGGGGCTGACAACTTGTGGGACGAGGGTTGGCGACCACGGTACCCCATCTGAGCCCAGCTTTGCTTCCTCTTACTTATGCCGGGCTCCTTTCTGTTATCTTTCCTTTTGAACTCCCTTGGTCAACTCTTGTTCATTTCCGACCCCGACTGTATCCGAGGTCTAGGGAGTCTTTCACTTTTGCGACTTAATTGGCCCTTGTCTCATCTTTCCTGATCCCTCATTCTTCGAGGGGTCAGACCTCTTGTTTTCATTCTATCTCCTGCCTTATGCACAAGGCCCTCAATGAGGTAGGGTGTTTGTAGCCCCACCATTTACCGTGCACCCTGGATTGTGCTACATCCTCAAGGGCTCACGTCTTGTGAGTTCGCCATTGGCGACCCCGAGTGCTTCCTGAGCTGGGTCCGGTTTTTCTCCTTCTTCCATTGCCTTTGGAGCGGTCCCACTCCTCTTTCCCTTTCCTCTCTGCCTTTCTTGGCTCTCCTTCTTAGCAAGTCTTTCAATTCTCATTCATCGAGGGTTGAGGGCATTTCCCTTCCTCCTGTCTTTTATTTACTTTCTTCTCCTTTTTGTTCCTCTTCTAGTTTGCAAGTCAGTAGTTAGATTTAGTTGTAGGTTTCATTCGATCATCTTTCATTTTTCACAAACACCCAAACCATTAGGGGCCGATAACCTGGCTGTTAGGCCCCTTAATACAACAATTATCATCATCTTCATCATTAATCTGTTTATTTATTCATTCAATTCATTTATTCATTCATTCTTCATTTGACTGGAGTATAAAAGGGAAACCATGGAGAACTACTTCCAGGGTGGCTTAGGTGGTAATCAATCCAGGTTCACTGTGACGCTGGCCGCTTTACCACGAGCTGGTGTTCAGTATATACTTCTCTTTCTTTCCTGCCTTCTGCTCAAGGCCCTCAAGGAGGCAGGGTGTATGTAGCCCCATCAATAATGGTGCACCCTGGATATTGCTACTCCCTCAGGGGCTCACGGCTAGTGAGTTAAAGAGCTGGCATTCCTGAGGGATTCCTGAGCTGGATGTGTTTAGTCCCATTTTTTTCTATGACTTTGGTATGAGCCCTCTCCTCTTTCCCCTTCCTATCTGCCTTTCATGGCTCTCCTTCCTTCCAAGTCCCTAAATCCTCATTATTTGAGGGTTGAGGGTATTTCTTTTCTTCCTGTCCTTTATTTGTTTTATCCTTTTTTGTTTATTATTTCTTATGACATGGCCCTAGGATCACATTGCATAAGTGACTTCAGCTTGAATTATGGGCGGACGAAAACAGTTTAATGATCAACAAAGAAAACACAGTGCACATGACTTTTAGAAAAGGAGGCAAACTGGCGTTGGATGATCATTTAATTCTGCAAGGAGATATGCTAACAGTAGGGAATAATTTCCAGTATCTTGGAGTATATCTACAAACGACATTGTCTTCCTACAGGATACACACGCAGGAAAGGGCTTCAGCAGCTACGAAAGCCACTCATCGAAATAAAAATATTTGAAAACTTTCTTTGCCCACTGCAATGTCATTATTCAAAACAGTAATAACTCCAATTGCCTCATATGGAATAGAATTAATATGTGATAAGCTTTCGAGTAGCGATTTCAAACGTTTAGAAAGTGTTAAAGCACTATGGGAGTTGGGATTCATTCACCCTCAAGGATTGTATACGAATTAGCAAGGGAAATTTTCTTAGAAGACCTGTGATTGCAATTCCTGCTGCCATCTACCGGCCTTAACCAAGCGCATCCCAAACTGCGGGGAAGGAAGATAAATGACATCGACTCTTATTTTATAGCACTAGCGCAATGATGGATCGACAATGGACTGAGGCAGGACAGGATCTAAGAAATGTGGTAACGAGACTTGCAACTCATGATTTTCACCATAAGGTTTGCTTAACTCAAGGTTTTCACCAGCCAGGTGATGATTGTGTGTGTTCGTTGTGTAACAAGAGGTGTGTCCGTTAACACTTAACTAAGTGTGCAAAAAGAACTAAATCCATCAGAGACTACAGTGAAAACTAAATAGTATTGTAAGATCAAATTGTATTTAGAATTATATTTTCGTGTATTATGTAGGTTAAGTAATGCTCTTTCGAGCCCATTTTATTAAATTATTATAACCTGTTGGAGTAAATGGCAGGAGAATGACGACTGGGCGTATATACTGTACCCGATACCTAGTTGAGGCTATCGGCTACGCCAGCAGACATTAAGCCGTAGTTGAGATTTTGAGAAGAGTTGTGAAAAGATAGCGCTCAGATCGAGTCAAGAGGAATGTCAAGATGACGTAGAAGGTCTAGGATTAAGAAGGCACTGACAGCAGTAAGCAGATGGAATTATGGATGGAAATATGAAGCTTTATTAAGATCTATATGGAACATGGTATTTAAACATCTCAGAAGAGAAGATATAACAAGCATTATATATGGTAATAATTTGTAGGAAGTCAGATAACCCTTAAGTAATTGTATAACTTAATAGCCGAGATGATCGGGGTTCGAGATTATATTTGTGACGCAAGACCACAGAGGTGGGGAGAACGTCACGTGACTGCGGCAGGGAGGTTCAGGTCAATGCAGTCTAGAGACAGTCAGTCGAGCTCCGTGAGCAAGAGAGTCAAGTACAGTTATCACGGCAGTCGAATTCAGAGAGCGAACTGAGTGGGACATGCGCCGAGCGTATGGTAAAAGTCGCGCGGTGAGCAGCATTTGTCACGGAAAGTGAAAGCGACAAGTTTTAACTTCACCAAGCAGCGAACGAAAAGTAGGTCAGTGAGCCAGGCAGATACCCGCAGTAGGCAGCGTGAAGACCGGTTACAGCACCAGCTGTACGAGCCAAGCAAGCATGAGAAGACCGGGGTTTAGAACAGCGCGGTAAAACGAGTCGGAGAACTTATTTCGAGCTGCACTTTGGTTACACAGAACAGCATAAGCAGAGCGACATGGCGAGGCCAGCTTTAGGCGGAGATGATTCTAGAACATTGCAGTAGGGACGAGCGGGTTATTTCCAATTTTATACGCAAGCATTATGATAGAAGCTGAACTTCATTATAACGTTGAGTTGGAACTCATATTCTTTAATCGAATTATGCAGGCAGATAGTTACGAGATACTGCAACTGTGAACTTCGGATGAACATAGTTTTTTTAATGACATTACGACTATGCATTTCATAACGCATTAAGTAACATTAACGATTTTAGGCAAATGAAATGTTTCAAGCAAATGCACTTATGAACATTGGCGTGCATTAATGCAATTCTTTCTTATGAAGTGTTATAAATTACCGAGTACGAACACAGATACAGGGTGTTTCATAAACTTAGACACTCTCATATAAAATTTTATTTTATGAAAGTGAGACTTAGCAGTTATTGGAGATTGAACTTTCAACACTCAAACCGAACATTGTATGGAACAGTGGCGTAACGTAGAAGAGGAATAAGGGGTCCGCTGTTTCTATGAACTTTTTCGTGAGGATTTGGACAGTATCCGCTATGGATAACCAGCAGTTTATCATGTCGGAGTAAACGAAGACAGGGACGCGATGGCACCACAGAGCGATGGATTCGATTCCTGAAGAGGACGAGGTCCACCAGCTGATTCACTTGGGATTCGAAGGCAATCGTCATTGCGTGGGTGGAATGATGTTTACGCCGATCTTTCGAGAAATTCATTACATAAGGAAAATCGACGATCTTTGAAATTTAATAACAGCTGATTATGAGAAGGTACTGTAAGAGTTATAACTTCCTGATACGATTATTTTCATGAATACTGGGCACACATGTATATTTTTCTAATAGGAGTGATACGATTATTTAGACATGGCTTTGACTTTATATGCTTCAAATTTTGCTAGAATATGGCGTGACCATATGATATGGCAGGAATCATTATACGAAATTCTCACCATTGGTTGGCTTTATTAAGCAGATGTTTGGTCTTTTAGACATTTTTTTCCAGCAAGGATAGTTTTCATGAATAGTTTTTTTTTGTGTGACGAGTATTTCGAACTCGTGATTTGCAATTGATTATCTAAACTACTTCGTCAGTTCATTGCATACTAGCGAGTGTGTATTATTCATCAGTAGGGATTTTTTTCCATTGGATTGTTTGGAGATATTAAGATGTTATTCACTTTAGTGAATGAATATCGCTTTTATATGACAACTAGAGACTTGTTGATTCCGATCTGGTACATTCACTCATTTAGTCTTCGAGATGGGGTCTTTCGTATTTATACGATTGTATGGTGGTTACTCATCTTACCCATCATTCAGGGCACTATCATGTTAGTCGACGGGGCGAGGTCTTTCGTATTTATACGATTGTACGGTGGTTACTCATCTTACTTGCCATTGAAGGACTCATTTTTATCATCCGAGTGTACATGAGATTGTAAGAGAATCAAACAAGGAACTACTAGTCACATATCAGTCGAAATTTTTGTTAAATAAAGTATAGATAAATGTCAGCAGGGTTACATTTGTAATTCTTGTTTGCCAATCCAATATTTTGTTGCTTTACTCTTTTGAGAGTACTTTCAGTTTAACAGCTGTTACAGCTGATGCTTTTGATGTTTTTTATAATTGTGTTTGATACCTTTGAGAAGGATTTAAAGTAATTGAATCTTGTAAGATGAATCATTAATGGTCAGATTTATTTTAAGGCTGATCAGTATTGCAGATTTTGATATGAGAGATTATAGCACATTGGTGTTTTTCTGTGATGTGAATTATGAGAATTGTAAGAGAATGTATGCTATTTGAAAGCAGATCTTGAATTACTAAGGTAATATTTTTTCTAATTGTTTAAGAAGTTGTCTAGATGTGATCAGAGTAATTACAGTTATTGGAGATTGTGTGCGTTGATAATTTGAAGCCAGTTATATATTTTTTTGTAGATCATGCAACATGGTTAAGTGAAGTTTGTGATAGGCATTTTGTGGAAGTTGCCAAGTGATAGTTGCAATGTTGCTAATGTATTTTGAGGCAGACATGAGGTTGTCGAACCCAGTCTAGCGTAATTGTTGAGATTCATGCTGTATGCGCTGAATATTTATGGAGTTTTGTGGAATAATTGTGGTATTCAAATGTGATATTTGAAGAATTGAGGATATATAATGTCGTTGTGGATAGTCAGATCCAACGTGATGTCGTGAAGGCAATAATATTTTTTGGCATGATAATTAAATACGAGATATAACTTGGAAGTGATAAAACTGTAAGACAACGTTCTATAACCCATATTAAACAATTTGTTAGGAAATTAAACAAATAAATAAAGTAGATAATACAAGATTTTCTGATAATAATAATTAATGAAATAATAATCTGAAATTTAAGCATATTAATGATCTGACCTAATGAAATAAAAATCAGAATGACTAGATGAAATAATAAAAATCTAAATAACCAGAAGAATAAAATTTAAATAAATTGATAAATTAAATTTTGTAATAAATCAATGAATTAAATAAATGGATGAATTAAAGATTGGATAAATAAACTGATTTAAATAAATTAATAGATGATTGGATAGATGATGAATAACTGAATTAGAAGGTGATAATTAAAGAAGCTGATGATTAATGAATTTATATGGAATTAAATAAATTTAATTGATATAATTTGAGGAATTGCAACTTGAGTTGAGGATTTAAATGATTTAATGGTGACGAGTTAATGATTCTGACAGGAATATGTTGAATTTTGAGATGAGAATTAATGTGAGAAATATTTAACTTTGATGATGATGATGATCACAACCAATGAGCAGTGGATTTTCTGTAATTCACATACAAGCAATTATTAATGACAATGTAAATAGTGTAAATTAATTATTCGATGTTTAGGAGCATTTTACTAACATATTCAACATTTGAATTATGCCATGCAAGCCATAAATTACGTGATATTTAAAATATTTATTTATTTATTTTATGTCTTCGGTAGTGGCGAAGTTAGGACTCATGGCCCTCTCTTACACTTAACCACGAAATATGGTACCAGTACATGGCTTATGACAATTTCGAAAATACAAAAACATTATGATGATAATAAATAAATTATGCTAATACTAATATTAGTAAAAAAGGCACATGAATAATGATACTAATAATTATTATAACAATACAAATAATAATAATAATCACAATGTCACAGACCTTACTATAATATCCTAGATATAATCCTAGCTCAGTCATACGTCCAATCATCCATCACCATTCACACGGGGCAATCAGCAGTATTCAACAGGTAATCTCGGCATGCGGCCTTAAATTTATTTATTGTTGTGGAATTTCTGATATCGGGAGGAGTTGAATTCCATAGTCGAGACCCAGCTACAACAAAAGAGTGGTTAAACATGGATGAGTGGTTGATGGGGATGCCGAGGGAAGAGCCAGATCGAGTGCTTCGATTATGATATGAGGACAAGTAACTAAATTTTGATGACATGTACGTGGGGGTGTTTTCATGCAGAAATCGATAGATGGATGTCAACAAGTGAAATTTACGGCGTTCATCAGGTTTAAGCCATGAAAGAGCACGGTAGCTTGGGGTTATGTGGGCATCGTATCTTAGATTGAAAGCGAACCGAAGACAAGAGTTCAATGCTTGTTGGAGTTTCATTGTTTGTCCATGAGTCGCGTCAACGAGATCGATGTCACAGTAGTCTAGAATTGGTAGTATTAGTGTCTGGATGAGTTTAATCTTAATGTCTAGTGGTAAAATATTCTTATGGCGCACGAGTGGGTGAAGGGATGCGTATATCTTTTTACGTGTATTTCTTATATGTGGTGACCAGTCAAGAGTTTCAGTTAAGGTTAACCCAAGGTTCCTTACTTCTTTACTAAAGGGGATGGTGATTGAATTCAGTGTTACTGGAGGCACAACGTAGTTGTTTTTTAATGAGTTTAGTAACTTATGAGAGCCGATGATGATAGTTTGGGTTTTCTTAGGATTGAGCAGGAGAGAGTTGTCATCGGCGTATACACTAAGTTGATGGATATCAGTGTTTATATCTCTTATTGCATTTGATATATTGTTGATACTAGTGTGGCAATATATTTGGAGATCATCTGCATAAAGATGATATTTATTATAGTTAATTGTGGAGGAGATATCGTTGATATAGAGCACGAAAAGTAGGGGCCTAAGGACCGAACCTTGGGGGGTTCCTGCCTTTTTCTGACGCCACTGTGAGGTGGTGTCCTGTACAATCACACGCTGATTTCGACCCGTTAGGTAAGCAGAGAAAACATTTATGGCTTCGGAGCCAAGAAGGGATTTTAGCTTCTTCAATAGGGTCGGTATATCTATGGTGTCAAATGCTCTGCTGAAATCGAGCAGTGTGAGTATTGTTACTTGTCTTTGGTCCATTGCTTGTCTGATGTCATCAGTCACCTTAAGTAAGGCAGTAGCTGTGCTGTGGCCCTTCTTGAAACCAGACTGGAGTGGATCAAGTAGAGAGTGAGTGTTCAAATATTCCAGTATTTGAGTTTGTACTAACCGTTCCAGTACTTGGGAGAGAGCAGGGAGAATAGATACAGGGCGGTAGTCGGACGGTAACAGTGGGCAAGGTATCTTAGGAAGAGGGATCACGTTGGCGTATTTCCAGATAGAAGGCAGTGTGCCATTGTTTAAACAGTAATTAAAAATGAGTGTGAGAATGGGGAGAACAGCACCAATAATGTAATGTATAAATTTTATAGGTATATCATCAATCCCGCTCGCCTGGGATCTAATGGAATACAACACTCTCTTAACTTCATTAGTGCTTAAGTTACGAAATGAAAAGCTGGGTCGATCTGTTTGTGGAAATGATGGGCCGTGACTGGCAGCGTTATTTGGGCTGGATTGCATATCTGCATCCGTGAAATATGCATTTAGCTCGTCTAGTGGAATGTCAGGTATAGGGAGTTGCTCCTGTTTTTTTCCTATGCCCAAAGCACCGAGTTGTTTCCACGCTCTAGCCGTGTTTAGTCGGCAGGTTGTATCACGAACATACTTAAATTTAAGATTACGTAAAGTTTGCTTAATTTGGTTTCGAAGTACTCGGTACTTTTCAAAATCATTTGGTAGACCAGAACGTTTGTATTGTCTGAAAAGATTATCTCTACGGGACATCATTTTCTTGACTTCCGGAGTTAACCACGGCTTAGGTTTACGAGAAATCCTTATCTTTCTCCTGGGCGCATGTTTGTTGTATAGTGCATGTATTAATAGATTAAACTTGTTTACTTTTTCGTCAATGTCGTCCAGTCTCAATATGTCGTTCCATGGAAGACTGTAGGCATCATATTTCAGTTGTACCGGGTCTATGTCCTTTATATTTCTGCATGTAACATATTTAGTCCTGTACTTTGGAACACGGAGCGAATACGCTAAGTATATTAAGTCATGGGTGGATATAGCCGGCAATGGTATTTGACCATGAGTCACTACTTTCTGTGGGTTATTTGTTATGATGAGATCAATTAGTGTATGTGAAGTGTAGCTTACTGTGCTTACGAAGTTAGTTGGCTCGAGAGGAAGTATCGTCATGTCACAGGAGGAAAATAGATCTTCAAGTTTCTTTGCTTTGTATGTTTTGGTTAGTAAGTTAGTGTTAAAATCTCCTAAAATAATGACATGTTCGTAAGATGGCAGCAAATTAAGCAGACTAGTTTCAAACTCGGAAATGTATGATACAGTAGGTGGGCGATAGACAATACCTATCAATACTTTCAGCTCATTCAGTGTTACCTCAACAAACATAAACTCCGTCCTCAGTATCTCAACGGACGATGATGAACAAATAACCCTGCTTTTCAGATCATCTCTGCAATAAAGGGCAACACCGCCTCCCATCCTATCGGCTCGATCATGGCGAAGGAGATTATATCCTTCAAGCTGAACCACACAATTCGGAAGTGATTCAGACAACCAACTCTCAGATATTCCTATTTCATGAACATTGTTTTCACAGAATATTGCTGTAATCTCATCTATGTGTGCTGGCAAGCTTTGGCTATTCAGGTGGCAGCAATGTAAGGTTCTAGAACAGTTTGAAAATGCTTGCTTTAACTTAGTACCAACGTGTGCTGGTGAAGGTGGAGGGAGGGGAGAATTTCTATTGTACGAGCCTCGGTCATTGCCCGAGGGTGAATTGGCTCCTACAAGGACAGCAGAATTATTTCTAAATGGCATGCTCACAAGGTCAAGAACTTACCGTAACGGTACCTCGACTTCCTGATGAAACTAACAGCTGACTGCCTAGATACTAAACACACACACACATTCACACACACAAACCTAATGTAACTTCTAGTACACATGTCTATGAAATTATTCCATTTCCTTCACCTAGCCTATTAATGTGCAACTTTAGTTCCGCAGGTGTGTTAATATTTAGTTTTCTGCCATTGTTGAGGTGGACAACAATTCGGCCGTCTTGTGTGGATACATTACGTAATCCCCAAAAGTCCCGTGCTTTTCTTAAGATGTCCTTCCTAGTTGCAGTAAGGGATTCTGTTATTAACAGTGATGTGCCTTTGAGCAGTCGCTTGGCACGCCAAACACGATCTCGTTGGTGGTATCGTACGAACTTTATTATTATAGGCCTACTCCCTGAGGCCATGATTCCTGCAGCAGTACTTGGCTGGCGACCCAGTCTGTGACATCGGTCTATACTGTCCATTTGCAGAGTCACATTTAGTTTGTGATTAATATGTGTATGTTTAGACAGATTAATAGTTTTTTCAAATCCACATTCAGGATGTTAATTTAAAGAGAAATTAGGTCTCAGGTATCACAAATGTCAGTGACGAAAGACATAGTGCTACAGAGATCCTGAGAACCCAAGAGAACTTTAGAGATTTTTCACGTTTTATGTGGATTGAATATTTTTGATTAGAAAAGAGATGGTTCGATTTTTGGACAATGACAATTTAACGTTGGCATTCGACCATGCTCTCAGGTAGGATGAATATTTAAAATGTCTGTCTGACTATCAAAGTGAAATAAATTTGTTTTTATCTTAGTTGTGATCTGATGATGGTGTGATTTTCCTTTTTCTTTCCTTGTCTTGATTAAGGCTTAACCGGAAAGGATGTGGTTTGCTAGGAGTTCAGTTGATGGCGCCCATTTATATTTGCATTTTTTTAAATTAAACTTAAGCCCGTAACGACCCTAGAGATACTTTGTCTCGTGTTACCCACTGCTTTTTCGATATCTCAGCTGAATTTCCGACACATTCCTTATTTGACTAGAGGTTCATTTAACTCCGCTCTGTCCTGGAACTCCAGGAATGCGATGTCATAGCAGATGGGTCATCGCATCCCCAGGACGAACGGGTACAATACGAACTACCCTACTTCGAAACTAGGAAACTCAGATTAGAGGCTCTCCATACATGCATCAATCCAGTTTTGACTTACGCCTGTCAGACTTGGTACTGTCCCCGTATATTCTAGAGGCGGTCTGTTGGATATCCGAAGCAACGGCTGGATTCGTAGACCCTGACTGCTCCGGCGCAAAATACTAGTCAAGGATCTACCTCCAACTAGACCCTCGCGAATATACGTGGCGGAAATTACAATACAACTGTGAATTACATGAAAAATACACTTATCTCGCGGTAAAACACCTACCTTAATCTCGGGAATCTCGTGGTCAGCTTCTCTGGACCTAAAATGGGTTTCACAGTTGCAACTCCTTATATCTAAAATAATTCACGACAACACGGCTTCTAATAAAACTAAACAATTTAATAACAAACGTAAACTAAAGCTAAACATTCACACTACAAAAAAAATACACACTCCAATTCGTTCATCTCCACTCTCACGCCACTGCCAGAACAGCGTTCTATCAACATAATGACAAAATTTGGTGTAGCTTGGGTCCATACAACAAGCTGTACAACAATTACACACCTCGGTGTATTAACATTCTTCTGGCACGTTCCCAAGCACGCATGGGCGCTCGCCGTACGCGATCATTGCCACGTGTCCGATGACATAACATTCACCGCTACATTCCCAGTCTGACTGGTTAAAAAAAAAAAGAGCGCGCCGGGCGGTTCGCCACATCTCTCCCCATTTGCTTGGCCTGGCCGTGCTGTGGCCTTGGTTGGAAACGAGTTTTAAATAACAATGAAAACTGTGCTAAATGAAGGCAGATTCACGTCAGACAAATACGTGAACTGCACTCAAATCCTACATGCTACTGGCATAAAACTTCTGTACACACTAACATTCACATTCTCGCATTGTGACGTCCCAATGGAGTTCATTTCATTCGCACTGAACAAGTAACAAACCACATGCAATCACATACTCATTCACACTCTAATGTTTACGTTAAACAAACGAAAACTTCCTATTCTTAACACTTTATACACTCGATTGATAAATAATAAAGATTAACACTAAAAGAATTTATAATGACGCTTATAG
Organism: Meconema thalassinum; assembly: GCA_946902985.2. Classification (NCBI taxonomy): domain Eukaryota; kingdom Metazoa; phylum Arthropoda; class Insecta; order Orthoptera; family Tettigoniidae; genus Meconema; species Meconema thalassinum. Next base: position 74,851,317 of record OX336389.2, read on the forward strand.
CACCAGCTACAGTCCTTCCAAAGTAATAGCGTCTAAATACATTCGAGCCTGCGCTCTGATCTAGCAGTTATGTCAAATACAGTGAACTGTGATCTTTAATATCTTCTACATCACCAGAAATAACCACCACTAGTCTCTCCTATCTGATCTGGTGTCAAAATAAGTTCAATACATTCGACCACTGAAGGTGATACATATGATGTTACAAGTCTGGTTTAATAATCTCGATAAAAGTATAGCATAACAGCTGTCATCATCAATTTCCTGTTCCAATTTCAACCGTGAACCTTCCTGTCCTATCTAAATTCCATGTCGTGTATAACAAAATAAGGAGTATTCTCTACTCACAGTCTAAATGCCTTTGCCAACACTAGTCATGCCCACGCAATGACTGTACTATAAAATGCGGAACACACCTTCGCAATAACCTCGTATGCCAACTACATAGGGAAATACACCAAAAACCACTATCAAAGGGTTATCAACTCCACTTCTATCAACCTGGCATTCCTTCAAAAGGGCATAATTTCACAGCTTTGTCACCACAATCGCTGGTCTGATGAACAATGACAACAATTGTTAAATTAATAATTTATACATCTTAACGACCTCTGGAATTCACGATACTGAACCTCCGCACTTAATACTCTTGAAACGATACTCTGATAAGTATAAACTGTCGTGCATACATTTAATAAAAAATACTACATCCCATCTTCACACATCTGGGTTCGACTTTAATCGAAGAAGGAATATTTTGTCTACAACGTGACATGATATTACTCCTCGTAAGTAATTAATCACAACATCATATCTATGTGTTTGTGTCCAACAAGAATCTATCACGACGAGGATATCAAACGATAACTACCCTAACGTCGGATGATAAGTAACCTTCCAAGAAGATTCTAGCTTCCAATAAATTAAATGACTGAAAGTTCAAAGCTTTCTTCAATAAGAACATACAGTTAGTCATATTCGTATTCTCTTCATTCAGAACGAATGTCTATGAGTTCTGACGATAATAATCGTGTCCACATTAAATGTTTCTTTTCCACAATGTGACATGATATTTCACAATATATCACTACCAAGATCTTCTTTCTTGACGTTTCTTCTCGACGAATAAAATGCCCAAATTAAACTAATAAAAATTAATTTAATGGGTAACATAAACCAAAATGTCTATCACCTGTATTCAAAATGAATACAAAAACGTCGAAAATAAATTACTGTTCCTTAAAGGAAATGACAAAATCTTGTTCCTCGAACAAGTAAATAATCTCAGTTCAGAAACTGGATTCCTAACGAACGAAGTTAATAGCATCGCTAGACGATCACTATAATAAATTTCGATGAATAAAAATGCTATACATGGAGTACATAAATACTGTATCGAAAAAATGGATAAAGGATTTGCTCAGTAAATGTCACTACAAGCTCTAACTACAAGGTTAGTGAACACTGCTACCTGGTCTCGAAGTCTAGAAGATCAAGATAGAGTATAACAAAATACTCTGATGTTACATCTCCCAAAGATCTGGGCTGGATCCTAGTTCGTCTCCACGAACTCGTGACCTCAGGAAAGGAACGAATTCCCCCACTGGAAACAGCAAGCTCCGACCGGAATCGAACTGCGGGCCTCCAATCATCATCTTCATTTTGACCGGGATAACCCTGGACCTCTTGAAAATCTTGATGCTTCTTCTATCTCCGTCACAGCACAGTCTCATTATAACAGTGAGTAGCGTCGAAAGTTCTGCTTTCCACTTCAAAATGCATTTGAAGAGAAAGTCTTGGACCTCACTCGTATAACGAACATTCATGTAGATGGAATCTGAACATCGTTCTGTAGTCTCTGATGTTAATGTTGAGCTCACGTTTGACAAGAATGCACTAGAATGGAGTTGTGCATTGAGTCTCATGATTGCTCACTAAGTAGACATTCACGAACAGTCTCCTCTAACGAAGCTCCATCGCTGCCTATATTGCTTCTATCTGCCTACACTCCTGGCGCACATAATAATCTAGTCCATAATAATCTCCATAATGCTAGACTGAATATTGTTCTTCACTATGGAATACATCTCCATCCTAAGTGTTGTAATACAGTTCCACACAAGCAAAAGTAATACACAATCGTACTCACGGGTGGCTGTTGCCTGAGCTGCAGTCGCTCGGACAAAGTGTCGTATCGCGCTGGAAAAAAACACTTTTCTCGCGCTTCACAAAACTGCTTATAATTGCTGAAATAATTCTTCCAAACTTCTGTAAGTTTGCAATATACAGTATCTGCTAGTCAGCTTCGATACGTAGTTGAAATGAATTCTCTGAAGTCGATCAGACCGAAGTTAATGCGGTAAATGTAAACCTCGCAACTTCACCTAGATTCAAGGCGCAGTCGTTTCCTGATTCCTCTATCGCTCAAGCCTTGTCTCCACGGGTCACCTTCTACTAGACCGGTGAAACACTCGGAACTCCTTTCTATTCCAATTTCACACGTCTGACCTCTTCGACGTTCAGATACACAAGAGCCTCGGTGCTTGGCGTCTCCCCTCCAAGTCTACCGATTTTAGCCGCCTTTTCGAGTTCCCTCTCGAATTCGCGCGGGCTCTAGCAAATCGCTTATTCCATCCAATAGCGACCTGCTATTGACTTATAAAATATCGACTTCAGAGAATTTATTTCAACTACATATTGTAGCTGACTAGCATATATTGTATATTACAAACTTTCAGAAGTTTGAGAGAAATATTTCAGCAATTATAAGCAGTTTTGTGAAGCGCGTGAAAAGTGTTTCTTTCCAGCGCGATACGACACTTTGTCCGAGCGACTGCAGCTCAGGCAACAGCCACAAGTGAGTGCGAGTGTGTATTTATATTGCTTGTGCGGAACTGTATTACAACACTTAGGATGGAGATGTATTCCATAGTGAAGAACAATATTCAGTCTAGTATTATGAAGATTATTATGGACTAAATTATTATGTGCGCCAGGAGTATAGGCAGATAGAAGCAATATAGTCAACGATGGAGCTTCGTTAGAGGAGACTGTTCGTGAATGTCTACTTAGTGAGCGATCATATGACTTGATGCACAACTCGATTCTATTGCATTTTTGTCAAACATGAGCTCAACATTAACATCAGAGACTACAGAACGATGTTCAGATTCCATCTACATGAATGTTCTTTATACGAGTGAGGTCCGAGACTTTCTCTTCAAATGCCTTTTGAATTGGAAAGCAGAACTTTCGACGCTATTCACTGTTATGATGAGACTGTGTTGTGACGGAGATAGAAGAAACATCAAGATTATCAAGAGGTCCTGGGTTATCCCGGTCATAATGAAGTTGATGATTGGAGGCCCGCAGTTCGATTCCGGTCGGAGCTTGCTGTTTCCAGTGGGGGAATTCGTTCCTTTCCTGAGGTCACGAGTTCGTGGAGACGAGCTAGGATCCTGCCCAGATCTTTGGGAGATGTAACATCCGAGTATTTTGTTATACTCTATCTTGATCTTCTGGACTTCGAGACCAGGTAGCAATGTTCACTAACCTTGTAGTTAGAGCTTGTAGTGACATTTTCTGAGCAAATCCTTTATCCATATTTCGATACAGTATTTATGTACTCCATGTATAGCTTTTTTATTCTTCGAAATTTATTATAGTGATCGTCTTGCGATGCTATTAACTTCGTTCGTTAGGAATCCAGTTTCTGAACTGACATTATTTACTTGTTCGAGGAACAAGCTTTTGTCATTTCCTTTAAGGAACAGTAATTTATTTTCGACGTTTTTGTATTCATTTTGAATGCATGTGATAGACATTTTGGTTTATGTTACCCATTAAATTAATTTTTATTAGTTTAATTTGGGCATTTTATTCGTCGAGAAGAAACGTCAAGAAAGAAGATCTTGGTAGTGATATAATGTGAAATATCATGTCACATTGTGGAAAAGAAACATTTAACGTGGACACGATTATTATCGTCAGAACTCATAGACATTCGTTCTGAATGAAGAGAATACGAATATGACTAACCGTATGATTTTATTGAAGAAAGCTATGAACTTTCAGTCATTTAATTTATTGGAAGCTAGAATCTTCTTGGAAGATTACTTATCATCCGACGTTAGGGTAGTTATCGTTTGATATCCTCGTCGTGATAGATTCTTGTTGGACACAAACACATAGATATGATGTTGTGATTAATAACTTACGAGGAGTAATATCATGTCACGTTGTAGACATAATATTCCTTCTTCGATTAAAGTCGAACCCAGATGTCTGAAGATGAGATGTAGTATTTTTATTAAATGTATGCACGACAGTTTATACTTATCAGAGTATCGTTTCAAGAGTATTAAGTGAGGAGGTTCAGTATCGTGAATTCCAGAGGTCGTTAAGATGTATAAATTATTAATTTAACAAATGTTGTCATTGTTCATCAGACCAGTGATTTTGGTGACAACGCTGTGAAATTATGCCCTTTTGAAGGAATGCCAGATTGATAGAAGTGGAGTTGATAACCCTCTGATAGTGGTTTTTTGGGTATTTCCGTATGTAGTTGGCATACGAGGTTATTGCGAAGGTGTGTTCCGCATTTTATAGCACAGTCATAGCGTGGGCATGACTAGTGTTGGCAAAGGCATTTAGACTGTGAGTAGAGAGTACTCCTTATTTTGTTATACACGACATGGAATTTAGATAGGACAGGAAGGTTCACGGTTGAAATTGGAACAGGAAATTGATGATGACAGCTGTTATGCTATACTTTTATCGAGATTATTAAACCAGACTTGTGACAGCATATGTATCACCTTCAGTGGTCAAATGTATTTAAACTATTTTGACACCAGATCAGAGAGGAGAGACTGGTGGTGGTTATTTCTGGAGATGTGGAAGATTTTAAAGATCACAGTTCACTGTATTTGACATAACTGCTAGATCAGAGCGCAGGCTCGAGTGTATTTAGACGCTATTACTTTGAAAGGACTATAAATGATGCTATAAGCGTCATTATAAATTCATTTAGGGTTCATCTTTATTATTTGCCAATCGAGTGTATAATATGTTAGGAATAGGAAGTTTATAGTTTGTTTAACGTAGAGGTTAAAGTATGAATGAGTATTTGACTGTATGTGGTTTGTTTCTCGTTCAGTGCGAATGAAAGGAACTCCATAGGGACGTCACAATGCGAGAGTATAAATGAGAGTGTGTGTAGAAGTTTTATGCCAGTAGCATGTAGGATTTGCGTGCAGTTCACGTTTTTGTCTGACGTGAATCTGCTTCATTTTAACACAGCTTTTATTGTTATGGAGAGCATATTTGTGGACCAGGCGGGAATAGCGAGGACTTCTTTAAAACTCGTTTCTAGCCATGGCCATAGTTCGGCCAGGCCACACAAATGGGGAGAGATATTGCGAACCGCTCGGCTCGCGCTCTTTCTTTTTTAAACCAGCTAGACTGGGAATGCAACGGTAAATGTTATGTCATTGGACACGTGGCAAGGGTCGCGTGCGCCGAGCGCCCATATGTGCTTGGGAGCGTGCCAGAAGAATGTAAATACACAGAGGTGTGTAACTATTGTACAGCTTGATGTATGGACACAAGCTACACCAAATTGTGTCATTATGTTCATAGAACGCAATTTTGTCAGTGAATGTAGAGATGAGCGAATGGGAGTGTGTATTTTATTTTGTTGTGTGAATGTTTAGCCCTAGTTTACATTTTGTTGTTAAATCGTTTGGTTTTATTAGAAGCCGTGTCATCATGATTCGTTTAGATATAAGGAGATGCAACTGTGAAACCCATTTTAGGTCCAGAGAGGCTGACCACGAGATCCCCGAGAATATGGTATGTGTTTTACTGCGAGCTAAGTGTATTTTTCTTGTAATTCACAGTTGTATTGTAATTTCCGCCACGTATATTCGCGAGGGTCTAGTTGGAGGTAGAGCCTTGACTAGTATTTTGCGCCGGAGCAGTCAGGGTCTACGAATCCAGCTGTTGCTTCGGATATCCATCAGACCGCCTCTAGAATATACGGGGACAGTGGAAAGATGGCACCCTAGACTTTGGGGCCACGAAAATAGCTTCGTGAGGCCATTTAGAAGCTATCCAGATGACAGCTTAATTTTTAAGTTTATGGGATTAAGTAACCATATCATCTGCGATGAGCTAGAGTGTAATTATATAGGTTATATTTGCTTTGTTTTTAATAAAATTGCACTCAAACTAAAGATCAGATCTTATGGATAGCCTGAGAGAGGAGTAATAGGTTATATTTTTCGGAATGACCTATGATCTGAATCTATTTTCATTTTACCGGCTCATGGTTATTGACAGCTATGCTAATGTAAAGCTAACTTGTTTAATGCTGATAAATGTAAATATTCTTTATGATAGTATATCTAAAATAAATCACACGCGAACGTTTAGGTACTGGTATTATAGAATAAGATGTATGGTGATTTAGCATTAAGTTAATGCTAAGGCGAGACGATAAGATGCCCAAATACATGGATTGAAAGGATGCTCTAAAGTGTTGCTATATTGCTCTATTTGTTTGTACTCCTATAGCACTTTTATTATTGATATTGTTGTAATGGCAATGATGGCGGCAGACGATGTCCGTAAGATGATGGGAGAGATGATGAAGAAAATGGACAACAGCATGAAGGAGAAATTAAATAGTGTGGAAAATCAGATTAAAGAGAATCTGAAAGTAAATGTTATTGATTTGCAGAGGAAATTGTACGAGGCAAAGCAGGACAGAGAGCAGCTAAAGAAAGATCGACAGGTAGAGCTTGACACGATTGTCGTCAAGGTGGGTGAAAGTTTTAAGGGAGATATTCAGGGTATGCAAAATTCTTTACAGGGATTGCAGACTAGCTCCGCTGAATTAAAAGATAATGTTGCCAGTGTACAAGATAAAGTAGAGGGTGTGCATTCAGATGTGACCCTAGTCAAAGATGATGATGTTGCTAATGTCCAGTCAGAAGTCGCCAATGTAAGGTCAGATGTGTCCCATGTCCAGACAAAAGTAGATAAGGTTCAGGAGAATGTAAACAATATGCAAATCGATGTTAATAATGTCCAGACAGAAATAACTAGTGTACAAAATGATATCCGTAAAGTACAGTCTGAGGTTAATTCTATGTTTGTTGATGTAAATAAGGTCCAGGGGGACATTAATAAGATCAGGAAGGAGGTGGAAGAGTCTAAAACACAATGTTCAGAAGGTATAGGTGCTTTGAGATCGCAATTTGTTGACGATTCTCTAAAGACCATTGTTTCTTTAGCCGAATTGAAGACAAATGTTGATACTCTACGTAGTCAGGTGATAGACCACAATAAAATTTTGAAGGAGGACATTGAACTAGATATAGCTGAAATGTTGAAGGCTAATGTTGTCATTTGGAAAGACGAATGGGATAAGTCGAGCGCAGAACATATTAAGCTAATTCAGGGTAAAGTTGAAAGTAAGCTTGCCAATACGCAATAACAGATCAATCGTGATGTAATGTCTGTTAGGTCAGATCTAGGGAAGCGCATTGATCAACTATTACAGAGACAGGTTGACGACAAGAATCATTCGGTCGAGGAAAATCAAGCGTTAAAAGAAACGTTAGAAAATCGTAGTAAACGGTTAGATGAAAGGATAGACACAGTAGTCACCGTCGTAAATGAGATTAAGGAAGGAAAATCCACTAACATTGAGGAATACATTAGTGGAAAATTGAAAAATCTGAGCTTAGGAGACGTGGCAGATCTGGAAGTCTATAAGGAGGATATGAAGAAAGAAATAGAAAAGCAAGTGAAAGAGTTGATTGCGGAGATAGAAGAGAGGGAGAAGATAGAAATGGAGGACTATGGAGATTATCGTAGAAAACTCAGTACGGAAACAGGAGATAGAGAAGTGAGACCAGAAGAAAGGATGTTAAGACACCATGAGGGACTCGAGGATAGGAATAGAGAACCCGAAAGAGAAAGGAAGGAATATCGTCCCAGTTTCCAAGATTCTCGAAAGAGAAACGTGACGGTAATCCGTAATTTTGAGGACAAACCGCGAAAATTTACCAACCTCGATTCTTACACCCCAATTGAGTATATCAGGAATATCCGTGACTATTATGCGGAGGCTCACATTCCGAGAGAACGAGAGATGAAGATAGTGGAACGCTATATGGGAGAAGGCCCCCTTGAATGGTTTTGCGCTTTCAGGTACACATTTGTGGACTTTGAGGAGTTTGCTGAAGCCCTCATGAAACGTTATTGGTCCATAGAAGCGCAGAACAGTTTACGCGCAGAAGTATACTCGAGGAAGTATTCGGGTACATTACCGACGCGTTACGCCGATTTCTTCACAACGCAACTTGCCCGGCTACGTTTTTTGCAACCCCCTCTATCTACGGCACAATTGATAGATGCCATTGCCAGAATGTTGCCAGTTGAAGTGAGAAGACTGATAATTTCGTCAGGAATCAGCGATTTGGCCGGCATGGACGAACTTCTTCGGAAATTGGATTATACTAGTCCAACGCCCAATGTCGTAGCTAGAAACCAACGTCAGGACTACAAAGATATTAATACTGTGTATATTGATCAGACACAGCAAACAGAAAGCCCTAAAGAACAGGAGAAAGGAAATGTAGGTCCAGAAATAAATACCTATCTTAGAGATAGGTGACCTGAACCAAGGTATAGGAGTTTCCGTGGTGGCCGTCCCTATCAACAACAGCAAGGACCTGGAAACTACCAGGAGAATCGAAGAAGCGGTTTCTTCCACAATAATAATAATTATCGCAATAACAATAATTATAATGGTCGAAACAACCGCAATGACCAGAATCAGAACCGCGATAGACCACAAAGAAATGAGGTCATGACCAAAGAGGACTACGATGAACGCCATCAAGAAGGAAAGCGATATTTGAAGGAATTAAGAGAAAAGGAAGGCGGAAACGGAAGTAATTCGAATTTGAGCGAAGATCCGATTCCCAGTACGAGTAAAGAGAAACCCAATGAGAAAGACTCGTATAGGAGATATGGAGGAACACAGGTAGGATGACGAGAGAAGTAGGAGGAGAGCAGAAATACCACCACGCAAGACTAGAAGAGGAGAATGGTCCAATAAATATATCTGAGACGAACGCAGGGAAAGAAGAAAGAAGAAAGAAGAAAGAGGAATACCGTTCCGAATTGAGACTGTCTATGGGAATAATTGTTATGAGCTGTCTGATGAAGAGAACAATGTCATTTTGGGAAAATACAATGCGAAGAACTTGAAGAAATATTTTAAGAAAGTAGGCTGAAAATTATAATTCATTTTCGAGTTCAGTGACATGTCCAAGGTCCTGATTCGAAGTGGTTAAAATTAATTTTGCAACTGTTTTTAAACTGAGATGGGAGGGGAATGCCCCCGTAAAATGAATTAGTTCTCGACTTTTTGCACATATGAATAAAATAATATTTCAAATTCCTTTTGACTTACTCATATGTGGCAGTGGTCCCAACATGATTCTATGTGTGCTGATAATTTCAATGTTTAATTGCATGTAACTTCCATACTAACGAATGGATTTCATTCAAATTTTGTATGTACAATGTATGCTTTAGGGCATAAATGTGCTTATTATAAGATTCACCAGGGTTGCCAACTATGTATAAATGATCTGAACGCATTTGAATCCCAGAGTCAATTTCTTGTAATATGATTAAGGAAAGAACTTCAAACTTAGCATAGTGTAACTCTATGATGATTTAGATGTATTTAGAGTAAATCGTCACAGTTGGTGCTACCATCTTAAGTCTGTGGTGCACCATAAGTGGTGAGGCTACACACACCCTGCCTCCTGTACGGTCTTATGCAGAAGGCGGGAGATATCATGAAAAGAAAAGCACTGACCCCTCGAAGACCAGGAAAGGGTATGAGGAAAGATGAGACAAGGGCCATTAAGGCAGGAAAATGAAAGACACCCTCGTCCTCGGATACTCTAATACCGTCAGAGTAGGTAGAGAACAAGAGTTGACTAAGGTAGGTCGACAGGAAAGACCACAGAATGGAACCCAACACGAGTAGTGGAAGTAGCCTAATGCCGGACCCAACTGGGGTTCCGTGGTCGCCAACCCACGTCCCAATAGTTGTGAGACCCTTGGTTGGAGGGGGCGGGGCGGAGCGCAACCAGACTCCTCAAGTGCCGAGCATAATAAGACCGACCTCCAAATTTTAACTCTCGATAACAGCCCTAAATGACTAGGGCTAGGATTTTTATGTAGGCTAAATACATATACTTTCCCTTTGAGTATAGGCCTACATAACTAAAAATGGCCGGCTCCGTGGTGTTTGGGGTAGCGCGCCTGCCTCTCACCCGGAGGCCTGGGTTCGATTCCCGGCGCCGTCAGGTAGTTTAGAAACTGACGTGAGGGCTGAGGGGTGCACTCAGCCTCGTGGGGACAATTGAGTAGCTGTCTGACAGTGAGGCAGCGCCCCGATCACGAAGACCAAGATTAACGGCCGAGGGGACCCGATGCGCTGATTAAGTGTCACTCCAATATCTGCAGGCCAATTGGCTGGGCAGCGGTCGCTTGTTATTTATAACTAAAAATTATAAATAACCATGAATTAGAACTATAGCTATCATATAATTACATCTTACTGTTACATATTTTACATATTTGTCCATAATGACATTTGTTTTACATATTATCACTTTTAAAATGTAAAAATTCATATTCTATCTCTTTATTTTACATATTTGATCATAATGACTAGGGCTCGGATTTTTAGGTAAATAAATATTTTTTATGTAAATACATATTTTAAGCATTTTTCTATAAATACATAAATTCCAGCTTTTCGCTTATTAGCACATAAAAGACATAATATTTACATCTTTTTAAATCAGTATGGTAGATCCTTCAGTTTATTGCATTTTTGTTGTGTTACTTCAACGGGGGAAGACCCTTTTATCAATCTAATCTTCATGCAGAGCGTACGTCAGCTTGCAACTGTGTTATTCTTAACTTGTCGCCCCGTGCCACTCACTGTGGAAGCCGGGGATTTCCTTGTCCATAGCCATATTGCACCACGTGCTAGACCTACCCCTCTCCCCTCAGTTACCTGGAACAAGTGTCACTCACATCCAGTTTATTTCTGGCACTGTGATGTGTAAGGCAGTTCTACGATGCCTGAAGTAAAAGCAACAACAAGTTATCGTCTGCAATAGTATGTTGCAGAATTTAAAGATAATTTTCTTTCTGATGGGGGCATTATGTTCTGCCAACCATGTGGCAAAGCTATCAAGGCTGAACAGCGATCTCAAGTTCCATAACATCTCAAGGGCAAGAAACATATTGCCGCAGTTTCGCGCATTCAGAATAAGTGTTTCGCAATAATCGTCGGTCATTTGTGATGGACAACCTGAAGTTGTATCTCGTTGTGTATTGTAATGCTTCAGTAGTCAGTGAGGCATAGCAAAAATTACATTCGTGAGTACTGCATATTGTTTATATTCACATTCTTCTTCTTCTTCTTCTGCTTTTACGGCCTCATTGGACCACTTCAGTCAATCATTTCTTGGTCCTCTTCTTCAGTAAGTTTCCTTTCCGAGTCGCCCAGTAGCTTTTCATTCGCTTTATATTCACATTAATAAACTAAATTATAATTAAATATTTTTACTTTTTTGTCACATATTTCAGGTATTTTTAAATACATAAAAAATAAATATTTTCCCGATTTTTAGCACCTAAAAATCCGAGCCCTAATAATGACAATTCTTACATACTTTTACATATTCTGTGTCTTACTGTAAAAAGGTGTGTTTTCACAAGTGAAATATAAGGTAATTCAAAGCAGTCTGTATGACAATATTTGTTCACTAGAAACTCAGGTGCATGAAACGGATTTTCCAAGCAATTCATAAGCTGCTGAGAAAGGGCCAGGGATGGATTCCAAGAAAGATATTAGTGGAGATAAGGGGATGGGATTCACGTCACATCTCAGCGGTAGGACTTTAGTTTATTTCAGTTGTCCAGTGAGTAGACCTCCTTGAGCAGGGGATATCAGTTAATAGGGAGCGCGTGGGTCGGGGTAAGGCCCTGTACTGGATGTTCTGCCAACCAATGAAGAATTAATTTTAGCACTAAGATTCCGTAGTTGGCACTCATGAACGTTCACATCAAATCGACTGGCGGAAGCGGGAATAGTCTGTTTTGATTGACTTTCCTCGTGGTGTTGTTGGTTGTTTTGATTTGTTCAGTATTTTGATTATTTATTTGAATTTAATTGAGAGTCAATCATGCCACTGCAAGGGAGGAAAAATTGCCAAGCACCGGGATGTAAGAATTATAATGATAGTAAGAACAATACGGCAATTTTCATCTGCCTGGTGTTGACCATGTGTAAAACTAGTGGGCAATATGGACTAGGCCTACTCTTGAATAAAAATATATAGAGAATAAATGTGTGAATTTCGTCTCTTGTTTGTTTCCTTACCCATTCTCCTTTGCATTGCAATAAAATTTGTGTTTTAGGGCTACGGGGAGGGGTGGGTGGCAGCCGGCATGCTAGGCAAAAAGTGAGGTTATGGCAATATAGTGTGTGCATTTGGACAGTTTTCTTTATATTCATCGAATATCCCAACAATTCTGTAGAGTAGGAGAGCATTTTTAATTAGCCTATAGGTGAATTAAGGTCTAGAACGGAATCAGTGTGTCCTTCGTGACAAATATTGATTGACATTGATATATATCAAAATGTATTATTTTCCTATCTGGACGCATATTTCAGCGCCTAGCGAAAGGCGCAGTTATGTTTGTGTTATTTTCATCAATAATCAATAACTCATCGCAGAACATACTGTTCAATTACGCGTAGTAAAGGCTACATTCATATGGCGTTTTACTTTTTATGTTGCCAGACTGGCAAGTACAATCCATAGCCTCAGGCGATGGTCTCTCTCGGAAATTCTATAACCAAAAGTGACAAATCTCTTATACTTACATGATCCTTGTACCTGAGACTCGACTTTTCAACCTGTTGTTCAGAAAGTCTGCCTTACAGTGTGGTCCACCCGCCCCTTATTATTTAGTTTTATGAAACCCAACTAACATCGCATTTCTCCCGATGGTCGATATTGCTCTGCGCTCCGACTGTGTGACAGCAATCTAATTGGGTCATGGGTCTAGCAAAGAAAAACCGACCTTTAACTTTTCCCCGCCATATACTATGGCCCATTCTACTAACATATGATTTACTGCTCCTTGAAATAACACACATACACGTAATACGATCGAATTAATAGCTTACGCCACGTGATCTGTAATAGTAAAATGTTATATCAACACCATAAACCGTGATTGAAGACTTTGAAATGGACTTAAACGTTTCAGGTGGGACGGCTACAGTAACTACAGCACGTTTAGCGCGCGGCATCTACCAAGTGTTGGTGGCTGAGAGGGTTAAAGCCTGACCGTAGGTGACGAGTGCGAGCGGGTAGAATGCTCCTTCGAAATCAGTAGTAGGCACACTTTTTTGAACGAAAGCCCACTTTCCATTTTAGTAGGGATGTAAATACATTGCCACATTTATTGCCTTACGACGTATTTTTGTGAAGAGTACGTTGAATTTTGATAATTTATAAAGAGAATACGATCGAATTGGTTCGTAATGCCACGTGACCTGTAATGGCAGAAAATTAAAAAAACTGGCATGAATATTAACATAACATATTGAAATGTTGCTCCGGAGGTCCGGGTTCGATTCCCAGCTCTGCCAAGAAATGTAATACTTGTCTGAGGGCTGAAATTGGGTACACGTAGCCTCGTGAAGCAAATATGAGAAGAAGTGGGTTCGATTCCCACCTCAGCCATCCTGGAAATGGTTTTCCGTGGTTTCCCACTTCTACTCCGGCCGAATTACGGGACGGATTCTATCTTAAGGCCACGGCCGCCTCCTACCCAATCCTTAACTGCAAATACACACATCATTACTAGCCCGCAATAACTCAGGTTATCAGACAAATTCTACACACACACCCAAGTAAACGGGGCTAAATGAACGAGATGTTCTAGCCCCTCAAATGAAACAAAACAACATATCGAAGGATATTCTGATCGCCAGTGCTTGCATCGAAGTATACGTATTCCTTAGAAATTCCCATGGTATTAAGAGCATACTTTCGATTTTTTCAAAAAATGACAGTAGACTTATGAGATCTACACAGGGCCAAAAATTGTGTGTCTGTCTGTGTGTGTGTGACTGTGTCTGTGTGTGTGTGAGTGTGTGAGTGTGTGTACTCTGAATGTCTGCCCCCCCCTATCAATTCGAACATGGTGAAACCGAATTGAACGAAATTTGGTACAGAGGTAGAACTAGCAAAGGACACCTCAGTGTCATGTTTTATATCACCGCCACCTTGACGGAAACGTAATGGCGGCCACCCAAATGTTCAAAGCTTAAATCAAATTACGAATAACCTAATCATCCGATCTCTACCAAATTTTGCAACTACATATTGTACAGTACCCCAGGGGTATGCACCCCTTGGAGACCATCCCCCCATCATCTATCTAAATATCCTAACTGGCAACCCTTGTAAAGTCAGACCAACATCCATCAACACCGCAAGGACAGCTTGCCATTCTAGAAAGCGGCTCAATCCTTGCACAATTATTACACACAGCGACACATTATTAACTAGGGCAGCTATGCCATCACAATGCTGACAGCATAGCGCCGAAGAATATAAAAAGGGGTCCTAAGGAGGTCAAGGGATCTCTCAATTACCAGTCTTACAGTGCAGCGGCCGCAGGCTATCGGCGTTATCATCAGAGGTGAGTCAGACGTGTTCAGATCTCCTATATTTGTAACCCTTACCCACAGATTGTACTTTTACATTGTGACCATTATTACATTCCCTACAAGGGACTCATAATTCAACATCACAGACCAATAAACACTTGGTCAACACACTACACTCTTCTTACTGTTTATACGCCTCTTTACATCCCAACGCCCTTCCTTATTCCCGTCACGGTTAGACGTGACATATGGTAGCCCAACAGTGCTAGCTCAGGTATCATTGTATTCCTCGCGGCGGCCCGGCTGCTAAGAGCAGCGAGCGCCACATCGCTGACACGAGCACGTTCAGTTATATAACAAGCCAGTCAGCTGGAAGACCAGCGCATTGACTTGTAGACCAAACTCCATCCCCTAAAATACATCTACATCCTTTATAGGAGCGCCCCCTAGTTCCTAACACTAAACAACACTCTACACTGGTCAGCTTACCCTGCTACGGGAAGCTACCCCCTTTTAGGCACTGCTTTATAAATTAACACAATAACTCTTCCTTTTAGATCCAACCACCCCCAACAAAGGGATCTAAAACACTGGTGGAGGCCGGGTACTACGCACAGTAGAACAGGACTCAACCAACGAGCCCTCGTAGTCAAAACGGTCCTAACCACACGCAGCCAAGCAAATAGTGAATTTGTTTTTCTTTTCCCCATAAAAAAACACCATTTTTCCTCCAAACTAGCTACTTAGGGGAAATTCTTAGTAAACCAACCCCCCAGCCCCAGACAGAATCAAAGAGACACGAAAATACACTGTCGAACACGCACAGTTTTTTTTCTTTTTTTTTTCAAATAAGTAGACACATACTTCATTTAGCATGGCCCCTCTATACCGCCTAGCTGTGCTGAGGAGCATTGGGGAGTACCAGGAATTAATTGCCTGGCACAGAGTTTTTGAAACTAGGCAGGACTACCTCAGAAGGTTTCAGCAGCTCCTGCACGCCCAGTACATGCGGATCCCTCTCGCCATGTACTGCCACACATGGGAAGGAGGTCACCATGGCTACAGTCCAGAAGACGGCCAGGTTAGACTCCAATACACTGTGGGGACAAGAGTACACCAATACACATCCCTTAGCTCCGATTCGGAAGGCAATTTTGCCAAACCGAGGAGCAGACCCTAGGCCAATCCCCTCTGAACGGACGAACGAGAGGGAGTTGAAGCCAGGACTCTCAGAAACACATTATATGACAGGGAGACAACGGGACGTAACCACGTCATGGGCTGAGGACGTAGAGCCCGCCCTACAGCATATACAGCCTACACACACCCACACAGATAGGCAAACGCAATGGCAGGAGTCTGCCGTGGCCACAGGCCAGAAAGCGGTCAGGCTACACGCCACCACATTGCCAGTGCAGGGACAGACAATTAAGCGACCTATACCGCCAGTTCAAAGGGCAAGTTTGCCAGAACGAAGGCGAACACCGGCATTAGTACCCCAGGTGCGAATGCGTAAGTGGGTGTTGCATTCAGTCCCTCAGCATGCACGATACACGCACATTGTGACCACGCACTCACACACGGTACACGGGGTACAGGAAAGGTGTTATTACCTACCCCACAAAAACAAACAGGCAAAAACACACACACCCCCATAAACTCTACTAGGGTAGCGCAGAGCGCATTTAGGCCCTCGCAAACAGGCACACTCAAACCTACAGACACGCGCTACGGTGGAAGTAGGCCCAGGCTTACTTTGCTACAAAATCCCCCGAAAAATGGCAAAGAAGCGACTCAGTGGATTTCAGGGGCCTATAATCTCATAACAGTGCGAGAAGCCCCACTCACAATTACACAGAGAGCAAGCAGGCTCACACACACGCGTGCCGGGAACATGAGAGTAAGCAAGTAACAAATGAAAGCCCACGACATCGTAATTCAACACTATCGCGTCAGCGATAACACACTCCTCAATGGGCAAGACTGGTCGGTGCAGACGAACTAAGCAAGCTCCTAGTGAACAGGAACAAACGCATCATTCACGTCCGATCCGAGGACCCTATAACTTTCAAAATTACACTACGAAGAGAGTTCAAAAATATACAAACTCCTCACAGGTATGCGTACTTTCATTTGCACATTGCACATACACGGGGAACGTGCCATAATATGGACGGCACAAATACCGTCGTAACAAGCCTTTACAGCACCCCGGGTCCGAAACCATGATCACACACCACGCTCGTACCAAAAACTAACTATCCAACGGTATTTTTGGTACGGGAAACACAATCAAAATACATACAAGGAGCGCACAAAACATGAACAACGCAGACATAGTACACAGAGAATGACACGAGATCACGGGTTCCAATCCCAGTAAACATTAGACACCAGGGAAAGCAATCATCCAGGCTTCCAACCACACCGAAATTGGCCCATACAAATACATGAACAGGGAATACTACATTTCCTCCCGCCAAAAACCAGGCATAAAATTTCAAATTACACCAGACATACAAAATACATTTCCCAAACACAGGTAGGAAAATTTCGTAAGACAAAAGTCTTATAAAATAATGGCCACACTACAGCATTAGCTAATTAGGGCGGATTGCCACGTTAGTCCGGCAGGAATTTAGAACAATAGCAACATGGCATACGTGCAAGAAGGCACATGGCGACAGCTGACATACATAACGTCCGAGCCATTACACATACAAACTGCTGATGTGCAGATTTCGTCACATGGCAATATTGCTGGTGACAGACACTATTGTTTACCGGCATTGACAATGAAATTAAAAACGCAAAACAATCATAATAACATACATTTTTTTTAACACTGCAAAAGCACTTAGCAATGGACAAGACGTTGACAGGCCACGGGCGCCTCCTGTCCATACACGCGATACATATTACGACTTAGCCTGTAATAGACCAACCGTCCGCGTGGTGTAGCGGAACATAGGCACACACACACGCGCTCACTAATTAGAAGCGAACACAGACAGGGGCTCTGAGGACACAAGACCTCCTCCCCCCCCAATAACTTCTTTTCGCAATTCTATTCCCAAAATAAATCATTCCAGGCGATTAGGACATGGCCAGTCGCACTACGACCACTGGCCACATTCACACTACAAATGGCAGACCAGATTAGGTCGTGAAGCTTTACTATCCCAAGGCGCGGATAGAAAGCCAACATGGACCAAGGGAGGATGACAGGAGAACAGGCTACCAGCGTACCACCTTACTCCCTTCCAATAACCTCCTCACGTCCAACATAAACAACGCAGACACATGAACACGACCCAAACAGCTACACTACATTACAGAGTATACACAAGGGGTTGATAGACTTCATGCGTCTAAAGAGAAGGCTTGCTACGCCTTGGATCACGATGCTACCACCTGAGTATTAGGGGTGGGTCGGCAAACATTAAATAAGCATAATGCGCATCTCCAAATGAGAGATGGGGCCACAATTATATATATTAACCATTCTTTGTTAATTAAATACTCCCGCATGACAGGAATATACTGGTATTATGCCTCAACCTACACCTATCCTTATATGAGCGCAGATGCCTCATATCCAGATACAGGCATGAGTATCCCATCCATTCACCAGGGACATTACTATCAAACCTGCATGGAATTTTCATATCTTTGCAACCCCGGGAATTACCTCCCCAGTCCACTCATTGTAGGAGCAATCCTAGTAGCATTACCGGCTCAAGGCCACCATTTATTTGAGCCCAAAGATGCACAACCCCTTCCTACCATACTTTAAGCCCACTCTACAAATAACTACCCCCAGAGCCTAATAACAGGGTACCTGACGTCATAGACCCTACTAACACCTCCATTAAGGTAAAAGAGAGCATTATTGCTGGAAAGCTGACGTAGCAATGGTAGACCAGAAGTAGTCTATGTACTTAGAAGATCTATAACCCCACAACACTGGAAATATTTTACATTTTACACAAAGATTAAATCATTTACAAAGGTTACGCCTATATTTTTTTCTCTCTCCATAAAAAGGAATCTGATACACTCTGATTGGTGATAGCGGCGTAAGCCAAAGGCCAAAGGCACCACACTGGAGCAGAGCTGGGGTAGGTGATGATGACCCTTACCCCAGTTGGCTCAACAGCGCAGCGACCTCACTTAACTTGACGGCTAGACCAAACAGACGAACCACGTAAGGTTAAGGCACTCGCGGCCTGGCCGGGCAAGCTCTGGAATCCTAGGTGTGCGTAAACTTCCCCTGGGAGGAAGGGATGCTACACCCACTCTGTGCCACGGTCGTCGAAGCCAAGACCTGCAGGGAAGACATTCTGAGAATGGTGGGAGAAATAGCTCACTCCGCGCCGAACTCAGGAGACGACCCTAGAGACGACCCCATTATGACTAGACTTCTAGTTAAATTTAAGTTAGGTAGGGCTTCTATAGCGGGAAGCCAGACTCCTGTGCGTTGGAGTGAAATATTACTGCGGCCTATAAAGGCGAAATGAAATATTAATGCGAAAAGCATACTACTGCGGCCGATACAGGCGAATATTACTGCGAAAAGCAGACTACGATTGCCGACGAAGGCGAAGATAATATTATGCCATTGGACGACGATGTCCAATGACCACATAAATGGCGACGCAGCGGGCAACCAATGGGCATTAAGAGAGGGGCATTGCGAGCACCTCATAAGGGTTACGTGGGCGGCCCAACTACGACAACGATGAACGATAACGGTAATGAGTAGGAAAACACAGCGGGAGAAACGGTTTGCTTAGTGGCACCGTAAGCCGCCTGCGACTAGATTAGTACTAGTAATAGACGTCGACACCTAGAATTAAGGGAACGGAATCCAGCGACCCTAGAGACAACCGGTGTTTCTAGGACTCGTGCGGGTGGTGTCCTGAGGAAGTAAATTGCCTCAGGCGATCGTTCCGGTCCAAATTTAGCCAATAAGACACATGCGACTAGGTTAATACTAGTTGATAAGCGTCGACATCTAGAATTAAGGGGGCGGAATCCAGCGATTCTAGAGACAACCGGTGTTTCTGGATTCGTGCGGGTGGTGTCCTGAGGAAGTAAATTGCCTCAGGCGATCGCCCTGGTCGAAATCTTAGCTGTAAGACGGTTGCATTTGACACGCAACCTAGGATTAAGCAAATTTATTAACCGCTGTTGCCAGGTGATGGCACAGCACATTTCGGCAGTAGATTAAGGCCACCCTTTCGGCTTAGAAATAGCATTTTTTTAGACCATAATTAAAATAGATAGCGTTAAGTAACGCCGTTCGGCACCTGATGACCCACAAACCCGGCATCAGGGTAAGTCCGACAACTCATGATAACTCATGACAACTCATGATAACTCATGACAACTCAGGATAACTCATGACAACTCATGATAACTCATGACAACTCAGGATAACTCACGACAACTCATGATAACTCATGACAACTCATGATAACTCATGACAACTATTGATAATTCATTATAATGCAGCATAAGTCTACATTTAAGGCAATTTTTTTATATGTATATTAAGGTAAAATTTCGGCACTTGGTGACTAAAAATCCGTTACCAAGGTAAGCCCGACAACGTTAAGCTAAGATAGGTTAACATAGGCTAACCTAGGAGTAAATTAGACTTCAGTGGCGCCACACTTAATTCTATAAATTAAGCGCTGCCACGAAAATGTCATATATAATATATTGTAATGTATTGTCATGTATTGCTAACAACTAATCCGTTTTCCCAAACACAGGAAACCCAGGGAGCAACGCGTCCACGGATATACACAACAGAAAAAGAGTTGCCATTAATACATTTTTTTACATATAGCAAGGAGCATGAGCATGTCTATTGTAAATATATTTCCCACACCAAATTACACATACCCTTATCTCTGTCACAAAAACACACTACTCCTCATCATTTTTCAGTCGCGCCAATAAGGTGACGGCGCCGCGATCAGCGACGTAAGGTGACGTGGGGCACCGAGCGACGCTGACGCAAACACACGTATGAATACGCTTCAATAATAAGCAATATACGGTAGCCATGGGCGGTGCAGAGATTGTGAGCACCTACCCTCGCTGCCAAGGTGAATTTTTCCACCCACGGGGAAAATTTGCGACAGGTAAGGTTAACGGCATGACCACTAACCTACAGCCATAGGTAAGAGGTACCTACAGCTCACCGAATAGCAAAATGAAGGGAGAATGAGTCGACAGAGGAGAGCGCTACAGAAGGCCTAGAGAATGAGACGAGGTACCAGGCTAATGAGCAAACAGGTCTAGTAATAAGATTATTATTTTATATTATATCATGCTTGTAAATTAAATGTAAACCCAAAGCGTACACAAATATATATTAATGCTCAAGTGTACGCCTATGCACGTAAACTTACAATATGTCACGCCATTCAACACTGCCATAATGGCAACACTGAATACACGGTTTTGTCTTTTTCCTTTCTAATCTACTAACGCCCAAATTTGTCAGGGTGTTCCGTTTTATCCCAAACCAATAAACACTTTGAATATTTCCCTTAAATTATACCCTGGAACACCCATTTTTTCTATTCTCTGCTATCTTTCTCTTAGCATGGAGCACTTTTTCCCCAAAATAAAGCCAGACGGCACAATTCCTCGTCTAGCTGGGTTTTTCCTCCCTGCACAACTATGTAACGGATAAGTATCAAAACCATGTTTTTTTTCTCTTCCTTCTTTTTGAAACTCGCAATATGCCAACAATGGCAATGTCAATTTTTTCTCAATGTCAATTTTTTTCTCAATGTCATTTTTTTCTCAATGTCAATTTCCATTTTTACAATGTCAATGTCAGTGTTATATATATATCTGTACATCCCATAACCCTCCCCTCTGAACACGGGCTGATCTCACACCTACACTTCAACACGACATCACCCATTCTATACGACGACGCCGACGACGACGAGGAGGACACCACCAGAAGACACGAGGGGGCTTCAAGAACAACTACATCAACATCCCAACCTCAAGGGAAAGAGGCTTGTACAGTACCCCAGGGGTATGCACCCCTTGGAGACCATCCCCCCATCATCTATCTAAATATCCTAACTGGCAACCCTTGTAAAGTCAGACCAACATCCATCAACACCGCAAGGACAGCTTGCCATTCTAGAAAGCGGCTCAATCCTTGCACAATTATTACACACAGCGACACATTATTAACTAGGGCAGCTATGCCATCACAATGCTGACAGCATAGCGCCGAAGAATATAAAAAGGGGTCCTAAGGAGGTCAAGGGATCTCTCAATTACCAGTCTTACAGTGCAGCGGCCGCAGGCTATCGGCGTTATCATCAGAGGTGAGTCAGACGTGTTCAGATCTCCTATATTTGTAACCCTTACCCACAGATTGTACTCTTACATTGTCCCTACAAGGGACTCATAATTCAACATCACAGACCAATAAACACTTGGTCAACACACTACACTCGTCTTACTGTTTATACGCCTCTTTACATCCCAACGCCCTTCCTTATTCCCGTCACGGTTAGACGTGACATATGGTAGCCCAACAGTGCTAGCTCAGGTATCATTGTATTCCTCGCGGCGGCCCGGCTGCTAAGAGCAGCGAGCGCCACATCGCTGACACGAGCACGTTCAGTTATATAACAAGCCAGTCAGCTGGAAGACCAGCGCATTGACTTGTAGACCAAACTCCATCCCCTAAAATACATCTACATCCTTTATACGAGCGCCCCCTAGTTCCTAACACTAAACAACACTCTACACTGGTCAGCTTACCATGCTACGGGAAGCTACCCCCTTTTAGGCACTGCTTTATAAATTAACACAATAACTCTTCCTTTTAGATCCAACCACCCCCAACAAAGGGATCTAAAACAATATATTTATATAGCGAGCGTCTTTTGACTAAACTACAAGGTAATCAGCCCAATAGTTTGCAGATGGTGGCCATGTAGGTGTGCAAATCGATTCCCCCTATAAATTCAAACACGGTGAAACCGAATTGAACGATATTTGGTACAGAGGTAGCACTAGCAAAGGACACCTCAGTGTCATGTTTTATTTCGCCGCCATCTTGACGAAAACGTAATGGTGGCCACCCTAATGTTAAAAGCTTGAATCAAATTACGATCAACCTAATAATCTGATCTCTACCAAATTTTGCAACAACATACCTTAATGTATAGAGAATCATTTTACAACACTGCAAGGTCATCAGGCCAATAATGTGCGGATAGTGGCCATGTATGTTTGCAAATCGATTCCCATTATCTTTTCAAACACGGTGAAACCGAATGGAACGAAGTTTGGTACAGAGGTAGCACTAGCAAAGGCCACCTCAGTGTCATGTTTTATATCGCCGCCATCTTGACGGAAACGGAATGGCGGCCACCCAAATGTAAAAAGCTTAAATCAAATTACGACCAACCTAATCATTTGTTCTCTACCAAATTTTTCAACAACATACCTTTTAGTGGGAAGCATCTTTTGACCGAACTTCAAGGTCATCAGCCCAATAGTTTGTAGATAGCGGCCATGTATGTGTGCAAATCGATTCCCCATATCAATTCAAACACGGTGAAACCGAATTGAATGAAATTTTTTACAGAGGTAGCACTAGCAAAGGGCACATCGTATTCATGTATAATATGCGTATAGCACGTTACATTTCAAGAAGCTACTACAACCAACATTCAATTATACTCCTTGAAAAGGACAAAGAGTTATAACAATACCCATGCATTTATGAGAAAGTAGGCTATACGTTCTTTACCGAACATCTTGTTTTGTTATTAAATTTTAACAAAAAGTCTTAGCATATATTTAGGCCCGTATCACACGACACTCGCTGGCAAGGAAGCTGCTGTGATCGCTGGTACAAAATCTTGTATGCTTCTGTTCTCTTCGTCAGTACACCTGCTTGTAAGACCGAAGTGTATCACACGCTAGCATTTTGTACGCTAAGTTGTATGAAATAAAACCGAAGGGCTGTCGTTTGAGGGCATTATTTGCAGTTCTTTCGCCTTATTAACGCAAAGTGGTCGCGAAACTTGCTTTAAGTAAATTAGGAAACATGCCAGGTACTGATTGAATGCATTCCAATCAATATTTAAGATATAACTGTAATAATTGAATATTTTACCATACGCGTTAATTAGAAGCGCAACAAAAACCTTCAGAGTGTGTTGGAAATGTGTGCAACTGTTATTGCGCCCGCTCGCTCTTTCGAAGATCCCGGGTTCAAAACTATCCAACGGCAGATTTTTAAAATTCTTTTTAGCTATTTTATTATACCCTCCCTACCTCATGCAGCAAGATTTCAACTTGGTTTTGTTCACATTATCTACACAGACGATAGGGAAAGTTATTTTCTTGTCTCATTTAAATGGTTACTTTCCCTATTTTATTTCTTTTATTTTTTTTAGTCGTTTACCCTCCAGGTTGGTCGAACCCACGGACTCAGCGAGGGAACTCACCACTACCGCCTCTACGGGCAGTGTCCTTGATCTGGGAAAATCGAATCGGAAGGGATACAACTGGTAAGGTGGGATTGGCTACTCGCCCAAGCGGCCTCACCTGCAAAGCGAACAGGGGCCTCATGAGGGAAGGTAAGAGATGGTTAGGATGGATAGGCAAGGAAGAGGGAAGAAGGCGGCCGTGGCCTTGAAGAAGGTACTGCCCCCGTAAATTGAATTATACTGAGACCACGGTGGCTGTATTGGCATATGTGAATAAAGTTATGGCCGTCATAGTTGTGACGTGTATATTCATGACGTAGGCACGGATGACGCAGACTTCATGCAAGTAGGCTGGATGAGCTGAGATTCATGGTGACGTCACGATTTTTTTCGAGAAGGATCTGAGATTTACGACGCAGTCGCAGGGAAGCAAGTAAACGTGCTGAGGAAGAAGTTACGCTATTGGAGGAGAGGCTCGAACCTATGAATGATAGCTTGGAGGGAGACGGAGATTACTGAAACTACCGTATTTAATAACATTTGGCATGCAGAATTGTGGAAATCTATTTACAGTTATGGCATTGATTAGGAATTATGAAGAAATTAATTATGAGTTTTTGAAATTTGAAAATCCGTCAAGTATAGCCAAAGTTAGAACTTCTAGCAATGACGGAGGAACAAGCTATGGTAGGGATGGATACGCCCCTTAAGAAGTTGATAAAAGGCCTTGCACAGCAGAGAGGAGCAGCTCATTTCTCATTCTCATATTGTCAGACTTCGAGTTCTTAATTCTGATAGAACAAGTATATATTATTCAGTGAAGCAAGTCGTCATTAGCAAGCATGGCAGAGCCCACCGCATCGAACAAGCACTGAGCGTGCAGCAGTGCAATTTTACGGTTACTAAAACTAGGCGAAGTTGGAGCGCACACATAAACGAGTCTACAAGATTATCTATCAAGAGTTAGCTACTGCATTTATGCTAATTCAATTGTGCATCACAATATTGAGGCGTGTGCGAAAGTTGAACATTTTCACTATTATACTTTGGAAGATATTCGCATTTTAAGACTGCAGACAAAAGTGATTTTCTCGACACCTGAGAAGCACTTTTATAATACCACATTCTACGCTACGGCTGACACATGTATTGCAACCGTGATACTGAAGATTACATTTGGTGATACAACGCTACATTCTACAATGGAACTATATAATCTGGCAGTACTTTCGACTATTATTATAACGGAAGTGGAGATGGAAGACTAAAACTTTAATGCAATTGGGACATACATCAATGGAGTGAAATAGCAACATGGAGCTTCGTTAATCGTCATTCTACAAAAGCGAGCATGTAGCGAACATCCAACTACACTCATGCATCGTAATCCATCGCTGAATTACATCAAATGGCAGTGGAAATATCTTCATACTCCACAATTATGAACATTT
Source organism: Meconema thalassinum (assembly GCA_946902985.2). Classification (NCBI taxonomy): domain Eukaryota; kingdom Metazoa; phylum Arthropoda; class Insecta; order Orthoptera; family Tettigoniidae; genus Meconema; species Meconema thalassinum. Next base: position 74,877,062 of record OX336389.2, read on the forward strand.
CTGCGGAAATAACTGCAATGAACTTCATGGCGAATTTCTACCAGAACTTCAGGGAACCTTCAAGAGAGGCCAGGGTGGACCCGGCTCACACAGAAGAGTTTTGCCAGAAGGATGTCTATCGTCTACACGGAGCAGTGCGATATCCGGAGGAGGAAGCTGTTCTATTCTCCGAGGGCGCAGGTTCCAGGTTCGAGGTCGGAGCACATCTTTACTGTGGTGAAATGGAACCAACAGCAGTCTTCTTTGGAAATTTTCCTCTAGAACTTCAATCAACAGATAAGGTAGTCGTGAACGTTTCTTGATTTATTTGAGCCATTTAGCGATATCTGAGCAACCATTTTTCCCATATTTTCTGTCCCATATATTTTGCCCCATATTCTTGCTTGATATTTCTGTACTCTCTACATTTTGCTGATTTATGCCTTTTTCTACGATTTATTGAGACATTATTATGTCATTGGCACATTTAAATAATTTTGGATCAGTTGAGACTGATATCATATATTCTTTCAGTAATTTGCATATTTTTGTAGTCACGATTTGACTGTAAAGTTAACGATTTTCTATGGCAAATTTGAATTCAGACAGCGTGTCATTTTATTAAAGTAATTCTATTCAGTAAATTACTTTGACCAATTTTCTGTCGTCCGCAAGAAAGAAGAATGATTAAAAGGTTTTAGAGCGTTAAAATCTTCACGAATATATCGACGATCTTGGAAATACTAGTCGTTTTATGAACATTATTGCAACATAGACATTTATCGTCAATTCTGAAATACCATTGCATTATAGACAATTTTATGAAATATGAACTTTGAGTACGATTTATTGAGTACACTATAGTAATGAACATTTGATAGGAGTTTTTCTCAATTCTAGATTGGAACAATAATGTTTGCAGTCCACAGTCTAATTGTATTCTATTCGACTATTTATGCAGTTTAGATGAATTTTGATTGAAGATAGTATTTTTATACTGCGATACTTTGAGGATATTAATCTCAATTTTGATAGACCAGGGAGGCGAGTCTCGTCGTATTTGATATTAAATTTATTTGTGACTGGAAAATTTTTACTTCATATCGCTTCATGAATGAAACCCACGAAGGTTAAATATAATAACAGTTTTCGATACAATTGATGAATATAAGAATTTTTAAAGAGGAACTATGGATGTATAATCGTTAGTTCAGTGGACGTGTAAAAGTCGCTGATGAATAATGCCCTTTAATAAGTGAAGGAGGTTCCCACAGTAATATTGATGATGATGATGAATTTATAAGTGGAGGTTTTTGTGTGTATTGTGGAAGATTTTGATGCCATATATAATGAGATATATGATGAATTATGGGCCAATTTTGTGCAATTTTGTGCGTTTTGAGCGAGGTATTTTTCCGCTGAGTGTATTGTTCAGGTCCATTGAAAATTATTCATGTGAAGTTACTGTTAAAATTAACAAGAGTGTTTAAATAATTTGAGATAAAGATTTTGAATGGAGGTTACCGTCACAAATAATAATTATTAAATCTTATTAAACCTGAATCTAAAATTTAATATAAGTAACCTTCATTGGTCGATTATATCACCACGATTTAAGTAAATATCAACCGGATAAACGTGTGGTTAATGTATTTCTAATATAAATAATATAAATAATGTAAATGACTATGTAAATATCTTTAATAATAATTTGAAACGAACGGGATTAATAGAGGCGTGTATAAATTTTTCAATTGTCGTTTGACAATGTTATAAACAATTTAAAATGTTATAAATAATTAATGAACATTTTGTTATAAACATTAAGCGTTTTCGTTATTATACTCTAAACAACGCTAGTTCAACAATTGGAATATACAATTAAACAAGATTTGGGATTATTAGAGTAATCCATTTATATTTGAACGGAGCATTTAAAAGATTTGCGTGATACTATTTGAGTTGAGATGTGAACATTTAAAGTGTTTTGAAAAGGAGCTAGGCTCTGAGGTAACTAGCATATGCTAACATTGGTTGGACAGGTGCGTCCATTTGACGAAGCAAGCATGCGACACGGTGCAGGGTGTATCGCAGGTGTTCCAATAACTGAATGATAGAGGCCAAGGTCAACTACATAGCAGCCTTGCGGTTATAAATAAAATGTGTGTCAATGAACTAAATGTGAAGTTCATGAACAAGGAAACAAATACTATATGTCTCGTCCCAGCTCCCTTATCCATTCCAATGTGCATTGTTGTTATTATTACGTTCTTTTGAGCTAGAGAAAGCTGAATTTTTGAATGTGAAGTCTACAGTCCTACAGGAGGACATGGTTGCATTGACAATGGCTTCTGACAGCCATAACTATTTTGTTGTTAAATTTTGTTAAAATATTTTTTTTTCTTTATGTGAAATAAATTATTGTGCAGTTTAAATTTTCTGGTCTCCGACTTGGTTCATTTTAAATATCGTGGTGGAGGTTTTTGTGAGGGCATACTATTAAGTGATCCAGTTGAAAACCCAGACCCGAGATTAAATTGAATAGGTAAGTAAAAGGTAAGTATGAACCCCCGTATATTTTGGTGTGTTCCACAATAATTTCATGTTAACTACTGTGCTCTAATCTCGGTAGTATCTGTCAGTGCCATTTTCATTGATGTAGCTGTGCCGGTGCGATTGATTATTGGCAATCCGATTGAGGGGGCGGATATCTGACAGCCTACTATCCGGATTATCGGGGACAGTAGGATTGGCGCCGCAATTTCGTGGGGCTCTGCAAAACTGGATTACCAGGTTGAACGCCAGTAGGATTGGCGACCCTAATCCGTGGGGGTCGATTGACTCGAAGCGCGGATGGCTCGAATAACATTGGATTACCAAGTTATAGATGTCAATGGGATTGTGAAGACTCAAATAAAGAGGTTGATTCTTTGTTAGATGTCTTGGCCAATTGTGGAATTTGAGAGTGTGATTATATAGGGATTAAATGTTTTGTTGTATTAGGAAGATTACACTCAGAAAAGATCAGATCTTATACAACCTGAGAGAGGTTAAATAGGCTGGAAACTTAGAAAAATTGCCTATGATCTGGAGTCTTATTTTATTTGACCGGCTTATGACATGTTTAGTCATATTAAAGATAAAATTAAACTATTTGGATTGTAAATGTAAATTATTTGTGTTAGGATATTTAAAATGAACCAAAGAAATTTGAACATGTGCTTGAGTTTGTTTCAACATGGGGTGTTTATGAAGTTAGTGATAAGCTAATTATAAGTTAGTTTTAAGACAGAAAATTGCTCAAACTTTATATATGGTGAAAGGCGTTGCTCAGATGTTGTTATCTTGCTCTATTTGATGTATGTCCCTAACGCAGTCTATTATTGAAATATTATTGAGATGGCAGATGAGAGAATGAGAAAGATGTTGGAGGAGATGTCCAACAATTTGAAAGCTAGCATGAATAACAGTATGAAGCAGATGATGGAGGAGAATGCTAGTAATTTGTCTATTAGGCTGGATGAAAGTTTGAAAGTTCTTCAGACCAGTTCTGCAAACTTGGAAAATAATGTGTCGCGTTTACAGACCAGTACCCAGGGAATCGAGAATGCTGTAAGTGACATGCGCACAGACGTGTCCAATGTCCATAAAGATTTGTCCAATGTCCATAAGGATGTCTCAGATGTTAAAGTAGATTTATCCAATGTGCATAAAGATGTCTCAGATGTTAAGATTGATGTTTCCAATGTACATAAGGACCTTAATATGTTGAATCTTGATGTTGCTAATGTCCGGGGTGATATTTCATGTGCTAGAGCAGAAGTAATCGTTGTTAGGAATGATGTTGCTACTGTACAAGACAAGGTAGAATAAGTTCAAAGAGAGATTAGAAATGTTCGAACCGATGTGTCAAACGTTCAAGTAGACATAAATAATATGCAGTCTGATGTTAATGATATGCAATGCGATATCAATAAGGTGCAAATAGAAGTTAATACAGTTTTTGTAGACATTGCCAAAGTTCAAACTGATGTTAATAAGGTTAGAGAAGAGATTGAAACTTCAAAAACGCTTTGTACTCGTAACATTTGTGCTTTAACAACTAGATTGGTTGACGAGTCTGTTAGGACAACAGCTTCACTAGCTGGATTAAAACATGATGTAGAGGTCATGAGGACCCAAGTCTTAGATCATAATCGTTTACTTAAGGAAGACATTGAAGTAGATAATGCTGAAATGTTAACTGCAAATGTAACGGTTTGGAAAGATGAATGGAACAAGTCAAGTGGGGAACATGTCAATCAGATTCAGGAGCGAATTGAACGAAAACTTGCCAGTACACAGGTAGATATAAATAATGAGGAAGTTCAAATTAGAAACGACATGAATATAAGGATGGATTCACTATCCGAAAAGAAGGTAGAGGATAGAACTCAAATAACTCAGGACGTGCACGCATTAAAATCCGCGTTAGAGGAACAAATTCATAAGATTGTCTCTGATGTCAATGAAACGTCGAGCAAACTTCAGAATTTGAACCTAGGAGAAGCTAGCATGATGGAAACGTATAAAGAAGAGTTGATTAGGAAAGTCATCACGGAAATCACAGATAAGGATCCAGAAGGGTTGACTTTTGAAGATAATAGGAATTACGTGAGAAGATGTAACCTCGCTACTGAAGAGAGAGATATTAGTCCTGAGGAACGTATATTCAGATTCCGGGAAGAAGAAGAAGAGGATAGGAATATTGAACCTGAATGGAAATATCGTGATATTGGGAAGAATTACATGGATTCATATCCAGGAAATGTGACAGTCATCCGAAACATTGAGGACAAGCCTCAGAAATTTAGTAATACAGATAGTCTAACACCGATAGAGTATATCAGAATCCTGAAAGACTATTTTATTGAAGCCCATATTCCTAGAGAAAGAGAAATGAGAATCGTAGAAAGATTTCTAGCTGGAGGACCTCTTGAGTGGTTCAGAGCACTTCAGTTTATGCTGCAAACTGACATGTCTAGTGATAGATTGACACGTTGGGCTTTGTTCACCCAACAGTTTAACGCCACTATTGTCCATCAGCCTGGGAAAGACAACTTAATGGCTGATGCTTTATCACGTAACCCTATCAAAAATGTGCAGATACACCATGTACAATTGGAGCAGCAAGATCAAGAGACCGTTAGGAGGTTAGCCCGAATCGGTGTGTCACAGAAGAGACACGCTCCAATCAGGAAAATGTACAGGTTCCTTAAGGGTTACATGGACAATACTGATGTTGACTATGCAGCTACACAGAGAGATTCACGACACTTTGTCTTGAGTGGAGACGTCGTATGTAAGTATGCTGACTCTGCGCATACAAAGCTCCGAATAGTCGTGCCACCTAAACTTGTAGTCAATTTAGTGTGGGTAGCTCATCACGCAACTGGACATGCCGGTCTGGATAAAACTCTTGATACTCTTAAAGAGAGGTTTATTTGGACTAACATGCGTTCCAGCATTGCTAATGTCATTCGTTCATGTGATAAATGTCAAAGAGCAAAGTATGCTTCCGCTCTATTAAAAGGAAAACCTAAGGCTATGAATCCCTCTAAACCGAATGAATTCATGGCGACGGATATATTTGGCCCCTGTCCGAAGGGATACCAGGGTAATCAGTACCTGTTGGTTACCGTGGATGTCTTCTCGAAATTTGTAACAATGAGTCCCATGCAAAAAGCTAACACGAGGAACGTTGTAAGCAGACTGGAACATGCTGTATTTCCAAAAGCTGGTAAACCAGAGTATCTACTATCGGATCATGGAGCTCAGTTTACATCCTTAGAATTTACTGCAGATATGGAAAGGCTTGGTATTAAGCACATATTTTCAAGCATGCGCTATCCGGAATCGAATTCTTCAGAAAGATATATGGCTGAATTTTCGAAATTTTGTCGAATTTTCTGTCCGAATGATCATACTAGTTGGGTGAGATTTGTACCCCTTATTGAGGAGTGTCTAAATTCTACAGTGCAGGAGAGCACAGGAGAGGTGCCAAAGAGACTTCATCTAGGAAGAAACCCAGAAAGGCCGTGGAACAATTTTTCAACCACGTTCCTAGAGATCCCGACCTTGGAAGGCAGCAGAGAATTGACAGAGCGAAAGAACAACTCCAGAGAGCAGCACAAAAACGACTGAAAAGAGTAGCTGGAAAACGTTTTGGTACTACCTTAGAAATTGGAAACCTGGTATTACTACGCAGACCTGTCAAGGCTGACGTGAGTAAGAAAATCTATCCCAAGTTTGGAATAGTATTTATGGGTCCGTTCCGAATTACGAATGCTTATGGAAACAACTGTTATGAACTCTATGATGATGAGAATGATGTCGTATATGGCAAGTTCAATGCTGGAAACTTGAAGAAATATTATCCAAGAGTAAGCCAATAATAATTCAATTTCGTGTTCAAGTGAATTCAGATATTTGTAACAGAGTTTAAAAACAATTTGCAACTGTTTTTAAAACGTGGTGAAGGGAGAATGCCCCCGTAAATTGAATTATACTGAGACCACGGTGGCTGTATTGGCATATGTGAATAAAGTTATGGCCGTCATAGTTGTGACGTGTATATTCATGACGTGGGCACGGATGACGCAGACTTCATGCAAGTAGGCTGGATGAGCTGAGATTCATGGTGACGTCACGATTTTATTCGAGAAGGATCTGAGATTTACGACGCAGTCGCAGGGAAGCAAGTTAACGTGCTGAGGAAGAAGTTACGCTATTGGAGGAGAGGCTCGAACCTATGAATGATAGCTTGGAGGGAGACGGAGATTACTGAAACTACCGTATTTAATAACATTTGGCATGCAGAATTGTGGAAATCTATTTACAGTTATGGCATTGATTAGGAATTATGAAGAAATTAATTATGAGTTTTTGAAATTTGAAAATCCGTCAAGTATAGCCAAAGTTAGAACTTCTAGCAATGACGGAGGAACAAGCTATGGTAGGGATGGATACGCCCCTTAAGAAGTTGATAAAAGGCCTTGCACAGCAGAGAGGAGCAGCTCATTTCTCATTCTCATATTGTCAAACTTCGAGTTCTTAATTCTGATAGAACAAGTATATATTATTCAGTGAAGCAAGTCGTCATTAGCAAGCGTGGCAGAGCCCACCGCATCGAACAAGCACTGAGCGTGCAGCAGTGCAATTTTACGGTTACTAAAACTAGGCGAAGTTGGAGCGCACACATAAACGAGTCTACAAGATTATCTATCAAGAGTTAGCTACTGCATTTATGCTAATTCAATTGTGCATCACAATATTGAGGCGTGTGCGAAAGTTGAACATTTTCACTATTATACTTTGGAAGATATTCGCATTTTAAGACTGCAGACAAAAGTGATTTTCTCGACACCTGAGAAGCACTTTTATAATACCACATTCTACGCTACGGCTGACACATGTATTGCAACCGTGATACTGAAGATTACATTTGGTGATACAACGCTACATTCTACAATGGAACTATATAATCTGGCAGTACTTTCGACTATTATTATAACGGAAGTGGAGATGGAAGACTAAAACTTTAATGCAATTGGGACATACATCAATGGAGTGAAATAGCAACATGGAGCTTCGTTAATCGTCATTCTACAAAAGCGAGCATGTAGCGAACATCCAACTACACTCATGCATCGTAATCCATCGCTGAATTACATCAAATGGCAGTGGAAATATCTTCATACTCCACAATTATGAACATTTCTGCGGAAATAACTGCAATGAACTTCATGGCGAATTTCTACCAGAACTTCAGGGAACCTTCAAGAGAGGCCAGGGTGGACCCGGCTCACACAGAATAGTTTTGCCAGAAGGATGTCTATCGTCTACACGGAGCAGTGCGATATCCGGAGGAGGAAGCTGTTCTATTCTCCGAGGGCGCAGGTTCCAGGTTCGAGGTCGGAGCACATCTTTACTGTGGTGAAATGGAACCAACAGCAGTCTTCTTTGGAAATTTTCCTCTAGAACTTCAATCAACAGATAAGGTAGTCGTGAACGTTTCTTGATTTATTTGAGCCATTTAGCGATATCTGAGCAACCATTTTTCCCATATTTTCTGTCCCATATATTTTGCCCCATATTCTTGCTTGATATTTCTGTACTCTCTACATTTTGCTGATTTATGCCTTTTTCTACGATTTATTGAGACATTATTATGTCATTGGCACATTTAAATAATTTTGGATCAGTTGAGACTGATATCATATATTCTTTCATTAATTTGCATATTTTTGTAGTCACGATTTGACTGTAAAGTTAACGATTTTCTATGGCAAATTTGAATTCAGACAGCGTGTCATTTTATTAAAGTAATTCTATTCATTAAATTACTTTGACCAATTTTCTGTCGTCCGCAAGAAAGAAGAATGATTAAAAGGTTTTAGAGCGTTAAAATCTTCACGAATATATCGACGATCTTGGAAATACTAGTCGTTTTATGAACATGATTGCAACATAGACATTTATCGTCAATTCTGAAATACCATTGCATTATAGACAATTTTATGAAATATGAACTTTGAGTACGATTTATTGAGTACACTATAGTAATGAACATTTGATAGGAGTTTTTCTCAATTCTAGATTGGAACAATAATGTTTGCAGTCCACAGTCTAATTGTATTCTATTCGACTATTTATGCAGTTTAGATGAATTTTGATTGAAGATAGTATTTTTATACTGCGATACTTTGAGGATATTAATCTCAATTTTGATAGACCAGGGAGGCGAGTCTCGTCGTATTTGATATTAAATTTATTTGTGACTGGAAAATTTTTACTTCATATCGCTTCATGAATGAAACCCACGAAGGTTAAATATAATAACAGTTTTCGATACAATTGATGAATATAAGAATTTTTAAAGAGGAACTATGGATGTATAATCGTTAGTTCAGTGGACGTGTAAAAGTCGCTGATGAATAATGCCCTTTAATAAGTGAAGGAGGTTCCCACAGTAATATTGATGATGATGATGAATTTATAAGTGGAGGTTTTTGTGTGTATTGTGGAAGATTTTGATGCCATATATAATGAGATATATGATGAATTATGGGCCAATTTTGTGCAATTTTGTGCGTTTTGAGCGAGGTATTTTTCCGCTGAGTGTATTGTTCAGGTCCATTGAAAATTATTCATGTGAAGTTACTGTTAAAATTAACAAGAGTGTTTAAATAATTTGAGATAAAGATTTTGAATGGAGGTTACCGTCACAAATAATAATTATTAAATCTTATTAAACCTGAATCTAAAATTTAATATAAGTAACCTTCATTGGTCGATTATATCACCACGATTTAAGTAAATATCAACCGGATAAACGTGTGGTTAATGTATTTCTAATATAAATAATATAAATAATGTAAATGACTATGTAAATATCTTTAATAATAATTTGAAACGAACGGGATTAATAGAGGCGTGTATAAATTTTTCAATTGTCGTTTGACAATGTTATAAACAATTTAAAATGTTATAAATAATTAATGAACATTTTGTTATAAACATTAAGCGTTTTCGTTATTATACTCTAAACAACGCTAGTTCAACAATTGGAATATACAATTAAACAAGATTTGGGATTATTAGAGTAATCCATTTATATTTGAACGGAGCATTTAAAAGATTTGCGTGATACTATTTGAGTTGAGATGTGAACATTTAAAGTGTTTTGAAAAGGAGCTAGGCTCTGAGGTAACTAGCATATGCTAACATTGGTTGGACAGGTGCGTCCATTTGACGAAGCAAGCATGCGACACGGTGCAGGGTGTATCGCAGGTGTTCCAATAACTGAATTATAGAGGCCAAGGTCAACTACATAGCAGCCTTGCGGTTATAAATAAAATGTGTGTCAATGAACTAAATGTGAAGTTCATGAACAAGGAAACAAATGCTATATGTCTCGTCCCAGCTCCCTTATCCATTCCAATGTGCATTGTTGTTATTATTACGTTCTTTTGAGCTAGAGAAAGCTGAATTTTTGTATGTGAAGTCTACAGTCCTACAGGAGGACATGGTTGCATTGACAATGGCTTCTGACAGCCATAACTATTTTGTTGTTAAATTTTGTTAAAATATTTTTTTTTCTTTATGTGAAATAAATTATTGTGCAGTTTAAATTTTCTGGTCTCCGACTTGGTTCATTTTAAATATCGTGGTGGAGGTTATTGTGAGGGCATACTATTAAGTGATCCAGTTGAAAACCCAGACCCGAGATTAAATTGAATAGGTAAGTAAAAGGTAAGTATGAACCCCCGTATATTTTGGTGTGTTCCACAATAATTTCATGTTAACTACTGTGCTCTAATCTCGGTAGTATCTGTCAGTGCTATTTTCATTGATGTAGCTGTGCCGGTGCGATTGATTATTGGCAATCCGATTGAGGGGGCGGATATCTGACAGCCTACTATCCGGATTATCGGGGACAGTACCATCCCAGCATTTGCCCGAAGACTAAGTGGGAAACCACGGAAAACCACTTCGAGGATGGCTGAGGTGGGAATCGAACCCCTTCTACTCATTTGGGCCACCCGAGGCTGAGTAGACCCCGTTCTAGTCCTCGTACTGTACCCGTATTACCTACCAATACCTGTTGAAACCCTCGATGACAGCTGGATCGTAGAACCTGAAAATTCCCGGCTAGAAAATAAACCCAAGTTCTACCAACAGACAAAGGGATAATAGGGCCACTCGAATACCTAACAGAATGTATTGATACTGACTAAGGCTCAGAGAAATAAAAAGAAAAACTAGCTCAAAACACAAGAATTCTTCAAAAGGAAGAAAAATCTCAAAGGTGTGGTAAACCCTAAAATACCTAGCGATGGCCCCCTTAATACACCCTTCCATCACCTCTATGAAGCATCACGCAATAATTAAAACCAAATAATAACTTAGTTTATTGCAAGAATAAACATGATAAGAAATATAAATTTTGTCGATACCACGACCAATCAAAAATATCATTAATTATACTGGATTGTCTTTCAGCTATGGAAGACAATCTCTTCAAAATTGATACCTTGACTTAACCTGAAGTTATGCATTGAGCTAACCTCATTGCTATTTGAAGTTGTTCCTTCCACGCTCGTCTAGTTCGTATGCAGGCATTTGATTTTGGACCTGTTGAGCATAAGGCTTCTTCATTGGTTGTGTCCATATGGTGAAGTATTGTGTTTTTTGCCAATTCAAGCTTCGACCAGTGTTTTGGAGCGGATTTACGAATTAACTGTCCACTGATTATCTGTGTTTTGATGGCTGAATATCTTCGCTGTTACATATATGTTTTTAGTTTTGCTCAACATTTTCCTGTGACCTACTTATATGGTGCACCATATTAAGTTAAATAGCCATTTATTTTTTGAGTGCTACGCTATCTTATATCTTTCTTCGAATATTTGTCTTGGCTGATGAAGGGGATAAAAGCAATTAATCCCCGAAACATGTACCAGGAGCAAGTGTAATTATAATTTATTTTCGTTTATGTATTGACTAAGGCGGATATACATTTTGTTGTTAAAAGCTATGGAATATGGGAAAGACTTCCAAAATGAATTACCCATTATCTCAACTAACTTTTAGTTCTTTCAAAAATAAGGTATAATAATAATGATTTTCGATCCCATAGGATAAGCACACAAAAAAAACATTATATGAATTGAATGAATTGGATTCATTTCGGTTCATTAACTTAATGAACATCTTACACAAAAATACCCTGATTATAACCAATAATCTTACACGACATTTTCAATAGCATTATATGGTCTTGTTATTTAACGATGAAATTAATATGGCATATTTACAGAATATACAAATGTATACAAGATTCTAGAAGAATTTCGATTATTCTCCTCCCACTGACTTAATGTCACGACATTCACTTCTGCTAAAATTTGTTTAATTGTTTCATTTCTCATTTCAGGGTATTTCTGCCGAACAGTTAAGTTAAGCAAAAATTAATCATAGATTCAGCATTAAATAGTTACCGGTGATCCTTGTTAAACATACATGCTATGGCAAAGTCGTTATAATTTTACTGGAAATATTGAACTGGATATCCACTGAAGAGTTTTAAAAATAATGCTCAGAAAAATACTAATCTTCACACAGGCATTACTTCAAGATAATAACAGCGATAAAGTCACCTATGACAAAATATTAATCATACTAGGTTAAATACAACGCCCATCTGGGTTGAAACCTCATTTAATCTATTCTTGATTGGCACACGTTGCTCAATCCTCAACAAGAAAATTTGCTTCGCAAAGCACTGTATCAAAATACTTAAACATAAGAGCATTATTCCTAATACATGCCTCTTAAATTCTAACATGCACCTATAATTGGAGCCTTACTGTTTTAAATCCACAATTATGAAAATCAGCTGTTTATAATAAAAGCCTGAACTCGTGCTCAGAAAAATAATTTGATTCTGTTACAGGTTATTAATAAAGCCTAGTGGATTCCAAAAATACTCCACCTATTTTTAGAAAACGTGCCTTACATTGATGTGTTACAATATTCATAGTTCTTAAACGTATGACTTATAGTAAGTCAACCCTGGGATTATCCTCGCAAATTTGGATGTCGTTCAAATACCCTCTTAATAGAGAAAAACTATTGCACCAGAGGCAATGATATCAATTTAATCCAGTGTTAACTTCATAAGAGAAGAAAAGAATAACACTCACAACCACTCAAAACTGAGGTTGTAAAAACGATTAAAAAATAAATCCAATCTCAAAATAAGATCTTCCCTGAATTTCCCGAACGTGAAAATGTCGGTGGATTAATCCTACAGCATGAATCTAGGTTAACTACAGAGGCTAAGCGACTAATGACCCATTAGAACAATCCACTTCGAAAATCACGCTCAGAAAATACAAGTTAAATCTGTTAATAAACTGAAGAAAAATAGTCTAATGACTCGAAGTAACATTCAGAATAACTGGATCCGAAAACTTCCCAATATCGTTATAATAATTAGGAAAGAAAAATTCTCCTCAGAGAATAAGATAATCCAAGCGAAAGTGCTTAAAGAACATATGCACTAGAATATGTAAAACTCAGTCAGAGTTCTCAACGCCGCTAAAAAAAATGCGTTACTAAAACATTCTTACACAAAAATCTGGAGATCTTCCTCCTACAGGGACTTCTCGACAATAAGGATGAGCATATCAGTTTAAATACTGTAAAAATACTATTGAAATTTTAAATTTATCAATCAAAATACAAAAAAGGATGCACTCATTTTTATGAGTCAAAATCCTGGCATCATAGAAGGTCAGCTTCGAAATAGACATCGAACCTGCTTTCTCTACTCAACCATTTAGTCTACAAAAATCAAAATATGGCAATTTGTTATTGTTCAAATGCCCCGCTACACTACAGTAACAAGTTGAAGTGATCTGTACCTTTGGCGAATCTGGATGTGGGAAAAAAGATATCGTTGGCCATACTAGGCTCCAGACCAACACAAAACATGCCGGACTCCAACTGGGTCCCCAGAGAACGAACCATAGTCCTTCTAGGCTCGAACAACTCCAGACCGGTCGAAATGTCCCAATATATCCTGGCGATATCTTTCCACACGCATTAGAATACCGATGGCTGAACCGCAAACAGTTTATCAACTCGTCATGACGCGAGAGTGAATTCGAACAGCCGCTAAATAGTTCCACTATGAAGATGCGAATGTGACCAAGTTCACATGAGTCCGGCGATCCATTGCATTACGAAACTCGCTTGTACACCTCACAGTAAATGAACGTTGCTGCAAACTGCTCCCGCTATCGCTCTGCTAATGCAGTATTCCTATTGTAATCTAGCCTATCATCGTAATGGATATAGGCTTCATTGTATTTCTTCCCTCTGACACCTTGCTTAAGAATGTGCATTTTTAAAGAAGTATTGCCACTGTGAAAAGTTTGGTTCAACTCTAGGCTGCATTTCCATGAAGTTTACAAGCACAGTGTTAAGACATAATGCACCCGAGCTGGCGGCCGGGATTATGAATGTATCCTTCCGCTTAGTCCGTTAGTGGCAGTGGAAACACGGTCGCAAAGATAAACATATTACATGTTTTAAACCATGTCTGATTCCCATTAAGCAAGTCTCTACTCCACATAGAATGCCGATCGAATTCGCTTATACACTTCGGCACGCTCACACGTTTTGAAAATCCCGTTAACTTGCGATTTCACTTTCACTATTGCCAGGGTTATCACTGCACGCTGTCAGTTTCACGAGTCCCTGCTCTCCACACGTGGTCACCTGAGGAAGACATCCACTACCCCCACTCCTCTAACGCCACGAGTCGATATATATCGCAGTCGTAGTATAATCACTAGTAACTTAACAGATCTTCTTCTGTTTTTCATACTTGCTTTGTAATAGCTTTCTGCCATGGAAATATGCATACAGACATAAATAACTGCTTACATATAGCGCTAAATATACTTTAATTCGTATTAATCATTCTCAGGTGAATCGATCGATATAATGTTAGACAATGTCAATATGATTATTATCGATGACCTTCGGGCTTCTCATCGGATATACGAGCTCTACCGATCCATTCTTGATAGCAGAACTTTTGCTTGCCGTAGACCAGCTGTTATGATAGGCTTCAGTGGCTAGCTTGAAAGTAACAGGGCGCTCCAAAATACTGTATCCATATCTGTACTTAAGACCTTTAGGAATAATGGTACAGTACCACTTTTCAAATTTCGTGGCAGAGCCGGGAATCGAACCCAGGGCGTCTGGGGTGGCAGCTAATCACGCTGACTACTACGCAACGGAGGCGACTCTATTCGTGATAATTAGAATTTTAATAGTTCAATATTTATAATAATATGACACGTTCTGTAATTACTGCCTTGCCTCGAGGCTCAGCGGTAACGTCCTCACTTGCTGTGCTCAGGTTGCAGGTTCGTATCCTGGCGCAGTCAGCTGGCATTTGAGGGTGCGCAAATGCGAGGGAGCCGTGTCAGTAGATTTACTGGCACGTTGAAGATCCCCTTCGGAGCAAAATTCAGGCACCCCGGCGTATCTAAAAGCCAGAGCAGTTAAAAGGGACGTAAAACCAATAATGTTATAATTATCTGTATTTATTGTATGTTTGGGGCAGATGACCTCGTAGTTCCGCCCCTTTAAACCTCACTAACTAACTATTACTGTAAGCAAGCGCTTTTCGCACAGACGCCGTTGAAAGAAATTATAGTTTCGGTCTGATGTATTGATTCGTGAACCTACCCACATAGCAAATCTATTTGTTATGTGGGTCGTCTGAGTGAGTCGGAGTTTTCCTTTAAACAAAGGTGGTCAAAATTTCGAACACTTGCTACCTTGAATATACTGGATACCTTGCTTTCGTTCTACATATCATTATGTCGTCGTCCAATCAGGCTGCGTATCATCGGATAAGTACGGTCCTTTTGAGGACCAAATAAAAAATCACTCGTTGGAACAGATAGATATGCGTCCATAATACATCCACAATAAACTACATTAAGCAAAAAAAAAATGTACTAGTTCAAAGTTCGAACCTACTACAATGCGACTTCGTTGACGCTACTCTAGCAATTCTTGTTTTAGCCACCATAGCTACCGAGAACAATGGTGTACAGCTGGCACGTATTGAATCTATTCGTAGACACTTCCTGTCCAAACGTAAGAAGGTGTTATTCTGCGCTCTGATCATTTCAATCATACATTATATTTGAGGTCATTGAAAGAACACTGCCACTATTGATTTCTACTATATTCGCGAGGATGTACTCAACGGTAAAGTTGTACAATGGACGTAAAGGAGCAGGTACTAATGTTTTTAGGATGACTGTGATATACGCGTTAGTTGGGTTGCCTTCCTCCAAAAAAAATAAGGGGCTGGTGGACCACACTGTATATCCTCCCACCCCACAAAGAAAGAGTGGTCACACAATACTTATTCTTGAGTTCGTACGCAATTTTATTTCTCATACATAATAGCCTAATGGAATTTATTTAAATTTGCTATAATATGTACAGGCTTAATTCATTAATTAATTAATTATTACAAAAACAAAAGTGTGGTGCTTTTCAGTCGTTCAACACGAATGTACCCAAAAGAGTTGGGTTATACCCTAATCCTGAAAAATATTACATGAGATTAATAAATAAACTAGGATAACCAGTTTCGACCGTCAAGCAATCGTCATCAGATTTCACCTAATATTATTACATAAATACAGGTACGTATCAATTTTGGATGTTGATATCTCATAAAATTTCTAGCCCTATAAATGACACTCTGGGATGAAACTATTTCAATTCCTAAGAAACACGCCACCTCAGATCTACCCGTGAAACACGAACGAAATCACATTTTCAAACGAGTCGAGTTCCTTCAGAGTGTACCCCGTTTCAATCCTCAAACCTGAAATAAATTTCTTTGCAGAGCTGGACGTAGAATCCAGGACTTTTGGTACCGGAATTTTAAGGTGTCCGGACATAACGTACCACTTGATTTTCGAGGACATAACGTACCACTTAGGTCGTTATCTACCTAAGAACGGGTTTCCCGTAATCCCCAAATATTTACGCTAGGACATAACGTACCACTAAATGTCAGACGGGCATTCCAGTTACAGGTTCATTACCACATAAACATCAGTGGCGATCACACTGTGCGGCTTTAAACATTTTGGTATTGTAACATGGAGTTGGGTACAACGAATAAGGGCGGTTTATGTGCGCACTTCGACGGATGAAGTACGAATTGTACATTGAAAGTTCAAAGAGAAAGAAGATATATGTCAAGTATGATGAACAGCTTGACAGAATAATGAAGCTGTATGAAGAGAATGGAAACTTGAAATCTTGCTTGAGAGCTCTCTCATATTCGCAGAACTTGGAATGAAACTTCACATGGCGAACTTGCAATTCACTTAGAATGAAACTTCCCATGACGAATTTTCTATTCGCTAGGATATAAAACCCACAAAATACAAAGTAAAGAAAACGAAAAATGACCAGAGGTTAACCACACCTGATTTTAAAAAGTCCAAAGCCTGGATAAAGTGTGATGAGAATCCAAAAACTTATCATATTTTATATTAGTTTGAAATGAACATCCACAGCCTGCTTCCAGTCTCCGACCGGGTCAGGAATGGAATGAAAGAAGCCGTTTATGTTATGTTATTGCCCACGTATTTATTACCAGGATTAATTGAGCAATACCGAGCAAGTGGTCGTGCGGTTAGGGTTTCATGCACCCTAAATACTTCCCACTCTTTCAAGTGGTACGTTATGTCCGTGGTACGTTAGCCTATGTCCTATAACCGAGTTTTAATGCGTATCGCAAGGCCGCAGAAGGTGGCCGGTAGTTGATTGTAGCGCCTTTTATACAAAATATGGCAAGAGTCGATAATGCACCAACCTTAAAACTACGGCCATGTCCTTTCCAAGCCTTGTCCCAGTTACAGTTACACACTAGTACATTCATCACTAGGAGGAATATGTTGATGACGTAAAAATCACCTAACATGACCAATATAAATATCTGCTCTAAAACTCTCTAAAATAAAATATAACTTATTATATAAAAAATAAAAATAAACTTTAAACTTACAACATTTGACCTAGTTGAATTCGGGTGCCTGTATTACGATGGTTTGAACTAAATGTATTTATATTCACCAGACAATTAGCCTACGTTTATTTTTAAGGAAGTAATACATTTCCAGTTGACTTGAGTAAGCATGGAAATGGATTTTATCTCCGTGTTTTAAATCTTATCATTTATTCCATCGGACTCTTCAAAATACCAGCTAAACTCCTTCCTATTGATTAATATTAGTCTAAAATTAGTAAGCTTACTGGTCGTTTCTCTTGACCTTAAAGAATATTTAACATGATTTACTGAAAGTGGGAAAAATCATAGAAATTTAGTGTAAATTGACCTTAACCCCAATAACAAATACAGTACACACACTTGTACAGCTATCCCAATGACACAGGGTATCAACAAATTCTATACATACACACACCCAAGTACACGGGGCTACATGGCCAAAATGTCCCAATCCCCTAAATGAATTAACAACACAACATATTTTGTGTTTTATGTAGAGACTGAGACATGGTATTTATTTCAGCCCCGTGTACTTGGGTGTGTGTATACATAGAATTTGTGTGACAACCAGTGTTATTGTGGTGTCTGTACTAGTGTGTATATTTATAATTGAAGTGATGATTGGGCTGGAGGCGGCCGTGGCCTTAGGAACCATCTCGGCATTTGCCTGGAGTAGAAATGGGAAACCACGGAAAGCCACTTCTAGGATGACTGTGGTCAGAACTGAACTCACCCCTGATCAGTTTTGCCTCACGAGGCTGAGTGTACCCCATTCCGGCCCTCAGACCAGAATCTAATTTCTTGGTAGAGCCGGGAATCGAACCCGGATCTCCGGGACGACAGCAAAGAATGCTACCCACTATACCATCAACATCTGCACGAGAAATGACCTGTGGGTTCTCTGAATTAGGCTACCTAACAACGGGGCAAATGGGAGTTGTAAATCAGCTGTGTGTGGAGGCTTCGAGATACCAGCCTACAGTAGTAGCCTTCTCGGCGATAGACTGATGGACATATGTCCATGAATGTCTTGTACTTCCATTGTTCTACACACGTTAGGATAGGGATTAGTAAATGTTTTTGTTATCTTGACGGTGGAAATGCTTTGAGCTTGGTGGTGCAGTGTACGACCGACAGAACAGCGAGGAGAGGTTGCTTTTCATTGCCTGGAGTTTTATGGTTATCGGGTATAATTATGGTAAGTACATCGCTCTTGTTTCATTGATGGTGCACTGTACGTCCGGCATAACAGTGACAGAAGGCTATCCTGACTGTTTTACCAGGGGTTTTCCATACTCCCTCCAGGAAAATGCCGGGATAGTACTGTACGTTCAAGTCCTGGGGCGCCTACCCCATCCCTGTCACGAATACAATTACATACTCTACTACAGTCATCACAGGAACGCAGGTTATCAGACAAGTTCAACTCACCCCGACTGATGACCAAGATGATTTAACAAGCTTTTCATTGACTGGAGCTTTCTAGTTATCCGGTGAAACTATGATAAGTATTGTTTCATTTAGGGATGCAGTTATCATGGTCATCGTCACTATGTGCTTGGGTGTCTATAGTGTCTATAGTAGTGTATGTATTTGTAATTGAGGCTGGGATTGGAAAGGATGTGTCCATTGTTTTATGTTAGGAACCATCCCAGCATTAGACTGGAGTCGAAGTGTGAAACCACGCACAACCACTTCTAGAATGGCTGAGATAAGAATCGAGCATACCTTTTCTCAGTTTTGTCTGCTTAGGCTGAGTGTACTCCGTTCCAACCCTCAGTGCAGAACTAAATTTCTTGGCAGGGTCGGGAATCGAACCCAGAAACTTTGGGACCGGTGTCTCAATGCATGACGCGGTTTCTTATACCGCGTCCGTAACATGTTTGAGGAGTAAATACAAAACAATAATAATAATTATAACAATAATAATACGAATGTTACGTCCCTTTCAACTAAGGGTCCATGAAGTGACCACTGCCCTTCCTTCCTTATGCCAAGTAACTTTAAAGTTGGAATTCTACCTTGCGGCTCCCGGAATTCAAACCCCGGTTAAGACAGAGTGCCCTTCCTGACACCAAATTATATTTTGGGTCTTCGGGATTCAAACCCCGGCCATCCATGTGAAAGGCAAGTGGCTAAGCCACTGCACCATCACGTTTCCCAGTAGAATTGATTAAAAAAATGGAACTGGAATATGAAAATGTATTCAAAATTCAATTTTCCGTCTATTTTAGCTGACTGAGGAAGATGAATGATTGCATCCAGCCAGGATACTTAAGGCTCGTCAATAATACACATCAGTGGCCAAGAAAGCGTCGGAAGCATAAACTGAGTTTTATGTTTGTAATGCTCTTGGATGTGGTTCCTCCGCTCCTGCTATATGCAGCTTTAAGGACAGGCAAACTACTACGCTTCTGGTACCGGTAAGTGCCATTTATTACAAACTGTACTTACAACTGCCTGCAGATCGTGAATTAGAACCACAGAGACTGCAGCCATTTCACGTATCTCCCTCTAGAATTATACTGTAGCCTATATCCCCCTCTCTTCCTTTACAATTTGTATATATCTAGTTTATACAAGCTTGCAAATTCGAAGCAGAAGTAGGAGAAAAAAGCTCTATTTCGTTCCTTTTTACGCGTACAAGTACATCAGTGAGGAATCGTAGCCATCTCAAAGGATGAAATGGGCTTGATCTATGAATGAGTGCTTAATTCTTCTTACTGTATAAGGATATTAGAGCAGTTAGAATTTTTTAGAATTAGAATTAGAATGTATTTAGAACAAGCAATATTAGGCTACATCCAGCAATACAAGAAAATAAATACATAGCTTTTTAAGTACTGTATTAGGACATACCCGTACATTGTTCAAGCAATCGCGTGTGCTATATTGACACTGTCCTTGTCACTACAACACCGTATAATTTACGTATTTTCTTGATCACTGGAGACCCGTTATATTAAATATGTACAATCTTCGTCAAATCGTAACTTGAGTCTATTTCTTATTAGGCCCATTATCTAAGTAAACGTATTAGTCTAAAAATGTACGGTACATTCTTAGATCTATGTGATGAATATCAAATTCAGCCGAGTAAGGGAAGAATACATGTGAGTTATAATTCAGGGCGATACACCATGAAAATTTATTTCGGACCATCCGTCTCCTGGTGTAACGGCTAGCACTCTTGACTGCCACCCTGAAGGTCCGGGTTCGATCCTCGGCTCTGCCAAGAAATTTAATCTTGTCTGAGCCTCGTGAGGCAAAACTAAGAAGAGGTGGGTTCGATTCCCATCTCAGTCATCCAGGAAGTGGTTTTTCGTGGTTTCCCTCTTCTACTCCAGGCAAATGCCGGGATGGTTCCTATCTTAAGACTACTGCCGCCTCTTTCCCAATACTCAACTGAATTAAAAAAATTAAAAATACACACACTACTACTACAGATACCACAATTACACAGGTTATCAGACACCCACCCAACTGCACGGGGCCAATTGACAACGATGTCCAAGCCCCTTAAATGAAACACCAATTTTTTAGCACAGCACTAAGTAATATTACAGATTACATTTTTCAGCATTGATATTCCAAGCGTAATACTAGTAACATCATATCTTCATTTCACACAATACGCATCCGTGCATAGATCAAACTCATTTAATCTTTCGAGATGTAGGCTATAACTGCCTGCGATTACTGCATAATCTACGTAAAATAAAAGAAGCTTATATTAACGGAGATTCGAACCTTGTAGTGCCTACCCATTTTCAATTCTACGAACTTCAATTCTGACTGTTGCCTCATTGCACGCGTCTAGCTTGGCACAGGTCGCAAGCCACGTGATTGAACGTAACCCGCAGCTTGAGACACTTTAACAGTCACGCTGTGCGTGCAACAAGGACCTAAGCGGTAATAAGTCCCAAACGACGCAAAAACCAATCGGGCAACCATTATCAGTTTAGTGACATTAAATAATATTTCAATCTAAATCCAGCTTTTCCGGCTGAGACACTTCCCATGTTAATGAAATTGCTCTTACTGTCTCTGCACTGCGTAAGTTCAACAAGCAGCACCAACCAATACAGTATTTGAAATATAAACGTTTGCTCTTGTTGCATCGACGGCTGCATAGCTCAGTCGGTAGAGGCGCTGAGCTGCTAACTGAAAGGGAGTGTGTTCAAATGAGTACCAGGGTAATTCCTGGGAGGTGACAACTCCATCCTATCTTGTGCCGATGTCACGAATGGAGACAGCCTCTACCTTCCACTGCTTCAAGGGCCTGTCCGGAGTTGGCTTTGCCTTTTCTTGTTGTATCATCACCGTTGAAAACTATAATTGAAAGCCAATATACCATCTTTTTGGAAGCCTTCATAGGGAGGTTATGGCTGCTTGAACTTTCAGTTCTCGCAGTCAAGTTGTGCAGTTGCACCTAATATAAAGGGAGGTGGCGCGCAGTTCGTCTCTCCTGTGGGGGTCCGGGCGGGGACACCAAGAGCCCGCCGATGAGCCAGCTTGGTGTCCTAGGCGAAACCCCACACAAGACACGGCACAAACCTAGAAGAATTGTTGAGTTATAATTGAATTGATTGTAATCTGATGCTGGTTGGCCAATTGGTCTAATAAGATTATACTCGTACTTTAAATATCTTCAGAAACGTCAGAAACGCTCATCTGGTGACTGTAAGGTGAATCGCCAGTGGGGCATATGCTCCAAATAACGTACTGTATTCAACAAACAACACTATCTCAAACACTACACGATTTGCTGTTATGTCCTCCAGTGTTGCATGGAGTGGGACCAATCTTCACCCCATATCATGCCAGCCTCTCACTATTTGCGCACTTGCCAGATTTGAATGGAATTGATTTCAAAATCTCAAATACGTTGTTATTGTTGTCGTCAATGTTGTTGTTGTTGTTGTTTTATGGGCTTGAACATCGCGGTCACCACATCATGAACTTGGGTTTATGTAAGGATTTGTCTGGTAACCTGTGTTATTGTGGTGAATATACTAGTGTATGGATTTGAAATTGAGGCTAGGGTTGGGTAGGATATGGTCGTGGCCTTAACATAGGAGCCATCACAGCATTTGACAGGGGGTGGAAGTGAAGAAATCAATTCTAGGATGGATGAGGTGAATGTCGAACTCACGAGGCTGAATATGCCTCATTCCTGCGCTAAAGCCGGGATTGCGTTCCTTGGCAAAGCTGGAAATCAAACCCAAGACCTTTGGGACAGGAGTCTTAATACGTACCACAAGAGCAGAAAAGGTGGCCTCAAATGCATCACTTGTTAATTATGTAGAAAAATCGCAAAATATGTTCGCGAGCAAAGGCATTTTGAATGATTGCTATTCGCCTAGTAATTTGATTGTGGCAACAGGGACCAAGACTTTAACTGGGAATCTTGTAGATGTACGCCATTCAATTAGTCTTAAATAGTCTATTCATGGGTGTTGACCATACTTAAATGTGTTTTACTTTTTTCAGGAGAGGACTGTACGAGCGCCACCAAATGAGATAAAGAAGAAACCCTGCATGAAGTTTTGGAATCGGACAACTCTAAATTAATATTTTATCCAGGATGGTTCTAAAATTCATTTAGGAGATTCAGCATTGATTTTACTGAATAAAGTTTTAAAAATAAATGTTCTTGCATATTTTCCGAGAAGAATGAGAAGAATTTATCATAAGACATGTCCTTAAATTATACCTCGAAACTCGAGAGAGGTGTTCCACACATTATTATAAATATACAGAACTAACACGAAACAGTTGGAGTAAGCATATTAGCTAAAATTGTAATTCGATAAGTAGTTCCGTAAAGAGCTAAATAGCCTATTTTCATATATTCCACTGCCTTTTTCCATTAAAATTCTCCTGCCTATTAAAAGGATTTTCCATGTGATATACTAAATAGCTTTTGGTTCACGACCTATGTCTTCACCAACACCATTACAGTGAGAAATTATGTGCTAGAATATGTAGCTTTCAATATCGATGATTAATACTCCTCCCGCGAGATGGCATCTTTCTGTAACGATTCACGGAAGTTAAATTTTAGAAAACTCAAATGCACGGCTTCTATGAATTACGAAAAGTAATCTGCAGAATGTAGAAGGCTACCATTAGATAATGATTGCTGTCGTAGCCCATCATACTAATCATCTTTTCAATCTCCCAAATAAGATACGAGAAAAAAGAATTAGGATCTAAAATGTCGAACTGATTCCATCTTGAATTTTTGAAAACAATTGAACATTTTGCCTTAGAGTAGTCACAACTACAATATGGAATAAATGGTTGGGGTGGAATACTTGATTCACATTTGGCTCAGGTAAATACCTGCCAGAATTTCATTCTAAAAGTTATGTACAAAAAGCCACCAACGTTTCAAACATGTGAACTGTATAAACAAAGCATGGTGCTTAATATACGACAGTTATTTGTTCAGTCATCAATCATATTTATACATAAAAATATGAAGCTCTTCTCCAATGGACAACAACTTAAAATGTGCACTAGACTTCAAGACAAAACTGGAATAAATATCCCTCGTCGAAACACACTACTTGGCCAAAGGAATTTAAGTTGTCTTAGCACTAGGATGTACAATATATTGCCAGTAAATGTGATAAATAACTCCCTGAATATACTGAAGAAAAGGCTTTTTACATGGCTGCTTAATAACTTTGATAAAGTAAATGAACTTATAAATTTTCACCAACATATTTAAACCAACTCAGTCACAAATAAGTAATGTATCGTCTTCTTTTATTTTAGTATCCTTTTAATTAATGCCTTTACTATAAACTTTTCTTACTATTCTCAGTCAAATACCATGTTGCAAATAAATTAAGAAATTGTGTTCATGAAGCCCACGCACAAGTTTATCTTATGTGGGATTCACCCTGTATTTTGATAAAACATCGGTATATGTACATGTTTTCTGTCAGTGAATAAAAATGTGAGCTCGTAAAAAAATGGGTGTCTCTACACTAAGCTTTGGATAAATATTCGCTGTGCCAAGTTTCATTGCATTCGGGTGATTAGATAGCCAGAAAAGTTATTTTCAATATTTGAAAATCACTTGGCTGCTAGAATGTGTTTGTGTCTCTCAGGATATGGAAAGTCATATATTTTTCCTTACATTCAGTCCTCTAACACCATACAAAATTTCAGTTTGATTGCTTAAATGGATTCGGAGGCATTGAGAACCGTTGAAATGTATCGTATGGATGCCATCTTGGATTCTTTTACATGTAGACCTATGCTGTACGAATATATGCCAACAGATGAATATTATAATCGCGACTCATTATTAGATTTTTATCGCTTGTTTAGGACACGAAAAATATGAACGTAATTATAAAAATTTAGGACAGTCACCATTTTTAAGTTCTCATAGAAATTGAAAGGCTCATAGGTTAACTTATGTCGATAGCCTCTATAAACATACAAAATTCCAGTTTGCTATAATAATTTTGCAGGTATTGAGAACCATCTGAATATTTCAGATGAACGTCATGTTGGATTGTTTTATATGTAGTCCATAGAGTTATGTTCATTTAGATGAAAATTATTGCATAGGTCCGTTATTCAAACGATTAGGATCGCATGATTAGGACACAAAAAATAAAAACTTAATATTAAAAATTCGCACAGGCGCCATCTTGCTAGTATAAAATCAATTGCAATAAATTAGATACCAGTAGATTAAATCTTGTAGAGACACGTACGGCGTTAGGTTTCACTGCACTTAGTTGATTAAATCTCGTGAAAATGCTATTTAAAATATTCAAATTTCGCCCGGCCACCATGTTGGTGTTGTACTTAAAATGTATTTAAGCGTCACATAGCTGAACTTACCTTAGTATTCTCTACATATTATACATACAAACGTTTTTCAGGGTGATATCAATAATTCTTTCGGAGATATAGAATGCCGGTGAGATATTTTGCCCGATCGCTATTTTGCATTGGGGAAACATATTTAAATTTGAAGGGCACGGTCAGGGTTGGTCAAAATAGTACTATGCCCTTACGGAGTTTCATTAAAATCGGTCGATCTGTTTAGATTTTATTACACACATACACATACGCACACACACACACACACACACACACACGGACGAAAGGTGAACTCATAAGCCTACTTTTTCATGATGAAGAGAAGCTAAAAATGTCTGTGTAGATCGTGAACGCGGCGTACAGACTACACTTTAGCTCTATAGCAAGTCTTCACGCTCTCTTTTCCGACACATAAGAGAGCACACATGCAACTTGTGTTATTGCATTCGTTCTCGGTGGATTTCTTTCCTTTCCTGGGTTCAAATCGTTACTGTTTTCAGCCTTCGCTCTTCTTGGAAACCTTGGCATGCTTGAAGTTGCCTCTTCAGTGGGATGCGCTCCTGAATGTCAGTTGATGTAATCCGCACTTCTTTTAGATCTCTATCCAGTTCAATGAACCAGGCCAATTTGGCATTCCTCTCCTGAAAGTAAGTAACGATGCGGTTGGTCCCTCGCTGGGCTCATTCGCTTCACATGTCCATAAAGGTTAATAATAATACTAATTATTATTATTATTACCACCTGTATTATATTTGATTTAATGGTGCTTGGGTATTTGGTACGGCATGAGAGTGGTGCTCACAGTCTTTAAAAGGTTGAGAACGCCTGATTTAAGGGCTTAAACCAGGGCTATCCACACAGCGCTCGGGCCACGCTCTAAGCCAGTGCTCCAAGCGCTTTGGAGGAAGGTAGTTTCGGTAGTGGTGGAAGGAGCTTTACCCGCCGCGCCGAAGTAAGCAGCCGATCCAACAGTCGCTAGTCCAGTACAATGCGTTTTGTTGACAGCGTGTAAGTAAATCAGTTTCGCAGTGGTCATGACTGAACATCATACAAATAAAAGGAGAAGTGGTGAAGCAGCAGCCTTTAAAGCAGAATGGTAAATTTAATTTTACTGTACAGCTTATAAAGGGCATGACAAATGTTAAGTGTGCCACAGAGATTTAATGTGTGGAAAAAGAACACAATTTGTTGTTGAATTTTCCTCTCAAATATGTTCACATTTTAGTTTGGAATAAATCACAATATTCCTTACTTAACAATAGCGTTCATTTCCTGCACATTCCATACATCGGAGTACCATTCGATTCGTATATGCGGTATATTTGTTATGGCATATCAGCCCTATCAATATGTTGTTAACAATACCACAAGAGCCGTCGGCCGCACGACTGTACGTAGGCCTACGTATCTAGTCAGCGTGGTCCGAACATCGTCCGTCTGTCTCAGGTCTCCTCGCTTCCACAGAGTAGTGGTGGTAGGGGAAGGAGCACTAGTCTAACTGCCCAGTGCTCCCCGAGCGTGGCCGCGCTCCCCGAGCTCAATGACTGGATGGCTCTGGCTTAAACACTATCGTATTGGTCTCGGTGTATGTGTGGAACTAGTCTGATAGCCTGTGGTTACATATAGGCTGTAGTAGTGTATTTGTATTAAAGGCTAGAATTGGGAAGGAATCAGCCGTTGCTTAAAGTTAGGAACCAGCCTAGTATTTGCCTGGAGGAGAATTGGGATGACTCAGTTATCCTCGTGAGGATGAATGGACTGCGTTCCAGCCCTCAGACCAGAACTAAATTTCTTGACAGAGACTGGAGTTGAATTATCTTACATCTCTCTGCTAGTCAAATGTCTCAAAGAGTTTGTATGCACCTCAATGCCTGGTTTCGCTGGGACAATGATCGCGCACTTCGTTGGAGATCTTCGCTGCATTATTCTGCATGCACACAAATGGGCTGGTTTCTTTACAGCGTATACGAAATTTATTATTATTATTATTATTATTATTATTATTATTATTATTATTATTATTTTTAAGGAACAAGCATGTGCCTCACTTTCCTTTTCCTATAGCTCTCTCTCGTAGAAGTGCTGAAATAGCTAGGGATTTCCCGCTCACCAGGCATGCTACAACTGCTTGCATGACTCATGCAGATAAGATACATTTACGTGTGGACAGTCAAGTCGAATCAGCATCTTTCGTGTTACTTATAAAACAGGGATGTCCAATTATTCTTTCTGTAGATTAAAAAATATTATTTTACAAAATGATAAAATTTGTGATTGTTAAAACTTGTAATGAAAACACTATTATTCCAGTAAGTGCAACAGAATTTGAGCTCGGGAGCACTTTTAGCTCGTATGACAAGAGCGCCAGATTGAGAACACCTGCCCTAAATTAAGTAACAGCAAAGACAGATAGACTGATGGCACATAAAAACGCTTGATTGAAATAATACTACGGTACTTATACTGCATTTGTTTTTCAAAAGTTACAAGTAGACAAATGAATGAATGAATGAATGGGCACATATAATAACAAATAAAATCGTAATTACTTCATTTATGGGCTTGGGACACCTTGACTATCAGCCCCGTGTTTAGTATTGAGTAGGTTTTTGCTAGGAATTAACCCTACCCCCAAGGGAAGTTGAAGACAAAAAGAAAAGGGAAGTGGGTTTCGGACTAAGGAAGAAGTGTGGATAATAGGACGAGAGTCCAACACCAAACAAAATAAATTTAAGTGAGTTCGTGGCGAGTGTCACCGCAAAGCCCGTCAAACACCTAAAGTGGCTATGGACCTGGACGTAGCTAACGGGAAATGTGGCTGGAGCTTGGGCTATTTGCCAGCAAGTGAAGTTTGTGCTTTCGCTTCCCAGCCTAGACTTCGGTGGTAGTCTGGCAAGGCAATGAATGGCAGAATTGCTGTATATCCTTTAAAAGGAATAAGGTTTAATCAACGGTTTTGAAAGGCGCAAATAATTTAAATTCGCCGTGATGTTTTTAGTTCTTGGAATTGTAGGATTTCCAAGGAGCGACCGAATGCTTCCAGGAAGAGTAGCGATGCAGCAGTTATCGTGCTTTTGAAAACAATTTGATTGATTTTGAAAGATTTTAAATTTTGGTAAGAACACCAATTGTTGCATTCAAGAAAGGCTAAGCTTCTATCCAGCAAAGTGCCGACTAAACGTTTAGACAAGAAGAAAAACTTAAATTTGGAAAACCAACCATAAGTTATAGAGAAAGTCTCAACAAGCAGGAAGCTGGCGGAGCGAGCTATACTTGCCTTACTGGCTAGTTAGAATTAGCTATAAAAGCTAAGAGTGACTTTGAAAAAGTTTTTGCGGAGAGTTTTGTTCGGATGCAACAAATAGTGGAACCTTATTAACTTTGATGCTCGAGTTTCTTAAAACGAGAATGAGCTTTCGGGTAGAGTTAGGGGAGGTAGGATCCTGCCTAATCGTTATTTTATAGAAAATGATGAAGCAAAAGGATATAGTTTGATTTATTTAATAATGCGTAAAAATATGATAACTTTAACAACTTTAAAATATACAATTTAAATTTTAAACCTATGAGGTCTCAGACCTCTAAATTTGTTGAAGTTTGCACTAGGCGATTCACAAAATTTGGTTTAGAACCTCTTGAAAGCACCAAATCTACATAAGATTTTAAAATAGTACTGAGATCAGCAAATTTAAAGTTTAACAATAAATCAGGTACGATATATGTACTTTGAGAATTCCTAATGGAAGTTCTAAAAGTATGAACAAATGTTAAATTTGAAATTATAACAAAAAAGAGAGAGAAATTAAATAGAAGTTTCTATAAGTTCTTATATTTATACAGTAACAAGCTGTACCCGGCATGCGTTGCAATGCCAATCAAAGAAAGTGTTGGCTTTGTAATTTGGTTTCTTGAAATGCTTTTGGATACACAATTTTTTCTTCAATTTCCGTTAACTGCCTCTAAGCTATCGTAAAATGGATTTACTAATTTTGAAACATTTGTGGGAGAGTGCGCAACAACTCACCAAAGTTTTATCGCAATCGGATGAATGGTATATGAACGCAGATGGAACTTGACTGAAACACTTCACGCGTCGTCACTCATTTGTTGCATCAACTCGTGCGCTACCTATTGTAAAATGGATTTACTAAGTCGAAAACCTTCCCTGCAGTGTGTATATCAACTCACCCTAGATTCATCACAATCAGATGAATGGTATATGAACGCAGATGGAACTTTGTTGAAACAGTTTGTGCGCCGTCACTCATTTGTTGAAACTACTCGTGCGCAACCCATTATTCAATGGACTTACTAAATCAGAAACGTTCCCTGCAGTGTGCACAACAACTCGCCCACGTTTCATCGCAATTGGATGAATAGTAGGCCTATACGAACGCATACGGGACTATGTTGAAGCGATTCGCGAGCCTTCGCTCATTAGTTGAATCTACTCGTGCGCTACCTATTGTGCAATGGATTTTCTAAGTCAAAATCCTTCCCTGGACTGTGCGCCACTTCTCAGCCAAGTTTCATCGCTATCGGACGAATGGTAGGCCTATATGAACGCGTACGGTATTTTGTTGAAATGCTTCGCGCGTCGTCGCTCATTTGTTGAATCTACTCGTGCGCTACCTATTGTAAAGTATATTTGCTAAGCCAGAATCCTTCCTTAGAGTGTACTCAATATCTCACCCAAGCGTCATCGCTATAGGACGAATGGTATATGAATGCATACGTGACTTTGTTGAAACGCTTCGCGCGTCGTAGCTCATTTGTTGAATCTACACGTGCGCTGCCTATTGTAAAGTGGATTTACTCAGCTGAAACGCTTTAGTAGGGGGGTGATAGGAGTTCTAGGCCGCTCGGGAAACCCCTTTGCTCTACTACTAAGCCTCAGTCATGTTAAATATTTCTCGAACGCATGGTCCGATTTTGACAAATGAGGTCTCATTGGACTCGAGCTGACGTCCTCTTTGCTGTGGACCACTTGTTATATTTTTGAAATTTTTATGAAAATTTTCGTTTTCGAAAAGAGGTAATAGTTTGAAAACCAAAGACGATAGAACGTTGTGCCATGGCTCAAACGAACGGCCTTTATGACCTTTATTTTTTGTAATAAAACTTTTTTATTTTTTATGTTTTTTTGACAACACTCGAATTTTGAAAATCCCATATTTTGGAAACTAGGAATTCTACAAAAAAGTTTGTTTGACGTAAATCAATGATCCCTACCCCCTCTACCCCCAAAATTAATTTCAAGTCTCTAGGATGAAAACCTGTAGTAGTGGGGTGAGGAGAGTGCTGCTTCCAAAAGCAAGTGGTGAGCCCCTGCGACCTTGGAATGGAAGGAGTCATGCTAGGATGGCGTGCTTGGATTCGTTTTTTTCGTCTCGTCATGCTCTTTACGGGAATGTAGGTGTCGAAAAGGTGAAATGCTGGAAACACGGTTTTTTTTGGGGGGAAAACGTGATTTTGAACTTTTTGCCATATCTCGCGAACTAATCATGCTAGAGGCGTGTACGACGGGTCCAAGGACTCGGGCTGACGTCCTCTTTGCTATGGACGACTCGTTATAATTTTAAAAAATTTTGGAAACTCGATTTTGGGGTAAACACGTGTTTTTTGAGATTTTTGCCGATATCTCACGAACCAATAACGCTAGAGACATGTACGAGGTGTCCTAGCACTCGGGCTAACTCCCCCTTTCATATGTGGTAGATATTTTTTCCAAAAAATAATTCACAAAGGGCCTAACGCCATACATGTTGAAAAAACTTTTTTCTTTACCGTTACCTGTTTATAATGTCCATGAAGCGTGGTGGTTGAGAGAGACGATACGGCTGGGTGTGTGTGTGTTTCAACGAACCTGTTGCTTAGCACAAGGACCATGCTTAATAGAACAATCGCTATTTCGGCGGGTCGATGTATGACAGAGCGAGGGTGCGTTTTCTGATATTTTACCTTTAACGTGTAAACGGTGATGAGAACTTGGTTCTATGTTGGTCAAAGCGAGTAGAGAAAACAAACTTGCCGAGGAGCAGGAGGTGAATGTCATTTGAGCTTATTGGAAGGCGCTGATCTGACTTGACAACAGGTGCATTGGAAAAATGACCATGACGCTTGAAGGTGAAATAATCTGATCATAGTGGTGGCAGGGAAGAGCGAAAGGCATGTGAACACATGTGAAACCACATGCACGCTAAACCAGTGACATCCTGTCTTGCTTCGTACGTGACAAAATGCAAGTCCATGTGAAATTTGATCTACCGCAGGTGTTCACCTTGGGTGTTAGCTGTCCACATGCGCGATAACTGTTAACAAGTGACATCCTGTCTTGCTTCGTACGTGACAAAATGCAAGTCGACGTGAAATTTGATCTACCGCAGGTGTTCACCTTGGGTGTTAGCTGTCCACATGCGCGATAACTGTTAACAAGTTACATCCTGTCTTGCTTCGTACGTGACAAAATGCAAGTTGACGTGAAATTTGATCTGCCACAGGTGTTCACTTTGAACGTTATCTGTCCACGTGTATGATAATAGAATGTTCAAAGCGTGGGAATCGCTGAATCAGTAAAAAGTATGATGCAACTTGTGGGAATGATGTCACAATCAATAGATAGGCAAGAGCTGCAAACAGCAGTGGTGGGAGGTGAAGGGAGGGAAAGGGGGAGGGGTAATGTATGAGAGAACACAAGTGGAAAGAGAAAGAAATATGTGGAGCTGAGGACTGTACACATAGAGCTATAGGTAGTGTACAATATGTGTGAATAAATTAAAAATTGCACAGGTTCACACAACATGTAATTTATTGATCCAAGAATTAAACGTAGAGTTAAACCCTAACCATTTGACATAGAGTTTATTTCCTTTTTGTTTCAACACTTTTTCCACAAGATAATGCTGAGGAAATGCTGTTTTCTGAAGTTCATGGAGATAAAATCTACCTTTTATGGGTTGATGGTTGAGGTCCTCGAGTAAATAGGTGACTGTAGTGTCCAAGTTGACTCGACGAATTCGAAATAGTTCAGTCCCCCACTGTGGCGTGTAGCCCTTATTGAAGGCAGACTTAAATTTGCTCACACGAACAAAATCCCCAATGTTCAGTCGGTGACGTTTAGGATCGGCTGTTTTTATGGGGTTAAACAGTATATCCAATCGCTGAATATTTTTGGTCACGAGGCGAGGCTTGGTCCCAATCGTTCTATGTTTGGTGTCATTGTAACGTGATACTAGTTCAGGTAACATGTCCAACCAGCGATACGTGCCCTGAGCGGTAAACGCTTTCCACATATGGGTTTTCAATGTTCGGTTGAACCGCTCGACCACACTGGCTTTGAGGTTGCTGTACGTGGTGTAATGGTGAATATCCTTAGATTTGAGAAAACTGGAGAAATCCTTGTTGAAAAATTCTTTCCCCTGGTCGGTTTGTAGCAGCTGAGGTTGACGATTGGAGTGTTGAATAATATGTTGAAAGGCCTTGGTAACTTGTGGACCAGACTTGCGACGCACAGGTTCAACAAAGGCCATTTTAGAATAGACATCAATGACGGTCAACATATAGCGTACACCGTCGTTAACGCTAGCATAGGGTATCATTTCAAGCAAGTCAGCCTGCCAAAGTTCATCCACACCTCGTGAAATCACCTTGAGTCGCGGATAGTGACGCCTAGCTGGGCGATGCAACTCGTGAGCAATACCCATTTTAATGGGTGAGGGCTTAAACAATAATTTTGGCATTTCGAAGTTCTTGTTCAATTTCTTGAATTTCCCAATCGTGACCGGTATGGCTAGCTTGACGTGAAGCAAGCAACAACTGTAGCCACTGGACGAGCTTATTGGGATTGTGCCAGTAGGTAACATCCACAAGGGGTTTTAATGGTTTAAATGTCACTCCCGAAGCGGACGCTTTACGACGAGTACTTTGACTGGTGGGAAACATTTTTGCAATGATGGTTTTATATTTTTGAGATATATTGGCATTCACTTGTTGAGCGGGATCATACTGTCTTTTGTGGGCATGGGTATCCAATAAAATGGATTTATATTTGTCAAGGTCCTCTGACGTATAATCATGGGAAGAGGGGGTCCGAGAAAAGAGCAGCATTAACAGTTCTGGCGTTAATTTATAGTTGATATTTTTAATGACAGCTTTAGTACGAGCAAATTTAATGGATGAATCGCCAATTTTAAAACTATCATCCTCATAGCGAACACCATACGTGGTATCTGTGTTTCCAATAAATAGATCGGTGAAATAGGGTTCCAATGTTGATCCATAATATTTTATTAAAATGGTTTTCAGTTGTGCTTTATGTTGAGGGGTGGCCAAGAGTTGTGAAAACGGAGACGCCCTGGAAGGGCAAGGTGTATCGACCATGGCCAAGGATTTCTTTTTTCTCAAAAACTCTGCAAGGGGTGCGGCATTTTCTTGAGGCGTAAACACTTGTTCCTCCTCATCCTCAACCTCGCTAACACTAGTCAAATCTTCCTGTTCCTCTTCCTCTTCCTCAGGGTCCTCGTGCAGCGTCTGCGTGGCTTGTGAAACGGTGGGTAGCGTTTCAGATGGCTTGAAAGAGGGTTTCAACATGGCTTTTAGTGGAGGTGCTAAATGTTGCTGAATAAACAAAGCATGATTGGCACGTGATTGTTTCAATTGACGAAACTTTTGGCGAATAGTATTTTTTGCTCTAATAATATGCTTTTTCAATTGACTCTCTGCTAACGCCATGGTGGCTTGACAAATGACTTGATGGAGAATGAGACAGGGCCTTAAATAGCAATAAAATGATCAAACCCTAAGCGATACCGTCCTTGGTTGAGTTCACTTTGTTTGTCAATCACTAAACAGGCATGACGTTGAGTGTTCCAGCACTTGGCACACAATTCTGTAAACATTTGAAAGGTCATATCCGGATTCACATGTTCATTATAAATGTGACGACTGTTCCTCTCGTCCTGGCGAAATAAAACAATGACATTGGCATTGTCACGAATCAACTGTTTGGACATTTTTGAATACGTTTGTCCAAGATAGAAGCAATCGATATGTTTGTGTCGACCCATGCTGAAATAGCTTTGAATGATGCCTTGACGTTCAGTGGATACATCATCGAAAATCATGAGTGAATCAGGCTTTACTTCATCCGGTGGTATCACATTTTCTTGCATGGAAAATGTAAAATAACCCATATTCTCTTTTTGTAATCCAGACATGACTTGATCCAGAAACACGTAGAGGGGTTGGTAGAGAGATTTTGCAAAAATATAAATATTTTGAAAACGCAGACCATTGGGCGCTGTGATGAGCGTTAGCAAAAGATTAGTCTTTCCACAGCCGGAAGGCCCCACAATGATGCAGCGAATGGAAGATGGAAACAGTGAACCATGGCGATGTTCACGTGATGTGGGACAGAGATGGGAAACCATGTCCCCCACGGGGAATGACTCTTGCTGCTTAATAATCTTCATTTCAACTAAGGCTTAGACAGGCTAGCAGGCTGTCTATATACAAGACACCGAACCTTGTCATAGAAACAGTAGACTAGTACTACAGGTTGACGATGGATGTCTTTGGACGTGCGTTGATGGCCAAAGCTAGACCTGTTCCCATACATGATCCTAAACAAGAAACAGATCCTGCTAATAAACACTATGTGGATAGGTCAGTAGTGCCACGCACAAAACAGGGAGATTATGACTTTAAGGGAAAGCGGTTAACCCATGTAAAACATCCTCAAGTGTCTACAGACGTTACTACGAAAAAGTATGTGGATAACAAAGTGTATGAGTTTTATGACAAAGTGCCCCAGCTTACGGTGAATGGCTATAGCGCTAATCACCATCGGATTATTCACGTGGAAGACCCACAAGACGAAGACGATGTTTGTACCAAGCGTTACATGACCTATGAAATGAAAAGGCTTTATAAATGTATCCCATCTGTGTTTTTAGTGTATCTGACAAATGAAAAACCTGTTAATGACAGAAACCATTTACCGCTAGTCCATGATCAGCACTTGACCTATGCGCTTGCTTCGGGTTTAAGCCACTATCGATTACACTATGATGGAACCATTCACATCAAATATGCCATACCTGATGAGAACCATTTACAAATAAAGATAAATGGTCATAGGATGTTGATCCATAGCCATGAAATGGTCAATGCAGGTGACGAATTATCCCTTCATCTCATGTTGACATGGGATGAAAAGCAAGCGGGAAAAACCATAAACGATTTCCCACTTTATGTGGAATTGGAATATACAGCCATGAAATAACCATCTGACGTTAGTTGTGATTTAAACTTTCTTGTGAAAGGTTGTTGGTCATTATCATCATGGTGAAACAAAGGTATGCAGTGAGAAAGACTAAAAAAAAGGACTTTGTCCTTGGCAAAGCCTGGGCTTACAACATTCGTGGACAAGCCCTTGCGAAAGAAAAAAAGAAAAAATAATGTATTGACCATAAGGAAAGCCTTTCGAGCAGCACAGAGACATGTTATTCCAAAACGTCGGCGACAGAGTTCAAACCAAGGGTGAGTGATTCCCGTCCCCAAACGAGCTGGATTTTTACCTGCATTATTTGCTGGTTTGGCAGCTCTGGGTTCACTTTTGGGCGGTGCCAGTGCAGTGGCGAAAACCATTAAAGCCGCGCAGCAGGGCAAGCAACAACTCAAAGAAAGTCAGCGACACAATGAAACGATGGAAGCGATTGCCATGGGGGCTAGAAATGCCAATTTAAAGCCAGCCTTTTATCAACAAGGATTTGGGATTTCACCATTTCGACATATTAAAAAAAAATAACCTCAGCCATAGCAAGACATGCCCTGACGCATCAACAAGTGGAAAGCTATGCTAAACAACTAAAGCTTTCTCATTTTCGAGATGTGTTTATGCGAAACCAATTACCCCCACGACCCTGGAAACAGGAATGTGCTGTTGTCAATTTGGATGACCACCGAGGACCAGGGACGCATTATGTAGCTTATGTCAAAGAGGGATCCACTGTATGGTACTTTGACAGTTTTGGGAATTTGCCTCCGCCCATGGAACTAGTGACCTATTTTGGAAACTGGATCAAGATATATTATAATGTGAAACGAGAGCAAACGTTTAACAGCCAACAGTGTGGACGTTTGTGTTTAATTTTTTATATAAGACGCAGCATAAGCAAAAACGCCACCAGTATGTCGGCAGAAAGTAAAACGTTTACAGTGCATGGACGTGGACCTGAAGTCAGCCTAGACTTTTACCCGCCTATCGAATTGAGTGAAAACCCCTATGGTTTAGGACTTGTTTCTCTTGAAACGTACAATCGAATATACAACATACGTGAAAATGTGAACAACAAGTTTTACTATGATGATTCTGTGCTCACCCTGGACTCTGGTGGATACACGATCGATGACATTTATGAACACATTTATGTGGTGTTGATCAATCAATATGGTTTAAAGTCATTTCTCGACGGAACGCACAAGTTTGAACTTGTAGGCAATACCAACACTCATCGCTGCAGTATTTTCTCTACCTTCAACATTGACTTTAAAACACACCCCGATTCCATTGGCCCATTACTAGGATTTAAACCACGTGTATTGGAGCCCAACAAAAAACATGAATCGGACCATGAAGTGAAATTCATTGAGGACCATCATGTGTCGGTGACGTGTAATATTATTAGCCAAGTGTACGCCATTCAAGAACCATCGCATTCACTTTATGACTTTATTGTGACATCGCCCAATAGCTATATTATTCGTGAAAACCCTCCAGTGGTGCTTTTTCATTCTGTGGCTGTCGATAGTATTAGTAATATAACATTAAGACTGATCAATAGAGATCAACAACTCATTGATCTAGATTCTACCACACCAGTGACTTACAAGTTGGTGCTAAAGCCACTATGAAGTTTGTGTATAAAGCAACAACACCGTCTAGGAATGGTGTTAGTTGTTTGCCACGTGAATACACGTTAACATCTCAAGGCAAGCAGATTTTACAGCATTTGGGTTACCACGTCAACCCTCATAA
The DNA here is from genome assembly GCA_946902985.2 of Meconema thalassinum. Classification (NCBI taxonomy): domain Eukaryota; kingdom Metazoa; phylum Arthropoda; class Insecta; order Orthoptera; family Tettigoniidae; genus Meconema; species Meconema thalassinum. The sequence continues at coordinate 74,914,600 of OX336389.2, forward strand.
TGAATTCTATCCTAGAGATAGCGAACCGCATCGAGGAACAACCTGGAGTGGTAAGAATTGATCTCCATTCCTATCAAGCTCAAACACCTGGACTCAATAACAATGATGAAATTCAATTTGTTATCAACAACCAAGATATTTACACCCTACCGCATGAAAGTGTCATTCAGATTGAAGGTCGGCTCACCAAAGCCGATGGCTCTACACCCACCACATCCAAGTTGGCCCACCATGGTTTAGCCTTTCTGTTTTCTGAAGTGCGGTATGTCATTAACGATATCGTGGTGGATAGCACTCGAAATGTGGGCATTTCCAGTGTCATGAAACTATATCCCTCTTATAGTGAGGAAGAAGGTAAAACACTTTGCATGGCAGGTTGGTGTCCTGACTCGACCAATGATTGGATGGTACACACTGATGGGACCTTTACTGGATATTTACCTCTTAAACTGATTTTAGGCTTTGCCGAAGATCACCAACGCATTGTGGTCAACGCAAGACAAGTGCTTTACCTAGTGATAGACAGGAGTGATAATAATGCACTCAAGGGAGCCGACAATGCCCCCATCGATTCAAAAATTCAACTACAACGCTTGCTATGGAAAGTCCCCCATGTGACCCTTGAAGATAGCAAAAAACTGGACATACTCAAAATGGTAAAGAGAGATATGCCTCTACCCATGGAATTTAGAGGCTGGGCACTCCATGAGTATCCGCTATTGCCCACCACCAACACACACAGTTGGTCTGTAAAAACAGCTCGCTATACAGAGAGACCTCTCTACCTGATCGTGGGTTTTCAAACGAATCGCAAGTATCAACAAACCAAAGATGCCACGCAATTTGATCATCTGCAATTGAGAAATGCACGTCTTTTCCTCAACGGAGCCGTGTTTCCCTATGAAGGACTGGATTTGGATTTTTCAAAAAATAAGTTTGGCCCTCTGTACGACTTGTTTTCTAAATTTCGATGGTCGTATTATCAAAAAGAGAACGGCCCCATGCTACTACCCCAAGCGTTTAAGGCAAGAGCACCACTGATTGTTTTTGACTGTTCTTACTTGGAAGAGTCTGTCAAGCCATCCAATATCGACATTCGACTAGATTTTGAAACGCATGACAATGTACCAGCCAATACCACGGCCTACTGTTTGATTATTCATCACAAACAAGTCAACTATTATCCACTATCCAACCAAGTGACGAGTGTATAAATAACAGGTCATCCCACGTCAAGCCGCTCAGTCATGTCTTGCTTTAAAGCCTCAAGAGACGTCACATCCATGAATTTAAACTCTGAGGAACAACGTTTCAAGACTTTTGCCACGTGGCCAGTGCCTTTCATAAACCCTCAAGCCTTGGCGGCTGCTGGATTCTACTATTTAAAAACAAGAGATGAAGTGAAATGTGCCTTTTGTCCCATCATCATAGACCAATGGCAGGAGGGTGATGAACCCATGCAGGGACATCAGCGCTGGTCACCCACCTGCCCCTACCTGTGCAGAATGAAAGTGGGAAATATACCCTGTCATTCAAGCTATCCCTCACTTGTGTCTCTGGGTGATGAAAATAAAACAAGTTACGATACATGTGGGCCGTATGGTATCCATGGTGCTTCGGTGAGCAGCTCACCATCAAAAACGCCTAGTTTAGAGACATTGGGACATCATCGGTGTTATGGACGTTACAAACACAAGAGACTATATTGTTGTATCAGTTGCTATCGTCCTTATCCTAAAATGAGAAAAGCCTGTAGGACGTGTTATGATAATAAAATGATGTAATTCTTAAATTCTTATTTTTGCATGTCCCCCCTGTCCTACCCTAACCTTAATTTGAAACTAGCATGGCAGGTAAGTCCATGTCATGATCACACCTGATCGTCAGTCAGTCGTCAGTTGAACTTGGTCCAGGCAAGCGTCAACATGTAGCGCACACTCATTGTGGATTGCCAAGGGTTTAAAATTGGTGACAACAAATTTATATTTAAACAAGTGGCCATGATCGATTTACCACGTTTTGGATATCGCAAGCTACGCATTTGCTATTTAAACCACCCCATGCTTTTGATTTGTTGTGTGAAAAAGACCGTAAACAAACCCAGTGGATTGAAAATCATAGGCAACTAGACTGGAATCAGGGAACCATTTCCTATAAATATTTGGACGTGGTCATGAAAGCACACTTGTCCTCGGCCAATGTGGTATTTGTGAAAGGTAATGAAAAACGTCAATGGTTGCAACCATTTTTGGCGTCTTACTGCCAATGTATCGACCTCATGGAGTTGGGCTGCCCCTCCCTACAAACGCTCATGGATACTTGTTCCTGTGGCAACATTACCCATACAGCCCTATCGCATGCCTGGCATCTCTTTCATTGGTTAACCACCCATGCCTGCTGGGAGTTGTTGAACAAAATTATAACTCATGATTTACCTGTGAATGATGCCAGTGAGATTTCTACAAGCGACGTGTAAACATCTATAGCACGTGATACCATGGAGAAAGGCAATGCTACGGACAAAGCCATCGGCAAGTTCTTTGTGTGCAAAAAGAAATTAGAGAGTTTTACCAAAGAGGAACTCTTGGCACTCCCCAAGTCGTTCATTTATTATGTGGCCGCCAACGCAGTGAAAGAAATCTGGCAACATGTACCAAAATCATGGACTCAAGACCCTGTGTTGAGTGAATTGCAACCCTGTACGGATTACGATCACCATAAGCAAGTGGCCATGGCAAAAATACCGTCTATGCGTCAGTGTGCGACTTGCCAGCTAGTGAAACTGTATCACGGTCATAAAAGTCCATGTAAAGACTTTGTTGAATCATTCCAAGGGTGTCATGGCGAGAAAAAGCAACAACAACAACAAACACAAACATCGTCCACAGAGGAGGAGGAAGACCAAACCTTTTTACCATCGATGGAAAAGGATATGCCAGACCTGTACTGGCAATGGCGTCATTGACAAAGTGATTCAATACCTACCTTTCGAAATCCATCTTCCAGGTTATCGTTTTTGCGGACCTGGAACTCATCTCGAAAAACGTTTACAACGTGGTGATGTACCCATTAATCTTTTGGATCAAGCATGCAAGGAACATGACCTTTCTTATCGCCATAGTCATCCTGGTTTAAGACATGTGGCAGATAAATTGTTATTGAAGAAAGCTAAACAACGTTTCACATCCAGTGATGCCTCAGTGGGTGAAAGAATGGCAGCCCTGATTGTCATGAGTGCTATGAAAGGAAAGTTGATGATGCATGGACATAAACATTGAGGAGTGAGGAATTGGGATTTGTTTGTATTCTATTTTTCTTTTGTCAATTTACTATGACAATGAAATAAAAACAAAGGTTTACCAGAGCACGATGTTTTGTGTTTTTATTAATTTTAAGAAATCGTGATGTTGATGGCTGATTTTTTCATTTTACACATTTCACACATTGCCATTTGTCATTTTGCAATTTACAGATGTGAAAAATGTTCGTTTCAAGTTTGATGATTTTAATGATATGGATTTTTCCAGTTTGTTGATGACACTTTTTAAAAAATGTCTGTTTGAAGTTTTTAAATTTTCAAATTTCACACATGGCCATTTCCAGTTTTTAAAAATGTCCGTTTTAAGTTTTGCGTTTTTGGTGATATGGAAACATGGATTTTCCAATTTGCTGTTTTCACATTTTTCCATTTGGTGTATGTCGAAAGTTGAGATTTGACAATGATGTTGATGCAATTGCTTGACCATGGCGATACTGCAATGTGTTAATGCGTGTTTAGAGAAACGTCGAGGTCTACGATTACTGCAGGTAAGACTGTTTTTACAAAAATAATGTCTTTTGACTGCCACATTTCAATGAAAAAAAAAACTAAATGACAAAACAAAATAAGTATATAAAAGACTATTTACCCCTCCCCACCCACCCATCCTACCTCACCGTGTTTGCTCTGGTCAACCATACACACGAGCTTTCTCTCTCTACTCATACATTCACACCTGTCTTTGGGAACAAACACAACCACTTTATGTATTCCCAAAAGCACATTCTCGACATGCACACTCATCCCAAAAGAACTTTTTTTTAGTTTATCATTTACATTATGAAAAATAATTAAATACTAGTTATTAAAGTTACTAAAAATCTTACTTATTTCATATTTACAATAAAAAAAACTCAACTTTGTACAGCGTTAAAAGAATCAAACTAATCACCAATCAAAAATTTTAAAAAAATAAGGTTGCATAGAACTTTTTAAAGAGCAAAAGGTCCAGGTGGGTTGCCCCTATTTACAAAAAAAACTATTCACAATGACAAAAAAACAATATTTACAAAATACTAAATCTACAAGTTACATAAAACTATGTCCCATAAACGATTAAACAGTGAAATCACACCTCCTCCTCCTTGCGATCATAACCCCAGGGCAGGCTGGTGAGCAGGTCATCAGCCCACACACGTTTGTTATCCATGGAGGCGAGGGTGCGTTTTCTCTGTTCCACAAGATACAAATGATGGTTGCTGGATTGTATCCTGCACTGTGTATGAGACATAGCTTTGCCAGTACGTAAAACCGCTAGATAGTCATCAACACGTAGCGATTTTACCACTGCCCTACCTACAGCTTTTGCTCTTTTGGCTTCCTTACAGTCGAGTGTGCGATAAGCATACATTTTCGAAGCCAAACCTACGAATTCCGTCATAATGGAATCAACGCATTCATCTTTTAAAACGCCCATTTTCTTCTTGTTTTTTATGGGCAGCTGAAACACGTTGTCAGCACTATAGCAAGAGGTGTCGAACCAGTCACTATGCTGCCTCATGACGTCATAGGGGTTGCAGTGACGAATGTGGTAAATGAATGAGTCCGTGTCCATATACAAAAGAGAGACGTTCTCAAAATGGCGTTTGGCAAACTCATAGTGAAATCGATACATGAACGATTTAGAAAAGTCTAAAATGACTTGACCCAAGTAAATGGGTTTATCCATGGTCACGCTGGTCTTACTCATTTCAATAGTAGCCAAATCCTCATCGATAATTTTGATCGATTTGAAATGTGGCTTGGCAATTTACCGCCGGGCACCCCACTGCCCCTCCCAGACGTTCACCAATTTAATGTCACGGTATTTGCGAACATTCTCCATAGACTTGCCATAGATGCAGTTGTTCATTAATTTAAAAAAATTAATTTCAAACTGTTGTGTTGCCATTTGTCGGTGCTCTGTGTTGAGTCGCATGTATGGCTCAAGCCATGCTTTTTGAGCAAAAGAAATACCCCTGTGGATTTTCTTCAACACCAAGCCTTGGGCGAGGCATTGCACCAACATTTGGATATGTAGCACATACCGATTTTTATTGTAAAGTGTGCCCATGAGTTTTTCAATTTTCACTTTACTGTCAGGGGGAACCATTTGCTCAAGGCAGAATGGGAAATCGGCATGTTCATCATACAAGGATGATGGATATTCAATATCCACTTCTAGCACATATCCACGGCCTGTTTCTTGGCTAGCCATGTTCACATCAAATTCTGACACTTGTTTCTCTGGCAGCCAAGCAAACATTCCATAGGGCAAAGGCTGATTCATGGCGTAACCGTACAAATTATTCACGTCATAGTACATTAAGTACGATTCTGGTTTGTCTGGTGAATAATCAGGCATGTAGACATTGTTTGCTTCGGCATGGCGCTGGTTAAGTGATACAAAGCCGCCACGAATGCCCTTTTCAAAAAATAGAACCATGTCTACGTCAGTGAGTAAATCCAATTCCACTTGAGTGTATTTTAAAGCGGCATCGAACGAGAGCCCAGGACTCGTATATTAGTGAGCCGGGTCAAGACCGTAAATGTGTTGACACAAGTTACGAAATTTTTCAAACACATCAGTGAGCAGCAATACATCCAGTTTTAGGTAATGCAAAGCATATTCACTTAGCGTCTTCATGCCAAACACTCGCCAAACTTGACATGCATGTGCATAGTCTTCATCGGAAACGGTACTGCGTGTTAGTTTCGAGTAAAATTTCTCTTGTGGTGGGAGTTTTCTTTGCTTTAACACGTCCCAGCTGTTGCAGAAATCATACGGGAACATACCTTTCCGAATGCACAATTGAAATTGCTCAGGATCATTAAAATGCATTCTAGTATTTTTTAATTCCTCCTCATTCAAGCCATTCACAAGGCTGTCTAGCGAGGATGCCATAAACTTAAAGGAATCCAAAAATCGAATGCTAAAGTCGCTCAACCTCCATGTCAGGGCTGTAAAACGCTCATGGTTTTGGGGAATAATGGTAAACGAGCCCTTGTTGACATGGCCCAATTCGCGAATCAAAAACTGAATGTCATAATTTGCCAGATTGTGGAAAAAGACACTGATGAAACGAGGAGCTGGAAAGTTCAAGTTGCATTTGCTGTGCGCAGCTCCACGAAACTCCCCTGTAAAATGCGAGTGGTCTCTGACCTTTTCCTCTCTATTTAAAATAGGTCTTTCACAAATATGGCATGTCGTGGCATGCTCATACTGCTGCTGCTGTTCTGGAGATAGGCTCATGGGTACTGGGTGGTCCAGTAATTCCTGTACATCATGAACCAACTTGACAAGTTCATCCAAGAACCATCTGGCACAATCTGACCCCTCGCGGTATTTGTAAACGGATTGTGTGGGGTCATAGGCACACACCACATAAAATCCTATGGCAAAGGGTTCATGTTTTTGAATGGGTGTGGTTGAGCTCATGGAGGGATCTGGTTCACATCCCGCCATGGGTGTAGTGAGAGCTTCAAAATCTGCATACACCACATAGGGGACAGTGTCACGTTTGTGAATGTCCTTAAACTTTAACACAGCCTTGTCCCCTTGTGGCAATATCAGTCTCACTGCTTCCTGAGAAACGCAATCCACCCTATGACGTTCTAAATGCATGGGGGTTGTAAAATATTGCAAGCAACGATCACAAATATGTTTTTTACCATGTGCTTTGGACGCTTGACTGCTTAGCAATCTACTCAGGCTTTTAATAAGACAATAGTGATTCACCTCTCCTACAGATAAATATAAAAGATGAATGTGGTGTCGTTTCGGATCTTTTGTGGCATAAAGAGGACCCACAATCTCATCACCATTAAGGCCATAGACCATGAACGAAAAGTCCTGGTTATCTTGTTCAAACCTATGGATCTCGGTTAAGTCCATAGGGAACGATACTCGAGTTAAATTTAAAGTATGTTTCAATTCGACAAACTTGGCCTTGTACATTCCTGGTCTGTAACAATGCTGTTGTACTGGCTGCAAATACGCAGCCACAGCCCACAGAAAACAATCATTGTCATGGTTCTCAATATTCACCACTGCCTTTTTCGAAGCTATTGCTGGTGGTGTTTTAATATAGCTAGACCCAGCATTCAACGGGTTGAATTGACAAATGTTGATTTGTAAATGATGAATTTTGTCTAAGGCAAGGCCACTCGGTCCTTGTTGCAGTTTATCAAAATTTGATAGCAAGGCATTAACCACGTGGGTTTCATACCACTGTTCCAAATTATGGGCTATGAATAGCTCTTGCATTTTACTGCAAATATAAAATGTCTCTTTATGCTCTACGTCCTTCTTTTTATATATGAAATCACACACCAGTTCTGTATTCACCTTTAAAGCTGTATGCAACCTTTGTGCTGTACAAATTTCAATTTTAAAAATTTCAAAACAGGATTCTAAAAATGCTTTGGGAATCAAACTTTTTCTAACATTGACCACGCGGCCAGAGCACACACGCGATTTAAAACAACTGTTTATGGGCTCCCAAGTTAACGTATCCGCAGCAGTAAAAGACATTATTTTGAAAGAACACTCTCACCTGAGTTTTCAGCTGTAGACTGCTTGACAATGGTTCCACTCTAAAGCCACTTGGTTTTCAACTGTATTTGCTATAGCAGTGAACCCTTTTTTTTTTTCAAATATCTAAAAAGAAATAAAATAAACCACCATAAGTATATCCATTCCATATAGTTTATGCATTTCATAAACAAAACAAAATCAAACAGTTTATATATAAAAAACAAATCTCACCTTGACGTGTAATGCTTTGCTATATTCCCGTCTCGTGGGCTAGTGTGGAAATGGTTTTCTTTTCTATCTTTCTCTTTCTTTAATATATTTCCCACCGACTCACGATATATCGGCTATACACGTTATCTGCAAACAAATAAATAAATAAAATCATTAATTACCTAATCAATAAATAATTGCATGTATTTATATAAAAATTAATAAATATATAAATGAATAAATATATACCTACCCCACAACAAGGTAAAGTATTTTCCACCAACACCAAAACTGTTAAACAAGACCAGGGGTTTCATGCAACGCAATGTGTTCAAAGGTAGTCACCTAAGTGAGAGTGGAAATGATAACGACATGTCTTTATATATTGTCCTGGCCCCAGCCCTTTAGGAAAGGACTGTGCCTATAAATACATAAAATATAATAAGAGATAACTACGTAAAAGACGACATGGCAACGCGACTACGGAGTAGACCGTAGGTCATAGACCTAGCTCCAATAGCAAGCACTTGGACAGGACACAGAGGACATTACACTCCCAACATACCGCTGACTGGACTGACATCGCACCTTTTACTTATAAATAGAGGTACGAACACGCGCCGCGGTCTCTTAGGAACGTGGACTCTTCTGAACTGGGACGGAGTGACAGTCCTACACTCTATAGGAGTTGTGCTACGTCGGACCGATATGGGGGATGGCCCCATATCGAGTCCCAACGCCACCATCATCATGGAAGACCGGTATTAACGGTGGGGTGAGTGACATCGTGCCTGCTTAATTCCTTTTTCCCCCTAGATTATTATTTCCATCCTCCCCTATTGCAATTGCCACTATTTCTTAATAAACCCCCTTTCTGAACAGTCTATTGACTACCTTTTTATTTCGTTTAGGTTAAGAAGCCCTTCCCTTTAGATTAGTACCTAGTTTTAAGATCTACATTGAACGCTGACATGCAGGAGGCGCTGCACCGCCAGCGTGCGGCCTAGAGGTGAGCTAGGTGAGTATTCATCCCTCCCGCCAATTCCCCTGTATGTAAATTGCTCTCTAAACGTGTCCGCAGTTCTTCCTAAAACAATCCCAACCTCTTACAAATTCGCCAAGCTACAACCCCAATTTAGATTAATTTCATCCCCTAGATTTAGTATTTGTATTGGCATCCCTCTCAGATACAATACAAATGGTGGAGGCGCGGGGTAGTCAAACCAACAACACCCTTAACATAACAGATACAATACAAATGGTGGAGGCGCGGGTTAGTCAAACCAACAACACCCTTAACATAACAGATACAATACAAATGGAGGAGGCCCGGGGTATCGTGACGTTGTCGTCAGACAACGCCTACAGGAGTTCAGACAACGAATTTCTACGATACAGGTCCCTAAAAACCCTCTTATGCAGCCAAGCAAAAATTTACCCAAAATTAAGGAAAATTTTTTGAAGTACGGGTCAAATATTATTTTTGGTACCCACCCACACCCGCCCCAGTAACTAATACATATGTAAACGCCCCCTATACTCATTACATTAGCCAAGCGAGTGAGACTATTTAAATCCCCCCCGAACAGATTTTTTTTAGTAGATTAAGTTAGAGAATATTTTTAGTACACAATAATTATAATACCCCCACCCCCACCCTTATAGATTTCGCGATAAACACCTCTTACGCCAAGCGATTTGAATAGTAACAACCCCTATCTAATAAGTCACTAGGAATATTAACGGAAGCCTAGTAGGAAGAGGTATTGATAACTACCCTACTATATGCAGAGAAAATTGCTCCTTATTTCAGATTAAACCCCCCACAATGAAGCTCTATTAGGAATAAGATTGTGATATCCCATAGGATAAATGGAATGAATAAATAACTTTGTATTTTTTACAGCAGTGCAACTATGAATTGTATATGATTGTAGGCTAAAATATTTTCTTCTGAATCCATTTTAGTATAACTTAGCGGAAGGTAGTATTGGCTAGATGCTTACATAGAGTTAGGAGACCTTGCAATCACATTTCTGCAAGGTGCCGCAATAATTAGTTTGTAAACGCATTCAGTCAAGACGTACTACAGTTTCTCTTTTGTTCTGAAAGCCGACCACAGAGGAAATGCTTATTTGTCCATTGTAACACAATCCAATATGCCATATGACTAACACGTGCTCAGCACACCGTCCGCCGCAAGGACATTAAACCTGACACTATCTCGCTAGCTCAGCGTGCAGACGCACTCGAGCGGAAGCCAGACACCTTGAGTTCAATTCCTGGCACTATTCACTCACACGCCAGATAACTTTGCATAAGTTTGCCTGCATTATTTTTGTTTTCAATGCGAAGCGTGCGATAGTAGAAAAGCGCACTAATGATTTTAAAGATGTAAGCGTAAAGTACACTCTTAAGGTAGAATTCTTTTTCCAGCAGTACATTTCAAACAGGACATTCAGTTAGCAAAGAAAACACCGTTCCCTCACGAAGTAACATAGGTGAGAAAGCAATCCAGTAGGAATATATGAAAAACGCCGACAAATGCACGGCGATATCAGTATAGCATAAATGCGTAAGCACGGACTTGGGCACAGCAGGGCAGCATCGCAACGTACGACAATTGTTATCAAGAGTATCATCGTTAGTATGTTAGTAATAAGTATTAAGTAATTTAAGTGAAGTTGAAGTGAAGTTGAAGGAATATTGATATCTTGCAGCAGGTCCAAAGGTGAGCATTGCTTTGAGATAAGGGAAATATTAAGTGAAGTTGATAGATATCTTGAGCTGGCACAATGGTTAGCACAGCCTCAAGAACACGACGTTATTGATATCTTGCAGCAGGTCCATGGGTGCACCTCGCTTTGAGATAAGGGAAGTATTAAGTGAAGTTGAAGAAATATATTATAGATATCTTGAGCTGGCACAATGGTTAGCACAGCCTCAAGAACACGACGTTATTGATATCATGCAGCAGGTCCCAGGGAGGACATCGCTTTGAGATAAGGGTAGTATGGAGGAGATTAAGGAGATATTAACACACCTACGTTGATAACAAATGCCATTAATAAATAAGATTAGTGTCCACACCGTGGCCCCAAAGTCCACAATTTACGCAAGCCAAATGCTTAAAAGTCGAAACGTCACACCCAGAGGGAATTAATTAGCTACAGGTATATTGGTCAATATAATAATGACAACCGGCGACCGAGGACTATCATTTCAGATTCAGGGACCTAGCCAACCCGCTGAACACGTAAGAAGTAGTCCAGATATTAGAACGCTACTGAACTTTGAAAGGACATAGCCAACCCTTTCGCCTAGATGACGTTCGTTTTAATACTTTCAGGGAATTAAACCCTCCACGTTATACATCTTGTGGCGGTCAATTCAAACTTAATACATAATAAATTTAACGGCCGCTGGGACGCGTTCTGTATCGAAGTACGGACAGCCTGCCAACAGCCGATATCTTTATAGTATTCTGATAAAATATTAGGAGATATTTATATTAAAATAAACTTAATACATAATGAACTTAACGGCCACTGGGATGCGTTCTGTATCGAAGTACGGACAGCCTGCCAACAGCCGATAACTTTATAGTATTCTGATAAGATGTTAGGAGATATTTATATTAAAATAAACCCAATACAGCATGGATTTAACGTCCGATGGAATGCGTCCTGTATCGAAGTACGGACAGTCTACCAACAGACGATATCTCTTTGGTATTATGTTTAACATGAGAATATAGTGACACGTTTTATGATATTGTAGCATAGTAGGTACTGAAACCTACACCGCTGGACACATCTGCTGATTTTCTATATAAAGAGTAACCAATATTGAAAAGGAGACTACACATACGCTGAAATTAATAAATAAAATTGAATTAATAATTTTTTCTCAATGCACTATGATTATTTGTGATAAATTCATAATCTTTCAATATATTAAGATTACGGAGCAACAAAAAAAAAGGCAACAGGATATGTAAAAGAAATAAAACTGTGCAACTCAGGCATAATATTAGTCATTCCATATAGAGCAACCGCATTATATTCTTACGGAGCAAAGGTAGGCATTTAATTGAAGATACAACCCCCATTAATTTTATTAAAGAGCAAAAGTAACTATTTCAGTGAAGTTACAACCCCATTATTTTTCTTACGGAGCAAAGATAGGCATTTAATTGAAGATACAGCCCCCATTAACTTTATTAAAGAGCAAAAGTAGCTATTTCAGTGAAGTTACAGCCCCATTATTTTTCTTACGGAGCAAAGATATGCATTTCAGTGAAGACACAGCCCTATTATTTTATTAAGGAGCAAGGTAGCCACCTCATTGAAGGCACACTTTAGAAAATTTTCATGGCTGCGGATACAATATAGAGAGAGCTTAAATATTTAAGAAATACCTTTAATATATATCGCCCCCCCCCCCCCTTCAAGAGATTTTTTCACCCCTGTCCAGGCACGTTATTCCACTTTACCCCATGTATATAGCATAGTTAGCTAAGAAAAGATAGTATTATTAGGTTTAGCATTAAGAATTAAGTTAGATAGTAAATCACCCCCCCCCCCTATATAACGTGGCAAGTTTTACAAAAGGGTCTTACATACCATGTCGTTAACAGTGTTATTTTTTACAGGCAATTATCACATGTCAATAATAAATGTCATTTTTTTCAGATAATATTTTTTCAGATAGTATTATCTTGTTAATTTATATTTCCTGAAGTTCTATACAGTGCACAGAATTTCCAAGTTAGCCCGGAGAGGCAACAAATAATTTCTAATTTCAATAACTTCCCGACGAAACAGTCGCCATTTTAACAATACTCTATTTAAACTTAACGATCGAGTGTACACGTAGTGCGAGTATCCTTACATAATGTCTGCATATCTATAGGTTAAGAAGCGAATACGTCGCTTAATTCACGCTGAGAAAGTGTAAATGTAAAACTTAAGGATTAATTCTCAGCTATAGCAAAGATATACGTCGATATATAAGAAAGTTTTTTACAAATATAAAGGATTCAAGTTCTACGAAATATAAGAGGATATACGCAGCTAAATGCTTAAGGAAGCATGTTGCAGTTTTACAACGACGCATATAAGACGGGGTATAGTGTATAACCACAATGGCCAATATGTCAATGAATACATATTGCACGTTAGTTTATAAGGATATTAGTATATTATGTCATAATGCAGACATTAAGTAACGAAATTACCGCGTACGACGTAACGAACTTCAGTGAAAACAAATAACGGTACCAGGGTAAACCAATCCCTCTGTACAAAACGTTAAGAGAGATTTCTGATTTCAGACTAATTATACGGTGTACAATCCTGTAATCCCCCAGTAGGACATTCATGCAGGATGCCCCCCGGATGAACGTGACGCAAGACCAAAGTTACAACACGCATGGCAGCAAACAGCAGTCAAAACCTACAAACCATACTAGAATGTCAGCCGATTTAGGCAGGAGCCTTCAGCTATTTATTAACAATACTTCAATGCTAATTTTTTCTCTTAATAACTTAACTACATGTTTTTTTACGCACTTCATCAAGTAACTTTGACGGAATTTCACGTTTTCTAGGATATTTTTACAATTTTATTTCATCATCCCCCACGTTGTAAGGAGGTTATTCATAGTAGCGCACCCTCATAGCTACACTTGGCCTAGAGTACAATACACTACATTTTTTCTTTCCCTTTTTTATACACGCTACAAAGGGCGCGTGCTAGTTCATAAGGGATCGCCATTATTTAAGCTCCTTACAGCATCATTTCCCATCGTAGGAAAATTACAGTTATGTATGCATCCTCGAGGCAGGGCTCGACTTGACGGCATCGTACGCAAGTCACGCACTAGTCCGAGTACGGTGCTAATAATGTAAATTTCCTATGCGATTGCATTATAGATATATCTTTCGGCTTCATTTATTTCAATTTATATTTCCGCTGAAATTCCATTTATTAGTTTTCTTCAATTTTAACAAAACAATGTCAACACTTTTATGAAAATTTTAACTCTGCCAAATGGGCAATACAGATTATGTAAAACATACAATATGGGATATAGACAGATACAGAGAACTATCTGCCATGAAATGACTGTAAAACAAACCACCCCAACACTCTTGCCACGCCTTCCAACCCTTGGCACGGTACAATTTCGCTCATCCCCCCACCCACGAAGAAGACCAGAAGCGACGAAGGACGATACGACGAATCGAAAACAAATTCATGTCGACGAAAGAAAAAAAAAGAAGAAGAAGAAAAGAAGAAGAAGAAGAAGAAGAAGAAGAAAGAAGAAAATAAAAGTTTCCGCCCCCACGTCTAGTCCAATAATCGAGGACGATTATTAAAACAGGAAGAAGACTTGTCCTGGCCCCAGCCCTTTAGGAAAGGACTGTGCCTATAAATACATAAAATATAATAAGAGATAACTACGTAAAAGACGACATGGCAACGCGACTACGGAGTAGACCGTAGGTCATAGACCTAGCTCCAATAGCAAGCACTTGGACAGGACACAGAGGACATTACACTCCCAACATACCGCTGACTGGACTGACATCGCACCTTTTACTTATAAATAGAGGTACGAACACGCGCCGCGGTCTCTTAGGAACGTGGACTCTTCTGAACTGGGACGGAGTGACAGTCCTACACTCTATAGGAGTTGTGCTACGTCGGACCGATATGGGGGATGGCCCCATATCGAGTCCCAACGCCACCATCATCATGGAAGACCGGTATTAACGGTGGGGTGAGTGACATCGTGCCTGCTTAATTCCTTTTTCCCCCTAGATTATTATTTCCATCCTCCCCTATTGCAATTGCCACTATTTCTTAATAAACCCCCTTTCTGAACAGTCTATTGACTACCTTTTTATTTCGTTTAGGTTAAGAAGCCCTTCCCTTTAGATTAGTACCTAGTTTTAAGATCTACATTGAACGCTGACATGCAGGAGGCGCTGCACCGCCAGCGTGTGGCCTAGAGGTGAGCTAGGTGAGTATTCATCCCTCCCGCCAATTCCCCTGTATGTAAATTGCTCTCTAAACGTGTCCGCAGTTCTTCCTAAAACAATCCCAACCTCTTACAAATTCGCCAAGCTACAACCCCAATTTAGATTAATTTCATCCCCTAGATTTAGTATTTGTATTGGCATCCCTCTCAGATACAATACAATATGCTACGTTGCATGAATAATCATTTTTTTCCCACGCTTTAAAGATTCTGTTATCAGGCACGTGGACAGCTAACACCCAAGGTGAACACCTGCGGTAGATCAAATTTCACGTCAACTTGCATTTTGTCACGTACGAAGCAAGACAGGATGTCACTTGTTAACAGTTATCGCGCATGTGGACAGCTAACACCCAAGGTGAACACCTGCGGTAGATCAAATTTCACATGGACTTGCATTTTGTCACGTACGAAGCAAGACAGGATGTCACTGGTTTAGCGTGCATGTGGTTTCACATGTGTTCACATGCCTTTCGCTCTTCCCTGCCACCACGATGATCAGATTATTTCACCTTCAAGCGTCATGGTCATTTTTCCAATGCACCTGTTGTCAAGTCAGATCAGCGCCTTCCAATAAGCTCAAATGACATTCACCTCCTGCTCCTCGGCAAGTTTGTTTTCTCTACTCGCTTTGACCAACATAGAACCAAGTTCTCATCACCGTTTACACGTTAAAGGTAAAATATCAGAAAACGCACCCTCGCTCTGTCATACATCGACCTGCCGAAATAGCGATTGTTCTAATAAGCATGGTCCTTGTGCTAAGCAACAGGTTCGTTGAAACACACACACACCCAGCCGTATCGTCTCTCTCAACCACCACGCTTCATGGACATTATAAACAGGTAACGGTAAAGAAAAAAGTTTTTTCAACATGTATGGCGTTAGGCCCTTTGTGAATTATTTTTTGGAAAAAATATCTACCACATATGAAAGGGGGCGTTAGCCCGAGTGCTAGGACACCTCGTACATGTCTCTAGCGTTATTGGTTCGTGAGATATCGGCAAAAATCTCAAAAAACACGTGTTTACCCCAAAATCGAGTTTCCAAAATTTTTAAAATTATAACGAGTGGTCCATAGCAAAGAGGACGTCAGCCCGAGTCCTTGGACCCGTCGTACACGCCTCTAGCATGATTAGTTCGCGAGATATGGCAAAAAGTTCAAAATCACGTTTCCCCCCCCAAAAAAAAACCGTGTTTCCAGCATTTCACCTTTTCGACACCTACATTCCCGTAAAGAGCACGACGAGACGAAAAAAACGAATCCAAGCACGCCCTCCTAGCATGACTCCTTCCATTCCAAGGTCGCAGGGGCTCACCACTTGCTTTTGGAAGCAGCACTCTCCTCACCCCACTACTACAGGTTTTCATCCTAGAGACTTGAAATTTATTTTGGGGGTAGAGGGGGTAGGGATCATTGATTTACGTCAAACAAACTTTTTTGTAGAATTCCTAGTTTCCAAAATATGGGATTTTCAAAATTCGAGTGTTGTCAAAAAAACATAAAAAATATAAAAGTTTTATTATAAAAAATAAAGGTCATAAAGGCCGTTCGTTTGAGATATGGCTCAACGTTCTATCATCTTTGGTTTTCAAACTATTACCTATTTTCAAAAACGAAAATTTTCAAAAAAATTTCAAAAATATAACGAGTGGTCCACAGCAAAGAGGACGTCAGCTCGAGTCCAATGAGACCTCATTTGTCAAAATCGGACCATGTGTTCGAGAAATATTTAACATGACTGAGGCTTAGTAGTAGAGCAAAGGGGTTTCCCGAGCGGCCTAGAACTCCTATCACCCCCCTACTCGCTTTTCGTGGCCTCACTCATTTGTTGAATGAACTCGTACACTATCTACTCTGAAATGCATTTACTAAGTTAGAAACCTTCCCTGGAGTGGAAACAACTTCTCACCCAAGTTTCATCGCAATCGGATGAAAGGTTTACGAACAAATACGGGACTGTGTCGAAATGCTTCGCGCGTCGTCGCTCATTTGTTGAATCTACTCGTGCGATGCCTATTGTAAAATGGATTTACTAAGCCAGAAACCTTCCTTGGAGAGTAATCAACATCTCACCCAAGTTTCAGCGCAATCGGATGGGTGGTGTATGAACGCATAGGAGACATACACACCCACACACCCACATGCATACTATCAAGTAACATTGATTTATATATATATAGATTACGATTATAATTTATACAAATAGGGCAGGTCACTTACTGTGAAACCTGAAGAGAAAAATTAAGGAGAAATTCCTAGAACTTCTATGTTCAAACAGGATCACGAGGAAAATGGCGCCAGTTACCCTTTCGTGAAACCAGGAGAAGGAAGAGTTAGAAAACTCACTTGTGAGTAGAAATAATTGAATTCCCTAATGGAAAGAGGTAAAACAATATGATTTGAGGCGTGTACTAGACACCAATGAAGCAGAATTACTTGTGAAAAACAGTACAAAGTTGGGAGGGCACTTCTATAGAGTGTCACCTCATTGAAAAGAACCTAAATTTTACAATTATTATAATGTGTTAGTAAGGAGTATGAGAGGAGGAAATAGGAGAATCAGGAAAATGTTTGTGGCCGTATTTATAGCTTTCGTTGGAACGCGACACGGATGGTCGTTGAATGGGCACTATTATGCACTGTGGTCCGTTGAAAAGTTCACTATTGCAACAAGGAAAGTTTATCAGACGAAAAGTTATTGTAATTGTAGAGATCACTATTTGAATTTTAGTTTGAGAACGTTTATTGCGTTGTGACGTTTATAGATGGTAGTTGAATGCAGCGGAAAATTTCAACGAAGGAAGACGAATTATATGCTGATCAGAAGTATTTTCAACATAAATTCCTCAGTGATGAACAAGCATTCCCATATTTAGGTGGAAGGCACTTGACGGCATTACTTGCAAAAAGATGATTTGCTGTAGAAAATTCTAGAGTTGAGAACAGTAGAATTGAGCAGAATATCCCGCGGAGATGAAAGCTAGTTTTTATAGACAGTGGGTTTAATAAGACTCCCACGGTGTGAGAACTCATTCCCAGATACTCAGTACAAGAAGTACCTTTGCATTTTAGAAAGCTAGCTGAAGTAGCTACAAATAAATCAAGAATATTTTTTGAAGGCAGATTTTGCATCACATAGCAATCTCACACTGTCTATAGAATCAGGTTAAAAGCATTTAAAACTTAGTGAAAACCATTGAAGTAGTACTTAGTTCATTTTGAAGAACGATGATGATCTGGATGACGGTTGACGTTAAGATTAGGACATGGCGTCCTGATTTAAAAAGGTCTCAAGTAGACAGGAGACGAGCCTTAGTAAGCTCCAACTGTATGGTTTGACGACTGACCCAGAAGTGAGAGCAGCTCGACGAAGCACGGAGGTACCAAGGAGGGAAGTGGGTGGGGGAAAAACAAAGGAACATACATATGAAATACCAACTTTAGAAATAAAACTAAAAGTAATCTTCAACGAGTTGATAGTAGGCGTCAATAGCGAAGCCTGGTGGAAGGGTGTGTTGTAGAAGTCCTCTTGAGCATGGGTATGTTAGCTGAAGATAGCGGCGACATCTTGTGGCGGGGTTAAGAAGGAAGTCCCCTTGAGCATGGAGATGTTCAGGAACTTCAGAAGTTAGCTGCTAGATGCCGCTAGGTAGGTCATGGAAGTTATATCTGCAACAAACTCACAAAGAAAGTAAGCAAGGTGCTTAAATAAAAGAAAAAGTAAGAAATCACTGTTGGTGTTCGCGAAAAAGGAAGGAATGAATTAAAGCAAAGAGCAGCAAAAGCTAACTCTATCTTAACGTGTATTCCAAAGAATTCACCAAGCTGGGAGCGAAACACCAACAGAGAACAGGAAATACAATGTTACAGATTTAAAGGTAGGGGGGGGGGATGAAAAACAGAGGTCTTGTAAAATGCCCATTTGTGGTCAAGATCTTGGCTACCCTAACTCTCCCATCCCTTCCCGGGTAACACTTGGTCACTCTACCGGAGATCCAGTCCAAGGGAGGGGAAGCATCTTTAACAAGGACCTAGTCCCCCACTTTAATGTCAGGATTAGAAAGAAGCCACTTCTGTCTCCGTTGCAAGGAAGTTAAGTATTCCAATTTCCACCTCTTCCAGAAAGCATTGCGAAGAGCTTCTAGTTTACGCCAAACAATAGGAAGGTTAGAGTCTCTATGAGAGTTGGGAAGGGGAGGAGATGATGAAAGAGAAGGGCCTATAAGAAAGTGACCAGGTGTCAATGGAAGAGGATCATCAGGGTCAGTAGAAAGCGGTGTCAAAGGACGAGAATTAACAACACCTTCAATCAGAACAGACAGAGAGTTAAATTCCTCATAAGTTAGGGTACTATTACCTAACACCTTTTTTAGATGACGTTTGGTCAGCTTGACACAGGATTCCCACCTACCACCGTGATGAGGGGCGTAGGGAGGTATAAACCGCCATTTGAAACCCTTTGAGTAGGAAAAATAGAAATCTGTTCCATGGCAGGAGAAGGAAGCTGCGCCTTGAAAAGTGGAAGCGTTATCGGAGAACATCTCAGAGGGAACGCCACGCCTCGCAGTGGAGCGAGAGACGGCTGACAAAAAGTAAGAAGTAGAGGCATTTGTTACTTGTTCCAGATGAATCGCGCCAGTAACCATGCAAACGAAAAGAGAAACATAGAGTTTTACAAACAATTTGCGTTTAGCTTCAGGGGAATTGCATTGATATTGAAACGGACCCATATAGTCCACACCAGTTAAAGCAAAAGGACGTATAGGGGAAGAGCGGAAAGAGGGTAGATCGCTCATTAATTGAGTATTAACTGTAGGTTTCACTTTGAAGCAAGGAATGCATTTGTGAATTACAGAGGAAACTTCATGAACTCCATTTATGATCCAGTACTTTTCCCTTAAGAAACAAAGCAGTGTGCGTGTACCAACGTGCAGGTTACGATAATGAAAATCACGTATGATTAAGAAAGCTACGTGATGCTAAGAGGGCAAAATAACAGGATGCTTTTTGTCTTCACAAAGTGAAGAATGCGAAAGCCTACCACCTACCCTGACTAACCCATTGTCATCTAGGAAGGGGGCTAAAGCACGAAGACGACTAGATTTAGGAAGATCTTGGTTAGCTGAGAGCAAAGACAATTCAGAAGAAAAGGCCTCTTGCTGAGTTAGCTGCAAAACTTTAATAGTAGTGAGATTTAATTTGTGATTGCTCAGGTGTGGTTTAGGGAGAAAAGGTTGGTCAACCACAAGATATTTCCATCTGAGAAGATAGGCAAAAGTTCGAATTTATTTATGAAAGGAAGAATAGCTGGACAACAAGCGGTGTGAAACATTGGAGATAAGACACAAAGCCGTGGATTTGGATACTTTAGTGTCAGGCAAGTTGGAGGTTGTAATCGGAGGTTTAGAAGGCCAACAAGAAGAGTCTTCGATTAACCACGAGGGCCCATGCCAGTACAACTGAGATGCTGCCAATTGAGAAGGTAAACAACCACGAGAAATGATGTCAGCGGGGTTATCAGCGCTGCGCACATGTTTCCATTGACATCCAGAGGAAAGAGTTTGAATTCCAGAAACTCAGTTAGCCACAAAGGTTTGCCAGTGGATGGGGTTCTTCGCGATCCAAGAAAGAGTAATCATGGAATCGCTCCACAAATAGGTTTGCGTAAATTCGACCTTTAAGACTTTGTGCAATTTTTTGGCAAGTTCTACGGCCATGAGTGCAGCACACAATTCAAGCCTAGGCAAGGTAATAGTTTTAAGAGGAGCGACTTTGGACTTAGCGCAAATAAGGTTGGACAATGAAGATTCATTTAGCGAATTGCAATAAACCAAATATGCACAACAACCGTAAGCTTTCTCGGAGCTGTCGGCAAACACATGAAGGAGGAAAGATGTGTTAGGAGGAGCATTAATTAAATTCCTAGGAATTTCAATAAGAGAAAGATCAAGTAAACTGCTACGAAAAGAGATCTATCTATTAAGAAAAGAAAGGGGAAGAGCTTCGTCCCTTTCACATTGGAGAGACCATAGCTCTTGCATGAAAAGTTTGGCTATAACAATAACCGGAGCAAGAAATTGAAGCGGATCAAGAATTTTTGCAATTTCAGAGAGAATATGTCTTTTTGTGTTGGGAGCTCTTCGGAAAGCGAGACTTTGTAGATGGGAGTATCACTGCGAGTGCACCAGTGAACTCCAAGAGTTTTTATGGATTCAGAATCTCCGCAGATTTTGACGGAAGAGGGGTCTACATCTTCTATGGGAAACTGGGAAAGAAACTCATGGGAGTTGGAATTCCACTTATGAAGTGGGAATCCTCCATTCTTTAACAATGCCTAAAGTTCTAGTGACACGATAGAAGCTTCCTCATGGGTCGGGAAGGACTGGAGATCCTCTCCGATACTGTTGAGGATGAGGCAATTGAGTTTTAGAAAGTTATTTCTGTGACAAGTGTCTCCGATGGTTAGTTTAGAAAACTGTAAATCTTGTGATTTTAGGCTGTTGATGCCTGATACATTAATAGAAGTAGGGTTTACAGGTAGGCCAAGTTTTTTGATTAATGAATTAGAAACGAAATCATGGGTTGCCGCCGAATCAAGAAGACCGCGTGCACGGACCCAGTTGCCAAAATTATCCTGCACTTTGATTTGGACAGTGGACAATAGTACTTCGGCACTACGTATGGACTTGGCATTTTGAATGTAAGATAAGCATTAGAACTGCTAGCATTGTCACTTTTCTGAGAAGTAGATGCGGCTGATGACCTTGCTTGATCATGACGATGTAGTAAAGTGTGATGAGCTTTTTCACAATGAAAACAATGTCTGGTGGACTTGCAATTTGAAGCAGAATGCTTAGGTGAAAGGCAGTTGAAACAATGTTTATTCTGGGAAACTAATTTTCTTCCGTCGTCGACTGACAGTTCTTTAAAAGATTTACATAGATATAAGGCGTGGGAATCTTTGCAAAGTATGCACTTTAAAGGTTCATTTAAACTCTTACAGGGTTCGCTTTGAGTGTTTAACGCGAGAGAACTAGCAATACGACGTTCACTAGACCTAGTTGGGTAACTAGTGGCGTTTGACTTGAGTTTTGAGAAGCTAGAACCAGGTTTTTGGGTGCTAGACGCTACGTGTTCATTTTTGGATTTAAAGGACAGTAATTCAAATTTAGAACTAGGAGAAGAGGGTTCACTTTGATTAGCTAGGGCAGTTAAGAGTTGGCATCTAGCATTTATGAAAATGACTAAATGCTCGTAAGAGTAATCGTCATCTTTGGAAAGTTCCATTTCCCAAGTTTGAGGGTAGCAACATCGACTTTAGAAACCACTAAATGTATTAGGAAAGTGTCCCAGTGGTCAGTGGGTTGATCTAATTGGGACAAAGCTTTAACGTGAAGTTGTGTCGTATCAATGAGAGTACGCTAACTAGTGACGTCATTGTGCTGTGACGCAGGTAAATTAAATAGATCCTTCATATGGCGTTGAATACGTAACCGTAAATTACCGTATCTCTCTTTCAACATGCTAAAGGCAATAGGGTAGTTTTCAGCACTTAATGGGAGCGCTTCAACTAACTGCAGGGCTTGACCCCGGAGATTAGATCGCAAATAATGAAACTTGTAGATGACTTGAATGTCTTCATTGTCATGAACAAGAGAGCAAAATAGTTCATAGAAAGAATCCCAAGTAGATTCGTCTCCAGAGAAGTGGGGTAAATTAATCTTAGGTAGAATTGGTTTAGGCTTGTGAGTACCCTCACGAAAAGAGGTTTGTTGTTCGTGAAGGGAACCAAGAACAGAACCGTCCTTCTTCTGTTCTTCTTCGAGTTGGCATATTATTTTAAAAGCAGAACCTATGCCTTCGTCATATTGGTTTTCTACTTCTACTCGATCATCAGTTTGATTGAGCATACAAGATTCGATTTCAGTTTGGATGTTGCAATAATTTACATATGAACGTTCAAAATCCTTTACGCGATGTTTTAACAAATCTAGTTGAGCTTGTGAAGGATCTAGCTCTTTGATGTATTTTCTGAATCTGGTAATTTGCCTTTTATAAGAAGCTCGTTTGGAAGTAAGTTTTTCATCTTTACCGTCCTTGTCCTTTTCTGTAGGAGCCATGGCGAAATAGGTAAATTAAAGTATAACTTACGAAACTGAGGAACCTTGGAAATGCTGTCAGACTGGCAGCAGCAACAAGTTGAAAGAAAGGGACACACCAAAGGAGACAGGAGCGGCCTCTTTCCCCCTCACAGGCTTTGCACGGTGAAGATATAGCTGAAAAATTCAAAGTAGATATTAATGATTTGCAAAATATTAACAAATGGACTCTCCCGGGTTTCGGTACCAAAGTTTGGGTAGGTTTTTGCTAGGAATTAACCCTACCCCCAAGGGAAGATGAAGAGAAAAAGAAAAGGGAAGTGGGTTTCGGACTAAGGAAAAAGTGTGGATAATAGGACGAGAGTCCAACACCGAACAAAATAAATTTAAGTGAGTTAGTGGCGAGTGTCACCACAAAGCCCGTGAAACACCTAAAGTGGGTATGGACCTGGACGTAGATAACGGGAAATGCGGCTGGAGCTTGGGCTATTTGCCAGCAAGTGAAGTTTGTGCTTTCCCTTCCCAGCCTAGACTTGGGTAATATGGGGAAGGGTGGTAGTCTAGCAAGACAAAGAATCACAGACTTTTTGTATATCCTTTCAAAGGAATAAGGTTTAATCAACGGTTTTGAAAGGCGCAAATAATTTAAATTCGCCGTGATGTTTTTAGTTCTTGGAATTGTAGGATTTCCAAGGAGCGACCGAATGCTTCCAGGAAGGGTAGCGATGTAGCAGTTATCGTGCTTTTGAAAACAATTTGATTGATTTTGAAAGGTTTTAAATTTTGGTAAGAACACCAATTGTTGCATTTGTGAAAGGCTAAGCTTCTATCCAGCAAAGTGCCGACTAAAAGTTTAGACAAGAAGAAAAACTTAAATTTGGAAAACCAACCATTAGTTATAGAGAAAGTCTCAACAAGCAGGAAGCTGGCGGAGCTAGCTATACCTGCCTTACTGGCTAGTTAGAATTAGCTATAAAAGCTAAGAGCGACTTTGAAAAAGTTTTTGCGGAGAGTTTTTGTTCGGATACAACAAATAGTGGAAACTTTTTAACTTTGATGCTCATGTTTCTTAAAACGAGAATGAGCTTCCTGGTAGAGTTAGGGGAGGTAGGATCCTGCCTAATCGTTATTTTATAGAAAATGATGAAGCAAAAGGATATAGTTTGATATATTTAACAATGCGTAAAAATATGATAACTTTAACAACATTAAAATATGCAATTTAAATTTTAAACCTATGAGGTCTCAGACCTCTAAATTTGTTGAAGTTTGCACTAGGCGATTAACAAAATTTGGTTTAGAACCTCTTGAAAGCACCAAATTTACATAAGATTTTAAATAGTGCTGAGATTAGCAAATTTAAAGTTTAACAATAAATCAGGTACGATATATGTACTTTGAGAATTCCTAATGGAAGTTCTAAAAGTATGAACAAATGTTAAATTTGAAATTATAACAAAAAAGAGAGAGAAATTAAATAGAAGTTCCTATAACTTCTTATATTTATACAGTAATTACGATTATAATTTCTACGAATAGGGCAGGTCACTTATTGTGAAACCTGAAGAGAAAATTTAAGAAGAAATTTCTAGAACTTCTATGTTTAAACAGGATCACGAGGAAAATGGGACCAGTTACCCTTTCGTGAAACCTGGAGAAGGAAAAGTTAGAAAACTCACTTGTGAGTAGAAATAATTGAATTCCCTAATGGAAAGAGGTAAAACAATATGATTTGAGGCGTGTACTAGACACCAATGAAGCAGAATTACTTGTGGAAAACAGTACAAAGTTGGGAGGGCACTTCTATAGAGTGTCACCTCATTGAAAAGAACCTAAATTTTACAATTATTATAATGTGTTAGTAAGGAGTATGAGAGGAGGAAATAGGAGAATCAGGAAAATGTTTATGGCCGTATTTATAGCTTTCGTTCGAATGCGACACGGATGGTCGTTGAATGGGCACTGTTATGCACTGTAGTCCGTTGAAAAGTTCACTATTGCAACAAGGAAAGTTTATCAGA
This sequence comes from Meconema thalassinum, assembly GCA_946902985.2. Classification (NCBI taxonomy): domain Eukaryota; kingdom Metazoa; phylum Arthropoda; class Insecta; order Orthoptera; family Tettigoniidae; genus Meconema; species Meconema thalassinum. Next base: position 74,939,817 of record OX336389.2, read on the forward strand.
CGAGAAGTTATTGTAATTGAAGAGATCACTATTTGAATTTTAGCTTGAGAAAGTTTATTGCTTTGTGACGTTTATACATGGTAGTTGAATGCAGCGGAAAATTTCCAACGAAAGGAGACGAATTATATGCTGATCGGAAGTATTTTCAACATAAATTCCTCAGTGAGGAACAAGCATTCCCATATTTAGGTGGAAGGCACTTGACGGCATTACTTGCAAAAAGATGATTTGCTGTAGAAAATTCCAGAGTTGAGAACAGTAGAATTGAACAGAATATCCCGCGGAGGTGAAAGCTAAGTTTTTATAGACAGTGGGTTTAATAAGACTCCCACGGTGTGAGAACTCATTCCCAGATACTCAGTACAAGAAGTACCTTTGCATTTTAGAAAGCTAGCTGAAGTAGCTACAAATAAATCAAGAATATTTTTTGAAGGCAGATTTTGCATCACATAGCAATCTCACACTGTCTATAGAATCAGGTTAAAAGCATTTAAAACTGAGTGAAAACCATTGAAGTAGTACTTAGCTCATTTTGAAGAACGATGATGATCTGGATGACGGTTGACGTTAAGATTAGGACAAGGCGTCCTGATTTAAAAATGTCTCAAGTAGACAGGAGACGAGCCTTAGTAAGCTCCAACTGTATGGTTTTACGACTGACCCAGAAGTGAGAGCGGCTCGACGAAGCACGGAGGTACCAAGGAGGGAAGTGGGTGGGGGGAAAAACAAAGGAACATACATATGAAATACCAACTTTAGAAATAAAACTAAAAGTAATCTTCAAGGAGTTGATAGTAGGCGTCAATAGCGAAGCCTGGTGGAAGGGTGTGTTGTAGAAGTCCTCTTGAGCATGGAGATGTTCAGGAACTTGAGCAGTTAGCTGCTAGATGCCGCTAGGTAGGTCATGGAAGTTATATCTGCAACAAAATTACAAAGAAAGTAAGCAAGGTGCTTAAATAAAAGAAAAAGTAAGAAATCACTGTTGGTGTTTGCGAAAAAGGAAGGAATGAATTAAAGCAAAGAGCAGCAAAAGCTAACTCTATCTTACTGTGTATTCCAAAGAATACACCAAGTATGTCATACAAAAATTATTAATATATTTATATATCATTATTCCTCAAATAGCACATCGGCTATAAAAAATACTATTCTAAAAAAACAACCCAAAAGTATATATATTAAAAATACAAATATTATTAAAATAATCTCCAAACTGCAAATTCTAATTTTAACAATGTTGCCAATATTGTTTTCCGATTTGAACAAAATACCCATACACCACTTATGAATACCAAAATTATTACAATGAAATTAGTAAGTATTACCATTGTTTTAGTAGGAGCTGCTATATTAGAAGATCTGAATAAGAAACATAATAATGTTATAGAAGATATACATTTTATTAAACCCTTGTTAATTAATAAACTTCGTCTTCCTAATCGTTCAATTACAGCCCCTTATTACTTCGAGCATTGTACCTAGGTACTTGCATGTGCATCGAATTGTTCGTTATTGTTTCGTGGGCAATATGATTGCCATCCTCATGTACTTGGCCGCCATATTCGTTGTGTAGGTATTACCCATTTAAGATTTGATTGCCGCTGAGCCTGGCTGCGCCACCGTTTGTTGATTATTGTAGCAGGAGCCCCGCGGGGTAAAGAGGAGGACACAGTGATGACAGAGTGCAGTCGGCACATAAGTCAAGCAGCATTGCGCGTGCTACCTGACCTAGAAGCGCAGATATATACAGTATTCCAGGTGAATCAGCCGCCCATAATAATATTGTTTTATGCAGCCCAACAAACGTTGTTATCAGGAAGGTCGATATTTCTCTGCTTGCATCCCGTATGGTACTAATGCACTGCAAGCATAGCCTATCCTGCAAACGATGCTGAACCCTATTACTTTTCCCTCGATGTGGCTGCAGACTAATACGAGAGAAAATTAATAGTGCTCAATATCGCTTGTGGGATATGTTTGCAGTGCATTAGTACCATACGGGATGCAGGCAGAGAAATATCGACCTTCCTGACAACTTGCGTTAGTTGGGCAGCATAAACCAATATTGTTAGGGACAGCTGATTCACCTGGTATATAAATATTTTAAAATAATCCCAATAACATGTGATATAGTGGTGTCTGTAGCAGAATGTGTGGTAGAACTATTGTTTTAATGGATGAAACATCTAGGGCATCTGCCCCTAACGATATAGACGATAATAGAAATGAATATGAAAATGAATACGACTTATTACAACTCTTAACTACCGACAATGTTTAACGTTGTGAATATACTAGAATAAGGAAGGAATTAGGAAAATAAAAGAAAGCGATGCAAAATGCCTTCAACCATCGGAGAATGATAATAAGGAACTTGAAAGGATGTAGAGCCATGAAAGGCTGATAAGAAATACGAGTCCCTGGGGAAAGGGAATGGGAAAGGGAAAGACCCACTCAGCTCAAGAATTCCTCGGGATCACCAACCCCCAAACTCACCAACCGTAAGCCCTTGATGGTGTAGCGCTACTATCCGAGGTGCACCATGCGTGAGTGGGCTACATACACCCTGCCTCCTTTAGGGCTCCTTATGGAAGAGAGGAGATACCATGGAAAGAAAAGAGGTCTGACCTCTCAAAAATTGAGGGGGTATCAGGAAGGAACAACTCAAGGTTCAATTAAGATGAGAGAAGGATACTCCGATACCGACGGCGTTAGAAGAGAACAAGAGTTAACCATGGGAGGTCTACAGAAAAGATGAACGCACCACCACAAGTAAGTGGAATCAATGCAGAACTCAGTTGGGGTTCCGTGGTTGCTAACCCAAATCCCACTAGTTGAGCCCTTAGGGGAAGTGGAATGTATACTTTTCAATTGAAACTATGGTTGAGAAAGAGCCAGCCATGGCCTTAAGTCATGAATCATCCCCGACATTTCCTGTAGTAACAGTGGGAAACTATAGAAAACCACTTCTAGGATGGCTAAGGTTGGAACCGAACCCGTTCCAGTCCTCAGAACAAAATTAATTTCCTTGACAAAGCCGGAAATCGAGCCCAAGCCTCATGCTAGTAAATAACAACGGTAGCCATTATGCCACAAGTTGTCTAATGACTAGGGAACGGATTATTATGTAAATAAATATGATTTGGTTATAGAAAAGAGACTGTATCCATGACAGAAATTCCGCACTTGAATATTGTAATCTGTGACTGATATTTTATTTTACATAGAAATAAATATTTTGGGAAAATGTTTATGTAAATAAATATTTTAAATATTTTGAATTTAATCTCATAAATAGTTTTACTTTGATATAATTTTTATATTTAATAATCTTATATTTCATTTATTTTTCGTATTAATGAAAACGCAATGCGAATGAATCTCGTAAACTTGTTGAGCCTTGTGATTTAGAACGGTCCTTTTCCCGGCATCGTGCAGTGTTTCTAGACACCCGACATCGGTTTGTGATGGAAAACTTGGAAAACTTTTTTATCTACTTCATTCCAATGGTGATATCTTTTCATCCACCACTGCCTCAAATTGATCGGGGAGTGATTTTGTTTTAACTTTAGTGTTTACAAATTTGCAATATTGAAACAAATTATTTTATACATACAGTATTTATCCATTTTTATAAATACTGTACTGTATTTTTCTACATAAAAATATAATATTTTCAACTTTTTAAGCACATAAAAATCCGTTCCCTATTAATGACCTGTGATTCTGCAGTGACTATGTCTACAGTTTGTCCAGAACAGAATTGATTTCCTTGACAGAGTCGGAAATCGAGCCCAGGCATCATGGCTGGTAGGCAACAACGATAGCCATTACACCACAAGTTCACATTGAACTGTGGCCCTGGACTTGGGTACCATAAGGTATGTGCCTTGAGACAGTACGCAAATAAACGGAGAAAAATCAATACTCACGATGACCGCCGTCATCGTCAGTATTCGAACATTAGTTCTCAGAAAATTCGCAGCTTTGCGTTGCGGTGTTGGAACGAGACTTAATTTGCTCAGCTACGCTGTAAATAAATAAGTAAATAAATAAATCCCACCAGGGGTTCACAGCTAGTGGGACGTGCGATGACGACCACGGGACCACAGCTGAGTCCGGCATTGCTTCCACTTATTAGTTCCTAACTCGTCTCTTTCATATCTAAATTAGGTTCTCTTCTGACCCTGACGATATTAGGGTATCTGAGGCCTAGGGTTTCTTTCATTTTCCCAGCGTAATTAGCCCTTGCCGTTGTGTTACCTGATAAATTCATTTTTCGAGGGATCAAACCTCATATTTCCTTCCCTGCCTTCTGTATGAGGCCCTAAAGAGTTCAGGATCTAAGTATATCCACCACGCATGGTGCACCCTCAAAGACTCGCAAGGGAGTTGGCGACCGCGATAGATACCTGAGCTGGGTTTGGTTTTTCCCCTTTTCTATTAACTTAGGGGCAGATCCTCTCCTCTTTCCCTTTCATTTCTGTCTGTCGTGGCTCTATTTATTCTCATTCTTCTATTGTTAAGGACATTTCTTCTTCGTGTATTTTGTTTCCCATCTTCTTCTTTTCTTCTGGTTTGAAAGTCGTTAGTTTTACCTGTAGTTTTCTTTAATGAAAATCATATTGGGCAGATGACCTAGAGGTTTAACGGTTCAAAAAATATATATATATATACAATGCACATATGTAAATAAATAAATAAATAAGATTTTTTTAAAGAACAATAACCACCACCAATGAAGAATAAATACCTGACAACAAATAATACATTACATGCAATATGCAACCAATCCACAGCACAGTACATTCTCAGAAATCCGACAATTGACGAGGAATGTAGCCTGACTCATGCATTCTTTGAACACCATTGTCTAGCAGAGAGCGATAGCTTTTACGTCATCACTTGCTAAGCTGATACTTGCGTGAAGTGGATCTTGGATGCATTACATAAGGTAAGATACAATGAAAACAAGATGTTCAGTAAAGAACATATAGCCTACTTTCTCCTAAATGCATGGGTATTGTTATAATTATTTGTCCTTTTCAAGGAGTATAATTGAAAATTTGGTCATAATAGCTTGTTGAAATGCAACGTGTTATACGGATATTAAACATGAATATGAGGTGCTCTTTTTTAGTGCTACCTCTGTAAAAAAACTTCATTCAATTCGGTTTCACCGTGCTTGAATTGATATGGGGAATCGATTTGCACACATACATGGCCACCATCTGCAAACTATTGGGCTGATGACCTTGTAGTACAGTCAAAAGATGCTTCCCACAAAAAAGTATGTTGTTGCAAGATTTGGTAGATATCAAATGATTAGGTTGGTCGTAATTCGATTCAAGCTTTTAACGTTTGGGTGGCCGCCATTACGTTTCCGTCAAGATGGTGGCGATATAAAACATGACACTGAGGTGCCCTTTACTAGTGCTACCTCTGTTCCGATTTTCCTTCAATTCGGTTTCACCGTGTTTAGAAAGATAGGGGGAATCGATTTTCACACATAAATGGCCGTCATCCGCAAAGTATTGGGCTGATACCTTGTAGTTTGGTCACAGGAATCTTCATACATAAAGGTATAAGGTTGCAAAATTTGGTAGAGATCAGATGATTAGGTTAGTCATAATTTGATTTAAGCTTTGAACATTTGGGTGGCCGCCATTACGTTTTCGTCAAGATGGAGGCGATATATAACATGACACTGAAGTGTCCTTTAATAGTGCTATCTCTGTACCAAATTTCATTCAATTCGGTTTCACCGTGTTTGAATTCATAGGGAGAATCGATTTGCACACATACCTGGCCACCATCTGCAAACTATTAGGCTGATGACCTTATAGTTTGGTCAAAAGTCGCTTGCCATAGATATATAAGTTGTTGCAAAATTTGGTAGAGATCGGATGATTAGGTTAGTCGTAATTTGATTTAAGCTTTGAACATTTGGGTGGCCGCCATTACGTTTCCGTCAAGATGGCGGCAATATGAAACATGACACTGAGGTGTCCTTTGCTAGTTCAACCTCTGTACCAAATTTCGTTCAATTCGGTTTCACCGTGTTTGAATTGATAGGGGGGGGGCAGACATTCAGAGTACACACACTCACACACACACACAGACAGACTCACAGACTGACAGACACACATTTTTTGGCCCTGTGTAGATCTCATAATTTACTTTCCTTTTTTGCAAAAATCGAAAGTAGGCTAAAAACAGTGGTTCCGTGAAGACCTAAACGGCTTATTTTCACATATCCTACTGGTATTTTCCTTTACAAACTCCCCCGGCTATTAAATGATTTTCCATGTGATGTATACTAAATAGCTTTTGATACACGACCTGTCTCTACCAACAACATTGCATTGATAAATTATGTAAGAGAATATATAACTTTCAGTGTCGGTGAATAAGATTCCTACCTCGAGATGGCATCTTCCTGGTACGCATCACGGGAGATTAATTTAAGAAAAGTCAAAAGCATGGCTTCTATGATTTACGAAAAGTAAGCTGCAGAATTCAGTGCCATTAGATTATGATTATTATAATAACCTAGCATACGAATCCTCTCTTCAATAGCTTGGATCGGGTACATGAAATAAAAAAAGATAAGGTTTCAAAATTTCAAACTGATGCCATCTTGAATTTTTGAAAACGATTGAACATGAGATATCTCTATAATAAGCTATAAATAAAGATTCACTGTTCTTAGTAGTCTATCATTGCTCTCGGATGAATAAATCGCTAGGAAAATCATTTGAAATATTTGAAAATCACTTAACCACCGTGTTGTTTTTGTGTTTCTAGTGATTTGGAAAGTCACATATATATACGTAGCTAATAGTCCTATGCCAGCATACAAAACTTCAATTTGATTGCTTAAATACAGGAGATATTGTGAACCGGTGTAATATATTTTATGGACGCCATGTTGGATTGTTTCACATATAGGTTATAGAATTATATGCCAGCAGATGAATATTCTATACATAGTTCAATATACCAACCTGCATTTCTATTGATCGATTAGGTCGCGAGAAATAATAACTAAATCTTAAGGAATTTGCACAGTCGCCATTTCTAAGTTCTCATAAAATAACATTACATTAGACTTCAGTATATTAAGGCTTGTATGAAGATATACCTTGCTATGTTTCACAGCACTCAGATTAAAATTCGCGAGAATAATCCATTTAAATATTTCAATTTCGCGTCACCGCCATGTTACTTTTGTACTCACCAGAGTATTGAATAATCCATAGGTGAGCTTATGTTGAAAGCCTCTATCAACATACAAAATCTCAGTTTTATTGATGTAGTAGATTCGTAGATATTGAGTACTGTCTAAATATTTCGGAAGGTCGCCATGTTGGATTGTTCTATATGTAGGTCATAGAGTTATGTACCATTAGATGAATATCATTGCGTATGTTCATTATTCAAACGTTCACTTGGATCGCATGATTAGGACGGAAGTAATAAAAACTTAATTTTGAAATTTCGCACAGCTGCCATCTTGAGATTATGTAAACAAATGAACTAAATTAGATGTCAGTGCATTACAATGTGTATAAACATTTGCGGTGCCAAGTTTCCTACGCTAGGATTGTTACATTGCGAGAGAAATCTATTTAAATATTTAAACTTCGCATGGCCACCATGTTCGTTTTGTACTCAACTAGTTTATGGAAGTGACATAGATGAACTTCTAGTAGTGTCTTTTCTCACCGTACATAATTTCAGGGTGATATCTGTTACGGTTGCGGACATCAAGACAGTGAAATATTCCGCGCAGCCACCATGTTGGATTGGTGAAACGTATTAAAATTTGAAAGGCACGGTCGAGGTCGACGATGTAGTAGTATGCACTTACCAAGTTTCATTGAAATCTCTTTGGCCGTTTAGATTTTATTAGGGGGACACACAAGTACAAACACACACATATGAACGCACACATACACACACAAATGTGATCTCATAGGCCTTTTTTTTTTCATAAAATGAAAATAGGCTAAAAATGAATAGCCCATCTCTGTATAAAACGACTTTTAATTCCGGTTAAATCTGCTTTATGTTTTTTATTGTGTTCATCAATTTTATTGTTCACTATGCCTTATTTGTTTTATCCTTTTTTACCAAAGGGCCTAAATGCAGGAAATGGAGTGGTCTGTCCGAAATTTCATGTAAACTGTGTAAACTCGTAGGGTTGCAAAGAGGAAGTATACAACTTTTGGTTCAGATTGGTGAAAGGGTGTAGTTTTGTGCCAAAGGGCCTAAATGCAGGGAATGGACTGGTCTGTCATACATTTCATGTAGACAGTGTTACTCGCAGGGTTCCAAAGTGTAAGTATACAAATTTAGGTTCTGAACGGTGAAACGGTGTAGATTTGTGCCAAAGGGCCTAAATGCAGGGAATGGAGTGTTCTGTCCGAGATTTCATGCAGACTGTGTTACTCGAAGGGTTCCGAAGGGTAAGTATACACATTTTGGTTCAGATCGGGGGAAAGGTGTAGATTTGAATCTAAGGGCCTAAATGCAGGTAATGGACTGGTCTGTCATAAATTTCACGTACAGAGTGTTACCATCGGGGTTCCAAAGGGTAAGTATACAAATTTTGGTTCAGATAGGTGAAACGGTGTACGTATCACTAACCATAACGCCAGCGCATGCGGATAGAGCTGTTCGGGAGCACTTGTTCGACCGACTAACTGAACAAAAATCAATCTTGAAGGTCACCTGAGAGTTGTAGCCTAATGCTACATAGCCTAAACTATTCCTCTTGAATCAGGCTATCATATAAAAAATATTTTTTCAAATCGGACTGGTAGTTCCAGAGATTTGTGCGTTTAAACACACAAACACACAAACAAACACACAAACTCTTCAGCTTTATTATATTAGTATAGATGTTGTTGCAAAATTTGGTAGGGATCGGATGATTGCGTTAGTCGTAATTTGATTTAAGCTTTGAACATTTGGGTGGCCGCCATTACGTTTCCGTCAAGATTGCGGCGATATAAAACATGACACTGAGGTGCCCTTTGGTAGTTCTACCTCTGTACTAAATTTCGTTCAAATCGGTTTCACCGTGTTCGAATTGATAGAGTGGGGGGGGGGGGACATTCAGAGTACACACACTCACACACACACGCACTCACACACACACAGACACAGACACACACAGCCAGACTCACAATTTTTGGACCTGTGTTGATCCCAAATGTCTACTTTCCTTTTTTGCAAAAATCGAAAGTAGGCAAAAAATTATATTTTGGAGTTGTCTGGTTCTTGCGCCGGGCTCTTCAATTATGTCTCTTCTCCCAACATTGGGGCATGATTGCTCAGCGGTCAAGATGCTTGCCTCTCACCAAGGCGGACAGGGTTCCAATTCTGGTTAATGCATGTGAGATCTTCTAGGTGAAAGTTCTCATCCAGTGGTTCGATTTACACATTTATGAAATGTCCCTTGGCGATGGCGAGGGTAAGAGCTAAGTAAAACTAAAAGCTTGCTTGCTAACCACCTCATGGCATTGTTTCTACTAAGGTATTCATGGCTGTCACCGTGGAGGTCCGTGTTCAATTCCCGTCTCTGCCATTAAATTTAATTCTGGCCTGAAAGCTGCAACGGGGTACACTCAGCCTCGTGAGGTAGAACTAAGAAGAGGTGAGTTCGATACCTACCTCAGTTATCCTAGATATGATTTTCCGTGGTTACCAATTCTAATATAATAATGTTATTGGTTTTACGTGTCTTTTAAATACAGCGGCTTTTAGAGACGTTGGGGTGCCAGAATTTTGCCCCGAAGGTGATCTTTACCGTGCCAGTAAATTTACTGACACGGCTCCCTCACATTTGAGCACCCTGAAATGCCAACTGACTGCTCCAGGATACGATCCTTCAACCTTAGTTACAGCAGGCGGGAACGTTACCGCTGCACCATGCAGACAGTCGGTTTCCTCTTCTACGCCAGGCGAATGCCGGGATGGTTCTTATATTAAGGCCACGGCTGCATCCTACACAAATCGTAGCCCCAATTAGAAGTACACACACTAATACTGCCATCATAATGGCATAGGTTATCAGATAGATTGCACACACACAAACCCAGGTACACGGGCTACATGACCACGATGTCACAAAACTCATAAATGAATCAACAACAAAATGTATGGAGATTAAGAACCAATAAATGCTTTGATGTGAAGTACATCATTCATCATATGTTATCCGTATCTACATATAAAATAAAATACCTATGAAAAGGTAAAATGGTGTTCAGATGGGTACCCTTTCTGGTAGGATTGCGGGTGCTTGGCAAATGGTTGGTTGTGTTATGGGGGATGTTCAGAAGCGGGGGCGGAACGAGGTTGTGTCGGTGAGGGTGCGTTAGTGTTTTGGGGGATGTAGGGATGAACGAGTGTGGAGGGAACGGAAGTGGACTCAGGATGGATACTCCCCATAGGTTTGTACGCGGGCCACCAGCTGGTCTTGGGGGCATGCGTACGCGACCTTGTAGCAGTCGCCAGATAGTTGCTGAGTCGGTGCGAAAGCCACCGGCTGTACTCTTCATGACGTTAGGGAAGTCAGTGTACGGGAGAATGAAATGACAAGAGGCAGAAATTACTTATGCATAACTAGGATTTAATAACTAGAGTCAGGGCGAGAGTGTTGTTAGAGGTACAGTGGAGGAAAAGGAAAAGCTGGCACACTTACCCTTGGAGGTGCTGCTGCGATGTCTCTGGTAGTCTCGAAGTCGAGCCTCGTCCGTGATGGGGGAGCCACCACGCCGTCAATCGGTCCTCACTGTCACCGTCTGTGTCGGAACTGCCCCGGGCGCGTGGGTCCATTGCTTATTTTAAGGCTCAATTAAGTCATGAGTAGTCAGTGGTATTTTCTCCTGGTTGCGTCGTGTAGTTGCAGGCTTTGTGTTCTGGTGCCCTACTCGCTGAAGTAATGACTGCTTAATGTGTGTGGCTTGGCTGGGCGAAGGAATCCTTCATTATTGTAGCCATTATGGGTCTTTGGGTGTTAAGGCTGTTGTTATTTAATCTGTTTATTACATTGAGTTCACATTTGATGTTTATTACAGTTACATATAGATATATACAGTTAAGTATGAAAAGCCAAGAATATAACCATGGCAAACCTTGTCCTTATTGACGAAGTTTAAATATTCAGTAAGTTGAAATCTCAAGTCAATAAATTGATGTACTTAAATCACAGTACTGGTTTCAGTCTTTAGACTATTAGTATTTTAAGTACCGGTAATTATTTTGATTACAAATTTTGATAAGGAAAGTTTTGTATATAAGTCTTGCTTCTTTTCGTATTTTATAATATAACGCCGAAGATGGTCACAATGTGGCAGAAACCGGTACTGTGATTAAAGCACATCTATTTATTGACTTGAGGTTTCAACTTACTGAATATTTACATACAGTTTCGTAGTAAATATGCACTCCTGCATTGTCTAACTTGTCTAACTGCACTTCCTAGCATAGACTACTCTTGAAAAACTTGACCACACCAACAACATGAAGTGCTGCCAACTTAAATTAAATAGAATTACTTAAAACTTATCACTGTAACACTTTCCCTTATTTAATTAAAGTTAAGTCAACGTGAAAGACCCATTTTAAAACATAAAATTAACAGTCTTTGTCGATCCAGGGGCTTTGTCATCACATCTGCTAACTGATCTTCGGTTGAAATGTGCTGAACACCAAGTTCTCCTTCCATCACCGTCTCTCGAATGAAAAAGTACTTGATCTTCATATGCTTTGTGCGATGATGGAACTCTGGATTCTGAGTGAGTTTCGCCGTTGCTTGATTGCCAATTTGAAGAATGGGGACTTGTTTTAGTATTCACATTTCTTGAAAAAGTCTGCTAAGCCAAATGATTTCCTGTACAGCTTCGTTTGTAGCTACTAATTCTGCCTCAGTAGTGGATGCATCAGTCATAGCCTGTCTCTCGCTTAGCCAAGAAATAGCTCCACCAGTATGTGTAACAACTTCAGTTGATGTTGAGCGCCCAGTCTTGTTGCAGCCACCAAAGTCTGCATCACTGTAGCAATCTAACATGCCATTACTCTGGTTCGGACAATAAAGTATGCCTAAATCACATGTGCCTGCTGTATACCGGAGAACTCGCTTTAACCGTGCTACAACCGGTGGGGTTGCACAGTCAAGACATCGAGAGAGAAAGCTCACGCTGTACGCCAGATAAGGTCTTGTCCCAATAATGAGGTATATCAGTGCTCCAACGGCTTGGCGATAAGGAAAGTTGCACTTCTCTGTATTCTTCCCTTCTTCTTTTCTCATCTCTGATTCCTTCAAAGGAAGGAAGGAAGCTTGTAGTTTAACGTGACCGTTAATCTTGAGATCATGAGCCACGGGACCTCCTTTTTACGTGGAATCCGAACCACATGACATGGCATTTCACTTCGAAAATCTCACATGCATTGATCGGGAATCGAACCCGGACCGCCTTGGTGAGAGGCATACAGCTAGATCGCTGAGCCACCACGCCCCCCTGGTTCCTTCAGAATTGGTGTTGAAACAGGTTTGCAGTCGTGAAAGCTGAAGCGCTCCAGAATCCTATTAGCATAAGCTTGCTGACTTATCTTGATTGCACCATCATCAGAGCGTTCAATCTCTAGTCCAAGGAAAACGATGCTGGTTTCACTGTTATCTTGAATTCAGCCACGACTAACCCATCGTCTACATAAAGAGCAACCATACGCTTCTTGTTACCGTTCTCCTTAATGTATAAGCATGAATCTGCTTCACTTGCCTTGAAACCTGCATTTGAAAGAAATGCACCGAAACACTTGCTCCAACACCTTGGAGCTTGCTTAAGTCCGTATAAACTTGGCTTACATTTGAAAACTCTCTCTGTGCCATCCATGTATCCTTCTGGTTGTTGCATGTATATGACTTCTTCTAATTCTCCGTACAAGAATGCTGTAGAGACGTCAATCTCTAGCAGATGCATCTTCTCACATGCAGCGACACTTATCATGGAGCGAATTGTACTCATCTTAGCTACTGGACTGAACTTATCACTGTAGTCCATACCATAGCGTTGCCTAAATCCCTTGACGACGAGTCTTACTTTATACTTGTCGACACTGCCATATGGATTGGTTTTGACTCTGAAGACCCACTTTCACGGTATAACTTTCACTCCTTTTGGTAGAACTGTCATTTCCCATGTCTGATTCTCCTGTAGTGACTTAATTTCACTGTACATTGCATGTCTCCAGTGAGCACTGTGTGTACTACCAATGGCTTCTTCATAAGATTCTGGCTCTCCAATTGCTCCATCAATTCTGTCTTCAGTGGTCAGAATATCGTCGTTGAACCACAAAGGCTTCGTTAGCTTTGAACGATCTCTCAGACGTCGATGAGGCTGAGTAAGAAACGCCTCTTCTCTGGTTTCAGCTCCATCCTCTTCAATCTCCGATTCTTCAGATTCATCTGCATCAAAGTTTGTGTAATTATCTTCCTTCTGTATTGACTGCTTTCCCTGATTGTCATTTTCAACATCTTTCAGCGGTAATTCAACATGCTCTTCGCACTTATCAGGTTTTTCTTGGAAGATTACATCTCTGCTGAGGATAATTATGGTTTCTTCCTTGAACCCAAATTCTATAACGCTGATATCGATCGTATCCCACAAGATAACCCTTAACAGCCTTCTTATCCATTTTTCGTCGAGTCTGAACTGGAATTTGGGCGTAGCATATTGATCCTATAATAAGCGAATGCTTTATTCTGGGCTTCCGACCTACCCACAACTCAAATGGATTAACTCCTCCCACCGAAGATTTTGCAGTTTGATTAAGGATGTACACTGTCACTCACATCAACTCTTCCCACATCGCCGCTGGAAAATTAGCTTCTTTATTAGAAAACTTCAAAGTTCTGGCCATTTCAACTATAGTGCAAAATCTCACACTCACTGCCACCATTTTACTGAGGTGTGTAGAGTTCTGTTAATCTGTGAATGATACCTTCTGCTCGTAGAATTTCCTGAACTTCCTTATTATCGAATTCTCCACCGTTATCACTGAGCATCTCATTCATACTGTGGCCCAATGTCTTTGAGTGTTGAATAACTTGTCTTAATGCATCCTTGACTTCCGATTTTTCTTTTATAATGAAGCATTAGTGAAATGTTGCGTAGCTGTCATTGAACATGACCATATATCTCTTCTTCTGAAAGGATTCATCAAATGGTCCACAAACATCAGCTGACATTAGATCGCCAGGTTTGGTTGTCTCTTCTCTTGAACCAAATGGCAGCCGGTGTGCTTTGCCATAAACACATGGCTTACAAAATTCCTTCTCTAAAGGAACATTTACACCTAATTTCTTATTCAGTATTACCTTGACATGACACTTGTCCTGATGTCCCATATTTCATGGTACAGTTGCAATAATGAAGTGTCGTTAACAACATTTACCTCAACATTTTCTTTGGGCGTAATTGGTTGAATGCCTGTCTTATACAATGTTCCACAAGGCTCCCGAGTCCCATGTAGTACTATATTGTCATCAATTTTAAGCCAACACTCTGTTGTCGATAATTTGAACTCACTATTAAGATTCCGGTCCTGAGCGGCTAACACAGAAAACAAATTTCTAGATAACTTAGGAACATACCAAACATCCAACAGCATTATATCATGACCACTAATGATTGATGATATTCTTATTGTGCCCTTTCCCACTGTCATTAAGATCTCCTTTCGAGCCGCCTTGATCCCACATGGATGATCAAATTTCTGAAAGTCTGAAAACTAATCTGTACAGCTGGTTACATGCTTCGTTGCTCCATTGTCGATCCACCATTCTCCTGAATCTGTTTGAACAGAACAGGCCTCTTCACAGACAAACATAAGCATGGCACTAGCGGCTGCAGCAGTATACTGACTTCTGTTTACACCTTTACTGTGCTTCCCATCAGAAATCCACTTCCTACAGTCCTTAACCTAGTGACCTATTGGTTTACAATAATTGCAGGTATCACTTCTCCTTGACTTATTCTTAATGAACGTATTCTTACCATCTTGCTTTTGTTTGTTTACATTTACTACTAAGCCCTCTCCTACTGTTTTGTCACATCTTGAAACTTTTATAAAATTTCGCTCAAACATGCACAGTTGAACTGTCAATTCATCAAATTAATGTCTTGTTTTCATCCTGTGTTAGTAACCTCCAGCTAGACTGAAAGGTTTCAAATTGACTAGGCAATATACGTAAAGTCTTTATTTTCATTCTTAGCAACAAGTCCATTGTTCAACTCATGCCATAAACTTTTCAGCTTTGCTATATGAGTTGAAACAACCTCACCTGGTATCCAGCTGAATGGGAAAAAATCCGTGCAAAGCTTAAATAACTGGTCTCTCTCTGTGGCTTCGAACTGCTGCTTTAAGGCATCCCATCTATCACTGGCTGTTTCCTTGTCCATAATCTTTTGACAAACTTCACCTGTGATTGTACTTGTAATCTTGGATTTTGCATAGCTGTTCGCCTTGCGGTGCAAATCACGTTCTTCTCTGTGTTTCCTGATTTGTGCTTCCGTAGCATCTTCGCCTAATGGTTCAGGTTTCACTAGCCTCCTATCAATAACATCCAATGCTCCTTCATGATACCGGTAGTCTAGCAAATCACGAATTTTTACTTTCCACATCGGCCTATCTGATTCATCAGTTAGCGGTTTAATGAGTCTTGAAAAGTCCATATTTGCAGAACACACCCGTAACGAAAACGTGTGATTTGGTTATTTTTCACAATTTAACCTAAAATTCAGTTGGTGACTATCTTTCAACTTTCGAATGATGTGCTACACGTGCATGCTGAAAACTTACTATTTCCATGCAAATTTAACGAGCACACATTAAGAAAAAGTTTCTCGAACAATTGTAACCTACAGAAAGAATTCTCTTGATTTTCATCAGATCACTGCCACTTCTTTGTTCTCTGCTATCACACCTTGGCCCATAACCTGTTGGTATATAATGCGTTTATTACAGTGTGTTCGCATTTGATGTTTATTACAGTCACATATAGTTACATAGAGTTACATAGTGAGCCTGAATTCCTAGTCTGAGATTCAATATTTTTAATGTTTCAAAGTTTAACACGGCGTGAATGAGATGTTATCATCGCTGCAAACTGACTAGAATCACGTGACGATTCGATCTGAAGGCTACAATGAGCCAGCACAGGGTTTGGATGAAAAATGAGCGGGCCAGTCTATAAAGAGAACAAAATAAAATACCGTAAGAATTTGGCGCGTGCAGCAAAAGGAATTGAAAGCTGAAGCATGGATCGGCACGAGACAATGACGACTGCATTGAGATCACAAGACCCGGTCGGGATTTTAACCAATTTACGAAGTCAAACGAAATCGGTTATTAGAGTAACATTATTGCTACAGAAACAACAGAAGAGATGAGATTACACTTAGAATAAAGGGAATCTCAAGGCGAACATTATTATGAATTTGGATTGTTAAGATTGGAAGTATTTGAGAAAATATCATGATTTTCAAGAAGCATGAGCGCCAGAATTCCTTCGTAAGGAAATGCGCCATTTTAGAACGGTTTAATTTTACTCTGGTTCTTGGAAGGAGCAAGACGTACTGTCGTACTCGAGTCTAGGCGCGGTCCTGTGTAGAAATTGTTGGCGGCGATCGAGGGTGCATTGACGGTTAAGCTTTGAGGGAAGGCGCACTTAGCCTGTTAAGGACTTGTAAAATATTTAGCTCTGTGAAGTGCAACGTTTGTCCAATTTGAGAACTTAGTTATTTCTACAAACGGATCTGCTATAGAAGACGAGTGTTGTATTTGAATTTAGTGAATTTGAGTTTGGAGTTGAAGTGAGCATTCGATTTTTTAGAAGGCGAGATATTACAAACATTCGTAAGTATTATAACCATATTCTTCGACGAGGGATTTTCAATAAAATATCCCGAGAACATTATAACGCGATATTCATCATAATCCTTCAAAAATGAGTTTCATCATTATTGTTATATGGGAAGCTATTTTCGATATTAAGTTGGAAGTTGAGATGAACGAGTAAATATGCAACAGGGAACGCTACAATGAGAGTATGGAAAGATCTATGATAACCAGCTGACAGCAACTACAAGTATGGAAAGATCGGGAGTAACTTAAATTACTCAATACTAGTCGAAATTCAACAATAAATCAATTCTAAAATTACTCTCGATGAAATTCAACTTCATGATGACTTCAACAAATTCGAGAAGCAACAGCAAGAAAGAAAAAGATGGTTTGAACAAGGGTAAACCCAGTTCACGATCCTAGTTCGATTCCAGAACTAGGACAACGCGAGGGCGATGCCAGTTCGAGTCCGGAACGAGGCAGCAAGAACGCAGTTCAGGGGGCTGGAGAGAACGAGGCGGTACCAGGGGAAGACATCAAAACGTGTACCGGTATATCATTCCGATGTATTCATCCCATAAAATGTCGAAGACATCGAAAGGTAGAACTGAATCCTTTATGTAGAATTTTGTTGAGTATTTAGAATTTCCATGAGAAACCTTTTTCAATGTTTTATTAATTTATCGATTTGAGTATTAATTATTTTTTGGTCTTCGTAAATATAATTTTGAATTTAGATTTGATTTTATTCTTCGACGAGCGAGTTTTTATTGTAGTGGATTTTCATCGTAAAGTTAGATTTGTTGTGCGTTTAAATATTTCGTTAATATTCTGATAGGAGATGTGCGTTACTCAGCCGTATTTTTGTAGGATTATTATTATTATTTTAGAAGGAGTGTGCAAGATTTGATCTTATTGTTGGTTCTTGTTTTAACATTAGCTTAATTTGAGATAGACATTGTTTTACAGGACAACATTTCATTGTCGAGATTAAACGGAAATAATTGACATTTCTTGAGTATCAGACGATAACAGCTGATTGTTCATTTTTATGCAGAAGTCAATTTGGAATGTGACGGAGACTCAATAAAGGTCTTGTAAAATATTGAAATGATTTTCTGACTCAGACTAGCTAGAGCCTTGAATCTGGATTCAATCTCCTGGAAATTTAATGACGATTACAGTCATGTGATGCGGAGTTGAATCGGGTTGGCCAATCATTATTTATGGTGTTGATGCCATCAGTCACTCACTGACGCTTTCCTCTCAGTGGTTCCCCATATACGTTCCAAACTCTCCACGACCCACGCCTGGCCGGATAACTTAGTCGTCATCCCCGTCTAGCCCGAATCTGGTTATTGTTACAGAGGGTTTCGTTGCCTAAATTCATATTCAAATTTTATCCAACGAGGAAATTTGCTTAAAAATCGGATGTGCCGTTCTTCAGATATGACGTTTGGTAGGTATGCTTATTGCATTTAACCCCGCCTCATCATTGCGTCACAGTGGTTTCACGTCATGAGAGGGAATCCTGTTGCCCCCGAAGTAGTTCTCAGCGCTCGACATTGATGTATCTTGGCTCCTGGAAAACACACCTACTTCACTCGGGTCATTATTTGGTTGTCAACTGAGTTCGCCTCTTCTGGCTCGTGCAGATTCCTTCATATTCTAAGCTGAGGATCGGGGTTCGTACCCTCGAAGTTCTGTGTTTGCATACTCGAAGTTCTTAATTCACATCTCACATGACTGCCTTACAAGGGTTCAGTATGTTTGTCTTCTCCTTTATATTCCCGTTTCCAACGGGGGTTGGGGATACGATGTAATGAAATTCTATGTGGTGGATGGTTTTACGGCCGGCCGTATGCCCTTCATGACGCTGACCTTATGAGAGGGGTTAATGAAATATGAAATGAATGAAGATGAATGAAGATGAATGAAACTGGGCAAGGATGTAGAAGGTAGCGGCCGTGGCCTGTCTGATGGTAACGTTCCAGCATCTGCCTGGAGTTGATAATGAGAATCAATGGAAAACCATTTCCAGGACGGCCAACGGTGGGGCTTGAACCCACGTCTATCATGATCTAGTGCTGCGCATTAGTGAGCGTAATAAAAATAATATTACTGTATTATATATAAATTTAACATCCGACTGAACTGTTGTGGTTTCGACCACGCCGAAGTGCCGAGATTGTACTCTGGACAGATCCTTCACCGTGTCTTCAAATCTACTGACATACTACTTCATACTACTTCCTCGTCCGACCTCGACCGTTCCTTTTCAAATTTTGATACGTTTCACCCATTCAACATGGCGGCCACTCGAAATATTTCACTGGCATTCTATATCGTCGCAACGGTAACAGATATCACCCTGAAATTTTGCACAGTGGTAAAGAGTACTGCTATACAAGTTCAACTATGTGATTTTCAAAAATCTGTTAAGTACATAACGAACATGGCGGTCAAGCGAATTTGAAAAAAAAATGAATTTTTCGAGCGATTTTACCATCCGAGTGCAGTGAAACTTGGTACAGTAAATGTATATACACATTTTAATGCACTGGCATCTAATTTAATTCAGTTGATATCATAACCTCAAGATGGCGGCTGTGCAAAATTTTAAAATTAAATTTTTATTTATTTGTCCCAATCATGGGAACGAAGTGAAGGGATGAATAATGAACCTACGCAATAATCTTCATCGAATGGTTCATAACTCTATGGCCCACATATATAACAATCCGATATGGCGACCCTCTGAAATATTTCGACGGTTCTCAATATCAACGAATCTGTTGCAGCAATCAAACTGAAATTTTGTATAATGATAAAGGCTATTAGATATGAGTTCACCTTGTGGACATTCAATAACCTGGTGAGCACAATAAAAACATGGTGGTGGTCAACCGAAGTTAAAACATTTAAATGAAATTTACTCGTGATTTCATCATCCGAGCACAGTGATATTTGGTACGGTAAATTTTCATACAAAATTTAATCTACTGGCATCTAATTAAATTCAATTGATGTCATAACCCCCAATATGCCGACTGTACAAAATTTTAAAATTGATGTTTTATTTCTTGTGTCCTAATCATGCGATAAAAGTGAACGTTCGAATAATGAACCTACTCATTAATCTTAATTTAATGGTACTGTGCCCGATATCCCAGCCTCGAATTGGGCGACCCGGCTCATCACCTCAACCCATGACAAGAGTCCGATACAACGATTTAAAAAATGAACAAAAATCCTGAACGATCTAAATAAATTCGGTTACAAAAATAAAATGTTCCGGGCGGACGAGATTCTAACAACCCCAGGGCGTGATATGGGTTTCACCAACACGAAGTTATTTTGCCAATAGTTCAGGCCACAGTATGAAGATTAAATGAAAGTTGCCTTAAAAGAAACATCCTGCATTTATTCTCAACGCACATAGTACAAAAATAAAATAAAATAAAGCAACAATGCCTACCCTACACGTAGAGATCCTCGAAAATTAAGGCTTGAAGTGCAACGAAGTTGAAGAAAAAAAATCACGTGAAAAATCAAAATATCATGGGGTCAATATCTTTGCGTGTCCTAACTTTCGACACAATGAACTTACGGAAATCTCAAACTGTTCCCTAAAATGGATTTTACATTTAACCACATTTATATCTCAGCCATCTCTTATTATACTGTCTATTCATGGGATGCTTTAAAAATGACAACAAAAAATCAAATTATTCCTCGGACTGGAT
Source organism: Meconema thalassinum (assembly GCA_946902985.2). Classification (NCBI taxonomy): domain Eukaryota; kingdom Metazoa; phylum Arthropoda; class Insecta; order Orthoptera; family Tettigoniidae; genus Meconema; species Meconema thalassinum. Next base: position 74,960,483 of record OX336389.2, read on the forward strand.
TTCCTTCTAAATAAATGCCTATTATTATATTTACACCATGGATGTTCACCCCTGTTACAACTATATTCACATTTTAAATACAATATATTAACACTGTTTTGTCTCTGGTGACAATTTTCACAATAAATTCAAACTTTCCACATCCAGTTACATGTGGCGCATTTTACATTATTGAATTCCATCTAATCAGATTTACTCTTAGCATGTCTTTCATATGCGTTGTTTAAGAACAATATTTAACTCCTTTCAATCCTCAGCTAACATAAAAATTTTATGACACTTAAGTAGGATTATTTCGTAACACATGACGTTTTTCACACAGATATTTCATTGATTTATGGTTTCATTTCAATAACTATCACCCTTTTTTTATTAACTTCAGTACAAAATTAACATTATATGATTTTACTTTGTGGATCATTAAACCTATTTAATCACCATTCAACATTGATTACTATATTCCAATTTCATCATTGGATCAAACCTTATCATTGGTAGGACCGCATAGATCGAACCGTTATAATTCAACACTTCATTTATTTCAATATTCATTATTTTCTATACTTCAATTATTATTATTATTATTATTATTATTATCCCACGACTTTCTTAATCATATATCATCCACGTTCATTTTACCTTGTACTAGCTGCGGTGTTAATTACGTATATACAGGGTGTATTTGATATGATGGAAGTCCTTTACACTGGTGATAGAAGATGGTATTCTAAGCAAATATCTTCATGAAATTAAGTCGGATCTTAATTAGTGTAGGTGGAATTAAATCACAAAAATCGTCGGTTTATGTCTTGGAAACGGTCTTTCACTTCGTTCCCCTCAGCAGCAGAGCTGACTTCTCCCCGTCACCCTCCCCTCCTACGCTGAGGAATGTTGACCAGAGTCTGCAGTTGAGTGACCTCCTCGCCTTGTCTGCCAATGACATTGAAATACACATACCGAGCCTATGAACAGCTGATTTACACCTTCATGGGGAGTGGCTACATGACTAGTGATGGTGGATCTGTCTAGGATTTTGCCAGCTTCATGAACTATGCATAGAAAATAGAAATCCTAAAGATTTGGTAAATTAATTTAAGGAACTGTTGGTCTATCTTTGTGTGAAGATAGTGAAACAACTGTAATAAACATATTAATAATAATAGTAATAGTGGGCTTTTAGACACACTAACTTCTTTTATGTTTCTTTTTGGTATGTCGAGTTGCCAGACTTTAATGTACGTAGGATCTCTTGTATGTGCCATGAAATCCATGGACATGATCGTATTAGATCCCATTCATTTACTACATGACTGAACGTAGATCGCACCCTCGGGAATGTTAGCATTCTACCACCAGAACTACACATGCTGACTCTTATTATTATTATTATTAGACTATTATTATTATTATTATAACACTGTATTATAACAATGTATTTGTATTTTATTTTCATTTTCGTGTATTTTCATATGTATTTACATTGTTGATGGACCAATAAATCAACCCTCCCCCCCTCCCCCCTCCCCCCCCCCCTCTCCAGTTAATGGCCACCCGAGGGCTGGAGATGGGATGGGACAATTCACAATATGAACATGTGGTACCGTACTAGTATTAAATCTTGGAAGTAGTTTTCCATGGGTTCCCACTTCTACCCCCAGGCAAATGCCGGGATTGTTCCTTACTTAAGGCCACGGCCGCCTTCTTCTCAATAATCATAACCGCTGGCAGTGCAGCCCATGAAGGGCCTAGGCCTACCATGCGACCGCTGTACAGCCATTTGGCCTGCAGATATTAGGGTGACGCGTGGTCGGTGCATCGGGTCCCCTCGGCCATGTATCTTGATTTTCCTGAATCGGGCACTGCCTCACTGTCAGACAGCTACTCAATTGCCCTCACGAGGCTTAGTACACTGCGTTCCAGCCCTCACGTCAGTTTCTAATATCCCTGATGGAGCCAGGAATCGAACCCAGGGCCTCCAGGTGAGAGGCAGTTGCACTGCCCCAACACCACAGGGCCGGCGCCTTCTTCCGAATCCTCACCTGAATTACAAATACCCACATTAAGTTACTACAGAAACCACAAAACACAGGTTATCACACAAATTCTACCCACACCCAGCTACATGGGGCTAAATGACCAAAATCGCCAAGCCTCTCAAACAAAACATCAAGTATTTTACTTCCGTCCTAAATGCCTAGTTCTGAACAGACTACGGGATGTCGGAATTTCGTCACACTGCATTTCATTAAGTGAATGTTTTTAGTATTTTCAGAAACTAGTCAACAGAAGGTCCGACACGGACGCCAATGATACATCAGGGCTGAGTATCGAAATTATTTTATACATGAACATCAATCAATGAATTCCACACTCACAAAGTAGGCTACACAATACAACCGGTCCCAACGTCCCAAGCCATTGCGTGCGCTGTCAACAACAACAACGGCAATGCACATTTTCTTACGAGACGGTAGAGCTCTTCCTCATAACAGCTGATAGCCTACCACCCCTCAAGTCAACCGGTAAGGTCAATGCTCCGATTACGTAACAACTTCCCCTTCGCGCGTCGTCTATCCTGGCTCCGCCTCGTTTACCCCAGCCTGCCGCACCACTTTCTACCTGATTCGTTTCTGAAATAACTAAAAACATTGACTTTTTAATGATTAATTATCAATTTCAAGATAGGTGACAAATTTTTTACCTAGGAAGCTTAGAATAGTCTCTTCTATCACCAGTGTAACGGACTTCCATCATATCAAATACACCCTGTATATTACACAACTCATATCTGTAAGTTTAACATGTACAGTACAATGTGTAACCTGATCTCAGTAGATGGTCTGTGCTAATAGGTTAAAACTTCGTGTCAAATATCCTCCCGATAATCCTTCCTAAACATTTTTCCACATTACTTTATCTGTCAAATTAAACATTATGAAATTCTATTCTTATTAAAGTGCGACATCTATAAATTGTGATTATTATATTCCAATCCCCACTTCCTTTGTGTAATTAATAAAATTTTGATATGATCTCCAACTGCTAAAGACTACTGCTTCTAAGCTACATTTTATGGTGGAGTTTCTGTATCTTCGTTCTGCGTTTCATAGTACCAGCGATGCCCATCTCCAGAAGTCAGTCCTCGTCTTCCTGGGTCAAATTTCTCCCCACATCCTAGCACGTCATGTGGTTCCCATGGTCTCCGAACGGGTTCATCTGGTCCTCCTTCACCGTCATCCATCTCAGAAAACCCCCATGATCTTCATCTAACCGGCCATAGTGTCCCCAATCGAATTTACGCTAAATTGCCCGCACTGCGCGGTGCCGATGGCCGTAATATCCAACTTTATCAGAATTTTTATTCTCGCATCAAAATACAGTTCTGTCTGCCCATAGGATGCTGGTGTTGTCCGTTTCACGAAACGTTAATCGGATCACTTTTGGTACTGCGCCCGAATTCCTCCAGAGCACAGTCCCAAATCCGCACAGATGGTAAAAGGATCGTGAGAATGTCAACATCCGGCTAAGAGTTGAACACCCCTCACCGGACTGATGACTAGGGAACCCTAGGAACACATATATACATCTCTAACTATACTACTAACTAGTTGCATTCAGTACAGAAAAAAAAAGTAGAGCACTAACGAGCAACTCGGCTCTCGGGCGTTAAGATAAGTTGACGATCATCTGTCTGCATCTAGCTAGCGGTATCGTTCTAGTGTAATTAAGCGTTGAATCAAAGAAACAGTTCTAAAATCTCAGCAAGAATAAAAATGTCCTTGCCATTTATTAATAATAAAAAATATAACACGACAAAAATTATGTTCCCTTCACCAAGAATAAAATAAAATATTTATCTGTGCCTCACTTAGGCCTGATGCGCTTAATAAGTGTCTTTCTTGCATCTTCACACGAATACAACATGTATCTCTTGCTTGATAATATTTACATAAACACATAGTTTAATTAATTACAGTAGTGTCTGTCCTACTTGTTTACTGAAGTTATGCTTTAACGCTCATCATAAAAAACATACTCCCTACGTAATACAATCCCTAAAGTCTTCAAATTTAGATCTTAAGTTCTTAAATATAATAAAAGCAATGATTAATACTAGAATAATAACGTATTTACATTTTATACATGATCGCGTCCCGCACGATATAAAAACAATTGTCTCTAATTTAGTAGAGTTCATTCCATTACTTTCCTCCTGTCTCACCATCTTTCTTTACGTGTATCACCAGCTTTCTGCTTATCTCACACAGTAAACTAGTCAAAATATGTGTTTGTGTGTCAATTCCATGTGAATCATAAATACAAACAGTGAAGTTAATATTTCATCACTAAAGTGTACAACTCGGGTATTTCAATAATTAATAATAAAACAAACTAACAATGCACGACTGTTCAGATAAGATCTTCAACCAAAAATCAAGTGTGTGTGGCATGAATCCTCACTCCCACACTCCTATCTTCTCCAAATACAAATTATGACCTCTCTTAGTCACCACAAAATATAACAAAACCTTTCTTCATAAACTCACGTTGCATATTATCGCGTCTCTAGTTACGCTTTCATCAATACAAATGCATTTCATTAACCTTTCTTCTCTTAGCACGTTCACAAAACTTCTACCGTTCCATATCAACTACTTTCATCAAAGTATGATATTTAGTATTCCTACTAGAAATTACAACTGTAATAGCGTTCATGAATACGTTCCACTTCATCCTACAAACTCCTCTATCGATTATAAATCTCGTGCTATGTTCAAATATTTTCCACATACTTCCTCCTTCGCTTCACATATTACTTTGTTACAATTTATCGCTTAATTCTGAATTTCAAGTCTGCTTGTGTCTCTTATAAAAATAACAATAACTTTCCCTCGCGTTTATGTTCACAATAAATGTTTATATCTTTCCTTCCATCTTACAGTATCGTTTTATGATAAATATACATCCATAACATTTTATAATAACGTTTCTCGTTCAATTATGCCTTCAACTATCGCATACTGTTCTTTTCCATACATCAAAATTCTGGGTTTTACAATGTCATTACATTTTTTGCTTACAAGAGTTCCTTCAATGCCAATATTGAATAATCCTGTCAACTATTTCTTTCTATACATTATTTCGTTCCTGAAATGAATAAACTCTTTACTTATAGGATTCTCTATCCTTCCTTTCCTCACTTCAAGTAGTAAACTATTTACTTTCGTCAAACACATGACTATATTCTCTCTCTGATACATTATTTATTTCTCACAAAGTTGTGCTTCATTTCTCTTGTTTCAATACATATATATTATCGTTCTTCAATATTTCCACAAATATACAACATTCTCTAATATTTCATCGAATCTACGTAGGTTTCCAATGTTACGGTCCATGTAGAAAGAGCCTCGTCTGCTAGCGTCTCCTAGCCTCCTCGGTTAGATTTCCCTCGCAAATCTGATCAACTAGCATCCAACCGCTATGAATATTAACAAATTCATACATAACTTCTCTCTCAGTCTTTTAATTTAAAATCTGTTTTGCCAATTAAATTTCTTTTTCTCTGCTGGTGAATTCAATATGTTCTCGCCAAAAAGTGGCGCGCTTCAGACACGCGTTTGCTTCTCCCACTCTTGATACTGGCGTGTGTCAGACCTCTGGTCCACCTTCGCTCTCCCCTCGGATCAAAAACTGGTTTCTCACCACGAACCTTGCTAAAAGTGTCGACTTGCAGTACAGTATTTCTATCATTCACTCATGGTTAAAAATTAACCAGATCATAAAATCTCCATTATTACATGAAATAAAAATATTTCTTCAGACGAACATTTTCCCAAATGCTCGTATTAACATTCTCTTCCATCTGGACTGCAAATTTAGTTGAAAATTCCAAATTTAAAATATGCCATTTTCCTGAGGTGGTCCTTGGTTCATACCTCAGCCTGTCTTCTCCTCTCTACTGGACATGATTTCGAGCGCATTTCCCCATCCGACCTTAATAGAAAGTATAAGAATGGACTTTCTGTTACTACATATCGTTACTATTTATAGACATGCTGTCGAAATTGTTTCTCTATTGAATCTTGGGGTAAAATCTATTTAACTTAGAGTGATTGTATTTCCCAATAATACGATCTCGTTCTCTTCAATCGATTTTCTGCGGACTTGTTGAGATGTTCTCTGGCCTCTTCTATCCTTCTGTCCATCGGTATCTCTATATCTTCTTGGATATCTATGATTCCACCCCATGGCCTTCTAGGTTTCTCATTATAATGCAGTACTGTTGGAATCTCATTCGTGCTCTCATGACGAGTGCTATTCATGCAGTATTCTACCAGTGGTATCACCTTCACCCAATTCGCATGATTCTCAGAACTGTATAAGCGAATGTACTTTGATAGTTCCAACATCGATCTTTCAATAGGATTTGTTTGTGGGCTTCTCACAGAACTATAAATATGACTTATATTCAATCTCTCCATAGTTTCTTCGAATTCTGCAGCTGTATATTAAGTTCCATGATCCGTTATCAATTTCTCTGGCTTCCCTAGCTTCGGTAACACGTTCTTCTCTAAATGCTTCAGAACTGCTTTTGTTGTTGCTTTCTGCATAGGGTTTAGCATAATGATTTTAGAAAATACATCCATGGTGACAAGTACATATTGATTTCCTCTTAAGCTCTTTGGTGCAGGCCCGAAAATGTCCTGGCTGAACAATTCCAATGGCTTCGTAGGTATAATAGCCTTCGGTTTCTCAAATAGCAACTCTGAATTGTATTTGTTCTTTTGGCAAAGTTCACTAGATCGTATGACAATAGCAATGGATTCTCGCATGTTAATCCAATAGAAATTTTCCTGGGCAGAACTGTAGGTTTTGTCTAACCCTCCACGACCTATAGACTTGTGCGTTAACCAAACAACTGGTACAATTAATTCTGGCGGTATCACTACTCTGATCTCAGTATGTCCTTCTTCCACATATTTACAGACCTTGTCTCCTTGCAGTACAAAGTGTCTAGATTTCCTTCTCATCTCCTCGTAAATTGCATTCTGTACATTTAATCTTCCTGACAAATACTTATACATGTTTCTCAGAAATGCGTCCTTCCTTTGAAAAGTTGAGATTCTGGCTAACTTGTCCAATGTTGCCCGGTCTTCGTCATCAGTTTGTAGGACATTAACTCTGACGTTAGTCTTGGCTGTTGGATGTCTCGACAGTATATCTGCTAACAGATTATCTTTGCCTGGCACGTGACTAATGGTTGCATTGAACTGTTGCAAAAACATAGTCCATCTAGTCATTCTGTCGCTAGAAAAATTAGACTTCACCATGAATTCTAGTGCCTTATGGTCAGTTCGAATAAGTATAGGATGGCCTATCAATAGCTTCTTCCAATGTTGTAATGCATTTATGACAGCTAAAGCTTCCAGCTCTGTAGTGTAGTAGTTCACCTCGTGTGACCTGAGCTTCCTTCTATGAAAAGCTATGTAGTGGTTGTTTCCTTCAGAGTCTTTCTGATATAATACAGCGCTTATTCCAATCCTAGATGCGTCTGTTTCCACAATGAATGTCCTCTCAAAATCAGGATATTCCAACTTAATGTTGTTTTTAAGCATCTCCTTAGCTTGTACAAAAGCATTTTCTACTGTAGTGTCCCATTTCCATCGATTATTTTTCTTCAAAAGTTCGTGAAGTGGAGCCATCACTTCCGAATAACGTGGACAATGACTACTCAAAAATTGGCAAAGACCTAAAAAATGCCCGAAGATCCTTAATCTTCTTAGGTCTAGGAAATTCCGAAAATGCTTCAGTTTTGTCATTGTTTGGATGATAACCAAATTGATGTATGGTGTGTCCTAAAAAGTTTATTTTCTCTTGGAAAAAGTGACATTTGCTTCTCTGAAGTCTTCTAACAACTTTCTCAGGTGCATTAAATGCTGCTCTGGCGTTTCTGAGGAAATTATCAAGTCATCGACATAACATATGGCGTTCTTCTTTACTTCTTCGCTCAGCTTATTATCAAGAGCTCTAATAAGTGCTGGGCTCGAGTTCACTAAACCAAAGGGAACCCGACGAAACGTAAAACTAATTTCGTTGAATAGAAAACCAGTATAGCATCTGCTATCTTCAGTCAACTCAATTTGGTAAAAGCTGGCCGTCAGGTCGATGACGGTAAAACAGGTCTTTCCACGGAATTTTCTCAGTAATTCCCTTGTCTTCGGTGGCCTGTCTTGTTCTTTAATCGTTAACATATTGATTTGACGGGCATCTAAACAAACCCTCAAACTTCCATCTGCCTTCTTCTCCACAGTGATTGGATTTAAATTAGGAGTAGCCTGCTTCTGAATAATACCATCCCTTTGCATGCCTTTAATAATCTCTGCAACTTCTTCGTGATATTTTTCAGGTATCGGATAGAGTTTCTTCTGAAATGGAGCCTTATCTATCAAGCGAATCTGATATTTGAAACCTTTTATCACCCCTGGTTTATCATCAAAAATATCAGCGAAGTGTGAAATTAGTGCCTCCAATTTTTCCTGATAATATCCAAAGTTTTCTATGGGATAGTTGGAACGTCTTCTTCTTTCCTCTTGCACTTCCAAGACCATCTCTTCCTATCTCCTTTCTTCAATACCATCTTCCATGCAGTACTCTTGTTCCTTCGAGCTTGAAGTTCCAGCCTCTGCTTCGCTATTGTTAAATCTGATAATTCCATTCTTTAGGTCAATGACAGCTCCTGACTGTGTAATAAAGTCAATACCCAGTATTGCATCAAAACTAATGTGACTGAGCACTATGAATACCTGTTCATATCTCTGCTCGTTGATATAAAATTCCACCAATGCTTGTACTTTGCACTTCATAGTTCTGTCATTAAATACTCCTCTCACTTTTATAGTGGATACAGGCAATGCAGTTAATAAATTCTCAGCTTCTAACTTCTGGAAACTACTCTCAGATATGATTGAGGCTGTAGCACCAGTATCTATAAGGGTTTTTAAAGTGTTCTCCCCTACTTTCATATGGATTATTGGTAATCTGGCTGTATTTCCTTTCTTCGGCTCCTCTCTCTCGTATAACAATTCTTCATCGGTGACCTCGTATAGTTCGTTAATGGCGATCTCATGCCTCATTATTGTGTGATTTACGTCTTCATCTACCTTCGTTTCTGAATTGGCTTTTTGTCCAGGCCTGTCGTGATTTTGGCATTCACGACTGGTTCCTGGTTGAGGTTCATCACTCACTTGTGCCTGTTGCTGGGGTTGTTCCTTTCTTTCTTCTCTGTCTCTCTGATTTCTTCTGTAATCCTGGCTTTCTCTTTCCCGTTCTTCATAATATCTTTGTACATTCCCATCATCTCTCCATCTGCTCCTCTGATAGTTGTTCCTCGGTTGTTGTTGTTGTTGTTGTTGTTGTTGCATAGGACCTCTCTGTTGTTGTTGTTGGTTGTCATCGTTCCAGTTCCAATATCTGGAATACATTTTTGATCTCCTTCATTCTGCCTATCAGGGTAATTATTTCTTTGAAACCCCTGTTATTATAGTTGTTATTTTGGTATCTGGACCCTCTCTGTCTGTCGTTCCAGTACTTGTTTTTATATGGCCAACCTTCTCGGGCTCTGTTGTAACCTGGATCATACCTGGTCCTACCGTAGTTGTTATGTCTTATTGGTCCTGTCCTAGTTGGTGTTACATCAGTTTGTTGTTGTTGATCAACCAACACTGTGTGTACCTCTCTGTTTTCATACCTGTTTCTCGAATTCTGACTATTGGTTTGTCCTTGAGATAGCGCTATAGAACTTGTGTGGTCTAATCTTCGCAGCAACTCAGCCATGTATTCCAAAGTATTGACATTAGACGAAATCAGGTGTTTCCTAACCTCGGCTGGTAACTGTCTGGATATGACGTGTATCAGCTCCGGTTCTGCCAATGGAGTATGAAGATGTTGTAAGCGGGCTAATTGATTAGTGAAGTAGCTCGCATAACGTGTCGGTACAGTGTAAGGATATTTCTTCGAATATATTTCTGCTCTGATGTCTTGTTGCAACTCTTCGCTCCAGAATCGTTTCAACAATGCCTCAGCGAATTCGTCGAACATATTGTAGGTATATCTGAACGCTCTGTGCCAAATTAACGCTTCTGCTGACAAGTACTTCTCTACTACTCTCATCTCTCTCTCTCTCTAGGAATTTTGTTCTCCTCCAGGTAGTAACGCATGTCCCTTAAAAATTCAACGGCGGTGACATTTCCTTCCCCCGTGAACTTATCTGGTTTCTCATCATGGCTTTTAATCACTAACACATTCTGATTATTCCTACTGGGAATCTGATCGTATGTCCTTCCTATCATGTTCGGTTCTCTTATATTCCTCTCGGTGCGTTCCGTTCCAAAAGTGTTATGGCGTGACCTACTATACATGTGAGTGTCTAGGCTCTCCTTATCCTCTTCCTGTTCACCTTGGCTGAATCCTAGTCCATGCAATTCTCCTCTCAGTTGACTCTCTCTCTCTCTTTAAATAAGTCGTGGAGATCTTGTTTCATGTTAGATGTACCCCTCATCGACAGTGCTTTCATCTGTTCGTTAAGATCACCTATCTCTTTCTCTTGCTTAGACTTGACCTTAGCTATTTCAGTGTTGACCTCATCAACTAATTGTCTAATTTTATCTAACTCTTTAAATTTAATTCTATCGGTTTTGCTCGTAATCTCGCTTATTGATGTAACATGGGATTCCTCTAAAGAGTCTATTCGTTTCGTTAATTCCTCTCGCAACCCAGTTACATGAATATTAGTCTTATTTTCTATGTCTTTAACCTCCTTCATGATCTTACCATGCATTTCATAGATATACTCACTACTACTCTTTAACACATCTTCTTTTAATTGTAACACAGCTTCAACAATACATTTGTTTATATCAACATTTATGCCCTCAGATATCAATTGTTGTTGATTTGTTACCTTTTGTTGGAGCTCACCAACTGTACCAGTTAAGGTAGTCAGCTGATTCTGCAACTCACCTTGGGACCCTGAAATTGTGTTGAAATGGTTTGTGTTGTCAACCTTTATAGTATCTATGCTATTTTGTAGAGTTTGCTGTAACTCTTGTAGTCGTTTCTCTGCATCTGCTTGTGCCTTTTCTTGTGCCTTTTTAGCTTCATCTTTGGCTTCCCTTTGTGCCTTCCAACTCTCTTCTTCCGCCAATCGACTTTCTTCTTGAGCTAGTCTTCTCATTTCCTGTGATACTCTTCCTTCATTTTGCGCCTTCTCTAGAGCTTTCTTTATCTCCTCCTGTGCTTTCTTAGCTTCTTCTTGCGCCAATCGATTTTCTTCTTGTGTCCTTTCTAAAGACATCTTGATCTCTTCCTGTACCTTCTTACTTTCTTCTTTCGCCAGTCGACTTTCTTCCTGTGTCTTTTCTAAGGCTATTTTGATCTCATCTTGCGCCAACTTACTCTCTTCCTTCAAAGCTGCCGTAGTATCCTTAATTTCTTTCCCTATCTTTTTAGTGTTTTCATGTGTAATAGTGTGTAGGACTTCAACTTCGGCAGTTAATCCTGCCTGACTGGTCCTCATCTGCTCCAGTATCGACCTAATATAGGTCATGTCCTCAGACGACATAATCTTATACAATGAGAAAATATGGGAAGTATTACTACACGTAACACAGAGAAATTCCAGAATGACCAACATTTATAATTTCTTACGATGTACTCACGCATTCCGTAGATATGTTTTCCTACCTTACCTACGTCAATACTAACGATAACGGTATCTAGCACTATCAATACCTATCACTGAACTTGCTTCAACACTTAATTCTAACCAAAATTTATTTAAATATTACATCACTTTACATTACTCGACCAAAAAGTATTTCGCCGGAACAATGCAATATATGCCTCACAACAAATTGTAACTCCACATATCAAACAACGGGAATTCATCTCCTCAACTTGTTAGATTGGGATCGGCATTTAAAATACAAACAAAATACGACTGTGTCGTACACCAAACATGCTTAAAATAGCCGTGATTACGAAATATCACATAGTGTAACAAACTCGACACAACCGCTGGTCACTCAGCACTGGGAATTCAAATTAACAAATTCGATAGACCCATGCAATCGACAACGTCGAAGCCACACCAGTTGGGCGACCATCAAATAGATATGTTATATATGCGCCCGAATTCCTCTAGAGCAGAACCCCAAATCCGCACAGATGGTAAAAGGATCGTGAGAATGTCAACACCCGGCTAAGAGTTGAACACCCCTCACCGGACTGATGACTAGGGAACCCTAGGAACACATATATACATCTCTAACTATGCTACTAAATAGTTGCATACAGTACAGAAAAAAATACAAATAAATGTAGGGTCCTAACGAGCAACTCGGCTCTCTGGCGTTAAGATAAGTTGACGATCATCTGTCTGCATCTAGGTAGCGGTATCGTTCTAGTGTAATTAAGCGTTGAATCAAAGAAAGAGTTCTAAAAACTCAGCAAGAATATAAATGTCCATGCCATTTATTAATAATAAAAAATATAACATGACAAAAATTATGTTCCCTTCACCAAGAATAAAATAAAATATTTATCTGTGCCTCACTTAGGCCTGATGCGCTTAATAAGTGTCTTTCTGCATCTTTACACGAATACAACATGTATCTCTTGCTTGATAATATTTACATAAACACATAGTTTAATTAATGACAGTAGTGTCTGTCCTACTTGTTTACTGAAGTTATGCTTTAACGCTCATCATAACAAACATACTCCCTAAGTAATACAATCCCTAAAGTCTTCAAATTTAGATCTTAAGTTCTTAAATATAATAAAAGCAATAATTAATAATAGAATAATAACGTATTTACATTTTATACATGATCGCGTCCCGCACGATATAAAAACAACTGTCTTTAATTTAGGAGAGTTCATTCCATCACTTTCCTCCTGTCTCATCATCTTTCTTTACGTGTATCACCAGCTTTCTGCGTATCTCACACAATCAACTAGTCAAAATATGTGTTTGTGTGTCAATTCCATGTGAATCATAAATACAAACAGTGAAGTTAATATTTCATCACTAAAGTGTACAACTCTGGTATTTCAATAATTAATAATAAAACAAACTAACAATGCACGACTGTTCAGATAAGATCTTCAACCAAAAATCAAGTGTGTGTGGCATGAATCCTCACTCCCACACTCCTATTTTTTCCAAATACAAATTATGACCTCTCTTAATCACCACAAAATATTACAAAACCTTTCTTCATAAACTCACGTTGCATATTATCGCATTTCTAGTTACGCCTTCATCAATACAAATGTATTTCATCATCCTTTCTTCTCTTAGCACGTTCACAAAATTTCTACCGTTCCATATCAACTACTTTTATCAAAGTATGATATTTAGTATTCCTACTAGAAATTACAACTGTAATAACGTTCATGAATACGTTCCACTTCCTCCTACAAACTCCTCTATCGATTATACATCTCGTGCTATGTTCAAATACTTTCCACATACTTCCTCCTTCGCTTCACATATTACTTTGTTACAATTTATCGCTTAATTCTGAATTTCGTGTCTGCTTGTGTCTCTTATAAAAATAACAATAACTTTCCCTCGCGTTTATGTTCACAATAAATGTTTATATCTTTCCTTCCATCTTACAGTATCGTTTTATGATAAATATACATCCATAACATTTTATAATAACGTTTCTCGTTCAGTTATGCCTTCTACTATCGCATACTGTTCTTTTCCATACATCAAAATTCTGGGTTTTACAATGTCATTATATTTCTTGCTTACAAGAGTTCCTTCAATGCCAATATTGAATACTCCTGTCAACTGTTTCTTTCTATACATTATTTCGTTCCTGAAATGAATAAACTCCTTACTTATAGGATTCTCTATCCTTCCTTTCCTCACTTCAAGTAGTAACCTATTTACTTTCGTCAAACACATGACTATATTCTTTCTCTTATACACTATTTATTTCTCACAAATTTGTGCTTCATTTCTCTTGTTTCAATACTTATATATTATCGTTCTTCAATATTTCCATAAATATACAAAATTCTCTAATATTTCATCGAATCTACGAAGTTCTCCAATGTTACAACAAATCTACGGAGTTCTCCAATGTTACAACAAATCTACGGAATATACGTTTGCAATCGCAACGAAATCGTTCGTAAGTAAAATTTTAACGCTCTAAAAATGATAATGAAATATACTAACGATGTCTAATATCATCGATCAAGACTTCAAAATAAGTCTAAGTGACGTATGAAAATAATTATCGCAATAACTAAAATTTACTAAACTTTCAAGACAATACAATAACAGGTTATAAATGCAAATATGTTGGTCAAAATACTGGAATAACGTGAACAAGGTCTAACTACAGATATGAAAAATGCACTCTCCTACCTTCTTTCTGAGATCGTTGGTGACAGACCTGATGACTCCTGTGTCCTCGTAACCTCACCGTGTGGTTTCTGGAATGCTGCGTGTTGCTCCAAACTGGCTGCATTATGTCACCTCGGCCTTCAGTGGACTGCAGTAAAGGTGAACGACCTGGTGTGCTGTCTCGAAACAGATTACCAGCTGGCTCCCCGCTTGTCGACCCACTTCTCACGTACAGGATGATGACACGATCTCGCCTCCGCTCTGCTTGCCTTACGTCCATCAGTCCTGGGTTCCTCGCCGTCTCCATCACGAATCTGCTCGTCTTCTTCTTCTCAGATCTAGATGTTCTATGAAGTCGGTAGTTTGCTTGGTTCTTTCCATCACGAAAAATCACCTCCATGTCGTGAATTTCTATTGTAGTAGCTTGCAACGTTATGTTAGCGAAAACTGCGGTGGTCTGCAGCTCGCTGTCCGTACTGCTATGTCATCCTGGTCATTTCTGAATCTCACCGGTTCAGTATAGTTCTATCTTCCCATCATGGTGAATTTAAAACATCATTCTCACCGCGCAATTGTTTGTAGTCGTAGTACTTCCCCTCCGACCTAAATTCTTATTCATTCTTGTCTAGATTGTTGAATTTCCAATGGTTTAAGTCTCCCTTCTTCAGACTTTCCTTCTACGCAGTTACGTGTTCGATGTTCAGTCTGTAACTTGCAGTGGTTTATCTCATCGTAGATTTCTTCTTTAAATACGATGAATAACTTTTCTCAATACTGTTGACTTGTAATATTAATTGTTCGTTTCCATTACTACTTGCTTCATCTTGAAGTCTCCAGTTCACAAAACCTTTGTCTAATACTTTTGAAGAGTGAATACAATTTACGTCTTGTCTTCTCGACGGTCCATGTAGAAAGAGCCTCGTCTGCTAGCGTCTCCTAGCCTCCTCGGTTAGATTTCTCTCGCAAATCTGATCAACTAGCCTCCAACCGCTATGAATATTAACAAATTCATACATAACTTCTCTCTCAGTCTTTTAATTTAAAATCTGTTTTGCCAATTAAATTTCTTTTTCTCTGCTGGTGAATTCAATAAGTAACACTCTTATAAAATATTGAAGTAGAGATTTTAATATTTGTTCCTTCCTCAGTGTTCAAACTATTTTCTTATTGGTTCTCGCCAAAAAGTGACGCGCTTCAGACACGCGTTTGCTACTCCCACTCTTGATACTGGCGTGTGTCTGACCTCTGGTCCACCTTCGCTCTCCCCTCGGATCAAAAACTGGTTTCTCACCACGAACCTTGCTAAAAGTGTCGACTTCCAGTACAGTATTTCTATCATTCACTCATGGTTAAAAATTTACCAGATCATAAAATCACCGGTTATCAGACAAATTCTACATACACACACACATAACGTAGACCTCAAATGAACACCAGTGCTGTAATCAGTTGCTTGTATTCTCACGTTGAAACTGAGAAGAGGTGGGTTCGATTCCCACCTCAACCATCCTGGAAGTGGTTTTCTACTTCTATTCCAAGTGTTGCTAACTTAAGGCCACGGCCGCTTCCTGCATAAATTCTCCCTTAATTGCAAATAAACACACTAATACAGCCGTCATAATAACACAGGCTATCCGATATCTTCATATTCAGGTTAAGCTAATATGTGCAATTATATTACTGAAGTATAAATAACTCATTGATGTTTCATTATTTACATTTTTATTTATGAGGTTTTTAAAAATGTTGTCCCTTCTTTTTATAATACAGTATAAGATATTGTCCAAGTCCCTTTTTTTCACATTAACATTGCTTGAATATACACCTATTATTATCTAAATTTAATTTTATAATGTCTGCTTGGAGATTTTGTGGGTATCTACCGACCTACCTATAGATCTCGGGTTCAAATCCCGGACGGGGTAGATATTTTTGCTACCAGATTATCATTTTAAATTTTGTAAATATTGTCAATTCAAATTACAGTACAGTAAGTATGTAGTTAGTTTTAGTTGTAAGTATGAAGTTAATTTGTTTATTAGATATATGTCATTGTTCTATTAGACTGTGGTGTGTGAGTGTGTCTGGTGAGGGTGCATGTGAGTGGGCCTGGTGACAAACTGTTTTAGTGGTAGTATTTGTTGTTGGTGAAACTTTAGTATTTTTTTTTGTTACTAGAATTTTGGTATTTAATTGTTAGTAGAAGGTTAGTATTTTGTAGGAGAATTGCTCTTTACTTATTCTGAAAGGGAGTAGCATCCTTTCAGAATAAATCAATTCTTTATTGGTCTAATAGACGGTTAAGATATTGATAATATAAGCCAATTAATGGCTACACTGCGTTCTGCTGCACGGCTGAAAGCAACGGGAAACTACAGCCGTAATGCTATTCCCAAGGATATGCACCTCTCTATGCATAATTACATGTGATGATGGCCCCCTCCCTTATAAAATTTCAATCCGGAGGTAAACTAGCCCCCCGGTTGGATCTCCGTGTGGGGACTACTCGAGAGGGGTTTAACATCACAGAAGTGACAAAGAGGAAATCTGACATTCTACGGATCGGAGCGTGGAATGTTAGAAGTCTGCTAGGAAGTGGAAAGTTAGAAAACTTAGAAAGGGAAATGGATAGGTTGAGGTTGGATTTGGTTGGGATTAGTGAAATGCGCCGGCAGGAAGAACAGGACTTTTGGTCAGGAGACTATAGGGTCATTAGCACTAAATCAAACAATGGCCAAGCAGGGGTTGGTCTCATATTGAGTAGGAAACTTGGACAGCGGGTGGAATATTATGAGCAATACAGTGAACGGATTATTGTAGCAAAAATCAATACTAAACCTACGTGCACCACAGTGGTACAAATCTACATGCCTACCAGTCAAGCTGATGATGAGGATGTTGAAAAGGTCTACGAAGAAATATATGACATTCTGAGGTATATCAAAGGTGATGAAAATGTTATAGTAATGGGAGATTGGAATGCTGTGGTAGGAAAAGGAGAGAAGGGAAGATAGTAGGAGATTTCGGATTAGGTGAAAGGAATGATCGAGGAAGCAGGCTGATGGAATTCTGCACCGAACATGAGTTGGTCATAGCTAACACCTTATGCAATAACCACAATAGAAGAATATACACATGGATGAGACCAGGAGATACAAGGCGTTACCAAATCGACTTCATTATGGCCAAGCAGAGGTTTCGAAACCTGATTTTGGATTGCAAAACATATCCTGATGCTGACATAAACTCTGACCACAATCTGGTTGTAATGAAATGCAGATTAAAGTTGAAGAAACTGAAGAAGAGTCAAAAGCCAAAAAGGTGGGCAATAGACAGACTGAAAGTAAAGGATGTAAACGAAAGATTCAAGAAGAGTATAAAGGAAGGACTAATCAAAACCCCTAAACAAACTTCAATTGCAGACGAATGGGCACTTTCGAAGAATGAAATAACAAAATCCGCAGAAGAAAACATTGGTAGGAAAGAAATAATAGGTAGAAAACCGTGGATCGCTCAGGATATACTAGAATTGATGGATGAAAGGCGGAAACACAAGAATCTAAGAGATGGAAAGGGGAAAGCAGAATACAGACGTCTGAGAAATGAGGTTAACAAGAAGTGGACGGAAGCGAAAGAAGAATGGTTGAAAGAGAAATGTGCAGGTATAGAAAATTGTCTGAAATTAGGAAAAGTAGACACAGCTTATCGAAGGATTAAGAATACTTTTGGGGAAAAGAAGACTAAGTGCTGTAATATTAAGGACACAAATGGAAAGCCTCTAACAGATAGGGAAGAAAAGGTTGAGAGATGGAAAGCTTACATAGAGTGCTTGTATAAGGGAAAGGAGATTGAGAATCATGTAATGGAAAGGGAGGAGGAAATTGACGAGGATGCAAAAGGAGATTTAATATTGAGATCAGAATTTGACAGAGCATTAGAGGACTTAGGCAGGAACAAAGCACCAGGCATAGATGATATACCGATTGAGTTGCTACGATGCATAGGAGATGAAGGTCTGATCAGGATATTTCACTTGGTGTGTAGGATTTATGAGACAGGTGAGGTACCCCCTGATTTCAATAAGAATGTTATCATCCCTATACCAAAGAATGTGGGAGCTGACAGATGTGAAAATTACCGTACAATCAGCTTGATTACTCATGCTTCAAAGATCCTGTCTAGAATAATTTACAAGAGGATTGAAAGCCAGATAGAATCGGAGTTGGGTGAAGACCAGTTTGGTTTCAGGAGAAATGTAGGAACAAGGGAAGCTGTACTAAGTCTTAGGCTGATTTTGGAAGGTAGAATAAGGAAAGATAAGAGAACGTTCATGCCATTTGTTGACTTAGAAAAGGCTTTTGATAACGTTGATTGGACTAAATTGTTTGACGTTTTGAAATCGATTGGAATAAAGTACAGGGATAGGAGGGTGATATACAATCTATGCAGAAACCAGACAGCAGTCATTCGAGTTGAAGGACATGAGATAGAAGCTGGTATTCAGAAAGGTGTAAGGCAAGGCTGCAACTTAACACCCATACGTTTCAATCTTTACATTGAACAAGCAATGAAGGAAATTGGAGAAAAATTTACAGTTGGAGTGAAGATTCAAGGAGAAATAATTTCAACTCTGCGATTTGCTGATGACATCGTCATCTTGGCCGACAAGCCTGAGGATTTGAATGAGTTTTTGAATGGTATGGATTCCGTCTTACGGAAGGAATTCATGATGAAAATTAATAAATGTAAAACAAAAATACTGGAATGCAGCCGAAATAAATCAGAAACCTCTATGGAGATCAAATTGGCAGGTGAAAAGTTGAAGGAAGTAGGAGACTTCTGTTACTTAGGAAGCAGAATAACCAGTGATGGACGAAGCAAAGAGGATATAAAAAGTAGGTTGGCTCAGGCAAGGAAAGCCTTTCTACAAAAAAGGAATCTGTTGACATCGAATATAGATTTAGGTATTAGGAAGTCGTTTTTGAAAGCCTTTGTCTGGAGCGTGGCGCTCTATGGAAGTGAAACTTGGACTATTGGTGCAGCAGAAAAGAGGAGAATTGAAGCATTTGAAATGTGGTGTTACAGGAGAATGATGAAGATCAGATGGGTAAATAGGGTTACAAACGAAGAGGTATTAAGGCGAGTGGGAGAGGAGAGATGTTTATGGCGACTGCTAATGAAGAGAAGAGATAGGTTGGTAGGACACATACTAAGACACCCAGGAATAGCAAGCTTAGTTATGGAAGGAAGGGTCGAGGACAAGAACTGTAGGGGTAGACCAAGGTTAGAATATGTTAAACAGATTGCCTCGGATGTAGGGTGTGGTAGCTATGTAGAGATGAAACGATTAGCTCAGGACAGGGAGGCATGGAGTGCTGCATCAAACCAGTCAAAAGACTGAAGACTTAAACAACAACAAAATCTCCATTATTACAAGAAATAAAAATATTTCTTCAGGCGAAAATTTTCCCAAATGCTTGTATTAACATTCTCTTCCATCTGGACTGCAAATTTAGTTGAAAATTCCAAATTTAAAATATGCCATTTTCCTGAGGTGGTCCTTGGTTCATACCTCATCCTGTCTTCTCCTCTCTACTAGACATGATTTCGAGCGCAGTACCGTACCAATCTCCGTAACGAAATTATCGCTCAAGCGGCGATATAGGTCACTGACCCATGCTGCCATATGTTGCTTCGACCTTAGAGTTCACTAACTCCTCCCACACTCGGTTACATAATAACAAGTTCTAGAATGAATGAGAATCGTATGTTCTCCGAGTGGCTCTCTACCCCTGCTAGCAACAGTTCACAATACGCTTGGCTATGCTTCGTCAGATCAACAGATGTGCTGCGTTAACTTACAGTGTTTAATACGCTCGTGACACTCTTACAGATCAAAGATTATAACTGCATGATGTTGCACGTAGTTGAGTGCGGTCTCCGATCGAGTCCTGTACAACTCCAAACTATGATTGCACTGTTATAATCTTTATCACATACTTCCGCGCATACAGCACATGCCGGATAATACACGAATAGAAAAAAACGCACTGAACTCCGTTTTGTATTCGATTGTTCCGCACTGAGTGATATTCTAGACTGGTATAGTAGTCCAACTGTTCCACGAAAGTATGTCAGGTGAAGTGAACGACTCCATTTGCGTGACCTTTCCACGATGCCTCGGAGGTATGCAATCAGAGCGCTCTATAACCTCCCAGACGAACTATTGTGCTCATTCTTCAGTTCCGGTCCTGTGACGTCATCCTTCTTCAAGCACCTACTGGAACCTACTAGAGGCTCTGCCTACGTCAAATCGGTGACTCTATGGCCTACATACTAAAAATCCAACATGGCAATCCTATCATAGGCGGAAGAAATTTTAATAGAGAAGACTGATAGAATATATGAAAATAGGCTATATAGTTCATCATGGAACTACTTGTTAGCCTATTTTCAATTTATGAAAAGAAAAAAAGCTTATGAGATCACCTTTTGTTCGTGTGTGTATATGTGTTTGTGCGTCCATGTGTGTGTCCCCCACCTTATAACTTCTAAACGGCTGGAGCGACTTCAATGAAACTCAGTAATGTCATAGTACTAATTCTGCTGACCCCGACCGTGCCCTTCAAATTTTATTACGTCTCACCAATGCAACGTGGCGACTGTGCGAAATATTTCACCGGCATTCTATATCACCGAAACTATTACTTATATCACCCTGAAATTGTGTACGGTGATGAAGGGCACTACTAGACGTTCGCCTATATAACTCCTAAAAACCTGTTGGCCGCAGAACGAACACGGCGGCCAAGCGAAGTTAAAACATTTAAATAGATTTTTCTCGCGATTGAACCATCCGAACTCAGTGCAACTTGGTACAGGAAATGACTTTACTAATTGCAATGCACGGACATCTAATTTAGTTCAATTGTTTACATAACCTCTAGATGGCGGCTGTGCGAAATTTTAAAATTAAGTTTTAATTTCTTGTGTTCTAAACATACGATCGAAATTAACGTTTGAATAATGAACGTACACAATAATCCTCATCTAATAGTACATAACTCTATGACCTTCATATATTAAAATCCAACATGGCGACCATCCGAAATATTTAGACCGTTCTCAATATCTATTAATCTTTGACAGCAATAAAACTGAAATTTTGTATGTGCATTGATGCTATAAACATAAGTTCACCTTTGGGTCGTTCAATAACCCGGTGAGCACAGATCCAACATGGCGGCATAGAGAAATTTAAATATTCAAATGGACGTTTCTCGCAATTTCGTACGGTATATTCTGATATAAATTTTAATCCACTGGCGTATAATTCATTTTAATTATTTTCATAACCACAAGATGGTGGCTGAGCGATATTTTAAAATCTCGCTTTTATTTCTTGTGTTCTAATCATGCGATTGAAGTTTGAATAAAACACCTATACAATTATCTTCATGTAATAGTACTTAACTCTACGGCATATAAATAAAAATCTAACATGTTGACCATCCGAAATATTTAGACGGTTCTCAATATCTACGAATCTATTACAGCAATCAAACTGAAAATTTGACTGCTGATAGAGGCAATATTATTAAAGTAAAGTAAATTTCTTCACGGAAATACTTGTTTTATTATGCCGTCTGGGATTATTTACCAAAAATGTGACATCTACGTGGCATGCTCTGTTTAAATCTTTCAGATTGTTTTATCAGTTCCGAGGGTACAATGAGAGTCTGTGAGAGTCTTCCTGGATAGTCTTTGATGCAACAGGACGGCCACAATGACGTGTGTTCCATTTCTGGACTCATCGTTGACTATTCCAGCGTTCGCAAGACATCTCTAGAGTTAACTGCTACATGATACGAGCAAGGTTTCTACGTCCTGCATTGTGCATAAATCAGCCCCATTTCCAAACACAACCGCCAATTGTCGAACATGGCAATGCCCGCGGTAACATTGCTGCCCTTGGAGGGAACTGTTGGCACGGTGGAGGTGGGAGATAAGGGAGCAGCCACCAATTTCATCGGACATGAATCTCTGTGACTTCGATCTTTTCACAAATTAAACGAACCACTTCAAGGGAAGCGTTTCTATACACGAGACGCCATACTTCAAAAGTATCATGCTCCTTCGTAAACATCAATAAAGTTTGCACTGCTACAAGTATCTGGTGCTTTCCAGACATCTAGCCACGTGTGCAACATGCTGCAGGGAATTACAATGTAGTGCAGTAGAAATAGGGTGGTTCAACAATATATTGCAATACCGCGTATCTGACAATGCTCTTCTTTTAAAATAATTTCATTATGATTGTGACGCCTCCCAGCCGTAGTCTATGTGGATGTGCCATCCAACAGGACATTTCACGTTGGGTTCACTTTCATGTATGAACATCAAAAGAACAAGTATTTCCGTGCTAAAATAATGACGAAATTAAGTTGTTCGAAATATAACTGAAATAGTCTAGCCTTCTAGAGCACTCCAGTAAGTTTGAAAAAGTTTCCTTCTATTTATTCTGAGATAATGAGAGCCTAGAGCTCAAATGTTCAGAGCGAGTTGTTAGGTAGTGCGCAGGTCTGCTGCTCCTGAAAATGCGCACAAATATATCCTTTACGGCATACTGTGCCCGTCAGACAAGGTCATCGGGGGACTATTGGTCGCAAATAATCTTCACAACTTCCCTAACCTTCAGGCCCACTCATTGAGAGGATGGTATGTGTCCTCAGACCAGCTCCGGCACAAGACCAATAACCCCAGGGGTATCAGGTAAGGTGAGAGAAAAGTCAATGACATGCTGAGGAGACACACCCGCAAAAGAAATAAAATCTAAGAATGAATAGTCCAGGCTTAAGTAAATTTCGTCAAAAAATTATTGAAGCAGAGCAAATCCCTGTCCTACCTCGGGGGGTTTAAAATCTCGGCTAATCCGCAAACCTATACAAATAAATAAATAAATAATTCCCCCCTAAACTGACGTTAAGTTAACCGTCTTGAAAGTCCTAATTACAAAAATAGAATGAAGTTCAAAATCAAAGCTAAGAATGTGACACGTAAAATAATCCCCAAGCAATTACAAAGAATCATTAAGGATACGAATAATTACATCATTGAATTTACTGCAAAACAAAACATGTAACCTGTTCACAAGGCTAAGTTCATCTTATTATATAATACGCTAAGGTGTATGTTTCACTAACCTCGAGCTCCTGAATCAGAAGGAGTTAGAAGGTGTGGTTTGTACCAAAATCTTCCAAATTGTCTCAATAGCACAGGAAAAATCTTGAATTTCTTGAAAGGTCAACGGAAATATATTTATTTGTTTATAAAGTGCTTTTAAACAAATACACAAGATGATAACCCCTACTATAACTGTATCACGTACAGCCCTTACAGCACTAGAGCCGGGTTGGTAGTCTGTACACATGGGGTGCACACAACCCATTATGCGAGAGTTCTCGCACATGCCCGCTAGTTTACATTTAATGCACCAATAGAAAATAGGCCGCTATGATGGTGTCACTTCCAATATTTAAATTTTCTTTAATCTGCTAGCTAAACCCTATCTGCTGTTAACACAAGATGATAAGCATCTGTGACGAAGAAAAATTCAAAGCTAGTAAAGAAACCAGTCTATCAAAAAATGATTACACACATAATTCAATCAGGATAAATAATTGACACTCTTATCACTAAACATTTATTAATGGTAACAACACTCCTTCCTACGCATATCCAAATGCTCTTTGCATCGGATAGTCATCGGCGTGCATGTACAAACTTTGGCGGTGGCATAGCTACACAGCAATTTTCCCCACGTGGTTGTTAAATTTTCACGGTTACTGGGATCTCATTGCATAACAACTTGTCGTCTGGAAGGTCGTGTCAGCTTGTGCTAAGATTTTGAATACTAATAATCAGCTTCCAAAGTGTCGGTCATAATAATAAAGAATAATTCAAATTTAGAAAATTCATCAATTATTTCGTTCGCTCGATTTAACTCGTAGGCTTAATTCAATTAGTTCTCGTGATTGAATCTCAGTTTATTTTCCAATATTATTCCCTCATAGTGTGTTTAATTTCACTTAATGACCATTACAACACGAAGCAACAACAGTAAAAACACTGAAGTGGAGTTGTCTGTCTCAAAACATAACATTACCTCACTCACAGGTAACACAATAACACGCACTAAAAATAGCGGTAAGGGCGCAGCATACGAGCTCCCTAAAGCTCGGTTGATGTGACAAAAAGTCCGATCACCATCACCGGAACAAGAATACCTCAAAATGAGGTGGGTGAAACACGTTAATCCCATCATCCATCATTACTACAGACACAGCAATTACATGGGTCGTTATCTTATACATGGGCTATGATCGATCATGATAAACTAGGGGAAAATCCATCTAAGTGGAATGCGTGAGAAGCTGATACGAAAGATTGTCACAAGGGTGACCTAGATTCTAAATAATAACATGAAATTCTTCTAATAAACATAAATCATCCACAAAGTGCGACCGTGATTCTATTCCAGAATCAACCTTTTAGCTTAATTACAGAACAATGCAGTCGAAGTCTAAATTTGTCGTCTCTCATAAGTTGTAACAAACAGTGGGCTCTCAAACGTGCTTTTGCACAGACGTTCGATCATCTGTCGCTCACGCACAACAGGTTTGGTGTGTGTTACGGGCTTTGCATTCAGTTGCAGTATCATTCATTTCATTTAGAACGAGCAGTTTTAAAACACTACCGGCCTAACTGTTAGCTCGTCAAAGAATACACCTATTTACATTAACACTCATAGTATAACTAACCTGCACTCAGGATTGTGGTTATAATCAAAACAAATTTTTAAGAGTAGGAAAATGGAGAGACTCCACTCGTATCGTGGAACGTTACCGGGCGTTCCAAAGACCTTGGTCTATTGTAAAGACATTCCCAAGTTTCTCAGTTTGTGTAATATCATTGTACACTCCCAAATGCGTATTATTAGAACGTTGGGCACACTTAGCACTAGAAATTGTCTATAAATGACAACATTAACACCTGTGTTGTCAAGTGATGCCCTGACTGGGCAACAACTATGCCTCGGTTCTTATATCTCGGTGTTACCTCCTGACACACATTTTACAGATTTATATCAACTAAATATAGTGGTGTCTTAGCAAACACGAATGTAATATTTTAAAAGTGGCAGAGTGCAACTTCAGCTTCCGCTAAATGATACGGCTAATAAATAGGATAGCTTCTCCTCAGTGCATCTGCACCTTTCTAACCAAAATTACATGTATAAAATACTTGAACTAACATTGTAGCCTTAAATAAAACTGTTATTACAAATGGAATGTATAGGAGATTACAGGTGTCTCCTCCTGATTATGAGTGATGTGATGTACCTCTGTACACGTGACATACAAGCACGTGGTATTCTTAATTAGTCTATGACCAAAATAAGAACAAAATTAAGCTGATAAGCGTAAACTAGGCATGGTGAGTAATATAAAATCCTACCGAGGGTTGCTTTAAAAGTGCGACACTAAAATTAATCAACATGAACATTGGGCCTTGACATGGGTTTAAGGTGGTTTCAAAACCCGCGTTACCGATGCGTCGTCATAGCACTGAGCTCTCGAGCTGTGGCCCTCAGAATAGAGCCTGGGCTCGACTCTCGGCTCCATTGTCTCCTTGGTCTCATCATGTAGACTCAGGTCCCTGTTATCTCCCCAATAGTGGTTAGTTTAGCACATCATGGAAATCGACTGGATACGCATGATATCTTTCCACATCGTCATATTGTAGTCGGATAAACTTGCCATGACGCTCTAGACATTCTAGTCGTACTCCAATTTATAATGGTTAAAGTGACACTATCTCAGTGCTCAAACTGACACAGAAATTGATTAGCACGATGCTAATGGCGTCTGTTCATGGATTTATTTGGAGTGTGAAAATCGTAGCAGATCTGAGCGATCTTAATAATTATAATGGTACACCATGTAACACTTGGTGTGACTGGTGATTGCCAATATTTAAACAGTTATTATCATTGAATTTAATTGTACACTTGCCTCGTGGTCTGGATCATTGTAATCTACCACACTGGCACAAATTATCACGAATAAGTGTGAAATGCTTATAAATTATTATTCCTTTCATTTCCACAACGTAGTGGCGTACTTTCGCTACAGTCGATGATACTTATTCGGCTTCCCATAAGCTCACAATTCACTAAATTCAATATACTTTTCGCTCTTGCAGAATTCACATGTGCACCTCACACAGAACACAAAGAGGTTGTAGAATGACGTCGCTGGTGACGTAGTCCCGGTTTCAGGAAACATGCGATAGTCACTTAGCGACTATAAATTCCTTATCAGTAATCCAACCGCATATCTGCGTGGTAAAATATGATTCCTGGACTACCAATAAACCGTTATGTAGACAATAAACACTGTATGTTTCTAAATTCAGTGGCGTAACATTCTCACTAGGAAAATATCTTCTCGTGGTCTAAGAAAAGCAAAAATGTACACCACCATAGTCAAAACTTCTTGAGAATCAAGCTGAAAGTATACACGTCTTGTTCTAGCCGACTTGGTGCAATATCGGTACCAACTTCATCTCGAGAAAAGGATATCGCCC
The DNA here is from genome assembly GCA_946902985.2 of Meconema thalassinum. Classification (NCBI taxonomy): domain Eukaryota; kingdom Metazoa; phylum Arthropoda; class Insecta; order Orthoptera; family Tettigoniidae; genus Meconema; species Meconema thalassinum. The sequence continues at coordinate 74,987,562 of OX336389.2, forward strand.
ACCATGAGCAATCAGGCTCAATACACACAATATATAAATTCGTTAGTTATCCATTATATGTTATGGAAGTTAGATGCAGTCTATAAACATGTGCCAAAGTTTGAATTCTTTACCTGCGTACATTGAGTCTAGGTTTCAAAATTATGGAGAACATTTATCATCAGTCGGTAGCCCTACTGACACCAAAAATATGCCAAATTATATATATTAAGGTATATATTACGCATATCAAATTCTGTTGAAATACATTTGTTATTATGGAAGTTACATGCAGTTGATCGTTGATCATATACTCTAGCATAGAATTATGTTGGTAGCACTAACATTCACGTTTTACTCCAAATATATCTAAAACATCTTGGACTTACAGTTTGCTAAGTTTGAAGTGTGTTCCGTATACCTATTCCGAGAGTTCAAGAGATTTGAGATTATTATACACAGTTGGCAGCCCTGCTGGCTCTTATGCTAAGCACAATTATGTGTCCTAAAGCAAATATTGCACGTACAAAATAAGGATGAAATCAATTCGTTAGTATGGATGCTTCGTGCAGTTAAACATTGAAGCTATCGCCACTCGTAAAATCATGTTGGCAACACTGGTGCACAAGAACCTCGTTTATCCGGCCTTCATTAATCCCGATCTCCGGTCTATCCGGATCGAAAATATTAAAATGTATTTTTACTGCTCAGTATTTCATTTACGGGGTCGACTCTTCCAGAATGTCTCTTCCGCCAAGGGTACTTAAGGACAGGAATTGGAAATAATTCGGCCACAGTCTATTAAAGGTACCATCCGGCCATTCGTCTGGAATTGAGATTGGGAAACAGTGGAAAACCATTCCCAGAACGGCCGAGGTGGGATTCAAACCCACGCTCTTCTGAATGCAACGCACTACTAACGTGCCTCAGCACGCAGAGCTACGCCGCATAGTAAACATTGTTTATGCATTCATCAATCACATTTTCAATGGCGGTCCTGCTGACATGGAGTCAATGACACTCATCCGCTACTGCAGGCGATGTTATCTCGGGTTCACATCGTTGCTCATAATGACCCTCTGTGTGATTGCTTAAGACGATTAAAGGGGAAGGGAACGGGTCATCAAATCCAGTAGTCTGTGAGAGAACTCATCAGTAGCTGAAGGTTAACACCACGTTGCACAGTACAGAATTTTCCTGTGCAGGATTCTATTGTTTGAGTGAAAGTGAAATGGCTTCAAAACGGAAGAATGTGGTTGTTTCCTCGGACAAAAAGTTACAATAATTAATCAGGCTGGACAAAGGAGAAATTTTGAAAATATTGCTGTAGACTATGGCGTAGGGACTTCAACTGTGTCTGAATGGAAGAAATACCGAAAAGAAATTGAAGACTTGCTCTTTTAAATGATGACGAAAGATGGTTTAGACTTAAGAGAATCGTGCCACAGTTAAGAAATCTAGAAATGAATCTCTAGATGACGCATTATTCACGTGGTTTCGTGAAAAGAGAGAGCATGGTACGCCGATTTCAGGGCTGATTTTACAAGAAAGGGCGCTTAGTTTAAACAGCAAGTTAGCTAATGGAGATTCCAACTTCACAGCTAGTCAGGGTTGGTTGAAAATGTGGAAAGCTCGTCATGGCATATGCCAGCTTTCAGTGACTGGTGAAAGTTTTTAAGGGGATAAAGTCGCTGCTGACAGTTTCATAAAGGAATTTCAGGGCATTATTTGTTCCGAAAACTTAGCACCAAATCAGATATATAACGCCGATGAATCTGGGCTGTTTTATCTCATTCTACCAAATAAGACACTTGCGTCTAAATTAGATGAATCGGCAAGGGGTTATAAAAGAAGTACTGATTGCTTTACAGTTATGGCATGCGCCAATGCATTTGGAGGATATACATTTCCTCTCCTGTTAATAGGGAAATCAAAAATCCCCGTGCTCTTGAAATGTGAATCGATCTGCCTTCCCGGTTTCTTACACATCCCAAAAGAATGCATGGATCGACAGTGGAACTTTCAAAAACTGATTGCAAGAAGACTTCGTGCCGAACGTAAAAAGGTGCAAAACGAATCAAGGTTTGCCACTGAAGTCCATTCTGTTCATTGACAATGCGCTGTCACATTCGGGAATAGGAGAGTTAGTCAGTGGCGATATCCGAGTGTGATTTCTGCCACCTAACGTAATAGCTCTGTTGCAAACAATGGATCAGGGTGTGTTGGAAACATCAATCGGTTATACAGGAGGCAGATGCTCAGCAAACTGAATGAAGAAAAGGGGGGATATGGTGTAATTTCGGTATTGAAATCAATAAATTATTTATTTATTATTTATTTGATCGCATCTGCATGGGATCAAGTTAGTTAAATGACAATTAAAGAGTCTTGGACACATGTATGGCCTTCTATCTGTGAATCTGCCACCGAGGTTTGTGAAGTTGTGGACTCTTATGAGTTCCTTGACGCATTTTCACGCATTCACCAATGCTCGGACGTTGATGAGAACGACGTAAATGACTGGTTGAAAAATGACTGTAATTCAGGCTACGGCATAATGACAGATGAAGAAATTATTGCCTCTTATTCCTCGGGCAGGTAATAATGAGAAAGATTATGAATTCGAAAATGAAACCGGCGCTCCATCAGAAGAAACAATGACTCATGGTTAAGTAACAATGCAGCTGGACAAACTGATGGCCTATTTAGAATTCCAGACTGAAACCACACCGGCAGAACTGATGTTAGTAAAACGTCTTCGTGATCGTGCTGCGCGCAAACGCTATAGGGATAAAAAACAGAAAAAAATCACACATTATGTTAGTGCATAAAACAGAGTCGTAAATGTAAGAAAACTGTTCTGATAGTTTTTATTACAATTGAAAAAACGTATTGCAACTTATGTTAATAGATTATTGTTGTCTTTGCTGCTTTTCAGTCGGTCAACACGATTGTGCCCAATGAATTGGGTGGGGTACAAAATTATAAATATATAACACACTCCTGGAAAAAAATTACATGTATTAATTAATTACCGTATCACACTTGAATGGGCAATCGTGTTGACCGACTGAAAAGCAACAAAGACTCTTTGCATAGGCAACACTGAAAAAAGAATGGCTTCAAATGTCCACATTAATAGATTATATAACATGTATTTGTTTCTTATTTTTTCGGATTATCCGGATTTTCGAAAATCCGGATCAGTTATGGTCCCACTTAATCCGGATAAACGAGGTTCATGTGAATCTATGTATTTCTTATCATTAACCTGAAATATAATGATCTATAAGTTTGCCAATTTTGGAATAAATTCATTTTTATTATGGATGTTACTTGCGTGGCTAAACAATGAACCTATCAGAACGCAAAGAATCATGTTGGCAGCACTGTCGTACATCGAACACTCAAAATTATTCTATTATTTCAGGTACTATACGTGTGCAAAGTTTAGAATTGTTGCCCTGCTTATTTTCTGATATCTCAATCTCAATTGTGTTGTTTTGATCAGTTGGTGACACGGACGTCATTTTCAAATATGGCTGTGCAATGTCTTGTTATAGATCTTCACTCATACCTAATTTGGTTTCAATAGCTGCAGCCGATTAGGAGTTGATCATTGAAATTTGAGCTCTATGTTGGATATCTCGGAAGGTATGCATGGAAACTGTTCCAAAATTGGCACACATATACTGAGCCAGATAAGCTCATTTGAGAAGGATTTCTTTAGGATCGTTAATGGAGGAACCAAGGAACCTGATAAGAATAACTTTGACTTGAGCAGTGTAGATATGCTATTCTTTGAACTTTTTAATATCGCCAGAGGATGATTTTTGCACATTGAATGAAAATGTAAAGACTGGAAATTTATAATTGAGGAGTCTATTTAGTTCGAGGATTTTCGACTGGTGAAACGTAATATTTTCACGCCACGTACATGTTTTGGCAAAATACAGTTGCTCAACGTGGCGGAGTTTACTCTTGACTCCAGCAGTCTTGTCAGAAAGAGACAGTACTTCTCCACTCGTTAGCCGCACGAGGCGGAGGAAATTTTGCTGTGATAGACAACGCGTGGTTTAAGTATTAACAGAGTGTATCGCTTCATAATTGCAAATTTAATGCGTGAAGTCTAAAACTTTGCTAAAAGTGAATGAGAACAGTATTTTTGTGAATTTTTGTGACAATTGTTAACAGTGTAAAACTTGACCACGAGGCAATCCCATACAGGTGCTGTAATTTTTCAACGAACTTCTTTGAAAGTTAGAATCAGTGAGGTGATGCTGAATGACCAGTGTCCAGAGTCTGTGGCAGACCGATGGCCAATTTTTCAATCTGTCTGCAAATATCAGTGTAAAGCCAGTGCTTTATTTTCATGTAACAGTCGAAACTGTTCTTACATTCAGTGCCAATATCATCATGGAATATCAAACCAATTACACGTGGTATAATCCCCAACTGGAGACCATGAGAATGATGGAATAATTCAAAAATGCATTGGGGATACCAATATTGATGAGCCATGAGACGCAGAAAGAATAAATACCTAAGCTCAGGTGAGCGGAACACATGGTCGCTCACATCAATGGCAACCTTGCCAGAATAATGCTCAAACTAAATTCACCGAGTCCGTGAGTTGTGATTCAGTCTCTGTAGAGGGTTAGAGGCTGGTAGAGAAGTTTTAGAGACCGCCATACGCACGAATTTTTCCAGGCAGGGAAAATGTAGTTAGTCTAATTGAATCTTTATTCAACAGCTTTGATAACAGAACAGGCCATGCAGTGCTTATCGTCAATTTTTCTTGCATACATTTAGCCAGGAGATAATCCCAGGAGAGGTCTAAGGAGGCCACATGTGATTTTATAATGGAGTTTTTTTTATCTCCAATTCTTTGAGATTACATTTATTTTACCTCCAAATGTACGCAGAATATTCCACATTTTCAGTTGAACGATGTATTTTCTTTCTTTAATTCCACAATGAACTACTGGAATATCTTCAGTCCAAGTGTTTTGGACAATTTTAATGTTTGGAAGGCTCGAGCTAAGTCATGTATAAAATATTTAACAAACTCCGACGTATCATTTCAAAGTGTTGTGGAGAAACACACTGGTTTTGTCTTTCATTTAACACTACCTGGAATATTTAGTTAAGATTCCAAGAACTTTGGAAGACTCCATATAATATTACAATGAAGCAATGTTTTGATCGCTGTATTTGCATTTATTGAAAGGAATGCGAGTGTTATTTTATGTCTGTGTTTGTCACAGCTAACTTGATTTTCACGCCTGTAAGATTTACAAGGCAGTGGACCCGTGGTATTGCCTCACAGAACTTGTTTAATTCTGCTTACATGTGAGTTTTGTGCCAAGGCCATGCACTGTTTCAAAGACGATTACAATAAGCGAGACGACTAAATGAATGATAGAAGGCTTTGCCTTGACTTGTAAAATGTCCTGTGTTCGAGGAAATGAATGAGGTCACAGGCATCTTAACGCTGTACATTTCCTTTTACATCAGAGTAACTTTGCTAATTTAAACTGCAAATACAATGTGTTAGGAGAAGTTTTAGGCCATGATTTAAATATTACGCTGAATGATACGATGGACTGACTCCATTTTCTAGTACAGATGACCTTTGATGTATAATGTAGGGCGAATGTTATGTGTTTATTACCTAGATGCTTTATTCCTACGAGGATTTCCGCTGTTAGAGCAATGTGTTATTGGTTATAGATGACATGAGGCCATTCTCGCCTTGTCGACCAAAGTTATGATGAGCTGCTAGAGCCATTGTATGACGTCAGTAGGACGTAGTGTTATGTGGATCACCTACGTATACGATTGTAGAGCTGAGTGCTCATATTTTGATAGTGTTTCTGGAGTCTTGCTACTAGTTACCACATTCAAGGGAGTTGTTCATTCTTCATTGTTTTCATACACGATGAGGGAATAATTTATGACCTAATACTCAACATAATGAATCATGGAATGTAATTCTTTTAGTAATATTGAACCTAATATTGAAGCCTAATTAATTCTTGCTTGCTTTTTCTGATGTTTTGTTTTGTTGACGTTGCTTTCTGCGACGTTCTTTCGTCCTTCGACCGCTTGTTAGACATTAGACACACTAGGATAGTTTTCACACTACTTTGATACGACTGATTGTAATCGTGGTGACAACCTGAAGGCACCGGCGATTAGGAATCAAGCGATGTGAGCCGTAGTTGTAACTACGCTTTCGCCATCCTAACGTTTACATGCAGATGACGATTTAATGCAAACAACATTAAGTTTGTGTAGGCAGGCATTGGAAATATGAATAAATTATAGGAGTGCAATATTTATTTGTTGTTGTATGCCCATTTTATGTACCCTGTGTGTATTAGTAAGATGTTTTTTGTTTGTTAGGTTTAAATTCGTGCATAACTTAAGTTTGTTTTTCTTTGATGTAGACGCATCTCGTCTACAGTTTAAGGTAAAGATAGGATTTAGCTAACAAAATTTAAAATAACGATAAATGTTGGATGTGATGCCATCATAACTTAGATATTTTTATTGGTGCTGTTAAATGTAATGAAACACTTTTGCTATTGTCGACGTTTAAATTCACTTGTTTTGCAGTAGATTCAGGGTGTAATTATTCCTATTTTTCATGAATCTTTGTAGTGCTTAGGGCTTATTTACGTATAACATTCCTAGCTGGATTGCAATTTAATTAATTTGTGAACGTTCTTGGAGAGAGTTTAGCTTAAATTAAGTTTAGGGTTTAATTGATTGTTTATTTATTTTTATTTAGATTTGCGGATTAGCCGATTTATACCCTCCGAAGTTGGTTAGGGATTTGTTCTTGATGAATACATTTTTGATCTTTTACCTAAGACTGGACTATTATTGCTAGCTTTAAGTTTGTTTTTTTTTGGGGGGGGGGGTGTTCTCTCTGGGCTGGTTTCATATAACCACTGACCTCTCACCCAACCCGACACTAACCGGGTGTATCATTCTCGTGTGGACTAGTCTGAGAACATATTCCATCGTCTGAGTATGTGGGTTCGATGCATGAGGGCGTCGGGAAGGCCGTTGGTGGTCTGCGGTCTCTTGACACTCCTGTTGATCGGGCACAATACGTAATAATATTTCAGATTAATTTTCTTAAGGGCACACATAATAGTGGTGCCAACGTTAAAGCACGCGTGCTGATAGATCCAAGTTTAAAATACATGTAACTTCCATACTATCAATTGAGAATTGGATGTCAACCAGATTTCGCATGTGGTTTGTGTACCCTAACAGATATGACTATGCATACTGAGCCCTGAATTTCTTATGTGAATAACTGATAAAAATATTTCTAAGTCTATGCATTGCATAATGAGATTTATTGATCAAGAGTTTAGAGCTTTTCAGTCGGTCAACACAAATGTACCCAAAAGAGCTGGGTTATGCTCTGATCCTGAAATAAATGACACGAGATTAATAAATACACTAGGATGACCAGTTTCGATCGTCAAGCTATCATCATTAGATCCATTACACTTAGGCTATAAAATCTATGTTTGAAAATACAGGTGAAAATATTTACAATATGTACAATTAGTTAGTTGCAGTATTTGTACTGCAACTGTCAGTGTATGCTAAATGCAGTATATATGATGTTAGGTGAAATGCTAAATGGTGATAGATATCCGGAGTTTGTAATTTGGAGTGATTATATGGTTGTAAAAATCAACTATGGTTAAACTGTAATATTACAGGCTACTACATATCTGGTTGTCTTCCTTGCTGGAGCTACGCGCAGTTTTCGTGTTCACTGTTACTCCAGGTGTGGTCGACTGAGATGGGCTGTTATCTCAACGACACTGGTTTTTCCCTTTTCTCCCGCCTGTTCATATGTGCTGTGCGGAGTCAGTGCGATGTGTTTATGTGGGGTGTTGCCAACCTAGATAAGATGTATGTTATTGAATGAGGTGGGTCTACAATTATCAAAGACCGTGGATCATTCCTCGCCACGCGTGGACCATAAGCCATTAAAACTAAGCGCTGCCCGGCCTTGTGCGGACGTCCCGGCACCTTTAATACTGCTGCGAATACAGGCCTTGGTTTATTGCAGAAGAAAAGTACATCGTACACCTGATCCAGATAACATTTACCTATTAAAGCCCCCTTATTTCCTCTTTCTCCTTTTTTATCTAGCTTGGCTGTATCGCTAAGTTGTGTCTTGTTTCCGACAGGGTGTGTTTTTAGTAGCGTGAAGAGTGGTGAGCTCTCCATGAACATGTGTTCATTTAGAGTGTTGGGATTGTTTCGTTTGGCTAGGTGTATCTTGATTGCTTCCTTTATGTCAGGAGCTCTGCCTTTCGATTCGTGATGAATTATTTTTAGATCCGTCTCGATGTTAGTAAAGCTCTGTCCCGCGTCACACATATGTTCTCATACGGCTGAATGTGTTCCGTATCTTATCGCATTCCTATGTCCATTATAACGTGTGTCTACTCGTCTTCCACTCTGTCCGATGTAATTAGCTTGACAACCGGTGTCTTGGCATGTTATAGAATATACCCCTGACTTTGAATACGGGTCATGTTTATTTAGATTACTATTCCGAATATTGAAGCAATCAACACTATCAAATACAACTTAAAATCCGTCAATTCGGCAAAAGAAACTGAAGAGATTGTGAGATTACTGAGGGTCGTTCTCAGCCTAAAAGTGTATCAATTCGACAATAAAATGTACACACAGAGAGAAGGCCCAGCGATGGGATCGCCACTAAGGGGGTTAATCGCTGACATCTTCATTAATGCACTAGAAAATGCTTTCTTAGAAAAGACTTCAACAAAGGGAATAGTAATATGGAAAAGATACGTAGATGATGTAATTTGCATCTACGATACTGTACTAACAAGCGAAGAAACAATTCTCCTATCTATTAAAAGCCTACGCCACGCAATCGAATTCACTAAGGATTCCAAAGCAGACCAAAAAATAAATTATCTCGACATAACTATTGAACATAAAGACAACGAGCTTTCATATTCCATATTCCGGAAAGCCACACATACCTCGCGTGCAATCGACAATCAGTCTAATAACCCCAGTACGCACAAACTAGCGGGGTTCAATTCAATGGTGCACAGGGCTTTAAACATACCCATGTCAATAGACAACTATAATAAGGAAATAAGAACCATTAAGCAAATAGCAAAGGAGAACAATTTCCCGCCAAGCAAAATAAATAAAGCAAATTATAGCCAAACATAAAAATAAAGACAAAACGATTCCCAAACCGGACAGTGATGAGAAAAAATTTGCGCGTTTCAACTATGTGAATGCGAATACATATAAAATCACCAATCTATTATAAAAGCAAGGCATAAAAATAGCTTTCACAACGAAAAACACAACCGGTAGGCACCTAAAAAATAGTAATCTAAATAAACATGACCCGTATTCAAAGTCAGGGATATATTCTATAACGTGCCAAGACACCGGTTGTCAAGCTAATTACATCGGACAGAGTGGAAGACGAGTAGACACACGTTATAATGAATATAGGAATGCGATAAGATACGGAACACATTCAGCCATATGCGAACAAATGTGTGACGCGGGGCACAGCTTTACTAACATCGAGACGGACCTAAAGATAATTCATCACGAATCGAAAGGCTTGACATAAAGTAAGCAATTGAGATACACGTAGCCAAACGAAACAATCCCAACAATCTAAATGAACACACGTTCATGGAGAGCTCACCCCTTTTCACGCTACTAAAAAACACACCCTGTCGGAAACAAGACACAACTTAGCGATACAGCCAAGCTAGATAAAAAGGGGGGGGGTTAGGGGGTTTTAATAGGTAAATGTTATCTGGATCAGGTGTACGGTGTACTTTACTTCTGCAATAAACCAAGGCCCGTATTCGCGGCAGTATTAAAGGTGCCGGGACGTCCTCATATGACCGGGCAGCGCTTAGTTTGAATGGCTTATGGTCCAAGCGTGGTCTTTGATAGTCGTAGACCCACCTCATTCAATAACATACATCTTATCTAGGTTGGCAACACCCCACATAAACTCATCGCACTGACTCCGCACAGAACATATGAAATTCAATAACATACATCTTATCTAGGTTAGCAACACCCCACATAAACACATCGCACTGACTCCGCACAGAACATATGATCAGGGAGAGAAAGGGAAAAACCAGTGTCGTTGAGATAACAGCCCATCTCAGTCGACCACACCTGGAGTTACAGTGAACACGAAAACTGCGCGTAGCTCCAGCAAGGAAGACAACCAGATATGTAGTAGCCTGTAATATTACAGTTTAACCATAGTTGATTTTTACAACCATATAATCACTCCAAATTACAAACTCCGGATATCTATCACCATTTAGCATTTCACCTAATATCATATATACTGCATTTAGCATACACTGACAGTTGCAGTACCAATACTGCAACTAACTAATTGTACATATTGTAAATATTTTCACCTGTATTTTCAAACATAGATTTTATAGCCTAAGTGTAATGGATCTGATGATGAACGTTTGACGATCGAAACTGGTTATCTTAGTGTATTTATTAATCTCATATAATTTATTTCAGGATTAGGGCATAACCCAGCTCTTTTGGGTACATTCGTGTTGACCTACTGAAAAGCACTAAACTCTTGTTTACTAAGGCAACACTGAAAAAATGGCTTCAAACCACACAATGAGATTTATTGATACTGGAAATTACACAAAGTTTCAAAGTTGGTGTTGTCATATGACTCCCGTGCAACAGAAATACTGGTCAAACAGGTTTAGTTGAGGGGAGAGAGGCCGGATCTGGTTGACAATAAAATGAAAATAAAATTATAGGCGACACGCGCAAAGGAAAATAAAAACAAAACCAGAAGCGTGGCAAGGCACGAGTCAAGATACCGCCAACGAGATCACATCACCCGATTCCAATATTAGAGAATCCGAAGTTAAACGAAGGTAGTAATTACAATAATATTATTGTTACAGAAGTACCAGAATAAATTTGATTAGGCCTACACTACAAGAATAGAGGAAATTTTAAGACGATAATTTTCACATTTTTGGAATTTAAGTAAGGGAAGTATTATGGAAGATATCATTAGTTTGAGCGCCATTCGGAGCGAGGCTTTTTATTCTGAACGTTCAAGGTGATAAGACGCATTGTCGATTTCGAGGCCAGGCACGTTCCTGAGGAAATATATTTGACGGTGAATGCGGGGGCATCGACGGCCAAGCCATCATTGAAAGGTGGACTACGATTTATCACAGTGCGGACTTGTATAATTTCAACTCTTGATAAGTTAACATTTAGTTCTGAAGTGGACTTAAACATTTTGCACAGGTGTGAATCTGCGATAAAGAGTGCATGATATCGCTGAACATTAATAAGTGAGTACTCAATCCTATTTGAACTTTTCTTCGAGAGTGTTCCGGACAGATATTCTACGAGAATCTACCAATTTCTTCGACGAGGGAATTTTCAGTAAAGTATCCCGACAAATATTCCAGCACCGATAGTTCCAATGTTTTCGAACTATAATCATTTCTTGGTTATTGCATACATTTTTGCAAAGCAATTGTGAAGTATCAGACACATTTCAACGCAGACTAAAAGGTAAATTCAATCAACATTTTCAAGATTCCATTGAAAATTAATTTCATTCCCACATCGAGAGGAACGACAGCTGATTGTATTATGGCAGTGGATATGTCCAAGTAATTATGCAGAGGGGAATCCTACAATAAGAATATGGAGAGATCTACAGTAACCAGATGATAGTAACTTCAACCCTGGAAAACTCTGGAAAAAATTAAAATACTCAAAATACAGTTATAAAACAACAAAAAATGGTTCAACTACTCTCACGATGAAATAATAAATACCGATGACTTCAAGAACATCTGACGGCAGTATGAACAGCAGAAGAAGAAGTTTTGAACAAGGGAAATTCCAGTTCACAACCCAGTTCGTTCCCAGAACTAGGTCAACGCGGGGTCGAGACCAGTTCGAGACCAGAACGAGTAAGCGGAGATGCAGTTCAAACGGTTGGAGCGAACGAGGTAAAACCCGGAGAAGACAACTGAACGTGAACCAGTATATCATCGGATATTTTTCATCTGCAGTTGAAGCCATCAAAAGGTAGATGGAATATTTTATGTAGTTTTGTTGTAGAGTATTTAGAATTTCCATGAGAAACCTTTTTCAATGTTTTCTTCGTATTCTTCGATTTTTGAATTTTGACTTCGTAATATTTTTGAATTTAGTTTTGAATTGTATTTTCAACGTTTGATATTTTGAGGTAGAAGATTTTATCGTCAATTTAGGATTTGTGTGCTATTATAATTTTTTGTTAATATTTTTAATAATTTTATTAATGCAGCCAATGGCCATGTACTTTTCTTTTCAGGACGGGTCAGGGAAGGGATATTGGAAGGAAATTGGCCGTGGACCTATTGAAAGGAACCGTCCCGGCATTTGCCTGGTGGTGAAAATGGGAAACCACGAAAACCATTTTCAGGACGGCCGAGGTGGGAATCGAACCCGCGCTCTCCCGATGCCAGCGAGGCACGAGGTAGCGCTTCAACGCTCTCGGCCACCGCGGCCGGTTTCGTTAATATTTGAATTGGAGATTTGCGTCACTTGACAGAATTTTGTAGGCTTGTAGGAAAAGGATCGTTAGATTTCAAATAGAGAGTGCGAGATTTAGATTTGCTGTTTGTTTTATATGATTGTAAGATTTTAACGTCAGACAGACATTGGAATTTATAGAGGACAACGATTGATTGTCAGTTGGAACAGATCCTTACACGATTGAGTGACAGATTTTACGCAAAGGTTCTGTTATTGCTAAAAGACAATGACATTCCTTACTAGTTGTGAAACAAGTATTTATTGGAAAGGAAAGTCTAAGTAACATTCGTAAAAGAAACGAATTTCTGATTGTGGACAGAAAGGTTTATGATTGATCAGAGATTATGGGGTTTGTAGACATTTTGTAGACATTTTGTTGCCTTACCAAACGTTTGTTTTCTTATTGATCACAGAGGTGTACAAGTTTATTTTTGATGTGTAACATCTTTCCGCTCGGTTGCTGGATAGTTTTGTGGGAGTGATTTTGAAAATTGGGGACGGAAGTGGATCGGAACGATCGAGCAGGCAGTGGTGGATCGAACGGAAGGATGCACTGCCCGCTCGATCGATCGAACGGAAGTGTACTAGCTGGCAGTGGTGGAAAACGGATGTTTTCACTGCCCGCTCGATCGATCGAAAGGAAGTGTACTAGCTGGCAGTGGTGGAAAACGAAAGTATGAACTGTCCGCTCGATCGATCGATCCAGCGGGCAGTGGTAAGTCCCAGCTGGCAGTGGTACGAGAAACAATGAGCGCGCGGTGTCGAAAATTGATACCATGATGTACTCTCGGCCATGTGGAATGTATATGACATAGGCCTACTGATCGGAAAACGCTCGTGCGAACTCTGGTGTCAAGTGATTGAAACAAATGACATGGTACATGTTCGAAGTCTTCGTATGAGTATTTAAATGGTAAAATGCCTTAATATCAAACATTGTAAGTAGTCGGCATTGCCGGTATTATGTTTCGGCACAATGGCTATTCAAATATTAACCCACATAACGGTAATGCATTCATCAATATAATATAATCGTTGTGGTTATACGAGAATTGAGCAAGCCTTCATGAATTATTACTGAATACATTCTCTTTACTCACAAGAGGGCCTATTCATAAGGCATTTTAAACTCAATTTCACGCAGGAACATTATCGAAACAAGCAAAATATAAGTGAAACTTAATTCCGTAATGCAGTATTATTGGAACGTGGAAATAAGTCACCATCTTGTGCACAAAATTAGCGTAGTCGAAATATCAGTGGGGTTAATGCTTATGACTGTGAATCTAGAGATCTTGGGTTCGAAACCCGGACTTGGTAGATAGTTTTGCTACCAGATTATCATTTTAAACGATAGTTATCATATTAATATGACTCGTTTTAACAGAATCCATATGAAATTACGTGTTGGTCTGTGAATGAAGAGGACCTGTTTATAAGGAATTTAAGGTTATGAGCCAGTGTCGCGTCTATTAATCTAGTTGATCCATATCATATTCTTTATTTAGGCTAGTGCTGGTGGAAGCTACAAATCATCTAATAAAATGAGTTCCGTATTATAAACTACAATATCTGTAAAACATTCCCTTTTACAATAGATTTATATATGTATTTGTGCCAATAATAGTATAAAATACCGGTGTATCAACAATTTCACGTGAGGTTTCTTCTATGTCAGATGTTACACATCATATGCGACTACTGTAAGGCTCGTAATTTTTTATTATTATTAACCACTGGTAATTTTGTTGTAAAGGTAAAATTCTTTGAAGAACTGCAGCTTCTGTAAGCACGTCTAGAAGAGCTCTGTCGTTAAGTGTTAAAGAGAACGCATTGTTAAGCACGTGATATGTTGCAATATTTTGAAAGTTAAAGTCAAATTCCATACGGGCATGGTGAATGACCCTGTAAAATATGTAAAAGGAATTTAAAGGTTGTTATTTAAGAGAAGTATACGTTCAACATAGATAAACATGTTATGATGGGGTTTTTAAACTGAAAGTGGTTCAGTTTTGAAGGGAGGATCCGCCGTTATGTGAAGATTTATGCCACATTGACTGTAAGGAAAGATGTATTTATGAGGAAAGTCATGCGTATTTTTGCAGTTATGGCAACTATATATTTTGTGGAGAGTAAATGCACGAATGAGGAAATTGTCTTGTAACAACATTTATTGTCAGTGATAATATTTTATTCTTGATTTAGACAATCTGTGCCTGAACTATACTTCATCGTACGGTTCCAGAGAACCCAATTAGGACTGAAATGAAAAGAGGGAGAGTGACCAATGTCAGCAGTTTCTAAGCGTACATATTTCGTGTGAGTTATGGAAGTAAAAGTGGAATTCTTATAGGAATGGAAAGGCTTGAAGCAAGCATATTGTTGTAAATACATGTACAAATAATATTGTAGAATTAAGGTAATAGTGACGTTTGGCTATGTCCCAATGCGTTTAAGTGTAAATAATTTTATGTGAAATAGAATGGAGTTAAAATGTATATATTAAAATATAAAAACTGTGTTTAGAATAGGTTATTTACGTTTTCGGTTTAAGAATTTAGGAAATATAGGGTTTTTGACATTATTAATTAACTCCAATGAAAAACAGAAGTCGAGGTGATTGTCCATGAAATACGAGGAGCAGCATTTAAGAAGTTTTACATTTTTATTCAGGAATATTTAATTTACTTCATTTTTATTCTGCAATAATTGTTTTTCATTTCATTGTATCGTCTTCATAAATAAATGTGGGACACGAGGTTTTTCGTTTGTCCACTGTTTTTATAGAAACCAAGCGTTATTGATTGATAATAATTAAAGTGAGATTATGCTATGGAATTAAAGATAGGCGCCGATTTAAATTTTTCTTCCCATTTGCTTGCTGATGGATACAATGCTTAACTGCATGTAACGTAAATACTATCCATTGAACTTGAACCAAATTTTGTATCTCCATTATGCATCTTAGGAGATGGAAATAGACGTATATTCAGAGTCGCAATGGCTGCCAACTGTTGATAAATAATCTCCTTTATTTTAATCCATAGCCTCAGTTGATTAGAAAGTATGCAGGCCAACAGATCTACATATTACAAACTTATATAACATAATATTTTGGATTAATTTTGAATAACCCAGAGATGACAATGTTGCCAACATTATTCTACTTGTGTTGATAAGCTCAATGTTTAACTGCACGGCACTTCCGTACTAACGAATTAATTTCATCCTTACTTTGAACGTGCATTGTATGCTTTAGGACATATAATTGTCCTTAATATAAGTCAGCAGGGCTTCTAAATTTGTATACCTAGGTAATAATCTCAAGTTTTTGAATTGAATATCTCGGAATTTAGCAAATTTAGTAAACTGTAAGTCCAAGATGTTTTAAACATATTTGGAGTAAATCGTCAAATTTAGTGTTAGCAATATTATTCTATGCTAACGTTCAACTGCATGTAACTTCCATAATAACGAATGTATTTCTACCGAATTTGGTATGAGTTATGTATATCTCTTGAAATAAAACTCGGCATATTTTTGAAGTCATCAGGGCTACCAACTGTTGATAAATATTCTGTCTAATTTTGAACTCTAGTCTCAATGTAATGTATGCCGGCAAACAGCACAAAACTTGGCACATGGTTTTTGACGATAATTTTGCACAATCATTTCGAGCAATCCATACGTGATAATTATACGTGATCTGATAGGTTCAATGTTTAACTGCATGTAACTTCCATAACATTTATTGGATAACTAACAAATGTTATAGTGGGTGATTCAGCAGCCCCTTCCAATATCGTTCGCTGCAACCCAACTAAGACCGATAATTGTCTGCTTGCATCCCGTATGGTACTAATGCACTGCAAGCACATCCTGCAAACGATACTGAGCCTTATTATTTTTCTCTCGATTGACTTCAGACTAATACGAAGGAACGTATTTAATAATCATCATTACATGAATTTCAGAGTTGATGCTGGAAATGTTGTCCTTCATTTTCTAAACACACATTGTACCATCGGAGGAAGTTTGGGTACACTCGCTGTAATTCATCCCCAGTGATATTTGGTATCAGTGCAGTTATTTCGTTCTCGAGGGCCTCCACAGTACGCGGATTGTTTCTGTATACCTTTTGTTTGAGGTTCTCCCACAAGTAAAAATCGCACGGCGCTGATAAGTACGAATTCATTTACTGGAAGTCTTCTTCTGGAGGAGATAAGTTTTCACTAGGAAAATTCCATGTTTTGTTCAATTCCTAAATATGTTCTCGGGATACGTGATAGACTACAGTCCCTCACCACAAGTATTAACTCTCTCTACTAAGGTATCTTGCCAGCTGAGAATGTAATCAAGCCATGACTGCATCCGGGGCTTCTCGACCCGCAGTTGTGTAACGGTAGATGCTAGTCAACTGTCACTGACTCAACGCTCTCCATCCAACACACGGACCCAGTGAGGTTCCGTTCGATACAGAAGGCTCTCACTGTAGATAAGTCTATATAAATAATTGGTATGAATCTTAAATTTTTTAGAAAAGTAGGCTCTTTTGTTCGTCACGGAACTACTTGTTCTTTATACTCACAGGAAAGTGAACCAAACGTGAATTGTTCTGTTGGAAGTTACATCCACATACAGCTGGGAGACGTGACTAATCATAAGGAAACTATTGGAAATAATAATAATAATAATAAATAATGATATTTGTTTTACGTCAGGCCTCCGTGGCTTAGGCGGCAGCACGCCGGCCTCTCACCGCTGGGTCCGTGGTTCAAATCCCGGTCACTCCATGTGAGATCTGTGCTGGACAGTACGGAGGCAGACACGTTTTTCTCCGGGTACTACGGTTTTCCCTGTCAAAATTTCATTCCAGCAACACTCTCCACTATCATTTCATTTCATCTGTCATTCATTTAATCATTGCCCCAGAGGAGTGCGTCAGGCCTCGGCAGCCGGCACAGTTCGCCGCTAGATTGGGGCTTCATTCATTCCATTCCTGACCCGGTCGAAGACTGGAAGCAGGCTGTGGATTTTCATTTTCATTTGTTTTACGTCTCTTTTAACTACTGCGGCTTTTAGAGAACTGTTGGAAAAGAAGACCATTGTGAGACAGGCGGTATTGCTTCTTAAGGGACGATATGACATAAAAATGAACTTCAAAAAATGTATATTAGAATGGTACACCACGATGGTGTAATAGCATAAGTTATTACAAGAGGTAATCCCTAAATTTTCCAGCATTTCCTTCAATCGTCTAGTTTGTGGAGCACCACTGACCCAGTAATTCGACAGGTCTGAGCATTTTTTAAATGTTATAGGCCTTGCAATGTTCTGTTACCATTTACCAAACACACGTCTATCGAATGCATTATTTCAAGTAGCGCATTGAACATTAATATGATAGTACCTAGCATCCTAACGTATTTTTGATATGATACGAATCAAAACTCAAGGTAAAATTTCCACATAAATAATTAATTAAGTTTGAAAATTCTATTAACCACATGATATGACAAGATACCTGAAAACTCTTGAAATGTGTGCTTAATTGTTGTTTTATTTATTTACTTATTTATTTATTTTGCATTGAAACTGAGAGAATATTGGAGAGGGTGACCTAAAAAGAAATCTCTAAATCAATTTCAATTTTTTGACAGATTTCAAATAATTGATTAGTATACAGTACCTGCATATCGTCTCATCATCATAATCATTTCCCCTTTTCCAGCTGACAATGTGTGGGGCAAATATGGTTCCTCTCCACTTTGTTCTGTCGTTCCACCATTCCTCTTCCGACACGGTGTTCCAATCCAGGTTCCGTTTCCTAATGCTATACCTCACTGAGTCCATCAAACGCATTCTTGGTCTTCCTCGTCCTCTCTTCCCTGTCATCCGTCGTTCCAGTGCTCGTCTTGGTAGCCTTACTTCATTCATCCGTTTGACATGTCCAAACCATCTCAATCTGTTTTGCTCCAGTTTGTCATTTAGTTTCGGTACTCCCAGTTCTTTCCGTATATCTTCATTTCACACCCTGTCTCTCCTCGTTTTCTGGACCATACTTCTCAGGAATCTCATCTCAGCTGCCTGTATTCTGCTCTCATCCCTCTTAGTCCTTGTCCAAGTTTCTGCTGCATGTCATTATAAGAACATAATATGCTTTGTAGATAACTTCTTTAGCCTTTATTGGTATATCCTTGTTCCATACTAAACCCCCGTACCTGTTGGTAGAAAGCACTCCCGAGTTGTATTCTTCTGCCAATTTCCAAATCTAGTCTTCCATCTTCAGTCAGTTCACTTCCCAAGTATTTGAAGTGTTTCACCACTTCCAATTCCTTATCCCCGACTTTGATTACTGATTTTCCTTCTTTCTTATCTCTACTCATCACCACTGTTTTACTCTTCTCCACATTTATCTTCAATGCCCATTGCTCAATCTTTTCATTTAATACGTCTAACTGTTCTTGTACCTCCATCTCATCCTCGCCCCAGATAACAACATTGTCTGCAAACAACATTACCTTCATCTTTGCCCTACTATAGTCTTTCATTGCTGCCTTCATGATGTCATCCATCACCTTTAAGAACAATAAGGGTGACAACACACTTCCTTGCTTTAGTCCAGTGTCAATTTTAAACCATTCCGATGTCCCGATTCTAGTCTTCACACTACTGCAGCAATCCATGCACATTCTATTTATCATGTCTCTCAGTTCCTTGCCTATCGTCTATTAAGAATTAATACCGCGTATCTGACAATTCTCTTCCTTTCCAATAGTTTCCTTGTGACTGGTCACTCCTCCCACCCGTGTGTGGATGTACCATCCAACAGAACAATTCACGTTAGGTTCACTTTTCGGTTTGTAAGCATAAAGAAAATTGTGTCTCAAATTCACCTCAGATTCTCCAAAACCATCAGTCTACTAATGCTCCCATAATTAAAAGTTATAACAGCATCAGGAACAACCAGATGTAGAGTTTTGTCCAACAATGACACTTTTAGGAACACGAGGCCACATAATGTTGTATGATCATTCAAAATTTGGGTTCTCCCATGTAAGCCTTTCTGTAACAGGCCTAGGTTAGCCAGATCCTGTCATATTCACTCTCAAGAAACCCATTTGCATAGATACGCAGATTTATGTCATGTACTTGTATGCTAGACGTTCCTATTTTCAGTTTTCGTTTTGAAGCAATAGGGGGCGTGGCACTTTACTTCCACAGCCATTCTGTTCGTATGCACCTTCGAGACACTTGTCTCCACTAAGCTCACTCGCCTAATTAACTTTACGGTATTTATTACCGAAATGTAATGTTCTTCAGCAGGCTGCGGATTTTCATTTTCATTTAGTTGCAGTAGTCATGTGGTCAGGAGAACTCCTAAACATACGCAGTTCTCCTGGTAAGCACGCAATTTGCCTAACAGTGGTGGACAAACAGTAGGATATCTTACAGGGGAGTCTTCATTCTCGTTTACGGGTCGGCGGCAAACTTCTATGAAGAAGGTATCCAAAAACTTGTGCCACGCTATGACAAATGCCTGAAAAAGTTCGGCAGTTATGTGGAAAAGTAGTTTAAGAAGTGTAGAATGTTCTGCAATAAATATTTTTTCTGTATCTGTACAGAATTTAATTTTATTACCAAACGGAACTTACATTCTGGACGTGCCTCGTATAATGATTATTATAATTAGTGAATTTAGGGCTCCAGACCCTATCTTACACTTAAGCCCAAAGGAAATTTCTTCAATTTCGTTACATTTCTGTCGTAGTTTATTAATTAATACCTTATTATTTAAATTAATCTGAGCCCATTAGGATTCGTTCTAAGAAACACGTTAAAATATGCTTTCTTTAAAATGGGAGAAACTGAGCGCGCATGTATGATTCATATTCTCCGAGACTAAACAAAACTTGCGGTGAGTATCACCGCACCAACAGTCTGGTGAATACCAGCGAGTTAGTAGTTGTTAGCTAACTGTTGTGTGAGCTGGACGTGCTTCTGCGAGTTTTGCGATCTGCTATAAAAGGTAAGATGTCACAATATGTATGTTTCAAACTCAATAACCACTTGAAGCAAATAGTACCTTGTGTTGCTTCGAAATTAATAAGGCTGTTTATAATGGTAACTTCAGACCAGACCTTCCTGTCCAAGGGCAGATCGTCTTATCGCATCAGCATGTTAACTTGGCAGAATATACGACAATAATAGTATAAAATACCGGTGTATCAACAATTTCACGTGAGGTTTCTTCTAGGTCAGATGTTACACATCATATGCGACTACTGTAAGGCTCGTAATTTTTTATTTTGAAGCTTATACCAAGTTATGGTAAATGAGCAATGTGCTGATCACAAGCAGTAGCACACTGTCCATGGATAGAATGAAGCAGATGCACTAGTTCTCCCTGTTACCTGGAATTTAGATAAATATTTGATTTAATTGAAATGAGTTTAGTTGTTGTTGATTTATTGGGTGCCTTGTCGTCGTGAACATTACAGCTACACCTAGTTGGGCGTGTGTAGAATTTGTCTATATTTATGTGTTCATTTTGTATTAAGGCAAGGATAGGGACGGAGGAGGCCGTGGTCTTAGCTTAGGAACCATTCCAGCAATTGCTTGGAGTTAAAGTAGGAAACCACGGAAAACTACTTCCAGTATGGCTGAGGTGGGAAACCATTCCAGCCCTTGGACCAGAATTAAATTTCTTGTTAGAGCGAGAATCGAACGCAGTCCTCCGGGGCGACAGTTAGCTACTAAACCACAAGGTGGTCAATAGTGAGATAGCCTACTTAATGCTTTATTTTCCAGGTAGAAATTCAGAAGAGCCAAACTCCACGATATGGTGTATGTTCTCTATTCTTGTCCACATTCTGCTGTACTTGCTAACATTATTGCCCGTCAGTGCACAGATCCGGGTTTGATTCCTGGCTCTGCCAACAAATTTAATTATTGTCTGAAGGCCGTAGCGTGGTACACTCTCCCTCGTGAGGCAGAACTGAGAAGAGGTGAGTTCGATTCCCTGAAAGTGGTTTACCATGGTTTCCCATTCTACTCCAGGCAAATATTGGGTTGGTACCTAATTCAGGCCACAGCCGCCTTCTACGCAAATGTAATTCCCAATTACAAATACACACACCACACTTGTACAGGAATCACCACGCACCCTAGTACACTGGGCTGTATTACCACGCACCCTAGTACATTGGGCTGTATCACCACGCACCCTAGTACACTGGGCTGTATCACCACGCACCCTAGTACACTGGGCTGTATCACCACGCACCCTAGTACACTGGGCTGTATTACCACGCACCCTAGTACACTGGGCTGTATTACCACGTTGTCACAAATCCCCTAAATGAATCATCAACAAAATATTATTTTGTTTACAATTAGGTGGCTTGATTTTGATTTGATTTCATTTGATTTATTTATTTCCACGGCTACAGTTAGAGCTTAATAGCACCTTTACAGTTGCGCCTATATAGGCATACTATAAGATGAGAGTTTATAAAAATAAAACATTTCGCTAACATTCACAGAATAAATAACATTCTACCATTGATAGTAACAATAAGACACTAATAATAAAATAATAATTATAATAATAATAATAATAATAATAATAATAATAATAATAATAATAATAATAATGGAATCAAATATGTACAAAAGATTGCGTACAGACACAGAATCAGCCTGAGAAAACAAACACCATATAGACTAGAAGAAAAGATATTAACGTAAGTAGGTTGTCAGCAATTGTCCTGATGTTATAATTGAACTAAAATATAGCATTTTAACATAATGCAGTAATCAGACGTGAGAGGTATACTGCTCCAAAAAGCAGGATGAAAGATGACTTTTGAGAGCTGCAGTGATTGCAATGTTGACGAACGCATATAAATCGAAGGCGATAAAGAGGCGTTAGGCGGTGCAAACAAAATATTTATTGAACTTCATGGTTCGTTCGATAGGAATCTGGAGTATTAATTTTGTGTATCTATTATCTCGATTATGAACAGAATGCATTAGTGTAAAGGCATTGTAGAGATATAACGGGGTCTTGGTATGCAATATTTTACTTGTCAGAATGGCAACTTGGAGGGAGGCGTAGCCAAGCAATGGCGTCCCGGACTGCCGACACACCTCAGCCTATGGCAAAATGGTGCCCTGTAAATCGCGCCCAATACAAATCGCGACCAATGTAAATCGCGACCAGCAAGGTCTCTACCTGGATTTTTTTTTTTTTTTTTTAGCGTATGGCTTTTATGCCGGGAGTGTCCGAGGACATGTTCGGCTCGCCAGTTTTGTAGCTGCTTCTAGACGGACACCCAATGGGTGAGCTACAAGTACCGTGGGGGAGGAAAGTTGGAAGGGAAGGTCGAGGAGTTGGAAGGTAGCGGCTGTGGCCTATAGTTAGGGACCAAACCCGGCATTTGCCTGGAAGGAAGATGGGAAACCACAGAAGACCATCTTCAAGGTTGCCGGCGGGGGGATTCGAACCTCCTCGCCTCCCGGATGTGAGCGACTGCCAACAGTCATGCCGTAACGACCGCGGCTAACTCACCCGGTTCTACCTGGAGTATTTGTGGCTGATACAGAACTACTCTGGTGCTCCAAATATGCCGGATGTGCCAACGGCTGAAACACATGTACAGTACTTAAAATGTTTCCAGATTTAACCTAGGTTAATGATTCAAAATACCTCCGTTGCAGCAAGCCTGCGTCCTCAGCGAACATATTTTAAAAATTTGTGTTTATATTCAACAGAAAACAGAAATCTCTACTAATGGCTTCTATTAAATTTATAGTAAAAATAATTACATAAAAACGGTTTATTATTTATATTGATGTTAAATAAATTAACTGAATCCCATCACACTTTATCCAGGCTTTGGACTGGCTAAATGCCAATAATAATATTTCAACATTTAGGCGTGGTTAAAATCAGCTTCAAAGTTTCGTCATATATTTTTTTTACCTTATTTTTGTTTCTTTAATTTTTAGCCTACTTTCATTTATTAAAAAAAGGCTTATGAGAACACCTTCTGTCCGTGTGGTTGTATGTGTGTGTCTGTGCGTCCGTGTGTAAGTGTCCCCCCTAATAACTTCTAAACGGCGGAAGCGATTTTAATTAAACTCGGTAAGGTCATAGTACTAAGTTGGCCGACCCCGAACATGCCCTTCAAATTTTATTACGTCTCACCAATCCAACATGGCGGCTGTGCGAAATATTTCACCGGCATTCTTTATCTCCGAAACTATTACTCATATCACCCTGAAATTTTATACGTTGATAAAGAGCACTACTATACGTTCACGTATGTGACTTTCAAATACCTATTAACTACAAAACGTACATGGCGGCCAAGCGAAGTTGAAATATTTAAATAGTCTTTTCTCGTGATTTAACCACCCGAAGGCCGTGAAACTTGGTACAGCAAATGACTATACAAATTGCAATGCAATGACATCTAATTTCGTTCAATTGTTTACACAACTTCATGATGGCGGCTGTGCGAAATTTTAAAATTAAGTTTTTATTTCTTGTGTTCTCATCGTGCTATCGAAATCAACGTTTGAATAATGAACGTACACAATAATCCTCGTCTCATCCGAAATATTTAGTCGGTTCTCAATATCTACGAATCTATTACAGCAATCAAACATAAATTTTGTATGTTGGTAGAGGCAATTAACGTAAGTAGGATGTATGAAGATAGGCTATATAGTTCCTCACGGAACTACTTCTTCACTTATTTGGTTTCTCGATCAAGACAAACATCCGTCCCTAGTACATGGAATAAAAGACTGTGCCTCAGCTTGGTTTAGTTGTGACTCGTTGGGGTCGGGTAGTCACGAGGACAATTTCTAGACTGGGTGTGATTTACGCACACTTCTCAGTGGGCGTGATTTTCGAACAATCGGTAAGACGTGGGTATATTGACAGATATTGTTGTTGCTACTTCATTTATGGACTATTGACATATTTATCATCAACCCCGTGTACTTAAATATATGAGGAGTATCCTCTAATTTTAGAGCTTAGGATTTCTCATAATCATCTCAGGAACTGACTGAGGATACCAGCTGTGAAAACTTTGAAGTATTATTCCAGGCGATTCAGAAGCCCCTTCCGATATCGTTTGCTGTAATCCAACGAACGCGTGTTGGCAGGAAGGTCGATAACTAGTCTCTGCTTGCATCCCGTATGGTACTGATGCACGTCATGCATATCCTACAAACGATACTGTCCCTCGTATTAGTGAGTAGTACCATCGAGGGAAAAATAATAGGGTTCAGTATCGTTTTCAGGATATGCTTGCAGTTTTTTTTTTTTTTGTCGTGTGGCCTCCTCAGAGGCCGAGTGCAGGTCTTTCTATTCGACGCCCGTGGGCGACCTGCGCGTCGGGATGGAATGGATGAAGATGAATGAATCTGGGCAAGGATGTGGAAGGAATCGGCCGTGGCCTATCAGAAGGTACCGTCCCAGCATTTGCCTGGTGTTGAAAATGGGAAACCACGGAAAACCATTTCAAGGACGGCCGACGGTGGGGCTCGAACCCACGCGTCTACCGAGTCAGCAGAGAGCTTGGTCCCATGACCTAACGCTGCGCTTTAGCCAGCTGAGCCACTGCTGTCGGTATGCTTGCAGTGCATTAGTACCATACGGGATGCAAGTACTGTAGATAATATTATCGACCTTCCTGCCAACACGCGTTAGTTGGGTTGCAGCAAACGATATTGGAAGGGGCTACTGAATTACCCGGTATATAGTAGGCAGCATAGTGAACGCATTGGTAACTCTCCAGGCATACTCATGAACATGCATCCAGCCACATTGCCTCGCTATGCTCATTCAAGAGCGTGAGTATTATTGGGTTTTAGAAGAAATTTTACAGTAATTCGTCTTCAGATGATTCGCCAAGCGAAGTCAGTCTCCTTCTCCCACCAATAAATCAAAACTGAAAAAGAAACAAGTAGTTCCGTGAAGAACTAAATGGCTTATTTTCATGTATTCCACTGGTCTTTTCCATTTGAAAACTCTTCCGCCTATTAAAAGGTTATTTTATGTTATGTACTAAATACATTTTAGTAGAAGACCAATATTGTGATAAGGCATGGATCAGAAACTTCTAACTCGAAACTCAATATACACACAAGTTTCAGTCATTTCAGACATCAAACATAAAAATAATTTAAGAACGCAAAATGGTAATAGTACTTGCCCTGTCTTAAATCAAAGCTTTCATCGTTACTCGACATAACTCAGGTCAACACACTTCCAGCACTGGAAAATATGTGTTAAAGTTACACGATGAGGCTCATCTACAATACATGAATACAACAGTAAGGAATTGTGTACTGGTTTATTATTTTACCGAGAGACAGGTTCAGTAGAACACAGAAGAAATCTATCCCCTTTCCGATAATCCATAATTTACGATCCCGACAATAGAAAATTGGGGTATACTAGACTGGACGCTGAAATGCCAATCAGTCTCAAATGAAAATGTATGTATGAATGTATGTAAGGCCTATGTATGTATGTATGTATGTATGTATGTATGAATGAATGTATGTAAGGCCTATGTATGTATGTATGTATGTATGTATGTTTGTAGCCCGTTTAACTGGTGATAGAATATAGTATTCTACACAAACGTCTTCAAGAAATGTAGTCGGTTCTTAATTATTGTAGGTGAAATTAAATTACAAAAATCTTCGGTCATTGTTTGGTAGAGCCAATGGGCTTCATTCCCCTCCACTGCACAGCTGATTTCTCCGCGTCGGCCTCCCCTCCACAGCTGTGTAATATAGACCAGAGTCTGAATGTGAACACTCTCCTCGCTGTGTCTGCCAATACCAATGAAATACACAAACGTAGCCTATGAACAACACAATCACACCATCACGGGAAGTGGCTATCATGACTGGTGATAGTAGATCTGTTTAGGATTCAGCCAGCCTTATGGCCTATGACAAAACATAAATATCGTATTGGCCTATGGAATAGTACATAGCTTACATTATGAAATTGAAATCCTAAATATGCGGTAAATTAATTATAAGAACTATTATAGTCTAACCTATATTCTAAACCTGCTAAAATGTCTTGAGAAAGCCTCGGACCTATGTGAGTGACGGATTCCCACTCACATCTGACAGATCAGGGACTCCTTGGAAACGTACAGGCAATTGAACTGGCATTTGATGGGGTGCTATTTATATCAAGGGAGGTTATGGAAGGAAGAATACAGAGCTGAGTCAGTAAGTCTGAAAGGTTTAAATATTAAATATGGATTAGTGAATTTTAGGTAGATAAAGAGGAGGAAGTAGGAGATTACCAGGTGTAGGCTAATTGTCAGTTGTAAAACGAGGGAGTTGGGAGAAGGGCTGTATGTCAAGAGAACCTTAGAGCTTAACATACAGTAGTTTCTTTGAGGTACGTAAATGAACGATTGGTGTGGATAGATATGGAAATGTCAAGAGATCGGGTCAGGAATGTTTCAGTGTACGCTCCATGTGAAGGGGCGCATCAGGACGAAGTAGACAGATTTTATGAGGCACTGAGTGATGTGGTAGTGAGAGTTAACAATAAAGTTAGTGTAGTACTGATGGGGGATTTCAATGCTAGAGTAGACAGTGGGAGGGTAGAGGAACTAGGTCATTAATTGACTATATCATTACTGACTTTGAATTTAGGAAATTGATAAGGAATTGCAGGGTATTCAGGGGCTTCCTTTATGAAACAGTCCACAAGCTGTTCCGCTGTGATTTAAGAACAGTTAGACCTAAAGTGCAGAAAATTAGGGCTGCTTGCAGACGGATTAGGGTTCAACATCTGCAGGACCGGGAACTTAGGCAGAAACACATGGAAATGATTGATGAAAAATTGCAAAGAGTAGATAGAGAATTTTAGGACATAGAAACGGAATAGTCAGGATACAGGGATGCAGTACTAGAAGTAGCAAAGGTATGTCTTGGATCTACAGTATGTAAAGACCCGATAAAGTGCACACCTTGGTGGAATTACATATTTATGTATGCTTGTAGAAGTAAATAGAAGGCTTACAAAAAAATGGGTCCAAGCGAGGAATAAGGCAACCAGAGAGCTATATGAAGTAGAAAAGAAAATAGCATAATAATATTAGTAGTTGTTGTTGATTCTTTTAAGGGGCTTTGAGGCATCGTGGGCATGTGGCCCCTAGTACTTGGGTGTGTGTAGACATTGTCTGATAACCTGTGTCACTGTGTTCTCTGTAAAAGTGTATGCATCTGTAATTGAGGTAGGATTGGGATAGAAAGCGCCCGTGGCCTATACTTTAGGTACCATCCCGGCATTTGCCTGGAGAAGAAGTGGGAAACCACGGGAAACAACTTCCAAGATGACTGAGGTAGGAATCCAACCCACCCCGACTCAGTTTAACCTCACGAGGCTAAGTGTACGCTGTTCCAGTCCTCAAACCAGAATTCTAAGGTGCGTTCAAAAAGTAACGAGCCGGAGGCATAATTACAGAAACCAGTACGTGTATGTTAGAAGTATTGGCCCTGGCTGTTGATGCAATTGTCCCACTATGACACGAGGCGGTGAATGGCTGTCTCATAAAATTCCCTGGGCTGCGATGTGAACCAGTTCCGCACGTGCAGCTGGACGTCGACGTCCGAGGTGAATCGCTGGCCCAGCAGAGCCCTTTTCAGGGGACCATCATGGCGTAATCACAGGGAGAGAGGTCTGGACTGTATGGAGGGTGGCCGATAACCTCCCATTAGAATTTCTGCAGGACTGCCGCGACTGTGTTGGCCGTATGAAGTCGTGCATTGTCGTGGAGCAGAATGACCCCACGGATGAGATTGCCTGGTCGTTTTGTTTTGATCGCTTGGCGAAGGGTGGTCAAGGTTTGCGAGTAACGCTGGGCATTCACTGTTGTCCCGTGCGGCATGAAGTGTATCAGAAGGGGGCCATCTTGGTCAAAGAAGAACGTCAACATTACCTTTCCTGCACTCGTGTGGATGGCCTTGCCTTTTTTGGGTGGTGGTGACCCTGGATGCTTCCACTGGAGGCTTTGTCGTTTGGATTCTGGTTCGAAGTGATGACACCATGATTCATCTCCAGCCACCACTCGTGCCAGGAACACATTCCCTTCCCTCGCATAGCGCTGCAGATGACCAAGACAGTGGGCCATTCGATATGCTTCCTGGTGTGGTTGAAGACTGTGGGGCACCCATTGGGCGCACACTTTGCGCAAGTGCAGTCGTTCCTTCATGATGGTGTGCACACTTCCGACGCTCAATCCGACCACGGCGGCT
The DNA here is from genome assembly GCA_946902985.2 of Meconema thalassinum. Classification (NCBI taxonomy): domain Eukaryota; kingdom Metazoa; phylum Arthropoda; class Insecta; order Orthoptera; family Tettigoniidae; genus Meconema; species Meconema thalassinum. The sequence goes on from OX336389.2 coordinate 75,016,524, forward strand.
ATGGCGTTCACTGTCACTCGGCGGTCCTGGTAATGAGTACATCAACCAGCTGGACGTTGTCATCAGTAATGCAGGGGGGTGCCCCAGACCGGGCATCATCGGCTAACGACACCCGTCCTTCCCTGAAGCGCTTGTGCCACTCCTTGACCTTTGCAAGGGACATGCAGTGTTCGCCGTACACATGTGACATTCGGCGATGAATGTCCGTTACCCCTACTCCTACCGCTATCAGAAACCGAACAACACCTCTTTTCTCACCGTTTGACGCCTCCATGTCACTGTTTGCTATGCCACTGGCAGCGTCCGACGATTGATGCATGCTGCTGCACGCTTTGTATCGTCACGTGACGTGCATGCGTGCCCTCTAGCGACGGGCTGTGACCTTCCACGCTCTGGTTGGAACCACACCTCTTTACACACGCTACGATTAGCCGATGTCGTCACCGGTTCACGCATTCCAGCCTCCGGCTCGTTACTTTTTGAACGCACCTTATATATTTCTTGGCAGAGCCTGGAATCGAACACAGGCCTCCACGGTAACAGCGAAGAATGCTAGCCACTACGCAACGAGGCGGACAATAATAATAGTAAAGTCCAAAAGGAAATCATTGGAGGAATTGGAGATCAATTAGAAACATAAGGTCAAACGGCAAGAAAGCCTTTCTGGAGTGGTATAAAGAATCTTAGAAATGAAGTGTTCTGGATAATTCATGGAAACTCATTGTAAGTACGAAAGAAGCACTGGTAAGATGGCAAGTATTCTTCAAATACATGCTAATTGTAAATGGTGACCCATCAGGCAATGTGGAAAATTTTGAGATTATGCAGGAGGAGAATAAGAACGGGAACAGAATCGCGGTTGAGGAAGTATAGAGGATTGTAAATTAACTACAATGTCACAAAGCGGCATCGGTAGATAAAATTCGGCCAGAAATGGTAAAATAGCCTGTAGTGTGAGCACACTTTCCCCGGGGCATTTCTCAAAGAACTGCCTCAATAATTACTGCAATCATTCCTGTTACCTTGCTTATAATTTGCGTCGAGTAAGCCTACTGCTTTTGTCAAGTCAGAGGGTACATTTCTTAAAACCCATGCCAATTCGATTATCCTATGCAACCAATTTCAGCAGGCACATTGCATGTCCAGTCCTAAGCTACCCTCGCCCTCCTAATAGCATCGTTAGCTACTACTCCCCGAGACCCGGGTTTGATGTCAACTTGGAAAACTTGCACCAGGCCAATGGACCACATGAGCTTACTTCCGGTCCCGAGGCTAAGTGGCTATCATGCTATACTTCGCCCAAAGATTTTCTGGTTCGATGTCAAATTGGAAAATTTTCACCATGCCAATGGGCCACATGAGCTTATTTCTGGTCCGCAGACTAAGTCGATATCATGTTGGACTTTGCCCAAAGGATATCAGGTTCGATTCTCGAACGTGCCATAGAGTGTTAATCTCCTATTTTCCTGGCTTAGTATGTATGGCAACGTCGTCATCATCAGTTCATCCTCATCACGAAGCGTACAGGGTAGGTCGCCCATTGGCGTTAACTCGAAAAAACCTGCACCAAGCTTCGCCGGACGTCACACATCCTATTCTGAAATTCAATGACAATGATGGACTGGAGTTGTGCAGCTGAAGTTAGATTCCTCATGGACATATTCACAATTGAAGTACCCCGTGCTGCAGACGTGCGCCTTAAATCGTGACGGGAAGCAAGCCAGGAGTTCGTATGTTCGAATCCTGACATTGACAGCTGCTATCTTGAGCGTGATTGGTCCCCCAGGTTTTTCCACACTCCCTTCAGGCAAATGCTGGGAGTCTAGGGTTAACTACCACATCCCTGTCCATAATACAGCTATACACACTACTCCAGTCATCACAGAAAGACTAGTTCAACACATAGCCAATGTACTCGTGGCTGATGACCAGGATATCCCAAGCCCCTTACATGAGTTATCAACAGAAGTCGAAATAAATTTTCTTCTTCTTCTTCTTCTTCTTCTTCCCTTCACTGGTTGACGCATCGTGAACATTAGCCCCGACTCAAATAAGAGCGTTGGATTCGTATTGTACCCGTAAATACCTACCATTACCTGCTGCATCCCACGAAGACTGCCGGATCATAGAATCTGAAAATCCCCGGCTAGAAAAAATCCCAGGTACTACTCACAAGTAAATGGGATAATAGGGCACAAATACACCTAACAAGGGAGCATTAAGAAAGACCATGGCCACAAAAGCAAAAGAAGCTCAGAGAACTTGAAATTCCAATGAAAGAACATCTCGGAGGCGTGGAATACCCCGAAATACCCAGCGATGGCCTTCCTAATACACCCTTCCACCACCTCTCTAAGGCATCACGCCATGAATACTTTTAACTAAAAGATATTTATTCAAAAAAGATGAACAATAAACAAGAAAATAAAATTCAACCTTCAAAAGAATGCTCAGATATACCCTTCCCAAAGGGTAATATAATCGGAGAATCAACAAGAAAACTCGTGTCCAACCTGACACGTTAAAACAAAAATCTAAATAGCCTCTCACATTATGAGTAAACCCAAACAAATTATATTAGGCTATCGCACATCCTAAAATATGTTATAGTTCATTCATACAACATAATCAAATATCAAAGTTTCAGCTATATACAACAATTATAATTTACATTACTGCATCACGTATGCATTTTCATTCCATTAATCAGGGATTCATATTTTTCAAGTCAGTGTTCTCTTGGACAACATTATTTTATCAATGACTTGTTTTTATTTCTCTGACTTGGCTTGTTGCAACCTAACAACTCAAAATTTAAATTCATATTATATTGTTTCAAATTTGTCGTAATCATATTTAAATCCAACAAGCGATAAAGCTGATTGAAATGTTTAACTGACTCATCCATGTAAATTATTTCAACATAATTAATTAATTAATGATGTAGGCATTTATATTAATTTCATTTAAGATAAACTATCCATCTGGATTAATTTCAACACAATTAAATGCTTAGAGTGTGTATAGCATAGAGGTATAAAATGTCTGTGACCAAACAGCTGATCATGCATCCTATCACAAGGATCTATCAAACAATTATTCGACGACGAAAATTTCCATAGAAATCTAGAAAACTTGGCTCTCACTGGCTCAATTCCAACAATGAATCCACCATGAAACAAATTCATGTCTGATATCCATAATAATAAACTTAGCAATACCGCTGGTATGCAGAATCATAATGTACAACTAAAAATGGTGACCTCCTACTCTATATTACAATCAAATGTCAGTATCACTCCTCAGGAATCACAAACATTCATAATACATTCTTAACCTCATATTTATACCGTCCGTACTGAAGTTCACTTTCCCACTTTGAATCGGAGTCCATTAACTTTGTTGAAATATACTCAAAATGGCATAAAATATCCTTACTGTGTTAAAGGCTTGCCTCACAATATTTCATTGCATATTATATTATATTATTAATTTATCTAAACTTTCTTAAAGTCTCTTCTGAGAAATTGCGTATAAAAGATATTTGCTGATCGTCAAAATATCTTTAATCAAATAAGAAATTGATTAGAATAATTATTATGTTATTAAATCTTAAGTTCCAAAATTGCACACAAAATATGTGGCTTACTCAACAATAAAATTGATCAAATCAAAAATATAGTTCAACACTCATTCAGATGGACTCAACATGCCCAAAAATGCCCCCTACGCCATGAATCTTAGGTAACACAATTAAGTTAATTCTAATTGATTCATTAGGACGCACTGTAAACATATCTTGACTCTCTGAAATTAAGTGAAGCCCCTACATGGATAACTGAAAAAAATCCTAATGAGACCTAACTTCAGAAACACCCTGTATCGAAACGATCTAAGAAAAATTCATTAATAGTGTGCTAATTCATATACTGAATCATTTCAATGTCAGCGCAGAGTGCATGTGCAGTACAATAAACCACTCTAATCGGTGATATAAAACAATTGTATAGTCCAGTCATATTTGACCAACACGTGTGAACACACACACAAAATAGTTCCAAAACGATTGAAAATAAACTATCTTCCCCTATAGATTTTTCTTCTCGACAATGAAAGTAAGCAAATACTACTACTTACTGTAATTTAATCCAAAAATAATTGTCACAAATTTAAACAACTGGATGCATTTATTTAATATAAATCAAAATCCGGGTAGGCAAAAGTCAGAAGCGACATAATGTCGAATCTAGACTCCTGTCTGACCATACTACAAAACAAAACTAACTAGGGCAATTATGGTTACTTGAAAATACTTCTATGCTACTACTGAAAAAAGTGGCTTTCTTCTACCTTCAGCCACGTTCCGTTGTGATGTAAAAAGGATATAGCCATGTGCCATGGTAAAGATACTTGACCTCCTCCAAGACACAAACTACATACTCCAGTGGTCTCGGGATTCGAACCAGGAACACGAACATCTCCATGCCCCCTTACGCCATCTCGACTATACGCCACTCTCGAGCGATAGCAGACCGATTCACGGACACGAACACGCGTCTTTCGTTTGAAAAGTAACAGTATGCAGTAGTAAGCAAGCATTTGCTTCGAACCATATGTAATACTCATCTTATTCAGATATTCGTAATACATTTTCACCATGTTTAATAGCCTGGCAGAGAAAATTGTGTCTTCAGACCACATGTTTGTGATATGATTAACCTGAGAAGTCTCTACTGCATTGCAAACGTAGTGCTTGTGTCTATCGTTTAGCCTACCATGACTAAACACTTATAAAAGTCTTTGAGCGTTCCCCCCGATGTCTGATTGTCCAACATCCTGTACGGGAAATAATGTTCCTCTTGCAAAAGAACTAGGCAAGTATTACAGCTCGTTCTATTGTCCCACTCAACAAGAGTATAACGAGACACAGTTCTCGCACGGGCTAACTGTTCACAATAGCTGCCATCGACACATGCTTTACTGCAGCTGTAAGTATCCTTCCGCAAATAGATAAAATGTGAAATGTTTCTGCTCATTTATATATCGGAGCCTTGCGTGAAATATGAAGGTGCATGTACTCCATATTCATGTGCTGAGAATATACAGTTTATTCGTGGTTTTACCGTACGTGGTTTCACGGTTCGCTTTGCTAAAACTCCCGGAACACGACGTTACTCTTATAACACGCCCGTATTCCACATTTGGTTCCGCTTCGAGTTCACATTACAATCTGGTAACTCCACACTTGTTGCATAGCGCATCAGAGATGTTACCCCCTCCTCTCGGGTATCTTGGTTCGACTTTGTTCTCCGCTAGGGTGCAGTATATACGTTTTTCCAATATTACAGGCTTCTTTATAATGACAAAAATACATGTATACACATTCAAGTATTCTGACATGTTATTTAGACACAATCCTACTGCGTAAAATACTTCCTTTTGCCCTAGAGTTCAATTAATTTTCTTTATACGGGTGTCGAGATTTCCTTGACGTCACGAAGATCACATGTTGCTTGTCATGACTCCATTCTTTTTCTATGACGTGCTTCGAGCAGTCTCGTGCATCCTCGGCTACCTTCGGCCTCCTCCCCATGCAAGCCATTTACATAGTGTTAAACACCACCTGTTGCTGTGCCGAGCGCTGTTCGAAGTTCGTCACCTAGTGGCGCGCGAGCTATGAAATAAATGGTACAGTACCATACTTCAAATCCCAGGCACTTGTTACTACCCTAGGCCCAACAAATAGCTGTTCCACATACGACAGCAGAAATCAAAATAACACAAGTTATCAGACATGACCCATGCTCCACAATGCTCATATAATAATTATTTTATTGCTTGGATTTACGTCCCTTTTAACTACTGCGGCTTTTAGAGACGCCAGGGAGCCAGATTTTGCCCCGAAAGGGATCTTTAACGCGCCAGTAAGTCTGACACGGTCATAGCAGCAACAATGAATATGGTGCGCTCATGTAGCGTTCAGTACAATGTTGTTGTTGTAAATTTCTACCAGCGTCTTGGTCATCAGCCCCGTCTACTTGGGTGTGTGTATGATAACCTGTGTTTCTGTGGTAACTGTAGTAGTTCAGTAAAATGTACTTCACAGTGTGAACTCCTGACACACTTTACAGTATAATGGGAGAATGTTATTTCAGACATAGAACGTTATTGCATGGAAACATTTTAGGATGTGAGGGTATCATTTACATTCCTGACCATATATCTGCTTCAGGTAGCCAAAATGAATAGAAGTGATCTGTCCAGGATGAATATGGCAGAGGCACAACGGAACCTCATCCGCCGTTTGGATCAGATGACGTTCGATGAACTGCTAAGAGAATACCCGGTAGAAGTGATCACTCAGCTAGTCATGCTTCTGATTTTATGCTACTTCGTGTACGTGCTGATGGATGCTTTAGGCTTGTTCTAAGTAAGTATTGCCTTTTTAAGCAATTATTTTCTTAACAACAGCATCTGTCTATGCTCGCTAAGGCGCAGCGCTAGGCCATGGGGCCCAGCTACCTGCGAACTCAATAGACGTCGGTTCGAACACCACCGTAAACCGTCTTTGAACCATGGCTTCCCATTTTCAACAACAGGAAACAACCGTGCCTTATAATAAGTCAGCTTCATTCATTTCACCTCCCATTAACTCCTCTCATGAGGTTCGCGACAGGAAAGGCATCCGGATGTAAAACCACCCACCACATTGCAGTTCACACAGTGAGCTTATGTTCAAGCTGCTCTAGACTTGGGAGAAGAGTGTTATTGAACCCCTCCGTCGTACAGAGGTCGAAATCTCTAATCTAGGTGGAAAAACTCCTGCCTGAAGTTAATAACCACAATACCATTATACTGTATTTTACGTGCCAACGCACATGAACAGGACAACAACTGCGCCATACAAATACTACCAAAGGGTCTCCGTAGCCTAGCGAGCATTTAACAGATAAGTGTATGAACTAATGAATTCAGTATAAAAATTGTATTTTAAGTACTCATATACAGTATTAATTCAAGAAGAGAGTTCTGTGAAATAAGGCAATTTATGAGTATAAAGCCTGAATGTCTAACGATAAGAGAAATGAGATGGATAATTTGGTGGTTAATGGGAGTGTATATGAACAAAGCATTGAGAGAAGTAGGAAAGAAGGACCTTTGCCTATTTTGCGGGATGGTAATGGGTGCAGCTCACCTGATCAGGAAATCCAATGAGACAAAAATTATATGAACAAAGTTTGAAGGTAAGGGAGATACAGACAGAATAGAAAGTCAAAATGAACATCACACTTTTATAAAATTACTAAATCGGGAATGGAGGAAGCGAAACTTTTTAATGTTAGACCTATCAGGGGAATATGGGATAGGAAAGCGACAGATGAGAAACACAACAAAGATGCATGTGAAACAAGTACGCTATACGAGTTCAGGAGATGGTATCCTAAACTATAGAACTAAGTTAAAGTCTAGGAAAGCCTCTCTGTATCAATGAGAATAAGATTGAGTCTGTACATAATTAATAGCCTTTATAAGTGTTTTAATAATTGTTTATAACTTTTAATACTGTGTAAATTATTTGTAGATTATGTGACTTATTTTTAAGTTCATGTTGCGATTTATTAATCTTACTATTAGCCCTTTAACTGTCAAGCTCAGATCTGATGGATGTGTGAAAACTGTCAGGCATATTTACCAAGCTGTGCACACACTTCTTTTAAAATGAGATGGAAGAGAGACCAATAAAGATATTAAAATAAAATATTATAAACATAGTGGATAAATCAGTTGTTATTTATGAAAATAAATACTGTCTCTGAGTCATATGATTTCAATGTAAAAAAAACAATGGGAAGAAAATACAAATTTCAGATTTGAAATTTTTGAAGTAATTTTTGGAAAAGGAGGTCACTTGTCAAGTTTACTATTTGATAGCGTGTTGATGTCAATATTCCAAAATTACCAATGAAAACTGAAAAAATACACGTACTTTGTGAGCACATGTTTCAGACTCTAAGAATTAATATAAATTCCTAGATTGTCAGAGGTTCTCGCGAAATAAAAACGTAGTTAAAATTGCCTGTTTTCATATTCCCTGAAAATTGCTCATCAAGTGTAAAATTGACGAAATAATCAATAATAAAGGCCTGTAACGAAGGATCGCTACTCTGACAGTTTTGGCATGAACAGGGCGTAACGATAGATCGTTACCTTGAAAGGCAAAGGGTTAAGGAATCACATCTATCAGGTGATGGTTGCAATAAATGATACTCTCGCCCCAATCTCTGGATAACTGAGATTTGGAACAGAGGGTATTCTATTCTATTCTAATTCAAGAAGAAATATGTTTTATAATCCAATCATTTCCAAGGAAGCGGTATTTCATTTCTTAGCCATGAAGACCTGTGAGTTAACATTATCTGCACTGTAGGCAGGCATCTGGGTGAAGTAGTTATTGTAGTGTTATTGGTCGAAAGGGATTTGAGAACTCAATGCGGGCGTCCACATGGCCTGCTAAAACAATCAACAAATCTATGTCTCACGTGGGTGTTCAACGTCGTTCAGTCTCGCTCTTTATAGACATTTCATATGATAATAACCCAGAAGTTAGGCCCTTTAAAACAACAATTATCAGCTTTATAGGGATTTCAGGACAAAATACTATAATAGATGGCCTCTTCTTATCTGACCTATGTTTTTTCATAGTTTCAGCTAGATTCGCGAGAGCCCCTTATCAGATGTCTCAGGACATTGTGGGATCGAATCTCAGCACAGTGAGTTGGCATTTGAAACGGGTAAAGTAAATATATTTGCTAAAACGTTGAAAACATACTTGTGCAAAATCCCGATAAATTTGCCCAGGGCACACTTGATCTAGGTCGTGGGAGCTACAATAATTTGCCTATGCAGGCCACTTCTCTAGTTGTCTTCTGTGGCCATCTAGCCTAACGCAAGTCTTCAAAATTGACACCATTTCGGTGACTTTCATGTTAGCAATAACCATTCCAGTACCTGAAACCAGAATTAAATTTCTTGGCAGAGCTAGTCATAGGCTACCCACAACACAACAAGTTGTACGTCTACTTGGTGAGGGATCCATTATCAGTTTCGTATTGCTGTGGACGATTCAGTGTATGGTAAAAATCAAGATGGGGCAGTAGACAATCAAAGGGGAGAACCACGGGGTTACTTGGTAATAGTCGCTGTGTCCACAAATATTTTATGTAATAGGGAGTAATCCAAGGGCACACAGGTATACTACTAAGCTACTGAAATAAACATCTGGGTTGACTTTCATTAGAGCAATGACAACAATTTTACTTGGCTCGTAATCTCACGAGGGTAAGTCACAGAATCTCCTTTTTCCTACTGGGTATTCGAACCACTGGGCGAGATTTCTTGCCTCGAAAATATCCATGCACTGGAATTGAACCGGGTGTAACTTCGTGCAAATCAATCAATTTGACTGCTGCAAAATCACGAGTCCGAGTTCCACCATAGAATCATAAAATAGGTTGATAACACTGAATGTAACCACTCAGGCCTCTTACATTGATTCCTTTTTGAAGAAAGACCATTTCTAGTCCCATAATCGCATTTTATGTAAAAATATTTTACGATTATTTACCTGCTGATCAACTGTAGCTTAGTCCTTTAGTTTTGAGAGCTTTTGTATTCCATCCCCCCCCCAACACATTTCTGGACTAAGTTGCATGAGCACAAGTATCATAACAAATTTGTAATTGTTTCTTATTTTCAGGATCGACCATCTTCCATGCTCAACTCTATGATGGAATTGGATTTCAAATATGGAACTGATTGATTTTTGATACGGATTCACGACAAGTTACAAATTTCGGCTCTGTTACCAGCCTTATTTTTCGGATATAGATCAACTAGTTTGAAATTTGAGAATTCAGTTAACCTAAATTCATGAATTGAACAATTGCCAGAACATATTTCACATTTCACTAAAAATATTCACCAATCTTCAAAATTCAAACCTTATTTGGCAGCTAATAACAAAATTGGGTGTGTCTGCACTTCCTCTTAATGGAGGATGATACATAGACTATGTAAACTTATGTTCATCTTCGTTCGTCATTCATAGGTTGGTTTGAGAAAGACATAATATCGCTCCCAGCCTTTAAGTTTCAGCCCTTCTTAAAAGTAAGACGTAACCTCGCCGAAGGCGGTGGATGTAAGGTATGTAGTATCAACCCCTAACTGTACGAATTGTAATAAAAATGAAATAAATTGAAACACCATGGATGATTTAAAACCTTCTCATTTCCTAAACAGTTGTGGTTTTGAAGTAATTGTAACATTTTAGAAATGTCCGTCATGTAAAGATTTGAAGCTATTTTTTTTCAGTGTTGTCCATACAAACTGTTAGTTGTAACTCTTCAGTCGGTCAACACGAATTTGCCCGATGACTGGGCGGGGTACAATGTATATAATATAAAATAATAAGTAAATTAACACTCCTGAAAAAAATAGATCTAATCACTATTCATAATGGAGTAATTACCGGTATAAATCAACTAGTGTGAAATATTATTAATTATTAGTAATGATCATAATAACTTCATGTATTTATGAGTTTATTTACTTATTAAGTTACATTATGTACAGTACATTCAACCCCCACTCAGTCATTGGGCAAATTCGCGTCAATCACTCAAGCCTAACATGACACATAAGGTATCCATAACATTTTGACTTCAAACAATTGAGCAACATTTTTGAAACTTATTTAGAATTCCAATTTTTTCTTATTTAACTAAGATATTTTACTAAATTATTGTAAACTGATATTTAAACATTTATATGTGTATGATAAATAATTGGATTCTCAGTGTTTTAAATAACAAAATTATAATTTTCCCCTTTTAAGAACTGAACAATTAATGAACATTTGTTTCTTATTTTACTTATTATTTAGTTGGACAGTTTACCAAAGTCTCATTTCTTCTGAATCCTATTAGACGTAAGACACATTTATGTAAGATATTGTTTCGTGGTATCTATTCCATTTAGAAAGTTCGAAAAAGCAGTACCAGAGGAAACAGGAAGCCTCAAATTACCAAAACTAATTTTAAAAAATATAAAGCATATGTACAGTATATATTTTGTTAGCTGCACATAATTTGCAACTTCGTAATCAGAAACGTGTATTTTTTCAACCGAAAACTGCTATTTGGTAAACTATCCATTAAAAGGATGTATAATTACCATAAAATTCCATGGAACTTCTCGATTCATATCTATATATATAAAAATCAATCTTACGTGATAGTTTGTCTGTGGGTGTGTATGTCTCCTATGCATTCATATACCACTCAACCGATTGCGATGAAACTTGGGTGAGATGTTGAGTACACTCCAAGGATGGTTTCTGACTTAGGAAATCCATTTTACAATAGGTAGCGCACGCGTAGATTCAACAAATGAGCGACGATGCGCGAAGCATTTCAACAAAGTCCCGTATGTGTTCATATACCATTCGTCCGATAGCGATGAAACTTGGGTGAGATGTTGAGTACACTCCAAGGAAGGTTTCTGACTTAGTAAATCCGTTTTACAATAGGTAGCGCACGCGTAGATTCAACAAATGAGCGACGATGCGCGAAGCATTTCAACAAAGTCCCGTATGTGTTCATATACCATTCGTCCGATTACGATGAAACTTGGGTGAGATGTTGAGTACACTCCAAGGATGGTTTCTGACTTAGTAAATCCATTTTACAATAGGTAGCGCACGCGTACATTCAACAAATGAGCGACGATGCGCGAAGCATTTCAACAAAGTCCCGTATGTGTTCATATACCATTCGTCCGATAGCGATGAAACTTGGGTGAGATGTTGAGTACACTCCAAGGAAGGTTTCTGACTTAGTAAATCCATTTTACAATAGGTAGCGCACGCGTAGATTCAACAAATGAGCGACGATGCGCGAAGCATTTCAACAAAGTCCCGTATGTGTTCATATACCATTCGTCCGATTGCGATGAAACTTGGGTGAGATGTTGAGTACACTCCAAGGATGGTTTCTGACTTAGTAAATCCATTTTACAATAGGTATCGCACGCATAGATTCAACAAATGAGCGACGATGCGCGAAGCATTTCAACAAAGTCCCGTATGTGTTCATATACCATTCGTCCGATAGCGATGAAACTTGGGTGAGATGTTGAGTACACTCCAAGGAAGGTTTCTGACTTAGTAAATCCATTTTACAATAGGTAGCGCACGCGTAGATTCAACAAATGAGCGACGATGCGCGAAGCATTTCAACAAAGTCCCGTATGTGTTCATATACCATTCGTCCGATAGCGATTAAACTTGGGTGAGATGTTGTGTATACTTACGTGAAGGTTTCAAAATTAGTGAATACATTTCACAGTAGATAGCGCACGAGTAGATTCAACAAATGAGCGACGACACGCACAGCGTTTCAACAAAGTCCCGTATGCATTCATATACCATTCGTCCGATAGCGATGAAACTTGGGTGAGATGTTGAGTACACTCCAAGGAAGGTTTCTGACTTAGTAAATCCATTTTACAATTGGTAGCGCACGCGTAGATTCAACAAATGAGCGACGATGCGCGAAGCATTTCAACAAAGTCCCGTATGTGTTCATATACCATTCGTCCGATTGCGATGAAACTTGGGTGAGATGTTGAGTACACTCCAAGGAAGGTTTCTGACTTAGTAAATCCATTTTACAATAGGTAGCGCACGCGTAGATTCAACAAATGAGCGACGATGCGCGAAGCATTTCAACAAAGTCCCGAATGCATTCATATACCATTCGTCCGATAGCTATGAAACTTGCGTAAAATGTTGTGTACACTGCAGGGAAATTTTCTGGCTTAGTACATCCACTTTACAATAGGCAGCGCACGATTAGATTCAACAAATGAGCTACGACGCGCGAAGCATTTCAACAAAGTCACGTTTGCGTTCATATACCATTCGTCCGATAGCGATGAAACTGGGCTGAGATTTTGTGTGCACTCCAGGGAAGGTTTCTAGCTTAGTAAATCCCTTTAAAAATAGGTAAAGCACGAGTAGAATCAACAAATGAGCAACGGCGCGCGAAGCGTTTCAACAAAGTCCCATTTAATTTCATATACCATTCATCCGATAGCGATGAAACTTGGGTGAGATGCTGTGTACACTCCAGGGAAGGTTTCTGGCTTAGTACATACATTTTACAATAGGTAGCTCACCAGTAGATTCAACAAATGAGCGATGACACGCGAAGCGTTTCAACAAAGTCCCGTAGAAAGTCATATACCATTCGTCTGATAGTGATAAATGTTTGGTGAATTGTTGTGTACACTCCAGGAAAGGTTTCTGGCTAAGTAAATCCATTTTACAATACGAAGCGCACGTTTATGTTCAACAAATGAGTGACTACGCGCGAAGCGTTTCGACAACGTCCCGTATACGTTCACATACCATTCATCCGATTGCGATGAAACTTGGGTGAGATGTTGTGTACACTCCAGGGAAGGTTTCTGGCTGAGTACATCCATATTACAATATGTAGCGCAAGAGTAGAATCAACAAATGAGCGACGACACGCGAAGCGTTTCAACCAAGTCCCGTATGCATACATGTACCATTCGTCCGTACCTATGAAACTTGGGTGAGATGTTGTGTACACGTCATGGAAAATTTCTGGCTTAGTTAATCCCCTATACAATATGCAGCGCACAAGTTGATTCAACAAATGAGGGACGACGCGCGAAGCGTTTCAACAAAGTCCCGTATAAGGTCATATACCATTCTGCCGTTAGCGGCGAAACTTGGGTGAAATATGGTTGACACTCCAAGGAAGGTTTCTGGCTTAGTAAATACATTTCACAGTAGGTAGCACACGAGTAGATTCGACAAATGAACGACGATAGCGATGAAACTTGGGTGAGATGTTGTGGACACTTAAGTGACGGTTTCTAACTTAGTAAATACATTTTACAGTAGGTAGCGCACGAGTAGATTCAACAAATGAGTGACGGAGTGCGAATCGTTTAAACAAAATCAGGTATGCGTTCATATACTATTCATCCGATTGCGATGAAACATTGATCAGTTATTTTGTACCCGCCAGGGAAGGGGACTTAGTAAATCCATTTCACAATAAGTAGCGCAAGAGTAGATGCAACAAATGGGTGACGACGCGCGAAGCGTTTCAACAAAATTCCCTATTGCGTTCATATAACATTCTTCGATTGCGATGAAACCTTGATGAGTTATTGTGTACACGCCAGGGAAGGGCTTCGACTTAGTAATACATTTCTCAATAGGTAGCGCACGAGTAGATTCAACAAATGAGTGACAGCGATGAAACTTTTTGAAAGTTGTTGTGCACGCTCCCACGAATGGTTCTAAATTAGAAAATCCATTTTATGATAGCTTAGAGGCAGTTAACATGTTGTGTATCCAAAAGCACTTCAAGAAACAGAATTTCAACGCCAACACTTTCTTTGATTGGCATTGCAACGCATGCCGGGTACAGCTTGTCATTTAATAAAAAAGGCTAATTATTATATTCACCAATTTGAAATCACAATGAGCACAGGGGGTTCTTAATGGGTTTGCTGTTATGAAAAATGTAGTTCGAGAAAATAAGCTTGAGTACAAGATAATTTCAATGGATCTTAAATAATTACAAAGTCACATACTGTTTTAAGGAACGTAATTTTGAATTGTTCGAAAGGTTGTAAATATTCACAAACGTAGTTACTGCATTTAAGAAAATAATTCTAAATAAATTCAAAAATAACTACTTTCGTTTAAATTGCTGTTTATTTCATTTGTTCATTTGTATGAAGTTAAAAATAAAATGCATGCACCCTTAAGCTTGTTTCCTTGAATTATTATTAAAGTCAGCTTTATGTGGGGATAATTTGCAAGAATTTTGCAAACTGATTAAATGAATGTGCGCTCGTAATGAACTGTATAAAGTATTTTAAACATTAGTGGATTCGGGACCACTTGATGTTTAGTGAACACCAATACAATTCTAATACGAAGTATCCTTTTCTGGCCCTTTAAATGTCAAACCATTACACATAGCAAAACTACATGCATGTTCAAATTCTCTTCTGGAAATTTTAATTCAAGTGTAATGCGTAATGAATTGACAGCAATAGCATCAAGAGATTTAGACTCCTCTGGAGTACATGCACTATACCAAGATCTTTGATGAATTTAGAAAATTAGGTAGAAGGTTTGACAGTCATTATAATCTGCATTGTTTCCAAAGAAAATGCCCTCTCCTATGTATGAATAACTGAAAAATAAAGAGTTAAATACTTATATATATGCACTAAACTGATCACTCGTTATTAAGATTTAATGAATCTCTATTGAATTTGACCACCTCGTGGTGTAGCGGCTAGCATTCTTGGCTGTCTCCCCGGAGGTCCGAGTTCGATTCCCGGCTCTGACAAGACATTTAATTATGGTCTGAGGGCTGGTACGGGGCACACTCAGCCTCTTGAGGCAAAGAATTGAGAAGAGGTGGATTCGATTCACACCTTCAGCCATCTTGAAAGTGGTTTTCCGTGGTTTCCCACTTCTGCTCCAGGCAAATACCGAGATGATTCCTGTCTTAAGGCCACAGCCGCCTCCTTCCCGATTCTCACCTGAATTACAAATACAGTACTGTACACACATTAATACAGCCTTCACAATAACACATGTTATCAGACAAAATGCGCACACTATCCAGTCACCGGGGTTACACGACCACGATGTCGCAAAGCCCCTAAATAAATCATCAACAACAACATCTATTGAATATGTTACATTATCCAACGTACTAAGATACGTTTCTTTACAGGTTTTGAAGAACATTCCTTTCTTCCTCTAAGTCATTATCATCATAAACTGCACGGTTTAGGATATCAGGTTTCTTCCGTCTCCAGATCTATTTGGTTCGCCCATGCCACTTGCTTAGTCAGAGTAGAATTGTGTAGTAAGCCGAGAACTACTGAGCCCTCAAGTTCCTTTGTGAAATTATGAAATTGGACTATTTTAATTCTATGCAGAATGCGTCGAGATTTACGACAGCTGGAACTTGACACTTTGTTACAAAGCGTGCCAACTCGGTGACACTGTCACATTAAAAAAAAATGTTATACTAGATTCGTCAACCAGCAGACAATGAAAGCTAGCAATTGAGCGGCCAGGACAGGTCCCGAGTAAAATAAAATATAGAAGAAGGGTGACACTCACCGAGAATAGTGGAAAATTAATACTATAAATAGTCTTATTATGGAAATTTGATTAAGGGGAACGATATTCAAGAAATTAATATTTTTGCGAAGTAGGAGCGCCATAATTCCCTTGGTTTTGGAAAAAGACGCTATCGATATTGTTGTGGAGGGAGAACGCGCCATTTAGTTCGAGGCATGTTTTTCCTGAACTTCAGAAGTGATTAGGCGTATTGCCTAGTTAGAGGCCAGGCACGGTCCTGAGGAAGAAAAAATGACAGCGAATGCGGCGTCATCAACGGCCAGCCTATGTCATATTAGCACAGTTAGAACCTGTATTATTTCAACTTTAAGAAAACGACCACTAGTTCGATTCCAGAACTAAATACATATTTCCAGTGTGAATTGTAAATGAAGATTGCGTGACATCGCCGAACTTTTAATTTGAGTACATATTCGAATTAAAGTGACCTAGAAAACACAATAATTTCTTCAACGTGGGATTTTGAATAAAACCTCCCAGAAATATTTCAACGCCGATAGTTCATTTTTCATGAACTATAATTAATTCTAAGATATTGCATACGCTTTTGGAACGCTGTTGTGAAATATTACTAACTTTTCGACGGAGACTTCGAAAAAAATTCAGTCGACGATATTCAAAAATTTATTCTTTGAAGATGAAACTCATTCCCGCATCGAGAGGAACAGTATTTGATATTGCAATTAGAGCCGGGCAAAAAGCTCTTGAGTTCCGATCGGTCTCGTTGGACGAGAATAAAAAACGGAAATGATGGTTCCGGAACTGGTATTACCGATAATGTGGGCTCGATAACGATTATTCTCGACATTATCGCTCGTTCTCGCTTGGGCAATATGGCGCTGCCTGAAGGCACTGAGGCTTGTTTGTGTAAGGTTTCAATGGAAATTGTTCATTCCGTTGACTGGAGTCTGCGAATTGGGAGAATCCACTCAACTTCAGCGATATCATATTAACAGACTACCCAAGGTATATTGAGCATATCATCCTAATAACATATGGAAGGAGATTTTGATCGTCAGTCGGCATTTTTTGGTCATTAAATTTCAGCAAAAGAAAATTCTATTTGACGTGTAGGCTACATATTAAGATCTTTTCGTGTAGTGCCACATTCAAGCACTACCGTATGAAACTTTCTCGTAATAAAACCTGAAAATTCATGCACTCGCTATATTACTAAAGCCCCTGTGAGCAATTGTGTTCTGTCGTATCATTTTTGTAGTAAGATACTGGTCAAGTGGTCATCATAAACAATAAAACGTAACGAAACAAAAATTAAAATTGCTTCCCCTACCGAGTATCGAGCCCTGGCCCTTCCATTCATGATTCATGAGTCCAGCGCGTAACCAATTCAGCCACTGATACTCTTATACACCGAAGGAAAATGTTACAAACATACACAGTGAAAACTTTTGCGTTGGATACCTGACTCTCTTTATCTCAAATGCTCCTACCAGTTTGAATAATATTCTCTAGTCGTCGGGCATACGAAAAAATAATGTTCACTTTCAAGAATAAGATTGATTTTATCTTTCGTCATAATGGCTTTGCCATATGCTTAAACCACCACCATTACAATCGCGTTCCTACGCACGTGCTCACACGTTGCATCATGGGTAGAGAGAGCAACGATATTACCTTGTGATCGAACGAGACTTTGGAGTATCGGACGAAGTGACATTCCCGCGGTAATGAGTTGTTCTCAGTGCAACTCCCGTCGCACTATTCTCACTCAAACTGTCATATTATTGGCATTTATGGACAAATCAGTGAGGTGTTTGCACTGACATGATTAATACACCGCATGCCACAAACTAGTATTGTTTTCAAGCACAAAATCAGAGTTTTTAGTAGATGAAATTAGTTGAAACTTTTCAGCATAATATTTTCCAATTGTATTTTCAGCATCGCAGCCAATTTTTGCACTATAGTTGCATCTAATAACAACCAGTTACACGGTGGAGAAGAAGATTGAAAGTATTCTTTAAAGGAAATTGCTAGTCAGTAGGGCTAAAAATACATGAGTCATACACGAGAGACTTTCTTGTAGCTCTTCTCTGCTACGCCAATTATTTGAGTTTATTTTACTTTAGGGGCTACAACATCGTGATCATTTTTGTGTCTCAACTTTGTCTAATAACCTGTGTTATTATGGTGTCTGTAGTAGTGTGTGTATATTTGTAACTGAGGGTAGGAGTGGTAGGGAGGTGGCAGATGCGAACTCAATTCAATGTGATCTTCCTGGGGTGTTTCACTTCATACTGCTTTCAATTTGTCAAATGTAAGAACGAGGGATGGTTTACATTCCGGAGTTATTACAGAAGGCTTTGACTTTACACGTGCAGCGGCTTGAGTGACACGTGCAGCGGCGTGAGTGAGTCTGCTTTTTCCTTTAAATAGATACTGTCGATAACACCGAGAAAAAAGGTGTTCCGGTATTATCGAGACTCCCACTCAGTACCGGTATTATCGAAACTGAAGATTCTCGTTCAGCGGAGAGACCTGGCCTTGAGTGCGCTTGGCGGGGGACGATACTAGCCATGCGGAAACTTACGATCCCGATCGGAAATAGAGCAAATTTGCCTGGCTCTAATTGCAATGGAATTGGAGATGGTCGAGTAAATATGCAAAGGGGAACGCTACATTGAGAATATGGAAATTTCAGAAGTAACCAGATGACAATCGACTACAATTATGGAAAATTCCGGAGTAACATAAATGCTCATAATAAATCGAAAACATGAGAGAATGCCCCGTCATTAAACTACTCACAACAAATATGCATAATCATTAAGTTCGAGAGCATCATTAGGGCAGCGCTAAGAAGAAAAGAAGAAGATGCCTGAACTAGGGCAAACCCAGTTCACGACCCAGTTCTATTCCAGAACTAAAGACAACGCAGTTCGAGACCAGAACGAGTACGAATTTGGGGACCCGGAAGTGCAGTTCAAATAGACGGAGAGAACGAGGTCAGATCACCAGAAGACATCAGGAGGCGAAACGGTTTATCTTCCGATATATTCTTCATTAGCAGCTGAGATCAACAACAGGTAGAATGAACATCAATTATGTAGTTTTGTTTTAGAGTAATATGAATCTCCATGAGAAACCTCTTTTCAATATTTTGTTTTCTACGTTTTTGAGTATTTTTCGACTTCGAATTTGTTTAGAATTTTTTCTTTGGACGCTTTTCGTATTTTTCGAAATTAGGATTGCCGGAAGTTTGCCCCGAAAGGGATCTTTAACGTGCCAGTAAATTTACTGACACAGCCCCCTGTCATTTGCGCACCCTCAAATGCCATCTGACTGCGACAGGATTCGATCCTGCACCTTGGGAACAGCAGTCGAGAACGTTACCACACATTATTAGAGTGCACATACAGTAGTGAATTTCATGGCAGGATCATGGAACAAAGGTCATGAATTCCTAAGATGATAAAGTGTTCAATTCATGCATCGCGAGTATAGACTATTATTGAATTTTGAGTGTTTATATGAGATGTGGGTTCGAATCCACTAACATGATATGATATTTCTGAATCTTTGTACATTGAAAGGAAACATTGATAAGCTGAGGTAACAGCTGATTTTGGAGAGATGTCAGATATTTTGACAGTGATTTGATATTGAAGTATGAAGCTATTAATTAAACCTCTTTAGGGAGTAAACAACCTAATAAATGAAATAAATAAAGCATGGACGTTGGGTTTTATATAAATATTTAATTAAATAAACAAAGTATGGTGAATAAAATACAACTTCAACATTCAAAGTTTACTAGTTTAAATGAATTATCTAAATATGATAATATTGCTACTAGACTTGTTATCTAAAGGCGAGACTAACAACGTTTGCGGCCACATTTTTGATGATATCTTGCGAGAATTTAATGAAATTATTGATCGATTGTAATGACTGTAGATAGTTACGTTATCCCATTGAAGAGATGTACTTGTAAATATTTACTTTGCCATGGGAGCATCGACTGCATATTATTGTAACAATCTGTGCAGTTTAGAGTAGGATATTCTTAGCCTATTTTCATTTATGAAAAATAGGCTTATGAGATCACGTTTTGTCCGTGTGTGTTAGTTAGTCAGTTATTGTTGGTTTAAGGGCCGGAACTACGAGGCCATGTGTCCTTTCCGTGTGTCTGTGCATGTGTGTGTGCATATGTGTGTGTGGGTGTCCCACTGATAAAATCAAAATGGCTGGAGCGATTTTAATAAAAACTCGGTAAGGTCATAGTAGTAAACATCGTCTGACCCCGGCCGAGGCCTTCAAAATTTCATTGCGTCTCACCAATCCAACATGGCGGCTGTGCGATGTATTTCACCGGCATTCTATGTCTCCGAAACTATTACCGATATCACCATGGAATTTTGCACGTGATAGAAGTCACTACTAAAAGTTCACCTCTGTGACTTTAAAATCCTGTTAAGTACAAAACGAACATGGCGGCCAAGCGAGGTTGAAATATTTAAATAGGTCTTTCTCGTGATTTAACCATCCGAGTGCAGTGAAACATGCTACAACAAATGTTTATGCACATCTTAATGCACTGACATCTAATTTAGTTCAATTGCTTACATAACCACAAGATGGCGGCTATGCGAAATTTTACAATTAAGATTTTATTTCTCGTACCCTATTCATGGGATCGAAGTAAACGATTGAATAATGTACCTACGCAATAATTTTCATAAAATAGTACCCTACATAACTGTATGCCATACATAAAAATCCAACATGGTGACCATCAGAATTTAGACGGTTCTCAATATTGTTCAATCCCGGTGTTAGGGGATGGGATGAACAGGATTGTGTTGATGTATAATTTAGGGGTGGTTTCCGGAAGGGTGCAAGTTTCCCGTAGTTGGGGGAAACTGCAGGTGTAGGTGTCTGTAAGAGGATGTAATGGTAATGGGGGTATAAATCTATAGGGGCGCGATTACTTTTTAAGGGATGTGCGACTATGAGGGAGCTATTAGATAAGAGTAGCAATTAAATGTGAGCGAGTAGGAGCGAGCCTACTTGCAGAGTCGGCAGCTTGGCCGCTGGCTGGCTTAACACTAAGTGAGCACAATGGAATACCTGACGCTTCACTTCCTAGCATTCACGGTCAGGGGCAATTAGGAAGGAACGGGTTGGGCGTACAGATGTAAAGTCGGTATAAAATGATGTACAAAGTGTAGCTTACTGATCAAGTATTTATTTGATCAGTTGTGGTTAATGTAGTGTCCCTTTTTAGTGAAGGGCAAATGTATTACAAATTATAAGTGTAGGTGTGAAGGAAGGAATACAAGTATGTAAGGGAATCTGAGCACACTCTATCTCACCTGGCGATGACGATGCGTTGGAGCTGGATCTAGATGCACAGAACCGTGGGCCGCGACAGATATTGGGTCTCCGTCGGGCCTTCCTTTTAAGAGTTCCCGAGCTGCTGACTCGGCGTGTCGTCATTGTTGGTGCTCCAGATAGTCCTGAGTGTAAATGTTTATGTGTGTGTCGTAAGCTTGGCTAACAGCGATACTACTGCGCCTGCTTGTGTAAAGGAAATGTATTCGTTGAGACTCATGACTTAGCTTTTAGGGGTAGTTTTTGTAGGGTGAAATGGTGTGTTGGTATTTGGATAGAAGTAGATGGTGAAGATGTGTGGGTGGCTGTGCAGCCGTCTGTAGATTCAGGAGCGTATGTTTATAGTCCCCTCTGGGTGCGTGGATGTCTCAGGTCCTAGGGTCGTATCGACCCTGGGGCTGAACAATATCTACTAATCCATGACAGCAATCAAACTGATATTTTGTATGTTGATAAATGCTAGTAACTTAAGTTCACCTATGGGACTTTAAATAACCTGGTGAGCACAAACCAACATATTGGCGACGCGATATTTAAATATTGAAATGGACGTTTCTCGCGATTTAACCATCCGAGTGCAGTGAAACTTGGTACGGTAAATGCTTATACAAACTTTAAACCACTGTCATCTAATTTATTTCAATTGTTTTTTATGACCACTAGAGTGCGGCTGTGCAAAATTTTAAAATCTCGTTTTTATTTCATGTGTTCTAATCATGCGATTGAAATTTGAATAATACAGATACGAAATAATATTGATGCAATATTACATAACTCTATGGCCTACATATGTAAAAATCCAGCATGGCGACCATCGGAAAAATTTAGACCATTCTCAATATCTACGAATCTATTACAGCAATCAAACTTAAATTGTGTATGTTGATAGAGGCAATTAACATAAGTAGGATGTATGATAACAGGCTATTTAGTTCTTCACGGTACTACTTGTTTTGCTTTAATTAACATAGGATTTAGAGCAGGTTAGCTAGATGGTACATTTTAACTAGAAATGTTAGAAATGTGGTACCATCATAGCTTTATTTTTATTGGTTCAACACTAAGAACAGTGTCACTGGTTAATATTCTTAAGTTGAATTATAATAGTAGTATGTGCTTAAGCAGTTTGGATATTGCATCATCACGAGGGGATATTGCGTAATCGCGTGCTTGATGACGTCATGGTGTGCTTGATGACGTCATGGTTGCTTAGAGCGAGCACGTGAACTGCACGTGTTAGCGGGGGGAAGAGGTTGGCCTTTAACCGCTTGAAGCAGATAACCTTTGGCTTGTGTATGCGGTGGTGATAAGAAATTGGCGGATATTGACGTCAGCTCTCTTTAAAAATGGGCTATATTTGCAAAATTAGGAATGTTACAAAAACGTTTGTTTGACATAAATGAATGACCCTGAGCTGCTCTATCCCCCTACCAAATTTCAACTCTCTAGGACAAAACAAAATTAACTTTGAAAATAGGCTATATTTCCAAAATTAGGAATGTTACAAAAAAGGTTGTTTGACATAAATGAATGTCCCTGAGGTGTTCTATCCCCATACCAAATTTCAACTCTCTAGGACAAAACAAAATTAATTTTGAAAATAGGCTATATTTCCAAAATTAGGAATGTTACAAAAATGTTTGCTTCATATAAATGAATGGTGTTTACCTCCTCTACCCCCATACCAAATTTCAAGTCTCTAGGACAACAGAAAATGAATTCTGAAAAATGGTCTTTATTTTGGAAACTAGGAATTCTACAAAAAAGTTTGTTTATCACAAATGAAAGCTCTCTATCCCCTCTACCAGTAAACCAACTCTCAGGTCTATAGGACAAAAATGAAAAAAATGTGCAAATGGGCTCGATTAGCAGAGAGAGTTTTGGGTGTAGTAACATTTGAATGAGACTGTATGGGCGCGGCGTCCATGGAGAGCCAGTTGGTTATCCACACGCGTTTGCTTAGTGCGCTGCATGTGTTGGCGGAAGGAAGAGATTGACCTTTGACCGCTTGAAGCAGATAACTTTTGCCCGCGCGGCTGTTATCGTTCTTTGGCTGGCGCGAGCGAGCCGAGCGTGGGGGTCCGGCTTGCTAATCACATATGCGACTTTGACTGTGTGAAATGAATATTGGCTTGTTTGTTTTAAATTCTTAGCCATCATTATTGAACTCTGAAATTATTTTAATGAGAGAACAAGTTTGGATGTCAGTTCCAAGAGCTTCATTCATGTGATACGATTAAAGAGCTTTTTGTTTCTTTAACTTCATACTATATAAGAGGAGATTACTATGGAGCAGTAGTTAGATATCACAATCATCATGAGTCTATCTGAAAGTTTAATTCAAAAGTAGAAGCAATTGCAAGCCATCAAGTTGTTGGCAGATAGTGCCAGAATGCAGGGTTTAATTTTCGTCGTTAGTGCCACGAAATTGGAGGAGGCTGCATGGTACGATAAACTGACAGCGAGTGAAAAGGAGGTGTTTAATTGTGAGGTTTTGGAGTTGGTAGGAGACCCATGCCACGTCCGAGAGTTTATTTTTAACGGGGTGATGGAACACAATTTAACTATTATTATTGAAAAACTGAGAGCGAGCTGGATAAGGCCACTCAACCTGCCTGATCTTCCTCCATTAGAGGAGGAAGAGGATATGCATGGAGAAGAACAAGTGGAAGAGGATGATGATGACGTTGAAATAATTTAAATGGACAGTGGGTGGAGAGAGTGTATTTATTTCAAATGTATAATTTTTTAAATATATTTATTTTAATCATTGTGGTTTACATTAATTATATAATATGAAATAGTGAAAAAATGGTATGATCTTCGTTCATAAAGCGGTAAGTAGTTCTTTTTTTCCGCCAAGCTGCTGAGAATTGAAGATGTTGTCTGCAGAGTTGAATATGCTGGTGATCTTGTGTGGGAGGTAAGTACAATCATTCTTTTCTTTCCTGAGTGTGTTGGTTTTAGTGAGCTGAAAATATATAGAGACACATTAATAATAATAATAATAATAATATTTTTGCGATGAATTATAAAACAAAACTTACACTGTTGTAATTACAACATGTTTTTGTTTCGAATCCAGGAGTTGTGAGTTGAATCGAATCCCAGCCAAAATACGACAGCTTGGGTTCCATTTCTACGTAGTACTTTGTCAACTAAGTAAATATTAGGATGTTTTGTTCGTTGTAACTCTGGATCATAAAATGCTCCAAATATCTGTAAATTTGTATTATCTTTTAAAAGATATGTTCTTGGATTGGTATTTTGAACTTTATAAATTGTAAATAATTCCGTAGTCCGATTAACTTCGTAGCCCTTGCTGAAATATTTCCTGATTTTCGATATTCGCACAATGTCGCCAATTTTATACTTTGGTTTATCTCACAATATTTCAACGCGTTATTATTTATTTAATGCATTATATTTATAAACTGGGCTCAATATTTATTCTTTTCAAAAATGCTCCATCATTACTTCATTTACAGAACGCAATATTCATTTCTTAATCATTTATTTTAGTATACAACATTTGATGACTTCATAATTTTATTATTATTCTTATTCCTTTAAGTATTTTGTTATAGCGCTCATTCATTTATACTTTATTTATCTGGCGAAATTTAAGCCGTTGATATAATCCCGTTCCTTTTAATAACTTATTATGGTGCTTTACTTAACTTGAGCAAATTATTTGTATGTCGAAAAGTCAAGCTATTTATATTCAAATCTCGATTCTTTCTTTCCATTGTTTATTTAATTAATCATTTCATATTCTCGGGTTTTAATTTATTTACATTGAATTATTGCAGTTACACGTGCATGCCTAACGAGGTTGTCCTCGTGCTTGAACTTTACCTTTATCCCAAACATATTTATTTAACAATTTGTGCATTTTAACTGTATCTAGCGAATCAAGACTAAACCTCCCTAGTAAGACTTGATCGACACTAGGACAGTACATAGCGTAACAACACTTATAATGGAATAATCATTACTCACCCTCTCTGCTGATGATTATCATTGAATTGGGTCACCCATCACACATACTCAGTACTCTTCCAGTGTACTATCTTTCACACACTTCCTACTATATTCACAAATTCTACACTGATTTATATTAGAACATATTTTTACTCTGAAAGATACTTAATCTAACAACACTAATAATACCCTTTTTCTTTGAAATTACACACTTCATTTCACTTCACTTTCTTTCTACACCAAATATCAGTATTTTCTATTGACGGCTCCCGTCTCCGCTGCTGTTCCCTAGAATCTGCATTGGACGTGTTAAGAGCTCGTACCAGTCTTTTCCTACACCGGAACTTCGCTAATAGTCTATCGAACACTGCCTCTTAATAAGTCGATTTTGGCTTTACTAATTGTTCTATTCAGGCGATAATTGTTCTGACGACGTTTCTGATGGACGGATTACAGCTTGACCTCAAGTGTATCCCTAACTTTGTCCTATGACTTAAACTCGCACTTCTCCAAGCTAGGAGTTATTCAACTGTCTTTGCGGTCCTCGAATATTGTTTTTTACTTTCGGTAACTTTCCAACCTTTATCGTACTGATTCTTCGGAGTCTCGAACTCGCGACTGTTCCTTATTGGTCGGCTAACACTTCGTAGCGCCCCTCTGGTTCTGACCTGGCGATAGTCTGTGTGCTGACGAAAGATAATTTGCCTTTTGATTACTCGCCTCTGACATGATCGAGCACGACTTCTCAAAGTCTGCTATTTATTGAGTTCCACTGCTTAACTATTTGAGACGATACCACGCCTTCCGAACACTCTTGATACACTGAATTATACTTCGAGGAAAATAGCGTGGCACTTCCGCGGATTTATTTGAACTGAAGACTGAATGTTCGATGATCAGAATGTTCCGTCACTTACGGACACCGTATAGTGAATCTATTGATGCGACTCAATGCGACGTGCCTTAACTATCACGGCGGACTGGATGTAACGCCCCAGCACAACACCTCTCGGTGCTTGTTGTAAACTGACTGTACATTGAGTAATTGACGACCCGTTCCTGCGGTCGATCAAGACTGACTGTCTGACTGTATGATTTAGCGCGCGGCGCCTTAACGCGGGCTGGAATATGACGACCAACACGACCTCTCAAAGGTTCGTCGTAAAACTGAGTAACTGAGTTTCGTTTGACCCCTTATTTATACTGATATATCGAAACGTAGTTCCCTCACGCAAGTGCGGAGTCTATTCTTTATGTTTGTACCCCTATCGGCTTGAAACTTTTGATACAACCGTAGAATGAGCTAATTCTAACATTGGTTCTATGCGGAAATTATTATTTTATTATTTTATTTTAATCGTAGACTTATTTTTAATTAATTAAATGATTATTATCCCTATTGCGGGGCAGGCGGATTAGTATATTTTGCTCCCGTATCCATGCGTTTGATTTATCAATGACGCATTGTTGATGCTGCAATTTTTACTCTGGTCAGCATTCAAGGCTACCAATCTATCAAGCGCTACGGTCCCTGTGTGCGCCTTGAGGCTTACTATCTGACTTTAGTGTTGTGTGTCTATCATGTTTTCCCCTGACACTGATTCACTCTTGTCTTGTGGTTCCTTCATTTCCAAATCACAAATAATTGCTACGTGGGCTCCTTTAAATCTACATCTTATCGCTGTAATAACCATTCATCACTAAAATTAGTCCTTCTTTAATTTGAATGATTTACATATTAAAGGTCACGTTAAACTACAAGCTTCCTTCCTTCCTTCCTTCTTTAATTTGACGATTATGTCGCCATAAATAAGATTACATGTGCTTGCCTATGAGTTTTTAATGGCTCCTGCCTGATGCAATATCAACTCCTGAGTCTGCAGAACCACGCTTATCTGTGTATATTTCCGTGACGCTTAATACTGATTACTATTCTTTATTGCTTCCTTAATGGATTGTAATCGCGCAGCTGGGAGTATGACTCCTACATTGATGTGGTAATTTCCTGCAATATTCCTCCCTCGGATGGACTTAGGCAATGCTTCCATCTCGTAGGTCTAACGCTCGATACCTTGGGCCAAACTGCAGTTGGGCACAATACCTTTATGTGATAAGCGTCCTTTGACTAAAGTACAAGGTCATCAGCCTAACACTTTTCAGATGGCACCGATGTATGTGTTCAAATCGATTCCCCCTATCAATTCAAACACAACTGAACCTTAATCGAACCACATTTGGTACAGAGGTAGCACTAGGAAGGGGAAACTCAGTGTCATGTTTTATATCGCTGCCGTCTTGATGGAAACATAATGGCGTCCACCCGAATGTTCAAAGCTTAAATCAAATTACGACTAATCTAATCATCTAATCTCTACCAAATTTTACAACAACATACCGTTGTGTGGTAAGCGCCTTTTGACTAAACTAAAAGGTCATCAGCCCGATAGTTTGCAGATGATGGCCATGTATGTATGCAAATCGATTCGCCCCATCATTTCAAACACGTTGAAACCAAATTGAACAAAATTTGGTACAGAGGTAGCACTAGCAAGGGACAACTCAGTATCATGTTGTGTCTTGCCGTCACCATGTCACAAAAGAAATGGTTCCCACCAAAATGCTCTGAGCTTAAATCAAATTACAACTCACCTAATCCTCCGATCTCTACCAAATTTTGCAACAATATACCTTAATGTGGGAAGACTATTTTCCCACACTACAAGGTCATCAGCCAAATAGTTTCAGGATGGTGGATGTATGAATCAAGCAAGTATTATAGCATAACCGTTACTTACGATTCAACAAGGCCTGGCCTCAACAATTCAGCTTATCGTACATAGGGAGGTTTAATCTGTCCTCAAAGAGGTGACCGGTAGGATATTAGCATATTATCTATTATATAAAACAAAGTGTCCTGACTGACTGACTGACTGACTGACTCATCATCGCCCAGCCAAAACTATTCAAGTTAGAAACATGAAATTTTGGGGATATGTTCGCTGTAAGTCGAAAACGCCCACTAAGGAAAGATTTTTGGATATTCAGGTTCTAAAGGGGTGTTAAGGGGGTAGACCTGCATTTCACTGAATAACAATATCTCCCGATTGGTTTCATTGGGGGATGTGATATCTATTATATAAAACAAAGTGTCCTGACTGACTGACTCATCATCGTCCAGCCAAAACTGTTCAAGTTAGAACCATGAAAGTTTGGGGATATGTTCGTTGTAAGTCGAAAACGCCCACTGAGCAAGGATTTTTGGATATTCAGGTTCTAAATGGGTGTTAAGGGGGTAGACCTGCATTTCACTGAATAACAATATCTCCCGATTGGTTTCATTGAGGAATGTAATACTCGGCATATAAACTCATCATCAAAAATAAGAAGACATGTGTCTGAGGGTTTTTCGATGTGGTGTATATTATGAGGTGAAATGGGTGAAAAGTGGGGGATGAAGGATTCCTAACAGAGCAAGTATCTCTTAAACGACATAGGAGAGGAGTTTGAACTTCAGCGGAAATAAATCAGCTTAAAATATAAGTAAATAGGTGTTCGACCATTTTTTCATAAATCCAGTTTAAGGGGCACATGGGGAGGGGTGAAATTCTGGTGGGGAAAAACAGGTAAGAAAGTGTCCTAACTGATTGACTGACTCACTCACTCATCAAACTCGGAGGGAAAAACAGCTTAAAAATAAGTAAATAGGTGTTTGACACTTTAATTTTCATAAATCCAATTTAAGGGGCCCATGGGGAGGGGTCAAATTCTCAAAAATAAATGAAAGAAAATGTCCTGACTCACTCACTAATCATCACCCAGCCAAAATTATTGAAGTTAGAAACATGACATTTTAGGGATATGTTCTTTGTATGTCAAAACCGTCCACTAAGGAAGAATTTTCGGATATTCAGGTTCTAAAGGGGTCTTAGGGGGGTTAAACCTGCATTTCATTCAATAACAATATCTCACGAGTGGTTTCATTTGTGGATGTGATACACGGCATATAAATTAATCATTAAAAATAAGCAGACATGTGTCTAAGGGTTTTTCGATGTGGTGTATATTATAAAGCGAAAGGGGTGAAAAGTGGGGGTTGAAGGATTTCTAACGGAGCGTGTATCTCTTAAACGTCATAGGCGAGAAGTTTGAAACTCATCGGGAAAAATTAGCTTAAAATAAGTAAATAGGTGTTCGACCGTTTCTTCATAAATTCAATTTTAGGGGGCCATGGGGTGGGGTGGAATTCTGGGGGAAAATGATAGAAAGTGTCCTAACTGACTGTCTCACTCACTCACTCAACTCAGGGGAAAAAGACAGCTTAAAAAATAAGTTAATAGGTGTTCGAGCGTTTTTCCATAAATCTAATTTAAGGGGCCCATGGGGAGGGTTGAAATTCTAAAAAAAAAAAAAAAAATGTCCTGACTGACTCGCTCACTCACCATCGCCCAGCGAAAACTATTGAAGTTAGAAACATGAATTTTGGGAATATGTTCGCTGTATGTCGAAAACGTCCACTAAGGAAGGATTTTTGTTTATTCGGGTTCTAAAGAGGTGTTAAGGGGGTAAACGTGAATTTCATTGAATAACGATATCTCACGATTGGTTTCATTTGGGGATGTGATACTTGGCATATAAACTAATCACTAAACATAAGCAGACGCGTGTCTAAGAAGTTTCCGATGTGGCGTATATTATGAGGCGAAAGGGGGGAAAAGTGGGGGGGTTGAAGGATTCCTAACGGAGCGTGTATCTCTTAAACGACTTAGGCGAGGAGTTTGAAACTCGGAGGAAAACAATCAGCATGAAAATAAGTAAATGGGTGTTCGACAGTTTCATCATAAATCCAATTTAAGGGGCCCATGGAGAGGAATGAAATTCTGGAAGAAAAAAAATGTCCTGACTGACTCACTCGCTCATCATCACCCAGCGACAAATTTTGAATTTTGGGGATATGTTCAATGTATGTCGAAAACCTCCACTAAGGTAGGATATAAGGATATTTGGGTTCTAAAGAGGTGTTAAGGGGGAAAACGTGCATTTCATTGAATAATAATATCTCACAAGTGGTTTCATTTGGGGATGAGATACTCAGCATATTAAGTATTGATTTAAAAAAATAAGCAGACACGTGTCTAAGGGTTTTTCGATGTAGTGTATATTATGAAGTGAAAGGGAGAAGTTAGGCTTGGAGGTTTTTTACTTGTGTAATTTTATGATGTGTACTTTTTTTCATAGGAATTTAGGTAAATGGATTTTGTGTTTACTCAGTGTGTTTAGTACACTGTATCTCATTTATTTCCTATTTACGTTTGTGGTCGGAAACCGTGTTGTGATTTTGAATCGATTTTTATACTTGCGATGCGACGTGACCACGTTGTCACAGCCCCTAAACTGAGGAGGACGCGACTTTCGTGAGATTTTGATATTTATGTGCCATTGTTGTGTTATATTGTCTTTATAGTGTGATTGTTTATGGTCTTTACCAGATTATTATCATTATTATTCAAAATTAAACGATAATTCCGTCATAGAATTCATGATTGAGACGTTGCTAATTGTACTCTTTACAACTACAATATTCGCGGGCGAAGCCGCGACGGGTAATGCTAGTAATATAATAAATGTAACCGTAAAGTGACTAACAGGTCAGGCTTACCGTGCCATTTCGTTGTGGGCCCGTGCCGTCCCGTTGTCAAAATGAGCGCTTTTTAGCCTACTTTCGATTCTTGCAAAAAAAATGAAAGTAGACTTATGAGATCATCACAGTGCCAAAAATTGTGAGTCTGTCTGTGTGTGAGTGTGTGTACTCTGCATTTCTGTCCCCCCCCCCCCCCCACCCCCGCCACTATCAATTCAAACACGGTGAAACCGAATTGAACAAAATTTGGTACAGAGGTAGCACTAGCAAGGGACAACTCAGTATCATGTTGTGTCTTGCCGTCACCATGTCACAAAAGAAATGGTTCCCACCAAAATGTTCTGAGCTTAAATCAAAGTACGACTAACCTAATCCCCCGATCTCTACCAAATTTTGCAACAATATACCTTAATGTGGGAAGAGTATTTTCCCACACTACAAGGCCATCAGCCAAATAGTTTCAAGATGTTGGATGTATGAATCCTGCAAGTATTATAGCTTAAGCGTAACTTACGATTCAACAAGGCCTGGCCTCAACAATTCAGCTTATCGTACATAGGGAGGTTTAATCTGTCATCAGAGGGGTGACTGGTAGGATATTAGCATATTATAATGGAATAAATGTAACCGTAGAAGTGACTAACAGGTCAGGCTTACCGTGCCATATCGTTGTGGGCCCGTGCCGTCCCGTTGTCAAAATGGCCGCTATTTAGCCTACTTTCAAGCTTTGCAAAAAAAAAAAGTAGACTCATGAGATCACCACAGGGCCAAGAATTGTGAGTCTGCCTGTGTGTGAGTGAGTGTACTCTGCATGTCTGCCCCCCCCCATCAATTCAAACACGGTGAAACCGAATTGAGCGAAATTTGGTACAGAGGTAGCACTAGCAAAGGGCACCTCAGTGTCATGTTTTAGATTGCCGCCATCTTGATGGAAACGTAATGGTGGCCACCCAAATGTTCAAAGCTTAAATCAAATTACGACTAACCTAATGATCTGATCCCTACCCAAATTTTCCACAAAATACCTTTATGTGGCAAGCGTCTTTTGATCAATCTACAAGGTCATCAGCTTAATAGTTTGCAAATAGCGGCCATGTATGTGTGCAAATCGACTCCCCTATCCATTCATACACGGTGAAACCAAATTGAACGAAATTTGGTACAGAGTCAGCACTAGCAAAGGGCTCATGAGTGTCATGTCTTATATCGCCGCCATCTTGACGGAAACGTAATGACGGCCACCCAAATGTTAAAAGCTTAAAGCGAATAACGACCAACCAAATAATACGATCTCTACAAAATTTTGCAGCAATATATCTTACAGTAATGTGGGAAGCGTCTTTTTCACAAACTAAGAGGTCATCAGCCAAATAGTTTCAATGTGGTGGATGTATAAATCATGTAAGTTTTATTGCCTAACCGTAACTTATGATTAAACAAGGCCTGGCCTCAACTATTCAGCTTATCATTCATAGCGAGGTTTAATCTGTCCTCAAAGAAGTGACCGGTAGGATATTAGAATATTATGATATAATATGTAACCGTAGAAGTGACTAACAGGTCAAGATTTCCGTGCCATATCGTTGAGGGTGCGTGTCGTCCCGTTGTCAACATGGCCCCTATTTTTGCTCGTAAATACAGATATTTCGGTAACTTCGTAGGTTTATATCCTTTTAGGAATGTACTGAACACCATAATACATATTTAGTATTGTGCCCTTGTGGAGTGCACAAGATTCGAATTCATGATCTTTTAGTTTGGAAAGTTAGAAAACTTTATAAAACTACAGATCTGTTGTAACATAGCAAGAAGGCGAGGTGAGATCACCCCTGCGTGACGCATGAGGATGGCGCAATAGTTGAGCCAGAGCACGCAGCTGCCTAATGAGATTATCGGCCGCTCTGTCGAAAAATGCTTGCATCAAAGGATGTAATTGCCGTGGGGATTTTCCATTCAGAAGACAGAGAGGGAAGATCATCTAAGAAAGTCCTTACTCAGCGAGAAAATGCCAACACTGTTTGGTAGGCGGGACCAGAAGCAGCGGCGAATTATTGAAATTAGCAAGAAATATGCATTAAAATTACAAGATTTCACCGGCAATATTAGTTATCCTGAAAATTAAGAATTGTAGAGTAATAAAAGTTTATAATTATTGAACAGTTTAGAAGTGCATAGGTCAGCGCTACGTCAGTGGGTATTCACCTAACCAGCAGTTAGGAGAAGGGGAAAAGAAATCGTACGCACACCTAATTCAAGAGCTATTTCAATTTTTAATCAAACTTGCAACGATCGATTTTCGAAATGTTAAGTATCGTTGAGACGTGAGCTCCAAGGAGGTATTTTTTTTTGAAAACGTGCGACGCTTACTTAGGAAAATAAATTTTTGCGGGATCGAAACTAGTTTATGTGTAGCCACATCAAATATAAACCCACTGAGCGCAAAGGAAATCATGCATTCTTCAGAGTCCTAAGGGACGTAGTGCTGTTTCACGTACAATCTACGAGTACTCCTTGAGCGAAGGTACTGTGTCAGTTATCAGTTAGCGGGAAGCGCTGCTTCACAATGTTGTAATCATACAGTCTGCGCTAGACCAAGTGTGGTCATACAGTATCATCGTACAACGAATCTTCATAGTTTTGTTAAAATAAACTATCGTCGTGCTGCGATTAGTCAGAATCAAAATTGAACTTTGGCAAAGTATAATATTATAGGCCAACAAATTCACTTCAGCCGACAGAGGCGTGTAAGGCCTCAAGTACTACATCAGTATCGAAGAAACATCGATATATCTCGACAGTGAACGAGAACTTTTAAAAGTAGTGAAAACCGAACTTTATCCATAGTGTTAAAGAACCGTAGTAGGGTCTAACGTAGGATAATAGCCTAAATCTACTTGTGCTTAAGGGATTTAGCGCTGAAGTGACGTCAGGTTAAAGACATTATAAGCAGGACAGTAACTGCATGGGGAAAGGTGCGAAAAACTTCACAGATCGTGCCACGAATAGAATACAGTCGTATTCATAAAATCAGGTCCAAACGTGAATGAGAGAGAAACATTGATAGAGCGCATTGTAACTATAGTAATAGCGACTCTAGGACCGTACCAGTAAAGACTTCATGCAAGATCTGAATTTGCAAATCTGAACAAGATAGAATCGTGCTATTAACTGATAAGTGCCGATTACTATAGGGAAACCGGAGTAGGATAGGAGTATCCATACCAGACCAGCGAATGCTGAGAAAGAGACTTCCAATCGATCCAGTTAGGAGCCAGAACTAGGGAAACACGGCTACTATCTGCAATTCTTGGATTCGGAAGAAAAGAAAGTGTCACAAACGTAAAGAAATAAGTGTAACCACAGTGTTATAAAGTGTAATTTGTATATATTATTTTATCAAGTGTTAATTATAATTCTTCAGTGTTTGTTTAGTGTTATAAAGAGTAAAGAGAAATATGATTTTTATACCTCTAAGAGAGGATATTAGTGTTTTAGATATGTTAAATGTTAAAGAAGAATTCGTGTATACCGTGAGTTTAGTGAAGTGTATTATGGAGGCTTAAACCCCAATGATGTGGGGTATGAGGCGGATTTATTGGGAACCTGGAGCTAGCAGCTCGGGGATAATCATGTAAGTACAGCCATTTAATTATGTGTTGTTTTGGAAGGGAAGGATTTGTGCATACTAATATCTGAGAAGATGTTCTCATAATAACAGGGATAATGAAATGAAATGTGTGGAAAATGAAGCGTACGGTCTTTCTGAACGATAAATTATTCAAGAATTAACTATTGAAATAATGTTCAAGATAAATACTCAATGGAGTGTATTCTGGGAAATCACGTCTTAAAGTGATATAATGTGAAGTAACATACGTTTTAAAAGCAAGAAATATCTATAAATATAATTGTTGGATGATAACTATAAATGTAAAAAATGTTGGAAACCGTTAAGGTTCTTTGAATAATAATAATTATTATTGTTGAACAATTATGTTCTAATGAAGGTGATGTCAAAGTGAATTAATATTTATGCCACATAAATTTGGAAAGTGCTAATAATGTAAGACACAGAGCTCAATTGAAGTAGAAGCAGTAAAGGTCTTACTCGAAATATCACACAAATATTGTCGTAACAAAGCTAGGATAGCTTATTTGACTTTTCACGCTAATCATTGCTGTGATTTCCTGCCAGGTTTTAAATTGATTGTTAGGCGGAGTTGTGCGAGGTTCTATGGAGTTGAATGTGTTTGCAGTGAGGCAAATTTGAATACGGGTGCTATATATTTTGTAAGCGCATGAGGACAGTGCAGGTAGCCGCTCAAAAAGTCGCTAATTTAGGGAGGTTTTGGTGTTAAATGGTCACACTCCTGTGTCAAAGTTGGTAAGACATCCCAATATGGAATTATACCTAGGGATCAGACTTATTATTATTATTATGAACTAAGGTTCATCTACGTTGAGAGCCCGTCATTATTGTGATATGAATGCGAGACCCACCAATGATAATACCTAACAATTAATAAGTTCGCCTGTGCCTTTACAAGCAGATAACTATGGCTGCGTAAATTTCAATTATTAATGGATCTAATGTGTGTGTTTTCGAGTAAAGAAACGATTCTTGTAGTAACCTGTCGGCCAGAGAAAATACAATCAGTCTATGTTGAGCAGGGAGTGGAGCGACCCTCGCTATCGTAAATCAACGTGAAGCACTTTGACAGCACTGAAGGAGGCCACTAATTGGTTGTGGTAGGCCCATGACAACACGCCTTATGCAGTAGAAGTTAAATGTCTTGGGACATGTCGGTCATCAGTGCCGAGATCTAGTGTTATTATCTCTTGCCAGAAATCGTTCAGAGAACCGAATAAGCTTAAATAAATAGTCAAAGACCACTGTAAAATCCCTTATTGTTAGTAACCATATATATGTTGTTCCAGAGTAAGAATGAAAATATTGAAGGAGTCTGGGGAGTCTCTTTTAACTTGAATTATTCAGTAATTTTCAGTATTCAGGAAATGCACGAATTCTTTCCCCAACAACACTGATTTGTAAAATTGTTTGGAGAGGGATGAAATTTTGAAACTCACGTGAACCTAAACAAATGTATTTGTTATAAACAAATTTGCACAACTCAAGTAAAAACTCCACATGGGGGTTAAAACTGCCTTATTTTAAATGAATGCTGTAACTATGTAAAAGTAATCATAGAGCTATGAGATACTCATATTTGAAGTTGAAATAACTTGCTTTATGGAAGTGAAAAGTTTGTTGATTTTTGTCAGGTTCATTTGGAACCTTTATTATTGATTGTGTGGTTTTGTTTTATTGATTCTTTGTCTAGTTTCAGACAAGTGTGAACATTGTATTGTCAATTTAATTGTTGTAGTGCCTAATTTTTGATATTCATTAAATAATCTTTAGATTTTGAATTTGATGTTCATTTGAAGTGTATATCCTACGCTTGATCCTGAATGTGTGAATCATATTAGTGGGAGAATATACCATGCCTCGAATGTCCGAGTGAGCTAGCGGACTATGATTTGCATATTTATTGTTCTCACGGGTACAGTATCAAGTGGTTTATACAAAACCAGTTGTTTATCAACTATTATCGTAGGGCATCCGTGGCGTAATTGTAGCGACTTGGGCTCTTAGTCTGTGGGTTTGTGGATCAAATCACTGCAGGTTCAAATTTCTTTACTTCGTTCTTTTTGGTATTTATTGATTTATAACTACTCACACGTTATAATGTTAAGCACATAGAGTGTGTATTTGCAATCAAAAATATTACATATATACTTATAACACCACATATTTCAACACTGAGATTAATATTCGTTGACCTTGATCTGCAGTAGAAACTATTGTTGTTGTTCTTATTGTTGATTCTTAGGGGTTTTGTGGCATAATGGCCTTGTAGCCCCGTTTACTTGGGTGTGTGTAGAAGTTGTCTGATAACCTGTGTCACTGTGATGTCTGTAGGCATACTAGTGTGTGTACTTTTATACGAGGGAGGATTTGGGTAGGAAGCTGTTGTTGATGTTTCATTTGAGATGCATGGACATCATGGTCATTTAGCCCCGTGTACTTGGGTGAGTGTTGAATTTTGTCTGATAATCTGTGTTATTGTGATGGCTGTATTAGTGTGTGTATATATAATTCAGGTGAGGGTTCAATCAGTAAACGTGTAATATCCGTGTAGCACATTGTATTTCAAGAAACTACTACAACCAACATTCAATTATACTCCTTGAAAAGAACAAAGAATTATAACAATACCCATGCATTTAGGAGAGAGTAGGCTAGACTATATGTTCTTTACTGAACATCTTGTTTTTAATTTTGATTAGTTGTTGTAGATTTCATCTTTTCCCATTCATGCTTGTTGAGTATTTTTGGCTAGTTTCATAACTCCACCTTTTTCCTAAACCCGCTACGACGCTGAGAATAGTAGTCTCGTGCTGGAACTAGTTCAAATGCATGTGAAAGTACTTTGTGTGGTTTGATTGTGATGAGATCTCACAGCCGTTGATCTCAGTCTCCCGACCCCGTGGTATCCCGGGCCAAACAGACATAATACATTGTCATATTATCAGATACTCTGCAGTTGAGATATTTTAAAAGAGCTTCCTTCTCTGTAATTAAAAGTGCAATGTAGTCATTCCCGTATTTGAGACCTTGTTCATTCCCTTGTTTCTGAGTTTTCCCAAGGATTCAAAAGCTGCTCGTGATAAGATGTAAGATAATTTCTCCTATTCAGTGTTAATATTTGGTGGAGAATTTCAACTGTTTGCTGAAACAAATTTCGGATACTCAGATCTCTAATAAATTAATTCTGAAGGTTTCTTCAACCTGCCACTTTTGGGGTACCTGTATATTAATCTTAGAAATCAGAAAGAAGTGGTCACTATTATTTATACCATGACCTCTAAATACTCTAGTACCTGAGCTAATAATGATTTATTTTGTTAGTTATTACATAGTCAATTATTGATCGAAAGCCTCCGACACACCAAATGAATTTATGGATATCTTTTTGTCTAAGAAGAGTGCTTGTTGTCTTTAATTAATTTTGGGTTGTTGTTGTTTGAGTCTTCAGTCTTTGGTCCAGTTTGATGCAGATCTCCATGCCTCCCTGTCCTGAGCTAATCGTTTCATCTCTACATAGCTACCACACCCTACATCCGAGGTAATCTGTTTGACATATTCTAACCTTGGTCTACCCCTATAGTTCTTGTCCTCGACCCTTCCTTCCATAGCTAAGCTTGCTATTCCTGGGTGTCTTAATATGTGTCCTACCAACCTATCTCTTCTCTTCATTAGCAGTAGCCAGAAACATCTCTCCTCTCCCACTCGTCTTAATACCTCTTCGTTTGTAACCCTATCTACCCATCTCATCTTTATCATACCCCTGTAATACCAGATTTCAAACACTTCAATTCTCATCATTTCTGCTGCACCAATAGTCCAAGTTTCACTTCCATAGAGTGCCACGCTCCAGACAAAGGCTTTCAAAAATGACTTCCTAATACCCAAATCTATATTCGATGTGAACAAATTTCTTTGCTGTAGAAATGCTTTCCTTGCCTGAGCCAAGCTACTTTTTATATCCTCTTTGCTTCGTCCCTCATTGGTTATTTTACTTCCCTAAGTAACAGAAGTCTCCTTCCTTTAGTTTTTCACCTGCCAATTTGATGACCGTAGAGGTTTCGGATTTATTTCGGCTGCATTCCAATATTTTTGTTTTACATTTATTAATTTTCATCATGAATTATTCCTCAAGACGGAGTCCATACCATTCAAAACTCATTCAAATCCTTAGGCGTGACGGCCAAGATGACGATGTCATCAGCAAATCTCAGAGTTGAAATTATTTCTCCTTGAATCTTCACTCCCACTTTAAATTTTTCTCTAATTTCCTTCATTGCTTGTTCAATGTAAAGATTGAAAAGTATGGTCAATAAGTTGCAGCCTTGCCTTACACCTTTGGGTTTAAAAATTAATCGTTCTCGACCATTTGTACGTATCACTAGTTCTCCACTACAGGTACATTGCCAATCCTCTAATTCAGACCTCCATCCACAATAGATAAAACACATTTACTAATTCTATCTATTGCAGCCTGGAATTTATTGTAAAATTCCTCTGTTTCTTCTCTTTTTCCTCCTCTGGTGCATAGACCCCAAAGATATTCATAAAATATCGAGTTGTCTTCATTTGCAGTTGAAGAATTCTTTCTCTATAACATATAACACTTTAAATTTTTCTCTAATTTCCTTCATTGCTTGTTCAATGTAAAGATTGAAAAGTATGGTCAATAAGTTGCAGCCTTGCCTTACACCTTTGGGTTTAAAAATTAATCGTTCTCGACCATTTGTACGTATCACTAGTTCTCCACTACAGGTACATTGCCAATCCTCTAATTCAGACCTCCATCCACAATAGATAAAACACATTTACTAATGCTATCTATTGCAGCCTGGAATTTATTGTAAAATTCCTCTGTTTCTTCTCTTTTTCCTCCTCTGGTGCATAGACCCCAAAGATATTCATAAAATATCGAGTTGTCTTCATTTGCAGTTGAAGAATTCTTTCTCTATAACATATATAGAAGTTGATGCGAAATTTCTACTTCTTCTTAAGCGTTATTGCACCTCCGGATGCAGCCCTCTGATTATTGGGTACTCCACTGTACCCTGTTGCACTATGTTAGAGAAATAGTTACATTGCTTTAAGACATAATGAATAGCGAAAAGACAATCTACTACAATATTTAAGCCAGAGGAAGGGAACGTGTTATTTCATATAGAGACAGTTCACCAGAAGTCAATTCCGGTATCGGTTTATGTAAGCAAATAGATGGCAGAGAGTTTCGAAGGAGGGATATCACCTTTTCCTTTTATCAAACTAAGAGGCGAGTCTTATTAACATTGAGAGCACGTGACAATAAGGGAAACATGCTAATTAGGTGG
Source organism: Meconema thalassinum (assembly GCA_946902985.2). Lineage (NCBI taxonomy): Eukaryota > Metazoa > Arthropoda > Insecta > Orthoptera > Tettigoniidae > Meconema > Meconema thalassinum. The sequence continues at coordinate 75,056,747 of OX336389.2, forward strand.
AATCAGGGCAATTATTAATTGGAGAAAAATAACCAACAGCAGGAAAATTTTAATTGATAATTATGAGGTGGTTAATTGAAGTAATTGTAAGTAGATTCAATTATATACGCAGTATATGGGTAAGATTGAACTTAAGCTCACAACGAAGTCGCTGATAAAGCAGAATCAACCAGGGGAATCACCTTATTATAGAAGACGAACTACCCATGCCAAGCTAATTACATAAACTCACATGATCGATTCTTAAATCCAGGTTCAGAATCAGCATCTTGACAACCCAATTATCTAGACCCATATCACAGAAATTAAAATCACGTGACTTATCCATTTGGGGCCGCACGGACAGATGCATTAAATAGCACAAGTTCAAAGAAGTGCACGGGGACAATATGTACCTGTGTATGTATGTATGTATGTATGTATGTATGTATGTATGTAGTCCTATGTATTGCCCCCGTATGCAACACAGGCATGTTACGATCCGGCTAAAACCATCACATACTATCGGGCACGGAATACACACTATTACTTTAAAATGTATGCATGGGAATCTAGCCAGGAATGAATTCAATTAGAAGAGATATTGGATCTCAGGTCATTCACAAGGATCGTTGGCAGGTGGGTTTTTTCAAACTACTGTAAATTGAACAATGCGTAACTCTAACTCATTCAAACCAAAATAAAGGTGAAAACTACAATAGCACAAATCCAGAGTTTATCAAAATTCAACCAACACTCGATATTATTTATTCGAGTAAGCAAAAATATGCAACACTCCTTCAAATTTTCTCCTAACTCTACTCAACGTTAGATAATTATTAAGTTGTAAATTATATAACGGTCCTCTTGATGCTAGAGCGTGTTAGGTGTCCTGTAATTCCATGTAACAAATTATCCCTAACAAGAGTCTCCACTTCAAATCAAGAATCCATTACGTGCCAAGATACAGGGTGTCAAGCAAATTATATCAGGCAGAGTGGGAGAAGATTGGATACACGATACAATTAACATAGAAATGCTATCAAATACGGGACACACTCGGCCGTATGCGAACACATCTGTGACGCGGAACACAGTTTCACTACCATTGAAACTGACTTAAAAATAATTCATCACGAACCGAAAGGAACCAATCGAGATACACTTAGCTAAAAGAAACAACCCCAATAATTTAAACGAACACACTTTCATGGAGAGTTCACCCCACTTCACTATACTAGAAAACTCACCCCGTCGGAAACAAGACAAAGCATAACGATGTAGCCAAGCTAGATAAGGGATTAATAAGGGAAACATGTTATTGAATCAGGATGTACGATGAATCTTTTTCTTCAATAAACATAGGCCGGTATTAATGGCAGTATTAAAGGTGCCGGGACATTCTCATTAGTCCGTTTGCATTTAAAGAGGGCTTTCTAGCTTATATGTGGAGAGTTTGAAACCATGGCTTTAATAGTTGAAGATTATCCTGAATGCAGTAATATACACCACATTAGAGAGACTAGACTTGGCAACTTAGATGCACTTTAGTACGAGGAACACATAGCACTTAGGAATGCGTGCCCAACGAGATCAGGGACCCTCACACACAGGAATTTCCCTCCAGTAGAGTGCAAACAGTGACCAAGTTAACTGCTCTCAACAGGACCACGCAGGACTCAACCAGATAAATAGCCTGTACAATACAATCTGAATTGACAATTTACAACAACCACACATTCGCTCCAAACAAGCAAATTGTGGAGGTCAATCACCATCTTGAGTATCTCAACAAAAAGAAAACAATAGACCACCTCTAAAAAATATTGACGAGTTGCATTATCTCAACTAATACAGCAACTAAATTAGTGTATGTATTGTAAATATTTTCACCTATACTTTCAGACATAGATTTTATAGCCTAAGTGTAATGGATCTGATGATGATCGCTTGACGATCGAAACTGGTCATCCAATTATATTTATTAATCTCAGGTATTTTTTAGGATTAGGATGCAGGATTAGGATTAGGATGCATTCGTGTTGACCGACTGAAAAGCATCAAACCTTTGTTTTATATGATATTTACTAATATTATATTAAAATATACTATGAGGAAAAGGCTCTAAAATGATATAAAACGCTGTTCTCGCATGGGTCCGCTAGTAGGGAATAAACCTGCTTTTGAACAATTACAGTAAATATCCTGCCGCGTAATCGTGCGCGTAAAATCGCTTATCACAACCGTAATGGGCCGCTGCAACCAGTCCGAAGATCGTAGGTTCGAATTCCGGTGGTGATAGCGTCTATCCTGAGTATTTTCATCCCATTTCTCCACACTCCCTCCAGTACCTTATTCCATCTCCCGGAGCACCTACCACATCCTCTAGCTTAATAATCACAGTTACACACACTAATATAGACCTCAGAAAAAAACACAGGAAATTAACAAACCCAAGCACAAGGGCCTGATAACCGTGATGTGCCAAGCCCCTAAAACGAATTATTAACAAAAACAATAAGCGAATAATTAAGAGCCGTCTTCGGTGGTTTGGAGTGCATACTGAAATTCCGGATCTAATATATCTGTCCTGGATTCGATTCCTAGCGCTGCAAAGGAATCAAATTCTGGTCTGGAGGTTTGAAAGGGGTACACTCAGTCTCGTGAGGCAAAGGTAAACAGAAAGGGGTTCGATTCCCAACTCTGCAAAGGAATTAAATTCTGGTCTGAATGTTGGAACGGGGTACATTCAGTCTCGTCAGGCAAAAGTGAGAAGATATTGGTTCGATTACTATCTCAGCTCTCCTAGAGTGGTTTCCCACTACTATCACAGCTAAATGCCAGGATGGTTCTTATCTACAGGCCACGATCGCCTCCTTCCAAATCCTAGCCTCATTACAAATATAGGCTCACACACTACTACAACATTCACAATGACACAGGTTATCAGACAGATTCCACTCATACCCAAGTAAAGCTACGGATCACGATTTCGCAAAATCCTTCAATGAGTCAACAACAACACAAACTGAACAATTAACTCTGCACTGTTTGGTTTACTGTCCAATAACTTCGTTCACCTTGTGGCGTAGTGAGTAACATTATTGGCTGTTAGCATGAAGGTCCAGTTTCGATTCCCAGCTTTCCTAAGAAATGTAATTCAAGTCTGAGGACCGGTACGGGGTTCACTCAACTTCGTGAGTCAGAACTGAGAAAAGGAAGGACCGATTCCTACCTCAGCCATCCTAATAGTGATTTTCCGTGCTTTCGCACATCTAGTCCAGTCGAATGCCGGGATGGTATCTAAATTAATACCATGGCCGCTTTCCACAGAAGACCCAGCCCAAATTATAAATCCACGCATTACTACAGCCATCTCAATGGCACAGGTTATTATACAGATTCCTTAAACACCCAAGTACAGGGGGCTATATACCTACGATATCGCAAGCCCCTAAATCAATAACAACAACTCCGATTGTTTCAACGTCATATCACTCTCAACTTGAAGTATCCTTCTTAAACATTCTTAACAAGCCCACAACTCTCAGGACGATACTGCGCAGCCAGTGCTGCCAACACCAGCTCTATATTTCCAGCCATAACCTACGTGTGTCAGAATCCATCTACTTTGTTTTCAACTAGCAACCTATCATGATATTTAATTACTGTTATCACAGCAAACACAATTCAATTAGGCTGACAAACACAAGTGCTACACGACATGTTAGCTAGAAGTTAGTGCAGCGCCGAAATTCTCTCTACATGACTCAGTAGGCTCAGGTAAATGCTGCGATGGTTGTTAACTTCAGGCCACGGCCACCACCCTCTACCGTTCTTGCCGTATAGGACTGAGAGCTGGGTAGATTCAAGATAATCTCATGCATAAGATAGAGATAACTAATGTGAGGATGATTGTTGGGACTAACAGATGGGAGCAATGGTAGGAGGGTATTCGTAATGAAGAGATAACAGCTAAGTTAGAAATGTACATGTAAGATGACGCTATTCGTATGAATGGACAAGATGGTGGTGTTATATGATGAGCATTAACCAAAGAGGTTAGTGATCTCGACTGTAGTGGGTAAGAGAAGCAAATATAGACATTGGAGGCGATGATTAGATTCAATATCCAACGATTTCAATGTGAGGGGCATATAAGCATAGGAGGCCACAGTGATAATTGCTAATAGGGTTTCATGGAAGCGACTTGTTCGCAAACAGAGGCTTGCAGACTAGACTGGGCGCTGAGAAGCAAAACAGTCCCATATGAAAATTAATGATTGATTATTGAAGCTATAGTTTCAAATATTTTTTACAATTAGCGATAGCAAGAAGTTTCATTTCTTACTAATTACTTTAGATTCTAAAATGTATTTAAAAATTACTACAGAGACCGACAGAGCATATACAAAAGTAGGAACGATACTGTTGGCAACTCCAGCTATCTGATATGCCATCTAGCGGTGAAAATAAGAATCTCACCAAGTAGGATAAATCTACCACGTGATGACAGTTTGGGTTGCATTGTTTATTGTGTGGGTGAACAGAGCGAGTACATTTGTTCGTGTTTTATACACAATTAATGAGTTTTACTCATTGTTAGAATAGAAAATGAGTAAATGCAAAGCATATTGCTCAGTTTGAGGCTGCAAGCCAATGTATAAGGGGGCTACGGATATACATTTTCATTATATTCCAAAAGATGAAAATAGCAATGGTCGAAAGGTGGCGATAACGAATAAATACGGAGAACAGGAACGAGTTGGAATACAGTTGGTGTGGACGTTCGGGGACAGAGTAGCCACTGAAGGTAATATTAATAATAGTCTAATTACCAGTGACAGAAAAGAAGCAGTGGTTAAAACATGATTGCAACATTCTGATGCACCTGCCTTACAAGAACATTGTAACTGCTTAATTGTTAGCGTTCTACTTTCAATTTCTGTTGTAACCATGTGGGGAGGAGCAGCGACGTCTGGAGCTCAAGAGCGTAAATTGTCCAAATGGTTTCAACATTGTCTGCTCCTTCATAAGACATGTTTGCAAATTACACTTCTACCTCTTCTGTAAAGTTTCTGGAGTCAATGGTGCAGTCAGCAAACTCGAATATAGCTTTCAAACATATCAGCGTCATGATTCGAATTGCACAAAAACAAATCCGAACAGACAATCAATGCTTGATAATACGTAATTCACACATAAAGTCTAGTGGAACACACACATTAGATCGCGTGTATCGCACCGTTATACATAATATAACACTGTCACCAGTATTTTAGGGAACACATTTACTGATTATCACAGGATAATACGAAAGTGTTCCATAGCAATCCTGTGTTATTGAGTGTTTTATCCTAAGTATCCCGGCCATGTTGGACCGACCGCAGCGCCCAAGTGATAGTTTGAGTTGCCAATAATACACACAAACTTGACAGAGTGGACTAAAAAATCCTTGTGATATATACCGGGGATGTCACATAAGTAATGACGTCTTTTAAAGAAAGTTTTAATTGGAAATTTTTCTGACAAGAAATTAAACTACTCTTCAAAGTAGAGACCAGCAGATTCTATGGTCTTGAGCCATCTTTAAGCGAGGTTTCTTATCCCGCGACGGTACCAATCTCTGGGTTTTGATGCGGAGAATTCCCGCAAGAAATGGGCCATGGATCAAAAAAATATGGTACTCTGAAGGCACAAGATCAGTGCTGTGTGTCGGATGTGGTACCAGTTCGACTCCTCCCAATTTCTGAATGATTGTCGTGGTTTTTCGTGCAGTATGAGGTATCGCATTTTCCTGCAGCAAGAGAACTCTATTTCGGTTAACTAATGCTGGTTATCTTCATCTCAAAATTTCATGAACTCGTTCCAGTTGTTGACAGTAAAAATCCGCATTGACTGCACGCCCGCTTGGAACAAACTCCCAGTGAATTGAATCACTACTTCAAAATTCCACCAGACACACAAAATCGCTTTGTTTTTCACTTTTTTCTGTTTATTCTATTTGTTTCCAGTTCTATTGGTTTCTTTGTACATGAAGACGTCAGAAACACCCAGTCCCCGAGCTAGTGGAATTAACCACAAGAGATTAAATTCCCCATGGTCCGGCATGTAATCGAACCAAGGACCCTTCGGTTCAAACCCTAGCACACTAACTAATCAGCGACGGAGCCGGGCATAATGTTATTGGTTTTACGTGCCTTTCAACTACTGCGGCTTTTTAGAGACGCCGGGTTGCCAGAATTATGCATCAAAGGGGATCTTTAACATGCCAGTAAATCTACTGACACGGCTCCCTCACATTTGCGCACCCCCAAATGTAAACTGACTACTCCACGATTCGATCCCACTAACTCGGGTTTAGCAGTCGATAACGTTACCGGTAAGGCACGTAGCCAGTCACAATCTTTCGGGACGAACTGATCCATTTTAACGATGACTTTGCCTGGTTGACGGGGACTGAGCCGCTGATTCGAGGTGTCAGCGTTGCGGTAATCGACCCATTTTTCATCACATGTGACAATTCTCCTGATAAATCTATCATCCATGGGGTTACCGATAAGCTGACGACAGGTATTCACTTTACTTTGAACCTGTTCAGGGGTCAATTCATGAAGTACACATCTACAGAAGCTGTTTGAATTTTCAAGTTTCCTAACCTGGCGATGTATGGTATCTTTTGATGCACCAAGTTCTTCTGACAGTCTACGAGTACTACTTTGCGGATTGTTTTTCAACCTCGGCGTGTATTCTCAATGTACCATAGTTTAGGTCTTCCAGAACGCGGTAAAACTGTAGTGCTTCCTTCTCCAGTGTTGAAACGTTGGAACCTTCGTTGTGTCACACGCTCACTAACGACACCTTCTCCTTCCACTACACATCAGGCCTATTCTTCGAGCCGCGGCAGCAGCTTTGTAATCTTGTTTTCAGTACTGCTTTAGAAGGAAGCTAATCTCCAATTTTGTAAGTTCCATTTTTGATTGTGTATCAACAACTGAAGACAGATATATTCTCGCAATATCCGCATTTCTAGTCGTGGCCTCCTGTAAATAGCATTGGCGAACCAAAGACAACCAATTATATCTTATTAAACACCGAACTTAAGAAACAACATTACTTATGAGGCAACCTAGTATAACAACCAAATGTAAGCATCTTAAATAGCCACACGTAAACGCAGAAAAAGCAAACAATGTTTCACTGATGACCTAAAAATACAATGTAAGGAAAGTGTCAGGCTTTACAAAACAATGCTCAGAAACAAGGATATTATTGCAATAAAAATGCATACAAAGCATTCAGAAACAAATTAAATGGACTAAGCTAATTAACAAAACACAATTATTAAAAAAAGACAAATAATTGCAAAAATGGTGATAAAGGAATGTTATTAAAGATATAACAATGAATTTGATCCGTTGACCCTCAATATCTCAAAATCCTTGTAAGGAAACTATTTCGAACATGCTGTACTACTCTGTGAGGCAAATCATGAGCAAATCTTATCCGTAATGTCGTTGCTACAAGCATTTTAAACAGGGACGCTTCTAAGAAGCGTAGAGGTCAGGTGAGTAAGTTTACTTGTTAAATCTATCTTACTGTAAAATGTAGTGGAGCTGTAGAGCAATTCTTATAAAACCGGCAAAGATAGGCACGTGCAGTAAACGTTTTCATGGATTCACATGAAATGTATTTTGCTGAAAATGTCTCTTGCAAAATGACTCGTGTGAAAGCATGGTCAGCGTCCTGTGAATCAGAGCTGGCAATCAAGTTACGAGCGTTCATTCTTCCCACATGAATCATTGGCATGTGACGCCAAACTTATCGCTTGCTGGCGAGAAGCCTCTCCAGAAAGAAATGACGCTTTGCTAAGTACTGGCATTTTTCGGAGAACATCACTACTGGTTGCCGGGCTCCATGGTTAAATAGTTAGTGCACTATGCTTTGGCCGGAAGTGCCCCGGGTTCGATTCCCAGCCGAGCCATCAGGGATTTTAATCTCCTGGAGTTTATTCCCACAAATTACACACACACACACACCTTGGAGTACACGGGCCTACATGACCACGATGTCACAAATCCCCAAAAGAATCAACAACAACAACAACAACAACTTTGTTATACTGCACAGCCTAGTGCAAACAAAAGTCCATAATTATAATAATAATGTCATTGGTTTTACGTCCTTTTAACTACTGTGGTTTTGAGAGACGCCGCGCCAGGGTGCCGGAATTGTGTCCCGAAGTGATCCCTCACATTTGTGCACCCTGTTTGTTGGAGTTTGCTTTGTAAGGTAACAGGTACACTACTGTCCTCTTTAGTATTTTGAATCATTTGATAAATGAACACAACATAAATTTCCATATTTTTTCGTGGAAATTTAATTTTTTAGCAAGAATCATCCAAACAAGGCTCACGGTTTTGGTCATTTGTGTATACCCCATCACTAAGAACACGTGAGAAATAATTCATTGTAATACGAATTATACTTTAGGAGTTTAAAGAGAAACGGATTTGAAAAATACAGTTTTGGGAAAATGAACGACGAAGTTACCTGGCTCCTTAAATAGCCTGTGCAATGCCTAGCTTTGGAAATCATAAACCCTAATGCAGATATTTGAAAGATTCCTTCACCAAACTGAACTAGAAGAGTAGGGGTATATTTTAAAATATAATTTGAAAACCCCTTAACGTATATTGACAATCAGGAAATACTATAGGCTACATTCACATTCAGTAGATTCCATGACTGAATGAGCTCCTTCGCAGTAGACTTATAGCCACTTTCTATGGATTAGGAGTAGTCTATGTATTGTGACTTCTGTCCCATACGTCTGGGGCTCGACACCCGGATCTGTTCAGAAGTTTAATTCTGATCTGAGGGTTGAGACAGGATTTATTCAGCCTCGCGGGGACAACTGAAAAGATATGACTTGCATTCCTACGTCCATCATCCTAGAAGTGATTTTCAGTCGTTTCTCACTTTTACTCGTGGCGTAGTCGGTTAAGCTTTGGCCTTCAGAATCTAAGATAAGTTTGATCTCGACTCCATCAAATTGAACTTATGGTTGTATAGATGGCAATTTCATGTCAGTAGCCCTATATTTACTGGCACTTTAAAGTTCCTCTGCAAAATTCAGATAGCCTGGCATCAGATACAGGAGTTCAAAGGGATTATAAGTCCATAGCATCAGTAGTAAATCACTTCTACCCGATGCAAATACCACGATGATGCTTAGCTTCACGCCACAGTCGTCTCCTCTCCAAGCCTAGCCCCAGTTACAAAAACACACAGAATACTGATAATTCCCGATCAGGTTGTGGTATTTTAAAGTTGTACGGTTAACTCACTAAGCTTGGGGACTGAGTGTGTGTGACATCATCTTCTTTCATTTCACCCTCATGATTACTCGCACGCCTCGACATACGTGCGGCAGGCCTCTCCGAGAATAGTATCCAGGCACTGGAAGTGAGCTGAGGTTCTCCCAGTGCATATCAGGGTCTTCACTACAACAAAGCACTGCCGCGTTCTGTGGCATCCGGGTACGTATCGATACTCCTGGGTTCGATTCCTACCTCAGCCATTTTAGAAGTAGTTTTCTTCTCCAATCGAATGTTGAGATGGTTTCTCCTGACTCCAGTCTATGGCCACATCCTTACATAGCCTAGCCTCAATTAAAAATACACATACTATCACAGCAATTACAATCACACAGGTTATCAGAAAGATTCCACACACATCCAAGTACACGGGGCTACAACACCAAAAACAACAACAACAACAACAACAACAACTACTAAACAGAGTTCATCTTGACGCCCAGAGTTCAGCATTGTTGAACATATTCTTATCCACTTTAGTTGAAGCAGAAAGTAAAGGTTGTAAATATCTTCTAATTCCATCACTGCCCAAGATATTGCTGATCAACCCTGAAATACAGTACCTATCTCATGCGGGGCCTGATGATGAAGCGACGACAATATCCCCGTGAGCTTCACCGTGACCTTCGACCAGTCAACCGCTTGATTAAGCACGCACCACAAAATTTCGCCATGATTTATTTTACAAACCTATAACAGTGCTGAGCCCCTGGATACGTAGGCAGAACACAACGCACTTACGTCTTGCGGGCTGTGCAGTGTGCATGTGTCTGCTAAATCAAAGAACATTCTCGTAAGGCTAATTGTCCCGATTTTTCGTTTGTAATTCTGTCACCACGTAGCAGCACCAAAGTGAGAAAATTTCTTTTTTAAGTTTTCTCTTGAACAAAAGCTCGTATTTGCGATCTGAAAACCACTGTATATACTTGAGTGCAATAGAATTGATACTAATTCAATGCATTTTCCAAAATGTGAAAAACAAAAATGATGAATACGCCGAGTTGACGAAGGGAGAAAGGAATGAGCTGACGACAGATAGGAGTTGTCTTCCTCTTGTCATAAATATTGTAGTTCGGCGAGTTACATCTACAAGTGCCTAGGAGTGGAACAATAAAATGAGCAATAAAATTTTAGTATTGTCACGCTTATGTAACGTTGACACAATTTGTTTGTACAGATACCTTTCTTACTTCTTCAAACATTCTTGTTGTTGTTCTTGTTGATAATAAGTTAATACATGATAGGGGCTTGGGACATCTTGGTCATCAGTCCCGTGTAGTTGATTATGTGTGTAACTGTATTAGAGTCAGGGAAGGGACAGGTGCCCTGAGACTTCAAGTAAGGTACTATCTCGGCATTTACCTGGAGGGAGTGTGAAAAAACCTGGGAAACACAAGACACAACTGAACTTCAGGTGCAACCCCAATGGTAGGTTGATGAACAGGTGATGAACTAGTTAATTATAGATGTTTGGCTGATGACAGTTTCCTAGGAAAATCATCATAAAATAAGAAGAAATTTCTAAATGGCAATAATCATCTGCTGTAAGAAACATTGTTTCAGTTCTTTACCTTTTCTTTCGTTCAGTACGCCAATTCACAAGCACTGCTGGGACTTATCTTCGTTTCCTGTGGGCGTACAAAGGAAGTGGATATTTGTGCAGAACGCTTGCACCTGGACAACATGGAGCTTGGCTGTCGTCGGTATTTCCGGAAACCATTTTTCCATTTTCACAATGGCTACGTCCTACCTTTCCACACAACGCATTGTTTTCATTTGAAGTCGAACTTGCTTCCCTGAAAAAGTTGTCACTCTTACAGTTAGGCTATAGTTGAAGTTAAAAAAACCATGGCGCGACAGCCCATTAAGGGCCTATGCTTACCAAGCAACCGCTGTTCAGACATGTAGCCTGCAGATTACGGGGTGACGTTTATTCATCCAACTTGTACAGATAGATGATGCAATTGTCATTTTCACAAATTTCTTGAGAACTTGTTGAATTGCAGTCAAATATTTATAGAAATTTTATTTTTCCATTGTAGTATGTAAATATATAAATAATAAATTTGAAAATTTAGCATCCTAATGTGCTGAAACATATTTCGGGTACAAATTATTACTAAAATAGGCTTACGGAAAGTAGCGAAATTTTTGACGAAATGAAACAAAAGTAGCGAAAAATATACCGAAATCATACAAAAATAATTGACGAAATCGGGCAAAATTTTCACCGAAAACAGGTGACTCTAAATATAAATGAAATCAAAACTGCTCAGTAAAGATTCTCTAATGCAAGCGTAAAGAAATATATAATTTCAAATATATACTAGGGCAAAAATCTTATGTGCGTGTAGAGCTTTTTTTTAGGGCCTGGCTTCCTTTTCTTGGTACAGTAAGTTACTCAGTCGCAATCTCCCCTAGTAGTATGCCACTGGATCAGGACTGGCATGCGAAACGAAATGCATGGCTGTGGGGGCAAAAATATTTGAATTTCGCCGTGAGTGCGATACTCGGGAGCGAAATGATAATTATTGTCGGCGGGAAATTAATCGAAGCGAAACTTAATTCGAAGCGAAATGACGCAGCGAAATCAACACGAAACATAACAGCAAAGCGAAATTACATTGTGCAATTGAATAAAATTTCGCTCCCGGCGCGAAATAAAATTCGTTAAAGACGTTTAATTTCACTCCCGGTGCGAAATACAATTCATTACAGACTTCTAATTTCGCTCGCGGTGCAATTTAAAATTCGATACAGACTTTTAATTTCGCTTCCGGTGCGAAATAACATTCTTTACAGAATTTAAATTTCGCTCCCGGCGCGAAATAAAACTCGTTCAGACTTATAATTTCACTCCCGGTGCGAAATAAAATTCGTTACAGACTCTTAATTTCGCACCCGGCGTGAAATAAAATTCCCAAACGGTAATTACTTTCGCTTTCCAACGTGAATTTAAAATGCATGGAACATTTCATTTCGTTGTTGAAATTAAAATGTATTCGTTTCGAGAGTTAAATTATGTTCGGTGCGATGTTCAAAGTCCTGACGTTGGCAACATTAGTCTTAGCATACACCGCCTGCACAATCTCCTGGGCAGCAACAGCAACGTGAGTCTACAATGGTCATCACTCCAGTACAGGAGAAAGTCAGTGCTATGGCAACACCAGCGTCGTTGACTGCACCTCGAACTCGGGGCTGGCCCTCCCTGACGGTCATAACGCAAAGCTTTGTGTACATTGGGGCAACAAGTACCTCTACTTGTTCCATAGCGAACAAGAAGACGAATGTGCTGTGCGGAGAGACGTTCAAGATAAGTGTGGAACTCCCATTACAACACAAACTGTCAGTTGTAACGCTTCAGTCAGTCTGCACTAATTTGCGCAATAACTGAGTGGGGTACAATCTATATAATATGTAAATAACACTCATGGAATACAGTACATTTGTATAAGTTTATGGTCACTATTATAATGGAGCAATTTTAGAGATTTTAATCTAATACATGTATTTTTTTCCAGGAGTGTTACTTACATCTTATATACATTGTACCCCGCCCAGTTATTGGGAAAATTACTGTTGACCGACTGACGAGTTACAAATAACAGTACCAGCGGCACATAGGCTATGGAGTTCTGTTTCGGAGGGAGGTTACACGAACAACGGGGGTGAGGGTTCATTCCTCTCATTTCTACATTATTTTATCTTACACTTCCGGAAATTTCAGGGGTGAGGGGGGAGGAAGGGAGGTTGACCCCCAACACACCTACCCTATACGCCACTGGATAGAACTATTGACCGTGAAATGCTTGACTCTCGAAAATGTTCCCTGCTCACTCGAAGTATCGGAGAAGAAGCTTGGCATTCCTTACTGCTTCCTTCTTAACCTCAGCGCATTTATACTGACCATGGCACGAAATCAAACCCCTGTGCAACGTACAGTATTTCGTTTTGCACTGCATTTAGTTTTGCGTGGCTTTTAACTATGTTATTGTGCTTTGAATTAAATTTTACTTCGATTTTAATTTTCGCGCCGACAATCAATATCAGTTTGCACCCGAATATCGCACTCACTGCGAAATTAAAATGTTTACTCGCCCACAGCCATTTCGTTTCGCATGCCAGCCCAGATTTCATTTCAGACACGAAATGAAATGTTCCATGCATTTTAAATTCATGCCGGGGGTGAAACTAAATGCTGTTTGGGAATTTTGTGTCATTAAAATAAACAATGGCACTACAGGCCATGAAGGGCCTAGGCCTACCAAGCGACTACTGCCCAGCCATTAGGCCTGCAGATATTGGTCAGCGCATCGGGTTCCCTCGGCCATTAATCTTGGTTTTCGTGACTTGCAGACAGCTACTCTCGAGGCTGAGTGCACTCCGTTCCAACCCACACGTCAGTTTCTAAAATACCTAACCGAACCGGGAATTGACCCCGGGGACCCCAGGTGAGAGGCATGCATGCTACCCCAACACCATGAGGCCGGCAATTTTTTTCATACCAAGAGCAAAATTAAAAGTCGTTGAAAAATGTTATTTCGCGCCGGGAGCAAAATTAAGAGACAGTAACGGTTTTCATTTCGTGCCAGAAGCGTAAGGAAAAGTCTTATAACGAATTTTATTTCACGCCAGGAGCAAAATTAAAAGTTCGTAAAGAAATTTATTTCGATCCGGGAGCGAAATTTAAAGTCTGTAAAGAATTTTATTTCGAGTCGGGAGCGAAATTAATAGTCTGTAGTCTAATGAATTTTATTTCGCGACAGAAGTGAAATTAAAAGTCTGTAACGAATGTTATTTCGCACCAGGAGCGAAATTAAAATTCTGTAACCAATTTTATTTCGCGCTAGGAGTGAAATTTTATTCCATTGAACAATTTAATTTCGCGACCCTAATTTAAATTGATAAGACATTTCGTTCCGCATGCGATTTTGGTGGTGGCTCCATGTTTCAGCTAAAACGTAAAACTAACTGCACTTGATGACCGTAATGCTCTCCATCAGTCGTACCTATATGTAAGCAACATGTATCTGTTCTACCAGAGATACTGTCCCAAAAATAAAGTGCCGATAATAGAACACCTAACGAACTTTATAATTAATACTGTTGTAGGTAAAATAAATTAAATAAAAGGTAATTAAAGGGATCGATGAACTAAAAACAGGAGAAAGAACATAGAAAACTAGAAGTCTTAAGTACAAACTGGTAATATATCAAAGGATCACTCAGAGATATCCAGACCTGGACAATAATTCAGAACTAGCCATCACAGTCAATCACAACATCGGACTAGGTCACTAGATGCTCAGGAATCCCATACCGTCAGGTAGGGTTATCGCTCTCTCACTCGAGCTCCGGTTCACCCCCTTCCCCGCCCTGCTCTCCGTGACCTTGTTCTACTAGACTACCACGCCTTTGTTCCATGTACAGTTACACTCTTATTCACAAAGTTCCCAAAGTGATCCCGACGATTCTAATCAACTGATTTAGGTTTTCGATACGGCTTTGGAATCAGTGAATAAAAATCAACTTTCGTATTACCCGGTTTTTTCGAATTGTAATCAGTATGGCCTGCAAAAACGCACTAAATATTGGTCAAATATGCATCACGTTTCAAAAAATATGCACTTTGAAATAACTACGGCAATTACGATCACTCCGTATTCCTTAGCATTTCTATTTTGAACATAAAGAAAATATGTAAGACGGCCATATAACTACACCTTTTTTTAAACATCACAACCGAGAAACAGTCCTATATAGTTGGAAATGTTATTTTATAGAACTTCAAGCGGTGTTGACCATCAATAATTATTTTATTGTGTTAATTATTAAGTATAACTGATAAACAATTTTAATAATAGCCATTGAATTTTTCAAAATGAAAATAATTTTACAATAATTACTCAGTGTAAAAGAAAAAGGAAGGAAGATTGTAGTTTTACGACACCGTGAATCCTGAGATTATAAGCCACAGGACCTCCTTTTTACGTGGAATCCGAACCACAGCACATGGCATTTCACTTTGAAAATCTCACATGCAATTACACAGCGATGCTGTTGATATTAACTTACAAAAAGGACTGAAACGTACTAGGTATTAAAATACTTTCAGTATTATTCTTCTTATTCTTATTATTCTTATTCTTATTATTCAGTATTATTATTATTCTCTTGGAGAAGGGCGTATATTCTAATTTAAGAACATGAATTAATAAAATCAGCTTCAAAACAATAGGAAATTAGAATATACGCCCTTCTTAAGCAGAGATATGCATATAAACAGGCAAAGGAAAAAAATATGATACATTGTGCCCCAAAATAACCAAAATAACCAAAATATGAATAAATATGCAAAAAAATATGATTTTGCATGAACTTCAGGGCCTTAGTAATCAGATATTTGAAATAAAAACAGCAACTTTTCTGTTTTTGGAATTAAAAACTAAGCAGCTTTCAGATCGCAGATCGGAGTTCCCCTTCAAGAAAAAAATAATAAATAAATTCAGCTTCGTTTGTGTTGCCATCTGTTGAATTATTTTCTTACCAAGATGTCGGGACACCTTAACAACAGCATGACAACAGACGACCTTGCATGATTGTTGTTGTTGATTGATTTAGGGGCTTTGTGACGTCATGGTCATATAGCCCCGTGTACATGGGTGGGGGTGGAATTTGTATGTTAACCTGTGTTATTGTGATGGCTGTATTGCTGTGTGTATTTGTAATTCAGATGAGGATTGGGAAGGAGGCGGCCGTGGCCTTAAGTAGAAACCATCCGGGCAGTTGCCTTGCGTAGAAGTGGAAACCACGGAAAACCACTTCTAGGATGGATGAGGTAGGAATCGAACCCAGCTCTTCTCGGCTTTGCCTCACGAGGCTGAGTGTACTCCGCTACAGCCCTCAGATCAGAATTGCATTTGTTTTTTTCTTTGCAGAGCCGGGAACATAACCCGGGTCTCCAGGTAACAGCCACTACGCAACGAGGCTGACCCACACAATAGAATAAGCGTGTCATATACAACCCAGTCACCTGTAAAATGGTTTCCCACTGAGGCAGCAGCCAATGAACGAAGGGATATCAGCCTAAGTACGCAGAGTACTGTAGCGTCAATCCTACATAGCCTAGCACTAAATCCGTGATATTCACTTATCTCTAAGTACTGTACAATCCGGATAGATGTAGTTACGCACTCCCACAATACATTGTATGTATGGTTCCCTTCCCCGCATGACGCAGTTTGCTTGTAGGCTATATTCACTTATAGCTAGGAGGCGTGCCTTTGTCATGTGGAAAAGAATGAAGATGCAGGACATTTCCAGATACGCGGTATTGCAAGTTCGGAAAATATATTAAATTTGTGTCAGAACTTCTAGGTCTGGTGCTTCAAGTGATATAGCCTACAGTGTGGGTGGGGTATGAATGTGCAGCCGAAAACATTCGACTCTCCACTTCAGGGGTGCGGAAACACGTGAATACCGTATTATGAAAAGTGCGTTTTTACCGAAATGAGAAATTGTTTAAGGTATTTAAACATGTCTAGAAGGCTAATCCTACGCCCAATAGACTGTGTTTGAATTATGTTGAGCAGTATAACAAATGGAAACAATGAGGTTGGGTTGGACCGTATATGGAGGGTAGTCCTCTAATAATCTAAGTTATTGTACGTTAATCACCTTGTGGGAAACCGCAGTCTGGCAACAGCGCTACAAGTGTCGCGAGCGCATGTCTTCGAAGGGAAGGGACGAGCTTGTGGTAGGACGAGTTCCCTCCTCCATGAAACCGGCCTTCATTTATGATCTCTCTGCATGACCTCCACCTTAATAACAGTTGGTTGCAAGATACAGTATCTATCTAGTTTACGTTTCTCAGATAGTGTGTATGTTTGATAATTCCACACAACACCAGTTTATCATGCCTCGTCCTCTCGTGATAACCAAAACACGAGGAAACTGCTGATTCATTCCAGCGGAATTTTCTGGTTTCGGTCTTAAAAATATTTGGCAAAGCGGTGTGTTGCCAAGTGCGACGGATTTCTCCTCCTGATTTCTCCTAACCTCACGCTTTTTATTAAACGTTTTCGCGTGTTTCGGCACTTTCTGGCTTTCGAATAGTAGCCTATGTTCCCGGCTGCTTAGACATATCCCACCAAACCTGTATAGGTTAATACCGATATAGCTTAACGTTGTTTTATTGAACTTACTATACAAGACATGGAGAAGTGGGGGAAAATATAGGAGGGCGATCAGGGACTGTACCAGAATTGATATTTGAGAAAATAACAAGTCTTGTTAGAAAAATCAGGACAACACTTAGTAATTCATGTAGAGTCATCTTTATTGAATAATTAGGCCTATGGATACATTAAGTTCACATTCAGTTGTTAGTCATGAAAGCAGCACATATTTATAACATATAGCCTACATAGGCTACATAAACGGTGTCTTGGCGAATACAAAAGTAATTGATACTGATGTAATAATATTTACTGTTACAGTAGACTAGTAGGCTACTACTATCATAAGACGGCCTCCAAACGTCCTTGCCAAACTTGCCCAAATTTGTATTGTATCAATTTCTTTTCCTCGAAGTGCAGTGTGGTGAGGATTGTTGTTTTAAAGGATGGAACATCAAGGATCTGCAAGAATAATCGAATAATTTTGCTTATGTCTTGAGATGAATCCAAGCTTCTCCAGTGGTGCGCTTACAAAGACTGGATTCCAGTGTCATACACAATGTCTGTTAATATTTTCACATATAAAAATATTAACAGAATGACCATTTATATTAAATAAATGAATAAATAAATAAATGGTAGATTAAATAAATCGTTGTCAATGCGCCTGCATAATCCACTACGGTATGTTAGAATAATCGAATATACTGCAGTTGCAACTGGAGAGGCTATTTGAGGCGCATCCAATAGCTTTAGGCCCCCATGTGTGGGTAAGCTGTATAATGAGTTAGTAAGGTTCATTTTTCTACGTTCCAATATAAGAGAAATTACCTTGCGTGAATTGTTGTAATGTCTTAAGATGAATCCAAGCACCTCCAGTGGTGCGCTTACAAAGACTGGATTCCAGTGTCATACACAATAATGTTCCTCTTTACCATTCTATTTCGAAAAAAGTTCACCCCCTACAGGTCTACGTGGGGTTGTAGGCTTTTGGATGCGCCTCAACTAGACTCTCCAGCATGGAGGAAAGAAAGGAAGGAGATGCCTTCGCCGCGCTGCCTAGCGCAAGCTGTTGAAGCCAAACGGCTCGCCCACTTTGGATGCAAGAAAATGGCTGTCCCTATGCTTAAAGCCGTAAACCACTCCAACTAGTAATGGATTTTAGTGACATAAAACTGCAATGACAAGTCAAGATGTTTTCTTGGATAGGCAGAATACACTCTGTACATCACGGTTCTTGGCACAAATAAGCTGCGTTATCGTTTTAAAAGACAATTTAAATATAAATATGAGAGCACCTTTGCGAGGCTAGTTTTGTAAGGAAGACGCGGCAAAACGTAATAATACGCCGAAACACTGATTAAATTGAATACAGGTATCTGAAGATGCGAGTTATACCAAAGAAGGAACATCTTGGGAATTAATTATGCCGAACTAATTACGGTATTTACACCAAATTGGGTTTTATGTTCATATTGGTGTTGAGGCATTCATCAGTTTTTAGGCCTAATTTCGAGCACAGCCACTTTCACTCATTGGTCGTACACATTTTAATATTCAAGAACACGAACCTCAAAATTAATAAACAGAACAATTAAAAAAGGACGCATATTTGCACAAAAATACGGTATAGCCTATACGTTTCGGTACCGTACGGTATTTTCTTTGTGGGGGGTAGAAACTTGACGATTCGCCGCGAATTGATTAATTGCGTAGGCCTACCGTAATTATTGACCGACAGCCGTTTGATAATTTGGGATTTGCAGAGGAATGATTTTTATTTTTTTGGTATATAGGGTAGGCCTACACATGCTGAGATTAGAATTGAAGAGGTTTTTTTTAATAAGTTATCACTACTGTTATTACGTTTCCAAAGTTGCATAACCGGAGCGCGATAAAAACCAGGGTCAAAATAAGGTTTAGCCATGCACAATGCCTCATACAAGTCACAGAACACCGAATAAGAGTTAAGGTTACGCCCACTTTGGTTGCAGCACTTGGCTTCACTCAAACGAACTCAGGGCATCTCCTCTTATTCTTTCCTCCATGCTCGCCAGGTGCAAATGCCAACCTCACCTTCCCGTGGCGTATTCTTTTATCACAGACGAGGGTATGGCGATCGACTATATGGTGGGATAACCATACCACCTTTTGAGGAGGTAGTAAATGGCATCCTTTCCTACTGCAACGTCCTGGGAGGGAGCATGTGCCAAGACTTGGAGATGGCAGCCACACGATGACACTCGGTGACTGTGGGCCAATAATTCGCAGTCGCTTAAAACCCATTTAGGCCTATTGAAGAAACTAAGAAAAACAGTTGGATTGATCTTAAAACGACAAATTTTGGCTTGAAAATTACGTGAATATACAGTAGGGTATTGGAATATAATAACATTGTATCAAGTCGGAAAACTGCAGCAACTTGCTATCGAGAAAGACAAATACAAACAGGATATCCTTGGTGTGAGCGAAGTAAGATGGAATGAATTTGTAGAGATAAGAATCTTGATTGGACAAATTTTGCTGTATTTTGGGAAACCAAACGAAGATGACTGCACCTGCAAGGAGTAGGAATGTTGTTAAGAAAGTGAGTAAAGAACAGATTTCTTGATTGGAAGCCCATCTGATCAAGAATTATCATTGCTAGGTTCATGGGAAGGATCAGGAATGTCTCGATGGTCCAATACTACGCATCTACAGAAGAAGCCGAAAGTGATGGCAAGGTTAGACTTTATGTAGATTGTAACGACTGTGTTGTTACACGGTCAGCCAGCACGAGTTCGAGTCCTGGACTTGTTTATCTACGCACGGGTTATGAACTCTGGACTTCGCTTCTGCATCATTGCCCCATCCGAGGCTATTCTCGGACACCCCTCATAAACGCTGGCTGTGCAACCCCTACCAGCGCCAAATATAATACTACGTAGTTAAGAATATTCTGGAAGCATTCTGAACAATAACTGGCAACTGTGCGTTAACCTAACTGTGCAGTTCGATATCGTAAATGGCATCCTTGTATTGAGGAAATATTAACACCGACAGTGTCAAATAAAAACTTATTCTTGTTGTGGACCATCTATGTGGTTACCTTGTCTATGTTATGTTGTTATGTTGGTAAACCTGTAATGGATTTTAAACTGCGGACGAGCAAGTTCGTGGAGTGATTGGAAATGTGTATTCATTCTACTCACTTGACTTGTTGTGAGTGGACGTGCTGGTCTGATTCTGGGGGGGGGGGGGGGGGGGGGCAGAGATATAAAAAGTACGTTACGAACTATTCCAAATGCTGGAACACTGGACTCAAAAATATTTATTTTCAATTGTTTAGACGGGAGTAAATATTTTGTTTGAGCATCAATGAGATGCGCGATTGTTGCGCCATTTGAACTTTAACTTGTGATTTTAGCGGGCTGGGTGGTATCATGTTATATGTTAAAAGGGTAATTTGTTGTTGTTAGAGTCTTCAGTCTTTTGACTGGTTTGATGCAGATCTCCATGCCTCCCTGTCCTGAGCTAATCGTTTCATCTCTACATAGCTATCACACCCTACATCTGAGGCAATCTGTTTAACATATTCTAACCTTGGTCTACCCCTACAGTTCTTGTCCTCGACCCTTCCTTCCATAACTAAGCTTGCTATTCCTGGGTGTCTTAGTATGTGTCCTACCAACCTATCTCTTCTCTTCATTAGCAGTCGCCAGAAACATCTCTCCTCTCCCACTCGTCTTAATACCCCTTTGTTTGTAACCCTATCTACCCATCTGATCTTCATCGTTCTCCTGTAACACCACATTTCAAATGCTTCAATTCTCCTCTTTTCTGCTGCACCAATAGTACAAGTTTCACTTCCATAGAGCGCCACGCTCCAGACAAAGGCTTTCAAAAATGACTTCCTAATACCTAAATCCATATTCGATGTCAGCAGATTCCTTTTTTGTAGAAATGCTTTCTTTGCCTGAGCCAACCTACTTTTTATATCCTCTTTGTTTCGTCCATCACTGGTTATTCTGCTTCCTAAGTAACAGAAGTCTCCTACTTCCTTCAACTTTTCACCTGCCAATTTGATCTCCATAGAGGTTTCTGATTTATTTCGGCTGCATTCCAGTATTTTTGTTTTACATTTATTAATTTTCATCATGAATTCTTTCCGTAAGACGGAGTCCATACCATTCAAAAACTCATTCAAATCCTCAGGCTTGTCGGCCAAGATGACGATGTCATCAGCAAATCTCAGAGTTGAAATTATTTCTCCTTGAATCTTCACTCCCACTTTAAATGTTTCTCTAATTTCCTGCATTGCTTGTTCAATGCAAAGATTGAAAAGTATGGGTGATAAGTTGCAGCCTTGCCTTACACCTTTCTGAATACCAGCTTCTCTCTCATGTCCTTCAACTCGAATGACTGCTGTCTGGTTTCTGTATAGATTGTATATCCCTGTACTTTATTCCAATCGATTTCAAAATGTCAAACAATTTAGTCCAATCAACGTTATCAAAAGCCTTTTCTAAGTCTACAAAAGCCATGAACGTTCTCTTATCTTTCCTTATTCTACCTTCCAAAATCAGCCTAAGACTTAGTACAGCTTCCCTTGTTCCTACATTTCTCCTGAAACCAAACTGGTCTTCACCCAACTCCGTTTCTATCTGTCTTTCAATCCTCTTGTAAATTATTCTAGACAGGATCTTTGAAGCATGAGTAATCAAGCTGATTGTACGGTAATCTTCACATCTGTCAGCTCCCACTTTCTTTGGTATAGGGATGATTACATTCTTCTTGAAATCAGGGGGTACATCACCTGTCTCAGAAATCCTACACATCAAGTGAAATAACCTGATCAGACCTTCATCTCCTATGCAGCGTAGCAACTCAAGGGTAATTTATGTTTGCTTAAATTGCTCGTTGCATTTAGTTTATGTTATTTTCTTTGGTTGTCGTTATGTAAATGTCTTGATTTTTGTGGATGTCGTCACACAACATGAAGCCACGAGGCCACCCTAAGATCAGATCTTATAGGCGCCATCCTAATTCTTTTAATATCAACAAGTGTTTATTTTATGTCCTTGTCAACGTAACATTTATTATTATATGTATTTAAATTTTGGATGGGAAAATTGATATTTTGTCCTTTGGTATTTTCGGGGGAGATTTGATTTTGGATTTAGCTTTGGCCTGGCGGCCATTTCGGAGTACCTTCTTCCACGGTCAGCCGGACTGGTCAGTCGCTTTAAGTGGCTCTTAACATTTTATAGTAATTTCATATCATTGCTTGGCTGGGTTGCTTCCCAGTCTTTTATGTGTTTATATTTCAATTAATATTGTTGTAACTGGTCATTATTTCTAACGTCATTTAATTATTTTCTTTGTGTAACTTTGGATGTGTAATTTGACCACGCAGGTGGATGTTCTTGTATATTCGTAATTTTTCTGTGGGAGTTTGTTTAACCCTGCCTTCAAGAGTATTTACTTGTAACCTTTTCATTCCCGTGATTTAATATTGTGTTTTTATTAAGCGGTTGTTTTCCCACGGGGAGTTTTAATTATAGGAAGGTTGTGTTATATATATCTGTTGTAAATTCATCCTTTGTTTTGATTATATGATATTCTTGGTAACCCTTGTTTTTATTTGTCAGTCAGCAGTTTAAACGGACCCCTTCGTCTGGCGCACCTTTTCACCCCACAGGCTCTGTCCTGAAGCCTTCGCTCTTTCTAGACATAAAGCAGTGTTTTATACGTCTAGGAAACGAAGCACTGTTGGATCGGAGTTCTTTTACTAGAGGCTCGGTCCGGGACATACTGTAGATCTACAGGCGACTATGTAGAGTAGACCATAAATAAGAGGGACATGGTTATACTTATGGAAGACTTAAATGCCAAAGTGGGTTCTAAAAATCTGGGACTGGACCAAGTAATGGAGTGACAAGGGTAAGGTGCCATGAATGGAAATGGTGATCACCTGGTAGACTTCTGCGCAAGAAATGACCTAATTATTGGAGGTACTATATTTCTTCATAAAGAATACCGCAAAATTACATGGGTTTCCCCAGATCTCCGCACGCAAGACCAGATTGACCATCTGACTATTAGCAGTAGCTGGTGATGATCACCTTTGGATGTAACTGATCGCATCCGAATTAAGGCCAATGTTGCTAAGAAGCGATGTGAGCAACACGAAAGAGGTTCGATGTTGGAAAACAGCAAAATGAAGAAACCAAGAACGATTTAAGCACACCCTCAACAAAAAGTTCAGTGTACTACAGGTGGGTGGTGATAACACATTTAAGATCACGTTGATAGACACAGTAGAGGAGGTACTTGGCTTCAAGAACACCAAGAGGAAAGACTGGATTACAGCGAGCACCTGGGAGTGTATTGAACAGAGGATAGAGCTGAAATTAATGCTGAACAACAGCTGCAGGACACGAACCCAGAAAGTCGAACTTCAAGCAGCATATAACGCTAAAGACCTGTATGTAAAGAAGAGTGCGAAACCAGACCAGAAAAGTGGGTATCATACCTTGCCCAATTAGCAAAGACAGCAGCAACAGATGGCAACATGAAAGATTTGTATGACATTACTAGTCTAGTCGCCAAGAGGAAATTCATATGCTGTAGGTCTGTAAAGAGCAAACAAGGATACCTACTTACAAATGAAGAAGCACAAATGAATGGATGGTGAGAACTCCTCGTGGAAGTGTTGAATAGAAAGAATACGGAGAATGACGGGCATATGTTAGATAAACATGAAGAAGGGGAAACTGATAGCATCAACTCTAAACTAACGTAAAGAACCGAAATCAAAGAAGCGATCAGAAATATGTATTATTATATTTCATTGCAGCCAATTGCAATAGCAGGGTATTTAATTGAACGCCCGCAGGCTCCCCATCACGTTCGATTTCAAGTAGTTCCAACTTTGGGTACCAGAGATGCCACTGTCACTGACACCTAGTCGCGAACGTTGGAACTTTCAGAAAGATTTAAAAAATGAAAAAACACCGGGAGTGGATAATATACCACCTGAGCTTTCAACTGTGGATCCTGATGGCACAACTGATCTTTTACACCCATTCTTTTTACCAAAGTCTGGAACGAGGAAAGTATGCCAAAGGAACGCAGAGAGGATCTCCTCGTCAAATTGCCAAAGACAGGTGACATTACAAACTGTCATAACTGGAGAGGAATCACCTACTCTCGATTCCTTGTAAAGTGATAACTCGCATGATTCTGAGCAGGATAAAAGCAAGGGTCGAGGAACAACATCGTGAAGAAGTTTCAGGTGTATACGCTCATGCATAGATCAAATAAACACCCTACGAATCATTATTGAACAGGTTGTTGAGAACATTTCTAGCCTACATCTTCTGTTTGTGGACTTTGAGAAAGCTTTTGATTCATTGGAAAGGAACGCCATATGAAGAACACTACAAATGCATGGTAGGCCTATAGCAACGAAAGTCAGTAAGTTCATCAAAGAGACATACAACGAATCACATGTAGAGCCATTCATGAAGGGATGGTCACGGAGCCCTTCTCTGTACATTTCGGTGTATGATAGGGATGTTTACTATCCCCGACTGTTTTTCTCCTCGTCCTTGGCAATATCATGAGGAGGAAGAAGAGGAATCCATGAGGACTTGTTGAGAGATAGGAGGATCTTGAGCTTGTCGATGACCTATGCCTATTGACCCAGAATCATATCGATATGCAAGGGAAGCTCGAAGATCTGAAAAAAGAAACTGGAACTGTTGGTCTGAGGATAAATATTCAGAAAACAAAGAAGATGAAGGACAACGTGAGAAAAAAGGGGAAACTTGGAAGTACGGGGTCTATAGGAGATCTAACCCACTCGACGCTGCTCCACCCAAAATGCAACGCCAGGCGTCCATGTTAAATTAGTGGATATCTCGTGAACCAATAAGGCTGGAGACGTGTACGAGGTGTCAAATTACTTGGGCTGACGCCCCCTTTTCTATGAAGAACTTATTTCCATCCAAAAATAAAAACTACCCCTACCTGGGTGTGAAATAGTAAGTTTTTAGTAAACGTTGCTTTGCATGTATGACAGGTACGTAAGTATGGGGTGGCTGTCATTTTGCCTTGATCATAGCAAGCTACATATAAGGTTCTACTGCATCACGAATTTTCGTGATCGCAGCTCGAAAACATAGAGAGTAATTTATTTTTGAATTATGAAATTTTAAGATGGCCACTGCGCGCTATTAGCTTATTGGGAACCCCCCTGTATCCGTTATTGGGAACCCCCCTGTATCCGTTACTGGGAACCCCCCTGTATCCGTTATTGTGAACCCCCCTGTATCCGTTATTGTGAACCCCCCTGTATCCGTTATTGGGAACCCCCCTGTATCCGTTATTGGGAACCCCCCTGTATCCGTTATTGGGAACCCCCCTGTATCCGTTATTGGGAACCCCCCTGTATCCGTTATTGGGAACCCCCCTGTATCCGTTAGAGGATAGCCTATACAATGGGAGTATTGTTCCATTATTTCAGGATTCTGGCAAGTTAGACGGAAACGAGATAGGAATATACGAACGTAAATCAAGCAATGCGTCACCGCGAGTAGAGCTCTTATAATGATTTATGTGCTAATGTGATAACCCGCGACCAGAGCTCGTCAAATGGCGTTAATGGGTTAATAAGCAGGTGCTTACGAAGGATTAAACGCATTTTCTGGCCTAGGGTTGTTTCAAATGAAGAGTTTTTGAAACAAACACAAGAGGAACCCATTGACATACAAATGCAGCGGAGAAAATTAAAATGAATCTAGCACACACTACGGAAATACCAGAATGCCATGGAGAGACGGGCTTTGTTTTTGAATCTCGAAGGATGGAGAAAAACCGGAATTCGTGGAGACACGGTGTACAGGAGGAGGCGAAACAGGAGGGAAAGATCTTGACCCTGGCTCGAAAGAGGATACGCTGGCACTGCTTTGTCGAGGTCTTACGCTCTGAAAAGGAGAAAAAGTACATAAGAAAACCCACATATGGCTGGAGTCGTGGTCGATCTTCAGGAAAACGCTGGCAGACACACACATTGCCTATAGCCTGCAAAACTAAACTCACTACAGTACGTCAACCTCGTCCTCAACCATTGGTGAACAATTCACTGTACGGTGAGGGTAAACAAAGGAAATGAATATTAAGAAGAGCATTTAGCGAGACTACATGACCAAATATGACTGATCGTTGTAACCAGCCCTATGGTAAGAAAAGGAGGAATGGCGCAATGACGATATCCATTGAACCTCCCTTGCCTGACCTCGCTGTTCCGTCCCTTAAAACAACGCTCATCATCATTATAGGCCCTATGGCTCCTGAGAAAATACTTCTAGCGCACTCATATGTTGGACTGGCACTTGTAAGTGGCCAAGGGATCTCAATTAAAAAATATATATTAAAACATAACTACGGTACTGTAGAAATGGCAGTATTGTTGTTGGGTTCCCAAACCACTCACTCCAGCTCAACGTGGTCTGAAAACAGAAAAAGCACACAAGTATATTTCGTGAAATGAAAAGACTGAAGATCATAACAAATTGGAGTCGTTGCTTCATTTAGAACCTAGAAGCTCATTGGCCATCAGCCACACTCACTTCAGTGTTCGGAACAATCTTTAGATAGCCTTTGTCATAACTTAGTACAAATTGTAATTATGTTATGATGGTATGTTACATGTGAATACCATAGAGTTGTCATAGATGCTGAAGGCCTATAGATAACGTACCGTACCTAAAAACACCACATCACGAGGAAACCTCGTGAACGTGAACACCCCGATCACGCTTAAACTTTGCATACATGTTGATCAGATCTCCAAGAATATACTATGGTTGTATTTCATTTGGGTCATCCCTAGAGGAGTCGACTCTTGGAGCTATTTGAAGAGTCCAATCGTCACCATTGGGAAGAAGCAGTAGCATCAGGAAGCAGAATAGGGAGAGAAATCAAAAGAGTTGGTTCAATCGGGATAGACCCAATCATAACAATGTTTATTCAAAAATGTATAACAATAAAAAGGGGTTATAAAAATATAATAATTCAAAAGTGTAGGTTGAACTTCCCAAAGCAGAGGAGTGTGAGGGAAGAGGGGGGCCTCGTGACCCATTTACAAAATGTTGGCAATACTGTAATTATAAATATAATCAAGCATAAAGCTTTTATAAACAAGGTGATTGTTGTGCCAGTAAACCAAAATCTCTCACAAGAAAAGTACTAATAAGATATTTAGCTAGATTAGACACAGTCTTGATTATGGCAAAACAATAATCAAGATGCATAGATTGAGAACGAACCAAGGTAGGAAGTTATCTGAGCGAGCTATACCTGCATAACTCATCTAAAGATATTTGTGAAAAATCATGATTTAAAGAGGAGTAGTAGTTAAGCAAAGTTTGGTAAGAGCACAACAAGCGAAAGAGATAATGGCCAAAGTTCACGAGGCGCATCTCAAGTTGCTGCCATACGTGAAGACCAAGTGCAAGAATATGGAAAATAATACTTAAATTCGACAATAATAAAGAATGTACAATCAAACTTTGGAAAATTGAAAGATAATGTAAAATACAAACAGGTATTAGGCGTGGCTTAAAGTTTGAAACTATGCCACGAATTCAAGTATAAAGCAATATAATATTGCTAATTAAGTTTCAATACACAAAGGGACCAGTTACTGCCAAATAGTTGAACTCAGACAGAGATTAGACTCAAATATTTTATTTACGAGAAATTGCAATTATTGCGTAGACTAGATTCGATAGGACGAATTTTACAAATTAACGTGCGCACACAGATACCATGAGGATTGAATAGCGTTAAGATAGAGAAAGCCAGGTTAATCCTAGCAACCTGGCTACAGCAGTTATTGCTGGAAAAAAAAATTAAATACCTTTTATAAATGGAAGAGCGAACAAGAGGGCCTTAAAGGCAAGAGAATAATGAGCTTGCGCCAGACAGCAAGAGAGTACAATTAGCTTGCGCCAGACGGCAAGAGAATATAATGAGCTTGCGTCAGACGGTAAGAGAATACAATAGGGGCAGATGACCTCGTAGTTCCGCCTCTTAAAACAACAATAACTAACTAAGAGAATACAATGAGCTTCCGCCAGATGGCAAGAGAATATAATGAGCTCGTATGTTTGTAAAGTTACAATAAATAAAAGCGATTTAGCTTCGAGAAAGCTCCAACTATCCATCAGTCGGTCCTAGGGACGTGGTTAACAATACCACTGATTATTACAGAAATTACAAATAGTTAGACATTCAAAATGGAGAGGACGTCCTTGGATGTAGCCTCAAATTTACCCCCCCCCCCCTCCCCCCCCCCAAAAAAAGTGCAACGTGTTTTACTTAATTTAAAATTGTTAGTAAGGGGTGAAATGGGGGAGGCAAAAGAGATCAAGTTTTTTCACTGTCTGTTCATGCAGGTATTTGCGCGCGACACTGTAACCGAGTGTACGGCAAACCAGACTACTTTCAGGCACGAAGCACTTTTGAGTTTGTGAATAGAGTTTCGCATTAATAAATGTCACTGCTTAACAGGATGAATCATTCCGGGTTGAGAATTTGCATCGTTTTAAAGCTATTTCAATCTTGAACATTGATGTAATTGCTTGAAGTTGAGAGTCTCGAGGTATGAACAGAGTTGACCCATTAGACAGTTAGAAGAGCAGGGTGAATTTCACAATGTCAATAACAGACTTTAACTTTAAGGATGATACTTGAAGAACATGTGAGATGTTTTTATCTAGATTGAATGGGGTAGAAATTTAGTCCCGCGACGAGCCCAATAAATGGCATTTGACAGAGTAAAGTAGAAAATTCCCACGATGTGTGAATTTTTGAATTTGACAAAGTAGAGATAAAAAGAGCGAATCCCTCTTTGTGCCTGGTCAATAATTTCACATTTAAAATGAATTCTCAATCTTTACATTGAACAAGCAATGAAGGAAATTGTAGAAAAATTTAAAGAGGGAGTGAAGATTAATTTAAAGTTGGAGTGGAGGTTCAAGGAGAAATAATTTCAACTCTGAGATTTGCCGATGAAATAGTCATCTTGGCCGACACGCCTTGGGATTTGAATGAGTTTTTGAATGGTATGGACTCCGTCTTGAGGAAAGAATTCATGATGAAAAGTAATAAATGTAAAACAAAAATATTGGAATGCAGCCGAAATAAATCAGAATCATCTATGGACATCAAATTGGCAGGTGAAGAACTAAAGGAAGTAGGAGACTTCTGTTACTTAGGAATCAAAATAACCAGTGATGGGCGGAGCAAAGAGGATATAAAAAGTAGGTTAGCTCAGGCAAGGGAAGCATTTCTAAAGAAAATGAATCTGTTGACATCGTATATAGATTTTGGTGTTAGGAAGTCATTTTTGAAGGCCTTTGTCTGGAGCGTGGCACTCTATGAAAGTGAAACTTGGAGTATTGGTGCAGCAGAATGAGGAGAATTGAAGTGTTTGAAATGTGGTGTTACAGGAGAATGATGAAGATCAGATGGGTAGATAGGGTTACAAACGAAGAGGTATTAAGACTAGTGGGAGAGGAGAGATGTTTCTGGTGACTGATAATGAAGAGAAGAGATAGGTTGGTAGGACACATACTAAGACACCCAGGAATAGCAAGCTTAGTTATGGAAGGAAGGGTCGAGGACAAGAACTGTAGGGGTAGACCAAGGTTAGAATATGTTAAACAGATTGCCTCGGACGTAGGGTGTGGTAGCTATGTAGAGATGAAACGATTAGCTCAGGACGGGGAGGCATGGAGATCTGCGTCAAACCAGTCGAAAGACTGAAGACTCAAACAACAACTTTATTTTGAAGAATTCAATGAATTTACAGTATCTCTGTGTTCCGAGTGTTTTGTATATAGATACATCCGGAGGTTTGCAGGTTTCATACTCTCGTTGCCAAGGGTTTCAAAGCATATCACGCATTGTGGCATAGGACAATCTTTAGTTCCGCAATACGAAAAGCCAATTTCCAATATTTAATGTCGTATTTCCTACTTTTTTCAGTAGGCTTACACTTTGAATGGCTAGGCTCAAAAGAGGTAACAGGCGGCCCATTTACTTCTATATTACCACAGTTTCTCTTCGTCACTATATGTAGCAGTGGGCCTACTTCGTTTTAAAGATCCACTCTTCAACCAACGATCCATATTCAATGGACTTTTAACAATTAAAACAATCAAAAGTTCCAACTTTCAAAACTCATGTAAATATGTAAACACACAAAATTCAAATGGCTGCGGAGCAGAACACAGAGATAAAGGAGCAGAACGCTTTCTAGCGGGAAACTTGAAAAGATCAAATTACGCTGCGCCACTTATGCTGTGGATGGCAACGCATAATTACTATTTTTAAGGAACTGTTTGTACTTTCTCCGTTTTCCAATTCCATTATTGCGGTATTTCCTAATGACTCTGCGCGGATCCCCTGGCCAACCATCGTGGAGCCCTGGGGGTCCACGGACTACCTAATGGGAACCTCTGTTCTAGAGGAACACTTGCTCTAATTAAGAGATTCACATTTGATGAAAGGGGGGATTCACACCACCTACCAATTATCATTATCATGCAGGGAGCGGAGACGAAATCAAAGGGAAAACCACAAGTTAAATCTAAGGAGAGAAAAGTAAAATGATTCAGATGGAGGGAGGAAAACTGCAGAGATTTCCAGAACTACTTTCATGGAGAAAATGTTAAACTAATAAAGGTAGGGATAAGTCTAATGATTAGTAACGATCAACTCGAAAAGGTAATAAAAATCATAGAGAATACAATTATGATTGCCGGGCGGAAAATGTACGTAAAAGCTAAGAAGAAGGTAGAGAGAATTGAAGGGTGGTAAGATGAATCCTTTAGAAGAAAGAAAACTGAAGTTATCAGGGCACTGAAGTTATATAAGAAAGAAGGGGATGAAATAGTAAGAGTCGAATTTTGTTGTCCAAGGAAAGAATATAGGGAACTGCTCAGCAAAACAAAATGTGAGTGGCAGGGGAACAAAGCAGTAGCACTAAACAAAGATTCCAAATCCAACCATTGTAGGAAAGTGTGGAACAGGAAAAATTCATACTGTAGGGGGCGCAAAAGTGGTGGTAGGAGTTAAATTAGTTATGAAGTCTGGATTACATATTATAAAAATCTGTTAAATACTAAAGATAATTGGAGAAATCGAGATGAGATTGGCGTCCCGAGAGAGCTGGATGTCACTCTGCCTATGCTGGACCAAGACATATCAACAGACGAAGTCAGGGAAGTAATGTCAAAAAGTAATGGAGGAAAGTCAGGTGCTATTTCAGGGATAACGAACAAATTTGGAAAGACTTGGGTAAAAATAGTTTTATGTTGGAAAGCTTGGTAAGAATTTTTAACAAGATTTTTGAAGGAGGGAGATTTCGAGGACGTGGCAGGAGGGGTTAATTTACCTAATATATAAGAAACGAGGAGATATATCAGACCCAAGCAATTATAGAGGCATACCTTTGTTTGATAATCTTAGCAAAATGTACACCAGGGTCTTAACCAAGCGTCTAATGGCGTGGGCAGAGGGTTGTTCGGTGATCTCGAGACTCCAAACAGGGTTTAGAAATGGGATGAGAACCAGAAACAATATAATGGTGGTGAAAACCTTGATGGACATATGCATAAGGAGGAAAAGAGGTAAACTGTACATCACAGCTATTGATTTAGATAAGGCGAAGTGAGCAGAGGAGCTGTCATTGCTAAATTGGAAAAGATTGGGGTGTCACATAAGATGATAAGAGCAATTGAGAATGTGTACTCGGAAGTAAAATGTGGAATTAAAGAGGATGTAATTGTGGGAGAGATAAAGTCAAATTTGGGATTGAAACGGGGCTGTAAATTATCACCGGTGCTCTTTTTGCTATTCATTAACGACATTTTCGAGTCTAAAGGCTTTGAGCAATGGTCCAACCCTTGTTTGGACAATCATGATATCCCGGGCCTATGTTTGCAGATGACATCCTTCTGCTCCCTCTAACGCCTCCTAATATGCAGCATAGTATTGATCAGATTGTGAAATACTGTGAGGACTGGAATTTAAAAATTATTCCGCGCAAGACTGAAGTTATGGTGTGCAAAAAAGTGAACTGAACTGGCTAAGAATGAAAAGTGGTTCAATTCAATGTATGGGTCAAAACTAGAGACTGTGAACAAATTTGAGTATTTAGGGACGATAGTGGTGAATAATGGAAAATGGACTGAACAAATTAAGAGAGTAAAATCGAAAGGGCTAGCGGCATTGGCGAGTGTTAAAGTTTTAGAACGTAAGTTACCGAATATTGACTACAAAGTTCACAAAAATGTGTTCGATGTACTTGTGTGAAGAGTATTATATGGAGTGGAAGTATGGGGTGTAGAAGAAGGAACTGCAACCCTGGACACTATTGTTTGCTAAGATAATTTTGGGGCTACCTAGTTGCGTGATGAATTGCGGAGCAAGAATGATGTGTGAGGATGTAAGTATTCGAAAACATATTATAAAAAGAATCATAAAATCTAGGATACGTCTGAAAGTAGATGGAAGGGGTGAAATTTTAAAGTTAGCCAACCTGTACCAAGTAAAGTATCAGCAAAAAGGGTACTGGGTGGACGGGGTAAGAAATACACTGGAGAGACTAGGAATGGGTTATTTATGGGATAGGGACTTACGACGAGAAGAGGTTAGGGTGTGTAAAACGTGTGCAGGAGGGTAAATGGCATAGAGTTGCAGGTACTTAGAGAAGAGTGTGCCAACAGGAGAACCTAAACGAAGTTCTTCGAAATAAGGAAATTTATGAGTATAAAGCCTGAATGTTTAACGAAAAGAGAAATGAGAGAGATAATTTGGTGGTCAATGAGGGTGTATAAGAACAAAGCATTGAGAGGAGTAGGAGAAGAGAACGTTTGCCTTTTTTGGGGGGGCAGCACACCTGATCAAGGAATTCAATGAGACTAAAATAGTAAGAGCAAAGTTTGTAGACAAGCCAGATATAAACAGAATAGAAAGTGAAAATTAATATCAAACTTTAATTAAATTACTAAGAAGGGAATGGAGGAAGTCAGGTAAATAAGCGATTTTTTAATATTATCAGGAGAATGTGGGATTGGAAAGCGACAGATGAGAAACACAAAAAAGATGCATGTGAAATAAGTATATGGGTACCGGTACAGGAGATGGTATCCTAAACCATAAAACTTAGTTTAAGTCTAGGATAGCCTCTCTGTATCAATTAGGATAAGATTAAGTAAGTAAATAATTAGTAGCCATTATATGTGTTTTGATATTTTTTATGACATTTAATACAATGTAAATTAGTTTTAGGTTTGTGACTTATGTTTAAATGTATGTTGCGATTTATTAATCTTACTGAGAATGATTTTTGTATTAGGCTGTTGGCCAATCGCTGTAACCACTGTAATAATCACATGTATCAGGTGATGGTTGCAATAAATAATACTCTCGTCCCAATCTCGGGCTATCCGAGATTTGGAACAGAGGGTATTCTATTCTATTCTCAAAGATATGATGATGGGGAGCATATCTATGACCAGATCCGGGAAGTTAAAGTCAAGCTCCTGTCCATACAATAACGAACGCAAGCTCATATTAACGTGGCTTTAAAAGATCGTACAGTGCTCCCGGAAGAAATTGCCAGTACATACCATATCGCCAAAGGATATCGTGAGCGGCAACGTAAATATATCCACCGACTTCGCACCAGTACTGGAAGTGTCGTCACCTCCCCAGACGCTATACGTAGTTAAATATCCTTATTTTATCAACGGCTCTATGCTAAAGCTCCGATTGATCCACAGCAAGTGACCCTGTTGCTTCAATCTTGCAATACCCAGCTTTCTCCGGACAACAAAGTGTTGCTCAGCGCGGACATTACAGATGAAGAGATTCACTCTGTAGTTCAACACATCCCAAATAACCGCTCACCTGGCTTTGATGGGCTGCCATATGAACTTTATAAACACTTCTGGCCTATCATTGGCAAATAATTTTTTCAAGTCTTGCGTACAATTCTCCAACGTACAGTGCTCCCGAAAGAAATTGCCAGCACATACCATATCGCCAAAGGATATCGTGAGCGGCAACGTAAATATATCCACCGACTTCGCACCAGTATTTGTCAATCACATCATCAGGGTACCATAGTCCTAATACCAAATACATCCTCTCCTATGGAAGTTGGTGACTTCCGACCAGTGCAGCGATTATAAAGTCTTCACCAAAGTACTTTCATGCCGCTTCTCCTCCTTCTTTCTCTTCCTGGCCTTCCTTCCTTCCACCTTCTACTTTTCTTGTTTGTCTGAGACCCCTTGCTGAAATTTATCTAACATATGCCTTTCGATCTCAGCTAATGTATTGTTCATTCTTTCCTCTACCACTTTAGGAAAGCTCTTCCTCATCTCCTGCTGTGCTTCCTTTATGCTAACCTTGAACTCTTCTTTCATCTCTATTTTCTTCGTCGACTGCTTTCTGCATTTTCATCACCTGTGTGCTTACTACTTTTCTTATCCTCGCTATTCCCACTCCTATCTTTTGCTTAAAGCCCTTCTCCTATTTCTTACTATGCTCTACTATCTCTTCCTTTACCACCTTGACTTTCTCCACTACCTACTGGTTAAGCTCCCTGACTTTATATTCTACCACTTCTAACTTCTGTTCAATTTCTACTCTTATTTGACCTACTCCCTCCTGCATTACCTCTTAATGTCTTCCCTTACTGTCTCTTTAAACGTTGTCATACCTTCTTCAGGCTGCTCATACATCTCGTCTAACCTCTCACTCTCTTTGACCACATTATCTAGTTTCTGACTGTTCTGGTTTAATTCCTGATTTATATGCTCAAATTTATTATTACTTTCTCGATTATTATTCTTAAATTCCTAACTGTTTTGTTTTAATTCCTGTCTTATTTGCATAAGGATACTAAGGATGCCATCTTGTGTTGGGATCTCATGTGTAGCACATTCCTCACTCGCACCACTAGGATTTACCTCCGCTATATTCCTAGCTACGTTTAATTCACCATCCTCCATATTCACACCACTATCACTTTCCTTATTAGACTCCATCATACCTTCATTCACCTTACTGCCACTTCTCAGCTTCATCATTTTCTTATCCATATCGGCACACAAAAACTTAAATATACCCCCCAAAATACTTGCACTGAAATATACCTTTTCCCCCACGAACTCAATTGATTTTCGGCCACACGTTGACGGCGTCAAATGTAACGTTTTGCTCTTTGCCACACTGATGGACGACGAATCCTACCTGTCCTATAATAATAATAACAATAATAATAATAATAAGCTCGTTTGGGCGCCAGGTCATCTGATGGTCTAGATCAGGGGTTCTTAAACTTTTTCTGTCGCGCCCCCTTTCTGAAACATGAAATATCTAGCCCCCCCCCCTATTCTCATTTCCTTTCTTAGCACTTCTCATTGGCTACTTCCCACAAAAAAGATCACACAAGATCTACTGTGTATGCTACTGCCTAATTAGGATTTCAACTACCAGTTACATTAATAATAATATTAATAATAGCACACAATTCATTATTCTTAGAGCACATCAAAGTACAACAACGTTTTGTAAAAAAAAAGTCATGCATATGTATTACTTTTGCTTATAAAAATAAAAACAACTGCTGCACGCGCAGTTATTGGAATTGAGCAAAGTTTGTTTGTTTAACTAATTAGCTCTTTAGCTGTGACACCTGTGTTCAGTAATGCTTTTCAAGGAAGGAAGGAAGCTTGTAGTTTAACGTGACCGTTAATCGCGAGATCATGAGCCACGGGACCTCCTTTTTACGTGGAATCCGAACCACAGGACATGGCATTTCTAATGCTTTTCATATTTGAAAGTTCGTGACTTATAAATGACAATAGAAATAATATATACAATTTTCAACATTTCACTGTGAATTTTAAAAAGGTTATGTTAAAACGCTTCACCCTTGAAAAAGTAAAACAGGAGAATAAAAGTGTACATGGATCAGAATTCGGTAATTCTCAGTCACTTACGGAGTTAGTGTGATGTGTGAGCTGGAATTTGAGATGAAAGTAAATCCAGTCTGTTGTTGTTGTTGTTTGAGTCTTCAGTCTTTTGACTGGTTTGATGCAGCTCTCCATGCCTCCCTGTCCTGGGCTAATCGTTTCATCTCTACATAGCTCCGACACCCTACATCCGAGGCAATCTGTTTAACATATTCTAACCTTGGTCTACCCCTACAGTTTTTGTCCTCAACCCTTCCTTCCATAACTAAGCTTGCTATTCCTGGGTGTCTTAGTATGTGTCCTAACAACCTATCTCTTCTCTTCATTAACAGTCGCCAGAAACATCTCTCCTCTCTCACTCGTCTTAATACCTCTTTGTTTGTAACCCTATCTACCCATCTGATCTTCATCATTCTCCTGTAACACCACATTTCAAATGCTTCAATTCTCCTCTTTTCTGCTGCACCAACAGTCCAAGTTTCACTTCCATAGAGCGCCACGCTCCAGACAAAGGCTTTCAAAAATGACTTCCTAATACCTAAATCTATATTCGATGTCAGCAGATTCCTTTTTTGTAGAAATGCTTTCTTTGCCTGAGCCAACCTACTTTTTATATCCTCTTTGCTTCGTCCATCACTGGTTATTCTGCTTCCTAAGTAACAGAAGTCTCCTACTTCCTTCAGCTTTTCTCCTGCCAATTTGATCTCCATAGAGGTTTCTGATTTATTTCGGCTGCATTCCAGTATTTTTGTTTTACATTTATTAATTTTCATCATGAATTCTTTCCGTAAGACGGAGTCCATACCATTCAAAAACTCATTCAAATCCTCAGGCTTGTCAGTCTTGGTTGGATGTTTGAAACAGCAACCCGCAGGTCCCCTTCCAGCTGCAGCCGAGACCGATGCTTCGCCTTGACGGATGCCATTGCGGAAAATGTGCACGCACACAAGTAAGTTGAAGAGAAGGGTAATAACAGGTCCACTGCTTTTCTTGGTGAAATGGGATATTCATTCCGATTCTGCACCCAAAAAATTTCACGAGACTTCAACTTAAATTCATTTCGAAGTATTCTGTCACTTCTATTAGTTCCTCCTGTTCTGTCGTTGACAGGTGGGCTGTTACGTTCGTTTCAAACGGACTGTGAATCCAGTCATTCTCAGTTGAAGGTGGTGGAAATCTACCCTCGAATTTTTGACGAAGGTTTTGGAGGTGTTCTACGACGATTCCACTAATTTGACAAATATTCAACTCATTTTCTTCCAGGAATTCATTGAGACAATGAAACATCTCACAGTTTCCTTTGTCCATCTGGGCTTTCCAAATTTCAAGTTTTCTCTTAAAAGCAAGCACTTCGTCGCTTAGAATGAAAATATTACTAATTCGTCCTTGAAGTGACACGTGAAGTTCATTTAGTTTTTCAAATACGTCAGCTAAGTAGCACAGTATTAGAAGCCATTTCTCATCCAGAAACAGGGTTGCGAGTGTAGGACTGCTGTCCAATAGGAAAATACGAAGTTCATTCTTCAACTCCACAGTGCGACGAAGGACTCGACCACGAGACAACCAACGTACCTCCGTGTGCAATAGAAGCGAATCATGTGTAGATCCCATCTCCTCGCAAAGAATGGAAAATAGCCGACTCTTTAAAGCTCTTGCTTTCACAAAATGTACAACAGTAATTACATCGTTCAGCACTTTATTGACTTCCGGTTGTAGTACTTTTGAAGCCAATGCCTCCCTGCGTATCATGCAATGTGTGAATTTTACAGAATTAGTAACAGCACTGACTCTTGCTCTGAAACCCTTTTTAGTTCCAGTAAATGCCGACGCCCCAACAGTATATATACCAACACAATTTGTCAATGAGAGATTGTTGTCAATAAAAAGGAATTCACAAGGGAGAAAATATCTTCGACTGTAAACAAGAGTTTAGTGCTTTTCAGTCGGTCAACACGAATGTACCCAAAAGAGATGGGTTATGCCCTAATCCTGAAATAAATTACATGAGATTAATTAATTTAATTAATTTATTAATCTCATGTAATTTATTTCAGGATTAGGGCATAACCCATCTCTTTTGGGTACATTCGTGTTGACCGACTGAAAAGCACTAAACTCTTGTTTACTAAGGCAACACTGAAAATATGGCTTCAAACACCACAATCTTCGACTGTAGTCCGCCCTTCCAGAGCTTTACAAAATAGAAAATCCCCGTGCATTTCATTTTCATGACAGTAGCGTACAAAAACATGAAGTTGGGCACTGTTTACGATATCAGTACTGTCATCAAGTTGCAGGGCAAATTTTGGGCTATTATGAAGACGTGGTAGCAATTGAATTTTTATGTCAGAGGCTATTACATCAATACGACGAGTTACTGTATCATTTGACAGCGGTATCGACTTCAAACACTCGCCGAACTTTTCTCCATGCATGATCGCGCACATTTTCACGGCTGCAGGAAGAAGTAATTTCTCACCAATAATATGTGGTGATTTGGATTTTGCAATTAAATAGGATACCTCCAAGGATGCTCTTAGCGCTTTCTTAGGAACTGTTGCGTGCTTTTCTAGGAATCCAACACTTCCTTTTAGTTGTTGCTCGTGGCAGTTAAAAAATGCTAAAGGTTTACTTACACAGTCTGGATGTTTAGTCTGCAAGTGACTCTTAAGTTTCACAGGCTTCAAACTGTCGTTTGCTTAAATCTCCAAACAAAGAACGCGTTGAGGTTGTTCCTGATTATTATTCGAAAGAATGCTGGCAACGCCTAATGTCAGATAATCGTCTTGATATTTACGCACTTTCACTTTGTGTGTAGAATTAATAATCCTGATGGGAGCAGAAGTAGACGCGGAAGAACAATGGACTTTGCTTAAATTTGAACCTTGTTCTTTTTCCGAAGGAGGGCAAGCACTATCACTTTTATGTGGTCTCTTTTTACCACTTCTAATAAGCCACCTATCCATTGGTAATGGTGTCACTTGTATCAGTTTATTGTAAAGTTGGCTAACCACGCACTAGAATTCACCTGTTCACTCACTGTCTTTGAACTGACTGGAAAGGCCTAACTGAATTCGAATCGGCAACGGCAGAAATAGAAGAATCCATTCTTGAAAGGAAGTGGCGGTCACATTATCAAGCGGCTTATTGTCATCAAGTGTTTGGTAAGGAGATGCCACTGCAGGTGGCGAGTGAAAGGGAGCTGTGGGGGAAATGTTACTCGCCACCTTTTCTCAGAATTCCTGCTGGCAGGATCTACTGGTCAGTTCTTGTGAAATAAGACAGCAAAGGTACGAGTTTATTATTCTTGAATGGTCTTGGGAGTTACCTG
Organism: Meconema thalassinum; assembly: GCA_946902985.2. Classification (NCBI taxonomy): domain Eukaryota; kingdom Metazoa; phylum Arthropoda; class Insecta; order Orthoptera; family Tettigoniidae; genus Meconema; species Meconema thalassinum. The sequence goes on from OX336389.2 coordinate 75,096,654, forward strand.
CCTATGATAGGTTCATGAATATGAGGCTAGTAATATTTGTTGCTGAATATGAAATATAAATATTTCAATCAAAGTCCCCCCCCCCCCCCTTTATCCCTCTCTGCCCCCCCCCACTTTGTGAACCCCTGATCTAGATTAACCAAATTTATAACTAGAACTTAAACTAGAGGAATCGAGAACTCTCCTTCTCAAGTCGTGGCGAAGCTGTGCCACTAACCAATTGACCTCCGTGATAGGAAATACGGATGTCTTATGACTAAAACTATCTAATAAGAAAGAAAGTCCTAGCATATGTAAAGAAAGAATCACATTTATTATGTTAAACAAATGCAGCAGCTAAGAGTGACGTTAGATTATAACATAGTAATAATAGATCAAATAAAATTGAGCTTGAAGTTAACATTTAAATTGGCGAAGTATATAAATTGGAAATTAGGGATTTGAATTTAATTTACGATAAAAAGCTTCAATCTACTGGGCCATTATTGAAATAACAGAGAACTGGTTTGGAGTTTCCATAGGCCTATGTGAGCTCACCATTGTCGTCTTGAAGATTACTGCGTGCTGGTGAATGCCTCCCATCTGATAAGCAAGCTCGGAATGTGGCTGGCTCTCATTTCGTAGTTGGTGAAGATAAACATTTTTGCACGGTACAGAGACTTAACTTTGTCCACTGTAGACTAACTTCAGTTAATTGATGTACTCCATAATTTATTTTGGTGAATATGATCACAGACACGATCATATTACCGTCAGAATAATACAGTATGTGATTGACTTTAAACTGAAATATCGATCACTTTCTATCCTAAGATAGAAGCAGATGCTAATGCAGCAGTGATCGTAACGACGTAGAAGATAGCGGATAAGTGTGGACGAGAATCACTCTGCTAACGTATATATTTGCCATATGTCTTCCCTTTCTTGATATTCTTCATCAGCCAGTAGGAAAGGCGTCGCCTTGACTACCCCTCCCCCTATCATCAGTCTGTAATATTCAAATGAAGCCTTCTTATTCGCCCCAGCATCCACGTGGTGAAACGTCATGATATTCATATAATTCTCCAGCCGTTATTCTAATGTTGGGATTCGTGACGTCACGGTCACCTTTCCTCAAATCCTTTGTGAAACAGAAGCAGTTTCACCCGGAAACTTGCTCTATAGGCTACATCCTAGAATCCAAGTCTAAACTCGGCGGATCTCCTGCGGCTTGCCTGTCACCAGCTCCGACGATATCTTGGACAACCAGACCCTCTGAGTCCCTAACTTTAAAACTAACTATTCAATTCCCAGTTTATATAATTCTAATAGATGACGATTAATAGAGTAGATGTAATAGTAATAATAATAATAAGCATATAATAATTAGACGGAATAAATTCAAAAAATAACGATAATAATGATTACCGTAATAATGATATCTAGCAGCTTTAAATTAATTAAATGTGAAATAGTAACAATTTGAATATTTACAACAAGGGGATGAATTCGAAACATTACAATTGTAGTCTGATCTAAAATACATGCCTACAAAAGTAGACCGATATCGGGAGATTATCGCTTTCGATGTACCCTTATGAGACTAATTATATCTCTTATACACACACAGCTGGTAGTTCTCTCACTTTCCTCGTTAAGGAACAGCTCGCCTTAGAAACCTAGCTGGGTGGATATATTTACATTCCATGGCTGCGGGCAGCCTAGGCTTTCCCAGCTCGAGGCACAATGTTGTCAACTCTCCACCGTAGCCACTGAAAAGGGAAGCAAAACTGGACAGAACGACTTGCAGCTATGCAACATTTGAGAAATGACACGCGAGCTGGCCACCAGGGCCGAACTTTGGAGTCCACGTGGAGAGGTAGAGCAAGCATGTTATCGGTCAAGAACCATCTGGTATTGGTTAGCAGTGAACAATGGATATTGTCGGTGCGTGCTACTGCCTAACCTTTGAGTTGCCGCTCGTTTAGGAGGAATGTGAGAGAACTACAGGGTAGGAACGGTATTTGGTGAGGCTTCAAGGTCGCGGTACAGTATGAGTGGTGGGCAGCCCGAGTGCTGGAGTCAGCTAAGCTGGCTTATGAAGAGATGTCGACAGCACGGCGGAGGACGAATAACTGCTGTCGCTGCTCTTCCCAACACTGAAAGGAGGATAGAATACTGTCTGCCTAGAGCGAACAGCTTGACCTTGAAGCCTCACCACATACCGTCCACACTCTAAATGGGATGCCCACAACAGTGGCGAAACAACCTAATGGGGCTGGAGAATCTCGGAGAGAGTTGTTGACAGTGTTATTCCCCAGGCGAGGTAGATTGGTCTTGTATTGCCAAAGCAAAGCATTACGAAACCTCGCTCAATATAGGCTACAGTGAGATTCGCTCTATAGAATGGAGCCTCGCCGGGACCGTGTAATGGACGAAGAGCGTTGAGTCAGCACTAGATGACTAGCTTTTGCCGATTACACAACAGCGGTTCGGGAAGTAGCGGAAGCTTTCATGCCATTTATTACGTACGGAGCCGGCAAGATAGCCTACCTTAGTTGAGAAAATTAAGACCTACGGTGAAGTAATGTAGTCTATCTCGTATCTAGAGGCTCTCGAGATCGAAATAACTGCACTGATACAAAATATCAGTGAGGATGAACTACAGCGAGTGTACCAAAACTTTCTACTTCGGTGCAACGTGTGTTTAGAAAACGAAGGACAGCACTTCCAGCAACTACTCTGAAATGCATGTAAATAATGACGGTTATTAAATACGTTAAAAATGTAAATGGCATGAACTAGTTTGGCACTCCGCTGCAGCTAGACCCAGTGCCTTGCTTGACAGGCAGCTACACACAGTGCGCCGGCCGTCACTCTGCACCTGTGAGGTTCCATTCAGTAGAGAAGGCTCTCACTGCATTTACCTTAAATGTTATTTATTTCATCAAGTTTGGACGAGCTGTGGCTGTTCCATAGCACCGAATATGAAGTAGTAGGCCTATAACGGTGTTTTCCATTAATATACACTGCCGGAAAAAAATTGGGTCGGCAGAAAAGACGACGTCGATTTTGATCCGATGACGGCAGATGCCACCTGGGGGATAGTAGATGTACTGATAAGGGTTACAACGTCGTCCGGCAACAGATAGTGTAGTGACATAGCTACCAGAGAGCCATCTGTGTCTATCATTTAATAGGGAAAACTCACAGCCATACGGCTCATTGTGGTGCAAACGTGTGAAGCAAGCAGGTGCAATGCCACGGAGACGCACTAGTGCTTCCTACAGCCAACTGAGCGAGTTTGAAAGCGGTCAAATTGTGGCCTTCCGAGTGGTGGGATGGTCCTTTCGGAGAATTGCCACACAAGTTGGACGTACTGTGTCCGTTGTGCAACGATGCTGGTATCAGTGGTCACGTGAACATTCTCACACCCGTAGACGAGGTTCTGGACGTCCACGAGATAAGTTTGTAGAATCCCGGACAGGTGTCCAGATAAATATGTAGACTTATCGATGAATGTTGTGTGAGAGTCTACAAGTTCAGGTCCTCACAGGATCTCCTCGCGTCTGAGTTAATATTATATTTCAAAAGACGACGAAGACTTTGAAGAATACCAGTTTATTGGTCGACCAACACCAAGTATGTTACAAATATTTACATAAGGCACGAAGACTAACTTGCTTGCCTGAGCAAAGCGTACACAGTAATCTACATAGTTCAAATATGCTGTGAAGAGACTGAAATGGCCTCTGCATGATAGGCCTACTATATACTAAGCTAGTTTGGTGGGAGAGAAACCGAAGTAAGTCGATTCTCTCCGAACAAGTTACCAATGAGAAAACACTCTTAATTAAGTAATAACCAATAGGAGGTAAACTTGGGAAAGGGAAGGGAGATAGCCTATTACACTATGGGTCTTGGGGAGTTGGTCGGGCGTGGCCGGGCTAGGCGCCTTCTTGGTTTTCTAGGAACAGTGATTTCCGAGAAAACTGACTGTCAGGAAGGTGACTGGGCCGCTTTAAGAATGATTCGTCAGAGCCTGGCGACGGCTCGTCGTTCTGAGAATTTGCTAACTGCTCTCAAGTTTTGAGAGTAGCCCTCTGTGTTTCCTCTGAGTAATACTACATGCGCAAGCACTTAACTTTATGGCAGGATAGGTTGGGCTTGCTTCCTGGCCAGCTCTGGTGGTCTCAGGAGTGTGCTTTTGCACATTAAACAGATTTACTGAATATAGCTGTGTTATCAATATGAGATAATTATAATAACATTTAAAAACCAAAGTTATTGGAAGACGCATGCTGGGTTTGAATATCAAGTGGGTTACTAGGCGGGGTACATAACTCACGCAGTACAGACGTCTGGCAGGATCGTACAGCTACCACAGCACAGATACGAGGGGTTGTTAGCCCAGAAGTGTCAACACGAACTGTTGCGAACCGGTTACTAGCAGTGGAACTACGGGCACGCACATCTCTAGCCCGTCTTCCACTCACGGCACAGCATCGACGTGCACGGCTCGACTGGTGCCGTCAGAGGATCACTTGGAAGATGGAGTGGTGCGCCGTGGTCTTCAGCGATGAAAGCTGTTTCTGCCTGCACGCAAGTGATGGTCGTTGGCGCGTTCGACGTAGACCGGGTGAGCGTTGTCTCGTAGAGTGCATTCGTCCAAGAGACACTGGCCTCACACCAGGCCTTATGGTCTGGGGTGCGATAAGCTACAACTCTCGTTCACCTTTGGTGTTTGTGGAGGGAACGCTAACCAGCGCTCGGTACGTACAGGATGTTGTTAGACCCGTTCGTTTGCCGTTCTTGAAACTGAAGGGGATGTGTTGTTCCAACTAGATAATGCTCACCCACACACTGCCCGTGCAACTCAACGTGCACTGCAAGAGGTGCAGCAACTTCCCTGGCCAGCACGATCGCCGGACTTGTCACCAATCGAGCACGTGCGGGACATGATGGGCCGATAAGTGACTCGTGCGACTCGTCCACCCACAACTCTTACAGAACTGTGTGATCAGGTCGAGCAGGGGTGGAATAACTTATCCCAAGACAGTATTCGCCATGTGTATGATCGACTGGATGCAAGAGTAAGTGCCTGCATTGCCGCCCGTGGAGGCTACACCTCGTACTAATATGGGTGTTTCAGCATGGGTCGATACCTGGTATCTCTGAACCGCTTGACCTATTGATCTGTATATTTAATCATTTCATGTACTCCATATGCACTGTTGCCACAATAAATCTTGAGTGAATTGGTAACCTCTAAAAGGATGACCTAATATTTTCTTTTTCCGGCAGTGTATTTCAACATGTTAAATTCAGTAGCCTACGTTTCCAATTCGCAGAGATTGAACAATAGACGTCTTACCTTCTAATCCGAGCGGTAAAGCAAGAAAAACACGCTTCCAAGCTCGACAACGAGGAAGTACTTCTTTATGGAAGTTGTGTCGGCTGCAATCCCATCTGTTCCATATAATACCTGCCAATTTGATTCTGGAAATCGTTTTAGCATTTTGGTCGCTACATACTTTGCAACATTCTGAAAGAGGAAGTGATAACTTAAGTATTAAACTCTGAGTCTGATAGACACAGAAAACTTCAGTCTAAAAATAAAGACTTTGTCAGAACAAGTTCAAACCAATTAAGGTAGCCTATATTAGGTGGAAAATCAAGAAAAACAGTTTTTCATTAGTTAATTCATACTGCTGGGTACATGCGTCTTAAAGCGAGTATACACTTGAGCATTCGCCCCAAATAACCATGCGTTGCCGATGGAGGGGTGCGTACAATCACGCCCCGTATGAAAGATTCTTTACCACTGTGTTCTGACGTCGTGCGGACTGAATAGGGAGCCCCGTTTGTGTTGTGTAGATGTAGTGTATTGTGACAGTCTTTAATTCTTGCCCTTTCCCCCCGGTAGGAACCCTTGAGGCTTTCAATTGTCTTGCAGCACTTATCTTCTGAAATGTGCATGAGGGCAGCAATTTCACTCAAGCATCTTCCTTTCTTAAAGTATTGTAATAGTACTCATCCTTGGGGTTCCACAGTACGGAATACTTGTGGTAGTACCCCAGGAGGGTAAGGGAATTATCCTGGGACAATTCCATTTCAACTTGAAATTATCTCTCACTTGCATGAGCGAGGTCGCATATGCATCGAGAGCAGAGGCAGTCGGCTCAAACTGGTCGGTCCTTTCCCACTCGTCATCACCCGTCCACACTGAGCACGAACAAAGCACGTGCTCACTTTGATGTACCGACAACAGTCGGATCGGGCTGAGGCATGCGGATCCATTCGGTTCGCCCTGTACACATCTGAGCAAAACAGGGCAAACGCTTGCTCATTCGGGCCGAATGCTCAAATGTATATGCGCCTTGAGATCCACACACTCAGTAGGCCCTAGGTGTTAGTGAACTAAATCTTCAACGTTTTATTTTCTGTGCATCACTCAGTCCAGTGTTACTGCCTTGTTCTGGCCAGCCCTTGAAATCAAAATAGTGCGCGAGGCATTAAATAACCTACGATTTTTACTAACCTTTCTTCCACGACGTTTTCTTACCGCCTCCAGAAAATATCTCAGACAGATACGCTGGTGGCGGCTTTTCATATCAGTATATCGAAGTTGAACTTCAAAATCTGTCATTTCAGCATTCACCATATTCACTCCCGGGAGGCAATCCAATCCTGAAACAAAACATAAGCCTAGTGCAAACATCCAAAATGCTGTGACGCAAATAGGCTATGTGGAGCTTGTGTTCGGAACGCGATTTGGACCACAAAAACGAAATAAACAAAGATATTATAGACACATTATCTTCCAGATATGGAGAAAGTTTTAAGCATAGCCCAGCATGAAATTTTTAAATTTCATTTTTCGTGCCACAAAATGTGAAGTGCCATGCGAATATAGACTTAAGTGTTTTTCATATGGGAAGCTGTTCGTCCTCGAGATGACTATCAAGCGCTATTTCAACTACTCATTTGAAAACACTTTTATCCAACATCAAAGAGCAATTTCTTTCAATGTATCGTTCAGAAACAACAGCCATATTGAAATTAAGTAAACCTTTCCTGCTGTTAATGCTAGGCAGTAGCCAACAGGTCATTTAAGAACCAGTTAGCTTGAGGGATTTTTAGTTCATACATTAACGCCGCGAACGTGAATCTACCTGTTTCGCTGAAGCTTTGCGCGCATATTGCTCATATCACAAGGATATTATCTGTTGGGTCATTTTATCCCCAAGAGTCATCTCTAGAGAGCATGAAACTGTACGCAATTAAATACACGCTCGATACTTGTTATAGGCCTCATGGGTCTGGCCGTATGTTGGACCTTATTTGGGCATTGCTAATGGTATTCCGTCCTTACTTGTACGCACCTATCGCTCCTGGCCACCCTGCTGGCCTAAATCTTCCTGTCCCGCCCTCAGACTGTGGAGGGTGGATATAGTCCCGCCGACTAGTATCACCAGCAGAGAGACTGGCCTAGAACAAGAGTGATCGTTCTATAGGCTACATGCCGGGTGGGTAGGCTTGCCGAGTTGTTATAGGCCTATCCTCTCCAACTAGTCTTATTACTTAAGCTAAACCATACCCTCAGCCTTTCTTCTGTAAGGAGGGTTACGTTTCATGTTGGGTGGGGGAAGTTGTGTTTGTGATAATTGCAACACTGTGTATGAATCATGTCAACAGAACGCAATTTTACCACATGCATACGTGATTACAGTTTCGGACCAATGCAATATCAAATATCAGTACATTATTTGTTTGACATGGTGGCCCATGGTGTTCCCTAATGCAGAGATGACGATCTGGAATTCATCCGCTACTCAAGGCTACCCCAGGAGCCGCTACCAAAGGTAGCCGAAGGGCCCGAAGCAGATCGTAGATTTTCGTCAGTTGTTGTTGGGGCTTGGACATCGTGGTATTTTATCCCCATGTAGGCCTACTTGGGTGTGAGTAGAATTTTGTATTTTAAAATGCGAAAAGTAGGCCTAAATAAATATATTTGGCGCAAATAAATCACTTAGTCTAGTCTAACTTATTATTCCAATAACGGCTTTCACCTTAAGGGGAAAAGGTCATTGCAATTCTATCAAAGAAATTTATTTGTGAGCGAAGAGAAAGATAGAATACAGTGCACGCTTACATAACCTACTTCACCTAACTCTCGCGCTGCTGATATGCGATCAAATCGGATACGACCTTGACAGCATGAACAACAGTTGTGGCTTTTCCGGTAGCCATAGCACAGCATACCCGCTCCAAGAATTGTATATTGCAACCTTAGACCTATAATCTAGGCGAATTATACGTTGCATTGAATTTAATGAAAATATCATAAGCCTACGTGTTAACAGGCTGCTAATTATTAATTAATTGTTAATTAGGCACCACCGAGTATGATTTCAAAGCGTTCTATAAAATCATTGCCACATAAAATGTACAACATTTGTAATTATGAACTAGCCTACAGCCTTCCTGGCACCAGGCATGAAAGTAACAATGCTGTACAGGACATGAACTTCTGTTTTCAACTCAGCCCCTTATTTTATAAGCTCGCAACTGTACGTTCAGCGCATCCCATAACCTATGTTTCCTTCGCAGCTGATGATGGTAGAGAGACTTATGATAGAAGATTAGTTTATTAGCATAGAAAGTTTTGCGAAATTGTTATTATGAACTCCTGGTCCTTTGTAAAGAGGACCCATAACGACTATAATTATATTGTCGCTGTGCATGCGAAATCTGCTATGTGAAAACGCCATTCACTTCGATTCTGTCCCCTAATGCTAGCAACGCCTCCCTGGCCTGAAATAAGGAACAAGAACAACTAACATCTCTGTAGTCCAAATAATATTTTGAATTTTCGGCTGAATCTTTGTATGTCCAACCAAACAATTCACTTTGGGGTATTTTTTCTCCTGTTGATCATAGGAAAATGAACCTTACGAGAATGTTAGTCTACGTTGACTGGTGAAAAGTATAGAAGGGAACAACTTTGTCACATAGCGGATTTAGCAGGCGCAGTGACGATATGTCTTGAATACTAACCCAAGTAGCCTATGATGCAACAAGTAAAATAAGCCCAAAATGAGGAAGAATAGAGATACGGCATTGTAAAAGTTGTTAGTTTCGCTGGATTAAAGCGCAATCACGCCTATTTACAAAGGATGGGGCTCTAACGTCGCACAGCGAAGACGTCCGTAGAAACAAGAGAAATTTTCAATCGCGATGTCGCGATTCTTTTGCGGAAATTCCATTTTTTTTATCGTAAATATATCGATTTTTACTTCTTTTTGAGAATATCATGTAGGGTAAACCATACAGTTATTGGCCACCTAAGGATATCTGAAGTTTTTTATTCAATAAAATTCATATATGACTCTTTTTTTTTTTGAAACAGCTTTTTGGAATTGTTATTTATTTCTAAGACAGGAATGACTACGACACTTGTGATAAAATAATTTTTCAGATTTACATATTAAATTATTTGAAAGTTTGTAAAAATGTACAGTTATTGGCCACTTCTGACAGTAATTGTCCACAACTGGTACAGTAATTGGCCACTCCATATTCCTACTAGTCGCGTTATATCTTTTGTTTGCTGAGCAGTCTATATGATTATGTATTACAGCGTATCATACTTTTCAAGGAAAACAGTGTTAAATTCCACCTTTCACTAGGTTATACAGTTCACCTACATCATCATCATCATCATCAGGCACACTACTGTCACTGAAATCTTCAATTTCACTGGCTGATTTCACGTTACAGCAGAAATGGCAAAGGAACCCATCCTCGTCCTGGGCCAGGGGAATGTGCTTTTTGTGATTATTCGGCACACACTTTTCGTGAAACGATCTGCGGCAATCGTCACAACGTATTTCCCTCCCATTTTTGATCCTGCCATGGCAGATGCAACACAATATTTCATTTCCTCCTTTCTCAAATAATTTCCTTTTAATTGTGCATCTGTCGCTTGCTTTGGATTCCTTTTTTCCCTTTATCTCTGCACGATTCCTTTTCCGTTGTTCTTTCTCTTCCTCTGCGGCAAGTTTAGCAAGGCGCTTCTTCTCAAACATGTCTTGGTATTTTTTTGATGTCACAGCAAATGGCTGTCTGACTGTGTTCTTCTTTCCTTTTCGCTTAGGAGTTTCAGGCCAAACAAGAAATTCCTCCATATGGTCTAAACGGGCTCTTTTGATTACTGAGGTAGTTGTGCTGGTCGAATTTGCTCCCTCCCCTGTGTGTATTCTATTGCTTGAGACATAACTAGTTTCTGCTCTTTCTTGGTTGTGCTGCGAGGCATTATTTGGCGTCACATTGCTACTGATATTTCTTGTCCCATCTCTCTCAGGAGTCCCACTAGTCGATGGACAATCAATATCCTTCAGGTTGGATGAGTGGCTTTTACACTGAATCATGCCACTTGCTGCATTGCTTGATTTACTGCCTGGCATTGGCCTGAAGTTCTTCTCTCGCTTGAAATATTTCCATATTCGCAACAAAGAGATAAAATCTTCACTGCTTTCTTGGAGAATCATGCCATCACTATTCTCAAACTTTTCAATTTTTTCAGCTCCTACAATGCTAAGAAATGTGTCATAATTCACTACCACATTTGAGATATTGTCTTCGTTACAGGATATCTGCCCATGCTCCTTCGGGACCGCTGTCACAGTCGATTTCCCAAGACATTTGGAGTAATCCACTGCATCAGGATTTAAAGGGCAAATACCACATACTTCAAAACCTTTAGCCAGTGTTTCAGGTTTGGCAGCAGCCTCAACTACCTTCTTCAGCAGAGGAGCAAATGACAATTTGTTTAGAACCTCACCTGGATGGTTAGAATACCAATCATGCACTGCCTTTCGCCAGCATACCTTGAGGGGACGAAACACAGCAACATCGGCAGGTTGTAGGATGCGGGTAGCATTTGGGTACAATGCAATTATCTCAATCTGTAATTCACGGCACAAGACACTTATTTGATATGTTAGGTGTGATTTATGTCCATCAACAAATAATACTACTGGCAGTGTTATTCCTTCAGATACAAGAAAGGGGTGAAACACATTTGCTATGTATTCAAAGAATACCTCGCAAGTCATTCACCCACTGTCGCTTCGAGCGATTCCCCATTCCTTGGGAACAGATTCTGAAATCTTTTCAGGAATTCTTTTATAAGGATAGACTATCATTGGGCAACATGTTTTCCCACTGGCTGAAAAGGTGAACATAACAGTGATGTTCTCCTTTGAGGGTCCCTCCTGTACAGAATAGACGTTCTTTGCCCCCTTCTTCGCCAGCACACGACCCGTTGAGGGACATATTTGGAAACCTGTTTCGTCTCCATTGAAAACTCTAGATGGATCTTTCATAGCCTCTTCAAGGTTCTTCTCTTTAATATAGTCCTTCACTTCGCAAAACCACTTCCTAACATCACTCTCCGAGACACGTGAACTTGCCGCTGTTACTAACTCACTTGTTCTCTCCGTTATTTGCGGATGACGACGGAGGAATGCCTATAAACAAAAAAGAGAAGTCAATATTTTCAAAAGAATTTACGATTACATGGATACTAATAAACAGTCATGCGCATTTCTTATTACCTTCAACCACCCTTCGCCTGGGCGATTGTTCCTGAAAGGGTTCGGCCGTGGATTTAATATCAAAAAATTCTGTACGCTGGAAATGATGTCTTCTCTCTTTCTCGGAAAACCTTTCCTTGCCATTTCTAGAATCCACCTAGAAATATTACATTTCCCTTTAATTGTTAAGAACCATAACAATAATGCAAACTAATGTATCTCCTTACTTCATGTTGCTCATTTTGAATCATCTTAGGCCTACCTGACTAAAGTATCCTCCTCTTCCTTTGTGAGAAATGGTGATGGACCGAAAGAATTTTTGTGAGCAGGGTGTTTCAATTTAAATTGTAGACTGGTTCGTGGTAGGCCATAATTTTTCGCCACGGCTCGCAGAGATTTATTGGGATCATTGTTTATTTCCACTATTGCTGCTTCCATAGCAGCAGGATCGTATTTTGGAAGTTTAGGCATTTTTAAATTTCCTACAAAGTACCAAACAAAAATTGTTATAGTAATGGACCACCCCAAAAACAGTTATTGGCCAGGTGGCCATTAACTGCATAGGCAACTTATTTCCCATAAACCAAGGAATATTGATATACTGATCACATAAGAAGCTTGTCTACCGCATAAAAATCATGCTTTTTTTATAGTCTTCCAAAATATAGCTATTGGCCGGGGTGGCCAATAGCTATGTAATGCAATATCTTCAGTTACAGTTATTGGCCACCCACATGTACGCCAAACACTACAATGATTCTTACAAATTATAACATTAACTCATTGCTTATTAACTTAACTCACCTCAGTAACCTTTCCTGGTGAGTAGGACAATATCAGAACAGTATCAGAGATATTTCAAATTGGTCCTGTCGCTAAAGAAATTCACAAGAAATACTACAATAATAAATACTGTGCCAATTGAGTGCCGCCATTTTGAACTCTCACATCTAATGGAGGGAAAATATTCTATGCTCATGGAGAATAAAGGATAGGCCCGCCATCTGGTGACAAAAACCAGGCTTACAATGATACCACTGCCTTGTAATTCTACTTTAAATCCGTATTGGCCAATAACTGTAAGGTGGCCAATTACTATATGGTTTACCCTACCTATTTTAGCCAAGAATTAGGCCGATGCAATCTTCTGTTTTTTAAGAAAGTTTCAAGATTCTCTGAAATAGTAATATACTGCTGAGGGTCGGTTCCATCAACCTTCGTTAACATTTTAACGACACGTTAAAGTAATTTAACGGAAATGTTAGCAAAATGGTGTTCCATCAACCAACATTACTGCTAACAAATCGTTAGCCTATCCGTTATTTTAACATCCCATTCTTGCTCAGTTAAGGAGTTTAACATAGTGTTAAAAATGTTTACAAGCAAATACAATATGCCTTTCGTGCTCAGTTATTGTATTATTTAGGCTACTTTTGATTACCGTATTTGAATAATGCTACAGAACAAAAATTCTTGCCAAGGTCTCATGACATGTTGCAACTGTCTGAAAAGAAGTTTCTGGAGATGTGTAGTGCATAAATACAGTAAGGACTTTACCTTACAACCGGCCACTTAAATGATATGCCTAGGCCTAACCTATAAATTAGCCTACTTTTGATGAAATTGGTAAATATAGCCTATACAGACAGCAACAGCAATACGTAATGGTCAATAATGTAGTTTTATAGTGCACAAAATGTTATTGTACTGAATTTCAAATGATAAATAAAACTAGTGGAAACGACAGCCATTTGATTTGCATCCAAAGCTTTCAGTTGATCAGCATGAGTGCTGATTTGTAGTTTTCATTTTCACATAGTTTAGATAAACAGTGTCACGATGCAATTTAAATATAAACGCGCATACAATTTTTGATCTACAGTATAAATAGCCTACAAGTTGACTATAAAGATTTTTAAAATTTCTAATAGGCACCTGATTATTAGGAAAACTGAGCTTCACAGATTTGAAGCAGCAATGGGGCAAGTTTAAAAAAAAGACAACCACATGTAGGCCTACGATAAAGCGACCCCTAAAGTAATTTTTGCCACATGGGAAGAACAGCTGTCAAATCGACCCTGCTAAAAGTCGCCTAGTTTGTAATGCAGGGGAGAATGTAGGGTAGGCCTACTGGTTATTTTAAGAAATTCATTACCGGTAGTATTTATTAATAAATAATTTTCCTTTCAAAAATGGCAGCCGCATACGATCATATACAGTACTTCGAAATCGGCTTTGCGACGCGAAGTAGGCCTAATCTACTCCATTCCGTCTGAAAAGCTTTTTTTTTTTTGTGGAAGTAAAGCATTGATATGGCAATTGTTGAATTTGAAGAGCACAGCGGAAATGAGCAAATACATTACTCATCTCTTAGCCTCAATTATTATAAAAATAACTGAAAATACGAGAAAAGAGCACAACCATAACGGCAACACCATCGCTTGAGTTCGCGAATGGCAAACAAATGAATACAAGTCGACTAGACACAGTTCAGAAGTCTGAAAAACCATCCATGCCATTCACTGCTTCCTTGATCATTACAGCAAGTGACATTTAACGCATCGTTTGTTAACCGGCTTGTTAAAACTTTTTGTGGAACACGTAATCTATAACAGAATGTTAATATTATAACAATTTGTTAACTAACGTTTCGTTAGCCAAATTTAACGCAAGGTTGATGGAACCGGCCCTGAATGATCTGACAATATCTAATTTACAGGGTTCTGGGAGTATTTCTGCATTTTTTCACCGAGTGGGAATTCTTGTCATGGAACATTGCCAGTAAGTTACTTGGAAAATCTTATCACAAAACAAGATGTTCAGTAAAGAACATATAGCCTACTTTCTCCTAAATGCATGGGTATTGTTATAACTCTTTGTCCTTTTCAAGGAGTATAAATGAATGTTGGTTGTAGTAGTTTGTAGAAATACTACGTGTTATACGGATAATAAAAATGAATATGAGGTGCCCTTTCTAGTGCTACCTCTGTACAAAATTTCATTCAATTCGGTTTCACCGTGTTTTAATTGATATGGTGAATCGATTTGCACACATAAAAGGCCGCTATCTGCAAACTATTGGGCTGATGATCTTGTAGTTCAGTCAAAAGATGCTTCCCACAAAAAGGTATGTGGTTGCAAAATTTGGTAGGGATCAAATAATTAGGTTGTTCATAATTTGATTTAAGCTTTTAACATTTGGGTGGCCACCATTCCGATTCCGTCAAGATGGCGGCAATATAAAACATGACCCTGACGTGCCCTTTGCTAGTGCTACCTCCGTATCTAATTTCGTTCAATTCGGTTTTACCGTGTTTGAATTGATAGGGGGAATCGATTAGCACACATATATGGCCGCCATATGCAAACTATTGGACTGACGACCTTGTAGCTTGGTCAAAGAACGCTTTTCACATAAAGGTATGTTGTTGCAAAATTTGGTAGAGATCAGATGAATAGGTTGGTCGAAATTTGATTTAAGCTTTTAACATTTGGGTGGCCGCCATTACGTTTTCGTCAAGATGGCGCCGATAGAAAACATGACACTGTGATGCCCTTTGCTATTGCTACCTCTGTACCAAATTTCGTTCAATTTGGATTCACCGTGTTTGAATAGATAGGGGGAATCTGTTTGCACACATACATGGCCGCCATCCGCAAATTATTGGGCTGATGACCTTGTAGTTAGATCAAAATAGCCCATATATACAAAGGTATAATGTTGCAATAACCGGTAGAGTTATGATTAGGTTGGTCGTAATTTGATTTAAGCTTCTAACATTCGGGTGGCCGCCATTACGTTTTCGTCAAGATGGCGGTGATATAAAACATGACACTGAGGTGCCCTTTGCTAGTGCTACCTCTGTACCAAATTCCGTTCAATTCGATTTCACCGTGTTTGAATTAATAGGGGGAATCGATTTGCGCACAAACATGGCCGCCATCCGCAAACTATTAGGCTGATGACCTTGTAGTTTGGTTAACAAATGCTCCCTACAAAATGATATGTTCTTGCAAAATTTGGTAGAGATCGGATGATTAGGTTTGTCGTACTTTGATTTAAGCTTTGCACATTTGGGTGGCCGCCATTACGTTTTCATCAAGATGGCGGCAATATAAAACATAACACTGAGGTGCCCTTTCTTATTGCTACCTCTGTACCAAATTTTGTTCCATTCGGTTTCACCGTGTCTGAATTAATAGGGGGAATAGATTTGCACACAAACATGGCCGCCATCCGCAAACTATTGAGCTGATGACCTTGTAATTTGGTCAAGGGATGCTCCCCAGATAAAGGTATGTTGTTGCAATATTTGGCATAGATCAAATGAATAGGTTAGTAGTAATTTGATTTAAGCTTTCAACATTTGGATGGCCGCCATTACGTTTCCGTCAAGATGGCGGCGATATAAAACATGACACTGAGGTGCCCTTTGCTAGGGCTACCTCTGTACCAAATTTCGTTCAATTTGGTTGCACCGTGTCCGAATTGATAGGGGGGAAGGCAGACTTCAGAGTACACACACTGACAGACACACAACCTCACAGACACACACACACACAGACGGACACACAATTTTTTCGCCCTGTGTTGATCTCATAAGTCGACCTTCATTTTTTGCAAAAATCGAAAGTAGGCTAAAATGAGATCTCCAATTACCCTACTGCTCATCACGTGGTGAATTGGAAATGCTGAAATACTTCTCTGAGAAAGTGCAGAATGTGCCACGCAACTGTAGACTAGATATTAGGGAGGAGCCTGATTCACTCTTCTGCTCGCACCAGCCAATGGAATAGCGCAGTGCTGGTTGGTAGAGCAAAAAGAAAGCCGAAGCTGGTACAGGCAGTGTAACAAACTCAGGTTTTATAAACATCACCAAGTGGTAGTCAAATGTCGCTAGATTCCTATGAGATCAATATAGAAAAAGCATTTATTTCCTCTAACGGGAATGTAAATGGTGAAGCCAAGCGCCTGAACCTGAACTTGTATTCGGTGTTCCGTGACTTGCATATTGTTGTACGAATCGAATAAGTGTTCTGTTTATTAATTTTAAGGTTCGTATTCTTGAATATCAAAGGGGAGCGTGATGGCGCAGTGGCTTAGCTGCTCGTCTTTCATCCGGACGGCCAGGGTTCGAATCCCGGTGACAGCGGGGTGGAATTTTCACCAGAAAAATCACGTGGCGTCAGGAAGGGCATCCGGCCTTAAACCCCTGGCCAAAAACAAAATGAGCCTGGTTGGCTCCGGCGACCCCAATTAATTGGGAAAAGCCGAAGAAAGTTTATTCCTGAATATCAAAATGTGTACGACCAATGAGTGCAAGTGGCCGTGCTCGAAATTAGGCCTAAAAACTGATGAATGCCTCAACACCAATAAGAACTTAAAAATCAATTTGGTGTAAATACCGTGATTAGTTCGGCATCATTATGATAGTTCCCAAGATGTTCCTCCTTTGGTATAACTCGCACCTTCAGAAACTTGTATTCAATTTAATCAATGTGTCAGAGTATTATTACGTTTTGCCGTGTATTTCCTACAAAACTAGCCTTGCATATGTGCTCTCATATTTCTATTTAGGCCAAATTGGCTCTTAAAACGATAACGCAGATTATTTGTGCCAAGTACCGTGAAGTACAGAGTGTATTCTGCCTATCCAAGAAAATATCATAACTTGTCATTGCAGTTTTATGTCACTAAAATCCAGGACTAGTTGGAGTGGTTTACGGCTTTAAGCATAGGAACAGCCATTTTCTTGCTACCCAAAGTGGGCGTGCCGTATGTCTTCAGCAGCTTGCAATAGGCAGAGCAGCGAAGGCATGTCCTTCCGTTCTTTCCTCCATGCTTACCCCCACTCCAAGCTCACGTGCAGCGCTGTTTTAATTTCCCACGTGAGTTTGATACAGCGAAACATGGTGACAGTCTTACCAGGATAAAAATGTATTTTCATCTGATTTTTCTCGAAAGCGTTGTTTTGCAAGTACAGTAGGCCAAGGATCATGTAACTATAAGAGATTCGTCACTTTTGGTCAGTCTATAAAATTTCCGAGAGAGAGCAACGCCTGAGGCTATGTACTGCTCCGGTAAGTCTGGCAACATAAAAAGTAAAAAGCCATATGAATGTAGCCTTTATTACACGTAATTGAACAGTATGATCTGCGATGAGTTACGGTATTGATTATTGATGAAAATGGCACACGCATAACTGCGCCTTTCGCTAGGCGCTGAAATATAGTCTACGTCCAGATAGGAAAATAATACAGTTTGATATACAGGGTGTCTATAAAAGAACTCCGGGGTTTTGAGGCAAAATATTGTAATGTAGTAAAAAAGTTATATTAATGTTTAATACATGATTGGAAAGGTTGCATATTCAAGTTTTTTTAACAATTTAATAAAGTTCAATATGAGCCCCGTTAGAGGCACGGCACACATCATAACGGTATTCCACCTCTTGCCATGTCCTGGCCAGCACGTCTGGGGGAACGGTTTCCACACAATTGATTCTTCGTTCCCTGAGATGGCCAACATCATGAATTTTCTCCGCATATACAAGATTCTTGATATGCCCCCAGAAGAAATGTCCAACGGAGTCATATCAGGGCTCCTTGGAGGCCATGGAATAGGTCCTTCCCTTCCAATCCATCTGTGGCCGAGTCGAGCGTCAAGTGCCTCACGCACACGCAAACTGAAGTGTGGCGGTGCCCCATCATGTTGGAAGTGGACTAAACCCTTCTCCGCCCCAATGTCATCTAACTAAGGAAAAACATATTCCTCTAACATGTCACAATAGACATCACCATTGATATTTCTTTCAACAAAAATGAAGGGACTTATTACTCTATCATACATACGACCACACCAAACATTCACTTTTTGCGTGTCTCGTTCATACTCTATGAACTCATTGGGCAGCTCTGATCCCCAAATTCTGCAATTATGTCTGTTTACAGACCCGTTCGCATAAAAAGTCGCTTCATCACAATTTTTTTTAAATCGTAATTTCATCGATTTCGTTTAGCATAGAAACAGAAAAATCTAATCTCTTAATCTTGTCTGCCGGTTTAATGTGGTGTAACAGTAGAATTTTGCAAGCAGTTAAACGAAGTCTTTTATGAACTACCTTATGATCTATTGATCTTGGTAACCCCAACTCCAGACTGCGTCTTGTCAATGATTTCTTAGGGCTTCGAAGGCATGAAGCTCGGATTCTGTCCACATTCTCTTGTGACCCAAGCGGGCTACCCGGCGACTTTTATTTTAAAACACTTAACCATTGGCGAATGGTTTTATCCGTAGGCGGGTCAAAAGTTACGTCAAAAGTTACGTCAAAAGTTTCTTTGTACCTTAACAACAGAATTAGTTTCTATTAGCCAAATAACGCATTGAGCCTTTTGTTGAGGCGTTGCCATAGCGCGGCAATCCAGACAGCACTGACTGCCGATACGTTGTTTCAAGGTCAATGCTCCACAGCGCTGCCAATTGTTCATGAAAATGAAAATCCACAGCCTGCTTCCAGTCTCCGACCGGGTCAGGAATGGAATGAATGAAGCCCCCATCTAGCGGCGAGGATATGGACTGTGCCGGCTGCCGAGGCCTGACGCACTCCTCTGGGGCAATGATTAAATGAATGACAGATGAAATGAAATGATAGTGGAGAGTGTTGCTGGAATGAAATTTTGACAGGGAAAACCGGAGAACCCGGAGAAAAACCTGTCTGCCTCCGTTTTGTCCAGCACAGATCTCACATGGAGTGACCGGGATTTGAACCACGGACCCAGCGGTGAGAGGCCGGCGTGCTGCCGCCTAAGCCACGGAGGCTTACAATTGTTCATGAAAACATTCCTAATTGGTATGAGTAAAACTTGAAGAGCTACTCGTTTCAGAGAAATTAACTACATATTGCTATCTTCTATAGTTATTAAGATATGAATTTTTAAAACCCCACCTTTAGGCTAATTCAACATTGCTCACCTACTCTACAGAATTTTTGGGATATTCGATGAATTTAAAGAAAACTGTCCAAAAGCACACACTATATTGCCATAACCTCACTTTTTGCCTAGCATGCCGGCTGCCACCCACCCCTCCCCGTAGCCCTAAACCACAAATTGTATTGCAATGCAAAGGAGAATGGGTAAGAAAACAAACAAGAGATGAAATGCACACATTTATTCTCTCTCTATTTTTTTAGAGAGTAGTCCATATTGCCCACTAGTTTTACACATGGTCAACACCAGGACGATGAAAATTGCCGTATTGTTCTTACTATCATCATAATTCTTACATCTCGGTGCTTGGCAATTTTTCCTCCCTTGCAGTGGCATGATTGACTCTCAATTAAATTCAAATAAATAATCAAAATACCGAACAAATCAAAACAACCAACAACACCACGAGGAAAATCAATCAAAACAGACTATTCCCGCTTCCGCCAGTCCGTTTGATGTGAGCGTTCATGAGTGCCAACTACGGAACCTTAGTGCTAAAATTAATTCTTCATTGGTTGGCAGAACATCCAGAGCAGAGCTTTACTGCGACCCACGCGCTCCTTATGAACTGTCATCCCCCTGCAGTAGGCTACCACTTTTCAATGTAACTTACAATCGTACGAGTATTCAATTTATGATTAATGTATTTGGTTATGTTCTGTGTCATGTACCACGGAGGAAAACACATAGGCTACCCCAGAATTATGAAAATATCTTAGATGCCGTGGGCTAGGTCGCGTCGTTAAGAAAAAATACATCATCTTTTCTTTGGCCGACAGAAATTAAGTTTCCTTTTTGAAGGCGCGCATAGGTCCGTTTTGAAAATTGGGGACGGAAGTGGATCGGAACGATCGAGCTGGCAGTGGCGGATCAAACGGAAGTATGCACTCCCCGCTCGATCGATCAAACGGAAGTGTACTAGCTGGCAGTGGTGGACAACGTAAGTATGCACTGCCCACTCGATCGATCAAACGGAAGTTTACTAGCTGACAATGGTGGACAACAGAAGTATGCACTGCCCGCTCGATCGATCAAACGGAAGTGTACTAGCTGGCAGTGGTACCATGCAAAGGCAGCGTGATTTTTGTACAATTGAAAATGTGTGTATTGGAAACAAGGCAGTGTGTGCTCTGTAGCGCGAGAATATTATGGTAATACATTAGGCAGTGCATTTAGCAGGCACTGGTTTGACGAGCACAGTGGCAAATGTTTCACCGACTTTCATTTGCCATTGAGCAGTTTATGAAGCTTCACGTTCAAGGTTGAATATCACATGGGGAAGGAAGTGAAAACTTGAGACTAATGTTCTTGAGTGTATGATAAAATAAAGACGACAAATGACATTTAAGTAAGAGGCATTATTGTCAAACTGTGGGTGAGTAACCAAATATTAAATGCATAACAGAATGTTGTTAGGCTATATGAGTGGAATAATAGCTGTATTTTCATCATTTGTGAGACTAGGTCATTTCATGATTGTAGGAAGCCATGTTTTGATTGTTTACGATGAATTGTATGAGAGCCTTGAGAATAATGAATGTTATAGTTACTGAAGAGTATGCACACAGTATTTCAGAGTACAGTCGACGTTGTGTGTCACTTTGTTATTATGAATTATTCATGTAAAAGGAAGGAAGGAAGGAAGGAAGGAAGCTTGTGGTTTTGTGTGACCGTTAATCTCACGATCATGATCCACGGTACCTCTCTTTTACGTGAAATGCGAACCACAGGACATGGCATTTCAATTCGAAAATCTCACATGTATTGACCGGGAATCGAATGCGGTCTACCTTGGTGAGAGACTAACAGCTTGACCGCTGCGCCACAAGTGTGACAGTATCATATCTCCAATTCAATCTATACATTCATCATAGTACCAGTGTGAAAACGGAGCGTAAATTAACATCTTAAGAATGTCCAAGCTGTGTAGTATACGTGTAGGATAACATGTCAGATGTTACACATCATAGCCTATGCGACTACTGTAAGGCTCGTATCCTTTTCTGTAACTACGCTACTGTGAGCTATCGGCAAGGATGCCATTAACCACTCGAAAGGCCATAAAACTGCCATTATAATTATTTACCTAACTGAGATGAGAATCGACCCAACCTCTTCCCGATTGTCCTCATGAGACTGACTGTATGCTGTTCCAGAACTTTGATGAGAGATGGGAATCAAACATTTTCTGTAGACTGCTTACTACAAGACCACAACAATGAGAAAAAATCATAAGGAAGGGAACTGATCCGTCTGAGGAGAAACAATTCCGGACTAGACTTTGAGCACCGTGGTAGCCCTCTTATTTTCCCACAGTTGTGGACCCTAGGAAAGAGGATATTGATTCTACACATTACTTTATATATTCCATTAACCGATAGCGGTAGCTACGCTCGCTAACGCACAGCGCTAGGCCATGGGCCAAGCTCTCCGCTGGCTCGGTAGGCCCCACCATCGACCGTCCTTGAAATGGTTTTCCGTGGTTTCCCATTTTTCAACTCCAGGCAAATGCTGGGACGGTACCTTCTGACAGGCCATGGCCGCTTCCTTCCACATCCTTGCTCAGTTTCATTCATCTTCATTCATTTCATTTCTCATTAACTCCTCTCATGAGGTTGGCGTCAGGAAGAGCATCCGGTCGTAAAAACGATCTGCCACATAGACTTTCATCGCATCTCATCCCCAACCCCATTGAAAACGGGAATAATTTGGGGTAGACATGCATTATTATTATTATTATTAGGCCCTATTGTTACTATTAGGCTACTATTACGCTTAATATTATGTTAGTTATTGTTGTTTTAAGGAGTGGAACAGTGAGGTCATCTGCTCCTTTTAATAGTAGGTTTTTTTTAGCGTATGGCTTTTAGTGCCGGGAGTGTCCGAGGACATGTTCGGCTCGCCAATTTTGTAGCTGCTTCGAGACGGACACCCAATGGGTGAGCTACAAGTACCGTTGGGGAGGAAAGTTGGAATGGAAGGTCGAGGAGTTGGAAGGTAGCGGCTGTGGCCTATAGTTAGGGACCAACCCCGGCATTTGCCTGGAAGGAAGATGGGAAACCACAGAAGACCATCTTCAAGGTTGCCGGCGGGGGAATTTGGAACTCCTCGCCTCCCGGATGTGAGCGGCTGCCAGCAGTCATGCCGTAACGACCACGGCTAACTCGCCCGGTAATAGTAGTCAATTATTATTATTATTATTATTATTATTATATTATTATTATTATTATTTAGCGTATGACTTGTTAGTGCCGGGAGTGTCCGAGGACATGTTCAGCTCGCCAGAGTTTGTAGCTAGACCTACTTCTATACGGACACCCATGGGGTGAGCTACAAGTAGCCTACCGTCACGTGTGGAGTGTTGTCTGGAGAGGAACGTGTGAATGTAAGGACGAGGAATTGGAAGGTAGCGGCTGTGGCCTATAGTCTGGGCCCAACCTCGGCATTTGCCTGGAAGGAAGATGGGAAACCATAGAAGACCATCTTCAAGGTTGCCGGCGGGGGGATTTGAAACTCCTCGCCTCCCAGATGTGAGTGACTGCCTGCAGCCACGCTGTAACGACCGCGGCTAGCTCACCCGGTTATTATACAGTATTATTGGACTATTGTTATTATTAGGCTATTATTATTAATATTATTATTAGTAGTAGTATTATTATTTTTATTATTATTTCTATTAGGCCTATTATTTTTACTGGAATTTGGCTTCCCTTCACTATCAGAGCAAAGTACAGACAAGGGGTTCCAAACGTCTGCTGATGAGACCACCATCCTTGCATAGGAACTCCGCGATTTCCCGTTCTCATCTCCAGGCTAAATGCTTGTTCAGTTTAATTTTATATTCATTCATTTCATCTTTGATTAACTCCTTTGATGAAGTTGGTGTCAGGAAGTGCATCCGGTCGTAAAAATATCCGCCACAAAGAAATTCATTTCACCTAATCCCCGAACGCGATCTCCTGCTCCCACCAAAAGGTGCACGTGTCTCGCCGACGAGAAGTGGTTCTGCGAAATACTGCCACATAGACCAAACATTACTAGCAAACAATTTCTGTGCATGACGAGTGTAGGCTGGCCTTATAAACACAACTAGCTGAAGTACCCATTCTTCGAACGGTCTTCGGTATTAATAACCAGATGTTATCAATTGAGCTACTGTTGCAATGTTTAGGGGCTTGGAACCTGTTTGTTGGCAAAGAAAAATTATTAGTTAAAATGTGCTCTCAAACTAAATTTACCTAACGTGTTCTTCCTGGCGTGAAAATAAAATTGAAAACATCGTAGACGAATCGCAATACACACCGTTGTGTCAAGTGCCCAACTACAGGAAGACCCCTTTTATAAATTATAAAGGCTTGTGGTGCATGAAAATTCCGTTTTTTTTAGCCTCCAATGGCCCAAATTCCTAAAATCAGCAAAAACAGTCTACTATTTCAAATCAGAATTTTTTTGAAAATAATGTTGCTGTTTGGAGATATAATAGACCTTCTGGACGACATATCGAACGTATAAGTCGTGTGAAAAAAAATCTAGGGTACTCCTTGAACCCCTTAAGCGCATTGATGAATTTTACAGTTTTAGTTGGTTCCGTGATAACCTTATAGCCATTTGCAACCTTTCACAGAAATGTAATAAATGGAGTGGCATTACTTATTCCAGAAATAGATGGAAAGTTGGATGCCACCTCTTGAGATACTGTTGTCATGGTTAGTGGCTTGCATTCCTTCTTTAGTTTATTAAATGAAATTAGTTTTCTGGAAATATCTAAGAAACTGTTGGGTTTAGAGCCTTAAAATATAGTTTTCGGGGACCCTTTACGGCTCTTGAGGGTCCCCGAGTTTTGTTTCTGACACCAAGGGTTTGAAAATGAGCTTTGTCTCTTCGCTGTACGCCATAATAATGATAATAATCAAAAGAATAATAATAATAATATAACAATATAGGGATAGGGATAGTCTATAATAGACCTTCCGGACCAAACCCGCACGTGTAAATCGCGTTAAAAAATTCTAGATTGCCCCTTGACCCCTTAAGCGCTATATATATATTGATGAATATTTCAGCTTAATTTGGATCCGTTATAACCTTATTGCCATTTGCAAACCTTCACAGTAATGTATTAAATGGAATTGCATTGCGTCTTACAGAAATAGATGGACCTCTGAGATTATGTTGCCATTGTTACCGGCATGCATTCCTTCATTAATTTATTAAGTGAAATTAGTTTTTTGCGAATATCTCAAAAACTGTTGGTTTTAGGGCCTTAAAATGTGGTTTTCGGGGTCCTTTTAGGGCCCCAGAGTTTCGTTTCTCACATTGAGGGGCTGAAAATGAGCTTTGTCTCACGCTTATTTCAGCATGTATTTTAAGGGGGTAGGCCCCCTGTTATGAGAGGTACGGAGAAGAGTTACATCAATGATTAGTGTCGTGCCTCTGATGGATATCTGTATCAAATTTTACGTTAATCCACCCAGCCGTTCTCGAGTTATAAGGACACAAAAAATTGTCCACAGATAGACAGACAGACAGACAAAAATATATGTTTGCGTGCATCCGTCACAAAACAGTCTGAAACGGGCAAATATGTCAAATTTCCGTAGAAATGCAGAAAAATCAGACAAACATTCATTTTTATATAATAGAGAAGGGATATAGGCAGACCTTCCGTACCACACCCGCACGTGTAAATCGCGTGAAAAATTCTAGAGTACCCCTTGACCCCTTAAGAGCATTGTATGTATTAATGAATATTTCAGCTTAATTTGGATCCGTTATAACCTTAGGCTATAGCCGTTTGCAAACCTTCACAGTAATGCAATAAATGGAATTGCCTTGTGTCTTACAGAAATAGATGGACCTCTGAGGTTCAGTTGCCATGGTTACCGGCATGCATTCTTTCATTAATTTATTAACTGAAATTAGTTTTCTGGGAATATCTCAAAAACTGTTGGTTTTAGGGCCTTAAAATGTGGTTGCCCCCGAGTTTCGTTTCTCACATTGAGGGGCTGAAAATGAGCCTAGTTTCACCCTTCTACGCCTATTTCAGCATGTATTTTAAGGGGGTAGGGCCCCTTTTATGAGAGGTACGGAGAAGAGTTACATCAATGATTAGTGTGGTGCCTCTGATGGATATCTGTATCAAATTTTACGTTGATCCACCCAGCTGTTCTCAAGTTATAAGGACTCGAAGAAGTTGTCCACAGACACACAGACAAACAGACAGACAGACAAAAAATTATTTTTGCGCGCATCCGTCATAAAACAGCCTGAAACGCGCAAATATCGCAAATCTACGTGGAAATTCAGAAAAAACAGACAAACTTTCATTTTTATATATAGGCCTAGAGAGATGGTAGCAGTCTAAACAGACAGACATTAATGAGACTAGTTTCCTGCAGTAATTTTTTCAAAGGGGGCTAGTTCCTTTCTTTACTAAGCAAAAATAATAACGGCGTTACAGTTACAATTACGGAAGTAACGAACCATTACCTTTTCGTTATCTTACTTTGGTATAAAAATATAGTTGCTGATTAACATTTCCCCGCTACTATTAATTTACTTGATTGGAACGGAATAGTGGATTGCAGTAATATGGAAAAACTAGCAGAAGTACCCGCTCTTCGAACGGTCTTCGGTATTAATAACCAGACGTTATCAATTGAGCTACTGTTGCAATGGTTAGGGGCTTCTTATTCCATCATATGTTTATCAGAGCGAAGTTAGTTTTCTGGGAATATTACAAACACTGTTAATTTAAGGGCCTTAAAATGTGGTTTTCGGAGACTCACTATAGACTCCCGAATTTTGTGTCTCACATTGAGAAGCGCAACATATGCTTTGGTCGTCCTTCTAGGATAATTTTTATATTTCGCCTATTTTAGCATGTATTTTGAAAAGATTTTTCCTATACCAATCCTCCTATGAGAAGTACGGTGAAGAGCTTTATAAATGATTGGTGTATTTACTCTCATGGATACTTAATTTTACGATGCTCCAAACATTCGAACACGAGTTATAGACGTACATAAAGATTCACAGAAAGGCCGAAAATCCCTAAGTATGCCTTACTTCGGAGGGGAAGTAAAGCCGGCGGTCCCATGTCATAGATTTATGGCATGTAATAGAACCTTCCACTAACTACAATTGTGTGAAGCTAAATTTGTCGGTTAGATTTGATTAACGCTCTATTAGTTCCAAAGTTTGCCGGTTGCGGAGGCATCTAGTAGCCAATTCATAGCTAGGTGTCGTTGACGGTAGCATTTGGTAGCAAAAGTAGGAACTACTGGAAATTGATCGTATGCAGTCCTTACCTGAAATACAGATAACACACACTAATACATCCATCACAATTAACACCGGTTATCAGACAGATTCTACACACACGAGGCTACGTGAACGCGTTGTTGCAGCTTCTAAACTGAGGAACCAACCAACCAACCTACAACACATCACACAGAAGTCCGAATATGGATATATCAACCACACAGTTTCAAACAAAATCATCCTTACGATGAACCAGTTTGTCGAAAAAAAAAGTTAGAATGTGCTCAATCTAAATTCACCTAACGTGTACTTCCTGACATGAAAATAAAATTGAAAACGTCTTAGACGAAACGCAATACACCTCACATAAAGACTGACCCTCACCGTTGTGTAAAGTTCCCATCCACAGTAAGACACTTTTAACAAATTATAAAGGCTTATGGTGCATGGATATTCAGGTTTTTTAGCCTCCAATGGCCCAAATTCCTAATAGCCGCAAAAAATACTATTTCAATTCAGTATTTTTTGAAAATAATGTTGCTGTTTGGAGATATAATTCTGTACGACATATCACACGTGTAAATCACGTGAAAAATTTCTAGGGCACCCCTTGACCCCCTTATGCGCATTGATGAATTTTACAGTCTAAGTTGGTTCCGTGATAACCTTATAGCCATTTGCAAACTTTCACAGAAATGTAATAAGTGGAGTGATATTGATTTTTACAGAAGTAGATGGAATGTTGGATGTCTTCTCTTGAGAACCTGTTTACATGGATGCCGGCTTGCATTCCTTCATTAGTTTAATACATTAAATTAGTTTTCTGGGAATACCTCAGAAACTGTTGATTTTAGAGCCTTAAATTGTAGTTTTCGGGAACCCTCGAGCTTTGTTTCTGCCACCGAGGGGCTAAGAATGAGCTTTGTCTCGTCGTTGTATGCCATAATATAAAAATAATAATAATAATAATAATAATAATAATAATAATAACAATAATATAATAAATACAATATAGGGATAGGGATACAAAAGACCTTCCGTACCACAACCGCACGTAAAAATGGCGTGACAAAAGTCTAGTGTACCCCTTGACCCCCCTAAGCTCATTATATGTATTGATGAATTTTACAGCTTAATTTGGTTCCGTGATAACCTTATAGCCGTTTGCAAACTTCACAGTAATGTAATTTAATGGAATTGCATTGCGTCTTACAGAAATAGATGGTCCTCTGAGATTTAGTTGCCATGGTTACCAGCTAGCATTCTTTCATTAGATTATTAAATGAAATTAGTTTTCTGGGAATATCTCAAAAACTGTTGGTTTTAGGGCCTTAAAATGTGGTTTTCGGGGGCGCTTTAGGGCCACCGAGTTATGTTTTTCACATCGAGGGGTTGAAAATAAGCTTTGTCTCATCCTCCTACGCCTATTTCAGCAAGTATTTTAAGGGGGTAGGCCCCCTGTTATGAGAGGTACGGAGAAGAGTTACATCAATGATTAGTGTGGTGCTTCTGATGGATATCCGTATCAAATTTTACGTTGATCCACCCAGCCGTTCTCAAGTTATAAGGACTCAAAGTTGTCCACAGACAAACAGACAGACAGACAGACAGACAGACAAAAAATATTTTTGCGCGCATCCGTCATAAAACAGTCTAAAACGCGCAAATAACGCAAATTTCCGTGGAAATTCATAAAAAACAGACAAACTTTCATTTTTATATAGAGAGAGATAGAGATAGAATGACTGTCACAAAATAAAACTAGACTATCAATGCAACAACCTGGCGCTGGTCATGTGGTAGCACAGCTTAATTCCTCGAAAATATTTCAATTCATTGAAATTAAATAGTACGCACTTAGGTCTACTATATGTTTAGCCTATTTTCATTTATGAAAAAAATAGGCTTATGAGATCACCTTTTGTCCAAGTGTGTGTGTGTGTCTCCCTAATAAAATCTACACGGCTCGAGCGATTTCAATGAAACTCGATAAGGTCATAGTACTATTTTGTCCGACCCCAACCGTGCCCTTCCAATTTTTTGACGTCTCACCAATCCAACATGGCGGCTGTGCGAAATATTTCACCGGCATTCTATAGGCTATCTCCGAAACTACGAGTAAACTCGTATTAGGCCTAGCCTTGTTTTATATGTAGAAACAGTGTAGGCCTATTTATCGAATATGAACCCTTTTTGGTTCTGCCATGTTTGTTACAAAGTAATTGTTATCTCCTGGCTCAAGGAACTCTCTGTCGAAACCAAAGAGTAAAGTGAAAGTTCCGAACCAAGCTACCAGAGTCGCAGTCAGGTGCGTAATAGATGTCACAAAGTCCAACAGTGAACAGATAAAGCCATATACACCGCCCACCTAATTGGCACAATTATACAAATTAAATCAAACGATCAATACATTGGATTAAATGCATTGACTCAATTCCTTTGCAAATTCAAATTTCAACAGTTTTTTTTTTCAGCATCTGAAAATGGAAGGGGATGGAGCTTCCTCACTGATCTCTGTATTGTTCCCTTGCTAATTCGCAAACTAACGACCCGAACCAATCCATCGGCACCGGGATGAACCTTGTCTACGACTGCTGCCTTCCATATAAGCGGAGGGAGGTTGTCGTCCTTTATTAATACCACAGCCCCAGGCTGAATGTTGAACTGAACTGAAACCCACTTTGGTCTTTGCTGCAACTGTCCCAGGTATTTTGCAGACAACCACCTCCATAGCTGCTGCTGGAATAGTTGAACCATTTACCATCTGGACAACCGGGTAATCATAAGGTTAGTTAGGTCTGGCTCCGGAATAGCAGTAAGGCTTTCCCCGACAAGAAAATGTGCTTGAGTCAAAACAGAAGGGATCGTTGGAGTCATTGAAGATAGTTAGGATAGGTCTGGAGTTTAGACATGCTTCAACTTGGCTTAGGAGTGTAATAAATTCCTCGAAAGTAAGACAGGCTATTCCTACTGCACGCTTCAACTGATATTTCATTGTCTTGTTCCCAGCCTCCCACAAACCGCCAAAGTGAGGAGCACTGGGTGGTATAAGATGCCATAGAAACCAGTTGTGCTGGCACACTGCTGAACAGTGTCATTGTGTTGCTGTGATTGAAAGAGTTTATGTAACTGTTTGAGCTCGTTCTTTGCACCCACCAAATTCGTACCATTGTCGGAGTACAAATGTGCGCAAATTCCTCTCCTCGCGATGAATCTGCGTAGAGCTGCGATGAAGGCTTCTATCGAAAGACTGCTAACCAACTCTAAATGAATAGCCTTGGTGGCTAAACATATAAACGAAGCCACGTAGCACTTAGTTCTAACCTTGGATCTTGTTGATCCTAGCTGAATGAGAAACGGACCACCATAATCCACTCCCGAATTCAAAAATGGACGATGTGGTTCCGCACGTGGTGCAAGTGATTGTCCCATCAATTTCTGTGATGTACCCTTAACTTGAAGCAAATGTCGCACTTGTGAATGACTTGGCGGACAGTAATTCTTCACTTAGGAATCCAAAACAGCAGTGTGAGTGATGACTATGTTAATTGAACTCCTGCATGATGCAGTCGTACGTGTTCATTCTCAATGATGAGTTGAGTCAACTTATGTTTAACTGGCAGAATCAGAGAGTGTCTTTGATCAAAAGGTAATGAAGAAGCCTGCAATCGACCGCCCACCTTGAAGTATTGTGATTCAACCACAAACGGATGAAGATCCTTAATTTTGCTCTTATGTTGCACAGAGTGGTAGACTTGCAAGTCATGCTACTCTCGAGTAAATTCCTGTTGCTGAACAAGTCGAATGCAAACACGTAATGAATGTCGCAGTTCTTTGTGAGAGAAGAGACAGTTTCTCTACAGTGCTTGGAACGTTTTTGGTTGGCTGAAAATCGAAAACAGAAGACGATTACGCGTTGAATCTTCTGAAGTGAAGAAAATCTTTCCAAATAGTGTTTATTGTAGTTGGTGTGGTCGCTAGCAAGCTGCAGTGCAGTGTCTGTATCCTGGAATGATTCTCGCAGAGGCCATGCTCCTGTAAACTCTGATAGCCACGCTGGACTTTGCCACCAATAATTTAATTGTTTGAGTGTGTGTGGGTTTCTTCCCCTTGACAGGATATCTGCTGGATTATCCTTCCCTGAAACATGTCCCCAGTCTAGAACACTCGATGCATCATGCATTTCTGCAACGCAGTTTGCCACAAATGTCTTCCAACGGTTCGAAGGCGAGTGAATTCAAGCCAACACGACCGTGGAATCTGTCCACAGATGTGTGCTGTGTATGCTAAGTTGAATGATATACTTGATTTTCTTCATTAGATGTGCCAGGAGCATTGCTGCACACAACTCTAGACGAGGAATAGACACTTGCTTCAATGGTGCTACCTTCGATCTGGAGGAGATTAATTTCGCCGAAACATCATCTGCCATGTTTACACATCGTAGATATACAGTACACAAGCACCATATGCAATTGTATCTTCACTAGTGTACCTGTTTCTATTAGTGGACGAGGTACTGAATTGTTAGGCCTACTTAAATCTGACAAATAAGTATACGTTTGCCACCATTCATCTTGGAGACCAGTAGGTAGAATTTCATCCCAACCAATTTTAACTTGCCTCAACCTCTGAAGGGAAGATCTTGTAGGACACCACGACTGTAGGCTACCTACCAAGCCCAATGGATCAAAAATGAAGGTTGTCACTGCTAGTATTTTCCTTTTTTTTTTCTTATTTCGCACATTCGCTATCTTGAGGTTGTGAAAACAATTGAAATAAATTGGATGTCAGTGGATTAAAATGTGTAGCCTATAAGCATTTACCCTACCTAGTTTCACTGCGCTCAGATGGTTAAGTCGCGAGAAACATCCATTTAAGTATCTAAATTTCGCGTCGCCGCCATGTTAGATTTGTGCTCACCAGGTTATTGAAAGTTCCATAGGTGAACTTATGTTCATAGGCTCTATCAACATACAAAATTTCAGTTTGATTGCTGTCGCCGATTCATATATATTGAGAACCGTCTAAATGTTTCGGATAGTCGCCATGTTAGATTTTTATACATGTAAGCCATAGAGTTATGTACTATTAGATGACGATCATTGCGTGGGTTCATTATTCAAACGTGGACTTCAATCGCATGATTAGGACACAAGAAATAAAAACGTAATTTTAAAATTTCGCACAGCCGCCTTCTTGAGGTTATGTAAAGAATTGAACTAAATTAGATGTCAGTGCATTACAATGTGTATAAACATTTGCTATAGGCCTAGGCCTACCAAGTTTCACTGTGTCCGGATGGTTAAATCGAGAGCAAAGTATACAGTGTGGTCCACCAGCCCCTTATTATTTTTGGAGGAAGGCAACCCAACTAACGCGTATATCACAGTCATCCTAAAAACATTAGTACCTGCTCTTTTACGTCCATTGTACAACTTTACCGTTGAGTATATCCTCGCGATTATAGTGGAAATCAATAGTGACAGTGTTCTTTCAATGACCTCAAATATAATGCATGATTGAAACGATCAGAGCTCCGAATAACACCTTCTTGCGTTTGGACAGGATGTGTCTACGAATAGATTCAATACGTGCCAGCATTACACCATGGTTCTCGGTAGCTATGGTGGCTAAATCAAGAATTGCTAGAGTAACGTCAGCGAAGTCACCTTGTAGTAGGTTCAAACCTTGAACTAGTACGGTTTTTTTTATTTGCTTAGTGTAGTTTATTGTGGATGTATTATGGACGCATATCTATCTGTTCCAACGAGTGATTTTTTTATTTGGTCCTCAAAAGGGCCGTACTTATCCGATGGTACGCAGCCAGATTGGTATTGTATTGTTATTGATTTAAGGGGGCGTAACAGCAAGGTCATCTGCCCCAAAAGAGATTGGACGACGACATAATGATCTAAACTCAGACTCACTCAGATGACCCACATAACAAATCTACGAATAAATACATCAGACCGAAACTATAATTTCTTTCAACAGCGTCTGTGCGAAAAGCGCTTGCTATACACATACAGTAATAGTTAGTTAGTGAGGTTTTAAGGGGCGGAACTACGAGGTCATTTGCCCCAAACATACAGTAAATACAGATAATTATAACATTATTGGTTTTACGTCCCTTTTAACTGCTCTGGCTTTTAGATACGCCGGGGTGCCGGAATTTTGCTCCGTAGGGGATCTTCAACGTGCCAGTAAATCTACTGACACGGCTCCCTCGCATTTGCGCACCCTCAAATGCCAGCTGACTGCGCCAGGATACGAACCTGCAACCTTGGGAACAGCAAGCGAGAACGTTACCGGTGAGCCTCCCTGCAAGGCAGAAATTACAGAACGTGTCATATTATTATTCTGGGATAAATATTGAACTATTAAAATTCTAATTATCACGAATAGAGTTGCCTCCGTTGCGTAGTGGTCAGCGTGATTAGCTGCCACCCCGGACGTCCTGGGTTCGATTCCCGGCTCTGCCACGAAATTTGAAAAGTGGTATGAGGACTGGGACGGGGTCTATTCAGCCTCGGGTGGTCCAAATGAGTAGAGGGGGTTTGATTCCCACCTCAGCCATCCTCAAAGTGGTTTTCCGTGGTTTCCCACTTCGCCTTCGGGCAAATGCCGGGATGTTACCTACCGTACGGCCACGGCCGCCTCCTTCCCTTCTTCCTTGCCTATCCCTACCGATCTTCTCCTCCCTTCCCATCCCTCAAGAGGACCCTGTTCGCTTTGCAGGTGAGGCCGCCTGGGCGAGGTGCTGATTCCACCTCCCCAGTTGTATCTCCCGAACGATATGTTTCAAGCTACAGGACACTGCCCGTAGAGGCGGTAATGATGGGATCCCTCGCTGAGTCCGTGGGAAAACCTAACCTGGAGGGTAAAATCGACTAAAAAAATAATAATTATAACGAATAGTATCCATCCATGGTTTTGAACAGTATTTAGGTAAAATAACCATTTAAATGAGACAAGAAAATAACTTTCCCTATCGTCTTCGTAGATAATGTGAACAAAACCAAGTCGAAATCTTGCTGTTCGAGGTAGGGAGGGTAAAATAAAATAGTTTTTAAAAAATCTGCCGTTGGATAGTCTTGAACCCGGGATCTTCGAATGAGCGAGCGGGCGCAATAACACTTGCACACATTTCCAACATACTCTGTAGGGTTTTGTTGCGCTTCTTATTAACGCGTATGGTAAAATATTTAATTATTACAGTTAGAACTTAAATATTGATTGGAATGCATTCATTACAAAATGCTAGCGTGTGATACACTTCGGTCATACAAGCAGGTGTACTGACGAAGAGAACAGAATCATACAGGATTTTTGTACCAGCGAACACACCTGCTTCCTTGCCAGCGAGTGTCGTGTGATGCGGGCCTTAAGATATGCTAAGACTTTTTTTTAATATAATAACAAAACAATATGTTCGGTAAAGAACATATAGCCTACTTTCTCCTAAATGCATGGGTATTGTTATAACTCTTTGTCCTTTTCAAGGAGTACAATCGAATGTTGGTTGTAGTAGCTTCTGGAAATACAACGTGCTATACGGATATTATACATGAATATGATGTGCCCTTTGCTAGTGCTACCTCTGTAAAAAATTGCATTCAATTCGGTTTCACCGTGTTTGAATTGATATGGGGACGCGATCTGCACACATACATGGCCGCTCTCTGCAAACTATTGGGATGATGACCTTGTAGTTCAGTCAAAAGATGCTTCCCAGAAAAGGTATGTTGTTGAAAAATTTGGTAGAGATCAAATGATTAGGTTGGTTGTAATTTGATTTAACCATTTTAACATTTGGGTGGCCGCCGTTCCGTTTCCGTCAAGATGGCGACGATATAAAACATGACACTGAGGTGGCCTTTGCCAGTGCTACCTCTGTACCAAACTTCGTTCCATTCTGTTTCACCGTGTTTGAAAAATAGGGGGAATCGATTTGCACACATACATAGCCGCCATCCGCACATTATTGGCCTGATGACCTTGTAATGTGGTCAAAAGATTCTCCATACATAAAGGTATATTGTTGCAAAATTTGGTAGAGATCAGATTATTAGGTTGGTTGCAATTTGATTCAAGTTTTTAACATTAGGATGGGCGCCATTACGTTTTCGTCAAGATGGTGGCGATATAAAACTTGACACTGGAGTGCCCTTTGCTAGTGCTAACTCTGTACCAAATTTCGTTCAATTCGGTTTCACCGTGTTTGAATTGATAGGGGTAATCAATTTACACACATACATGGCCGTCTTCTGCAAACTAATGGGCTGATGGCCTTGTAGTTCAGTCAAACGAAGCTTGCCATATAAATATATGTTGTTGCAAAATTTGGTAGAGATCGGAAGATTAGGTTAGTCGTAATTTGATTTATGCTTTGAACATTTGGGTGGCCACCATTACGTTTCCGCCAAGATGGTGGCGATATAAAACATGACACTGAGGTGTCCTTTGCTAGTGCTACCTCTGTACCAAATATCGTTCAATTCGGTTTCACCGTGTTTGAATGATAGGGGGAATCGATTTACACACATATACGGCCGCCATCTGCAAACTATTAGGCTGATTACCTTGTAGATTAGTCAAAAGACGCTCGCCATATAAATATATGTTGTTGCAAAATTTGGTAAAGATCAGATTATTAGGTTGGTCGTAATTTGATTCACGTTTTTAACATTAGAATGGGCGCCATTACGTTTTCGTCAAGATGGTGGCGATATAAAACTTGACACTGGAGTGCCCTTTGCTAGTGCTAACTCTGTACCAAATTTCGTTCAATTCGGTTTCACCGTGTTTGAATTGATATGGGGAATCAATTTACACACATACATGGCCGCCATCTGCAAACTAATGGGCTGATGACCTTGTAGTTCAGTCAAACGACGCTTGCCATATAGCCTAAGTATATGTTGTTGCAAAATTTGGTAGAGATCGGAAGATTAGGTTAGTCGTAATTTGATTTAAGCTTTGAACATTTGGGTGGCCGCCATTACGTTTCCGTCAAGATGGCGGCGATATAAAACATGACACTGAGGTGCCCTTGCTAGCTCTACCTCTGTACCAAATTTCGTTCAATTCGGTTTGACCGTGTTCGTATTGATAGGTGGGGGGGGCAGACATTCAGAGTACACACACTCACACACACACACACAGACGCACAGTCACACACACACAGACAGACACAGAATTTTTGGCCCTGTGTAGATCTCATAAATCTACTTTCATTTTTGCAAAAATCGAAAGTATGCTAATAATACCATGGGAATTCCTAAGGAATACGTATACGTTGATGAAAGCACTGGCGATCAGAATATCCTTCGATATGTTGTAGTTTTGTTTCATTTGAGGGGCTAGAATATCGCGGTCATTTAGCCCCGTTTACTTGGGTGTGTGTGTAGAATTTGTCTGATAACCTGAGTTATTTCGGGCTTGTAATGATGTGTGTATTTGCAATTAAGGATTTGGAAGGAGGCGGCCGTGGCCTTAGGATAGACTCCGTTCCGGAATTTAGCCGGAGTAGAAGTGGGAAACAACGGAAAACCATTTCCAGGGTTGCTGAGGTGGGAATCTAACGCACTTCTTCTCATATTTGCTTCACGAGGCTACGTGTACCCAATTTCAGCCCTCAGACAAGTATTACATTTCTTGGCAGAGCTGGGAATCGAACCTAGACCTCAGGAGCGACACTTCGATAAGTTATGTTAATATTCATGCCAGTTTTTAATCTTCTGCCATTACAGGTCACGTGGCATAACGTACCAATTCGATCGTATTCTCTTTATAAATCAGCAAAATGCAACGTACTCTGCACAAAAATACGTCGTAAGGCAATAAATGTGGCAATGTAGTTACATCCCGGCTAAAATGGAATGTGGGCTTTCGTTCAAGAAAGTATGCCTACTGCTGGATTCGAAGCAGCATTCTACCCGCTCGCGCATATCACGTACGGTCAGGCTTTAACCCTTTTTTTTTCACTTTTTTTTATTAGCTCTTGACAGAATTACAGAATTTTCAGATATGATAAATACCATACTAATACATCACAAGAAATCCAGATAGTGTCCATATTTATCGTACAATTGTCCACTTTCACTAAGCTTCCAACGCTCTTTTTGCAGGTGGTACCTGAGATCCTGGAAAAAGCCTCCGTGGCTTAGGCGGCAGCACGCCGGCCTCTCACCGCTGAGTCCGTGGTTCAAATCCCGGTCACTCCATGTGAGATATGTGCTGGACAGAACGGAGGCAGACAGGTTTTTCTCCGGGTACTCCGGTTTTCCCTATCAAAATTTCATTCCAGCAACACTCTCCACTATCATTTCATTTCATCTGTCATGCATTTAATCATTGCCCCAGAGGAGTGCGTCAGGCCTCGGCAGCCGGCACAGTTCATATCCTCGCCGCTAGATAGGGGTTTCATTCATTCCATTCCTGACCCGGTCGGAGACTGGAAGCAGGCTGTGGATTTTCATTTTCACCTGAGATCCTGGAACGAGAAATGTTGATCATTGTCCATCACGAAGTGTACATATTGGCCCATTATCCACACAATGGCAGTCTGTTTAATTTGGGGGAAGGTGGTCATCGACAATCGAATCAACTTCCTGTCATCAAGGTCATCCGTGGGCACATTTAATAGTTGACATACTTTTCCCTTACACCACAGCCACGTGGAGGCAACTCGCGTGCATGATGTGAAGCGGTGTATCGCCGTATCAGTTTGACTACATATAGTACACCATGGGTAAGCTTCAAGACGGATGGTATATAGCCGTAGAGCGGTTGGGATGAGATCGTTGAGGAAGATAAAAACCTGGGAGTGTACAGCAGAAGAAATGGTCATAGCCCCAAAATTTTTCCAAACAGTGGGCCGATGGACGTAGAGGGTGGTGGCCTCGATTCGCGGTTTGGAGTGTACCACTTGCCGCAACATGTTATAAATACTTTTCGTCGTTGGAACAGTCCCTGAAGGCATTTGGCGAACAGTTTCCAGAAGGTGCTGTTGATGGTCCCTAAATATCTTCGGCAAAGCTCTATCACAACCACGGGCTGTGTTTCGAATATCTTTGTATAGCGCTTTCGTAAAAGTGTCATGTTGGGAAAGAATGGTGATATCATTCTTGCAGAGGAGTGCACGGCATTTCATGCCATGAGCTGTTAGCCCTAGCCCGCCTTGCCGGGATGGGAGATACAACTGTTCCCGTTGTACTCGGAACAAAAATCCTTGCCATATAAACCAACCTGTATATTTTGCCAATTGGCTCTCAAACATTATGGGAAGTGGGAAAAGTTGTGCAACATACCATATTTTAGAGAGCGCAAACACGTTGAGGATCATGACCCGTTGCACTTTATTGAGGTTTCTTTGACCGAATTGGATCAGCACTCCCCTAACTTTGGCAATGACCTTAGTCCAGTTTGCTTGCATTGTGTCCAGAAGCGATTGCTTCCAGGTAATGCCAAGAATTTTCACCTCATTTACTATCCGGAACCAGGGCTGTTGGGTAATCACTGAGTTAGTATTGAGCGGAAGCAAAGCAGTTTTCTGGGGGTTCGATTGTGCTCCAGAGGCGATATGGTAGAGCTGAAGGGCGCTATCGATGTGGGAGATATCTTCATTATTGCGGATCAATATTGATACGTCATCAGCATAGGCGCACATTCCAAAAACATGTGTGGACAGTTTGTAACCCTGTAGCTTCACCTGGGTAGTCCGAATGAACGGTTCAAGGCCAATGACAAAAAGTAGCATGGAAAGGGGACATCCTTGCCTAACTGATCGTTGTATTGGAATCAGAGGGGAAAGAAAACCGTTGACGAGCACTCGAGACGTAGCATTACAATTTATCATACGAATGTATTCAATAAGGATTTCAGGAAATTCAAAGTGTTGCAAGACCATGTACAAGTATTCATGACTGATGCGGTCACCCTTTCAGCCACCAACACATGATAGATACCGCACGCTAAACGTGCTGTAGTTACTGTAGCCGTCCCACCTCAAACGTTGAAGTCCATCTCCAAGTCTTCAATCACGGTTTATGGTGTTGATTTAACTTTCTACTATTACAGATCACGTGGCGTAAGCTATTAATTCGATTATATTACGTGTATGTGTGATTTCAAGGAGCAGTAAGTCATATGTTAGTAGAATGGGCCATAGTATTTGGCGGGGAAAAGTTTAAGGTTGGTTTTTCTTTGCTAGACCCATGACCCAATTACATTGCTGTCACACAGTCAGAGCGCAGAGCAATATCGACCATCGGGAGAAATGCGATGTTAGTTGGGTTTCATAAAACTAAATAATAAGGGGCGGGTGGACCACACTGTATATAAATGTTTCAAATTTGCTTGGCCGCCATGTTAATTTTGTAGCTAGTAGTGCCCTTTATCACCGTACAAAATTTCATGGTGATATGAGTAGGCTTGTTCCGTTCCGTATATGGCTTCATCTGCTCACTGTTTGACTTTGTCGGAGCTTGTGAGCGACATATTACGTATTACGCACCACACTGCGCCTCTGGTGGCCTGGTCCAGAACATTCACTTTACTCTTTGGTTTCGACAGAGAGTTCCTTGAACCGGGAGATAACAGTGTGTGTGAAGTTTGCAATAACTTTGTAACAAACATGGCAGAACCAAAAAGGGTTCATATTCAATAATACACTGTTTCTACACATAAAACATTGGTCCTCCGCACGCGAATATTGACCGCGACTGGTGGATACCACTATGGCTCTCGTGTAGTGTCCGTTGTCCGCTTCAAAGTGCGTTATTTTGGTTAGTAGCACTCTGGAAATTGTTTGTACTGTGCCACGTTATTGAAGCCAACTGCTATTAACAAACACCACGTCCACACTTTAAAAATAAGGAAATTGTCAACATTAACTTTCAAGTACTAAACTTATCAAAAAACACGTCGGCATGTAGCCTACAGTCTAACTATGGAAGCGAGGGCGTGGTGGCTCAGCGGTCTAGCTGTTGGCCTCTCACCAAGGTGGACTGGGTTCGATTCCCGGTCAATGCATGTGCGATTTTCGAAGTGAAATGCCATGTCCTGTGGTTCAGATTCCACGTAAAAAGGAGGTCCCGTGGCTCATAATCACAAGATTCACGGTCACGTAAAACTATAAGGTGCGTTCAAAAAGTAACGAGCCGGAGGCTGTAATGCGCAAACCGGTGACGACATCGGCTAATCGTGGCGTGTGTAGCGAGGTGTGGATCCGACCAGAGCGTGGAAGGTCACAGCCCGTCGCTAGAGGGCACGCGTGCATGTCACGTGAAGATACAAAGCGAGCAGTAGCATGCATCAATCGTCCAATGCTGCCAGTCGCATTGCAAACAGTGACATGGAGGCGTCAAGAGCAAAGAGGTGTTGTTCGGTTTCTGACAGGGAAAGGAGT
Source organism: Meconema thalassinum (assembly GCA_946902985.2). Classification (NCBI taxonomy): domain Eukaryota; kingdom Metazoa; phylum Arthropoda; class Insecta; order Orthoptera; family Tettigoniidae; genus Meconema; species Meconema thalassinum. Next base: position 75,136,899 of record OX336389.2, read on the forward strand.
AGGGGGAACGGACATCCATCGCCGAATGTCACAAGTGTATGGCGAACACTGCATGTCCCTTGCAGGGTCAAGGCGTGGCACAAGCGCTTCAGGGAAGGACGGGTGTCGTTAGCATGATGCCCGGTCTGGGGCACCCCCCTGCATTACCGATGACAACGTCCAGCTGGTTGATGCACTCATTACCCAGGACCGCCGAGTGACAGTGAACGCCATAGCCGCCGTAGTCGGATTGAGCGTCGGAAGTGTGCACACCATCATGAAGGAAAGACTGAACTTGCGGAAAGTGTGTGCCCAATGGGTGCCCCACAGTCTTCAACCACACCAGGAAGCATGTCGAATGGCCTACTGTCTTGGTCTTGTTTGGACGATTGATGCATGCTGCTGCTCGCTTTGTATCGTCACGTGACGTGCACGCGTGCCCTCTAGCGATTGGCTGTGACCTTCCACGCTCTGGTCGGAACCACACCTCGTTACACACGCCACGATTAGCCGATGTCGTCACCGGTTTGCGCATTACAGCCTCCGGCTCGTTACTTTTTGAACGCACCTTATACAATCTTCCTTCCTTCTTAACTATGGAAGCTAGAGATTTAAACTTACTGATAAAGAAGCAAGGCGTTTTGAAGGGCAGCATATGAAATGTGGTGTTACAGGAGAATGATGAAGATCAGGTGGGTAGATAGGGTTACAAACGAAGGGGTATTAAGCCGAGTGGGACAGGGGAGATGTTTCTGGCGACTGCTAATGAAGAGAAGAGATAGGATGGCATGACAAATATGTTACTAAGACACCCAGGAATAACTTAGTTATGGAAGGAAGGGTTGAAGACAAGAACTGTAGGAGTAGACCTAGGTTAGAATATGTTAAACAGGTTGCCTTGGATGTAAGGTGTGGTATCTATGTAGAGATGAAACGATTAGCTCATGACAGGGAGACATGGAAAGCTGCATCAAACCAGTCAAAAGACTGAGGACACAAACGATAGCGTGCGTCACAACGAATAGCTTCTCTCACGTGTCTCTAAATTGGATAACTAACTGTTCCAGACTAATAGGAGTCTAGTAAGAAGCTTTTAGAAAATGAATCGCTTAGTTTTAAAACCCCGTTAGTCACTCTTTTTGGCAATTCCATTTTATTTATACAAGGGCCGGGATGGGGTCGTAAGTATTCGCTATTGTTCAGAAACTCACTTACCCACCTAATGAGGAGGAAATTAGAAGTTTTTGAACCACTCTATATAACTGAAGCACCGCTAACAAGGGGTGAATTGGGAATTTTCATTTTCATTTTAGAAGCATGTTCCATGTAGTCCATTAAAATTTTTAAATATACATTGTTAAAGTTGGGCGCAATTTATTGGTAGTCAGCTGTAAACGTTTATACTCGAATAAAGTAATTACATCAACAGGCTAAATCATTTGAGTAAGCTATGGCAATAGTAATAAGTTATTGCCTCGCGGCACAGCTGTGCTCGTAAAAATGTGCAGTTGCAGCAAGTCCAGATATCGTAGGTTCAAATCCCGGCGGTGACAGCGGCTATCCTGAGTGTGATTTTTCCCTGGGTTTTTCCACACTCCCTCCAGGCAAATGCCGGGATCGTATCTTAACTTATCCTAAGTCCCGGCGCAAAGACAGTTACACACACTACTACAGTCATCACATAAATAGGCTATAGGTTATCAGATGAATTCAACACACAGCCAACTACATGGAACTGATGACCAAGATAACCCAAGCCCCTAAAATAAAATAATAAGAACAACAAAATGGTATTCAATTCGTTTTAAAATCCCGTAAGGCACAGAGTTTTAAATTCATCAAATTCAATAGGTGATAAAAGTTCAATTTACACTTCAATGATGTCTTTCCGGAAGTATCATCCTCAGGGGCAAGTCGTTTTACAAAGAGTTGCTTTTTTTTTCTTAACCCCCCCCCCCACACACACACACACACACACACACAAGTTTACATTTTGTGACTTACGGGGTTTCAAAAATGATGGATTCAAATATTAACAGACTTACCTGTAACTTTGGCAACCACCACACTAGCTCTCTGCTGCGGCACCTACTGTCTGGTAGTCAAGAAACAAAGTAGCGACATAAGAGATAAGATTGTTCCCTGCTCACTGGCCAGCTAGTCAACTTGAACGTCATTTTTTTTCTCGTAACCAGTAGGTGTTGATTTCAACAGGCAGTTCCTAGTATCGCCTTTCCCGTCGCGTATTACATATTACTCAGAAAATGTCAAGTGTTTAGCTTAATAATTTCTGCACAACAGTTTGATTTCTAAGAGGTGATGTTCTTGGACTGCCAACTTGTCTCCTGTCATAGTGAAACAATTACTGCTATAAGACATCCAACGTTTCGAATGAAGCATTGGTCTTATGGCGCGTTACAACAGGGTTGCCACTCCATGAGAGGAGGCAGTACAAAGCGCTTCGCGTACACTTTCCGCACATTCAGTGATTGTGCAGTGACGAAGACTTGAATTAAGTACTGTATAATAATACTAATAGTAGGCTAACATAACACATACAGCGAAATCAAATTAAATTAAATTAACTATAACGTATGCTGAATGTAACATAAAGAAAACAATCAAAATAAAATTTTAAAAAGTACAAGCACAAGGAAATGTGTGAAGTTTCGACTGCAGTTAAAGTTGAAGTACGTTATTAAAGAAAATACTCCTCATTGGCTTACCTTTCATGATTTATACTTTCGTTAGGTTTAAGATTCTTAAAATAACTGAACACATTAATTACGACCTTTTTTTTCCCTCCTTCTGAGCACTTGACCACGCTTTCTTTTCACAAAACTATCCATTGTTGTACGTGAAATACGTAAAATACAACACGTTAAATCTAACAGAACTGCTGCACACACACTCAAGATAGAGACAGCTGAACTACTGAAATAAAAGCTCGAAGGGCACAGTAATAAAGCTGTGAGTAGCAAGCTGCACCCCACTATCCTTCGAAACTTCATTCATATAATCCGCGGTCAATGAACAGCCCGGCCTGTGTAAACAATTAAACCTACACTCTGGCGAAGCAGGTAGAAAACTTCTTCCAACATTCCTCTACAACTCTCAAACTGACATGACATGGTTATCTTTAAAAATAGAAAAGTTGGCAGCATACGAATTTTTTCAATGCTGCTATGCGGTTATAAGAGAATATTCAGAAGTTTTACCTACATGAAAATTGTAATATTGCCAGTATAAAATATTTCAATAAACCATCATCAATACGGCACATTTAGCTACACATGCTACACAGGCATCACAAAAACAATGCAACATGATATAAGATCGATTTTACTAAAAAGGGGACACAGTTTATAGTTTCTTTTTTAATATGGATATCTAATTTTTCTAGCATTTCTATCAAGTTTACGTAGTTCTAATATAGGACAAAGAAGGTCGGCAAAACATAGTTCTACCCGAATATGCTGGGGGGGGGGGGGGGTTTCGACAAAGAAAAATTTTTGACTGATATGGCAACAGTGGATTGCTGGAAAATGACAGCGTCATACATGTCTCACGTGCAACAGAAAGAGAGAAGAATATCCCTATCTAACCAATGCTTCATTCTAAATGTTGGATGCCTTATAGTAGATCTACAGAATTCCTTTACACGTTATGGCGAAGGAGAATAAGCAGGGGCGGATTCAAGGGAGGGATAGAGGGGTTTTATCCCCCCCCCCCCCCCGAAAATTTGGAAACTATTAAGGACGTAACTAAAGAAAAAAGGATTCACATTAATTACTGGATAAAATGTGTAAAAAGCCTCGTCGGCTTCTTCTCTAAATGTGTAGCCTATAACTCTGTAGCCTATATGTTTATGAATTCGATGAAATTTGCAGAGTTTCTAATTGTAGCATCCTTCGTCCGCCCCTAAGCATTAGGCCTATTTCTTTTGTATATTTTGCCAATTCGGAATAATAAATAATTATTTTACCTTCTAGGGCATTGTTTTGTCTACTAATTTGACGAATGTTTGGGCATTGTGATGTAACCTATTATGTTGTACATAGAGGAAAGTCGCCATATATGGGGAGGTTTCCTTATATGGGGAAGTGACTTTATAGAGTATTATACTGTAAGTTGTAAATCAAAACAGTAATGTTAGGCCTAATTCTTTCCATGTAAACACTATCAAGTAAGCAAGATTGTATTAAAAAAATAACATAAAATGGTCTTAGTTGTGTTGGCATTAACCAAACATAAAACATCACAAAAAAATTGGTTGAAAAAGTGATGCCAGATAGCCTGCAGTTGCTACGCCACTCTAAACCACCATTCCCCGAAAGTCATTTCACAAAAGAAGGAAGGAAGTTTGTAGTTTACGTGAACGTTAATCTCGCGATCAAGAGCCACGTGACTACTTTTTACGTGGAATCTGAACCACAGAACATGGCATTACACTTTGAAAATCTCACATGCATTGACCGGGAATCGAACCCGGTGCGCCGTGGTGACAGGCCAACAACTCAACTACTACGCCACCACTCCCCATTTTCACAAAAGCCAATGTTCCTGTGGAAAAGAGCATAGGATTCCTGGCAGAGTAGTCAATTCTTCTCTTACGTAGACTATGTATCGAGAATTCAATGCACTGTAGGTTACATAGTATAGGCCCTACTAACTGTCGTCAATCAATAATAATGATATTGGACTTACATCCCTTTTAACTGCTGCGGCTTTTAGATACGCCGGGGTGCCAGAATTTTACCCTGAAGGGGATCTTTAACGAACCAGTTAATCTACTGACACAGCTCCCTCCTCAATTGTGCACCGCCACGCAGCCTGTCGTCAATCAAAGAATGTTTTTCCATAATAAATCTCTTCAATTTTGTGGTTGAATATTGTTCATTCCTATAATTAGGCATAGTCTATAAATTTCAGTGTAAAATATTTTCAGACTAGAAACTGATAAAGAGGAGAACCGAATAAAAAATATAGGCCTGTTGTGTGTAGGCCTATACATTATAGACTTATTGTTAGACTTGAACGTTTGGAAGCAACTGCTTACACACACACGCGTGCAAACACACACACATTCTCCTATTAAAACTGCCCTTGCTCCTTAATGTAACAATTAGAATGTTGTTGTAGGCAGAGGAAATGGACAATGCAATTAAGCCTATTTTATTTATCCTGGAATGTCGATAATAATGACTAGAAGAATATTGACAAGTCTCACGTCCATAATCTCGAGTTTGGGCACAAATGTTCTTCTTGTGATTTGACCCACATATTATACAGTAGGCTATGCTTGTAAAAAAAACAGGAGAGCGTGATGGCGCAGTGGCTTAGCTGTTCGTCTTTCACCCGGACGGCCGGGGTTCGAATCCCGGTGACAGCGGGGTGGAATTTTCACCTAAAAAATCAAGTGGCGTCAGGAAGGGCATCTGGCCTTAAATTCCCGGCCAAATCCAAAATGATCATGGTTGGCTCAGGCGACCCCAATTAATTGGGAAATGCCGAAGAAAGTTTCTTTTAATGCTCGTAAATTTCAGTGAAATCTGGAGATGCAGGTTCGCGATGTTTTCTTGTATAAGTAGGGCGACGAAAAATAAAAATATACGTCCCGGTATTCAATTTCTAAAATCACTGACACTAACGGGAATCGAACCTTGACCCTTCATTGTAAGTACCTCCCCCACTGATCCCCCCCCCCCCCCCCCACGGTTCTTGTAGTGCTGGTAGCGGTGCACATAGCTAAGTAGCATTTAAATTGACCTCATAAGCTTGTAGTCCATTGAGCGCTTTTGCAGAGAGCGGACGTTAGACATAACTTCTATTGCTTTGTAATCAAGCTTGGGGGAGAAAATGCGAAGTACGCTATATTCGGTGGTTACTGATTGTAACCGAGCTGTGATCTCCGAATGTGCATTAGGCCAATGTTCAACTCAGGTTTATTGGTCTTTATCTGCACCCCTCATTAAGAATAAAAACTTTACGAGCCTTACAGTAGTCGCATCTGATGTGTAACATCTGACATAGAAGAAACCTCACGTGAAATTGTTGATAGGCTACACCGGTATCTTACAGTATAATATTATTGGCACAAATATTAATCTATTGTAAAAGGGAGTGTTTTACAGATAGGCTATTGTAGTTTATAAAACGGAACTCATTTTATTAGATGATTTGTAGCTTCCACCAGCACTAGCCTAAATAAAGAATACGATATGGATCTACTAGATTAATAGACGCGACACCGCTCATAACTTTACATTCCTTATAAATAGGCCAATTTGCGAGTAGGCCTAAATGCAATGTGCACAGAAGTAGATCATGAAAGGCTTGTCCAGTTCCCGGACCTCTTGATTCACAGACCAACGCGTAATTTCATATGGATTCTGTTAAAATGAGTCGTATTGATATGATTAGCAGTAGAGTATCAATAAGTCCGTGCGAGAACAATCAAGAAGGCAGTGCGAGAATAGAAATATCAAGTAGGCAGTGAAGGAAAAAAAGAGAGTCTTGGAATTGTTAGGCCTATGTATTATTAGTGTGTAAATAAAAAAGATTTTTGTGTGTGATGAATGTCCAGGAGGGATACGATCCAGCTGGCAGTGCGTCTTACACACTTCCGTCCCATTTTTCAAAATCACTCCCACAAAAATATCCAGCAACCGAGTGGAAAGATGTTACATATCAACAAAAATCACGGGAATATTTTGAAATATTCGAAATACATGTCTTTTTTTAATGGTTGATGCACGTCTGGGTAGGGAGACCAGAAACGTTCTGTATGTAGAAGTGTGAGCGAGAAGCTATGAAAGACGTTTTATTCTATAGCCTATTAATAAATGAATCACACACGCTGAAGGCCTATTAATATGGTTTTCATTGCCGCAACGTATTCTTCATTACTGGAGAGTTAGTATGAAGGAACGTCTTTTGAATGTGGGAGGCAATAGCTCGTTGCTGTCGTGTGGAAGAATCAGCCGCGACATGATAGTGACGCTTTGAACCGCTTCTATCCATGCTTGCAGAGTGTCAGTCTCACCCGACCTCTGCTGCACTCCTGTTAGCCTGCTCTCTCAGCCTGCTTCGTGTGACGCGCGCTGCTTTACTACTGCTCGAGTCTAAGCTGCGTGAACCTGAGAGGAATGTGCATCGCGGACTATGAGAAACGGTGTTGACGAGTGATGAGGGTTCTCGGTCCGTGCATAGTACAGAACCAAATACATTGGTCGGTGACTCACTGACTCATTCGTAACACCACACTGGTTTCAGAGAAGACCCTATGTTAGCAGTATTGGAATAGATGAGCATGTCAAGTAACACTGCGGGCTGTTGACAGGCCCTTCTCTTCTCGCCTGCTCCTTCCCTGCTCTTTCTCCTCATCCCGCAAGTTCATAGAGCTTGGACTCGCACAGGCCGATCCTCGACTATATTCGTACGTATGGCAACTATGAAGAAAGGCTGTCTGTGGTTATGTTTCTCCCTATAATCCCGCGAGCGTGTCCGGTGCTCTCTCAATCCAGTTGTCAGGTACTTCCCCATGCAAACAATGCTGCAATCTTAACCCATGCAGCTATTGCTGCAATTTTCATGTGGGTACCAAGTGAACCCCGTCATCATCTCTCCAGTTTGAAGGAATGGACAGTAGGCAAGAAAGAATCTTACCGACTTCACCATAAGGGATAACTCTTTAAAATTAAACTATTATTATTATTATTATTATCATTACTAAATAGACCCTATCACTACTTTGCCTATTAGCAGAAGTACCCGTTCTTCGAACGGCCTTTGGTGCTTACCAGCCCAAAAGTAGGTTATTAATGTAAGTAGGCATAGTGTTTATCAATTAATTTTATAAATTAACCACTACCAAAATAAATGTTACTAAGATAGCTCAATGGTAATGATTTGATAGCGTTTTGTGACATTGAAGCAGAGCAGAGTGAGTGAACCAAGTTCATCTTCGAACAACTATGATCTTTCATTAATTTCATTACTCTCAATCAAGGAGGCAAAGCCCGCTTCAAGAAAAACAATCTCATTAGTGACAACACAACAAACAATCTGAAATACCTGTAAAATAAACCATAAGAACGACTACAATTTTCCAGTAACATAATTGTGCATTTGGGATGAAATAAATTATTCATTAGTAATTAATTGCTCAAGTGATTAGAAGGGACATGGCGTTTCATTCTTCATGCTATTGAAATGGTTTGTCTCTCGACAATATCACTATGAAAAGTATATTCGCTCTTGCTCTGCGAATTCGGGGATTCAGCAGCAGGAGAATTCTCTTCTGACTTGAAGAATCGTTAAAAATACTGTGGTTCGTTAAATTAATTACCTAATTTAATTACCAAAAACAACCATCACCACGACAATAACCTAATTAGGATTGATCACAATACGTTTAAGATTTTCTCAACTGAGGAATACTGCAGCTATTTACATTTTGGAATCGTACAATTGAAAATCAACGAAAAAGTTAAATTTTTGGCTCAATCTAAGATGTAGGCCTATTCGATGGAAATACGACCGTAGGGAGGTCATTGTAGAGCTTAGGTTGCAAAGTTTGGAGGTTGTAGCTGTCCATTGAGTGTGGAAAATAACTGTAAAACATGTAAAAAAAAGCACAGATCTAAAAATATTGCTGTCATAAAGTATAACCAACTGAGGTAAGACAAGACATCATAGGAACAAACTTGTAGATATCGCAAAATCAGGTTCTGTTGGTGCGATCCACTTTTAGATTTATCTTACCGTGTAGCAGTTCACTAATAGACCTTCAAAGACCACCAACGTTTAGCCTTAGTTGCGTCCTCCAACAACGTGGATTTGAATTTGGAAGCGGTTGGTTCTAGGGCCTTCAAATGTGGTTTTCGAGTTATATTTCTCACATCGAGGGGCTCAAAGTGAGCTTTGTCTCCTCCTTTTGCGATAATTTTGATATTTAGCCAATTTTACCATGTGCTTTCCCCATAGCGCCACTTTTATGAGAGGCATTGTAAAAAGGTACATGAATAATTGGTGGCTTGCCTGTGATGAGATATCCGTAGGCCTACCAAATTTTACTTTGATCCACCCAGCCGATCTTGAGTTATAAGCGTGCAAACATACAGGCACATATCATAGAGCTACACAGCTCCGCCAAGGCACTGGTGGGTTTTACCTTATTTTCCCTCTTAGTAAGTTATTATTGTTGGGGAAGGTGACCTCGATGTTCCGCCTTTCAAAACTACAATAAACATCTCCATCACCAATTATTATTATTGTTGTTAAAGTGAAATAAGGATGTTGTTGTTGATTCATTTAGGGGCTTTAGGACATTATGGTCATGTAGCCCCGTGTACTTGGATGTGTGTGGAATTTGTCTGATAACCTGTTTCATTGTGATGGCTATATAAGTGTGTGTAGTTGTAATCCAGGTGAGGATTGGGAAGGAGGCAGCCGTGGTCTTAAGTTAGGGACCTTCTCGAGATTCGTCTGGAGTAGAAGTGGAATACCACGGAAAACCACTTCCAGAATGGCTGCAGTGGGAATGAAACCTGCCTCTTCTCAGTTTTGCCTCACGAGGCTGAGTGTACCCCGTTTCAACCCTCAGACCAGAAATACATTTCTCGGCAGAGCCGGGAATCGAACCTGGGCCTCCACGGTGACAGCCAAGAGTGCTAGCCCCTACGCAACGAGGCGAACGTGAAATAAAGAATTCCCGGCTCTGAGAAACATTTGTTAAATTTCCGATGAGAAATTACTTACCTACATCTAGAGTTTTCAATTTCTCGTTAAGTGGCAAGTACAGGGTCTTTACTTTGGAGTTATCCAAGGTAGGCAGGATGACTGTTTAAGACTTTAAGTCATGCCCTCACCGCGTGCAGCCACGCTAGCCAAGATAACTGCAGCGTCAAACCGGAGCTCAGTGATCTAATGTTTAAGTTATGTAAGAAGTGATAAATGAAGTCGCCTGATTGTGGCAAAAGTTTAGTATCCTTACCTTCGCTCTGGCGTTAATAGGCTACGTTTCTTCCAAGCACTAAAATATCTGTAGGAATGCTTTATAGTGCAGTGATAGGCCTATATTTGGTGTCACACAGGTGGATAGAAGAAGTGGCTATCCGTGGCTTCCCACTTCTTCTCCAGGTACATGCCAGGATGATTCCTTACTGAAGGCCACGGCCACCTCCTTCCTAATCCTAGTCTCAGTTTTTTAAACCATACTACTAGTCTATAGATATCACATTAATACAGGTTATCTGACAAAAACAAGTACACTAGGCTGATTGACCACGATGACGCAAGCCCATGAAATGAATCCACAACTAGCGTTCTTGATTGTCGCCCTGGAGGTCCGGGTTCGATCCCCGGCTCTGCCAAGAAAAATGATGGTCTGAAGGCAGGAACGTGGTACACTCAACCTCGTGAGGCAAAACTAAGAAGAGGTAGGTTCGTTTCCTATTTCAGTCATCCTGGAATTGGTTTTCCATGGTTTCCCACTTCCACTCCATGTAAACGAGGAACCACCCAACCCCCACTAATTCACACCGTGTTAGTTATAATCAGTCAGTTTTGTAGCAATGAAGAGAACATTATCATGTATTTTCTAAGAGGATTTCAACTGAGAAAGATAATAATCTGTGGCCCGTGTGTAGGCCTACCTGAAGCATTGCAAACTGACTGTGCTGACTGATTAAGGTGAAGTTACAACCACTGAGTTTTCTCTCGCAAGTGAAATACGATGATGAGCAGTCCACCTTCTGGTATAGTGGCTAGCTCTCTTGGTTGTCGCCCTGGAGGTCCGGGTTCGATCCCTGGCTCTGCCAAGAAAAATGATGGTCTGAAGGCTGGAACGTGGTACACTCAACCCCTTGAGGCAAAACTAAGGTTCGTTTCCCATTTCAGTCATCCTGGAATTGGTTTTCCGTGGTTTCCCACTTCCAATCCATGCAAATGCCAGGATGGATCCTAACTCAAGGCATCGGCCGCCTCCTTTCCATTCCTGGCCTGAATTCCAAATACACACTATTTTAGATCCACAATAACACAGGTTATCAGACAGTTCTATCTATATACCGGGTGAGTCAGCGGCCCCTAATAACGTAGTCTAAGTTACTATTGTTTTATGCAGCACAACTAACGTGTTTTGTCAGGAAGGTCGATTTTTCTCTGCTTGCATCCCGTATGGTATTAATGCACTGCAAGCATAGCCTATCCCGCAAACGATACTGAACATTATTATTTTCCCCCTCGATGATATTATTCGAACGGTCTGTAGTCACATCGAGGGAAAATAATAGTGTTCAGTATCGTTTGTGGGATTAAGCCTCCATGGCTTAGGCGGCAGCACGCCGGCCTCTCACCGCTGGGTCCGTGGTTCAAATCCCGGTCACTCCATGTGAGATCTGTGCTGGACAAAACGGAGGCAGACAGGTTTTTCTCCGGGTACTCCGGTTTTCCCTGTCAACATTTCATTCCAGCTACACTCTCCACTATCATTTCATTTCATCTGTCATTCATTTAATCATTGCCCCAGAGGAGTGGGTCAGGCCTCGGCAGCCGGCACAGTTCATATCCTCGCCGCTAGATGGGGGCTTCATTCATTCCATTCCTGACCCGGTCGGAGACTGGAAGCAGGCTGTGGATTTTCATCGTTTGTGGGATATGCTTGCAGTGCACTAGTAGCCCTACCATACGTGATGCAAGCAGAGAAATATCAACCTTCCTGATAACACACGTTACTTGGGCTGCATGAAAAATGAAAATCCACAGCCTGCTTCCAGTCACCGACTGGGTCAGGAATGGAATGAATGAAGCCTCTATCTAGCGGCGAGGATATGAACTGTGCCGGCTGCCGAGGCCTGACGCACTCCTCTGGGGCAATGATTAAATGAATGACAGATGAAATGAATTGATAGTGGAGAGTGTTGCTGGAATGAAATTTTTGACAGGGAAAACCGGAGTACCAGGAGAAAAACCTGTCTGCCTCCGTTTTGTCCAGCACAAGATCTCACATGGAGTGACCGGTATTTGAACCACGGACCCAGCGGTGAGAGGCCAGCGTGCTGCCGCCTAAGCCACGGAGGTTTACTTGGGCTGCATGAAACAATATTATTAGTGGCAACTCATTGTCCTTTTAATGGTGTAGGCCTATAGATGAGCACTGCGCGGATAATCGAAACGTTATCCGCATCCGCCCCGCATCCGCACGACTGTTATCCGCATCCGCACGACTGTTATCCGCATCCGCACGACTGTTATCCACATCCGCACGACTGTTATCCGCATCCGCACGACTGTTATCCACATCCGCACGACTGTTATCCACATCCGCACGACTGTTATCCGCATCCGCACGACTGTTATCCACATCCGCACGACTGTTATCCACATCCGCACGACTGTTATCCACATCCGCACGACTGCTATCCGCATCCGCACGACTGTTATCCGCATCCGCACGACTGTTATCCACATCCGCACGACTGTTATCCACATCCGCACGACTGTTATCCGCATCCGCACGACTGTTATCCGCATCCGCACGACTGTTATCCACATCCGCACGACTGTTATCCACATCCGCCCGACTGTTATCCACATCCGCACGACTGTTATCCGCATCCGCACGACTGTTATCCACATCCGCACGACTGTTATCCACATCCGCACGACTGTTATCCGCATCCGCACGACTGTTATCCACATCCGCACGACTGTTATCCACATCCGCACGACTGTTATCCACATCCGCACGACTGTTATCTGCATCCGCCCGACTGTTATCCGCATCCGCACGACTGTTATCCGCATCCGCACGACTGTTATCCACATCCGCACGACTGTTATCTGCATCCGCACGACTGTTATCCACATCCGCACGACTGTTATCTGCATCCGCACGACTGTTATCCACATCCGCACGACTGTTATCTGCATCCGCCCGACTGTTATCCGCATCCGCACGACTGTTATCCGCATCCGCACGACTGTTATCCACATCCGCACGACTGTTATCTGCATCCGCACGACTGTTATCCGCATCCGCACGACTGTTATCCGCATCCGCACGACTGTTATCCACATCCGCACGACTGTTATCTGCATCCGCACGACTGTTATCCACATCCGCACGACTGTTATCTGCATCCGCACGACTGTTATCCACATCCGCACGACTGTTATCTGCATCCGCCCGACTGTTATCCACATCCGCACGACTGTTATCCGCATCCGCACGACTGTTATCCACATCCGCACGACTGTTATCCACATCCGCACGACTGTTATCCACATCCGCACGACTGTTATCCACATCCGCACGACTGTTATCCACATCCGCACGACTGTTATCTGCATCCGCACGACTGTTATCCGCATCCGCACGACTGTTATCCGCATCCGCACGACTGTTATCCGCATCCGCACGACTGTTATCCACATCCGCACGACTGTTATCCACATCCGCACGACTGTTATCCACATCCGCACGACTGTTATCCGCATCCGCACGACTGTTATCCACATCCGCACGACTGTTATCTGCATCCGCACGACTGTTATCCGCATCCGCACGACTGTTATCCACATCCGCACGACTGTTATCCACATCCGCACGACTGTTATCCACATCCGCACGACTGTTATCCACATCCGCACGACTGTTATCTGCATCCGCACGACTGTTATCCGCATCCGCACGACTGTTATCCGCATCCGCACGACTGTTATCCGCATCCGCACGACTGTTATCCACATCCGCACGACTGTTATCTGCATCCGCACGACTGTTATCCGCATCCGCACGACTGTTATCTGCATCCGCACGACTGTTATCCGCATCCGCACGACTGTTATCCACATCCGCACGACTGTTATCCACATCCGCACGACTGTTATCCACATCCGCACGACTGTTATCCACATCCGCACGACTGTTATCTGCATCCGCACGACTGTTATCTGCATCCGCACGACTGTTATCCGCATCCGCACGACTGTTATCCACATCCGCACGACTGTTATCCACATCCGCACGACTGTTATCCACATCCGCACGACTGTTATCCGCATCCGCCCGACTGTTATCCACATCCGCACGACTGTTATCTGCATCCGCCCGACTGTTATCCGCATCCGCACGACTGTTATCCACATCCGCACGACTGTTATCCACATCCGCACGACTGTTATCCACATCCGCACGACTGTTATCTGCATCCGCACGACTGTTATCCACATCCGCACGACTGTTATCCACATCCGCACGACTGTTATCCACATCCGCACGACTGTTATCCACATCCGCACGACTGTTATCCGCATCCGCACGACTGTTATCTGCATCCGCACGACTGTTATCTGCATCCGCACGACTGTTATCTGCATCCGCACGACTGTTATCCACATCCGCACGACTGTTATCCACATCCGCACGACTGTTATCCACATCCGCACGACTGTTATCCACATCCGCACGACTGTTATCCGCATCCGCACGACTGTTATCTGCATCCGCACGACTGTTATCTGCATCCGCACGACTGTTATCTGCATCCGCCCGACTGTTATCCGCATCCGCACGACTGTTATCCGCATCCGCACGACTGTTATCTGCATCCGCACGACTGTTATCTGCATCCGCACGACTGTTATCTGCATCCGCCCGACTGTTATCCGCATCCGCACGACTGTTATCTGCATCCGCACGACTGTTATCCACATCCGCACGACTGTTATCCGCATCCGCACGACTGTTATCTGCATCCGCCCGACTGTTATCCGCATCCGCACGACTGTTATCCGCATCCGCACGACTGTTATCCACATCCGCACGACTGTTATCCGCATCCGCACGACTGTTATCTGCATCCGCACGACTGTTATCCACATCCGCACGACTGTTATCCACATCCGCACGACTGTTATCCACATCCGCACGACTGTTATCTGCATCCGCACGACTGTTATCCGCATCCGCACGACTGTTATCCACATCCGCACGACTGTTATCCACATCCGCACGACTGTTATCCACATCCGCACGACTGTTATCCGCATCCGCACGACTGTTATCCGCATCCGCACGACTGTTATCTGCATCCGCACGACTGTTATCTGCATCCGCACGACTGTTATCCACATCCGCACGACTGTTATCTGCATCCGCACGACTGTTATCTGCATCCGCACGACTGTTATCCACATCCGCACGACTGTTATCCACATCCGCACGACTGTTATCCACATCCGCACGACTGTTATCCACATCCGCACGACTGTTATCCACATCCGCACGACTGTTATCCACATCCGCACGACTGTTATCTGCATCCGCACGACTGTTATCCACATCCGCACGACTGTTATCCACATCCGCACGACTGTTATCCACATCCGCACGACTGTTATCCGCATCCGCACGACTGTTATCTGCATCCGCACGACTGTTATCCACATCCGCACGACTGTTATCCACATCCGCACGACTGTTATCCGCATCCGCACGACTGTTATCTGCATCCGCACGACTGTTATCCACATCCGCACGACTGTTATCTGCATCCGCACGACTGTTATCCACATCCGCACGACTGTTATCCACATCCGCACGACTGTTATCCGCATCCGCACGACTGTTATCTGCATCCGCACGACTGTTATCCACATCCGCACGACTGTTATCTGCATCCGCACGACTGTTATCCGCATCCGCACGACTGTTATCTGCATCCGCACGACTGTTATCCACATCCGCACGACTGTTATCCACATCCGCACGACTGTTATCCACATCCGCACGACTGTTATCTACATCCGCACGACTGTTATCTGCATCCGCCCGACTGTTATCCACATCCGCCCGACTGTTATCCACATCCGCACGACTGTTATCCACATCCGCACGACTGTTATCCACATCCGCACGACTGTTATCCACATCCGCACGACTGTTATCCGCATCCGCACGACTGTTATCCGCATCCGCACGACTGTTATCTGCATCCGCCCGACTGTTATCCACATCCGCCCGACTGTTATCCACATCCGCACGACTGTTATCCACATCCGCACGACTGTTATCCACATCCGCACGACTGTTATCCACATCCGCACGACTGTTATCCGCATCCGCACGACTGTTATCCACATCCGCACGACAGTTATCTGCATCCGCACGACTGTTATCTGCATCCGCACGACTGTTATCCACATCCGCACGACTGTTATCTACATCCGCACGACTGTTATCCACATCCGCACGACTGTTATCCACATCCGCACGACTGTTATCCACATCCGCACGACTGTTATCTGCATCCGCACGACTGTTATCCACATCCGCACGACTGTTATCCACATCCGCACGACTGTTATCCACATCCGCACGACTGTTATCCACATCCGCACGACTGTTATCCACATCCGCACGACTGTTATCCGCATCCGCACGACTGTTATCCACATCCGCACGACTGTTATCTGCATCCGCACGACTGTTATCTGCATCCGCACGACTGTTATCTGCATCCGCACGACTGTTATCTGCATCCGCACGACTGTTATCCACATCCGCACGACTGTTATCCACATCCGCACGACTGTTATCCGCATCCGCACGACTGTTATCTGCATCCGCACGACTGTTATCTGCATCCGCACGACTGTTATCCGCATCCGCACGACTGTTATCCACATCCGCACGACTGTTATCCACATCCGCACGACTGTTATCCGCATCCGCACGACTGTTATCCACATCCGCACGACTGTTATCCACATCCGCACGACTGTTATCCACATCCGCACGACTGTTATCCACATCCGCACGACTGTTATCCACATCCGCACGACTGTTATCTGCATCCGCCCGACTGTTATCTGCATCCGCGGGACTGTTATCCACATCCGCACGACTGTTATCCACATCCGCACGACTGTTATCCACATCCGCACGACTGTTATCTGCATCCGCACGACTGTTATCCGCATCCGCACGACTGTTATCTACATCCGCACGACTGTTATCCGCATCCTCACGACTGTTATCTACATCCGCACGACTGTTATCCACATCCGCACGACTGTTATCTACATCCGCACGACTGTTATCCGCATCCGCACGACTGTTATCCACATCCGCACGACTGTTATCCGCATCCGCACGACTGTTATCCACATCCGCACGACTGTTATCCACATCCGCACGACTGTTATCTACATCCGCACGACTGTTATCCGCATCCGCACGACTGTTATCCACATCCGCACGACTGTTATCTGCATCCGCACGACTGTTATCCACATCCGCACGACTGTTATCCACATCCGCACGACTGTTATCCACATCCGCACGACTGTTATCTGCATCCGCACGACTGTTATCCACATCCGCACGACTGTTATCTGCATCCGCACGACTGTTATCTACATCCGCACGACTGTTATCCACATCCGCACGACTGTTATCCACATCCGCACGACTGTTATCTTCATCCGCACGACTGTTATCCGCATCCGCACGACTGTTATCCACATCCGCACGACTGTTATCCGCATCCGCACGACTGTTATCCACATCCGCACGACTGTTATCTGCATCCGCACGACTGTTATCCACATCCGCACGACTGTTATCCACATCCGCACGACTGTTATCCACATCCGCACGACTGTTATCCGCATCCGCACGACTGTTATCCACATCCGCACGACTGTTATCCACATCCGCACGACTGTTATCTGCATCCGCACGACTGTTATCCACATCCGCACGACTGTTATCCACATCCGCACGACTGTTATCTGCATCCGCCCGACTGTTATCCGCATCCGCACGACTGTTATCCGCATCCGCACGACTGTTATCCACATCCGCACGACTGTTATCCACATCCGCACGACTGTTATCCACATCCGCACGACTGTTATCTGCATCCGCCCGACTGTTATCCACATCCGCACGACTGTTATCCACATCCGCACGACTGTTATCCACATCCGCACGACTGTTATCCGCATCCGCACGACTGTTATCCACATCCGCACGACTGTTATCCACATCCGCACGACTGTTATCTGCATCCGCACGACTGTTATCCACATCCGCACGACTGTTATCCACATCCGCACGACTGTTATCTGCATCCGCCCTACTGTTATCCGCATCCGCACGACTGTTATCCGCATCCGCACGACTGTTATCCGCATCCGCACGACTGTTATCCACATCCGCACGACTGTTATCCACATCCGCACGACTGTTATCCACATCCGCACGACTGTTATCTGCATCCGCCCGACTGTTATCCACATCCGCACGACTGTTATCCACATCCGCACGACTGTTATCCACATCCGCACGACTGTTATCCGCATCCGCACGACTGTTATCTACATCCGCACGACTGTTATCCACATCCGCACGACTGTTATCCACATCCGCACGACTGTTATCCGCATCCGCCCGACTGTTATCCGCATCCGCACGACTGTTATCCGCATCCGCACGACTGTTATCCACATCCGCACGACTGTTATCCGCATCCGCACGACTGTTATCCACATCCGCACGACTGTTATCCACATCCGCACGACTGTTATCCACATCCGCACGACTGTTATCCACATCCGCACGACTGTTATCCGCATCCGCCCGACTGTTATCCACATCCGCACGACTGTTATCCACATCCGCACGACTGTTATCCGCATCCGCCCGACTGTTATCCGCATCCGCACGACTGTTATCCACATCCGCACGACTGTTATCTGCATCCGCACGACTGTTATCCACATCCGCACGACTGTTATCCACATCCGCACGACTGTTATCCGCATCCGCACGACTGTTATCCGCATCCGCACGACTGTGATCCACATCCGCACGACTGTTATCCACATCCGCACGACTGTTATCTGCATCCGCACGACTGTTATCCACATCCGCACGACTGTTATCCACATCCGCACGACTGTTATCCGCATCCGCCCGACTGTTATCCACATCCGCACGACTGTTATCCGCATCCGCACGACTGTTATCCACATCCGCACGACTGTTATCCACATCCGCACGACTGTTATCCGCATCCGCAAGTTTGTTATTCGAATCTACTGGCATTACAATAATATTTTTATTAGCCTACTTTTCACATTTTGCAAAAATGAGGAAAAAGTAGACTTATGAGATCGGGCAAATGTGTGTCTGTCTGTCTGTCCTTCTGTCTGTCTGTCTGTCTGTCTGTCTGGCGGTGTGTGTGTGTGTCTCCCTATCAACTCCTAAACGGCTGCAGCAATCGAAACAAAATTTGGTGGGAGTAAAAATCTATACCTGAATATCTCACGGCCATATTTGAAAATGATGTCAGTACTACCAACTGCTGAAAAATCGCAATTGAAATTTCGAGCTCCATGTTCGATATCCTGGAAAGTATAAATGGGAGTTATTTCAAAATTGGCACACGTATAGATAATAATATTGCAGTTTAATTTCCAGGAGGCCATATATGGCAGTGTTGCCAAAATGAATATAAGCTTGCTGATAGGTCCAAATTTTAATGCATATAACTTCTACACTATCAATTGGATTTTAACCAAATTTCGTATGTGCTATGTGTACATAAACAGATATGACTGAGCGTACTCTTAAGAGCCACCAAGGCTGTCAACTGTTAAAAAATGCTCTCATTTCTTAATATCCAAATACCCATATATCAGAAAGTATGCAAGCCGACAGCTTTAAACTATGCACACGTATAGTATCTGACATTCTATATTAATTTGGAGTAACTTATATACGTCAGTGCTACCAACATGATTCTAAGCCTGCTGAGAGGTCTAACTTTAAATACACGTAACTTCTATACTATCATTTGGATTTCAACCAAATTTCGTGTGTGCTATGTGTATCATAACAGATATGACTATGCCGATTCTTAATAGTAACCAGGGCTGCCAACTGTTAATAAATACTGTCTCTATTGTTGTTACCCTAATATCAATATATCTGAAAGTATGCAAGCCAATAGCTCTAAACTTTGCACGCGTGTAGTACCTGGCATTCTAGATTAATTTGGAGTAACTAATATACGTCAGTGCTGCCAGCATGATTCTAAGCCTGCTGATAGGTCCAATTTTTAAATGCATGTAACTTCTATACTAACTAATGGATTTCATTCAAAATTGACCCAACAATAGATCCTATTATTTCAGATTCTTTCTGACCAATACATGTAGGCTACTGAGGTCCATTAGTTACTCCAAATTAATCTAGAATGTCGTGTACTATACGTGTGCATAGTTTAAAGCTGTCGGCTTGCATACTTTCTGATATATGGGTATTTGGATAAAGTGAATTGAGAGCATTTATTAACAGTTGGCAGCCCTGTTGGACCTTAAGAATACGCTCAGTAATATCTAATTATGTACACATAGCACATACGAAATTTGGTTGAGATCCAATTGATAGTGTAGAAGTTATATGCATTTAAAATTTGGACGTATCAGCAGGCTTATAATCATTTTGGCAACACTGCCATGTATGGCCTCCTGGAAATTAAACTGCAATATTATTATCCATACGTGTGCCAATTTTGAAATAGCTCCCATTCATACCTTCCAAGATATCCAACATGGAGCTCAAATTTCAATTGCGATTTTTCAGCAGTTGGTAGCACTGACATCATTTTCAAATATGGCCGTGATATTCAGGTATAGATCTTTACTCCTACCAAATTTTGTTTCGATTGCTGCAGCCGTTTAGGAGTTGATAGGGGGGACACACACACACAGCCAGACAGGAGGACAGACAGACAGACACACATTTGCCAGATCTCATAAGTCTACTTTTTCCTCATTTTTGTAAAATGTGAAAAGTAGGCTAAAATATTATACTAGCATACCCATGCGAGAACTTTGCTTGCGGGCACGACGCTATCGTCTTGTTTATTTGTTTAATCGAAATTTTTAAAGAATGTGTCGATATTTCTGACTCCAGAGAGTAATTCGCCATTGCTGCGGGTAATTAAAAAAAATTGAATGCTCATTTGCTACATTTGTGTGACTGACTGCTTGGTGCAGGGGTAACGTTTTCGCCTGCTATGCCCAATGATGCAGGATCAAAACATGACGCAGTCAGTTGGCATTTGAGGGTGCGCAAATGCGAGGGAGCCGTGTCAGTACATTTACTGGCACGTTAAAGATCACCTTCGGAGCAAAATTCCGGCAATCCAGCGTTTCTAAAAGTCTCAGTAGTTAAAAGGGACATAAAACTAATAGTGTGAGCGCCCCATGTGTACATACCACCCGCCTGGCTTTACTTTTATACAGGCTGGACGCGACACAGTTCTGACAGGGGATATTGTCTTGTTTATTTCTTTAATCGCACTTTATAAACAAACTAGCAGTAGAACCCGGCTTTGCCCGGTGGATTTATTTGTTCTGTGGATGATAATGAATAATACTACAGAACTGGCACCTGATATTTAAACTACCAGAAAAATAAAATAAAAATATAACTTTTGTGGTGGTGGTGGGGGTGATAAGTAGTACAGTATAATGGACGTAACATTAAGGTCATTTTATCGTAAAGATAATAATGATAATTATGAATAGGGAAACAGCTATTTACTACCTACAGCACTGACCATGTCATTTACAATCAATTAAAAAAATGATTAGAAAGAGGAGTAAGTGAAATTAAAGACACTGCATAGGGCCTATATCTCATTGGCTGTTAGAAATGTAGAGACCAATAGTGTCGTCTTTCGTCGCATAGCGCCGTAGCAAAATAATCAGAACACTTTGTAAAACTTCTGCTGTCCCGAACTACTGAGGTAGCAATAGTATCATTTATCGCCACATTTCGCTCAACGATAAGGTTCGGAATAAATGAAGGTAAATTTGAAAGCACCAACGCTTATTGTAGCTGGTAACCTCAATGTACTGCACCAACACCATTGCACTTATACAGAGGCATATTATTTTCATGATGATAACTGGTTTTAGGGGCCTAAGAAATCTTTTTGTACTAATTAATCCCCGTGACTGCAATTTATAAACAGCTCAAGATGCAACTATTTTCGTAAATTTGCACCAGAACACTGGAAGAGGCGGCGTGATGCTGCCCGAATTGCCAGCCATCAATAGACTTATTAAAATATTCTTACAGTTACACTACTACGGACATGAATGGTTCTAGGGCCTTAATACGCGGCTTTCAAGTTCATTTTGTCTGTTATTCTAAATGTAGGAAATGGAGAGCGTTGCCCAAAATATCAAGTGGACAGTGTTACCAGCAGGGTATGAAAGTGTATGTAAAATTTGGTGCAATTAGGAGAAACGGGGTAGATTTGTGATAAAGGACCTAAATGTAGGGAATGGAGTGGGCTGTCCAAAATTTAAAGTGGACAGTGTCAGTAGTGTGTTTTGGCCGGTTCTAAATCCACCGCCACCGCCACCGCTGGAATACTAAAATGGCAATATCTCGCGAACCAATCAGGCTAGAGACTTGTACGAGGTGTCAAATTACTCAGGCGAACACTCCCTTTCCATTGGACAACATATCTCCACTCCAAAAATAAAACCTACCCTACTAAGGGGTGAAATTGAATTTTTTAGAGAATCTCTCCTTCCAATTGCAACATGTGAGAGTTTGAATGCCGATATGGAATGTAACGTTGTTCTGCAAACCAATAATCAAAGAGGGGCATGTTAGGCCTTGAGGTGAGAGCCCCTGTTATTGTTGACGAGCCCCCTGCTGTCGGGCCCCTGTGGATGGGTTATTGTTGACAGGTCCTTGTGGACGAGTCCTTGTGGACAAGTCCTTGTGGACGAGTCCTTGTGGACAAGTCCTTGTGGACGAGTCCTTGTCCCTTTGGACTGATCCCTTTGGACGGGTCCCTTTGGCCTGATTCCTACGGACTAACCCATGAATGTATTTAAATTATGTCAAAGGGCCTAACTACATTTGTGTGTGTTGAATTGACGTTGTTCACCACTACTATAATGGAATAACGATATGAAAGGAAAGTGACGAAATACATGTGAACACGTGTGAAATGACCTTATTACCGTCCTCCTTGTGAAACAAGTCACATCCTGTTTTGCTTCATACGTGAGAAAATGTGAGTTCGAACCCGTGGTCGGATTTTGACGAATGAGGTGTCATTGAACTCGGGCTGATACCCCCTTTCCAATGAACAACATATTTCCACCCCAAAATAAAACCTACCCCTACTAGGGGGTGAAATTGTAATTTTTTTAGAGAATCTCTCTTTCCAATTGCAACATGTGAGAGTTTGAATGCCGATATGGAATAAAACGTTGTTCCACACAAGAGACATGTGTTTGATGGATAGCCACTATGAATTAACATGCTTGTTTTTGTTTTTTGTTTTTACGCATGCCCACTCATAGCTTTTGTAAGAGGGCAGGCTTTTTAAAAGATGGCGGCTGTAGTGTAACCTAACCTAACCCAACCCACGAGTGGTGATCAAAAAGTATTTTAAGTGACGTTTGTCGATTGGCAAACCAATAATCAAAGAGGGATATATCAGGCCTTGAGGTGATAGCCGCTTTTGATTGATCCCTGTTGATTGATCTCTGTTGATTTGTCCCTTTGGACTGGTCTCTGTTGACTAGCCCCTTTTGGACGGGCCCTTTTTGACAGGGGGTCATTTTTGATGGATCCTTTTTGACAGGTGCTTTTCGACGGGTCCCTGTTGACGAGTCATTGCTGACGGGTCCTTGTTGATGAGTCCCTGTGGACGGGTCATTGTTGACGGGTCCCTATTGACAGGTCATTGTTGACAGATCATTGTTGACGGGTCATTGTTGATGGGTCCTTGCTGACAAGTCCCTGTTGATGGGTCCCTATGGAAGGGTCTCTTTAGACCGGCCCCTTTGGACTGGTCCCTATGGACCGGCCCATGAAATTCATCCAAATTATGTCAAAGGGCCTAACTACATTTGTGTGTAAAGCAGTGTGTTGAACTGACGTTGTTCACCAGTCCTTACTACTACAATTGGATAACGATATGAAAGGAATTGATTAACTAGACATGAGTTAACTACCAACGAAACACTTTGGCGACTCTGCTTGTTATTGACCAATGAGTAGGGTTTTAGAAAAACTGTTTGCTATTTTGGGTTATATACAAAAAATGCTTAGACCTTTTGAGTGACTATGTTTGCTAATCAAGACATTATACCAGACACGATTAGGATTCTTATGTAGCTCAGACAAGGAAAGAATTTCTACAGAATCTGTTGACATTGAATATAGATTTAGGTATTAGGAAGTCATTTTGAAGGCCTTTGTCTGGAGTGTGGCACTCTATGAAAGTAAAACTTAGACAATTGGTGTAGCAGAAAAGTGGAGAATTGAAGTGTTTGAAATGTGGTGTTACAGGAGAATGATGAAGATTAGATGGGTAAATAGGGTTACTAACAAAGAGGTATTAAGACGAGTGGGGGAGAAGAGATGTATCTGGCGACTGTTAATGAAGTAAAGAGATAGGTTGGTAGAACACGTACTAAGACACCCAAGAATAGCAAACTTAGTTAAGGAAGAAAGGTTCGAGGACGAGAACTGTAGGGGTAGACCAAGTTTAGAATATGTTAAACAGATAGCCTTGAATGTAGGGTGTGGTAGCTATATAGAGATGAAACGATTAGCTCGGGACAGATAGGCGCTGAGATCTGCATCAAACCAGTCAAAGGACTAAAGACTCAAACAACAACATGTAAGTTCACTAAAATAATGTTGTGTAACGGTATATGTTAGTCAACGAACAGTAATGCATTACTAAAACCCATGACACGATACCTAAGAGCTTTTCTAAAATGATTTTAAAATGCCTTTAACCCTATATTGAACACCCAGTTCACAAGACTCATAACTGCAATGTTATGGTAAAACAAAACAAAATCTATATTTCAAAACAAGCAAGTGGTTTAGTCAATGTATACTGGAAAAAGTTTTGTAAACACTCAAGTCCTCAAGACTAATTAAATTAGTAACTGTCAGGTTGACCGAGTGGTTAAGGTGTTTGACTTAAGATCAAATTTTCTGTATAAGGAAGCAAGGGTTCGAATCCCTTACCTGACATAACTATTGCCTTGACATGGCTTGGCCACACTGCATTATTATGACACTCGGTACACAAACCATAGATATAGTGTATTGTTTAAGGCCATTCTCTTTCTGAACATAGTCAGAGACTGTTGATGGTTAACAATTGTATTAATAGTGGGACATGGGGATAGTAATTAAGAAAAACAGACAATACCCATACAATATTTTTATTAAATTCATTTTATAATAGTTACACACTGAATTCAAGTCTATCTCTTTACCATTGTTCTATATAGATTTTTAAACACAACGCTTGTTGTAGATCCTTTTACAACTTTCTCCAGGTACTCTTGCTCTTAAAAACTGGGGAAGCCGCAATGGTTTTATAAACATAAAACCCTCATCCTCTTCTTTTTCATAATTATCATCATCATCATCATCATTATGAATATTATCATCAAAATTATTATAGTCATTGTCACCATCATTATCATCATCATCATCATCATTCTCAACATCACTAGAACTATCCAATTCCTCTTGTTTGTTTTCCACAGGGACCTCTTGTAGAGTCTGCGTTGCTTTTGATAGTGTTAAGGGTTTTTTGAACGATGGTATTTGTCCTAACATGTCTTTTTGAGGTGATGATGAATGCTTTTTAACAAACAATGCACTATCTTGAGCAGCAATATATTTTTCTTGGACTTGCTTTTTTACCTGGGTTAGAGTATTTTGCGTATTTAAATGTGTATTAATTTGAGATTCACAATGATGTTCTTTTGAAGTAAAAACGTTGGAGTCTTTTGTTTTAATCATTCCTCGACACTTTTTGGATCGTTGTTTTGAACATCGCCAAATAACAGTTCCATCTTTATTGGTTGTTTTTACAATATATGTATATCCTTTATAGAAGACACATGGCTTGCCATGACTGGTTGTTGAGACTTCCATATCAACTAATACATATGAATTAAATTTTAGTAAAGTCACATGAACAATCTTTAGATTACAAGTGATTTACACACACACACACACACACACTTTCCTAAATGTCAAGATTTATGGATGTTGTTTTCCGCCAACAGCTGCTTACTGCGTATGACAAGGCTGGAGACTGGTAGGTGAGACGGTCTTCCACGATGTGAACACTGTAACAGGCAGTAGTCAACTGACAATATTCTTATACCCTAGTCAAGGTTAACAGGTACTTACTGCGTATGACAAGACCGTACACTCGTAGGTTAGACGGTATTTTTTGTTTGTTGCTAAGGATCCCATATATACCCTAGACATGTTAGTTCTGAACACTTAGTGGTTAATTGTATATATTGAATTTAAATACACAGCTCATACAAGCACGTTTTGCGGATGGGAGGGGTGAGAGGCTGGCAAAAAAGGAAATGTTTTAGTTTAATGAAACGTCATGTCCTAGTAGGCGTGATTTATAGTAGACGCAATTGATAGTAGACGTAATTGATAGTAGGTGTAATCGATACCAGACGTGATTAATAGTAGACGCAAATGATACTAGGCGTGATTGATAGTAGGCGTGATTTGTAGTAAGCGCGATTTATAGTAGACGCAAATGATAGTAGGCGCGAATGATAGTAGGCGTGATTGATAGTAGGCGTGATTGATAGTAGGCGCAATTTGACATGGGCGCGACTCAGATCATTTTTGATATCATAAAGTTACAGTGTCAATGTTTATACAAAGTACAAGGTAGAGGGTATTTTAAGACATAACCTCAGCTCACTTAACATAACCTAACTTTACCTAACCTAACTTTGTCACGTGACATGTTCTACAAGTTTAGACTTGCTTTAAGACTGATTATGACGTCATAGATTGATGGGAGGGGTGAGAGGCTGACAAAAAAGGAAATGTTCTGGTTTAATGAAACGTCATGTCCTAGTAGGCGCGATTTATAGTAGACGCAATTGATAGTAGGCGCGATTAATAGTAGACGCAATTGATAGTAGACGTGATTGATAGTAGGCGTGATTTGACATGAGCGCGATTTATAGTAGACGCGAAAGATTGTAGGCGCGATTGATATTAGGCGTAATTAGACATGGGCGAGATTTATAGTAGACGCAATTGATAGTAGGCGCGATTGATAGTAGGTGTAATTGATAGTAGGCGCGATTTGACATGAGCGCGATTTATAGTAGACGCAAATGATACTAGACGTGATTAATAGTAGACGCAATTGATACTAGGCGTGATTGATAGTAGGCGTGATTTGTAGTAAGCGCGATTTATAGTAGACGCAAATGATAGTAGGCGCGATTGATAGTAGGCGTGATTGATAGTAGACGCGATTGATAGTAGGCGCAATTTGACATGGGCGCGACTCAGATCATTTTTGATATCATAAAGTTACAGTGTCAATGTTTATACAAAGTACAAGGTAAAGGGTATTTTAAGACATAACCTCAGCTCACTTAACATAACCTAACTTTACCTAACCTAACTTTGTCACGTGACATGTCCTACAAGTTTAGACTTGCTTTAAGACTGATTATGACGTCATAGATTGATGGGAGGGGTGAGAGGCTGACAAAAAAGGAAATGTTCTGGTTTAATGAAACGTCATGTCCTAGCAGGCGCGATTGGTAGTAGACGCAATTGATAGTAGACGCGATTAATGGTAGGCGCAATTGATAGTAGGTGTGATCAGGTACTTACTGCATATCAAAAGGCTGTACACTCGTGTGTTAGACACTCTATCTTGTTAAGGACCCGTATACATTCCCTATACAAGGCTATACATGTTAGTTCTAAACACTTAGTGGTTATTTGTATTTTAAATTTATATACACAGGTTATACAAGCACGTTTTTTCACACAGTAAAACTTTGTCAAATAGCCACATGCGACACGCAAAGTATGTTTCCGCTACCTAGCGGTGACTATGGAAACTACCTGAACATATCCTAATCTAATCCTAGCTAACTTCACCTGACGTGACCATACCGGTTTGTAAGCAACAACAACAACAACACACTAAGATTCCATGAATTCCAGAGTACTTTTAGATTAATTATCGACTCTCAACTCTTATAACTATGTCTATCCCACTCTGTCAAAAACACGATTTTTATTTTAATTTTTGCTTGATGTCAATACTAAAGTGATAATGGGTTTTCCGATCCTATCACTATAAATTCATTACCCCCACTCTTATCTCGGTCTCGACAACAACCATGCCTATTTTTATTATGTCAGATGATGTAATGTTCGAGTGCAAAGTGGGTGTAAAAGTGAGTGCAAAGTGAGTGCAAAAGTGAGTGCAAAGTAAGTGTAAAAGTAGTTGTAAAAGTGAGTGCAAAGTGAGTGCAAAAGTGAGTGCAAAAGTGGGGTGTAAAAGTGGTACCCTATTTGTAATGGCTTATTTGACAAGTTATTTTGTGGTACCCTATTCGTAATGGCTTATTTCACAAGTTGTTTTTGTCAATGTATTTAGAGGATATTTCTCTTGTTCATGGAAAGTATCTCAGCCCTTTTTATGATAGCATAATGCTTACCGTCATGTTTGTAAGCAACAACAACACACTAAAATTCCAAGAATCCAAACTACTCTAAGGTTAATGATGGTCTCTCCACTCCATTCCACGCCTAGTCAAAAAAATTATACTCACATCAAAAAAAGTTTTGCATCACCTCGGTTCCCAGATCTCCGGCATATAGACGTTGACTGTGTATATTGTATCAAAGATACAGTCCCTTTGACTGTTCATAGATGTCACTAAAACTGCTCAAAGATGTAAACAACCATGCATGAGCAGGGCCTATTAGACGAAGGGGGTACGACAGCCGATCAGTTCCAGTCATTCCACCAGGACGAAGGTACGCTGCTCATGTTGTCTGTAGTTCTACCATGCCTAGAAGGTCAATACCGCAGTTCGATCGCGTCCGCATTGTTACTTTGTGTCAAGAAGGGCTCTCAACAAGGGAAGTTTCCAGGCGTCTCAGAGTGAACCAAAGCGATGTTGTTCGGACATGGAGGAGGTACAGAGATACAGGAACTGTCGATGACAGGCCTCGCTCAGGCCGCCCAAGGGCTACTACTGTAGTGGATGACCGCTACTTACGGATTGCCGCTCGGAGGAACCCTGACAGCAATGCCACGATGTTGAATAATGCGTTTCGTTCAGCCACAGGACGTCGTGTTTCAACTCAAACTGTGCGCAATAGGCTGCATGATGCGCAACTTCACTCCCGACGTCCATGGCGAGGTCCAGCTATGCAACCCCGACACCATGCAGCGCGGTACAGATGGGCCCAACAACATGCTGAATGGACCCCACAGAATTGGCATCACGTTCTCTTCACCGATGAGTGTCGCATATGCCTTCAACCAGACAATCGTCGGAGACGTGTTTGGAGGCACCCTGGTCAGGCTGAACGTCTTAGACACACTGTCCAGCGAGTGCAGCAAGGTGGTGGTTCCCTGATGTTTTGGGGTGGCATTATGTGGGGCCGACGTACGCCACTGGTGGTCATGGAAAGCTCCGAAACGGCTTTACGATACCTGAATGACATCCTCCGACCCATAGTGCAACCATATCGGCAGAATATTGGAGAGGCATTTGTCTTCATGGACGACAATTCTCGACCTCATCGAGCACATCTTGTGAATGCGTTCCTTCAAGATAACGACATCGCTCGACTACAGTGGCCAGCATGTTCGCCAGACATGAACCCTATAGAACATGCCTGGGATATGTTGAAAAGGGCTGTTTATGGACGTCTTGACCCACCAACCACTCTGAGAGATTTACGCCGAATTGTCGTTGAGGAGTGGGACAATTTGGACCAACAGTGTCTTGATGAACTTGTGGATAGTATGCCACGACGAATACAGGCATGCATCAATGCAAGAGGACGTGCTACTGGGTATTAGAGGTAGTGGTGTGTACTGCAATCTGGACCACAAATGCTGAAAGTCTAGCTGTATGATGGTACAACATGCAATGTGTGGGTCTCATGAGCAATAAAA
Source organism: Meconema thalassinum (assembly GCA_946902985.2). Taxonomy (NCBI): domain Eukaryota; kingdom Metazoa; phylum Arthropoda; class Insecta; order Orthoptera; family Tettigoniidae; genus Meconema; species Meconema thalassinum. The sequence goes on from OX336389.2 coordinate 75,166,958, forward strand.
CGAGCTGAAATGTTGTTTGTGTTGATCTCTATTCCCTTTGTATTTAAAGGTTCCGGAACTCTTGGAACCGAGGTGATGCAAAACTTTTTTTGATGTGTGTACATTTCAAATTTTTCAAAGAAGGTAAATTGAGAAAGTAGGCTATATATTTAAACTAAAAAATCATATGCTAACTCCAACACCTACGTCTATCCCATTCTCAGTCAAAAAAAATATATATATTCTTTAAATTTTTCCAAAAAATATTTGGAAAGTAGGCTATAATTTGAAAACTAATCATCCTAAAAAGTCACATATAGACTCAAACCAATGGCTTTTATGTCCTTAATCGTTAGAACAAAACATGGAATTTGACATTTTTCCAAATATTGATCATTTTTAAAAATGGGCTATATTTTGTAAACTATGAATTACACAAAAAATGTGTTTGACATAAAAATGACAGGTATTTACCCCCTCTACCCACAAACCAAGTCCCAGGTCCCTGGGACAAAATCCAAAAAGGTTCAATTTTGAAAGTAGACGATATTTTGAAAACTAATCATTCTAAAAAGTCATATATAAACTCAAACAAATGTCCTTTAAGTCCCTTAACGTTAGAACAAAACTTAACATTTTTTTCATTTTTTCAAAAAAAGTCCAATTTTCAAAATTGCCTATATTTTGGAAACTAAGAATTAGTTCCAAAATGGCGGTCGTAGCTTAACTCAACCTAACCTAACCCTACGAGGTGTGATCAAAAAGTTCCAAAATGGCTGCCGTAGCTTAACTTAACCTTTGATTGATCCCCGTTGATTGACCCCTTTTGATTGATCTCTGTTGATGTATCCCTTTGGACTGGTCCCTGTTGACTAGCCCCTTTGGACGGGTCTTTTTTAAAGGGGGAGTCATTTTTTTACGGGTCCCGGAGGACGGGTCCTTATTGACGGGTCCCTGTGGGCGGGCCCCTTTGATATAATTTGGATAAAATGCACGGGCCAGTCCATAAGGATCAGTCCAAAGGAACCGCCCACAGGGACCCGCCAACAAGGACCCGTCCTCCGGGACCCGTAAAAAAATGACTCCTCCTTTAAAAAAGACCCGTCCAAAGGGGCTAGTTAACAGGGACCAGTCCAAAGGGATACATCAACAGAGATCAATCAAAAGGGGTCAATCAACAGGGATCAATCAAAGGTTAAGTTAAGCTACGGCAGCCATTTTGGAACTTTTTGATCACACCTCGTAGGGTTAGGTTAGGTTGAGTTAAGCTACGACCGCCATTTTGGAACTAATTCTTAGTTTCCAAAATATAGGCAATTTTGAAAATTGGACTTTTTTTTGAAAAAATGAAAAAAATGTTAAGTTTTGTTCTAACGTTAAGGGACTTAAAGGACATTTGTTTGAGTTTATATATGACTTTTTAGAATGATTAGTTTTCAAAATATCGTCTACTTTCAAAATTGAACCTTTTTGGATTTTGTCCCAGAGACCTGGGACTTGGTTTGTGGGTAGAGGGGGTAAATACCTGTCATTTTTATGTCAAACACATTTTTTGTGTAATTCATAGTTTACAAAATATAGCCCATTTTTAAAAATGATCAATATTTGGAAAAATGTCAAATTCCATGTTTTGTTCTAACGATTAAGGACATAAAAGCCATTGGTTTGAGTCTATATATGACTTTTTAGGATAATTAGTTTTCAAATTATAGCCTACTTTCCAAATATTTTTTGGAAAAATTTAAAGAATATATATATATTTTTTTTGACTGAGAATGGGATAGACGTAGGTGTTGGAGTTAGCATATGATTTTTTAGTTTAAATATATAGCCTACTTTCTCAATTCACCTTTTTTGAAAAATTTGAAATGTATAATATTTTTGACTAGGCGTGGAATGGAGTTGAGAGACCATCATTAACCTTAGAGTAGTTTGGATTCTTGGAATTTTAGTGTGTTGTTGTTGCTTACAAACATGACGGTAAGCATTATGCTATCATAAAAAGGGCTGAGATACTTTCCATGAACAAGAGAAATATCCTCTGAATACATTGACAAAAACAACTTGTGAAATAAGCCATTACGAATAGGGTACCACAAAATAACTTGTCAAATAAGCCATTACAAATAGGGTACCACTTTCACACCCCACTTTTGCACTCACTTTTGCACTCACTTTGCACTCACTTTTACAACTACTTTTACACTTACTTTGCACTCACTTTTGCACTCACTTTGCACTCACTTTTACACCCACTTTCCACTCGAACATTACATCTTCTGACATAATAAAAATAGGCATGGTTGTTGTCGAGACCGAGATAAGAGTGGGGGTAATGAATTTATAGTGATAGGATCGGAAAACCCATTATCACTTTAGTATTGACATCAAGCAAAAATTTAAAAAAAAATCGTGTTTTTGACAGAGTGGGATAGACATAGTTATAAGAGTTGAGAGTCGATAATTAATCTAAAAGCACTCTGGAATTCATGGAATCTTAGTGTGTTGTTGTTGTTGCTTACAAACCGGTATGGTCACGTCAGGTGAAGTTAGCTAGGATTAGATTAGGATATGTTCAGGTAGTTTCCATAGTCACCGCTAGATAGCGGAAACATACTTTGCGTGTCGCATGTGGCTATTTGACAAAGTTTTACTGTGTGAAAAAACGTGCTTGTATAACCTGTGTATATAAATTTAAAATACAAATAACCACTAAGTGTTTAGAACTAACATGTATAGCCTTGTATAGGGAATGTATAGGGGTCCTTAACAAGATAGAGTGTCTAACACACGAGTGTACAGCCTTTTGATATGCAGTAAGTACCTGATCACACCTACTATCAATTGCGCCTACCATTAATCGCGTCTACTATCAATTGCGTCTACTACCAATCGCGCCTGCTAGGACATGACGTTTCATTAAACCAGAACATTTCCTTTTTGTCAGCCTCTCACCCCTCCCATCAATCTATGACGTCATAATCAGTCTTAAAGCAAGTCTAAACTTGTAGAACATGTCACGTGACAAAGTTAGGTTAGGTAAAGTTAGGTTAGGTTAAGTGAGCTGAGGTTATGTCTTAAAATACCCTCTACCTTGTACTTTGTATAAACATTGACACTGTAATTTTATGATATCAAAAATGATCTGAGTCGCGCCCATGTCAAATTGCGCCTACTATCAATCGCGTCTACTATCAATCACGCCTACTATCAATCGCGCCTACTATCATTTGCGTCTACTATAAATCGCGCTTACTACAAATCACGCCTACTATCCATCACGCCTAGTATCAATTGCGTCTACTATTAATCACGTCTAGTATTATTTGCGTCTACTATAAATCGCGCTCATGTCAAATCGCGCCTACTACCAATTACACCTACTATCAATCGCGCCTACTATCAATTGCGTCTACTATAAATCTCGCCCATGTCTAATTACGCCTAATATCAATCGCGCCTACTATCTTTCGCGTCTACTATAAATCGCGCTCATGTCAAATCACGCCTACTATCAATCACGTCTACTATCAATTGCGTCTACTATTAATCGCGCCTACTATCAATTGCGTCTACTATAAATCGCGCCTACTAGGACATGACGTTTCATTAAACCAGAACATTTCCTTTTTTGTCAGCCTCTCACCCCTCCCATCAATCTATGACGTCATAATCAGTCTTAAAGCAAGTCTAAACCTGTAGAACATGTCACGTGACAAAGTTAGGTTAGGTAAAGTTAGGTTATGTTAAGTGAGCTGAGGTTATGTCTTAAAATACCCTCTACCTTGTACTTTGTATAAACATTGACACTGTAACTTTATGATATCAAAAATGATCTGAGTCGCGCCCATGTCAAATTGCGCCTACTATCAATCACGCCTACTATCAATCGCGCCTACTATCATTTGCGTCTACTATAAATCGCGCTTACTACAAATCACGCCTACTATCAATCACGCCTAGTATCAATTGCGTCTACTATTAATCACGTCTAGTATCGATTACACCTACTATCAATTACGTCTACTATCAATTGCGTCTACTATAAATCACGCCTACTAGGACATGACGTTTCATTAAACTAAAACATTTCCTTTTTTGCCAGCCTCTCACCCCTCCCATCCGCAAAACGTGCTTGTATGAGCTGTGTATTTAAATTCAATATATACAATTAACCACTAAGTGTTCAGAACTAACATGTCTAGGGTATATATGGGATCCTTAGCAACAAACAAAAAATACCGTCTAACCTACGAGTGTACGGTCTTGTCATACGCAGTAAGTACCTGTTAACCTTGACTAGGGTATAAGAATATTGTCAGTTGACTACTGCCTGTTACAGTGTTCACATCGTGGAAGACCGTCTCACCTACCAGTCTCCAGCCTTGTCATACGCAGTAAGCAGCTGTTGGCGGAAAACAACATCCATAAATCTTGACATTTAGGAAAGTGTGTGTGTGTGTGTGTAAATCACTTGTAATCTAAAGATTGTTCATGTGACTTTACTAAAATTTAATTCATATGTATTAGTTGATATGGAAGTCTCAACAACCAGTCATGGCAAGCCATGTGTCTTCTATAAAGGATATACATATATTGTAAAAACAACCAATAAAGATGGAACTGTTATTTGGCGATGTTCAAAACAACGATCCAAAAAGTGTCGAGGAATGATTAAAACAAAAGACTCCAAAGTGCTTACTTCAAAAGAACATCATTGTGAATCTCAAATTAATACACATTTAAATACGCAAAATACTCTAACCCAGGTAAAAAAGCAAGTCCAAGAAAAATATATTGCTGCTCAAGATAGTGCATTGTTTGTTAAAAAGCATTCATCATCACCTCAAAAAGACATGTTAGGACAAATACCATCGTTCAAAAAAACCTTAACACTATCAAAAGCAACGCAGACTCTACAAGAGGTCCCTGTGGAAAACAAACAAGAGGAATTGGATAGTTCTAGTGATGTTGAGAATGATGATGATGATGATGATAATGATGGTGACAATGACTATAATAATTTTGATGATAATATTCATAATGATGATGATGATGATGATAATTATGAAAAAGAAGAGGATGAGGGTTTTATGTTTATAAAACCATTGCGGCTTCCCCAGTTTTTAAGAGCAAGAGTACCTGGAGAAAGTTGTAAAAGGATCTACAACAAGCGTTGTGTTTAAAAATCTATATAGAACAATGGTAAAGAGATAGACTTGAATTCAGTGAGTAACTATTATAAAATGAATTTAATAAAAATATTGTATGGGTATTGTCTGTTTTTCTTAATTACTATCCCCATGTCCCACTATTAATACAATTGTTAACCATCAACAGTCTCTGACTATGTTCAGAAAGAGAGTGGCCTTAAACAATACACTATATCTATGGTTTGTGTACCGAGTGTCATAATAATGCAGTGTGGCCAAGCCATGTCAAGGCAATAGTTATGTCAGGTAAGGGATTCGAACCCTTGCTTCCTTATACAGAAAATTTGATCTTAAGTCAAACACCTTAACCACTCGGTCAACCTGACAGTTACTAATTTAATTAGTCTTGAGGACTTGAGTGTTTACAAAACTTTTTCCAGTATACATTGACTAAACCACTTGCTTGTTTTGAAATATAGATTTTGTTTTGTTTTACCATAACATTGCAGTTATGAGTCTTGTGAACTGGGTGTTCAATATAGGGTTAAAGGCATTTTAAAATCATTTTAGAAAAGCTCTTAGGTATCGTGTCATGGGTTTTAGTAATGCATTACTGTTCGTTGACTAACATATACCGTTACACAACATTATTTTAGTGAACTTACATGTTGTTGTTTGAGTCTTTAGTCCTTTGACTGGTTTGATGCAGATCTCAGCGCCTATCTGTCCCGAGCTAATCGTTTCATCTCTATATAGCTACCACACCCTACATTCAAGGCTATCTGTTTAACATATTCTAAACTTGGTCTACCCCTACAGTTCTCGTCCTCGAACCTTTCTTCCTTAACTAAGTTTGCTATTCTTGGGTGTCTTAGTACGTGTTCTACCAACCTATCTCTTTACTTCATTAACAGTCGCCAGATACATCTCTTCTCCCCCACTCGTCTTAATACCTCTTTGTTAGTAACCCTATTTACCCATCTAATCTTCATCATTCTCCTGTAACACCACGTTTCAAACACTTCAATTCTCCACTTTTCTGCTACACCAATTGTCTAAGTTTTACTTTCATAGAGTGCCACGCTCCAGACAAAGGCCTTCAAAATGACATCCTAATACCTAAATCTATATTCAATGTCAACAGATTCTGTAGAAATTCTTTCCTTGTCTGAGCTACATAAGAATCCTAATCGTGTCTGGTATAATGTCTTGTTTAGCAAACATAGTCACTCAAAAGGTCTAAGCATTTTTTGTATATAACCCAAAATAGCAAACAGTTTTTCTAAAACCCTACTCATTGGTCAATAACAAGCAGAGTCGCCAAAGTGTTTCGTTGGTAGTTAACTCATGTCTAGTTAATCAATTCCTTTCATATCGTTATCCAATTGTAGTAGTAAGGACTGGTGAACAACGTCAGTTCAACACACTGCTTTACACACAAATGTAGTTAGGCCCTTTGACATAATTTGGATGAATTTCATGGGCCGGTCCATAGGGACCAGTCCAAAGGGGCCGGTCTAAAGGGACCCTTCCATAGGGACCCATCAACAGGGACTTGTCAGCAAGGACCCATCAACAATGACCCGTCAACAATGACCTGTCATCAATGACCTGTCAACAATGACCTGTCAATAGGTACCCGTCAACAATGACCCGTCCACAGGGACTCATCAACAAGGACCCGTCAGCAATGACTCGTCAACAGGGACCCGTCGAAAAGCACCTGTCAAAAAGGATCCATCAAAAATGACCCCCTGTCAAAAAGGGCCCGTCCAAAAGGGGCTAGTCAACAGAGACCAGTCCAAAGGGACAAATCAACAGAGATCAATCAACAGGGATCAATCAAAAGGGGCTATCACCTCAAGGCCTGACATATCCCTCTTTGATTATTGGTTTGCCAATCGACAAGCGTCACTTAAAATACTTTTTGATCACCACTCGTGGGTTGGGTTAGGTTAGGTTACACTACAGCCGCCATCTTTTAAAAAGCCTGCCCTCTTACAAAAGCTATGAGTGGGCATGCGTAAAAAACAAAAAACAAAAACAAGCATGTTAATTCATAGTGGCTATCCACCAAACACATGTCTCTTGTGTGGAACAACGTTTTATTCCATATCGGCATTCAAACTCTCACATGTTGCAATTGGAAAGAGAGATTCTCTAAAAAATACAATTTCACCCCCTAGTAGGGGTAGGTTTTATTTTGAGGTGGAAATATGTTGTTCATTGGAAAGGGGGTATCAGCCCGAGTTCAATGACACCTCATTCGTCAAAATCCGACCACGGGTTCGAACTCACATTTTCTCACGTATGAAGCAAAACAGGATGTGACTTGTTTCACAAGGAGGACGGTAATAAGGTCATTTCACACGTGTTCACATGTATTTCGTCACTTTCCTTTCATATCGATAGTCCATTATAGTAGTGGTGAACAACGTCAATTCAACACACACAAATGTAGTTAGGCCCTTTGACATAATTTAAATACATTCATGGGTTAGTCCGTAGGAACCAGGCCAAAGGGACCCGTCCAAAGGGATCAGTCCAAAGGGACAAGGACTCGTCCACAAGGACTTGTCCACAAGGACTCGTCCACAAGGACCTGTCCACAAGGACTTGTCCACAAGGACTCGTCCACAAGGACCTGTCAACAATAACCCATCCACAGGGGCCCGACAGCAGGGGGCTCGTCAACAATAACAGGGGCTCTCACCTCAAGGCCTAACATGCCCCTCTTTGATTATTGGTTTGCAGAACAACGTTACATTCCATATCGGCATTCAAACTCTCACATGTTGCAATTGGAAGGAGAGATTCTCTAAAAAATTCAATTTCACCCCTTAGTAGGGTAGGTTTTATTTTTGGAGTGGAGATATGTTGTCCAATGGAAAGGGAGTGTTCGCCTGAGTAATTTGACACCTCGTACAAGTCTCTAGCCTGATTGGTTCGCGAGATATTGCCATTTTAGTATTCCAGCGGTGGCGGTGGCGGTGGATTTAGAACCGGCCAAAACACACTACTAGTGTCACCCGCAGGGTTCCAAAGGGTAAGTATACAAAATGTGGTTCAGATCGGTGAAATGATGTAGATTTGTGCCAAAGGGCCTAAATACAGGAAATGGAGTGGTATTTCCAAATTTCATGCAGACAGTGTTACTCGCAGGGTTCCAAAGGGTAAGTATACACATTTTGGATCAGATCGGTGAAACGGTGTATATTTGTGATGAAGGGCCTAAATGCAGGGAATGAAGTGGTCGGTCCGAAATTTCAAGCAGACAGTGTTACTCGTCGGGTTCTAAAGTTTAAGAATGTAAAATTTGGTCCAGATCGGTGAAACGTTGTATATTTGTGCCAAAGGGCCTAAATAAAGGAAATGGAGTGTTACGTCCGAAATTTCATGCAGACAGTGTTACTCGCAGGGTTCCAAAGGGTAAATATACAAATTTTGGTTCAGATCGGTGAAACGGTGTAGATTTGTGCCAAAGGGCCTAAATGCAGGGAATGGAGTGGTCTGTCCGAAATTTCATGTAAACAGTGTTACTCGCAGGGTTCCAAAGGGTAAGTACACAAATTTTAGTTCTGATCGGTGAGAAGGTGTAGATTTGTGCCAAAGGGCCTAAATGCAAGGACTGGAGTGGTCTGTCCGAAATTTCATGTAATCAGTGTTACTCGCTGGGTTCCAAATGGTAAGTATGCAAATTTAGTTTCAGATCGGTGAAAAGGTGTAGATTTGTGCCAAAGGGCCTAAATGCAAGGAATGGAGTGGTCTGTCCGAAATTTCATGTAATCAGTGATACTCGCAGGGTTCCAAAGGGTAATTATCCAAATTTTGGTTCAGATCGGTGAAACGGTGTACGTATCACTAACCATAACGCCAGCGCATGTGGGTAGAGCTGTTCAGGAGCGCTTGTTCTTCCGACTTACTGAACAAAAATCAATCTTAACGGTTACCTGAGAGATGTATCCTAATTCTACATAGCCTAAACTATTCCTCTTGAATCTGGCTATCATATAAAAAAAGAATTTTTCGAATCGGACTGGTAGTTCCTGAGATTAGCGCGTTTAAACACACAAACACACAAACTTTTCAGCTTTATTATATTAGTATAGATAACTTAAATATATTTCCGTTGATTTTTCACGAAATGCACGAATTTTCCTGTAACTTTCTATTAAGGTGATTTGGAAGATTTTGGTACAAACCACACCTTGTAACTCCCACTAGTTTAAGAGCCTGAGTTTTGTGTAACATACACCTTAGCATTTTATAAACCGGGTGAATCAGCAGCCCCAAATAATATTGTTTTATGCAGCCCAACTAACACGTGTTGACAGAAGGTTGATATAGGCTATCTCTGCCTGCATCCCGTATGTTACTAATGCACTGCAAGCATATCCCGCAAAATATAATGCACACCATTATTTTCCCCTCGTATTAGTCTGTAGTCACATCGAGGGAAAATAATAGGATTCAGTATCGTATGCGGGATATGCTTGCAGTGCATTAGAACCATACGAGATGCAGGCAGAGAAATATCGACCTTCCTGAAAATAATGATAGTTGGCTTCCATTAAAAAATATTATTAGAGGGAGCTGATTCAGCTGGTATATTATTTTTAAATTTGGCTCCATTGGAAAATATTATATTATTAATAACGATTAGAATATTAATTTCAATTCAATTTAACATTTGGCATGCAGCCATGAAGGCTGAGAAATTACCTACATACAGTAGGCTTCACGGCCCGGGCCGGATGGTTTGGTCACAATCAAGAATGGTAAAGAGAACAAAATGTTATATTTCACTCCGGAGTAGGAATGGAATTAAATTCAGCCAGTCAATTCAAACCCATTCCGGCGTGGAATTAAACCTGGAGTGAAACATATAATTTCACTCCGACAAGGAATTAAATTGGGATATTGAATTCTATTCCTCTCAGAACAAATCTCGGAATGAAATTCCATTCAATTCCGATGGGAGTGAAATTAAATCCATTGCATTTTATTCCTCACGGAATGAAATGTTGAAAGAAACACTCAATTAATTTCCGAGGGGAATATAATTAAATCCTAACAATTTAATTTAATTCTCCTCGGAATTAAACTCCGAAGGAAACATTGAATTCCATTCCGGTAGGAATGAAATTAAATCCATACGCTTTAATTCTATTCCTCTTGGAATTAAATTGTGAATAACACATTTAATAATATTCCAACAGGAATGACATTAAATGAATGGAATTTAATTTTATTCCTCTCCAAATGAAACTCTGAACAAAATATTCAGGTCTATTCCAGTCGAAGTGAAATGTAATCCATACAATTCAATTCTATTCTTCTCGGAACGAAACTCTTGACGAACATTTAATTTTATTCCGGACGGAGTGAAATTACATCCATACAATTAAATGCTATTCAGGCCGGAGTGAAATTAAATCCATACCATTGAATTCTATTTCGTTCGGAATGAAACTCTGAACGAACATTTAATTACCGGTATATTCCGGCCGGAGGGAATTAAATCAGTGCAATTTAATTCGAACGAGCATTTAATTCTATCCCAGGCGGAGTGAAATTACATCCTTACAATTTAATTCTATTCTGGCCGGTGTGAAATTAAATCCATACAATTTATTTATATTCCGGACTGAGTGAAATTAAATGCATACAATTTAATTCTATTCCAGCCTTTGAAATAAAATCCATACAATTAAATTATATTCCAGCCAGAGTGAAATTAAATCCATACAATTCAATTCGAACGAATATGTAATTCTATTCCGGCCGGAGTGAAATTAAATCCATGCCATATAACTCTATTATTTAGGAATGAAACTGTGAATGAACAATTAGTCCTATTCCGGCTGGAGTGAAATTAAATTCATACACTTTAATTTCATCGAGCATTTCATTCTATTCTGGCCTGAGAAAAATCAAATCCATACATTATTATTTGAACGAAGATTTAATTCATTTTGCCGGAGTGAAATTAAATCTATGTAATATAATTCTATTTTTGTCGGAATGAAGCTCTAAACAAACATTTAGCTCTATTCCGGTCGGAGTGAAATTAAATCCATACAATTTGATTCTATTCCTCTCCGAATTAAACTTTGAAGGAACATTTAAATCTTTTTTTTTTCTTAGTCGTTTACCCTCCAGGTTGGTGGAACCCACGAACTCAGCGAGGGAACTCACCACTACCGCCTCTACGGGAAGTGTCCTACAGCTGGGAACATCTAATCGGAGTGGAAACAACTGGTGAGGTGTGATTGGCACCTCGCCCAGGCGGCCTCACCTGCAAAGTGAACAGGGGCCTCGTGAGGGAAGGTAATGGATGGTCAGGATGGATAGGCAAGGAAGATGGAAGGAGGCGGCCGTGGCCTTGAAGAAGGTACTGCCCCCGTAAATTGAATTATATTGAGACCACGATGGCTGTATTGGCAAATATGAATAAAGTTATGGCTGTCATAGTTGTGACGTGGATATTAATGACGTAGGCACGGATGACGTAGACTTCATGCAAGTAGGCTGGTGGAGCTGAGATTCTTGGTGACGTCATAATTTTGTTCGAGAAAGATCGGAGATTTACGACGCAGTCGCAGGAAACAAGGTATTGTGCTAAGGAAGAAGTTACGCTATTGGAGGAAAGGCTCGAACCAATGAACGATAGTTTGGAAGGAAGACGGAGATTGCTGAAACTACGATATTTGATTACTTTTGGCATACAGAATTGTGGAAAACTATTTTCAGTTATGGCATTGATTTGGAATTTTGAAGAAATTAATTTTGAGTTTTTGAAATTTGAAAATCCGTCAAGTATAGCCAAAGTTAAAACTTCTAGCAATGACGCAGCAACAGGCTATGGAAGGGATGGATACGCCCCTTAAGAAGTTGATAAAAGGTCGTGCACAGAAGAGAGGAGCTCTCAGAACTCAGAACTCATAATCTCAGAACTCATATTCTCAGAACTCATACGGATCATACCGCTGATACCGCATATATATTTCAGATGTCAGAGTCATTTTCGAGTGAATAAGTGAAGCAAGTTGTCTTTAGCGTGTGGTTAAAGCCCGGCGCATCGAACGAACACGGAGCAGTTCCATTTTACGCTGCTCGAAACTAGGTGAAGTTGAAACGCTCACATTAACGTTTCCACCAGATAAGATATCAAGAGTTAACTTCAGCCTTTATTATAATTCATTGGGCAGTACAACATTGAGGTGTGTAGAAGATTTGAACAATTTCACAGTTATACTTCGAAAGATATTGGCACTTTAAGGCTGCCAACAAAAGTGATTTTCTCGCTACATGAGAAACACTTTTAAAATTCCACATTATACACTATGGCTGACACGTGGATTGCAACAGTGATATTGGAGAATACGTTTGGTAATACAACGATACAGTCTACTATGGAACATTATAATCTTGCAGTGCTTTCAATGATTATCACAGTAGTTGAGATGGAAGGCTAAGGCTTTAATGCAATTGGGACATATATCGTTGGAGTGAAATAACAGCATGGAACTTCGTTAATCGTCTTTCTACTAAAGCGAGCATGTAGTGAACATCCAACTACACTCATGCATCGTGAATCCATCGCTGAATTATACCAAATGACAGTGGAAATATTTTCATACTCCACAACTATGAATATTTCTGCGGAAATAACTACAATAAACTTCATGAAGAATTACGACCGGAACTTCAGGGAACTTTCAAGAGAGGCCAGGGTGGACCCGGCTCACAAAGAAGAGTTTTGCCAGAAGGACGTTTTTCGTATACATGGAGCAGTGCAATTTCCGGAGAAGGAAGCAGTTCGATTCTCCGAGGACGCTGATTCCAGGTTCGAGGTCGGAGCACATCTTTACGCTGGTGAATTGGAACCAACAGCAGTTTTCTTTGAAAACTTTCCTCTAGAACTTCAATCAACAGATAAGGTAGTCGTGAACGTTTCTTGTATTATTTGAGTCTTGTAGCGATATCTGAACAACCATTTTTTCCCATATTTTCTGCCCTATATTTTGCCCCATTTTCTTGATTGATATTTCTGTACTCAGTACACTTCGATGATTTATGCTTCTTTTTCTACGATTTGTTGAGACATTGTTATGTCATTGGCATAGTTAAATTAATTTTGGATCAGTTGAGACTGATAATTTAGATTCGTTCAGTAATTTGCATATTTGTGTAGTCACGATTTGACTGTAAAGTTAACGATTTGCTATGGCAGATTTGAATTCAGACAGCGTGTCATTTTATTAAAGTAATTCTATTCAGTAAATTACTTTGACCAATTTTCTGTCATCCTCAAGAAAGAAGAATAATTAAATGATTTTAGAGCGTTAAAATCTATTACGATATCGACGATCTTTGAAATACTAGTCGTCTTATGAACATGATTGCAACATAGACATTTATCATTGCATTATAGACAATTTTATGAAATATGAACTTTGATTACGATTTATTGAATACACTATAGTAATGAACATTTGATAGGAGTTTTTCTCAATTATAGATTGGAACAATAATGTTTGCATTCCACAGTCTAATTGTATTCTATTCGACTATTCATACAGTTTAGATGAACTTTGATTGAAGATAGTATTTTTATACTGCGATACTTTGAAGATATTAATCTCAATTTTGATAGACCAGGGAGGAGTGTCTAATCGTATTTGCTATTAAATTTATTTGTGATTGGCAAATTTTTACTTCATATCGATTCATGAATGAAACCCACGAAGGTTAAATAATAACAGTCATTAATACAATTGATGAATATAAGAATTTTTAAAGAGGAACAATGGATGTATAATCGTTAGTTCAGTGGACATGTAAAAGTCGCTGATGAATTGGCAACTCAAACTAACACTTGGGGCGCTGCGGTCGGTCTGGATAAGTAGGGTTTAAAATACTCAATAACACGCGTTTGATATGGAACACTTTTTATTTTTCGGTTATAATCAGTAAATGTGGTCTCTAAAGTAATGACAGTGTTATTTTTAATTGTATATATGTATAACTGTGCGATACACGTGATCTAATTTGTGTGTTCCACTGGATTTTTTGGTGTCATTTGCATATTATCAAGCATCAGTTTTTATGGTTGATGTAGATCAGCTGATTCAAATTTACACAGGGCTACACTTCGGACATTATTTCGGTACTATTATGCGCAATATAATGTAAATGTCGATCCTGAGTCAACGCCGAGGACATTCAAATAGAGAAATACGGTACATAAACAAATAAATAACACACCGAAGCTGTGCTACTTTTATCATTCCGAGACTAGCATCCACGCAAACCAGACGCCACTGTTCCAAGCTCCGACTTATATCGTGAATTGATGTCAAACTGATGATCCGCCAGCCTTTCCGCCAAGCCTCTACCTCTTAATCGCTAAGTTCTTCGATATTCGAGCTATTCCACTACGAGTCATATAGGCCTAATTTGCCTTCCCGTGGGCACTGTAGAATGAGTGATTCCGCTACCATTCAAATATTCAACACCAAACCCACCTTTTAACCATCCAAATCAAGCAATTCCTGTTGCCCCCCGAGTTTTAATACAAGTTAAACTCATACCTTCTCCCTACCAAGCAGCCAATAATTAATTATTTAATTAATTATTCAAGTAACTTCAATCTTACCAGCGCGCCCATCGTAACAGCTGTTTTTAAACTGAATAACCTTCGCTGGCTTTACGTCGCAGGTCTTCTGTCTGTCTACCTCGACAAGTGTTAGATCCTTCCCGGGGTGGAAAGGTATTATTATTAGGTATTAGATATTATTAGGTATCATCACATTTCGGCTATTGCTATTTGCTTCTTTTGGAAAGTGATGAAAACGTATATCCGCAGCCCTCTTATACATCGACTTACAGCCGTAAACTGAGCAATACACTTTGCTTTTACTCATTTTTCACTCTATCAACGAGTAAAACTTATTACTTATGTATAAAGACACGAACAATTTACCACGATCTGCTTACCAATACAAGAAACCATATACAAACAGTCACCACGTGACAAATGTACCCTACTTGGTAAGTTTCTCATTTTTACCGCTAGATGTCATATCAGATAGCTGGAGTTGCCAATAGTGCCCTTGAATAATGAAGGAGGTTCCCACAATAATAAATGAAGTTGATGAATTTATAAGTGGAGGATTTTTGTATGTAGTTTGGAAGATTTTTATGCCATATATATGAAGATATATGATGAATTTTGGGCCAATTGTTGTGCAATTTTGTGCGTTTTGAGCGAAGTATTTTCCCGCTGAATGTATTGTTCTGGTTCTTTGAAAGTTATTCATATGAAGATACTGTTAAAATTAACAAGAGTGTTAAATAATTTGAGATAAAGATTTTGAATGGAGGTTACCATCACAAATATTAATAATTATTATTAAACCTTATTAAACCTGAATTTGACAGTTAAATATAACTAACCTTCATTGGTCGATTATATCAACACGATTTAAGTAATTATCAACCGGATAAACGTGTGGTTTAATGTATTTCTTGTATAAATAATATAAACAATATAATATTGTAAAATAATTTTGTAAATATCTTTGATAATAATTTGAAATGAAAGTGATTAATAGAGGCGTGTATAAGTCGTTTGACATTGTTATAAACAATTTATTATTGTTATAAATAATTAATGAACTTTTGTTATTAACATTTGGAGTTTTGTTATTATACTCTAAACAACGCTAATTAAACAAGTGGTTTGAACAATTAATCATGATTTGGGATTGTTGGAGTAATCCATTGGTGTTTGAATGGAGCATTTAAAACATTTGCGTGATAATATTTCAGTTGAGATGTGAACATTTACGTGTTTTGAAAAGGAGAGCCAAGCTCTGAGGTAACTCGCTTATGCTAGGGTTGAACGAACGGGGTGAGTCCACTTTGACGATGCAGGTGCATTGCAGCTGACCCGGACAACTGTATGACAGAGGCCAAGGACGTATCCATAATAGCCTTGTGGCTATAAATAAAATGTGAAGTATATAAACACGCAAAACAATTGATATATGTGTCTCGTCCCAGATCCCGTTTCCATTCCAAGTGCATTATTATTTTTACGTTGCTATGAGCTTGAGAAAGCTGAAACATTGTATGTAGAGTATACAAGTCCTACAGGAGGACATGATTATATGGACGATGGCTTCTGATTGCCACGTGGATTTTGTTGTTCATTTTTTGTTAAAATCATTCTTTATGTGAAATAAATTATTGTGCAGTTTAAAGTTTCTCGTCTTCGTTCTGGTTCATTTTAAATATCATGGTGGAGGTTATTGTGTGGGCATACTTTAAGTGATCCAGTTGACAACCCAGTCCCCGAGATAAATTTAAGAGGTAAGTAAAGGTAAGTATGAACCCCCGTATATTTTGGTGTGTTCCACAATAATTTCTTGTTAACTATTGTGCTCTAATCTCGATAGTATCTGTCAGTGCCATTTTCATTGATGTAGCTATGCCGGTGCGATTGATTATTGGCAATCCGATTGAGGGGGCGGATATCTGACAGCCTACTATCCGGATATCGGGTACAGTACCATCCTGGCATCTGCCCGAAGACGAAGTGGGAAACCACGTAAAACCACTTCGAGGATGGCTGAGGTGGGAATCGAACCCCCTCTACTCATTTGGAACACCCGAGGCTGAGTAGACCCCGTTCCAGTCCTCAAACCACTTTTCAAATTTCGTGGCAGAGCCTGGAATCGAACCCAGGACCTCTGGGGCGGCAGCTAACTATGCTGACCGCTACGCTACGGAGGCGATTTAAATCTATTCCGACGTGAATAAATTGAATCCGTAGAATGCAATGTTATATAAATATGAAGATCTGAATTAAATATAGCGAAATTTAATGCATAGAATTAATTCCTCGCGGAATGGCACTCTCAATGAAGAGTTTGCCTTATTCACTCCAAAGAATGATAATGATCGTATGGTCTCCTGAGTGGCCGAGTGCTGGTCTTTCTACAGTAGTTGACAGAGCCATTCACTCCAATGAAATTCTGGGATAAAGGCCTAATGTTAATAACTGAGGCATTTTTCTCAATTTTATTTCACAGGATTATTATTTTGAGCCTACTTTGATCTTATGAAATATAGACTTGTGAGATCACCTTTTATCCGTGTATGTATGTGTTTACGTGTGTGTGTCCTCATAAAATCTAAACGGCTAAAGCGATTACAATGAAACTTGGTGAGGTCTAAGTAGGTAGGTTACTACCTCGTCTAACCATGACTGTGCTTTTCGAATTCTAATACGATTTACCAATTCAACATGACGACTGCGCGAATAATTACACCAGCATTCAATATCTCCGACAGGATTTGTTATTAGGAATCATTTGTTTACCGAATTGGCTGACAGCGGTAACTACGCTCGCTAACGCGCAGCGCTAGGCCATCGGGAGAAACTATCTGCGGACTCGGTAGACGTGGGTTGGAGCCCCTCCATCGGCCATCCCTGAAATGGCTTTCTGTGGTTTCCCATTTTCAACTCCATCCAAACGCTGGGACGGTACAGGCCACGGCCGCTTCCTTCCATATCCTTGCCCGGTTTCATTCATATTGATTCATTTCACCTCTCATTAACTCCTCTCCTGAAGTTGGCGCCAGGCGTTGAATAATAAGGGTTGGACATACATTTGTGTAAAAATCATGGGTTTACTACAGCCAAATGTTGTTTGAGATGGACATTGGCATTTGAGCCCCATAGAGGTTCCACTCTCATCAGTCTACTGCGCTTCGGCTTATTCATAATTTACCCCCTTTTCCATTATAACGTCGAAGCCTCCGTGGCTTAGGCGGCAGCACGCTGACCTCTCACCGCTGGGTCCGTGGTTCAAATCCCGGTCACTCCATGTGAGATCTGTGCTGGATAAAACGGAGGCAGACAGGTTTTTCTCCGGGTACTCCGGTTTTCCCTATCAAAATTTCATTCCAGCAACACTCTCCACTATCATTTCATTTCATCTGTCATTCATTTAATCATTGCCCCAGAGGAGTGTGTCAGGCCTCGGCAGCCGGCACAGTTCATACCCTCGCCGCTAGATGGGGGCTTCATTCATTCCATTCCTGACCCGGTCGGAGACTGGAAGCAGGCTGTGGATTTTCATTTATTTTTTCATTATAACGTCGAACTTACTATACATATACTGTAAATGCTGAAAGGCTCTTGCCGAGTCTCACCTGTATACTGTATGTATAAAGATACGTTTTGCTTTGTGCTCAATTTCAAATAAAGACGATTCCAATTACATCGTACTTTTAATGAGATTTCTGCGCATTGTTCATAGCTCTTACGGTACAATGCGAACGAGGAATGGGGCGTTGTGGAGAAATGCCAAGCTGCTTGTTTCTCACCAATGCGGACCGGGTTCGATTCCCGTTCAATGCAATTGAGATTCTTGAAGTGCAATGTAATAATCACGAGATTTATGGTCACGTAAAACTACAGGCTGCCATCGTTTTAAAGTATCCACCTCCTGCTGTAGCGGCTAGCATTATTGGCTGTCACCCCGGAGGTCCAGGTTCGATCCCCAGCTCTGTTAAGAAATTAAATTGTGGTCTTTTGGTTGGAATGGGGTACACACAGCCTCGTGAGAAACAACTGAGATGAGGGGGTTTCGATTCCCACCTCGGTCATCCTGGAAGTTGTATTCCGTGGTTTCACACTTCTACTCCAGGCGAATGCCGGGATGGTTGAACTTAAGGCCACGACCATCTCCTTCCCAATCCTTACCTGAATTACAAGTACACCCACTAATACAGCCATCACATAACACTAGTTATCAGACAAAAATGTCACACTCATCCAAGTACATGGGGCTAATGACCACGATGTTCAAACCCCTCAAGTGAAACAACAACAACAACAACCTTCTAAAGTGCGAAATCCTCGCATGAGTTTTCTAGCATAATTTATATGATGCTTGTCTTAAATAACTATAATGTTTGGATATTGAGTTTTGAGTTTGTAATTGTTGCTCTATACTTTATAACAAAGTAGGTCATGCACCAAAAGTTACTTAGTACATCACTTAGAAATACCCCTTAATAGGTGGGACAGATTTTAAATGGGAAGTCCATTAGAACATATCGTTGGCCTACAAGTGAAGCAGAACAAGTTTCTGAGGAAATAAGCTATAGTCTACGTAAGGATTTTGAAGGCTCATTTTTTCAAGGTCGTGTGCTCTCACTCAGTGTGTTTTACTTGTATGCTGACGATTTGAAAATAGAATTAAATGTTCGTTCAAATTATACTGCATGAATTTGATTTTACTCCGGCCGGAATAGAACTAAATAAAATGTTCATTCACAGTATCATTCCGACAAGAATAGAATTATATTGCATGGATCAAGATTTAATTAAGTTCTACATTTCATTTAACTCCGACCTCTAGATTTAATTTAGTTCCACATTTCATTTCACTCCGACCTCAAGATTTAATTTAGTTCCACATTTCATTTCACTCCGACCTCAAGATTTAATTTAGTTCCACGTTTCATTTCCCTCCGACCTCGAGATTTCATTTAGTTCCACATTTCATTTCACTCCGACCACAACATTTATTATCATTACAAATTGAATTTCACTTCCAGTCTACGATTTAATTTTATTCTGATCAAAAGATTTAATTTCACTCCGACCTCAAGTTTTAATTTCATTCCACATTCAATTTCACTCCGAGTCGAAGATTTAATTCCATTCCGACACCAAGGTTTAGTTTTATTTCACACTTAATTTCAATCCGACTCCAAGGTTTAATTTTACTCCACATTTAATTTCATTCCGACCTGAGGATTTAGTTTCATTCCATATTTAATTCCATTCCGACCACAAAAATTAATTTCATTCCTTTAATTTCAATCAATCTGCGTATTTAATTTCATTCCACATTTAATTTCACTCCGACACCAAGATTTAATTTTATTCCTCATTTAATTTCATTCCAACCTCATGATTTAATTTCGTTCCACATATAATTTCATTCAAGAATTATTTTCATTCCAGATTTAATTCACTTAAAGTTTCACTCCATGCATTTCGTCATTAGCCTACTTTCGATATTTGCAAAAAATGAAAGTAGACTTATGAGATCAACACAGGGCGAAAAATTGTGTGTCTGTGTGTCTGTGAGGCTGTGCGTCTGTGAGTGTGTGTTCTCTGAATGTCTGTCCCCCCTATCAATTCGAACACGGTGAAACCGAATTGAACGAAATTTGGTACAGAGGTAGCACTAGCAAAGAGCACCTCAGTGTCATGTTTTATATCGCCGCCATCTTGACGGAAACGTAATGGCGGCCACCCAAATGTTCAAAGCTTAAATCAAATTACGACTAACCTATTCATCCGATCTCTACCAAATGTTGCAACAACATACCTTTATGTGAGAAACTTTCTTTGACCAAGCTACAAGGTCATCGGCCCCATACTTAGCGGATGGCGGCCATGTTTGTGTGCAAATTGATTCCCCCTATCAATTCAAACACCGTGAAACCGAATTGAACAATATTTGGTACAGAGGTAGCACTAGCAAAGGGCACCTCAGTGTCATGTTTTATATCGCCGCCATCTTGACGGAAACGTAATCGCGGCCACCCAAATGTTCAAAGCTTAAATCAAATTACGACTAACCTATACATCCGATCTCTACCAAATTTTGCAACAACATACCTTTATGTGTGAAGCGTTCTTTAACCAAGCTACAAGGTCATCAGTCCCAAACTTTGCGGATGGCGGCCATGTTTGTGAGCAAATCGATTCCCCCTATCAATTCAAACACCGTGAAACCGAATTGCACAATATTTGGTACAGAGGTAGCACTAGCAAAGGGCACCTCAGTGTCATGTTTTATATCGCCACCATATTGACGAAAACGTAATGGCGGCCACCCAAAAGTTAAAAGTTTCATTCAGATTACGACCAACCTAATCATCTGATCTCTACTTAGTTTTGCAACATTATACCTTTATGTATGAAGAATCATTTGACCAATCTACAAGGTCATCAGCCCAATAATTTTCGGAGAGCGGCCATGTATGTGTGCAAATCGATTCAAACACGGTGAAACCGAATTGAACGAATTTTGGTGCTGAAGTAGCACTAGCAATGGGCACCTCAGTGTCATGTTTTACACCGTCGCCATATTGACGAAAACGTAATGGCGGCCACCCAAATGTTAAAATATTAAATCAAATTACGACCAACCTAATAACAATCTCATCTCTACCAAATTTTGCAACAACATACCTTTGTGTGGGAAGCATATGTTTTACCAAACTACAAGATCATCAGCCTACTAGTTTGCAGATGGCGTCCATGTACGCGTGCAAATCGATTCCCCTATCTATTCAAACACGGTGAAACTGAAATTAACGAAATTTGGTACAGAGGTAGCACTTGCAAAGGGCCCCTTAGTGTCAAGTTTTATATCGCTGCCAGCTTGACGGAAGCGTAATGGCGGCCACCCAAATGTTAAAAGCTTAAATCAAATTACGACCAACCTAATCATCTGATCACTACCAAATTTTGCAACAACATACCTTTTTGTGGGAAGCATCGTTTGACTGAACTACAAGGTCATCAACCCAATAGTTTGCAGATAGCGGCCATGTATGTGTGCAAATCGATTCACCATATCATTTCAAACACGGTGAAACCGAATTGAATGACATTTTGTACAGAGGTGGCACTAGCAAAGGACACCAAATATTCATGTTTAATATCCGTATAACACGTTGTATTTCAACAAGCTACTACAACCAACATTCAATTGTCTACTCCTTCAAAAGGACAAAGAGTTATAACAATACCCATGCATTTAGGAGAAAGTAGGCTATATGTACTTTACTGAACATCTTGTTTTTTTTTAATTATGAACGCATTTTTATTATTCACATTTCACTCCACATACTTTATTGCATAATTACTCTCTGAATTTAATTTCACTCTGAGTTTCATAAAGAAGTTTAGTTCCAGATATAATTTAAATCCGAACTTCATTCCTTTTAATTCACGAAATGGTTTCATTTACAGATTTCGCTCCTTACATTTCACTACTTGCATTTTATACCTCAAATTCTATTCCTAATTTAATTCCTCTTCGAATTTCATTCACTAAACCATTTTCTCGTTAATACAGTTCTACTAATCGCGTTTAATTTCGTTTCATTCAATACTGTTCCAATTTACATACTTTTATTTTCATTCCACTTCACATATAATTTCATTCCAGACTTTTGAGTATAAAAACCATCTATTTAAACTCCTTTTTATTATAATTCGTTCTCTTTACCATCCCTGGCCACAATGTTTCGCAGCCCTAGACGAGATTATACTTGAAACGAACGGCCACCCAAATGTACGAGCAGTGCTGGATTAACCATAAAACACAATAGGCAATTGCCTCAAAAGAGCCCCCAAAAAATGAAAAAAAATCCCACCAAAAAAATGGAAACAACAATTTTTGGAAACAAAATTGGAAAAAAGTCAAATAAATTAGGTACCGAAAAGAAAACAATAAAATGAAACTTAGAATTACAGTTATTATTTTACAGTAACTTTCTGTTCGCTCTATTGTTTAAGGATTGGAAGCAATTATCTGATACTCCCACGGTCGGTTCCCAAAATTCCCAAAATGCCATGACTATTTGAATTAACTGATAAGTCCCCGCCCCCGCCATCCCCTCCACTTTATTAGCCATAGTTAAGCTCGGAAAGAGGTTTCTTTTTTCAAATTCGGGCATTCTGGTCTGTAGAGTAATTTCGGAAACAAGTAACGTGCTCCCACTTGAGTTCAGACTTCAAATTGACGGTTTTGTGATCGACAATTTTAATTCGTTAGTGTTCGATGAACAGTTTTACCTGTGTATCGGGTTGAATTAAAACCCCAACTCAAAAATGTCTTCACGGACATATTTGAGTGGTGCACAAAAAAGAAAACTTGCCAAAGACAAAAGTTAAGAGAAAGTGTGGTGTTGAGAAAGTTCCAAAACTAACTACATTTTTCCTTCGGAATAAAACCTCTTCAAATTCATCGGAAAATCAAGGATCTGCCACTAGCGATGAATCAAAGGAGCGAAAACACCTCAGAAACACAAGTGGTCAGACAATGCTTATTCAAGACGCATAACTGCGTGATGCTGATGACCAGGATATCGTTAGCACTTAAAGCAACAATAACTAAAGTAGCAACCTAATGACCAGCTTAAGCATCCCTCTTACACCTGCTGTCATGACCACGACGATTATCAGCACGGTACGCCTCTGATGCCAGGGATACAGTCTAAATTACAACATTAACAACCGAACACACACATACATGCATTAAACAACATTTAACACTTCAGTTTGATATCATTAATGAACTGAAACATTTTCAAACCTTCAGCGTTCTTCTGCATTTCCTTTTGTCTAGCTCGGACGGAACACAATTAGAAAATGACTACTGGAATGGGAGCCTGGCGCGAGACTTGTGTCTAGCCGCTAACAGCCGAGCAGCCTTCGGCTGAGTTCGGCTGCAGTGACTCGTTCGCTGATACTCGTACACAGTGCCGGATTTATAAGACTTACAGTGGCCCTAGGCAAATGTTAATTTGAGGGGCCTTTTTCCCTTATTTTTTTCAGCCCCCACCCACCCTTCATAAAAAAGTCAATCATAACTTTGAAAAAGATTTTATTTGCAAATTTAGAATGAATAATCAATACAATTTAGATCATATGTACATTTTCAGAAAAACTTTTTTCTGCATTTTGTTTCGCAGAAAGTTTCAATAACATCATTGAAGTTGACTTTCCTTAAAATGTCTGATTCTATGCAGATAAGACTTAACATGTCTAGTCGTTCTTGTCGCAGAGTAGCTCTTCGAGGCGCTTTAATTCAATTCAACTGTGAAAAAGAACGTTCCGCAGTACAGTTCGTTATCATTAAGTTAAACAAATTCGGAGAGCTATTTCTACATTCGGAATTACATTTGCCAATTGGTCCTTCATTAAAATCTCATACAACTGACTATGACTTTTCGGCAGCGGTGTATCTGTTGTTTATACTGTATAAGAATGAAAACGTTTCAGTTCAGCTGAGAATTCTTCTATATCTTTATCAAAAAAGCCAACCAAATTGTTTACCACTTCACAGAGTTCTTCATCGCTCATTGAAAAATTATTCAAAAATGCAAATTTCTTGGCAACGTCCATATAAACTTTTGCCCTTTTTTAATTTCGACGTTGAATTTATCGATGATTTCGAGAAAACCTGTTATTCTGAAATTCTCACAAGGCCTCCGTCGGTTGTTTTTTTCTTCTACGCTACGATGTTTTAGAATACGATACATCAGGTAACAATTTCTAAGCCTTTTGCTCGAAAATATCGTACTTATCACGAAACTTGCCTAACTTTTCGTCTAAAGTCTTATGCAAGGCAGGACACGTTTGTAAGTCGATCTGTTTAGCTTGTAATGATTTACTAGTTGCCCGCATAGAAGTCAAAATTGAATCCCACAAAATTAACATGAACCCGAATTCGAATTTTTGCATTCTGTTTGCGATGCACCCTGCTTCATGCCGAGTGTCATTATTTTCCGACTCGTCATCTTCAATGCTTTCTAAAGCCTCGACAATTTTATAAAACGAATCATAAACCAGCGTTCGTTGCCTTAGCATGTGCTTCCCAGCGCATATCTGACAATGATTTCAAAGTTTTTGATATAATTTTTCAACACGCCCCAACGGTGAGGGTTTGCAGAAAAGAATTTATACAAAGTTTGCATTATCGAATAAAAATTCGACTGCGTAAAAATAGCATTTAATAGCAGATTGTCCAACTAAATCGAGGGAATGTGTACCGCAAGGAACATAAATCGCATATTTATTCAGTTCTAATATTTTGGCTTGCAGACCCTGATACTTTCCAGACATGTTTGGTGCGTTGTCATAGGACTGTCCTCTACAATCTTGAATTTCCAGACCGCAATCTTCAGTGACGAAGTTCACAGTTTAAGTTTTCAAACCTTCTGTTTCAAGAAAAGATACAGCCTAAACCTTTCAACTGGTTTGTGATCTTTTGGTGGAACATACCGGAGCACAACTGACAATTGATCTATATGCCATACATCGGGAGTTGAATCAACGGAAAGGCTGTAATATAGAGCTAGAGGCACCTCTTCTAAAATATATGATCTAACTTTTTTGCCCATGATGTTATTAACTCTTCGCAGATAGTTTTGGATAAATACGACGGAACCCCTTCTCCAGCATTTCCGTATTGTACAATATGATCCCCCGCAAAAATGGATCAAACTGCCCAAGAAGTTATAGTATAGGCCTACCTAAATAATTCCCATTATCCGGCTTTCCAAACTGCTCGTTCGTAGCTCGGAATGACAATCCTCGTTCTGCCAGAGTGATGATAACAGCAACTAGGCCTACTCGTTTTATAACGTCGCACCAATAGTTTTTTTATGTAGTCCGTTTCTGAATAGATCGGGCGAATTTTCATGTTTCCGTTTATCCAGGTAAATTAGCAAACTCTCCCGATGATTCAAATTCTTCTCATGCCGCTGTAAATGAATCCCGGCGTTCTTCCAATCATCATATCCTTCACACGCGCAAGTCTGTTCGATTTTTCTGGCGGCAAAAATAACTTGCAAAAGAGCAATAGGCTCGGCCTGAAAATAAAACAAAAAATATAATTATAATTCGAGAATAAAAATGAATTAAACGGTATTCAAGACATAAAACCCCTAACTGAAATGTTAACCCTTTTAGTCTGGAGATTAAAAAGTAGCATCGTACCTCTCCAAATCGATGTACGGTATTTTCGATCATTTATTGATCGTAAAAATTTTGATCATTTATTGAATATCAACGAATTTAATAAATTTACCAGAATTTTTTATTTTTTTATTTTTTGCGTTGCGTTTTAAGTTTAATGAAAACGTTTCTTAAATTTGTAATTCACTTTTTACTTTTTTGTATATTTTTTGCGCTTCAGTATTTTTTTGTATGATCGTATTTTTTGGACTAAAAGAGCGATTTTTTAACGATTTATTTGTAACTTCAAGTTACATAATTATGCAAAATTTGATACGTTTTGCTAAGATATAAATATTCAAAATTCTTGTTGCAAGATTTGATTTGCCACAACTGAAGTTAAATAAAAGCGTTTATAATTATTGTAATAATTAAAAAAAAATTGAAACGAATACGATTGACTAAAATTCCGAAAAAATCAAACTGATCAACAGAAATTATCAAAAAAAATTGATCTTATTCTTGTCAAAAATTCTGAAGTTTTGGTTGCGTTTTAATATAATTTGCGTGATACGCTTGTTGCTTATTTGGACCAAGCTACCTGAAGTGCTCAAATAATCCCGCGTTGTTACTCATTAGGGAGAACTTATTGAAGTCTGGAAACGAATAAAATTGAACTAGAATTCCAAAAACAGAAAAATAAAATAAAAAACATAATTTAGAATCGTTTTTTATAAAAAATAGTATATCATTTCAAAAACTGTCAATGTATCACAAATACTTGAAGGGCTCAATTGTTAATCAAAGCTTACCTTTCGCAGGTGAATAAATGAGCCAATCTCGTTTTGCATTCTCTCCATTCGTTTTCTTTCCAAAGGATTAATGTTGGGAGCAATATCTTGACGTTGATTCCTTATCATATCGACGCTTGGACGATTCAAACGGTCCAGTCAAATTTTGACAATTTGACGGACCATGTGTAACCCAAAACTGCATGTCTTCACTGGTTAATTTTCCCCAATGTCCTGGATCAGTAAAACGGTTCAAATTTTCGGCACCTGGTTGTCCAGCTTCATTTTCATCCTCGGAAGAAGAACTGGATGTTTGAGACATTGCAATGTGCAATGAATGCTTTAGAACTTAAATCCATGTTTATTATACGAGTCACCAGGGATGCCAAACTGTGTATTATTTTTGAATCCTAGAGACAATATCTGGGAATAGGTGTATGGAGAAATCTTCAAACTGAGCTTATTGTAATCCCATGATGTTATAGACAAATTTAGAGTAAATCATCAAAGTTAGTGCTACCAACATAATACAGGGCGCCAGGAAATGTTCTCCGCAGTGACTGCCGACTTTAGTTGGCAGCACGGTGTCCTTGACAGGGTGAATCTCACACGTGTGGGCTGTAGGCTGTCGAAATCGTCAGTGCATATTGCAATAAGCGAGCGTGTGTGTCATCAGCACTTCCAGCATCTGTTATGAATGGCTGTGGCAGTGGTGACTGCTGACTTTTATAATGTGTTAGACGTAATAGGATAGGCTACTTATTAACTCAAGATAATTATTATAGCTGGGCTAAATTGAGATTTTATTGTAGACTCAGTCTAATATTAATTATTCAGTCGCACACCACTATTACGAACACATTACACAATACAATACAATCGAATATCACTCGAAAGATGTGCACTCGCGGAAAACAGACCATCCATTCTGACCGCGCGAAATCGTAACCAATAAGCCCGTAGTGTTGGTTCAAAATCAACCAATAGCAAGACTTGCAGGATCTCAGTCGACGTCCTCAGATCGCAATTAAACAGACCAAACCTGCCCCTTCGCACTCAATGGCTCCCATACTTTTCTAAAGCTATAAACACGTGCTTTGAGGATGCAAAGCTTCCTTCCTCAGCTTTCACTCCGGTCGGTGAAGGTCACACTTCACCCATGTAGGGGTGAAATGCAGACCTAGTTACCAGTACTGAGCTTATCGAGAGGGCGCGTAAGGTTGCCCCAAATAATATTTTACAAAACAATTATTTTCTTAAAACAGTTACAGCTCAGAGCTGACTGTAGGATGATCCTCACGTCCTACATGGAAGAATCGCCACTGGGATGTGGTGAGTACAAAGTTTACTGTTTGTTTGTTTGTTTGTTTTAATACAAGCGACAATCGTGCTGCCAACGTAACTACTGATGCTAGATCTCGCGAATGGTGGTAGGCACTGCGGAGAACATTTCCTGGCGCCCTGTACATTGCATGCGTACTAATTCATGGATGTATACCTCATTTTGCCCGTTCAATGTTTGTCTTAGCAGACATAAACATGCCTATTTAAAGAGTCCACAGGGCTACCAAATGCCTAGCAACATTCTGAAAACATTTCAGCCCTAGACTCAGTACCCTATCGTAGATTTTGTTCATATAAACGGTTTGAAATTCTACACACTATAATGTCTTAATATTGCAGATGATTTATGAGCAACACGTATAGCCTACATACTGTATATCAGTGCAAACATAATTCTACGTACGTTTATGTGTTACATGAACTGCATGTACCGTAACTTCCATAAGATTCCAAGATTCCATACCAAATTTTGTATAAGTTATACAGTGTAGACTATGCCATAAGACGATAAGAGATAGGCCCTACTTGTGCACATTCTCAGTCCTACTACCAACTACCTAATAACTCTCCCTGGGTATTTCAGCCATAGACCCCAATATCTCAGAATCCATGCAAGGAAACAATTTCGAACATGCTGTATTGCTCTTTTAGGCAAATCTTATGATGCAAATCTTGAGCAAATCTTATAATGCCAGTGCTACCAGCATTCTAAACAGGTCAAAATAGAGGAATACTGAATGACTCTTATATTTTATGAAAAGTAGGCTGTTTAGTTTGTCACGGAACTACTAGTTTCTTGCCAGGAATGGTACAGGTACCAGTAGCCTAATGAATGTTTTTCTCTATAGCCTATACTACCTAGGCCTCCATACAGTAATCCACGAGATATAGTATCCTATTTAGCTAAAGCTTAAAAACACATGTTCTATTAATATTAGCCCACTTCATTACACCGTAGACAATCAGTGGTGTGCGGTGGTCATTACAACTACACCAGCTGTACGACAAGCTTTTGAATCCACATACATACCATGCTGAATAGATCGAGCGCTAGTGTAACTTACATTTCAAACAGAAGGCTTCGTAAGAGCGAGTTACTTGTCCCGTTGGAGTGAGAAGCGCCTCATTGGTCTGTCCATATCGTCGCGGAACTTACAATACCACGTTGGGTAGAGTCAAGTTACTCCGGTTTTTTTTTTTTTTTTTTTTTGTCGTGTGGCCTCCTCAGAGGCCGAGTGCAGGTCTTTCTATTCGACGCCCGTGGGCGACCTGCGCGTCGGGATGAGAGATGGAATGGATGAAGATGAATGAAACTGGGCAAGGATGTGGAAGGAATCGGCCGTGGCCTATCGGATGGTACCGTCCCAGCATTTGCCTGGTGTTGAAAATGGGAAACCACGGAAAACAATTTCAAGGACGGCCGACGGTGGGGCTCGAACCCACGCGTCTACCGAGTCAGCAGAGAGCTTGGTCCCATGACCTAACGCTGCGCTTTAGCCAGCTGAGCTACTGCTGTCGGTACTCCGTGATATCAAGTAACACCGTGATAAAGCGTATTTCCTCTATCACGACGTAGGTTCAATTCCGTAAGTTCTAAGTTTTTACCAACAGATGGCAGTAGAAACCAGGAATCCAGGAAGCCCTTGGGCTCTCACTTTGGCCAAATCGAAGATGTTTTAAAAATATATGCACCGAGAGTTGACATTTCAACAAGTGATTCATATCCAATGAAATCAGTGGTGAAGATTTTAATTTCTTATAAACAGTTGTTTCAGTGTATAAGTTTCATTTTAACACCAGCCAGGGGTAAGATACAGACCATTCGCATTGAAAACTTATATGCATGTAGTGTTACGCTTGCAAGGTGTGTGAGCTTAGCAATAAGTTCGTTTTTCTTAGGTTGGACGCTGAGATGGCGCCAAAACGGAATAAAGTGGCTCGTTCCTAGACAGCTGAAACGCTTAAATAAGCATTGCGGTTGGTGAAGGACGAAGGGTGGACAGTATTCAAGGCCAGTTGACATTTTGGTTTCCCGTGGAGTTCACTAAAGGATTATTGCACAACATATTTAGCCGATCCAGGAAGTGCAACCCTTGCGAATATTGGAGAGCCATTCGTTATTCCACCTGAACTTTAAGAGAAGATGGTGTGTCAAGATAGACAGAATAGATCGGTCTAGGCCTAATTCCAGACCCCAGAACAATGACAATGATGGCCGTGGTGCGTGCGGTGGCTCCCCTTGCGGATGACGCCAAGAGGAAAATTGGAGCCGAATAGATTGAGTGCCAGTTTTGTAATATCTGGTACCTGTAATGTCTATTTTATGTGTGATAGGTGCGAAGTATCGGATAGTGACTAAGAAGAGCCAAGTAGACTTAAAATATGTCTAATGTTTTTATTTTATTTTATTATTTGTGAAAAGTTTCAATATGAGGTAATAGAAACTTATGCATACGATTTGAACACTTTCATTACATTAAACATAAGTAAACACCATGCTATCACGGAGTAACTTGAAGACCATCACCGAGTAGCTTGAATATCACGGCGTTACCTACTTCTACTACTGAAATTTGTTAGTTAATACCATTTAATAACTTATGGATATTTGTAAGATATTTGTAAGATATGTGCCAGAAATTTTAGGTAGGGTATCCCTCTTTAACATGAAACGAATCGAAATGACTGAAACCTAAAATTACTGAAATAGTAACACAAAAAAAAGCTTAGTATCACGGAGTTACTTAACTTTACCCTATCTGACAATGAACTTCCTTTCAGATATTGTCCTATGATTGATCACGCCTCCCAGCCGTATGTGGATGTGCCATCCATGAGAAAAATTCACTCTAGGGTAGCCTACTTATCCTGCGTGTGTTTCTAAAGGAAAATGAACCCTAAATATACTGTACTCATGTACTGTACTACACGGATATATACTGACCCGGTTAACCGGCATCGAATCGGATGACCCGGCGAAAACATCGCAATTCATGCCGATAACACAAGACATATTGTGCCCGTTTAGACCGGAGTCCGCACGACCACATATGCATTTTACCAAGAATCAGTCAGCACGAGAGTCAAAATATCCCGGGGCGCCAGATGGGTTAAAGCTAATCGCAAAAACGACATCAAATGAAAAAAACAAATGCTTTACTGATTTTCGGCTCAATGCAACAATAAGGATAGAAGGAGATTCAACTGGGCATAACACATCATGTAAAATTATCTCATTTTATTTTGAATTTAAAATTGACTGCAAAAATGCTCAAAGCAGCATCATTCACGTGTGGCGACCCACATCCTATTTACACAATGTACAGAAATTTTCCCAACACATTGGACAATTATCTTTGGAAACAAAAGTCTGATTATTAGTCCTGTAGACTGTGTTCCAAAATTATATCGATTATTGATGATTAAATCCAGTTCAAATTTAATTGTCTTTACTGGAAATACTGTAGTTCACTGTTTGAATTTTTACATAACATTAACACTCGTAGAATAAATGTTCATAGAATTTTTAACTTTCACTTATTTTTCCAGTTTCAAAAAATATTGTCAAAAATTATTATTATTTCTGAATCAACACAAATTATGTACACATATTAATAACATCTGAAAACTATTTGACCATTGAGCATAGCATCGAAGAACTGTGCGAAGCACAACAAAATTAATTGTTCTTCTGACATTAAACGTTTCGAGAAGTGACTCGATTATGAACTTCAAGTTCCTAACAAAATATATGATTTCTGAATCATCAACTTGATCAATAAATTGTTGGACCATTCAACTATTCAATTTTCCACTTGGAATCATTATTATGAAAAATATTTATATTTATGGCCATTTTAGTAACTTTCACAACTTGCAATTCTTCGACAGAATGCGGAAATAAGAATTGTAGCTTCATAATAAATTCATTTAGTTCATGGTACTAGGATTGAAAACATCCTTCAAATTATTCGTGGTTATAGAATTATTTTTTAATTGGCAGTGGCCCATTCTATTATTTTTATAAGAACACAATATTCCAACAACAACGGCAAAGGTCTTCCTCTGAAGAAGAATAAAATATTATCATGACAAATCCGGGTTCTAGCAAAATCAAAGTCTTAATGGAATCCGTAAACAAGGTTGAAATAAGAACTGATGGTTTCTAAGAAATAACCTTCGGGTCATTCATACGACGCAATGTGTAGTTCCAATACTCCTTCTTTAAACCTGAGCCATCGAACCTGCTATTTGATTGATGCTCAAATAAAAACCTCCTCATTCCTGCGACTTAAACATGCGCACCTGGGAATGGCATTTCAACTACTCCACACACAGAAATTTTCTACCCAAAATTTATACAATAAATCAAGCCTCTGCTTGTTATCAACACTGGAAGATTCATAAACTGACAAGTTTATTTTATTTTACCATTCAGTTCAACCCGTGAAGTTACCATACTTATGATACTCTTTATTTCACTTTCAAATGTGTATCCACGTCATGATTTTATATAAATACAAGAATATCCTATTTGATACAATTATCAATTGCTTCCCGTTTCATGCCTCTCCGTGTTATCTGAAAATATACTTTGCTCATTGCAAATATTAACTGTTCAACCAGAACTGTCATGTTGGTTGAATGCGGGCTTGCGCTAACCACTCTCCTTCGGAAAATCACCTGTTCCAAACTAGAAATGATTAAACTACTTCATAAGCTCTCTCTCAATACATATGATTATTAGAAAATGTAAGATCCAAAAATTATTTAGAAAAGTTATGAAAATCATTATTATTATTATTATTAGTGGATTATTATTATTATTATTATTAGTTATATTATTTTAAATATATTTAATTATTATTTCATTATGTGAGAATCCACATGTTCGAATCTTCGAATATGGAAAAAAATATCCATTCCTCAACAAAAATAATTATTAACTTTTACAGTTACATCGGTTGTTTTCCGTGATTATCCAAAAATATGAAATATTAAAATAAATGCTCGTTATGCTCGGTCATCGATCCTAAACTGTTCTGAGTGCTGAAAATACTCAGAATAACTCTAATATGTCTTGCGTAAATCATGGCAAGATTTAAATACGAAGAAAAATAAATGTGTTGGTCATCTGCAGAAAATGAGTTCGTTCTAATTAGCTAGGCATAATATAAAGTCAAAATGTGGCTTACATTTCTCGTTGGTCTTGAAGCGTAGTGAACCTGGTCTGTACCAGATTTATCCAGATACATGCCCTATCGGACACGCACGTCTAATCCTTGTATCGGCCGCCATTATATACCCACAATCTGTCTAACAAGACAGTGGTAATATCTCTTGACGTTTGAAGTAACTGTTGATCCATTTTAATATCGGCTTCTGTCAAAACCATAGCCGTTCACTTAAATGGGGTCAGATCTAAATGATCTATTCTCAAATATGTCAGTTGTAACATAACTCACGGTAATCTTTTCAGTACAAGAAAACACTGACAGTCTAAACCAATCAACGGCTATTCTGAAGGTCGTTCCCTGGGCATGGCTTATCACCATCTATCATGCGCGAAGCAA
Organism: Meconema thalassinum; assembly: GCA_946902985.2. Taxonomy (NCBI): domain Eukaryota; kingdom Metazoa; phylum Arthropoda; class Insecta; order Orthoptera; family Tettigoniidae; genus Meconema; species Meconema thalassinum. The sequence goes on from OX336389.2 coordinate 75,200,589, forward strand.
CATATAGTTTCCCTTCGTCGGCTAATGAACAACACCGTGATAGACTGGCCTTCAATATACTGAAAGATCGGGGTGGTTATCAAGTTACAAATATAAAACTGACTACTTTGGACTAAAATATCCAAGTATTAAATTATTATCACTGGACTGTGACAAAGTACTTTCTAGACAAAGTCTAGCATATGTCCATAAAGAAATAAAGTATTTCACCAGTGTCCGTAGAAAAATATCAATCACCTTAGTGATTCTCTCTGTCGTAAACTTACTAAGTTCCACATGTATCGCAGCACTTTTGTAACTATCACAATGTGAAATATCTTCTGCGTAGATCCGGCAACCATGTGCCTTGGCTCAGCGTGGCAGCACCTTGCCATGCAAGAGCTTGTTTCGAAGTGAGCTGAAGTTGCTTGGGCCGGCCGGCTTTTATTCAAAACGGTCAGGGTCACGCTGAATCAGCTGAAATCTGGAAATCCTCATATCTCTGGTATCCCTGGTCCGATTTACTTGATACTAAGTGCATTCTCTTTCATTTGGCCGTGCCAGTAATCTGATCCAAGTCTCAAGTCTCTACTCCATGGCTAAATATTTAATCAACAAATAGTCTCGACCTTTGCTATCACTTGCTACGTCACTTGACATGCTCTTAGCTGCATAAAATTTCCATTTCCTTCTGGAAGGAATGGAGCGCGATATTCAAATATCTCAACTTTCAAAAGTGGCTGTAGCCTTTCCCTTGATATCTAGGTGTCTGAATCCACCCCACACCTAGCAAAAAATAAAAATTGAAAAATTTTTATTTTTCCTATCTACACATTAAATCATCTGGTCCTTGAATAATAAATCTTCAAATTCGCTGCATTATAAGTTCCCACGATGTTACCAGTTCGTGTATTGGCGATTTCATAGCTTCCATTGTTGTTTACTTCCACAAAATCATCATCATTTGGATCCATGTCTCCCTGTAGAAAACGAAAAATGTTTCTAAAACGTCGGTCTCTCCTCTGGGATAAATGCAACAATCTTAACCTTCTCAAGGTATCCTCATCCTCCTGCGTCAGGTTAACTTGAAAAACTTTAGATGTAGACTCCACTGCTCTACTCAATAAATCGGCTCCAACGTTCAACTTTCCAGGAGTGTGTTCAATAACTAGGTTGAATTGTTGAATAAAAAGTGACCATCTAGTTATCCTATCACTGGCGAAGTTTGTTCTCAAGATAAACTCCAATGCGTGGTGATCAGTCCTCACAATTACCGAATGTCCAATTAACATTTTCTTTCACGACTCCAACGCGAAGATTACAGCAAGTGCTTCTAACTCTGTGGTGTAATAATTCCTTTCTGATGGACGAAGTTTCCTGCTTATGAACGCCAGGTAACGTCTCTTGTGATCTTCATCTTGTTGAAGAAGAATAGCTCCAATCCCTACGGTGGATGCATCAGATTCTATGATGAAATTCTTGGTAAAGTCAGGATACTCCAATTTCACGCTGTTTACCAATAACCTCTTGGCATCTTGAAATGATTGTTCACAATCTTCATTCCATTTCCATTTGTTTCCTTTCTTTAATAATTCCTGCAGTGGAGCAACCGTCTTGGTGAAGCTTGGACAATGCCCCGCAAAGAATTGGCATGTCCCGAGAAAACTGCGGACATTCTTCACTCTAGTAGGTCTAGGGAAATTTGCAATCACCTGTATCTTCGTCTCATTGGGACGGTATCCTTCACCATCCAAAATGTGGCCCAAAAATTTTATTTCCTTCCGAAAGAACTGACATTTTCGAAGGTTTACTTTAAAGTTCGCTTTCCTCAAATCTGCGAATAACATCTGAAGATGTAATAAATGTTCCTCCTTAGTCTCAGATGCAATTAGGATATCATCTATGTAACGAATTGCTATCTCCTTTACTTCAGGACTCAAATTTTGTTCCAGTGCTCTGATCAAAACAGATCCAGATGTTTTGACTCCAAATGGTAGACGGCGGAATACATATGTCTGCTGGTCAAACATAAATCCTGTAAACTTTTTGGAATCTTCACTAAGCCTAATGTGGTGGTAGGAAGAAGTGAGATCAATGTTAGAGAACCAGACCTTGCCTTGGAATTTCCTTAACAGTTCCCTAATGATTGGTGGTCTGTCATACTCTGGCAGCAATCTTGAATTCAAATTTCGCGCGTCTAAACATAGTCTCAGACTTCCATCTTGCTTAGACACTACTGCTAATGGATTGACATAAGATGTAGTGTACTTTTCAATCACATTGTTACTTTCCATCTCTTTGATAAGCACTTTTACCCTTTCTCGATGCTTTTCCGCTACCGGATACAATTTAGCATGAAAAGGTGCATCATCATTTACACGAATACGATATTCAAAATCTTTAATTTCACCAGGTTTAATATCAAAAATATCGTGATACTCTTCCAAAAATTTTCCTAGCTCTGGGGACTCCTTCTCAGTGTAGACTTATTTTCCTTCAGCTTCATGAAAAATCAGAGACCATTGAGCATCTCCCTCGATGTCTTCCTCTTCTTTTCCCTCGAAGTTTATCTCTTCGGTATTCTTGAATCTGATCGTCTCTGCCTTCATGTCTATCACTGCTTGATATTTCTGAATGAAATCCGCTCCCAATATCATGTCAAAAGCCATGTCCTTCATTACTACAAACACATGTCGGAAATCATGTCCTCCAATAGTAATACATAAGTATAATTGCGTTTTACACAGAGATATTTTATTGGGTATTATTTCTTGGATCTTAATTCCTGATACTGGAATCTCCTCTAAATTCTCTTTGAGCTTCCACAAAATATAAAGCTTCTCACTCACAAGACAAAGCATAGCCCCAGTATCAATTAAAGTATCGACAGGCATACCGAATACTTCGCATGATATGATTGGCATTTTAGTTCTTGTACCCATTTCTTTCCGTTCGTCATTCTGTTGAATTAAGCCATCATCCTCTGCTTGCCATTTAATAATCCTGGAAGTGAAAGTGTTTAAAATTCTATCTTCTACTGTGAATTCGAAGTTTTTTTTCTTTTCCAATCCCCCGGGATTGTTGTGTTCCCGATGGACCTGGTTCATTGGGCCTCTGTTCCAAGAACTGCAAGTTATCTTGGTGTCTTTCTTCTAAGTTCTTCCTCGTCTCCTTATTGAACTCTTCATTGGACTGACAAGTATTCACATTCCCTCTGTTATTATAGTTGTTGTTTCTACCATAGTACCTTCTTTCCTGGTACCTTCCTTGATTATCCCTTGGCCTTCTCCATCGAGTATTATATCGATATCCACCATCCGATCTTGAATAAGGCTTGTAACTGTATCTGTTACTGTACTGATTCCATCCTCTTTTATCGGGCTCTTCCCTCGGCGCTTTCTCTTCTCGCCCTTCTTGAATCTCTCGAGGTGTTTGGGAATAACCGTCGGCCATAACAGCGTACACAGCGTTGTTATTCTTTCCTCCCTTCTGATGGAAGAATTGAGGGTTCGTATGATCAAGCTTCTGCAATACCTCGTCAAATTGCTCCATATTATAAATGTCAGCAGCGATCAAAGTTCCTTGGACGTCTGCTGGAAACTGACGTATCAATGCCGTAATTAATTCATTATCTGGCATCGGCGGATCTAAATGTTGCAGTTTAGAAAGCTGTCCAGAAAAGTACGTAGAGTATCGAGTAGGCTGTGACGTCGAGAATCTCTTTGAATATAATTCTGCTCTGACTTGCTGTTGGGTTTCCGGGGACCAAAACTTTTTAATAACCCACGGGAAAACTCCTCAAAATTGGTGAGAGTGGACCTAAAAGCTCTAAACCAAAGAAGTGCAGGACCTTCCAAAAATTTCCCTATCACTCGGATCTGTCTTTCCTTAGGGATTTTGGAATCTTTTAGGTAATCACCTGCTTCTCTCAAAAATTCTACGGGTGTCACAGAATCTCGCCCTGAAAATTTAGAAGGCTTATCCTCTACATTCTTGAATACAGTTATGGGGTTGGATTGAAATACTGTCCTGACCTCATCCTGTCCTTGACTATCAGTTTCTCTAGCTGCTCCTAGGTTTATCTGTATCTTTTCTTCTCCCCTCATACTTGACATTTTCAACAGATGGCCAGACTGTTTCTCGTCCTTGATTTGGGTTTTCATAGCCTCAAGTTCCTTATGGTTTTCCTCTGCCATTTTTCTAATTTCTTCGGTTTCCCTACAGTTTTCCTTGACATCAGTGGATATCTGGTTCATAACAGCCTCGTGACTTTTCAACGACCCTGTCATATCCGATATGTCCCTCTGAGTTGCTTGGATATCTTTGGAAATTACTTGAATATGGGATGACAAAGATTCCCTAATTTCCTTGATTCCCTCTTGGTTCTCCAGCTTGAGTGTGTCTTTAATTTCACCGATAACTGTGGTTTTAATTTCAGTTTGTAATTCATTAATCACACCTTCTCTTATTTCTCCCATTACGAGTTCTTTGAATTGTTCTGTCAAACGTTGAACAACTAGCATTCCCATCTCATTACTCTCTTTCTTCATTCTGACTTCTAGGTTGATCATGTCTTCACCAACTTTCCTAAGACCATGTTCTTTCCTACCAGCTAAGTTTTGGGATCTTAGATCGGCATCGCGAAATTTATCGTCCATTGAACTTGCGTTAGTGGCTAATGAAGTTTCGAGCTCATGTGTTTTTTCGCATAATTTAGTAATTTTACTCTCTAGTGACATTTTCAAAATTTCGGAATTCTCTTTAAATTTATTTTCCATAGAATTAAATTTACTATTTAAATTTTCTTTCAAGTTACCTTTTAAAGAATCAGAACTTTCTTTAAGTTTATCGTTTAAATTTTCTTTAAGATTATTTTCTAAAGAATCAGAATTTTCTTTAAGTTTATCGTTTAAACTTTCTTTAAGTTTATCAGAATTTTCTTTAAGTTTATCTTCTAAAGAATCAGAATTTTCTTTAAGTTTCTCATTTAAACTTTCTTTAAGTTTATCAGAATTTTCTTTAAGTTTCCTTTCCAAAGCCTCAGTATTTTCTTTCATAATGGCTGCTACACGCAGTCCAGCTTCTTTGGAACTCTCTTCCAAACTCCTCATCATCCTCATCATCTCTTCCAAAATTTTCAATTATTATTCAAAACTTAGGATAGGGGCCGATAGCCTAGATGTTAGGCCCCTTAAAACAACAATTATCATCATCATCATCATCAAAACTTAGGGGTATACATGTTGGCAGACACAAGATTATAACTAGAACAAGAAATATGAATAGCTAATTGGAACACTCTAATAAAATGAGATTTGTCTCATGTCGACGTGATGGAAAAACAAAATTCTCTACTTTTACGAATTACATTTACCACAATATCACAAGAAAAATATGCAAGTTCTCAAATATCCTCCACCTGGATTCTAATAATGCGTATGTCCAGTCATCGAACGTTTACTACTGAATTCACTTGACGCCCTAATGGTTAAGCCATTATCAAAATAATCAAACCCATTCTAATTATTAACCAAGTTAAATTTTTAATTTTCCCCACTAATTGGGTTTCCTACTAATTTATTCATCCAAACCAGACATCTCTCAATTCCCAAAATATCTATATAAAAATTATCACAATTTAAATTGGCATGCGATTGACCGTGTCTAACTCGATCCCCACGTTGGGCGCCACTTCTCTCTCTATCTTATTTTATGTGCCCGTTTAGACCGAAGTCCGCACGACCACATATGCATTTTACCAAGAATCAGTCAGCACGAGAGTCAAAATATCCCGGGGCGCCAGATGGGTTAAAGCTAATCGCAAAAACGACATCAAATGAAAAAAAATGCTTTACTGATTTTTGGCTCAATGCAACAATAAGGATAGAAGGAGATTCAACTGGGCATAACACATCATGTAAAATTATCTCATTTTATTTTGAATTTAAAATTGACTGCAAAAATGCTCAAAGCAGCATTATTCACGTGTGGCGACCCACATCCTATTTACACAATGTACAGAAATTTTCCCAACACATTGGACAATTATCTTTGGAAACACAAGTCTGATTATTAGTCCTGTAGACTGTGTTCCAAAATTATATCGATTATTGATGATTAAATCCAGTTCAAATTTAATTGTCTTTACTGGAAATACTGTAGTTCACTGTTTGAATTTTTACATAACATTATCACTCGTAGAATAAATTTTCATAGAATTTTAAACTTTCACTTATTTTTCCAGTTTCAAAAAATATTGTCAAAAAATATTATTATTTCTGAATCAACACAAATTATGTACACATATTAATAACATCTGAAAAGTATTTGACCATTGAGCATAGCATCGAAGAACTGTGCGAAGCACAACAAAATTAATTGTTCTTCTGACATTAAACGTTTCGAGAAGTGACTCGATTATGAACTTCAAGTTCCTAACAAAATATATGATTTCTGAATCAGTAACTTGATCAATAAATTGTTGGACCATTCAACTATTCAATTTTCCACTTGGAATCATTATTATGAAAAATATTTATATTTATGGCCATTTTAGTAACTTTCACAACTTGCAATTCTTCGACAGAATGCGGAAATAAGAATTGTAGCTTCATAATAAATTCATTTAGTTCATGGCACTAGGATTGAAAACATCCTTCAAATTATTCGTGGTTATAGAATTATTTTTTAATTGGCAGTGGCCCATTCTATTATTTTTATAAGAACACAATATTCCAACAACAACGGCAAAGGTCTTCCTCTGAAGAAGAATAAAATATTATCATGACAAATCCGGGTTCTAGCAAAATCAAAGTCTTAATGGAATCCGTAAACAAGGTTGAAATAAGAACTGATGGTTTCTAAGAAATAACCTTCGGGTCATTCATACGACGCAATGTGTAGTTCCAATACTCCTTCTTTAAACCTGAGCCATCGAACCTGCTATTTGATTGATGCTCAAATAAAAACCTCCTCATTCCTGCGACTTAAACATGCGCACCTGGGAATGGCATTTCAACTACTCCACACACAGAAATTTTCTACCCAAAATTTATACAATAAATCAAGCCTCTGCTTGTTATCAACACTGGAAGATTTATAAACTGACAAGTTTATTTTATTTTACCATTCAGTTCAACCCGTGAAGTTACCATACTTATGATACTCTTTATTTCACTTTCAAATGTGTATCCACGTCATGATTTTATATAAATACAAGAATATCCTATTTGATACAATTATCAATTGCTTCCCGTTTCATGCCTCTCCGTGTTATCTGAAAATATACTTTGCTCATTGCAAATATTAACTGTTCAACCAGAACTGTCATGTTGGTTGAATGCGGGCTTGCGCTAACCACTCTCCTTCGGAAAATCACCTGTTCCAAACTAGAAATGATTAAACTACTTCATAAGCTCTCTCTCAATACATATGATTATTAGAAAATATAAGATCCAAAATTATTTAGAAAAGTTATGAAAATCATTATTATTATTATTAGTGGATTATTATTATTATTATTAGTTATATTATTTTAAATATATTTAATTATTATTTCATTATGTGAGAATCCACATGTTCGAATCTTCGAATATGGAAAAAAAATATCCATTCCTCAACAAAAATAATTATTAACTTTTACAGTTACATCGGTTGTTTTCCGTGTTTATCCAAAAATATGAAATATTAAAATAAATGCTCGTTATGGTCGGTCATCGATCCTAAACTGTTCTGAGTGCTGAAAATACTCAGAATAACTCTAATATGTCTTGCGTAAATCATGGCAAGATTTAAATACGAAGAAAAATAAATGTGTTGGTCATCTGCAGAAAATGAGTTCGTTCTAATTAGCTAGGCATAATATAAAGTCAAAATGTGGCTTACATTTCTCGTTGGTCTTGAAGCGTAGTGAACCTGGTCTGTACCAGATTTATCCGGATACATGCCCTATCGGACACGCACGTCTAATCCTTGTATCGGCCGCCATTATATACCCACAATCTGTCTAACAAGACAGTGGTAATATCTCTTGACGTTTGAAGTAACTGTTGATCCATTTTAATATCGGCTTCTGTCAAAACCATAGCCGTTCGCTTAAATGGGGTCAGATCTAATTGATCTATTCTCAAATATGTCAGTTGTGACATAACTCACGGTAATATTTTCAGTACAAGAAAACACTGACAGTCTAAACCAATCAACGGCTGTTCTGAAGATCGTTCCCTGGGCATGGCTTATCACCATCTATCATGCGCGAAGCAACATATAGTTTCCCTTCGTCGGCTAATGAACAACACCGTGATAGACTGGCCTTCAATATACTGAAAGATCGGAGTGGTTATCAAGTTACAAATATAAAACTGACTACTTTGGACTAAAATATCCAAGTATTAAATTATTATTACTGGACTGTGACAAAGTACTTTCTAGACAAAGTCTAGCATATGTCCATAAAGAAATAAAGTATTTCACCAGTGTCCGTAGAAAAATATCAATCACCTTAGTGATTCTCTCTGTCGTAAGTTTACTAAGTTCCACATGTATCGCAGCACTTTTGTAACTATCACAATTTGAAATATCTTCTGCGTAGATCCGGCAACCATGTGCCTTGGCTCAGCGTGGCAGCACCTTGCCATGCAAGAGCTTGTTTCGAAGTGAGCTGAAGTTGCTTGGGCCGGCCGGCTTTTATTCAAAACGGTCAGGGTCACGCTGAATCAGCTGAAATCTGGAAATCCTCATATCTCTGGTATCCCTGGTCCGATTTACTTGATACTAAGTGCATTCTCTTTCATTTGGCCGTGCCAGTAATCTGATCCAAGTCTCAAGTCTCTACTCCATGGCTAACTATTTAATCAACAAATAGTCTCGACCTCTGCTATTACTTGCTACGTCACTTGACATGCTCTTAGCTGCATAAAATTTCCATTTCCTTCTGGAAGGAATGGAGCGCGATATTCAAATATCTCAACTTTCAAAAGTGGCTGTAGCCTTTCCCTTGATATCTAGGTGTCTGAATCTTGGAATACACATTCCTAGAGTTGGGCACAATATATCAGACAAAGAACAAAAAAAAATATTGAGGTCTGGTTTCGAATATCAAAAAGAAATACGCCGGTGGGTACGAGAATTCAAGTAGTCTCAGGGGTGGTTAACAGGATGTAGGTGTAACAGGTTAAATCAACCCACTCCCAAATCTAAATCAAAGCAATATCACAACAGAAATCAGAAGATAAACACAATTAAAAAGATATAAATAGGCATCCATTTATTGGCAACTCATTGACCAATACAAATATAGGAAACCCCCAAAAAGCCTATCTTGCCTCGGAGATTCGATCTAAATGAAAGCTCGATGTGGACCGAAGAAAAAGAAAAATATTTAGAGTCCAAATAAACATAATTAAGTTTTAAAGAGTCAACGAATCTCCTTGGTCCTATCCTTAGACACAAATAAAATTAGGAGATACTCGAAGAAAATTAAATAAAATATAAAAAAATGGATTCAATCACATTTGACTATCAACATCAACTAATCACGCTATATGTCCATCAGGTAGTGTCCTAGATTAGTAATATTATCACTCACTTGAGTTTATAATGAAAGGAAGTTAAATAAATAGCTTGCCTAAAAATAATAGTATTGATCTCCGTTCTAACTAATGAGGGGAAAACACACCTTATATCCACCAATTATTAATTTAAAATAATTGCTGCAACAATATAGGTCCTACTTGACCACTCAATTAAAGTTACAATCAGTATTTATATTTATCGTACAACGTTATTTCAGAGTCTCATTACTCAAAATATTTCAAGCAAACGTGCACCCATTATCCTACATTTATGCAAAGGTCAAAGTCATGGCTGATCATTATATCACAACTAAAAGTTCCCATATTTCCCAATTCGATGGTATGCTTGCAATATATTTCACTCCATCAATTACATAGTGATTAGATTATCGCCTGCCTACTCCTGTGAATACTTAATTCACCATCATCTGACTGCATTTTGCATGGTCATGCTTATTTAGAAAGATATTACACTACTAATTATTATTACATTATTATTTTTTTATTAACAAAGGGTTTCTTCATGATTAATTCTCAGAAAATTTGCCATAAGACGTTCACAGAATATGTGAACTTTCATCCTAAATTTATTTTATTACATTCCATTCAATTCTCCCCTCTCTTTTTTATAAACAACTACACCAATCAATTTTTTGTAGATAAATTCATTGAAATAATGAAAATCCACAGCCTGCTTCCAGTCTCCGACCTGGTCAGGAATGGAATGAATGAAGCCCACATCTAGCGGCGAAGATATGAACTGTGCCGGCTGCCGAGGCCTGACGCACTCCTCTGGGGCAATGATTAAATGAATGACAGATGAAATGAAATGATAGTGGAGAGTGTTGCTGGAATGAAATTTTGACAGGGAAAACCGGAGTACCCGGAGAAAAACCTGTCTGCCTCCGTTTTGTCCAGCACAGATCTCACATGGAGTGACCGGGATTTGAACCACGGACCCAGCGGTGAGAGTCCGGCGTGCTGCCGCCTAAGCCACGGAGGCTTGCTGTAGATAAACTCATTATTATCTTTTAATTATCATGACCTTTCATTTCATCACATAACTAGTGTGCATAAATTATGTAATGCAGGCATGACCTGTAGCAATGTCAAATGGGTAAGTGTCGAAGCATAATGACGAGCATGCTTTTAATAATTAAATTCTCTATATCAATGAATGTGGACGAAGAAAAAAATGGGAATATTTAAAATTATAATCCTTCAGAGTTCACATAATTAGATCCACCAAACGCTGAAGTCAAAATCGAAAAAAAAAGAAAAGAATTTCAAAACATGAACCCCACCCTAGCTCTCGACAGCTAGTCTACCACCTTCATTTATTCCATCATGAATTCACTTCAGTATCTGCGTCGTATTTCCAGTCTTATCATCGTAGAAAAGAAAATCTTATCATTCGAAGTAGTGAGGGATTTACAAAAATTCTCAAAAAAAATATTAACTGGATCATGGTGCCAAGCATGGTGGATTGATCCTTGCCACGTGTGACAACCCTACAATGTGAAACACTTCCTCATATAATTACCTAATAGACGAAGGGGGAAAATGTGGCCATTATTAATAATAATAATAATAATAATAAAATGATTAATCAACAAATAAATAATAATTAGTTCAACTCCATGGCATCTAGTACTACTGAGTAGTACAAACTACTCACGACTACAAATTGAAGTAATGTATTAGCTCACCAACTGGCCGAAATAAGAAAATATTGTACAAGCCTAGCATGCTCATTGAATGCAGAACCTCTGGAACCAATCTTCATTCAGGACCATCTCCTTCCCATTCCAGAACCGGCAGGATTGCATCTTCCACCATCTTCTTCCTCGCCTCCTCCAGGAATCGAAACTGAGACCTTCACGTTTCATGGTGGCTGCGTCCTCCGACTCCCACGGTGTGGTTATGTCATGGCAACATCATCGCCTCATCTTGATGTAAATGTTACTCCGTCCAGTCCCCTCACGTATAAGCTTAGTGGCACATATTTTCACTGACTAGTTCCATTTCAAAATTCTTCATTGACACTTCAACAGCACAGGTTATAAAATGTCCTCGTACCATTCTGGAAATCATAAGTTCCTGCGCCCCGAACAATGTAGACACAATTCTTCCTCTCAGCAAATTGCCACCGGCTTTACCTAAGCAGTAATCTAATAGCATTCACAGCTGTTCAATTGCATCTACAAGTCCTCCATCGATGATAATAGCCTCGTCTATTTTCGAATGTTTACTGCACAAACTATTCCGTATTGTATCTCACGTCCAAAGCTAGTCGCAAAGGGCTAGTTCTCTCGTTATCAAGCCAACATGCGCCTGCACTACCGGGATTATACACGCTGGACTCGGCCGTCTGATATAGCAATCGCGCCCGGCATAACAGCGGTGATTCGTAATTATATGGTCTCTCAGGACTCCGATAAAATCATACCCGATACACAGCGACACTTAGACCTGTGGTGGCATAGCACACACGGCCCTCCACGATCACAATCGAATGTAAAAATCACTCTTGCCGCACAACGGAGTGCTGTCCAGTCTGCGCTCAAAACGCATGTGTCTGCGCCTCTCAATGTGACCAGTTGCCGAAAACCAGAGCTGAGCACGTGGTCCAAGACAGCGCGCTCTGCCGGAGATAGTATACAGATATGCGTGACGTCAGACGCGTGACGTCACTCAACCTTGTGGTCGGGCCTGCGACGATAACATGTGGTGCTTTGGGCCGTGATTTACGCAGGGTTGCCAATCTGTGCTAAAACTGGAGTACTATGTTGGGCACAATACTTTTCTACAGTAGAATGAATTTAAAGCTCATTTTTCTTTTTACCACTACACAGGAAAACGGACCAAAAGTGAATTGTTCTGTTGGACGGCACATCTACATACGGATGGGAGGCGTGACCAATCATACGGAAAATAATGGAAAAGAAGAGCATTGTCAGATACGTGCCGTTGCACATTCAGCGACGAATTGCTGAACCTGATTGGGACATTCCTATCCCCCTACTTGTAAACACCCATCACTGCTGGCCACTCCGCTGTCATAAACCTTCCCGTCCCACCCTCAGACTGTGGAGGGTGGAGATAGGCCCGCCGACTAGACTTGCCAGCAAACGGGCCGGCCAAAAACTAGCGCTCGATCTAAATCTAACTTCCGAGGTCTACCCCACATCAATCAGAAGGCTTTGTATCACTTTCTTTTTTCTACAGATCCTCCCAAATTGGATCCGGTAATTAACGGGGACTTGATGGGTGATGAAAATGAACCGGTAGTTGAAGTAGAGGAGATCGAGATGTATTCGAGCGATGAATCCGAGGACGAGGAGGATAGCGAGGGAGAGGATGATGGAACCGCTGACGATATGGAGAACCAGGACACGGAAGTTGACTCGGAAGTCGAGAGGAGCGAGGAGGAGGGGGAGAACGAAGAGACCCGGGATCGGTAGATGAGCTGTAAGTGTGCAATTAATATTATTATTATTATTATTATTATAGAGCAAATACATTATGTTAAACTAGCTCTTCGTACCCGTCGTTGACGGTTTTGCGTTGTAAGGGTAAAAAAATAACGTTCAGGAGACTAGTGACAGGGGTTAGCTTGGTTATGGCTGGACTGTCTACATTGCTCGGCCAACACCCGTGTAATTTTGTAATTAGCACCCTGATGGGCTTACATTGTTTTGCTTAGAATTAGGTAGGCCTACTGAATGGATGACCACTTGGGGTGATAAAAATAAACATTAAAAAGCCGATAAGGGAAATAAATTATCAGCCAGTAGGCCTACGCAAGTTATAAGAAAAGTAATTTTAAGAAATATTTCTTGACTTTTGGCCTTCTTATTTGCATTAACTTATGTCTCTTGGTGTATATAATTGTATAGATAATTGTAATACATAAAGCCTGTTAGGCCTATATCATAGACACTGAATGGGCTACCGGTAACCATTAAATATGTTGCTGCTGATTCCTGTATGGGCTTTGCGACATCGTGGTCATGTAGTCCCGCGTACTTGGGTGTGTGTAGAATCCATCTGATATAATGTGTCACTGTGATGTCCGTACTAGTGTGAGTATTTGTAATTGAGGTAGGATTTGGGTAGGAAGCGGCCGTGGCCTTAAGTTAGGTGGACTACCATCTCGACATTTGCCTGGAGTAGAAGTGGTAGACCACGGAAACCCACTTCCAGGTAGGAATCGAACCCACCACTTCTCAGTTTTGCCTCACGAGAATGAGCACAGTCACGCCACGGTTTTTGGCAGGTCAGTCCCAGTTTCGCAGTCGTACAGAGGACAGTCTGCGAGCCTCACGCATGTGCAATTGATACGTGAGTTTTCAGTTGCGCGGAAAGCAACTCATGTATCGATAATTGCACATACCTGAGGTTCAGCACCAGTCCTTTGTACTACTGCGCAATCGGAGCTCACCGGTCAAAAATCGTGGCGTGAACTATATACTCGGTTCCAGCCCTCAGACCAGAATTACATTTCTTGGCAGAGCCGGGAACCGAACCCGGGCCTCCGTGGCGACAGCCAAGAATGCAAGCCACTACGCAACGAGGCCGACGACAATTACTTGTATTAAAGAACACATGCACACATCCATGCCTGTCCGAATTCGAACCGGCAGACGAACTCTAGTTCAGTTTCAAGACCAACCCTTTACGGCTGACCCATATCAGCTGGCAAATAGAAAGAAAATACTGTAATATGCTTCATTGGAATACACTACGTGTACTGGTATTTCACATCTACAGTATCTCACTTTCACATTTCAAGATGTGCTGACGGACGGTAAGAGTCATGAGCCCATCCCTTCAAAGCGACTTAATGGAAGCACATGCATGTCAGGACATGTCACCTCGCAATATTCTCAAATCAGCAAGTGAGTAGCCTAATCATCTGGCATTGTCACGTCAAGTGATGTAGCCTATACAGATTGCGCAATTGCTTCACCGCCGGAATTTCGGGCTTCCCATTAACCCCTCAGCCCCTTGTATTACCTACATAATTTGTAGCCTAGTTTTATTTTGAGGGTGCCTTCTGGGCCTATATACGAATGTTCATGCCTTTCACTCCTATTACAAACAGACAAAAATTAAACTCAGTGTTCATTAGGTCATTATAGCCTACAGTACACCTCATCAGGGATAAGTACGAAGATTTAGTCAAAAGTTCTAATGTTCAGTCAGAGAGCTTATTTTACTTTTAGAGATAGACTACTCATAAACTACAGCAAAAGTTCCTTGTTGTCTGAGTCTTCAGTCTTCTGACTGGTCTGAAGCAGCACTCCATGCACCCCTGTCCTGGGCTACAGCACGACAAGTTCATCTGAAGCCCCAGAAAATATGCAAACTACTAGGCTTCCCCTTGCCCCTCTAGTCATCATGTTGCTGGATCTACTACTATTTGCTGCCGCGAAAGGTGTGCCTTGCACAGAAACCAACTGGCGCTGGGTAGAGTGCACGTGAGGATGATATACCAAAGGTGTCACTCTCCCACCTCGCCCACCACGTGCTTTCCCTCCCTCATTCCTGCAGCGCCCTCATGCAGGGCTTCAGTTCAACTTGCCAAGCTTTAAGCGTTTCATCTCTTACGTCTCTTACACCTTACAATCTGTTTAACATATTCAAACCTTGGTTTACCCCAACAGTTCTCGTCCTCGACCCTCCTATCCATAACTAAGTTTGGTATTCCAGGGTGTCTTACTAAATGTCCTACCAACCTATCTCTTCTCTTCATGAGCAGTCGCCAGAAACATCTATCCTCTCCCACTCGTCTTAATACCTCTTCATTTGTCACTCTATCTACTCATCTGATCTTCATCATTATCCTGTAACACCACATTTCAAACACTTCTATTCTCCCTATTCTTCTGCACCAACAGTCCAAGTTTCACTTCCATAGAGTACCACGTTCCAGACAAAGGCTTCCAAAACTGACTTCCTCACACCTAAATCTGTATTTGATGTGAACGAATTTCTTTTCTGTAGAAATGCTTTCCTTGCCTATGCCAACCTACTTTTTATATCCTCTTTGCTTCGTCCATCACTGGTTATTTTGCTTCCTAAGTAGCAGAAGTCTCTTACTTCCCTTGGCTTTTCACCTCCCAACTTAATGTCATTAGGGGTTTCTGAATTTTTCGGCTGCATTCAATTTTCTTTGTTTTATATTTATTGATTTTCATCATGAGTTCGTTCCTCAAGGCCGAGTCCATACCATTTTAAAACTCATTCAAATCTTTTGGTGAATCGGCTAATATGACAAAGGCAACAGCAAATCTCAGCGTTGAAATTATTTGTCCTTGAATCTTTACTCCTACTTTAAATTTTTCTCTAATTTCCTACATTGCTTGTTCAATGTACCGATTGAAAAGTAAGTTATGGGTGATACGTTGCAGTTCGTAGTGTAGTATTTTTCACAATCGAATAACACCAAGTGAAGTTTCAGCTATGTTGTATAAAAGAAGTTATAACCAGGTGTAAGTGTTAACGAGAGATTTAAAATGACTTGGAGCGACAAGACTCGAACCTGTCATTGGCTTCTGGTTTGAGGGCTGGAACGGGATATACTTAGCCTCGTGAGGCAGAACTGAGAAGTGGTGGGTTCGAATCCAACCTCAGCCATCCTGGAAGTGGTTTACCGTGGCTTCCCACTTCTACTCCAAGCAAATGCCATGATGGTTCTTAACTCAAGACTACATTCACCTCCTTCCCAATTCTTGCCTGAAATTACAAATACACACACAAATACTGACACCACCACAACACAGGTTACCATTCTATACAGGATGTGCAGTAATCACAATTATTCAAGTTCGTTGAACTGGTGATAGAAGAGACAGTTCTAAGCAACCTAGGAGAAGAAAATGTCACCTATCTTTAAATTTAATATTTGAAAAAGGTTAATGTTTGTGGGTTTTACAGTAACTCTTCAGGCAGAAAGTGCAAACAAAGGCTGCTGTAGCCAATGGGGCTCTGGGCGGGGCAAGGGAAGTTGTTGCGTAATCGAAGCACGACGTTGTCTGTTGAGGAGGGGAGGGTGCCAGCTGATATGAGGATAGCACTACTAGTCTTGTGAAGCCCTGCTACATGCTATGCGAAATCCAGTAGAAAAGTTGTGGTTAATTCATTTAGGGGCTTTGCGACAACGTGGTCATTTAGCCCCGTGTACTTGGTAGTGAGTGGAATGTGTCTGATAATCAGGGCCATTGTGGTGTCTGTAGTAGTAGTGTGTGCATTTGTTATGCAGGTGAGGAATGGGAAGGAGGTAGCCGTGGCCTTGAATTAGGAGACATCCTGGCATTTGCCTAGAGTAGAAGTGGGAAGCCACGGAAAACCACTTCCAGGATAGCTCAGACGGGAGTCGAACGCACCTCTTCTCAGGTTTGCTTCACGAGGCTGACTAGACCCCGTTCTAGTCCTCAGACCAGAATTAAATTCCTTGGCAGAGCTGGGAATCGAACCCGGGCCTCCGTGGTGACAACCAAGAATAGTAGAAAAAGTAAAATGCCTTTGTGTTTGGAATTGTAAATAAAATCTTGATTGAATCAATACATGGGTCTCAAATTGGTATATTGCAGTAATGTATTCAATTCAAGGGTTTTCATTGATGATAACAGTGTAACTAAAGCAATAGCTTTTACCAGTGAGCTCGTGTGAACCTTTCCCACTTTACCGTTAGAGATATGAAACGTGAGCTTCGATCTCATTAAAAAAGAAAAAGAACAAGTTGTTATTGGAAATGTGTTTATATTAAATTGAGCACAAAACATCTATTTATATAAACTTCACATACAGATTGAGAATCAGACACGTTGTACAGTACATAGTTTATGTGTAGGCCTATATAATGTTTAACATTATAATGGAATATGTTTGCAAACTAATGTGGGTATATCAACAACTTGTGAAAGTATGAATAAGGCCATACGATAGCCGTAGCGCAGTAGGCGGATGAAAGTGGAACTTCCACGGGATTGAAATACCAATGTCCAAGTCCATAACTCAAACAAAACTTTCCTGTAGTGAACCAAGGATTTGGTACACAAATGTTTATTAATTTAAAACCTCGTACAGAAATTTGCATATTATAAATAACTCACGATGAATTAGTGAAACACCAAACATAAGATTGAAACAAAATTTGGCATGCAAACTAGTCGGCTGAGATGGTATTTGAACCCCCTAAAATTGATTAGGCTATTGCATCAAATCTCTAGTACGCTATCCCCTACAGTACACCACCATTACGGTATAGTAATGTAACGTAACTCCATACTATGTAGCACAGGGCCATCCACACAGCGCTCCGGCCACGCTCTAAGCCAGTGCTCCGAGCGCTTTGGTTGATGGTAGTTTTGGTCGTGGTGGGAGGAGCTTGGCTGGCTAAGTGAGCGGTCTGCCCGCCACGCCGAAGTAAGCAGCCGATCCATCAGTCGCTAGTCTAGTCCAATGCGCTTTGTTGACAGCGTGTAAGTAAAATCAGTTTTGCAGTGGTCATGACTGAACAAAATGAAAATCCACAGCCTGCTTCCAGTCTCCGACCGGGTCAGGAATGGAATGAATGAAGCCCCCATCTAGCGGCGAGGATATGAACTGTGCCGGCTGCCGAGGCCTGACGCACTCCTCTGGGGCAATGATTAAACGAATGACAGATGAAATGAAATGATAGTGGAGAGTGTTGCTGAAATGAAATTTTGACAGGAAAACCCGGAGTATCCGGAGAAAAACCTGTCCACCTCCGTTTTGTGCAGCACAGATCTCACATGGAGTGACCGGGATTTGAACCACGGACCCAGCGGTGAGAGGCCGGCGTGCTGCCGCCTAAGCCACGGAGGCTTACGGTCATGAATGAACATCATACAAAAAAAAAAGGAGTGGTGAAGCAGCAGCTTTCTGCAAGAAGAATACCCCCTTTTGTGTAAATATGCATGTAAAGTTCTGTCAATGTTCGGCTCAACTTACAATTGTGAGCGTTTCTTTGCGGATCTTAAGCTTAACAAACGTAAGCATCGTGCGGCGATGAGTGATAGAAACTAGCACAATTGTTTACGAATAGCTGTGTCCAGAAGTATTGTACTTCATTTGGAGAAGATTGTTTCCTCCAAATCTAAAAGCTCGTAAAAACGACGGAGCAAAAGTCACTAAAGGTCTGTACTATTTGTTCATATTGGTAAAATGTTGTTGAATTTTCCTCTCTAATATGTTCGAATTTTAGTTTGGAATAAATCACAATATTCTTTACGTAACACTTGCGTTCGTTTCCTACACATTCCATACATCGGAGTACCATTCGATTTGTATATGCGGTATATTTTTAATGGCAAAACAGCCCTATTAATATGTCAACAATCCAACAAAAGGCGTCGGCCGCTCGACTGTACGTACGTATCTCGTCAGCGCGGACCGAACATCGCCCGTCTGTCTCAGGTCTCCTCGCTGCCACAGTTTAGTGGTGGTAGGGGAAGGAGCGCTAGTCGGACTGCCCAGTGCCGCGCTCTCGGAGCGCAATGACTGGATGGCCCTGATGTAGCATATAAGCTTCAGTTACGGTCCTACTTAATGTCTCTGACAGCTTGCCACAGTGGGTAAGTGGTTATAGTGTCGGTCTACCAACCCCAAGATTGCAGATTCGCCCCTGGCCATGGTAAGTGATTTTTGAAGGCGACAAAAATCACGACACTCATGTCATACGTTGTTGGCATGTTAAAGAACCCATTTGAATTCAGTAGGCCGTGTTCAATGGCAAAATTAATCTCGGGATTTTCCGCCAACACAAAGTTCCTCCATTCTCTACTTGAAAGCGCTGTAATGTCAAGGAGTTTAGATATCTAACCTCCTTGACTTTCATAGCGTTCAAAGGTACGACGAAATTCGACATGCAAGCTACCCTCTGGGTGTCAATTAACAAAGCTTGCACCAGGCACCCGAGGTCATACGATATTATTATTAATGTCTCTGACGTACGAAATCTGTCTATAATAGCTGTGCATCCATTACAATTATACATCCTTAAGTTAAATTATAACTCGATCGCTGGATTAAGGGGATGGACAGCCATTCCATGACTGGTGCGCTGGGTACCAGCTGGTGGATGAAAGTCGAACTTTGCTAACTTTCTTTAGACTACTTATGTCACTTTCATTAATACTTGGAGTCACGAAATGTTGATTTAATCGTTTTATGGAACGTCCTGTGTCCTGACGCTTCTAATCCTTCTAATCCGACATTCCCTTATTTAATTTCCTTAATAAGTTATGTATTCCAAAACGTTTGCAATCTTTAATGAAAAACAAAGTAAAAAAGTGTGCTTACCTGTTACTCGTTCTTTGCTGCAAACCAAGGTGAGTGTATCCACTGCTTTGGAAAATATAAATAAGGCCATTTGATAGAGGGAGCGCAGTAGGCGGATAAAATGTGAAACTTCTATGGGGTTGAAATACCAATGTCCGAGTCCCTAACTCAAAACTTCCCTGTAGAAAACCCAGGATTTAGTACATAGCCTAATATAAAAACGTGTACAGAAATTTGTAGCCTATATTATAATTAACTAGGATGTAAGGAAACACCAAGCATAACTACGAAACAAAAAATGGGTAAGCAAAAAAATCTGATGCAGTGGGATTAGAACCACCTAAAATTGATTAGGCCTACATCTTGACAGGTGAAGTAGGCTTTCACCTAGACCACCATTACAATACTTACGTAACATCCTACCATAGGCTGCAGAATCTTCAGAAATTATTTTTTCGTTTATCCACCCAGCTCGGCTTAACACAAGGACCTTGCGGGGGATCATTCCTCTACCGCCGCAAGGACGGTGTCTGGGAACTCAACACACATAGTCAGCTGATACAACTGGGGATGGTGACAGGTCGATCACCCAGACGACCTCTAAATTGGGTCTAATTAAGGAAGGGTCAGGGAAGGGATTTCGGAGGATGTCGGCCGTGGACATGTTGAGAGAAACCGCCCCGGCATTTGCCTGATAGTGAAAATGGAAAATAACGAAACCCATTTTTAGTATGGGCGAGGTGGGATTTGAACCCAGTCTCTCGCGATGCCTGTGAGGCGCACGTTAGCGTTTTCAGCCCTCGTGGCCGGCTAAGCTTCGGCTACGGTACGTAATGTCGACCAGCATTCGTACATAGCTGTGCTGCCTTTAGGATTATACATTCTTCGGTTTATTTATGAATAGATGGCTGGAATAAGGACAAAACCATTCCATGACAGCAGCGCCGGGAAACGCCTGGCGGATGAGAGTGGAACTTTGCTAACTTCATAACTTATAACAGTTTGATTAATACTTGGTGACCACCTCATGGTGTAGTGGCTTGCATTCTTGGGACTCGAACCCGGACCTCTGGGGTGGTAACCAAGAATATTAGGCACTACGCCACGAGTAGTCTTCAAACAGCGGCTGAGCAAGGCTGCTCGTTAAGAACACAGTCGGCATGGAGCACCGTATTGAGACTAGGGAAGTCGTGCCTTGCAGCAGAACTAGCCTACATTTTCTTTTATACCCAGTTCAAGAAAATAAAAATGTGTTTCCTAGTACATTCATGTCCTTGAAACTTAGATATTTTTTGGCTTATGGTATCGTCACAATGAAGTGTAATCCACAAAGTAATAACATTATTTGTCTTTGTTTACAGAACTGCCTGCACGAGAAGAAATATGGAAAACTTGTGAAGGATGAATGAGGCTATTTGAAGCAAGAAAAATAAATCTTTCAGCTTTGTAATACTTTATTTTATTTTCTGATCCTGGTGTTGTGTAAATTCCTTGTCCCGAACTCGCCCACTGATTTGCATTTTCTGAAACATTATCCGAAACCAATTAACAGATTTTCACTACATTTTTTTAAATTGATGTAGGTTATATTAAATCATTACAGAAGCTTATTTCACATTACCGTGCATGTGTGCTTTCCGATCGCTGGTCTGTTCTTGTTATTTCATTTGGGGACTTGAGATATCTTGGTTATCACCAGCCTTGTGTAATTTGAGACGACCAACCAATTACCAGCCGGTGTCCTTTCATCCCCATAACCCTGTCGCTCATTCCTGCCCAACTACAGTGAGATCCTTCTCTGTAGAACGGAACCTGGCCGTGGCCGTGTGACGGGTGAAGAGCTATGAATTACGGCCATATGACTAGCATCTACCGATTACACAACAGAAGGTCGGGAAGCACCGGTTGCTTTCATAGGATTGATTACATACGGATCTGGTAAGATACCCTAGTTGAGACAATTAGGATTTGTGGACAGAGGGAAAGATACCGAATCAGTCAGGACGAAGATATTTTTCGTTGAGATTACATTTCTTTCGTGATAATTTTGTTAAAAATAATAAATTTGATTATTTACAGCCCTCTGGAAAGGATATTTTAAAATCACATTGGAATGAACTTAGGACCATCTGAATAGCCCAATACACTTCGTTTCAACATCCTTCCAGGTCTAGTTTTTTTCTGCATATAAGTAATCAGTGAGGTACCCATTCCTTTTTTGCTTTTCAGCATCTCGTACGAATCCCTACGCACCAAAATAGTGCAATTCCCCTGCTAGCGCGTCTCTGGAATCAATAATCATTTTCTACTGTAAGAGCAATAAGCTGCAACATCTGTTACTTACCACGTAAAGTCAAATAATATTCCTAAATAATGGCATAAATCTCATGGTGCGATATTGAACATATTTTTTTATAAACCTTGGTGAAACTGAAAACATCACTCAAAATAAACGAATGTTTCACATCATGTCTTTAACTGAATAAAGAAATGCTATGTCCAATCAATTAAAATAGAATTATACCAGCAATAAAGGGCCTGTCTGAAGGATTACATTCCATATTCTTTTACAGGAAATATATAATTGGAACACTCACAAAACTATGATCACACTTGACAGCTGAACCACGAATGGAATATAATCCTTCAGGTATACTCTTTATTGCTGGTATAATTCTATTTTAATTGATTGGACGTAGCATTTATTTATTCGGTTAAAGACTTGACGTGAAACATTCGTTTATTTTGTGCGATGTTTTCAGTTTCAGTATGGTTCATAAAATATTATGTTCAATATCGCACCATGATTTTTATGCCATATTTAGGCATAATATTTGACTTTATGTGGCAAGTAACAGATACTGTGCTTTATCGCTCTTACAGTAGAACATGATTATTGATTCCAGAGATGTACCAGCAGGGGACTCGCACTATCTTGACGCGTAGGGATTTGTAAGAGATGCTGAAAAGCAATAAAGGGACGGTTACCCCACTGATATCTTATGTGCAGAAAAAAATCTAGACCTGGGAGGATGTTGAAACGAAGTGTATCGGACTATTCAGATGGTCCTAAGTTCATTCCAATGTGATTTTAAAATATCCTTTCCAAAGGGCTGTAAATAATTAAATTTATTATTTTTACAAAATTATCACGAAAGAAATGTAATCTCTAGAAAAAGTATTTTTGTCCCATCAGATTCGGTATCTGGCCCACTGTGTTGTGGTGAAGTACTGTAGCATATCTCGTATCCCATGAACATGGTTAGGTATGGAACAAAATATCGAATTTTCCTATTGGAAAAGAAGAAGTCTTCGAGTAAATAGTTCGTACGTTTCAGCGCCATGTGATTTTTACTTGTGGGGGAAACTCAAACAAAAGTATACAGAAACAGTCCGCCTACTCTGGAGGCTCTCGAAAACAAAATAACTGTGCACCGATATAAAATATCATAGAGGATGAATTACAGCGAGTGTACCAAAACTTCCTACGTTATGTGTGTTTAGAAACAGAAAAACAGCATTTCCTGAAACTACTATGAAATTCATGCAAGTGATGATGATTATTAAATGTGTTGAACTAGTTGGGTGCTACGCTACCGCTAGCGGCAGTGCCATGTTCGACAGGCAGCTACACACATTGGCCCGGCTGCCACACGGCGCCTGCGAGGTTCCGTTCTATAGAGAAGGACCTCACTGTAGTAATGAGGGTCCTGTGTCGGCTTTCTTTCTCTCGATCCAGCGGAGTAGCCGTGTCCATTAAATCGCGCACGACAACCACGACAGGGGACTGCAGCAAGCCCGGAGATCACAGCGGCTATCCTCAGTGTGGTTTTATCATTTCAAATGATCTTGTCGACTTCGTCGTTATGGTTGGGGTCCATCGTTATGCATTACGGACACGGACACGGACACGGTGACGGACGTGACGTCATGCAGCCGCGCGGGAAGTGACGTCATGCAGCTGCGCGGGAACGTGACGTCATGCTCACGCGGGGAGCGAGAATCAGACGCTAATGATTATTGGAGTCTGTTGAAAGAGGCCTGGCGTCGAGCGACCATTTAAAAATCAGAAACTCACTCCACAAATCTGTAAATCAGTATTCTTCCCTTATTTCAGATACACTATTCATTAAACAAACATATATGGCATAGTCATGACCCCTTCATGGAGTAGGCTATTGTCTAAATCTGGACACTCACACTACATCCTTACACTAATTCAAATTTACGGCCAAATGATCCTTCTGACAGGGAGGCAAAGGTTTCCGCCGGCTTGCCTGGGATGGTGGGCCACAAACCCGCTATCAAAAAGTACACAATTTACGCTTTATTCAATCAAACACATCTCTAGTACAGGTACAAGAAACACATTTCTTTCCGTGACCCTTAAAGAGGTGCCCGTGCGGGAAGCCTAAGTTAATGGGTAATGCAGTCTGTTGAAAGAGTCCTGGGGCTTCGAGCAAAGCGAGAAGCCCTCCTGAGCCTTTCTAACATGTGTAGCATTTGTAGCATGCGTCATTTGAAATGATACAACGTCTAGTCTTTCAGACTGACTGTGATTTTTTTTACTCAGGTTTGTTCATATTCCCTCCAGGAATGCTTCCATAACCGGGGCATATACCCCATACCTGTCCCTAATACAGCTACACACACTCTTACAGTCATCACAAATACACACGATTTTGTCACCTTATACGAATTAACAACAATAATACCCACTCTCTCTCTCGACACCAGAAGCCCCTCGTCGTTTAAATAGGAGTCCTGAGGATATCGCTAGCAGCAGAGTTGCCACTTCTTGCGTTTATTAGTCCATTATTAAAACATGTTAGATATAATTTTCGCGACGAAACATCAGAACTAAGCCTACTAATGCTATTTTTTTGTTTCCTTCTTTTCGTGCTTAGTGGTCATATTACACCATCTGCCAGTTGTAACTCTTCAGTCGGTCGACACGAATTTGCCCATGACTGGGCGGGGTACAATGTATAATATAATATATGAACAATAAGTAAATAACACTCCTGTAGAAAATACATGTTTTAGTTATGATCACTATTACAGTATAATAGGGCATTTTTAGTATTACGCGTTTCGACCATCAAGCGGTCATCATCAGATCCTGATCACTGTGTTGAGGTTTACATTTATATACAAATATCATCTAACTACAAAACAAGAAGTTCCGAGACGAACTAAAGAGCCTACTTTTCTTAAAATTTAAGATCCATGCCAATGATTAATCTATATTGTGACCGTCAGACGGGTGGCAACGGCACATATTTGTGAGTGACCTTCAGAAGTCCTCCGGTAAAGCTGTCGGGATAGCCAACAACCGCGATGACTCTCCTAACATCTCCCCCGTCGGACCTTTAAAAGTTTGCCGTGAGGATCAGGTGAACTTCCTAACAATAGGCCAATGCGGCACGAGGTTCTATAGTCCACGGGGAGCGTGGTACATGGTTGCGATGGTCAAAGACGGCCTAAGGAAAGGTTCACCTCAAAAACTAGACTGTGAAATTAAACATCCAGGCTTATGTAAAACACCGTGAAAATTTATTGTAGACTTCCACAAACCCCTATCCTAGTTCGGAGGGTTATATTCGGCTAATCCGCAAGCTAAAAGTTAATGATAATAAAAGTTCAAGTCCCTAACAATGAAGTTACATTAACCCTCGCGAAAGATCTAATACACAATAAGTAAGCAACAGCAACAACGCTGGGTAAATGGTAAGACGCAAAATCCCTAATACAAGTTACATGATCAAGCTAATATGAAGTTACATTTAAGAGAAGGAGCAAAGCAAAGCTAAGTTATGGTGGTACCATTTCCACATTTACATTTAACTTTTCTAGCTAAGTCCTATCAGTTAACATTCAAAGTTACGGCGGTGACGTCCGTAATAGCAAAACAGTTACAATACAAAGCTAAGTGTACAGCCATTTAAAAACAATTAATCTAATCAACAATCATGTGCTAAATAGCACGCAATAAAGGTAACATGGGGAAAATACAGTTTCATGACATCAATAATTATAGTACAACACAGTTTTTATTATAATGCCTTCCTGCCCCATGGTTAACTCTTTGTAAACCATTGTCATCTAGCTTGATAGTAATGTCGGTGATAGCGTAGTTAAAACCACGTCTGACAATCACATGGCCTGCGCTCCACACACTATGAACTAATGGTTCATGTGTGCGCCAGGTCACAACAAAAATGTCTACAGTCTTCGTCGTTTCCAATAAAGGAAATCCCTTCATCTGCACGGCCATGTCAGCAGGTTCAAATGTAAGAATGTCAAAGTTTAAATGGAAATAATATGTTAGTTAGATCTTGTTTAAAACAATTATGCGGATGATGTTTATTATGTCGGTTTATGTTCCTTCCGTAGGTTTATGGCGTATTCTGACAAAGGCCTGACAAGGAGTAGTCTTCTAAAGATCATTCTCTCGCAGCAAAACATCGACTCAATAGTCGGAAAACTCAACGAGCAAACTCGGCTCGGACTCACAATAACACGAGTTATCAGCGGTAAATACCTCGCTTTCAACAACTCTCATAATAATGCCTCATAACAACAACACATGCGCGACTTACAACAATGGCACGTCTTACTCACTCAAGGCACATAATATCATGGGTTACCTGCGGCAAAAACCTCGTATTAAATAACCAAATTGCCTTCATTATAATTTGCCTCTCTCAAGAGGATCGCCAACAATGCATAAAGAAGCCTAACAACCCTGGACATGTCGAAATGACATTCCTCGCAGCAAAATATCTAACTAACAGTATGAAAATCCAAGAAAAACAAATGAACAAAAATACAGTAAGAAACACTGGGTTTCATGAGCAATAGCTGCATTGAAAGAAAGAGATGAATGAAATCAACATTCTGTCCTATGTTATCGTAGTTCTGTCTCGCTTTCAAGCATTTGTTTTCAAGGTTACTGGGTCAACAAACCAGTTTATTGGTGACAACTTCACAAATTGCAGTCCTTCACTGACCACATTTTTCAACAGGCAAGGCCGGCTAGTTTTAACATTATATAATACCGTAATATTTGGCCTTGTCATTCTTAGCATATGCTTGGTTCAAAAACCTAATAGAATCCGTGTGCTAAACACGTTACAATTTAACTGTACAATAAAGTATCGCAGTCCTTCATTTCAAAGAATAGTAAATCACAGACATAACAGCATGTCTCACGAGCTTCTTTGCTCATCAAAGATATAACACTTATTAAGTTCTCAGTATAACATTAACACCTGTGTCCTCATGACAGAAACAAAGTAGTAACAAATTGATAAATATGGCACAGATCTGCAACTCTAGACCTGCATAATGATGCGATAGTGCACTTAGTTCGATGCTTGACATCTACACTTTCTCCAAAATAATAAATCTGTCAGTATTTGACTATAAATTGGCTTCTGAGAGCTTTCAAAAATGAAAATACGGCATATTTTTATAAAACTGGAAACTACAGTTGGTTTCCTAACGATACGACCTATCTAACGAGGTCATAAGTCTCAACAGACTGGTTGCAAAGATTGCAGTTAAATAAAGTGACGATGACATCTGAATGAAACCACGGATAAATATCCTACACATGGCTGAGCAAAATAGCTGCAAATGATTACAGTCATGTTTGGCAGTGGGTCGGCTATAACGTGGTACGACGTCCATCAGGACGGCACCAGGGTTAACCAAAACTGGTCTACCCCACAGGGTGACTCACAATGACTGAAATAAACAACAATTATACTAATTGTAACCCTACCTAGCAAATGGCTGACACATAAGTGCGGTTGATTCACAAAAAAACTACGATATCTAAATATACCACCGCGGACTATTACAAAAGAAAGGGTGCCCAAACTCACGACTTTTGGTAGCTCTCACATCGGCTCAGACATTCATCGACCAGGGTCGCGAAAAACTCTGCTTGGCTCTCCAGCATGGTCCTGTCCTCCACGGATTCACCAATCTGGACCTCCCAAGCAACCAGGGTTCTTTCGCCTCCGGATGATGGTCTCCCAAAATGTCTGGAATGTGCCTGGAAGTCGGCATCCACGTTCCTTCGTCTGCGTCCTCGGCATCCTGACGTTCCATCAAGCTGGTGGTCTCCATCACGACGTCTCCCTCATACCGGAATGGTATTAGCCCATAATCGTCTTCTTCACCATGGCGCGGAAAAGTTCAATGTCTTGCATGATGTCGAAAAATGTCGAAATATCTCGTTCCTCTTGGCGTTTTGGCATGATTATTGTGGACGATGCAAATAATAGTGTTCTCCACAGTATTTTGTAGTTTTCAGCCTGTTGATCCTCAAGATTCAACACGATGCGATGCTTTGCTTGTTAGCACGTGCAATTGTATCACGTTTTATCAATCACGTGGCATCCGCGATAAAATTGATATTTTCAATTCAGAATTTCCGTAGCAATAATGTTGTGATCGTTGGCAGTAATAATCACGTCGTCTTGGCACAATTATCAGTCGATAACTCTTATATTTTCGGCGTGGCACTTTGCCCTTCCACTTACACGTGGGAAAAATATCTGGCGTATGGCACCAATTACAGTTTGTAGAAAATATTGCCTAATATGGCCTTTCGTAGAACAATAATATGTCCACGATGTGTGACAACGTTAGTATAGTTATTTTCAACACACGATGCAGTCGGATGCTCACTTGAGCACAAAAATATTTATAATGTCCACGTCGCGACGGACGGATACTCGAAACACGCCTGTCGGGCGTCAGATCTCCAGATGTAGTGTCGTCACTGACTTTCACTCGGAAGTAGGTCGCCAAAACGAAGTCATTGAGCGACTACTTTCATAGCTCCTTGCGTATCTGCAAGTGTTATACCTTACCAAAAACGTAATAATCATTCACCAAAATGATTCGATAATACAGAATGACGAATTAGAATATTCTGAGTCTTGAGAAAGGATAAAAGTGATTAACAAGACCTCCAAAGTCAAAAATGCAATTGAGCGCTACTTCAAAGAGTATAGCATGAGCTCTCCGCTCCACGTGGTATTCTGGGTATGTTCAAAAGTACTACATCCCATAATAATTATTCCGTCACAAAAATATCACATGAACCATAGCTCAGCGGGTTCATCTGCCTCTCCGTCGGTTCAAAGAAAATGTTGGGACGACATTTTATTTGCCTCTATAATTCATTCATGTGTGATATTTTTTAGATTGGCGGCGTTGAAAGTTCCAATACGTTCTCCAGTTCTGATGTCTTCAATGACATAACTCCCATTATTCAACGGCTGTCTAACACGACTAGGGCCGTAATACAAGGAAAGAAATTTCCCGTATACGCGGTCGATTGGATTAGAAATTCCGGGTCTCCTTATAAGGATAAGGTCTTCCTCCTCAAGTGGTTCTCTGAATCTCTGGCGTCTTGTTCTCCTCAAGCGTTTGGCAGCTTGTCTGTCTGAAGTGTCTCTAGCAGCTAACAGTCTGCTGGCATGCGATGGTTGTAAACAAGGTGGATTTACAATCACGTGGTTCCAGACTCTCAGTGGCATCTGGTTCAATTGCAGGACCAAAGGTATTTGACCAGTGCTTTCATGCACAGTAGAATTAATGCATTTTGCCATCAAAACAAGGACTTCAGTCCATCGCCAGTGTTCCTCCTGACAATACAAACGACAAAATTTTGCAATAGTGGACATAACGCATTCCGCTGGATTGCTCTCAGGGTGTCTTATCGATGACAAAAGATGACCAATCTCTAGTTCCTCCATAGCGTTGGCGAATTCTGCAGAAGTATATTGCGATCCGTGGTCAGTTAATAAGAATTGTGGCTTCCCTGCCTCCGGTATCACTTGTCGTCTTATTCGCTGGATAATTTGATGTGCATTAGCCTTCTGAATAGGATGGAGCATTGTGTATTTTGTAAACACATCTATGGTGACTACAATGTAACGATTCCCACGACGGGCTTTAGGTATAGGACCGTAAAGATCTTGTGCGTACAACTCTCTGGGTTGAGTTGGTAGTATAGGTCTAGGTGGTTCTCTCAATAAGTGTGACGTGTATTTGTTCCGCTGGCATGCGTCACAAGCACGTAAACACTCTCTGACAGTGGTTCCTAACCTTTTCCAGGTGAACGACTCTTTAATGGTGGCAACGGTCTTGTCCGTTCCACCGTGACCAATAGACAAATGTACCATGAGAATGACAGATTCCTGGTACCTTCTGGGAATAACTGCACGCAGTTGGGTGTGATCTTCGTCCACAAATTTATACAAAACGCGACGGTAAATCAGATAGTCATCTGCTATGGCAGCAATCCTTGCATAAAGCTCATCCCGAGGATCCATCTTTCGTTCAAGAAATCGAATGATGTGTCTAAGTTCCTCTTCACGTCTCTGTCCTTCGGGTAGATAACGAAGTCGGCGAAGGTGTTCTTCGCATTCTCCCTCAATGTCAATGGCATTAATAGAAGTTTCAGGATTCCGGCTGAGGATGTCGGCCAATACATTCTCTCTGCCTGGTTTGTAAACAATCTCCAGATCGAACTGTTGGAGAAAAAGAGTCCATCTAGTGATCCTGTCACTTGCCAGTCTTGTTCGTAGGATGAAGGTCAAAGCGTGGTGATCGGTTCTTACGACAATCTTCTGGCCTATCAAAAGTTTCTGCCAGTACTCCAATGCATAGACGACGGCTAGTGCTTCTATTTCTGTTGTAAAATAGTGAGATTCGTGAGCTCTTAAACGTCTGCTCAAGAAAGCGATGTAGTGACGTTTCTTATCATCGTCCTCCTGCAATAATATAGCTCCAATACCAATGGCTGATGCGTCTGATTCAAGAATGAAATTGCGTGAATAATCAGGATATTCCAACTGGATAGAATTCGCTAGCATCTGCTTAGCCTTCTGGAATGCTGTCTCACACTCATCATTCCAATTCCATCTACAGTTCTTTTTCAGCAAACTTTGAAGTGGTGCAACAGTCTCTGAGTATCGCTCACAATGAGCAGCAAAAAATTGTAGTATTCCCAAAAATTGTCTCACGTGCTTCACACGGGTTGGCGTTGGAAAAGCGGCGACAGTTCTGATTTTTGCTGGATTCGGTCGATATCCATCTCCATTAATAATATGTCCAACAAAATTTACTTCTCTTTGGAGAAATCTGCACTTGTCAAACTTGACCTTGAAATTGGCCTGTCGAAGATTTTCAAAAACAAGGCGTAGGGTAGCCAAATGCTCTTCCTCTGTTTCAGAAGCGATGATTATGTCGTCCACATAACATATTACTTTCTCTTTTACCTCTGGAGCTAACTTAGCATCTAGTGCTCTAATCAAAGCAGCTCCAGCATTCTTCAAACCAAATGGTAACTTGCAGGAGACATAGGTGGTTTGATCAAATAAGAAGCCAGTGTACTTCTGAGTATGCTCGGACAGTTTGATGTGATAATATGATTGTACAAGGTCCAATGATGAGAAAATTTTCTTCCCTTTTAACTTCCTAAGGATGTCCCTAATCTTAGGCGGTCTGTCGTGCTCGGGAGCCAGGCGTTCGTTTAAAGCCCTTGCGTCGAGACAAAGCCTCAAACTTCCATCAACCTTAACCACAGGTATAATTGGATTCAGAAAAGGAGTCGGTGACTTCTTAATCGTGCCTGCTACTTCCATCTCATGGATCTTCCTTGCAGCTTCCTCGCGGTGTTTTTCAGCAATCGGGTAAATTTTCTTCTGAAATGGAGAGTCGTCTAATAAAATGAGGTCATATTCATAATTCATAATTTCGCCAGGAGCAGTATCGAATATGTCCCAATATTCATTTAGTGTAGTAGCCAAATTCTCTTGCATGGTTGTGGATATTAATCCTGCCTCTCCGTCGGCATCAAGTGTTTCCTCAGTTTCCTTGCTATTAAGTTGCTCGACAACGTCGACTTCGGACAGGAATTCCGGTTCATCTACCACAAGGTTCATCTCTATAGGTTCGTTAGGTTTAAATTCGACAGTATTGCGTCCCATGTCGATAATACCGTCATACTTCCTCATGAAATCAGCCCCTAGTATGACATCATGATGCAAACCTTTCATAACTAAGAATTCGTGCAAATACACGTGGCTTGTGATTCTCAATGTGCACAAAACCTGTATCTTGCACGTCACAACCCGGTCAGGTATCACTCCAATGACACGAATAGCGGAAACAGGCAGCTCTGTCACCTCAGAGTTAGCCTTCACCTTAGCATAGCAATCTGCAGAGATTACACTGATCATTGCGCCAGTATCGATCAGAATTATAACACTGCATCCATTGAGAGTGGCTACTATTTTGGGTAAACGTGTTGGCTCATAACTGTGGTTCGTCGTTCGTCGTTCGTCGAGTAAATCCTGTTGGATGGGCTCCCAGAGTAAAATATCTGCCGTCACCCTGTGCTCAGCCAAACTAGACTGTCTTAATTTTTCGGCGTTTTTTTTTCTTTGTTGTGACTAGAGGTACCAGGCTGGTTCTGTCCTGCCTCTGACGTCACATTTCTTTCTTCCCTCGAAGTAGGGTTCCTTTCTCCCTCTTCTCTATTTTGGCTCTCTCTCAATTGCTGGAGGTACTCGCGGCTCTCGCGCGCTCTCCCTTCCCAGTCACGGTCCGGATGGTAACGTGGATCACGTCCTCGTTGGTAACCTCCGTTATACCTGTAGTCTCGCCGGATCCTTCCTCTTCCTGACGGACCTTCCTGATTCCCACGACGGTTATTGTCGTGACGACGGTTGTCGCTCGCCCCATTATCGAACCTACGATTCCAATATGTTCTATTGTCTTCTCTCTGGTTCCTTGAATATGGAGTATTACTCCACTCTCTCCAGTTACGGCGGTATTCATTGTTGTATTCTGGCCGAGGATTCCCAGAGTTCTGTGATGCTTCTTGTGTCTGGCTAACTTTGTCCACAGTCGTGACGTTAACGTGACGCTCTTCACGCCTGTCAACCTTCTGTTGACGGTGAGTTGGAAATTGCTCCGCGTTAGCATCAAGACGTCGTAATATCTGATCACACTGTTGAAATGTCGTCGCCCCTGCAGCGATTAGTACTCTTTGCACGTCGGCTGGGTATTGCCATGCTATGGTATTCACTAAATCCTGCTCCGATAAAGGAGGCTGAAGATTTCTCAATTTAGCAAGCTGGGTTGCAAAGTAATTTGCGTAGCGAGTTGGCATGTTGGAACTGTATCGGCGAGTGTACACTTCAGCCCTTATACTTTGCTGAACGTCACTCGACCAATACGTCCTCAGTAGTGCTTCTTTAAAGTCTCGATACCCGGAGAATGAATATTTAAAAGCCCGATACCAAGTTGCTGCTTGTCCATCTAGAAGACGTTCAATAACTCGAAGTTCTCTTTCAGGAGTTACGAGTGTGTCTCGTAAATAGTTCTCGACGTTCGTGAGAAATTCTACAGGAGTCACTCCGTTTCCTGTGCCACTGAATTTAGCGGGTTGCTCTTCCCTTGACCTTATCACTGTGACATTACCCTGAGGATTAGCAGTACGGTATGTATTCTGCATGTAGTTGTTTGACGGCGTGTTAGTTTCAGGATCCAGTCTATTTATAGCTGGTCTGAACGTGTTAGCATCGTAATTTAACGTCTGGCTTGGCGCTGTTGCATTAAACTGCCAAGGTCGTGTATCGGCATGTACACTTGACTGTACATTACTAGTCCAAAATTCCGGCGTTTCACGTGTATTTCCCATCGGCGGTTGCAAATCTACTCCCCTCGGAAGTGCTTCTAACCTGTCGAGCCTCTCCTCGATGACTTCTAATTCTTGTATATTCCTGTTGGCGACTTTGCTCCCTAAATCATTTAGTTGCAACTCGATTCGTTCAACTTTACCTTTGAGATTTTGGTCCACCTCACGAATAGCTGATTTGAGGTTACGACTCAACTCGAGCCTATCAATAATCGTTATTTCCTCAATCTTTTTCTGCAATGTTGCAATTTCGCCCTCAACCTGAGATACGTTACTCTGGATATGGTTGATATCATCCTTGACTCCATTTACATTGGCGTCGACTGTAGTTTTATGCTCCACGAATTCGCCTCTCAACATCATCAGGTCGACTTTGTGCTCCTCCCTGTGCACATCTACAGTATCACGTAAGCCTGTGACAGTTTCTTTTAGTTCCGCGATGTCTTTCCGGTTAGATTTAAGTTCCTCCCTAACCTCAAGCATGTTATCGACGATGGTCTTCACGTTGTTATTAACGGCGTTAGCTGCACCTCTCATTAATACCAGTCCTAGGTTCATGGTAGCCATATCCTTTTTTACGTTGTCCATAAAACCTTCTACGTGATTCAGCCTAGTCCCAAATTCTTCTCTGGTGTGCTCCATATCAGCTTGGACGTCTAACTGTACTTTATTTATAGCGGTCTGAATTTGAGCCGTGTGCTCCTCGAGTCGGGTTTGCACATCCTGTCTTGCCCTATTCATTTCTTCCGTTAATGTGTCTACGCGCTGGCTTGCCTCCTGGTGGTGACGAATCACGTCTATCCTTACTGCTGCCAAACCTGCCGTTAAGTCATTTTTCGCTTCTACCCTGTACGAGTCCATTTCGGCCCTGACCTTCGTTAGATCGGTCCTAACGTCTTTAACAGTACGGGTGTTTATCTCTAAATCTAAACGTACTTCATTAATTGATTGGGTATTTACCTCAAGGTTCTGCCTGACCTGGTCCACATGACCATTTACATCACCTACTTCCTGTCTAACATTGTCAATAGCTTGTGAATTAACCTCTAAGGCTTGTGTATTCACACTCAAGTCACTAGTAAGTTGTTGGAGGTTAGCGTTGACACCTGCCAACATCTCAGCGAACACTCTGCGAATCATATCCTCATCCATTTGACAAGAATTTATATTGAGAGAAACGAGGGATCAATCATGATGGAAACTTACAGCTATGATAGTAACGTGGTGGTATAAAGCTTGTTTCGACTTAATAAATATCACGAGTACAGCTGGAGTATGCAAACTAAGTGCTTCTACATTTACTAATACAACGGTGAGCAAAGCAAAGTATTACATTTACTTAGGATGAGGCATCATCTAAGAAAAACCCTATCTTTCATTTATTCAATATAAAAACCTCACCTCATGGTCTTCTATCAAATATGAATGCCATGCGGTCTATTGATCTGCAGTACGACTTTCTAAGTTCGTCCCAGTCCTGTCAATTTACCATTATTCAAATATTAAGATCCTCCTAAATATCGGCATAAGAAAATATACAGGGCGCCATCTGATGATCACCATGTTGACATCTGGCTCCATGTATAGGGAGTCAATCAATGTGTTACCATGTCAACGTCTCTCCCCACGTATAGGGAGCCAATTTATGTGCGACCTATACGTCGGTTTCCACGTTAACACCGTGCACCATGTCAACTTCGTAGCCCCATTAGTTGGGCCGCCATTTTATGTGACCGTCAGCCGGGTGGCAACGGCACATATTTGTGAGTGACCTTCAGAAGTCCTCCGGTAAAGCTGTCGGGATAGCCAACAACCGCGATGACTCTCCTAACATCTCCCCCGTCGGACCTTTAAAAGTTTGCCGTGAGGATCAGGTGAACTTCCTAACAATAGGCCAATGCGGCACGAGGTTCTATAGTCCACGGGGAGCGTGGTACATGGTTGCGATGGTCAAAGACGGCCTAAGGAAAGGTTCACCTCAAAAACTAGACTGTGAAATTAAACATCCAGGCTTATGTAAAACACCGTGAAAATTTATTGTAGATTTCCACAAACCCCTATCCTAGTTCGGAGGGTTATATTCGGCTAATCCGCAAGCTAAACGTTAATGATAATAAAAGTTCAAGTCCCTAACAATGAAGTTACATTAACCCTCGCGAAAGAACTAATACACAATAAGTAAGCAACAGAAACAACGCTGGGTAAATGGTAAGACGCAAAATCCCTAATACAAGTTACATGATCAAGCTAATATGAAGTTACATTTAAGAGAAGGAGCAAAGCAAAGCTAAGTTATGGTGGTACCATTTCCACATTTACATTTAACTTTTCTAGCTAAGTCCTATCAGTTAACATTCAAAGTTACGGCGGTGACGTCCGTAATAGCAAAACAGTTACAATACAAAGCTAAGTGTACAGCCATTTAAAAACAATTAATCTAATCAACAATCATGTGCTAAATAGCACGCAATAAAGGTAACATGGGGAAAAATACAGTTTCATGACATCAATAATTATAGTACAACACAGTTTTTATTATAATGCCTTCCTGCCCCATGGTTAACTCTTTGTAAACCATTGTCATCTAGCTTGATAGTAATGTCGGTGATAGCGTAGTTAAAACCACGTCTGACAATCACATGACCTGCGCTCCACACACAATGAACTAATGGTTCATGTGTGCGCCAGGTCACAACAAAAATGTCTACAGTCTTCGTCGTTTCCAATAAAGGAAATCCCTTCAACTGCACGGCCATGTCAGCAGGTTCAAATGTAAGAATGTCAAAGTTTAAATGGAAATAATATGTTAGTTAGATCTTGTTTAAAACAATTATGCGGATGATGTTTATTATGTCGGTTTATGTTCCTTCCGTAGGTTTATGGCGTATTCTGACAAAGGCCTGACAAGGAGTAGTCTTCTAAAGATCATTCTCCCGCAGCAAAACATCGACTCAATAGTCGGAAAACTCAACGAGCAAACTCGGCTCGGACTCACAATAACACGAGTTATCAGCGGTAAATACCTCGCTTTCAACAACTCTCATAATAATGCCTCATAACAACAACAGATGCGCGACTTACAACAATGGCACGTCTTACTCACTCAAGGCACATAATATCATGGGTTACCTGCGGCAAAAACCTCGCATTTAATAACCAAATTGCCTTCATTATAATTTGCCTTTCTCAAGAGGATCGCCAACAATGCATAAAGAAGCCTAACAACCCTGGACATGTCGAAATGACATTCCTCGCAGCAAAATATCTAACTAACAGTATGAAAATCCAAGAAAAACAAATGAACAAAAATACAGAAAGAAACACTGGGTTTCATGAGCAATAGCTGCATTGAAAGAAAGAGATGAATGAAATCAACATTCTGTCCTATGTTATCGTAGTTCTGTCTCGCTTTCAAGCATTTGTTTTCAAGGTTACTGGGTCAACAAACCAGTTTATTGGTGACAACTTCACAAATTGCAGTCCTTCACTGACCACATTTTTCAACAGGCAAGGCCGGCTAGTTTTAACATTATATAATACCGTAATATTTGGCCTTGTCATTCTTAGCATATGCTTGGTTCAAAAACCTAATAGAATCCGTGTGCTAAACACGTTACAATTTAACTGTACAATAAAGTATCGCAGTCCTTCATTTCAAAGAATAGTAAATCACAGACATAACAGCATGTCTCACGAGCTTCTTTGCTCATCAAAGATATAACACTTATTAAGTTCTCAGTATAACATTAACACCTGTGTCCTCATGACAGAAACAAAGTAGTAACAAATTGATAAATATGGCACAGATCTGCAACTCTAGACCTGCATAATGATGCGATAGTGCACTTAGTTCGATGCTTGACATCTACACACTCTCCAAAATAATAAATCTGTCAGTATTTGACTATAAATTGGCTTCTGAGCGCTTTCAAAAATGAAAATACGGCATATTTTTATAAAACTGGAAACTACAGTTGGTTTCCTAACGATACGACCTATCTAACGAGGTCATAGTCTCAACAGACTGGTTGCAAAGATTGCAGTTAAATAAAGTGACGATGACATCTGAATGAAACCACGGATAAATATCCTACACATGGCTGAGCAAAATAGCTGCAAATGATTACAGTCATGTTTGGCAGTGGGTCGGCTATAACGTGGTACGACGTCCATCAGGACGGCACCAGGGTTAACCAAAACTGGTCTACCCCACAGGGTGACTCACAATGACTGAAATAAACAACAATTATACTAATTGTAACCCTACCTAGCAAATGGCTGACACATAAGTGCGGTTGATTCACAAAAAAAACTACGATATCTAAATATACCACCGCGGACTATTACAAAAGAAAGGGTGCCCAACCTCACGACTTTTGGTAGCTCTCACATCGGCTCAGACATTCATCGACCAGGGTCGCGAAAAAATCTGCTTGGCTCTCCAGCATGGTCCTGTCCTCCACGGATTCACCAATCTGGACCTCCGAAGCAACCAGGGTTCGTTCGCCTCCGGATGATGGTCTCCCAAAAAGGTCTGGAATGTGCCTGGAAGTCGGCATCCACGTTCCTTCGTCTGCGTCCTCGGCATCCTGACGTTCCATCAAGCTGGTGGTCTCCATCACGACGTCTCCCTCATACCGGAATGGTATTAGCCCATAATCGTCTTCTTCACCATGGCGCGGAAAAGTTCAATGTCTTGCATGATGTCGAAAAATGTCGAAATATCTCGTTCCTCTCGGCGTTTTGGCATGATTATTGTGGACGATGCAAATAATAGTGTTCTCCACAGTATTTTGTAGTTTTCAGCCTGTTGATCCTCAAGATTCAACACGATGCGATGCTTTGCTTGTTAGCACGTGCAATTGTATCACGTTTTATCAATCACGTGGCATCCGCGATAAAATTGATATTTTCAATTCAGAATTTCCGTAGCAATAATGTTGTGATCGTTGGCAGTAATAATCACGTCGTCTTGGCACAATTATCAGACGATAACTCTTATATTTTCGGCGTGGCACTTTGCCCTTCCACTTACACGTGGGAAAAATATCTGGCGTATGGCACCAATTACAGTTTGTAGAAAATATTGCCTAATATGGCCTTTCGTAGAACAATAATATGTCCACGATGTGTGACAACGTTAGTATAGTTATTTTCAACACACGATGCAGTCGGATGCTCACTTGAGCACAAAAATATTTATAATGTCCACGTCGCGACGGACGGATACTCGAAACTCGCCTGTCGGGCGTCAGATCTCCAGATGTAATGTCGTCACTGACTTTCACTCGGAAGTAGGTCGCCAAAACGAAGTCATTGAGCGACTACTTTCATAGCTCCTTGCGTATCTGCAAGTGTTATACCTTACCAAAAACGTAATAATCATTCACCAAAATGATTCGATAATACAGAATGACGAATTAGAATATTCTGAGTCTTGTGAAAGGATAAAAGTGATTAACAAGACCTCCAAAGTCAAAAATGCAATTGAGCGCTACTTCAAAGAGTACAGCATGAGCTCTCCGCTCCACGTGGTATTCTGGGTATGTTCAAAAGTACTACATCCCATAATAATTATTCCGTCACAAAAATATCACATGAACCATAGCTCAGCGGGTTCAATATGGATCTATCTAGAATAATGACGAAATTAAGTTGGTAATATCGAAATTTCTAATTAGTTCGAAATACTGTATACCTGGCATAATGTAGCCTAATAGAGAACTACAGTTGGCAGCCCTGGGGACTGAATATATTCTTAGTTCCATCGCTTATGGTACAGAATACAAAATTTGGTGGAAGTCCAATGAATAGCATGGACGTTACATGCAGTTAAACATTGGATCTAACAGCGCTCGTAAAATCATGTTGGCAACAATGACATACATGTATTGGTCAGATATAATCTGACATAATATGATCTATTGTTGTGTCCATTTTGAATGAAATCCATTAGTTGGTATAGAAGTTACATAAATTTTAAAATTGGACCTATCAGCAGGCTTAGAGTCATGTTGGCACCACTGACGTATATTAGTTACTCCAAATTAATCTAGAATGCCAGGTACTATACGTGTGCAAAGTTTAGAGCTATTGGCTTGCATACTTTCTGATATATTGATATTAGGGCAACAAAAATAGAGACAGTATTTATTAACAGTTGGCAGCCCTGGTTACTCTTAAGTATCGGCATAGTCATATCTGTTATGGTACACATAGCACACACGAAATTTGGTTGAAATCCAAATGATAGTATAGAAGTAACATGTATTCAAAGTTGGACCTCTCAGCAGGCTTGAAATCATGTTGGTAGCACTGACGTATATAAATTACTCCTAATTAATATAGAATGTCAGGTGCTATACGTGTTCATAGTTTAAAGCTGTCGGCTTGCATAATTTCTGATATATGAGTATTTGGATTTTAAAAAATGAGAGCATTTATCAACAGTTGGCAGCCCTGGTGGCTTTTAAGAATACGCTCAGTCATATATGTTTAAGTACACATAGCACGTACAAAATTTGGTTGAAATCCAATTGATAGTGTAGAAGTTATATGCATTTAAAATTTGGACCTATCAGCAGGCTTATAATCATTTTGACAACACTGCCATGTATGGCCTCCTGGAAATTAAACTGCAATATTATCATCTATACGTGTGCCAATTTTGAAATAGCTCCCATTCATACCTTCCATGATATCCAACATGGAGCTCAAATTTCAATCGCGATTTTTCAGCAGTTGGTAGCACTGATATCATTTTCAAATATGGCTGTGAGATATTCAGGTATAGATCTTTAGTCCTACCAAATTTTGTTTTGATTGCTGCAACCGTTTAGGAGTTGATAGGGGGGACACACACACAGCTAGACAGACAGAAGGACAGACAGACACACATTTGCCCGATCTCTTAAGTCTACGTTTTCCTCATTTTTGCAAAATGTGAAAAGTAGGCTAAAAATTGTAGTGCGTTTAATTGTTTTTTTGTATTATGATTCGCAGTTTGAATCTCGCTATATAAGGTTAGTTTGTTTTTTATAATACTCATACATAATTCACATACCCTTACAAAGAAAAACTAACCTTATAGGCTATAACGAGATTCAAACTGCAAATCATAATATAAACACCCAATAAATGCACTACATTTTATGTAGTTAGTATTTTTGTAGTTAGTTTTGTATGCCTACCCCTTATTATTCCTGTTTTCAACGGGGTCGGGGATGGGATGCGATGAAAGCCTATGTCGCAGATCGTTTTTACGACCGGATACCCTTCTTGACGCCAACCTCATGAGAGGAGTTTAATGAGAAATGAAATAAATGAAGATGCATGAAACTTGGCAAGGATGTGGAAGGAAGCGGCTGTGGCCTGTCAGAAGGTACCGTCCCAGAATTTGCCTGGAATTGAAAATGGGAAACCACGGAAAACCATGCATGTTGAAGCTTTTTTTATTTTATTTTTAAATAAAGAGTGTTTGTTGACAGAGAGCCGGTAGCTCTGGGCGTGTGTTCCAACGAGGCTATCACTGACCATGGTGAATACTTGAAATGGCTATTTCGACGGGGCGATATATGGCAAAACGAGGGGTCGCTTTTCGATATTTTGCCTATGACGAACGAATGAAGGTGAATATTTCGAAAATCCCTAATGGTGATCTTTAAAATAGGTTAGTAAACACTTGACCAGTAACCTGACAAATTCATAATGCTATGAGACGAATGAGACTAGCAGCCAAAATGGGAAACAGAATATCTGCTCGAGAAACCTGCTTGAAGCTTGGCTGGCTGGGTGACAGGATGTGACATGTTATCGCGATTCATGAATGTGAGCGAACGGGACAACAGGTCAATGGAAAATTACAGTGACGTAGAAGTGAGTTGAAGGTCGAACAATATCGCAACTACGTCAGAGAAATAATGCAGTAAGCGAACTCCTCCCCCGACCATTGCCATAGCCAATTGCAGGGCAAGAGCGATGTTAACAGCTGTGGTAGGAGGGACACAGGGCGAGGGGCTGGACGAGGAGAGGAGGGCAGGGGGTATTAGAGTGTTGATCTCGTTATGGTACACAGTCAGTCATTACTGTTCTAAACTTTGCAGTGTAAACATATGCCAAGTGTCTTATCTGTATAAAAGTGATTGCATTCGTGTGCTTAACCCAAGTTGGTTACTATATTGGATACATTATATATTTGAGCTAAGTGTGGGATTAACACTGTTTAGTTTATTTTAATGCTAATGAATGTAAATGATTATTGGTTTACAGTAGGGGAGTAGTAGGGGTTCTGCTTAGTGTCATGGCCGCCGCGCGAAATTGAAACATTTAAATAGACTTTTCTCTCGAACCCATGGTCGGATGTTGACAAATGTGGTGTCCTAGGACTCGGGCTGACGTCCTCTTTCCTATGGACTATGTATTATATTTTTCAAAATTTTTTTAAACTTTTTCGTTTTTGAAAATAGGCGATAGTTTGAAAACCAAACATGATAGAACATTGTGCCATGGCTCAAACGAACAGTCTTTATGACCTTTATTTTTTGTAATAAAACGTTTTTACTTTTTATGTTTTTTTGAAAACACTCGAATTTTGAAAATCCTATATTTTGGAAACTAGGAACTCTACAAAAAAAATTGTTTGACGTAAATCAATGGCCCCTACCCCCTCTACCCCCAAAATAAATTTCAAGTCTCTAGAGAAAAAAATTGTGTGTAGTAGTGTGGTAGTGAGAGAGCTGGACCACTTAGGAAGTGGTGAGCCCCTGCAACCTTGGAATGGAAGGAGCCATGCTAGGAGGGCGTGCTTGGATTCGTTTTTTTCGTCTCATTGTGCTCTTTACGGGAATGTAGGTGTCGAAAAGGTGAAAATCTGGAAACATGGTCTTTTTGGGGTAAAACCGCGATTTTGAACTTTTTGCTATATCTCGCGAACTAATCATGCTAGAGGCGTGTACGACGGGTTCAAGGACTCGGGGTGACGTCCTCTTTGCTATATATCACACGTTGCAATTTTTAAAAAAATTTGGAAACTCGATTTTGGGGTAAACACATGCTTTTTGTGATTTTGCCGATATCTAACGAACCAATAACGTTAGAGGCATGTACGACGGGTCCAAGGACTCGGGGTGACGTCCTCTTTGCTATGGACCACTCGTTGTAATTTAAAAAAAATTAGAAACGCGATTTTGGGGTAAACACGTGTTTTTTGTGATTTTTGCCGATATCTCACGAATCAATAACGCTAGAGACGTGTACGAGGTGTCCTAGGACTCGGGATAACGCCCTCCCTTTCGAGTGTGGTAGATATTGTTTTCCAAAAAAAAAATTCGCAAAGGGACTAACGCCATACACATTGAAAAAAAAACTGTTTTTTTTTTCTTTACCTGTTTATAATGTCCATGAAGCGTGGTGGTTGAGAGAGACGATACGGCTGGGTGTGTGTTTCAACGAACCTGTAGCTGACCATGGTGGCTGTGTTCAATAGAACAATCGCTATTTCGGCTGGTCGGTGTATGACAGAACGAGCATGCGTTTTCTGATATTTTACCTTTAACGTGTAAACGGTGATGAGAACTTGATTCTATGTTGGTCGAAGCGAGTACAGAAAACAAACTTACAGGAGGTGAAGGTCATTTGAGATTATTGGAAGGCGTTGATCTGATTTGACAACAGGTGCAATGGAAAAATGATCATCGTGGTGGCAGGGAAGTGCGAAAGGCGTGCACACATGTGTGAAACCACAGGCATGCTAAACCAGTGACATCCTGTCTTGCTTCGTACGTGACAAAATGCAAGTTGACGTGAAATTTGATCTACCGCAGGTGTTCGCTTGGGACGTTATCTATCTACATGTGCGATAACTGTTAACAAGTTACATCCTGTTTTGCTGCGTACGTGACAAAATGCAAGTTCAGGTGAAATTTGATCCGGCACAGGTGTTCGCCTGGGACGTTGGCTGTCCACGTGCACGATAAGAGAATGTTCAAAGCGTGGGAATCGCTGAATCAGTAAAAAGTATGATGCAACTTGTGGGAATGATGTCACAACCAATAGATAGGCAAGAGCTGCAAACAGCAGTG
This sequence comes from Meconema thalassinum, assembly GCA_946902985.2. Classification (NCBI taxonomy): domain Eukaryota; kingdom Metazoa; phylum Arthropoda; class Insecta; order Orthoptera; family Tettigoniidae; genus Meconema; species Meconema thalassinum. The sequence goes on from OX336389.2 coordinate 75,244,262, forward strand.
GTGGGAGGTGAAGGGAGGGAGAGGGGAGGGGGTGATGTATGAGAGAACACAGGAGGAAAGGGAAAGACAAACATGTATGAACATGCATGAAGCGCGGAGCGCTGTATACATAGAGCTATAGGTGGTGTACAACATGTGTGAATAAATAAAAAGTACACAGGTTCACACAACATGTAATTTATTGATCCAGGAATTAAACGTAGAGTTAAACCCTAACCATTTGACGTAGAGTTTATTTCCTTTTTGTTTCAACACTTTTTCCACAAGATAATGCTGAGGAAATGCTGTTTTCTGAAGTTCATGGAGATAAAATCTACCTTTTATGGGTTGATGGTTGAGGTCCTCGAGTAAATAGGTGACTGGACTGTTCAGGTTGACTTGACGAATTCGAAATAGTTCAGTCCCCCAATTTGGTGTGTAGCCCTTGTCGAAGACGGACTTGAATTTGCTCACACGAACAAAATCCCCAATGTTCAGTCGGTGACGTTTAGGATCGGCTGTTTTTATGGGGTTAAACAGTTTATCCAATCGCTGAATATTTTTAGTCACGAGGCGTGGCTTGGTCCCAATCGTTCTATGTTTGGTGTCATTGTAACGTGACACTAGCTCAGGTAACATGTCCAACCAGCGATACGTGCCCTGAGCTGTAAACGCTTTCCACATATGGGTTTTCAATGTTCGGTTGAACCGCTCGACCACACTGGCTTTGAGATTGCTGTACGTGGTGTAATGGTGAATATCCTTAGATTTGAGAAAACTGGAGAAATCCTTGTTGAAAAATTCTTTCCCCTGGTCGGTTTGTAGCAGCTGAGGTTGACGTTTGGAGTGTTGAATAATATGTTGAAAGGCCTTGGTAACTAGTGGGCCAGACTTGCGACGCACAGGTTCAACAAAGGCCATTTTGGAATAGACATCAATGACGGTCAACATATAGCGTACACCGTCGTTAACGCCAGCATAGGGTATCATTTCAACCAAGTCAGCCTGCCAAAGTTCATCCACACCTCGTGAAATCACCTTGAGTCGCGGATAGTGACGCCTAGCTGGGCGATGCAACTCGTGAGCAATACCCATTTTAATGGGTGAGGGCTTAAACAATAATTTTGGCATTTCGAAGTTCTTGTTCAATTTCTTGAATTTCCCAATCGTGACCGGTATGGCCAGCTTGACGTGAGGCATGCAACAACTGTAGCCGCTGGACGAGCTTATTGGGATTGTGCCAGTAGGTAACATCCACAAGGGGTTTTAACGGTTTAAATGTCACTCCCGAAGCGGACACTTTACGACGAGTACTTTGACTAGTGGGAAACATTTTTGCAATGATGGTTTTATATTTTTGAGATATATTGGCATTCACTTGTTGCGTGGGATCATACTGTCTTTTGTGAGCATGGGTATCCAATAAAATGGATTTATATTTGTCAAGATCCTCTGACGTATAATCATGGGAAGAGGGGGTCCGAGAAAAGAGCAGCTTTAATAGTCCTGGCGTTAATTTATAGTTGATGTTTTTAATGACAGCTTTAGTACGAGCAAATTTAATGGATGAATCGCCAATTTTAAAACTATCATCCTCATAGCGAACACCATACGTGGTATCTGTGTTTCCAATAAATAGATCGGTGAAATAGGGTTCCAATGTTGATCCATAATATTTTATTAAAATGGTTTTCAGTTGAGCTTTATGTTGAGGGGTGGCCAAGAGTTGTGAAAACGGAGACGCCCTGGAAGGGCAAGGTGTTTCGACCATGGCCAAGGATTTCTTTTTTCTCAAAAACTCTGCAAGGGGTGCGGCCTTTTTTTGAGGCGTAAACACTTGTTCCTCCTCATCCTCAACTTCACTAACACTAGTCAAATCTTCCTCTTCCTCTTCCTCAGGGTCCTCGTGCAGTGTCTGCGTGGCTTGTGAAACGGTGGGTAGCGTTTCAGATGGCTTGAAAGAGGGTTTCAACATGGCTTTTAGTGGAGGTGCTAAATGTTGCTGAATAAACAAAGCATGATTGGCACGTGATTGTTTCAATTGACGAAACTTTTGGCGAATAGTATTTTTTGCTCTAATAATATGCTTTTTCAATTGACTCTCTGCTAACGCCATGGTGTCTTGACAAATGACTTGATGGGGAATGAGACAGGGCCTTAAATAGCAATAAAATGATCAAACCCTAAGCGATACCGTCCTTGGTTGAGTTCACTTTGTTTGTCAATCACTAAACAGGCATGACGTTGAGTGTTCCAGCACTTGGCACACAATTCTGTAAACATTTGAAAGGTCATATCCGGATTCACATGTTCATTATAAATGTGACGACTGTTCCTCTCGTCCTGGCGAAATAAAACAATGACATTGGCATTGTCACGAATCAACTGTTTGGACATTTTTGAATACGTTTGTCCGAGATAGAAGCAATCGATATGTTTGTGTCGACCCATGCTGAAATAGCTTTGAATGATACCTTGACGTTCAGTGGATACATCATCGAAAATCATGAGTGAATCAGGCTTTACCTCATCCGGTGAAATCACATTTTCTTGCATGGAAAATGTAAAATAACCCATATTCTCTTTTTGTAATCCAGACATGACTTGATCCAGAAACACGTAGAGGGGTTGGTAGAGAGATTTTGCAAAAATATAAATATTTTGAAAACGCAGACCATTGGGCGCTGTGATGAGCGTTAGCAAAAGATTAGTCTTTCCACAGCCGGAAGGCCCCACAATGATGCAGCGAATGGAAGATGGAAACAGTGAACCATGGCGTTGTTCACGTGATGTGGGACAGAGATGGGAAACCATGTCCCCCACGGGGAATGACTCTTGCTGCTTAATAATCTTCATGTCAACTAAGGCTTAGACAGGCTAGCCGGCTGTCTATATACAGGACACCGAGCCTTGTCATAGAAACAGTAGACTGCTACTACAGGTTGACGATGGATGTCTTTGGACGTGCGTTGATGGCCAAAGCTAGGCCTGTCCCCATACATGATCCTAAACAGGAAACAGATCCTGCTAATAAACACTATGTGGATAGGTCAGTAGTGCCACGCACAAAACAGGGAGATTATGACTTTAAGGGAAAGCGGTTAACCCATGTAAAACATCCTCAAGTGTCTACAGACGTTACTACGAAAAAGTATGTGGATAACAAAGTGTATGAGTTTTATGACAAAGTGCCCCAGCTTATGCTGAATGGCTATAGCGCTAATCACCATCGGATTATTCACGTGGAAGACCCACAAGACGAAGACGATGTTTGTACCAAGCGTTACGTGACCCATGAAATGAAAAGGCTTTATAAATTTATCCCATCTGTGTTTTTAGTGTATCTGACAAATGAAAAACCTGTGAATGACAGAAACCATTTACCGCTAGTCCATGATCAGCACTTGACCTATGTGCTTGCTTCGGGTTTAAGCCACTATCGATTACACTATGATGGAACCATTCACATCAAATATGCCATACCTGATGAGAACCATTTACAAATAAAGATAAATGGTCATAGGATGTTGGTCCATGACCATGAAATGGTCAATGCAGGTGACGAATTATCCTTTCACCTCATGTTGACATGGGATGAAAAGCAAGCGGGGAAAACCATAAACGATTTCCCACTTTATGTGGAATTGGAATATACAGCCATGAAATAACCATCTGACGTTAGTTGTGATTTAAACTTTCGTGTGAAAGGTTGTTGGTCGTTATCATTATGGTGAAACAAAGGTATGCAGTGAGAAAGACTAAAAAAAGGACTTTGTCCTTGGCAAAGCCAGGGCTTACAACATTCGAGGACAAGCCCTTGCGAAAGAAAAAAAGAAAAAATAATGTATTGACCATAAGGAAAGCCCTTCGAGCAGCACAGAGACAGGTTATTCCAAAACATCGGCGACAGGTTTCAAACCAAGGGCGAGTGATTCCCGTTCCCAAACGAGCGGGATTTTTACCTGCATTATTTGCCGGTTTGGCTGCTCTGGGTTCACTCTTGGGCGGTGCCAGTGCAGTGGCGAAAACCATTAAAGCCGCGCAGCAGGACAAGCAACAACTCAAAGAAAGTCAGCGACACAATGAAACGATGGAAGCGATTGCCATGGGGGCTAGAAATGCCAATTTAAAGCCAGCCTTTTATCAACAAGGATTTGGGATTTCACCATTTCGAAATATTAAAAAAAAAAAATTTTAACCTCAGCCATAGCGAGACATGCCCTGACGCATCAACAAGTGGAAAGCTATGCTAAACAACTAAAGCTTTCTCATTTTCGAGGTGTGTTTATGCGAAACCAATTACCCCCACGACCCTGGAAACAGGAATGTGCTGTTGTCAATTTGGATGATCACCGAGGACCAGGAACGCATTATGTAGCTTATGTCAAAGAGGGATCCACGGTATGGTACTTTGACAGTTTTGGGAATTTGCCCCCGCCCATGGAACTAGTGACCTATTTTGGAAACAGGATCAAGATATATTATAATGTGAAACGTGAGCAAACGTTTAACAGCCAACAGTGTGGACGTTTGTGTTTAATTTTTTTATATAAGACGCAGCATAAGCAAAAACGCCACCAGTATGTCGACAGAAAGTAAAACGTTTACAGTGCATGGACGTGGACCTGAAGTCAGCCTAGACTTTTACCCGCCTATCGAATTGAGTGAAAAACCCTATGGTTTAGGACTTGTTTCTCTTGAAACGTACAATCGAATATACAACATACGTGAAAATGTGAACAACAAGTTTTACTATGATGATTCTGTGCTCACCCTGAACTCTGGTGGATACACGATCGATGATATTTATGAACACATTTATGTGGTGTTGATCAATCAGTATGGTTTAAAGTCATTTCTCGACGGAACGCACAAGTTTGAACTTGTAGGCAATACTAACACTCATCGCTGCAGTATTTTCTCTACCTTCAACATTGACTTTAAAACACACCCCGATTCCATTGGCCCATTACTCGGATTTAAACCACGTGTGTTGGAGCCCAACAAAAAACATGAATCGGACCATGAAGTGAAATTCATTGAGGACCATCATGTGTCGGTGACGTGTAATATTATTAGCCAAGTGTACACCAATCAAGAACCATCGCATTCGCTTTATGACTGTATTGTGACATCGCCCAATGGGTATATTATTCGTGAAAACCCTCCAGTGGTGCTTTTTCATGCTGTGGCTGTCGATAGTATTAGTAATATAACATTAAGACTGATCAATAGAGATCAACAACTCATTGATCTAGATTCTACCACACCAGTGACTTACAAGTTGGTGCTAAAGCCACTATGAAGTTTGTGTATAAAGCAACAACACCGTCTAGGAATAGTGTTAGTTGTTTGCCACGTGAATACACGTTAACATCTCAAGGCAAGCAGATTTTACAGCATTTGGGTTACCACGTCAACCCTCATGATGAATTCTATCCTAGAGATAGCGAACCACATCGAGGAGCAACCAGGAGTGGTAAGAATTGATCTCCATTCCTATCAAGCTCAAACACCTGGACTCAATAACAATGATGAAATTCAATTTGTTATCAACAACCAAGATATTTACACCCTACCGCATGAAAGTGTCATTCAGATTGAAGGTCGGCTCACCAAAGCCGATGGCTCTACACCCACCACATCCAAGTTGGCCAACCATGGTTTGGCCTTTCTGTTTTCTGAAGTGCGGTATGTCATTAACGATATCGTGGTGGATAGCACTCGAAATGTGGGCATTTCCAGTGTCATGAAACTATACCCCTCTTATAGTGAGGAAGAAGGTAAAACACTTTGCATGGCAGGTTGGTCTCCTGACTCGACCAATGACTGGATGGTACACACCGATGGAACCTTTACTGGATATTTACCTCTTAAACTAATTCTAGGCTTTGCTGAAGATCACCAACGCATTGTGGTCAACGCAAGGCAAGTGCTTTATCTGGTGAGAGACAGGAGTGATAACAATGCACTCAAGGGAGCTGACAATGCCCCCATTGATTCAAAAGTTCAACTACAACGCTTGCTATGGAAAGTGCCTCATGTGACCCTTAACGATAGCAAAAAACTGGACATACTCAAAATGGTAAAGAGAGATATGCCTCTACCCATGGAATTTAGAAGCTGGGCACTCCATGAGTATCCGCTATTGCCCACCACCAACACACACAGTTGGTCTGTAAAAACAGCTCGCTATACAGAGAGACCTCTCTACCTGATCGTGGGATTTCAAACGAATCGCAAGTATCAACAAACCAAAGATGCCACGCAATTTGATCACCTGCAATTGAGAAATGCACGTCTTTTCCTCAACGGAGCTGTGTTTCCCTATGAAGGACTGGATTTGGATTTTTCAAAAAATAAGTTTGGGCCCCTGTACGACTTGTTTTCTAAATTTCGATGGTCGTATTATCAAAAAGAGAACGGCCCCATGCTACTACCCCAAGCGTTTAAGGCAAGAGCACCACTGATTGTTTTTGACTGTTCATACCTGGAAGAGTCTGTCAAGCCATCCAATATCGACATTCGACTAGATTTTGAAACGCATGACAATGTACCAGCCAATACGACGGCCTACTGTCTGATTATTCACCGCAAACAAGTCAACTATTATCCACTGTCCAACCAAGTGACGAATGTATAAATAACAGGTCATCCCACGTCAAGCCGCTCAGTCATGTCTTGCTTTAAAGCCTCAAGAGACGTTACATCCATGAATTTAAACTCTGAGGAACAACGTTTCAAGACTTTTGCCACATGGCCAGTGCCTTTCATAAACCCTCAAGCCTTGGCGGCCGCTGGATTCTACTATTTAAAAACAAGAGATGAAGTGAAATGTGCCTTTTGTCCCATCATTATAGACCAATGGCAGGAGGGCGATGAACCCATGCAGGAACATCAGCGCTGGTCACCCACCTGCCCCTACCTGTGCAGAATGAAAGTGGGAAATATACCCTGTCATTCAAGCTATCCCTCGCTTGTGTCTTTGGGTGATGAAAAAAAAACAAGTTACGATACGTGTGGACCGTATGGTATCCATGGTGCTTCGGTGAGCAGCTCACCATCAAAAACGCCTAGTTTAGAGACATTGGGACATCATCGGTGTTATGGACGTTACAAACACAAGAGACTATATTGTTGTATCAGTTGCTATCGTCCTTATCCTAAAATGAGAAAAGCCTGTAAGACGTGTAATGATAATAAAATGATGTAATTCTTAAATTCTAATTTTTGCATGTCCCCCTGTCCTACCCTAACCTCAATTTTGAAACTAGCATGGCAGGTAAGTCCATGCCATGATCACACTTGATCGTCAGTCAGTCGTCAGTTGAACTTGGTCCAGACAAGCGTCAACATGTTGCGCACACTCATTGTGGATTGCCAAGGGTTTAAAATTGGTGACAACAAATTTATATTTAAACAAGTGGCCATGATCGATTGTACCACGTTTTGGATATCGCAAGCTACGCATTTGCTATTTAAACCACCCCATGCTTTTGATTTGTTGTGTGAAAAAGACCGTAAACAAACCCAGTGGATTGAAAATCATAGGCAACTAGACTGGAATCAGGGAACCATTTCCTATAAATATTTGGACGTGGTCATGAAAGCACACTTGTCCTCGGCCAATGTGGTATTTGTGAAAGGTAATGAAAAACGTCAATGGTTGCAACCATTTTTGGCGTCTTACTGCCAATGTATCGACCTCATGGAGTTGGGCTGCCCCTCCCTGCAAACGCTCATGGATACCTGTTCCTGTGGCAACATTACCCATACAGCCCTATCGCATGCGTGGCATCTCTTTCATTGGTTAACCACTCATGCCTGCTGGGAGTTGTTGAACAAAATTATAACTCAAGATTTACCTGTGAATGACGTCAGTGAGATTTCTACAAGCGACGTGTAAACATCTACAGCACGTGATACCATGGAGAAAGGCAATGCTACGGACAAAGCCATCGGCAAGTTCTTTGTGTGCAAAAAGAAACTAGACAGTTTTACCAAAGAGGAACTCTTGGCGCTGCCCAAGTCGTTCATTTATTATGTGGCCGCCAATGCAGTGAAAGAAATCTGGCAACATGTACCAAAATCATGGACTCAAGACCCTGTGTTGAGTGAATTGCAACCCTGTACGGATTACGATCACCATAAGCAAGTGGCCATGGCAAAAATACCGTCTATGCGTCAGTGTGCGACTTGCCAGCTAGTGAAACTGTATCACGGTCATAAAAGTCCATGTAAAGACTTTGTTGAATCATTCCATGGGTGTCATGGCGAGAAAAATCAACAACAACAAACACAAACATCGTCCACAGAGGAGGAGGAAGACCAAACCTTTTTACCATCGATGGAAAAGGATATGCCAGACCTGTACTGGCAATGGCGTCATTGACAAAGTGATTCAATACCTACCTTTCGAAATCCATCTTCCAGGTTATCGTTTTTGCGGCCCTGGAACTCGTCTCGAAAAACGTTTACAACGTGGTGATGTACCCATTAATCTTTTGGATCAAGCATGCAAGGAACATGACCTTTCTTATCGCCATAGTCATCCTGGTTTAAGACATGTGGCAGATAAATTGTTATTAAAGAAAGCTAAACAACGTTTCACATCCAGTGATGCCTCAGTGGGTGAAAGGATGGCAGCCCTAATTGTCATGAGTGCTATGAAAGGAAAGTTGATGATGCATGGACATAAACATTGAGGAGTGAGGAATTGGGATTTGTTTGTATTCTATTTTTCTTTTGTCAATTCACTATGACTATGAAATAAAAACAAAGGTTTGCCAGAGCACGATGTTTTGTTATTTTTAATTTTAAGAAATCGTGATGTTGATGGCTGATTTTTTCATTTTACACATTTCACACATTGCCATTTGTTATTTTGCAATTTACATATGTGAAAAATGTTCGTTTCAAGTTTTATGATTATGATGAAATGGATTTTTCCAGTTTGTTGATGACACTTTTTAAACAATGTCTGTTTGAAGTTTTTTGAATTTTCAAATTTCACACATGGCCATTTCCAGTTTTTAAAAATGTCCGTTTTAAGTTTTGCGTTTTTGGTGATATGGAAACATGGATTTTCCATTTTGCTGTTTTCACATTTTTCCATTTGGTGTATGTCGAAAGTTGAGATTTGACAATGATGTTGATGCGAGTGCTTGACATTGATAATACTGCAATGTGCTGATGCGTGTTTGGAGAAACGTCGAGGTCTACGACTACTGCAGGTAAGACTGTTTTTGCAAAAATAATGTCTATTGTCTGCCTCATTTCAATGAAAAACGAAACTATTTAAAACAAAATGAGTATATAAGTGACCATTTACCCCCTCCCCACCCACCCACTCTCCCTCATCGTGTTTGCTCTGGTCAATCATACACACCAGTTTTCTCTCTCCATTCATACATTCACACCTGTCTTTGGGAACAAACACAACCACTTTATTTATTCCCAAAAGCACATTCTCTACATGCTCACTCATCCCAAAAGAACTTTTTAGTTTATCATTTACATTACGAAAAATAATTAAATACTAGTTATTAAAGTTACTAAAAATCTTACTTATTTCATATTTACAAAAAAACTCAACTTTGTACAGCGTTAAAATAATCACACTATTAACCAATCAAAAAAAAATTTTTAAAAATAAGGTTGCATAGAACTTTTTAAAGAGCAAAAGGTCCAAGTGGGTTGTCACTATTTACAAAATCTACTATTTACAATGACAGAAACCAATATTTACAAAATACTAAATCTACAAGTTACATAAAGCTATGTCCCATAAACGATTATACAGTGAAATCACACCTCCTCCTCCTTGCGATCATAACCCCAGGGCAGGCTGGTGAGCAGGTCATCAGCCCACACACGTTTGTTATCCATGGAGGCGAGGGTGCGTTTTCTCTGTTCCACAAGATACAGATGATGGTTGCTGGATTGTATCCTGCACTGTGTATGAGACATAGCTTTGCCCGTGCGTAAAACCGCTAGATAGTCATCAACACGTAGCGATTTTACCACTGCCCTACCTACACCTTTTGCTCTTTTGGCTTCCTTACAGTCGAGTGTGCGATAAGCATACATTTTTGAAGCCAAACCTACGAATTCCGTCATAATGGAATCACCGCATTCATCTTTTAAAACGCCCATTTCCTTTTTGTTCTTTATGGGCAGCTGAAACACGTTGTCAGCGCTATAGCAAGAGGTGTCGAACCAGTCACTATGTTGCCTCATGACGTCATAGGGGTTGCAGTGGCGAATGTGGTAAATGAATGAGTCCGTGTCCATATACAAAAGAGAGACGTCCTCAAAATGGCGTTTCGCAAACTCATAGTGGAATCGATACATGACCGATTTAGAAAAGTCTAAAATGACTTGACCCAAGTAAATGGGCTTATCCATGGTCACGCTGGTCTTACTCATTTCAATAGTAGCCAAATCCTCATCGATAATTTTGATCGATTTGAAATTTGGCTTGGCAATGTACCGCCGGGCACCCCACCGCCCCTCCCAGACATTCACCTATTTAATGTCACGGTATTTGCGGACATTCTCCATAGACTTGCCATAGATGCAGTTGTTCATTAATTTAAAAAAGTTAATTTCAAACTGCTGTGTTGCCATTTGTCGGTGCTCTGTGTTGAGTCGCATGTATGGCTCAAGCCATGCTTTTTGAGCAAAAGAAATACCCCTGTGGATTTTCTTCAACACCAAGCCTTGGGCGAGGCATTGCACCAACATTTGGATATGTAGCACATACCGATTTTTGTTGTAAAGTGGGCCCATGAGTTTTTCAATTTTCACTTTACTGTCAGGGGGAACCATTTGCTCAAGGCAGAATGGGAAATCGGCATGTTCATCATACAAGGATGAGGGATATTCAATATCCACTTCTAGCACATATCCACGGCCTGTTTCTTGGCTAGCCATGTTCACATCAAATTCTGACACTTGTTTCTCTGTCAGCCAAGCAAACTTCCCATAGGGCAAAGGCTGACTCATGGCGTAACCGTACAAATTATTCACGTCATAGTACATTAAGTACGATTCTGGTTTGTCTGGTGAATAATCAGGCATGTAGACATTGTTCGCTTTGGCATGGCGCTGGTTAAGTGACACAAATCCGCCACGAATGCCCTTTTCAAAAAATAGAACCATGTCTACATCAGTGAGTAAATCCAATTCCACTTGAGTGTATTTCAAGGCGGCATCAAACGAGAGTCCAGGACTCGTATAATAGTGAGCCGGGTCAAGACCGTAAATGTGTTGACACAACTCACGAAATTTTTCAAACACATCAGTGAGCAGCAATACATCTAGTTTTAGGTAATGTAAAGCATATTCACTTAGCGTCTTCATGCCAAACACTCGCCAAACTTGACATGCATGTGCATAGTCTTCATCGGAAACGGTACTGCGTGTTAGTTTCGAGTAAAATTTCTCTTGTGGTGGGAGTTTTTTTTGCTTTAACACGTCCCAGCTATTGCAGAAATCATACGGGAATATACCTTTCCGAATGCACAATTGAAATTGCTCAAGATCATTAAAATGCATTCTAGTATTTTTTAATTCCTCCTCATTCAAGCCATTCACAAGGCTGTCTAGCGAGGATGCCATAAACTTAAAGGAATCCAAAAATCGAATGCTAAAGTTGCTCAACCTCCATGTCAGGGCTGTAAAACGCTCATGGTTTTGGGGAATAATGGTAAACGAGCCCTTGTTGACATGACCCAATTCACGAATCAAAAACTGAATGTCATAATTCGCCAGATTGTGGAAAAAGACACTGATGAAACGAGGAACTGGAAAGTTCAAGTTGCATTTACTATGCGCAGCTCCACGAAACTCCCCTGTAAAATGCGAGTGGTCTCTGACTTTTTCCTCTCCACTTAAAATAGGCTTTTCGCAAATATGACATGTCGTGGCATGCTCATACTGCTGCTGCTGTTCTGGAGATAGGCTCATGGGTACTGGGTGGTCCAGTAATTCCTGTACATGGTCAGCCAACTTGACAAGTTCATCCAAGAACCATTTGGCACAATCTGGCCCCTCGCGGTATTTGTAAACGGATTGTGTGGGGTCATGGGCACACACCACATTAAATCCTATGGCAAAGGGTTCATGTTTTTGAATGGGTGTGGTTGAGCTCATGGAGGGATCTGGTTCACATCCCGCCATGGGTGTAGTGAGAGCTTCGAAATCTGCATATACCACATAGGGAACAGTGTCACGCTTGTGAATGTCTTTAAACTTTAACACAGCCTTGTCCCCTTGTGTCAATATCAATCTCACCGCTTCCTGAGTAACACAATCTACCCTATGACGTTCCAAAAGCGTAGGGGTTTTAAAATATTGCAGACAACGGTCACAAATATGTTTTTTACATTTATATTTAGACATTTGACTGCTTAGCAATCTACTTAAGCTTTTAATGAGGCAATAGTGATTCACCTCCCCCTCAGATAGATATAAAAGATGAATGTGATGTCGTTTCGGTTCTTTTGTGGCATAAAGAGGACCCACAATTTCATTACCATTAAGGCCATAGACCATGAACGAAAAGTCTTGGTTATCTTGTTCAAACCTATGGATCTCGGTTATGTCCATAGGGAACGATACTCGAGTTAAATTTAAAGTTTGTTTTAATTCATTAAACTTGGCCTTGTACTTTCCCGGCCAACAACCATTACGGTCTTGAGCTGGCTGCAAGTACGCAGCCACAGCCCACAGAAAGCAATCATTGTCACGATTCTTAATATTCACCACAGCCTTTTTCGAAGCTATGGCTAGTGGTGTTTTAATATAGCTAGACCCAGCATTCAACGGGTTGAATTGACAAATGTTGATTTGTAGATGATGAATTTTGTCTAAGGCAAGGCCACTCGGTCCTTGTTGCAGTTTATCAAATTTTGATAGCAAGGGATTCACCACGTGGGTTTCATACCACTGTTCCAAATTATGGGCTATGAATAGCTCTTGCATTTTACTGCAAATATAAAATGTCTCTTTATGCTCCACGTCCTTCTTTTTATATATAAAATCGCACACCAGTTCTGTATTCACTTTTAAAGCCGTATGCAACCTTTGTGCTGTACAAATTTCAATTTTAAAAATTTCAAAACAAGATTGTAAAAATTCTTTGGGAATCAAACTTTTTCTAACATTGACCACGCGGCCAGAGCACACACGTGATTTGAAACAACTGTTTAGAGGTTCCCAAGTTAGGCTATCGGTAGCAGTAGCAAATGACATTATTTTAGAAAGAACACTCTCACCTGAGTTTTCAGCTGTAGACTGCTTGACAATGGTCCCAAACACACACGTTCCTGGTTATTAACAAAGGTCAAGCGTTTTCCAACACTCTAAAAAGAAATAAAATAAACCACCATAAGTATATCCATTTCATATAGTTTATGTATTTCATAAACAAAACAAAATCAAACAGGTTATATTATATAATAAAACAAATCTCACCTTGACGTGTAATGCTTTGCTATATTCCCGTCTCGTGGGCTAGTGTGGAAATGGTTTTCTTTTCAATCTGTCTGTCTTTCTCTTTCTTTAATATATATTTCCCACAGACACACGACAGGTAGGCTATACACGTTATCTGCAAACAAATAAATAAATAAAATCATTAATTACCTAATCAATAAATAATTGCATGTATTTATATAAAAATCTATAAATATATAAATGAATAAATATATACCTACCCCACAACAAGGTTAAGTATTTTCCACCAACACCAAAACTGTTAAACAAGACCAGGGGTTTCATGCAACGCAATGTGTTCAAAGGTAGTCACTTAAGTGAGCGTGGAAATGATAACAACATGTCTTTATATATGCTATGTTGCATGTATAATCTTTTTTTTTCCCATGCTTTGAACATTCTCTTATCGTGCACGTGGACAGCTAACGTCCCAGGCGAACACCTGTGCCGGATCAAATTTCACATGAACTTGCATTTTGTCACGTACGAAGCAAGACAGGCTGTAACTTGTTAACAGTTATCGCGCACGTGGACAGATAACACCCAAGCGAACACCTGTGAAAGATCAAATTTCACATGAACTTGCATTTTGTCACGTACGAAGCAAAACAGGATGTCACTGGTTTAGCGTGCCTGTGGTTTCACACATGTGTGCACGCCTTTCACACTCCCCTGCCACCACGATGGTCAGATTATTTCACCTTCAAGCGTCTTGGTCATTTTTTCCATTGCACCTGTTGTCAAATCAGATCAACGCCTTCCAATAATCTCAAATGACCTTCACCTCCTGTAAGTTTGTTTTCTGTACTCGCTTCGACCAACATAGAATCAAGTTCTCATCACCGTTTACACGTTAAAGGTAAAATATCAGAAAACGCATGCTCGTTCTGTCATACACCGACCAGCCGAAATAGCGATTGTTCTATTGAACACAGCCACCATGGTCAGCTACAGGTTCGTTGAAACACACACCCAGCCGTATCGTCTCTCTCAACCACCACGCTTCATGGACATTATAAACAGGTAAAGAAAAAAAAACAGTTTTTTTTTCAATGTGTATGGCGTTAGTCCCTTTGCGAATTTTTTTTTTGGAAAACAATATCTACCACACTCGAAAGGGAGGGCGTTATCCCGAGTCCTAGGACACCTCGTACACGTCTCTAGCGTTATTGATTCGTGAGATATCGGCAAAAATCACAAAAAACACGTGTTTACCCCAAAATCGCGTTTCCAATTTTTTTTTAAATTACAACGAGTGGTCCATAGCAAAGAGGACGTCACCCCGAGTCCTTGGACCCGTCGTACATGCCTCTAACGTTATTGGTTCGTTAGATATCGGCAAAATCACAAAAAGCATGTGTTTACCCCAAAATCGAGTTTCCAAATTTTTTTAAAAATTGCAACGAGTGATATATAGCAAAGAGGACGTCACCCCGAGTCCTTGAACCCGTCGTACACGCCTCTAGCATGATTAGTTCGCGAGATATAGCAAAAAGTTCAAAATCGCGGTTTTACCCCAAAAAGACCATGTTTCCAGATTTTCACCTTTTCGACACCTACATTCCCGTAAAGAGCACAATGAGACGAAAAAAACGAATCCAAGCACGCCCTCCTAGCATGGCTCCTTCCATTCCAAGGTTGCAGGGGCTCACCACTTCCTAAGTGGTCCAGCTCTCTCACTACCACACTACTACACACAATTTTTTTCTCTAGAGACTTGAAATTTATTTTGGGGGTAGAGGGGGTAGGGGCCATTGATTTACGTCAAACAATTTTTTTTGTAGAGTTCCTAGTTTCCAAAATATAGGATTTTCAAAATTCGAGTGTTTTCAAAAAAACATAAAAAGTAAAAACGTTTTATTACAAAAAATAAAGGTCATAAAGACTGTTCGTTTGAGCCATGGCACAATGTTCTATCATGTTTGGTTTTCAAACTATCGCCTATTTTCAAAAACGAAAAAGTTTAAAAAATTTTTGAAAAATATAATACATAGTCCATAGGAAAGAGGACGTCAGCCCGAGTCCTAGGACACCACATTTGTCAACATCCGACCATGGGTTCGAGAGAAAAGTCTATTTAAATGTTTCAATTTCGCGCGGCGGCCATGACACTAAGCAGAACCCCTACTACTCCCCTACTGTTTACCATTTGATTGATGGATAGTTATTTTTGTTTTAGATAATCTACATACCTGTTGGGGTAAAAGAAGACGAGACGGACAGTCAGACAGAGACAAACCATTCCACTCGAGCCTAGGAGAAGGCAAACGCAGAGCTTTTTACAAAGCAAGGTAAGATTTTTTAAATTACTTATAAAAGCTTGTTTGATTTTATTTTATTTATTTTTGTTTATGAAATATGCTATTTGAAATAGATGTATTCATGGTGGTGTATTTTATTTCTTTTTAGTGTGTCTTGGAAAGCGCTTGACCACTGCTGAAAAAACCGAGAACGTGTGTGTTTGGGGCTATTGCTTACCAGGCAGTCTACGGCTGAAAACTGTGGTGAGATTGTTTCTTTTATAAAAATCATGTATTTTGCCGCTGCTATGGAAACATTAACTTAAGACCTCTCGAGTCCTGTTTCAAGTCACGTGTGTGCTCTGGCCCCATAGTGAATGTTAGAGAGAGTTTAATCCCAAAGGACTTTATGGAATCATGTTTTGAAATTTTCAAAGAACAAATTTGTACAGCGCAAAGGTTGCATACGGCTTTAAAGGTCAATACACAACTCTTGTGCGATTTCATATATAAAAACAAGGACGGTGAGCATAAAAAAACATTGTATATTGGCAGTAAAATGCAAGAGCTTTTGATAGCCGATAATATGAACGAGTGGTATCAATCCAACGTGATTAACGCCTTGCTAACAAAATTTGATAAACTGCAACAAGGACCCAGTGGTTTAGCGTTAAACAAAATTCATCATCTGCAAATCAACATTTGTCAATTCAACCCGTTGAATGCTGGGTCTAGCTTTATTGAAACACCACCAGCAATAGCTTCGCAAAAGGCAGTGGTAAATATTGGGAACCATGACAATGATTGCTTTCTGTGGGCTGTGGTTGCGAATTTGCAGCCAGCACAACGTAATGGTTGTCGACCAGCAAAGTACAAGGCCAAGTTTGATGAATTGAAACAAACTTTAAATTTAACTCGAGTGTCGTTCCCTATGGACTTAACCGAGATCCATAGGTTTGAACAAGACAACCATGACTTTTCGTTCATGGTGTATGGCCTTGATGGTGATGAGATTGTGGGTCCTCTTTATGCTACAAAAGAACCGAAACGACACCACATTCATCTTTTATATCTGTCTTATGGAGAGGTGAATCACTATTGCCTGATTAAAAGCTTGAGTAGATTGCAAAGCAGTCAAGCGTCCAAAGCACATGGTAAAAACATATTTGCGATCGATGCTTGCAATATTTTACAACCCCCATGCTTTTAGAACGTCATAGGGTAGATTGCGTTTCTCAGGAAGCGGTGAGATTGATATTGCCACAAGGGGACAAGGCTGTGTTGAAATTTAACAACATTCATAAGCGCGACACTGTTCCCTATGTGGTATATGCAGATTTCGAAGCACTCACCACACCCATGGCGGGATGTGAACCAGATCCCACCATTAGCTCAACCACACCCATTCAAAAACTTGAAACTTTTGCCATAGGATTTAATGTGGTGTGTGCCTATGACCCCACACAATCCGTTTACAAATCCCGTGAGGGGCCAGATTGTGCCAGATGGTTTTTGGATGAACTTGTAAAGTTGGCCGACCGTGTACAGGAATTACTGAACTACCCAGTACCCATGTGTCTATCTCCAGAACAGCAGCAGCAGTATGAGCATGCCACGACATGCAATATTTGCGAAAAGCCACTGATCAGTGCTGAAGACACCGTTCGTGATCACTCGCACTTTACGGGAGAGTTTCGTGGAGCTGCGCATAGTAAATGCAATTTGAAGTTTTCAGTTCCTCATTTCATCAGTGTCTTTTTCCACAATCTGGCAAATTATGACATTCAGTTTTTGATTCGTGAATTGGGCCCTGTCAACAAGGGCTCGTTTACCATTATTCCCCAAAACCATGAGCGTTTTACAGCCCTGACATGGAGGTTGAGCGACTTTAGCATTCGATTTTTGGATTCCTTTAAGTTTATGGCATCCTCGCTAGACAGTCTTGTGAATGGCTTGAATGAGGAGGAATTAAAAAATACCAGAATGCATTTTAATGATCCTGAGCAATTTCAATTGAGCATTCAGAAAGGTATATTCCCGTATGATTTCAGCAACAGCTGGGATGTGATAAAGCAAAGAAAACTCCCACCACAAGAGAAATTTTACTCGAAACTAACATGCAGTACCGTTTCCGATGAAGACTATGCGCATGCATGTCAAGTTTGGCGAGTGTTTGATACCAAAACGCTAGGTGAATATGCTTTGCATTACCTAAAACTGGATGTATTGCTGCTCACCGATGTGTTTGAAAAATTCCGTGAGTTGTATCAACACATTTACGGCCTTGACCCGGCTCACTATTATACAAGTCCTGGGCTGTCGTTCGATGCCGCTTTGAAATACACTCAAGTGGAATTGGATTTACTCACTGATGTTGACATGGTTCTATTTTTTGAAAAGAGCATTCGTGGCGGCTTTGTGTGGCTTAACCAACGCCATGCCGAAACGAACAATATCCACATGCCTGGTTATTCACCAGACAAACCAGAATCATACTTAATGTACTATGACGTGATAATTTGTATGGTTACGCCATGAGTCAGCCTTTGCCCTATGGAAAGTTTGCTTGGCTGACAGACAAACAAGTGTCAGAATTTGATGTGATCAAGGCTAGCCAAGAAACAGGCCGTGGATATGTCTTAGAAGTGGATATTGAATATCCCTCATCCTTGTATGATGAACATGCTGATTTCCCATTCTGCCTTGAGCAAATGGTACCCCTGACAGTAAAGTGAAAATTGAAAAACTCATGGGCACACTTTACAACAAAAATCGGTATGTGCTACATATCCAAATGTTGGTGCAATGCCTCGCCCAAGGCTTGGTGTTGAAGAAAATCCATAGAGGTATTTCTTTTGCTCAAAGACCATGGCTTGAGCCATACATGCAACTCAACACAGAGCACCGACAAATGGCAACACAGGAGTTTGAAATTATTATTTTTTAATTAATGAACAACTGCGTCTATGGCAAGTCCATAGAGAATGTCCGCAAATACCGTGACATTAAATTGGTCAATATCTGGGAGGGGCGTTGGGGTGCCCGGAGGTACATTGCCAAGCCGAATTTTAAATCGATCAACATTATCGATGAGGATTTGGCCACTATTGAATTGAGTAAGACTAGTGTGACCATGGATAAGCCCATTTACATGGGCCAAGTCATTTTAGACTTTTCCAAAGCGGTCATGTATCGATTCCACTATGAGTTTGCCAAACGCCATTTTGAGGTCGTCTCTCTTTTGTATATGGATACAGACTCATTCATTTACCACATTCGCCACTGCAACCCCAATGACGTTATGAGGCAGCATAGTGACTGGTTCGACACCTCTTCGTATAGCGCTGACAACGTCTCTCAACTACCCATAAAAAACAAGAAGGAAATGGGTGTTTTAAAAGATGAATGCGGTGATTCCATTATGACGGAATTCGTAGGTTTGGCCTCGAAAATGTATGCTTATCGCACACTAGACTGTAAGGAAGCCAAAAGAGCAAAAGGTGTAGGTAGGGTAGTGGTAAAATCGCTACGTGTAGACGATTACATAGCGGCTTTACGCACTAGGAAAGATATGTCCCATACACAGTGCAGGATACAATCCAGCAACCATCATTTGTATATTGTGGATCAGAGAAAACGCACCCTCACCTCCATGGATAACAAACGTGTGTGGGCTGATGACCTGCTCACCAGCCTGCCCTGGGGTTATGACCGTAAGGAGGAGGAGGTGTGATTATTCTGTTTGTTCGTTTAGGGACATGGCTTTCTGTAACTTGTAGATTTAGTTTTTTTGGTAAATATTAATGTTTTTTTCGCCATTGTAAATAGTAGATTTTGTAAACAGTGGCAACCCACTTGGACCTTTTGCTCTTTAAAAAGTTCTATGCAACCTAATTTTTAAAAATTTTTTGATTGGTAAATAGTATGATTCTTTTAAACCTGTACAAAGTTGTAGTTTTTTGTAAATATGTAATGAGTAATAGTATTTTTTTAGTAACTTTAATGACTAGTATTTAATTATTTTTCGTAATGTAAATTAAAAATGGTTAACTAAAAAAGTTATTTTGGGATGAGTGTGCATGTCGAGAATGTGCTTTTGGGAATAAATAAAGTGGTTGTGTTTGTTCCCAAAGACAGGTGTGAATGAATGAGTAGAGTAAAAGCTGGTGTGTATGTATGACTAGAGCAAACACGGTGGGTGGGTAGGGGGAAATGGTCACTTATACACTCAATTTGTTTTCAATAATTTAGTTTTCTTTGAAATGTGGCAGTCAATAGACATTATTTTTGTAAAAACAGTCTTACCTGCAGTAGTCGTAGACCTCGACGTTTCTCCAAACACGCATAAACACAATGCAGCATCATTATCATGGTAGAGCACTTGCATCAGCATCATTGACAAATCTCAACTTACAACATACACCAAATGGAAAAATGTGAAAACAGCTGCTGACCAAGGAAAGGAGCGGAACCCTTGATAATGCCGGACGCAGTTTCCGGTGAAACGTCGGGAGATATCCTGTCTGGGCCACGGCCTACAAGCCCGAAAAACTTGTATTTAATTATGAACGCCGGCCGTGAAAGCCTAAGCTGTTATATTAGAAAATCCATGTTTCTATATCACCAAAAACGCAAAACAACGGACATTTTTAAAAACTGGAAATGGCCATGTGTGAAATATGAAAATTCAAAACTTCAAACGGACATTGTTTAAAAAGCGTCATCAACGAAATGGAAAAAAATCCATATCATAAAAAACACAAGACTTGAAACAGACATTAAAAACACTGAAAATTGCAAATTGCCAAATGGCAATGTGTGAAAATGTGAAAATGAAAAATCAGCCATCAACTTCATGATTTTTTTAATAAAAAAACACATCGTGCTCTGGTAAACCTTTGTTTTTATTTCATAACCATAGGGGATTGACAAAAGAAAAATAGAATACAAACACATTGCAATTCCTCACTCCCCAATTCCTTAATGTTCATGTCCATGCATCATCAACTTTCCTTTCATTGCACTCATGACAATCAGGGCTGCCATCCTTTCACCCACTTAGGCATCACAGGATGTGAAACGTTGTTTAGATTTTTCAATAATAATTTATCAGCCACATGTCTTAAACCAGGATGACTATGGCGATAAGAAAGATCGTGTTCTTTGCATGCTTGATCCAAAAGATTAACAGGTACATCACCACGCTGCAAACGTTTATCAAGATGAGTTCCAGGGCCACAAAAACGATAACCTGGAAGATGGATTTCGAAAGTTAAGTATTGAATCACTTTTTCAATGACGCCATTGCCAGTACAGGTCTGGCATATCCTTCTCCATTGATGGTGAAAAGGTTTGGTCTTCCTCCTCTTCTGTGGACGATGTTTGTGTTTGTTGTTGCTTTTTATCGCCATGAAACCCGTGGAATGATTCAACAAAGTCTTTACATGGGCTTTTATGACCGTGATACAGTTTCACTAGCTGACAAGTCGCACACTGACGCATAGACGATATTTTTGCCATGGCCACTTGCTTATGATGATCGTAATCCGTACAGGGTTGCAATTCACTCAACACAGGGTCTTGAGTCCATGATTTAGGTACATGTTGCCAGATTTCCTTCACTGCGTTGGCTGCTACATAATAAATGAACGACTTGGGGAGCGCCAAGAGTTCCTCTTTGGTAAAACTGTCTAGTTTCTTTTTGCACACAAGGAACTTGCCGTTGGCTTTTTCCGTAGCATTGCCTTTCTCCATGGTATCACGTTCTGTAGATGTTTACACGTTGCTTGTAGAAATCTCACTGGTGCCATTCACAGGAAAATCTTGAGTTATAATTTTGTACAACAACTCCCAACAGGCATGGGTGGTTAACCAATGAATGAGATGCCACACATGGGCTAGGGCTGTATGGATAATGTTGCCACAGGAACAAGTATCCTTCAGCGTTTGCAGGGATGGGCAGCCCAAGTCCATGAGATCGATACATTGACAGTAAAACGCCAAAAATGGTTGCAACCATTGACGTTTTTCATTACCTTTCAGAAATACCACATTGGCCGAGGACAAGTGTGCTTTTATGACCACGTCCAAATATTTATAGGAAATGGTTCCTTGATTCCAGTCTAAATGCCTATGATTTTCAATCCACTCGGTTTGTTTACGATCTTTTTCACAAAACAAATCAAAAGCATGGGGCGGTTTAAATAGCAAATGCGTAGCTTGCGATATCCAAAAAGTGGTACAATCGATAATGGCCACTTGTTTAAATATAAATTTGTTGTCACCCATTTTAAACCCTTGGCAATCCACAATGAGGGTGCGCAACATGTTGCCGCTTGCCTGGACTAAGTTCAACTGACGACAGACTGACCATTGGCCACTAAAGTGTACCCATGACATGTACTTACCTGCCATGCTAGTTTTAAAAAAATGAGGTTAGGGTAGGTCAGGGGGACATGAAAAAATAAGAATTTAAGAATTACATCATTTTATTATCATAACACGTCTTACAGGCTTTTGTCATTTTGGGATAGGGACGATACCAACTGATACAACAATACAGTCTCTTGTGTTTGTAACGTCCATAACACCGATGATGTCCCAATGTCTCTAAACTAAACACCATACAGTCCACACGTATCGTAACCTGATTTTTCATCACCCAGAGGCACGAGTGAGGGGTAGCTTGAATGACAGGGTATATTTCCCACCTCCATTCTGCACAGGTAGGGGCAGGCAGGTGACCACGCTGATGTTCCTGCATGGGTTCATCACTCTCTTGCCATTGGTCTATGATGATGGGACAAAAGGCACATTTCACTTCATCTCTTGTTTTTAAATAATAGAAGCCAGCGGGCGCCAAGGCTTGAGGGTTTATGAAAGGCACTGGCCACGTTGCAAAAGTCTTGAAACGTTGTTCCTCAGAGTTTAAATTCATGGATGTGACTTCTCTTGAGGCTTTAAAACAAGACATGACTGAGCGGCTTGACGTGGGTTGACCTGTTATTTATACACTCGTCACTTGGTTGGACAGTGAATAATAGTTGACTTGTTTGTGATGAATAATCAAACAGTAGACCGTCGTATTGGCTGGAACATTGTCATGCGTTTCAAAATCTAGTCGAATGTCAATATTGGATGGCTTGACACTCTTCCAGGTAAGAACAGTCAAAGACAATCAGTGGTGCTCTTGCCTTAAGCGCTTGGGGTAGCAGCATGGGGCCGTTCTCTTTTTGATAATACGACCATCGAAATTTACAAAAAAAAGTCGTACAGGGGGCCAAACTTATTTTTTGAAAAATCCAAATCCAGTCCTTCATAGGGAAACACAGCTCCGTTGAGGAAAAGACGTGCATTTCTCAATTGCAGGTGATCAAATTGCGTGGCATCTTTGGTTTGTTGATACTTGCGATTCGTTTGAAAACCCACGATCAGGTAGAGTGGTCTCTCTGTATAGCGAGCTGTTTTTACAGACCAACTGTGTGTGTTGGTAGCGGGTAGTCATGGAGAGCCCAGCTTCTAAATTCCATGGGTAGAGGCATATCTCTCTTTACCATCTTGAGTATGTCCAGTTTTTTGCTATCGTCAAGGGTCACATGGGGCACTTTCCATAGCAAGCGTTGTAGTTGAATTTTTGAATCTATGGGGGCATTGTCGGCTCCCTTGAGTGCATTATTATCACTCCTGTCTCTCACCAGATAAAGCACTTGCCTTGCGTTGACCACAATGCGCAGGTGATCTTCGGCAAAACCTAAAATCAGTTTAAGAGGTAAATATCCAGTAAAGGTGCCATCGGTGTGTACCATCCAGTCATTGGTCGAATCAGGGCACCAACCCGCCATGCAAAGTGTTTTACCTTCTTCCTCACTATAAGAGGGGTATAGTTTCCTGACACTGGAAATACCCACATATCGAGTGCTATCCACCACGATATCGTTAATCACATAACGCACTTCAGAAAAAAGGAAAAGCAAAAGCATGGTTGGCTAATTTGGATGTGGTGGGAGTAGAGCCATCGGCTTTGGTGTAGCTACCTTCAAACTGAATGCCACTTTCATGCGGTAGGGTGTAAATATCTTGGTTGTTGATAACAAATTGAATTTCATCATTGTTATTGAGTCCAGGTGTTTGAGCTTGATAGGAATGGAGATCAATTCTTACCACCCCTGGTTGCTCCTCGATGCGGTTCGCTACCTCTAGGATAGAATTCATCATGGGGGTTGACGTGGTAACCCAAATGCTGTAAAATCTGCTTGTCTTGAGATGTTAACGTGTATTCACGTGGCAAAAAACTAACACCATTCCTAGACGGTGTTGTTGCTTTATACACAAACTTCAAAGTTGCTTTAGCACCAACTTGTAAATCACTAGTGTGGTAGAATCTAGATCAATGAGTTGTTGATATCTATTGATCAGTCTTAATGTTATATTACTAATACTATCGACAGCCACAGAATGAAAAAGCACCACTGGAGGGTTTTCACGAATAATATAGCCATTGGGCGACGTCACAATAAAGTCATAAAGCGAATGCGATGGTTCTTGATTGGTGTAAACTTGGCTAATAATATTACACGTCACCGACACATGATGGTCCTCAATAAATTTCACTTCATGGTCTGATTCATGTTTTTTGTTGGGCTCCAACACGCGTGGTTTAAATCCTAGTAATGGACCAATGGAATCGGGGCGTGTTTTAAAGTCAATGTTGAATGTAGAGAAAATACTGCAGCGATGAGTGTTGGTATGTCCTACAAGTTCAAACTTGCGCGTTCCATCGAGAAATGACTTTAAACCATATTCATTGATCAACACCACATAAATGTGTTCATAAATGTCATCGATCGTGTATCCACCAGAGTTCAGGGTGAGCACAGAATCATGAGAGTAAAATTTGTTGTTCACATTTTCACGTATGTTGTATATTCGATTGTACGTTTCAAGAGAAACAAGTCCCAAATCATAGCGTTTTTCACTCAATTCGATAGGCGGGTAAATGTCTAGGCTGACTTGAGGTCCACGTCCATGCAGTGTAAACGTTTTACTTTCTGCCGACATACTGTTGGCGTTTTTGCTTGTCCTGTGTCTTGTATAAAAAAAATAAACACAAACGTCCACACTGTTGGCTGTTAAACGTTTGCTCACATTTCACATTATAATATATCTTGATTCTGTTTCCAAAATAGGCCACTGGTTCCATGGGCGGGGGTAAATTCCCAAAACTGTCAAAGTACCATACGATGGATCCCTCTTTGACATAAGCTACATAATGCGTTCCTGGTCCTCGGTGATCATCCAAATTGACAACAGCGCATTCCTGTTTCCAGGGTCGTGGGGGTAATTGGTTTCGCATAAACACACTTCGAAAATGAGAAAGCTTTAGTTGTTTAGCATAGCTTTCCACTTGTTGATGCGTCAGGGCATGGCTGAGTTTTTTTTAAATATTTTGAAATGGTGAAATCCCAAATCCTTGTTGATAAAAGGCTGGCTTCAAATTGGCATTTCTAGCCCCCATTGCAATCGCTTCCATCGTTTCATTGTGTCGCTGACTTTCTTTGAGTTGTTGCTTGCCCTGCTGCGCGGCTTTAATGGTTTTCGCCACTGCACTGGCACCGCCCAAAAGTGAACCCAGAGCAGCCAGATCGGCAAATAAAGCAGGTAAAAATCCAGCTCGTTTGGGGACGGGAATCACTCGCCCTTGTTTTGAACCCTGTCGCTGACGTTTTGGAATAACACGTCTCTGTGCTGCTCGAAGAGCTTTCCTTATGGTCAATACACTATTTTTGATTTTTTCCTTACAACGGCTTGTCCACGAATGTCTTAAGCCCAGGCTTTGCCAAGGACAGGGTCTTATTTTTAGTCTTTTTAGTTTTTCTCACCACATATCTTTGTTTCACCATGATGATAATGACCAACAACCTTTCACAAGAAAGTTTAAGTCACAACTAACGTCAGATTGTTATTTCATGGCTGTATATTCCAATTCCACATAGAGTGGGAAATCGTTTATTGTTTTTCCCGCTTGCTTTTCATCCCATGTCAACATAAGATGAAAGGATAATTCGTCACCTGCATTGACCATTTCATGGTTATGGACCAACATCCTATGACCATTTATCTGTATTTGTAAATGGTTTTCACCAGGCATCGCGTATTTCATGTGAATGGTTCCATCATAATGCAATCGATAGTGGCTTAAACCCGAAGCAAGCACATAGGTCAGGTGCTGGTCATGGACTAGCGGTAAATGGTTTCTGTCATTCAAAGGTTTTTCATTTGTCAGATACACTAAAAATACGGATGGGATAAATTTATAAACCTTTTCATTTCATAGGTCACGTAACGCTTGGTACAGACATCTTCTTAGTCTTATGGGTCTTCCTCGTGAATAATCCGATGGTGATTAGCGCTATAGCCATTCACTGTAAGCTGAGGCAGTTTGTCATAAAACTCATACACTTTGTTATCCACATACCTTTTTGTAGTAACGTCTGTAGACACTTGAGGATGTTTTTCATGAGTTAACCGCTTTCCCTTAAAGTCATAATCTCCCTGTTTAGTGCGTGGCACTACTGACCTATCCACATAGTGTTTATTAGCAAGATCTGTTTCTTGTTTATGATCATGAATGGGGACAGACCTAGCTTTGGCCATCAACGCACGTCCAAAGACATCCATCGCCAACCGGTAGTACGAGTCTACTGTTTCTATCACAAGGCTCGGTGTCCTGTATATAGACAGCCTGCTAGCCTCTCTAAGCCTCAGTTGAAATGAAGATTATTAAGCAGCAAGAGTCATTCCCCGTGGGGGACATAGTTTCCCATCTCTGTCCCACATCACGTGAACAACGCCATGGTTCACTGTTTCCATCTTCCATTCGCTACATCATTGTGGGACCTTCCGGCTATGGAAAGACTAATCTTTTGCTAACGCTCATCACAGCGCCCAATGGTCTGCGTTTTCAAAATATTTATATTTTTGCAAAGTCTCTCTACCAACCCCTCTACGTGTTTCTGGATCAAGTCATGTCTGGATTACAAAATGAGAATATGGGTTATTTCACATTTTCCATGCAAGAAAATGTTATTTCACCGGATGAGGTAAAGCCTTATTCACTCATGATTTTCGATGATGTATCCACTGAACGTCAACGCATCATTCAAAGCTATTTCAGCATGGGTCGACACAGACATGTCGATTGCTTCTATCTTGAACAAACGTATTCTAAAATGTCCAAACAGTTGATTCGTGACAATGCCAATGTCATTGTTTTATTTCGCCAGGACGAGAGGAACAGTCGTCACATTTATAATGAACATGTGAATCCAGATATGACCTTTCAAATGTTTACAGAATTGTGTGCGAAGTGCTGGAACACTCAACGTCATGCCTGTTTAGTGATTGACAAACAAAGTGAACTCAACCAAGGACGGTATCGCTTAGGGTTTGATCATTTTATTGCTATTTAAGGCCCTCTCTCATTCCCTCTCAAGTCATTTGTCAAGACACCATGGCGTTAGCAGAGAGTCAATTGTAAAAGCATATTATTAGAGCAAAAAATACTATTCGCCAAAAGTTTCGTCAATTGAAACGATCGCGTGCAGATCATGCTTTGTTTATTCAACAACATTTAGCACCTCCGCTAAAAGCCATCTTGAAACCCTCTTTCAAGCCATCTGAAACGCTACCCACCGTTCCACAAGCCACTTAGACGCTGCACGAGGACCCTGAGGAAGAGGAAGAGGAACAGGAACAAGAAGATATGACTAGTGTTAGCGAAGTTGAGGATGACGAGGAACAAGTGTTTACGCCTCAAAAAAAGGCCGCACCCCTTGCAGAGTTTTTAAGAAAAAAGAAATCCTTGGCCATGGTCGAAACACCTTGCCCTTCCAGATCGTCTCCGTTTTCACAACTCTTGGCCACCCCTGAACATAAAGCTTAACTCAAAAACATTTTAATACAATATTATGGATCAACACTAGAACCCTATCTCCTTGATCTGTTTATTGGAAACACAGATACCACGAATGGTGTTCGCTATGAGGATGATATTTTTAAAATTAGCGATTCATCCATTAAATTTGCTCGTACTAAAGCTGTCATTAAGAACATCAATTATAAATTAACGCCAGGACTGTTAAATCTGCTCTTCTCTCGAACACCCTCTTCCCATGATTATACACCAGAGGATCTTGGCAAATATAAATCCATTTTATTGGATACCCATGCCCACAAAAGACAGTATGATCCCACTCAACAAGTGAATGCCAATATATCTTAAAAATATAAAACCATCATTGCAAAAATGTTTCCCACCAGTCAAAGTACTCGTCGTAAAGCGTCCGCTTCGGGAGTGACATTTAAACCATTAAAACCCCTTGTGGATGTTACCTACTGGCACAATCCCAATAAGCTCGTCCAGTGGCTACAGTTGTTGCTTGCTTCACGTCAAGCTGACCATACCGGTCACGATTGGGAAATTCCAGAAATTGAACATGAACTTCAAAATGCCAAAATTATTGTTTAAGCCCTCACCCATTAAAATGGGTATTGCTCACGAGTTGCATCGCCCAGCTAGGCGTCACTATCGACGACTCAAGGTGATTTCACGAGGTGTGGATGAACTTTGGCAGGCTGACTTGGTTGAAAAGATACCCTATGCTGGCGTTAACGACGGTGTACGCTATATGTTGACCGTCATTGATGTCTATTCCAAAATGGACTTTGTTGAACCTGTGCGTCGCAAGTCTGGTCCATTAGTTACCAAGGCCTTTCAACATATTATTCAACACTCCAAACGTCAACCTCAGCTGCTACAAACCGACCAGGGCAAAGAATTTTTCAACAAGGATTTCTCCAGTTCTCTCAAATCTAAGGATATTCACCATTACACCACGTACAGCATCTCAAGGCCAGCGTGGTCGAGCGGTTTAACAAAACATTGAAAACCCATATGTGGAAAGCGTTTATCGCACAGGGCACGTATCGCTGGTCGGACATGTTACCAGAGCTAGTGTCACGGTACAATGACACCAAACATAGAACGATTGGAACCAAGCCACGCCTCGTGACTAAAAATATTCAGCGACTGGATAAACTGTTTAACCCCATAAAAACAGCAGACCCTAAACGTCACCGACTGAAAATTGGGGATTTTGTTCGTGTGAGCAAATTTAAGTCTGCCTTCAGTAAGGGCTACACACCTCAGTGGAGGACTGAACTATTTTGAATTCGTCAAGTCAACTTGGACAGTCCAGTCACCTATTTACTCCAAGACATCAACCATCAACCCATAAAAGGTAGATTTTATCTCCATGAACTTCAGAAAACAGCATTTCCTAAGCATTATCATGTGGAAAAAGTGTTGAAACAAAAAGGAAATAAACTATATGGCAAATGGTTAGGATTTAACTCTACCTTTAATTCTTGGATCAATAAATTACATGTTGTGTGAACCTGTGCTCTTTATTTATTATTTTTTTATTTTTTTATTATTGAATTATGTTATACGAGAGCTCTGTGTACGGCGCTCCGCTCTTCGTGCATGTCCATACATGTTTGTCTTTCTCTCTCCACACTTGCGTCTCACTCCTTGACTCCATGTTGACATACAACTCGTTCGGCAATTGGCTGTCATGGGTTCTCCACTCCTCCCCTCACCTCTCCCCGCACTTATGGCCCCGCCCCCTCACCGCTCTGTAGTTGTCACGTGATTTCCTGTTCTCTCTTTGTATCCACCCTTCCCCCTCTCCCCTTTCCTCTCTGTGGGGCCCTGCCCACCGCTCTCTGCTAGCCTGGCTAGCCGTTATCACTTTTTACGGAGTTGTCAGATGGTTGCAACCTGTTATCACCTTACAGCAATGTTGTCAGCTCTCACCCACATTCCATTCTCTTTGCTGGCTAGCTTGAGCCGGCCAGACCCCAAGCGGATTTTTCTTTCTTGGATGCCAGTGAAGCATACTACAGCAATTTCTGTTGTTGTCGACTATAAAAGCCTTCCTTTTATTCGGCTGATACTATTATGAATTTGTCAGGTTACTGGTCAAGTGTTTACTAACCTATTTTAAAGATCACCATAAGGGATTTTCGAAATATTCACATTCATTCGTTCGTCATAGGAAAATATCGAAAAGCGACCCCTCGTTTTGCCATACATCGCCCCGTCGAAATAGCCTTTTCCAGTATCCACCATGGTCAGTGATAGCCTCGTTGGGACACACGCCCAGCGCTACCGGCTCTCTGTCTACAAACACACTTTATAAAAAAAAAAGCTTCAACATGCATAGTTTTTGCCCTAGAGACTTGAAATCTATTTTCATGGTAGAGGGGGTATGGACCTTTCAATTATGTCAAACAAACTCGTTTGTACAATTCCTAGTTTCCAAAATAGTAGAAATTCAAAATTTCAGTTTTCTTCTAAAAACATAAAAATTAAAAAAGGTTTATTATAAAAAATAAAGGTCATAGAGACCATTAGTTTCAACTATGGCACAACGTTCTATCAGGTTTGGTTTTCAAACTATCACCTACTTTCAAAAACAAAAATTTTAAAATATTTTTAAAATATCATACTGGGTCCATAGCAAAGAGGACGTCAGCTCGAGTCCTTGGACCCCTCGTACACGCCTCTAGCATGATTGGTTCGCGAGATCTTACAGAAAGTCTAAAATCACGTTTTTACCCCCCCCCCCCAAAAAAAAGCTTATTTTCAGCATTTCACCTTTTCGACACCTACATTCCCGTAACGAGCACAACGAGACGAAAAAAACGAATGCAAGCAGGCCCTCCTAGCATCACTCCTTCCTTCCCAAGGCCGCCAGGGGCTCACAACTTCCTTTCGTAAGCAGCTTCCCCTTACCACACTATTGCCAGGTTTTTATCCTAGAGACTTAAAATTTATTTTGGGGGTAGAGGGCGTAGGGACCTTTCATTTATGTCAAACAACCTTTTTTGTAAACTTCCTAGTTTCCAAAATATAGGAATTTCAAAATTACACTTTTTTCATAAGATGTAAAAAAAGTTTTATTATAAAAAATAAAGGACATAGAGACCGTTCGTTTGAGCCATTGCACAACATTCTATCATGTTTGGTTTTCTAACTATCACCTACTTACGAAAACAAAAATTTTTTTTTTTTTTTTCAAATATATGACGAGTGGTCCATAGGAAAGAGGACGTCAGCTCGAGTCCAACGACGCCTCATTTGTCAAAATCGGACCATGCGTTCGAGAGATATTAATTATTTTAACATGTACAGTCGGGTACAAATTTAAAGGGTGAGTTAGAACTCCAATTACCCCCCTACTTTTTTAGTTAATGTCGCTTTCCAAGTGCAGTATGTGGGAGTTTGAATGCTAGTAGGAAATTAAACGTTGTTTCACATAAATGATATGCCAACGAGTCGACGCCATAATGAATTAACATTTTTGTTTTTATGTGTAAACATTTCATTTCCAAAATATATCCCATTTTGAAAATGGAATTTGTTTTGTCCCAAAGACTTGAAAGACTATTTCGATGAAACTGCGGGATGTAATACGACGATTGGTTTTTTTTCGATGTGGCGAACCATGATAGCCATGCTTGCAAATGCATTAGTCGATATTTGAATGAACCATGAATTGCAGAGGCTTATGCCATGGTTTTGTAGCAGGCAATAGAACCCGAGATACTTTAAACCAAAGCCTAGCGCGCTAACCTGTAAGCTATGAATGAACGACACCGGTGGTCGGCCACGATGTTCATGCTTGCAAAACACATTCATTGCTATTTCATGCAACATGGATCGCAGAGCTGTATGTAATGATTCAACTCAAGCTTGATAAAGACAAGATTGAAAAATGAAAATCTACAGCCTGCTTTCAATCAACTGAGCGGGTTAGGGAATTGAATGAATGAATGAATGAATGAATGAATCCCTCATTTAGCGGTGAGGATTTGAAACAGTGCCAGCTGCTAAAGCCTGTCGCACATTCCTGGGGGAAATGATTAAATGAATAACATATGAAATAAAATGATTGTGGAAAAGTGTTGCTCGACTAAAGGATCAGGGAATGGAATGAATGAATCACCCCATTTAGCGACGAGGATATGAACCTCTGCCTGCTGCTAAAGCCTGTCGCACTCTCCTGGGGTAATGATTAAATAAATGCCCAATGAAATAAAAATGATTGTAGGGAGTGTTGCTAGAATGAAAGGGTGACAGGGAAAACTGGCATCGCCAGAGAAAAAAAACCTGCATGTCTCAGCTTTGTCCAGCACAAATCTCGCATAGAGTGACTAGGATTTGAACTATGGACCCAGCAGCGAGAGGCTAGCATGTTTTTGCCTAAGCCATAGAGGCTTTAAAATACGAGTAACATACACCCAATCTCTGAACTACATGAATGAATTCCAAGTGATTAAAATTCCGGATTGAGGTTGGGTTTAAGATTAAACTTGGAACACTACTGCTGGCTAGCTAGT
The DNA here is from genome assembly GCA_946902985.2 of Meconema thalassinum. Classification (NCBI taxonomy): domain Eukaryota; kingdom Metazoa; phylum Arthropoda; class Insecta; order Orthoptera; family Tettigoniidae; genus Meconema; species Meconema thalassinum. The sequence continues at coordinate 75,276,445 of OX336389.2, forward strand.
AGCCGAAATCTAGAAACAGGATGCAGTCTTGCCAACAGTGGCATGCATGGAGTGTAACCTTGTGATAACGAAAACTGCAACTCTAGCATGATGACTGTGTTAAATTCCACATTCTCTAAACACGCTGCCTGTTAGATAGCATGTAAGTAGACAGAATGTATCGCTGTATGAATTATTGGATATTAAAAGGAAATCAGCTCTGGACCTATTGAAAAGAACTATCCTGGCATTTGCCTGGTGGTAAAAATGGTAAACCATGAAAACCATTTTTAGCCTATTTTCAATTTTGAAAAAATAGGCTTATGAGATCACCTTTTGTCCGTGTGTGTGTGCGTGTGTGTGTGTGATTCGTGTGTGTGTCCCCCCCTAATAAAATCTAAACGGCAGGAGCGATTTCAATGAAACTCGGAAAGTTCATAGCACTATTCCGGGTGACCTCGACCGTGCCCTTCAAATTTTGTTACGACTCACCAATCCAACATGGTGGCTGTGCGAAATATTTCACCAGCATTCAATATCTCCGAAACTATTACCGATATTACCCTGACATTTTCTATGGTAATAGAGGGAACAACTATAAGTTCACTTATGTGACCTTTGAAAACCTGGTAACTACAAAACCAACATGGCGGCCAAGCGAATTTGCGACTTTTAAATAGACGTTTCTCGCGATTTGGCCAACCAAACGCCATGAAACTTGGTGCAGTATATGTTTATATACATTTTAATGCACAGACATCTAACTTCGTTCAATTGTTTATATAATCACAAGATGGCGGATGTGCGAAATATTTCACTGGCATTCTATATCTCTGAAACTACTAGCGGTATCTCCCTAAAATTTTGTACGGAGATAAAGGGCACTACTGGAAGTCCATCTATAAGGCTTTCAAAAACCGGTTAACTACAAAACGAACATGGCGGCCAAGCGAATTTGAAAATTTTAAATAGACCTTTCTCGCGATTTATTGTTCCAAGCGCACTGAAACCTGGTACAGGAAATATTTATACACACTGTAATCCACTGGTATCTAATTTAGTTCAATTGTTTACATAACCTCAAGATGGCGGCAGAGCGAATTTTAAAATTAAGTTTTTATTTCTTGTGATGTAGTCATGCGATCGAAGTGAAAGTTTGAATAATGAACCTACGCAATAATTTTCCTTTAATGGTAGATGACTCTTTGGCCTATACATTTAACAATCCAACATGGCGACCATCCGAAATATTAAGACGATACTGAATATCTACGAATCTATTTTAGCAATCAAACTGCATTTTTTAATGTCCATAGGGGCTATGAACTTAAGTTCACCTATAGGACTTTAAATAACCTGGTGATCACAAATCCAACATGGCGGCGACGCAAATTATAAATATTCACATGGACGTTTCTCGCAATTTAACCATCCGCGTGCAGTGAAACTTGGTGCAGTAAATCCTTATACGAATGTTAATCCACTGGCATCTAATTTATTTCAATTGTTTCCATAACCTCAAGATGGCAGCTGTGAAAAATTTTAAAATCTCCTTGTTACTTCTTGTGTCCTAAATATGCGATTGAAGTTTGAATACTACACGTTCACAATAATCTGCATGTAACAGTACATAACTCTAGGATCTACATATATAAAATTCAACATGGCGACCATCCGAAATATTTAGTCGGTTCTCAATATCTACGAATCTATTACAGGAATCAAACTGAAATTTTGTATGTTGATAGTGGCAATTAACATAAGTAGGATATATGAAAATAGGCTGTATAGTTCTTCACGGAACTTCTTGGTTTTTTTTTCAGGATGGCCCAGGTGAAATTCAAACCCACACTCTCTCTATGTCAGCGAGGCATGAGGTAGCACGTTAGCACTCTCGATCACTGCAGCTGGTAATTTTGATTTTACTCTCTCTATGATTAGCTTTTCCATGAACTAAGCATGGAATCCTGCCTCTGCCGCCATTAAAGTAGGGGGAGATGACCCGATAGTTTTACAGTTTTAAGAGAAGAGAATCCACTCTCGAGTCGCCTTTGTAGCGTAGCGGTTAGCATGATTAGCTGCCGCCCCAGAGAGCATGGGTTCGATTCCCGGCTCTGTCATGAAATTTGAAAAGTGATATGAGGATTTTAACAGGGTCTACTTAGCCTCGGCATGACTCAAATGAGTACAGGGGGATTCGATTCCCACTTTAGGTATTTTTGAAGTGGTTTTCAGTGGTTTCGCACTTTGTCTTTGGGCAAAATGCTGAGATGTAAGGCCACGGCCGCCTCCTTCACACTTCCTAGCCAAATCATTCCACTCTTCCTATCTCTTTTATCATGTCCCTGTACGCTTTGCAGGTGAGGCCGCCTGGGCGTCGTGGCAGTCACACACCTCAGTTGTATCCATGATCCATAGTCTCAAGCTTCAGGACACTACCCTCAGTGACTGTAGAGGTGGGATCACTTGCTTAGTCCATGTGAAAAGCCTATCCTAGAGGGTAAAAAGACAGCGAAGCGAGCAAAGCTATATATCCACCCCAAAGGAATTTCTTAGGGGGTTGTCAACTTTGGAACTCACTAGTCGGGTGATTTTTAGGGTGTAACCATATTCAGATTAGAAGTAGTGGAACTACATACTCCCTGCCTCTTTGAGGGGTTTGAGCAGAAGGCAGGAGATAACATGAAAAGAAAAAGCTGGTTGACCCCCTTGCAAAAGGAGGGTATCAGCAAAGATGAGACAAGGGGCAATTAAGACTGGAAAGTGAAAGACTCCCTAGGCTTTGAATACACTGAGACTATTGGGGGTGTGAAGAAAACAAAAGTTGATCGAGTGAGGTCGACGGGAAAGAAAACAGAGATAAGTTTGATACAAGTATGTGAAAGCAATGCCAGACTCAGCTAGGGCCTTGTGATTGCCAACCCTACATCCCACAAGATGTGAGCCCCCTGATTTGGTAAAGGATGAATTAGATAATAATGTATCTTTGTTTCACCACTTAGCAACGGTTAACTAATAGCTGAGATCTTGAAACAGGATGCAGTCTTGTAATACGAGCTATCGTGTTTGAAAGAAGCAGATATTGCTGATAAGTGGAGACGGAAAACTTATTTTGCATGTCATTTCTGTTTGACATGCCATGCGACGTAAAATGTTGCAATATGGTAATTTGAATCTTGATGTATTGCAAATTGAGCTGTCTTAGATTTTGCCAACTTATGTGTGTGCCAACGAAAATGTTTATAGAACCTCAATGCGCTGTGAGTTTATTGGGATCGTATTTTGCTTACTTACGTGTGTATGCTTTTTTTTTTTTGCAAGCTAGCAATATTGAACAATATAAAAGCAGGGTCATACCTATCATTGGCACTCATTAGTCCCATTACTGGTGATTAGTGCTGCAGTCTTATCATTTATTATAAGCAACTTAAGAAAGCAGTAGCGTTACATGGAGAAAAAAAGAAAGAAAACTATATGAGAGGTATGTATTTATTAGATTAAACTTTTTTTAACTGTTTGAATATAAATCAATGTGTAAGTAATGGATTGAAATGGATGAATGGATTTATTGATTGATTGATTTATTTATTTATTTAGAGATAATTGGTCATACCTAATCCAGTTGGCAACAGCAGTTTTAATAAATTATTATTAAAGGTGAGTACCTATTTTAATAACTAAACGTGTAAGTGAGATTTGATGAATACTCTATCCAGTGTCCATGTTTAAAACTAAATGCCATTGACAATACGAGTTTGCAAATTCGTGTCAAAACGACTTGACCATTTGTAATTTGATTAACGCTCTATCCAGTGTTCATGCTGACGACTAGATGTCACTGACAATACTATTTTGCGAATCCATGTTGAAACAACTGGACCATTTGTGATTTGATTAACGCTCTATCCAGTGTCCATGTTTACTACTGGATGCCATTGACAATACGAGTTTACAAATCAGTGATAAAACGACTTGACCATTTGTGATTTGATTAACGCTCTATCCAGTGTCCATGTTTACTACTGGATGCCATTGACAATACGAGTTTACAAATCAGTGATAAAACGACTTGACCATTTGTGATTTGATTAACGCTCTATCCAGTGTCCATGTTCACTACTAGATGTCACTGACAATACTATTTTGCGAATCCATGTTGAAACAACTTGACCGTTTACGATTTGATTAGCGCTTGATCCAATGTATATGTTTACAACTAGATGCCACTGAAAATACGAGTTTGCAAATCCGTGTTAAAACGACTTGACCATTTTTTATTTGATTAACGCTCTATCCAGTGTCCATGTGTAATACTGGATGCCACTGACAATACGAGTTTGCGAATTCATGTTAAAACGACTTGACCATTTGTAATTTGATTAATGCTCTATCCAGAGTCCATGTTCACTACTAGATGTCACTGGCAATACTATTTTGCTAATTCATGTTGAAACAACTTGACCGTTTGTGATTTGATTAGCGCTTTATCCAATGTCCATGTTTACTACTAGATGTCACTGACAATACAAGTTTGCAAATCCGTGTTAAACAACTTGATCATTTTTATTTGATTAACGCTCTATCCAGTGTCCATGTTTACTACTAGATGCCACTGACAATACAAGTTTGCAAATCCGTGTTAAAACGACTTGACCATTTGTAATTTCATTAATGCTCTATTCAGTGTCCATGATCACTACTAGATGTCACTGACAATACTATTTTGCGAATTCATGTTGAAACAACTTGACCATTTGTAATGTTAAAACTATAGACGAGATTCGATTAATGCTTTATCCAGTGTCCATGTTCACTACTAGATGTCACTGACAATACTATTTTGTAAATCCGTGTTAATACGACTTGACCATTTGTGATTTGATTAGCGCTTTATCCAATGTCCATGTTCACCACTAGATGTCACTGACAATACGAGTTTGCGAATCCATGTTAAAACGACTTTACCATTTGTGATTTGATCAACTCTCTATCCAGTGTCCATGTTCACAACTAAATGTCACTGACAATAATATTTTGCAAATCCATGTTGAAACAACAACTTGACAGTTTGTTATGTTAAAATTATAGACGAGATTCGATTAATGCTTTATCCAGTGCCCATGTTCACTACTAGATGTCACTGACAATACTATTTTGCTATTTCATGTTGAAACTACTTGACCATGCAGTAATGTTAAACGTGTAGGTTTGACCATTTGTAATTTGATTAATGCTCTATTCAGTGTCCATGATCACTACTGGATGTCACTGACAATACTATTTTGCGAGTTCATGTTGAAACAATACTTTGATTTGATAAACTTTTTAACTGTTTTTATGGAGGTGTATGTCATGAATTAAAATGTATTGATTAATCAATTGACTTACAGATAATTGCTGTGAGGCGTTAAAAAGAATTCGAATAATCGTTACCAACGCATAACAGCAACAAGTCAATCACAAGTGGATTGCTGAAAAGCAGTAGCGTGACTTGAATCATTATTTGAGAGTTAGGTATTTCATAGCATTAACTTTTTGAATGTGAATAAATGTGCAAGTCATGGTTTGAAATGCATTAATTAATTGTTTTTTTATTTTGTTTACAGAAATCAACAAAGGAAGAAAAGAGAGAGAGAAACGGCAGAACTTGCTATACCAGATAGTATCAACACTTGCAGTTTGCAGAGTCGTTTGCGCATATAATCTACATTGCTGTATTTCAAAACACAGGTAAGACTATTTTTTAACAAAAATGGCATGTTCTATGACTACAAACAATTTAACATGGAACGCTCTTGCTTCATGCTTTAAATCTCGTGTTTGTTCAGGCAGAATAGCTAATAGCAATGAAATTATCCCAAGGAATTTTACTGTCTTGTTTTAATGTAGTTAGGGGGGAAATGTATAGGGCTTTGGAATTATACAAGGCTTTGAAAGTAAATATGGAGTTAGTGTGCGATTTTGTCTTCATAAAAAGTGACAAGGAAATCAGGGATAAATTTCATTTGTGTACAAAAATGCGAGAGCTTTTCGTAGCCCATAATTTAGAAAACTGGTACGAAACCCATGTCGTGGAAGCCTTGCTAACAAAATTTGATAAATTTCAAGAAGGACCCAGTGGCATTGCTCTGGAAAAAATACATTATTTGCACATGAATATCTGTAAATTCAACCCTTTGAATGCTGGGTCACGTCATATTGCTACACCCAGAGCGATTGCTTCCCGGAAATCCGTGGTGAACATTAAGAACGTAGATGACTATTGTTTTATTTGGAGTATTTGTTCATTTTTGCAACCAGTGCAACGCAATGTATGTCTGCCTGGAATGTATAAGCAGACATTTGATTCCTTGATGCAAAATTTAAATTTAAACGACGTGTCGTTCCCTATGAATCTAACTCAGATTCACAGGATTGAACAAAACAAACCTGATTTTTCATTCATGGTCTATGGTGTACAAGGAGAAGAAGACATTATAGGCCCTTTATACGCTACAAAAGAATTCAAACGTTATACCATTCATCTTTTATATTTGTGTCAGGGAGAGGTAAATCACAATTACCTTGTTAAGAATTTGAGTAAATTGCTAGGCAGCCAAATGTCCAAGGACAAGCATGCAAAACATATTTATGAGCGTTGCCTGCAATATTATACAACCCCTACGCTTTTGGAACGACATAGGGTAGATTGTTTATCACAGGAAGCAGTGAAACTCGTTTTTCCACAAGGAAAGGATGCTGTGTTGAAGTTTAAGAATATTCACAAACGTGACACAGTGCCTTTTGTAGTCTATGCAGATTTTGAAGCTCTGACTACACCCATGGCGGGATGTGAACCAGATCCCGCCATCAGCTCAACTACACCCATTCAAAAACATGAACCCTTTGCAATAGGATTTAACGTGGTGTGTGCCTATGACCCCACAAAGTCCTATTACGACTCCCGTAAGGGACCAGATTGTGCAAAATGGATTTTGGATCAACTAGTCAAGTTGGCGGACCATGTGCAGGGGTAATTGGACCACCCTGTACCCATTAGCCAAACTCCAGAACAGCTGCAGCGGTATGCGCATGCCACCACATGCCATATTTGTGAAAAGCCGCTGGTCAGTGTTGAAGAGACTGTTCGCGATCACTCGCACTTTACAGGGGAAGTTTGTGGAGCTGCACACAGAAAGTGTAATGTCAATTTTCCAGCTCCAAGATTTATCAGTGTGTTTTTCCACAATCTGGCTAGTTATGACATGAATTTTTTGATTCGTGAATTGAGTCATGCAGCAAAGGAAGTTTTTTCATTATCCCTCAAAACCATGAGCGTTTCACAGCCTTGACATGGCGGCTGGGCGAATTTTCCATTCGATTTTTGGATTCTTTAAAGTTTATGGTATCCTCGCTTGATATCCTGATGAGGATGAATTAAAATACACAAAAACACATTTTCAAGATCCTGAGCAATTTAAATTGTGCACTTGGAAAGGTATTTTCCCCTATGATTTCTGTGCAAGTTGGGACGTGTTAGAGCAGTAAAAACTCCCACCGCAAGATAAATTTTACTCTAAGCTTACACGTTGTACCGTTTCCGATGAAGACATGCATGTCAAGTTTGGTGAGTGTTTGATATCAAGACGATAGGTGGATATGCTATGCATTACCTAAAACTTGATGTATTGCTGCTGACAGATGTGTTTGAAAAATTCCGTGAGTTATGTCGAACACATTTATGGTCTCGACCCTGCGCCCTATTATACAAGTCCTGGCCTGTAGTTTGATGCAGCTTTGAAATATACACAAGTGGAATTAGATTTACTCACGGATGCAAACATGGCCTTATTCTTTGAAAAGGATATTCGCGGTGGCTTTGTGTCGCTTAACCAGCGGCATGCCAAAGCGAATAATACATACATGCCTGATTATTCACCAGACAAACCAGAATCGTAATTAATGTACTATGACGTGGATAATTTGTATGGTTAAGCCATGAGCCAGCCTTTGCCCTATGGGAATTTTGCATGGCTGACTGACAAACAAGTGTCAGAATTTTATGTGAACACAGCCAGCCAAGAAACAGGCCGTGGATATGTGTTAGAAGTGGATATTGAATATCCGTCATCCTTGTGTGATGAACATGCCGATTTCCCATTCTGCCTAGAGCGAATGGTCCCCCCTGAAAACAAAGTTAACGGTCCAAAACTGATGGGTAATACATATCCAACTGTTGGTGCAATGCCTAGCCCAAGGCTTAGTGTTGAAGAAAATCCACAGGGGTATTTCCTTTGCCCAAAAAGCATGGCTTGAACCAACACAGAGCACCGACAAATGGCAACACAGCAGTTTGAAATCAATTTTTTTAAATTGCATTTATGGCAAGTCCATGGAAAATGTCCGCAAATACCGTGACATTAAATTGGTCAATGTCTGGGAGGGGCGTTATAGTGCCACCGGTACATTGCCAAGCCAAATTTCAAATCAATCAAAATTATCGACGAGAATTTGGCTACCATTGAAATGAATAATACCAGCGTGACCATGGATAAGCCCATTTACTTGGGCCAAGTCATTTTAGACTTTTCCAAATCAGTCATGTATCGATTCCACTATGAGTTTGCCAAACAACATTTTGAGCAAGAGTTTAGTGCTTTTCAGTCGGTCAACACGAATGTACCCAAAAGAGATGGGTTATGCCCTAATCCTGTAATAAATTACATGAGATTAATAAAACACTAGGATGACCAGTTTCGATCGTCAAGCGATCATCATCAGATCCATTACACTTAGGCTACAAAATCTATGTTTGAAATACAGGTGAAAATATTTACAATATGTACAATTATTTAGTTGCAGTATTGGTACTGCAACTGTCAGTGTATGCTAAATGCAGTATATATGTTAGGTGAAATGCTAAATGGTGATAGCTATCCGGAGATTGTACTTTAGAGAGATTATATGGTTGTAAACTGTGGTTAAACTATAAAATTTTTGGCTAACTACTTATCTGATTGTCTTCCGTATTACAGCTACTCGCAGTTTTCGTGCTCACTGGAACTCGCTGTGCGGTCGACCAGACAGTAATGAGAAAAAATTTGCGCGTTTCAACTCTGTGAATGCGAATACATATAAAATCACTAACCTATTCAAAAAAAAGGCATAAAGATAGCTTTCACGACGAAAAACACAACCGCTAGGCACCTCCTAAATAGTAATCTAAATAAACGTGACCCGTATTCAAGGTCAGGGGTATATTCTATAACGTGCCAAGACACCGATTGTCAAGCTAATTACATCGGGCAGAGTGGAAGGCGAGTAGACACACGTTATAATGAACATAGGAATGCGATAAGATACGGAACACATTCAGCCGTGTGTGAACATATGTGTGACGCAGGGCACAGCTTTACCAACATAGAGTCGGACCTTAAAATAATCCATCACGAATCGGAAGGTAGAGCTCTTGACATAAAGGAAGCAATCGAGATACACCTAGCCAAACGAAACAATCCCAACAATCTAAATGAACACACGTTCATGGAGAGCTCACCCCTCTTCACGCTACTAAAAAACACACCCTGTCGGAAACAAAACACAATTTAGCGACACAGCCAAGCTAGATAAAAAGGGGGGAAATTAGGGGGTTTTTAATAGGTAAATGTTATCTGGATCAGGTGTACGATGTACTTTTCTTCTGCAATAAACCAAGGCCCATATTCGCGGCAGTATTAAAGGTGCCGGGACGTCCCCATAAGACCGTCAACGCTTAGTTCGAATGAGTTATGCTCCACGCGTGGCGAGGGCTAATCCACGGTCTTTAATAATTGTAGACCCACCTCATTCAATAACATACATCTTATCTAGGTTGGCAACACCTCACATAAACACATCGCTATCACTCCCCACAGCACGTAGGGACAGGGGAGGAGGCAGGGGAAAAACCAGTCGTTAAGATAACCACCGCAGTCGACCGCACAGCGAGTTCCAGTGAGCACGAAAATTGCGAGTAGCTGTAATACGGAAGACAATCAGATAAGTAGTTAGCCAAAAAAAGTATAGTTTAACCACAGTTTACAACCATATAATCTCTCTAAAGTACAATCTCCGGATAGCTATCACCATTCAGCATTTCACCTAACATATATACTGCATTTAGCATACACTGACAGTTGCAGTACCAATACTGCAACTAAATAATTGTACATATTGTAAATATTTTCACCTGTATTTCAAACATAGATTTTGTAGCCTAAGTGTAATGGATCTGATGATGATCGCTTGACGATCGAAACTGGTCATCCTAGTGTTTTATTAATCTCATGTAATTTATTTCAGGATTAGGGCATAACCCATCTCTTTTGGGTACATTCGTGTTGACCGACTGAAAAGCACTAAACTCTTGTTTACTAAGGCAACACTGAAAATATGGCTTCAAACACCACAACATTTTGAGAATGTAACTCTTTTGTATATGGATTCGGACTCATTCATTTATCACATCCGCCACTGCAACCCCTATTTCGTAATGAAGGAACATAGTGACTGGTTCAACACCTCTTCCTACAGTGTTGACAATAAGTTTGAGCTACCCATAAAAATAAAAAGGAAATGGGATTATTGAAAGATGAATGTGGTGATTTGATTATGACAGAATTTGGCGGACTAGCATGTAAGATGTATGCTTATCGCACATTAAATGACAAGGAAGCAAAAAGAGCCAAGGGTATAAGTAAGGCTGTGGTAAAATCTCTTCATGTCGATGACTACCTGGAGGTTTTACAAACAGCTAAAGCTATGATGCATACTCAGTGCAGAATACAATCTAGCAATCACGAATTGTATCTCGTTAAACAAAGGAAACAAACACTGGCTTTGTTAAATAACCTGCTTTGCAGCATGCCATGGGGCTATGACAACAAGGAGAGTGAGCGATTTCTTTGTTTTATGGTGTTGTAAAATAGTTTTTTTCATAGATAGGATAGTTAATAGTTGCTTTCCTTTTAAATGATAGGCATTGTAAATATTAGCAAGTGTAAATAGTATAAACAACCTATACCCTTGTCACTATTTGTTTTGAAAACAAAGCCTTGAATAAGATCCTAATTATTATGCTAGTCATTGTAAATTTGTAAATAGTATTTATTTTTATAGTTTATGTAGACGATAAAGGTTCCTTGGGTTAGCATGAATGAGAATAAATGTCCTTTAGGAAAAATAGTGGTTGCTTTCGTAAAATGACAGGTGTGTATGGAATTAAAAAAGTGTCAGTTTAAACAAAAGTATTGTGCCCGTTTAGACCGGAGTCCGCACGACCACATATGCATTTTACCAATAATCAGTCAGCACGAGAATCAAAATATCCCGGAGCGCCAGATGGGTTAAAGCAAATCGCAAAAACGACATCAAATTTATAAAAATGCTTTGCTGATTTTTGGCTCAATGCAACAATAAGGATAGAAGGAGATTTAATTGGGTGAAACACATCTGGTAAAATTATCTCAGTTTATTTAAAGTTAAAATCTGACTGCAAGAATGCTCAAAGCAGCATCATCCCACGTGTGGCGATCCACACTCTTATTTACACACAATATACAGAAATCTTCCAAACACATTTGACAATCTTTTTGAAAACACAAGTCCGATTGATAGTCCTGTGGACTGTGTTCCAAAATTATTAACTTTTTATTCCAGCTCAAAATGAATTGTCCAATACTGGAAATAACGTAGATCACTGTTTGACTATTTACATGATATTAACACTCGTAGAATAAATGTTTATAGAATTTCTTAAACTTTCACTTGTTTTCCAGTTTTCCAAAATATATCGTTGAAACTATTATTATCATCGTAGCAACACAAATTATTAACACATATTAACAACATCTGAAAAGTATTTGACCATTGAGCATAGCATCGAAGAACTGTGCGAAGCACAACAACAATTAATTGTTCTTCTGACATTAAACATTCGAGAAGTGACTCGATTATGAACTTCAAGTTCCAAACAAAATATATGATTTCTGAATCATCAACTTGATCAATAAATGGTTGAACCATTCAACTATTAGATTTTCCACTTGGGAACAATATTATAAAAATATTTATATTTATGGCCATTTCTAGCAACTTTCACAACTTGCAATTCTTCGACAGAATGCGAAATTAGAATTGTAGTCTTATAATGAATTCATTTAGTTCATGGCACTAGGATTGAAAGTATCCTTCAAATTATTCGTGGTTAAAGAATTATTTTAAATTGGCAGTGGCCCATTCTACTATTTGTGTAAGAACACAATATTATAACAACAACAACAACGGCAAAGGTCTTCCTCTGAAGAAGAATAAACTACTATCATGACAAATCCGGGTTCTAGCAAAATCAAAGTCTAAATGGAATTCGTAAACAAGGTTGAAATAAGAACTGATGGTTTCAAAGAAATAACCTTCGGGTTATTCATACGACGAAATGTGTGGCTCCAATACTCCTACTATAAACCTGAGCCATCGAACCTGCTATTTGATTGATGCTCGAAAAAACCTTCATTCCTGCGACTTAAACCTGCGCACCTGGGAATGGCATTACAACTACTCCACACACATAAATTATCTTCCCTAAATTTATACAATAAATCAAGCCTCTGCTTGTTATCAACCCTGGAAGATTAATAAACTTACAAGTTTATTTTATTTTACCATTCAGTTCAACCCGTGAATTTACCATAATTATGAAAAGCATTATTTCACTTTCGAAGTGTATTTACGTCATGATTTTATATAAATACAACAATATCCTATTTGATACAAATATCATTTGCTTCCCGTTTCATACCTCTCCGTGTTATATGAAACATATACTTTGCTCATAGCAAATATCAACTGTTCAACCAGAACTGAAATGTAGGTTGAATGCGGGCTTGCGCTAACCACTCTCCTTCGTAAAATCTCCTGTTCCAAACTAGAAATGTTTCAACTACTTCATAGGCTCTTTCTCAATACATATGATTATTATAAAATATAATATCCAAGAATTATTTAGAAAAATTATAAAAATTATTATTATTATTATTAGTGGATTATTATTATTATTATTATTTCAAATATGTTTAATTATCATCTCATTATGTGAGAATCCACATGTTCGAACCTTCGAATATGGAAAAAATATCCATTCCTCAACAAAAATAAATTTAACTTTTACAGTTACATCGGCTGATTACCGTGATTTCCCAAAAATATGAAAAATTCAAATAAATGCTCGAAATGCTCGGTCATCGATCCTAAACTGTTCTGAGTGCTGAAAATGCTCAGAATAAATCTAACAAGTCTTGCGTAAATCATTACAAGCTTTAAATATGACGAAAAAAATGTGTTGGTCATCTGCAGAAAAATAGTTTGTTCCAATTAGCTAAGCATAATATAATTCAAATGTGGCTTACATTTCTTGATGGTCTTGAAGTGTAGTAAACCTGGTCTATACCAGATTTATCCGTAAACATGCCCTATCGGACAAGCACGTATAATCCTTGTATCGGCCGCCATTGTAGACCCACAAATCGTCTAGTCAGACATAGTGGTGGTATCCTTCGACGTTTTAAATGACTGTGGTTCCATTTTAATATGGGCTTCTATCAAAGCCATAACAGTTTGTTTGAAAAGTGTCAGATCTAAGCGATCTCTTCTTAAATGTGTCAGTTGTAACATAACTCACTGTAATCTCATCAGTACAAGAAAAACGTTGACAGTCTAAGCAGTTAACGGCTGTTCTGAAGATCGTTCCCTGGGCATGGTTTATTAAAATCACCATCTGCCATGCGCTAGACAACCTGCAGTTTCCCTTGCGTAGACTAATGAACTCCACCGTTACAGACTAGTCTTCAATGTACTGACAGATCGAAGTGGTTAAATAGTTACAAAATATGAAAACTGACTTTAAATGGATTTAAACATCCAAGTATTAATTTACTATTGGACTGTGACAATATACTATTTTCTAGACCAAGTCTAGCATATGTCCTTTTGGAAATATAAATATTTCCACCAATGTCTGTCGAAAAACAATCACCTCAGTGATTCTCCTCACCAGAAACTTACTAAGTTCCAACTCGTTTGCGCAGCACTTCTCGTGACTATCACGATTTGAAAAGTACTTCTTCGTAGAGGCGGCAACCATGTGCCTTGGCTCAGCGTAGACGCAACTTGTTCGCCAAGTGCTTGTGATGAAGTGAGCTCCCTATTCCTGCTCCAGCTTGCTTTTATACAAAAACGGTCAGGGTCACGCGTCATCGCCTGATATCTAGAAATCCTCATATCTCTTGAATCCCTGGTCCGATTTACTTGATACTAATTGCATTCTCTTTCATTTGGCCGTGCCAGTAATCTGATCCCAGTCTCAAGTCTCTGCTCCGTAGTTAACTATTTAATCAATAAATAGTCTCCACCTCTGCTATGACTCGCTACGTCATTTACCATCCAACTATCGGTAATTTTCTTCGAGAGGCTTCGAGAAGCAATGTAGCGCGATATTCAAATATCTGAACTTTCAAAAGCGGCTACAGCCTTTCCCTTGATATCTAGGTGTCTGAAACTTGGAATACCCATTCCTAGATTTGGGCACAGTATATGTACGTGCATGTGTGTGCGTGTGTGTGTTTGTAAAATAATACTACTAGTACTTGCCATTAATTATTTAGCATTTGGGTTAATACAGTGAGGGGTGGGTAAGTGAGTGGGTTTAACATTTAATTTTTAAATAGTATATATATTTTTTTTTCATGTTGTCATAACTATGTCTTTTTGTTAAAAGATAGTCTTATTTGTATACCAAGGGGAGGGGGTTGCTAAATGTTTTAAACATCGTGGGTGATTGTCGTTGTTGTTGTTGTTGTTTTTGTAACAATGTTCAGACTAGAGTGTCATAGTTACGCTCTTTGCTTATAGACTACCGTACCATGGAAGGTTTGAATGCTATCGCTCAAGCCTGTGGTCTTGAAATCAAGAAGATGAGCGACTTGCCTATTCATACACCTTTTCGCATTCATAGAATAAAAAAAATAAACACTAAATTTGGAAACCGCGCTCTTTGCATTTGTGAAGAGTTTGAAACATTTCTTCCTTCACGTTTTGATAACGTGCCTGATGATGTTTTTCAAGATATCAACACAAGTAGTCAACCTGTATAATTGATTTATGAAGGTAAAAACAATCAACGATGTATAGTACGTTTTGAAAAAAAAAATAGAAAACTAACATATAATCGTACTCTATCCATACATACATACATATATTTATTTGCAGATGTGGACGCTGTCCATGGTGTCAAATTACAACAAAAAAACACTAAGCAAAATAAATCATTCGTACAACTAAAAAAACACATTTTAGATACAAGGATTAATAGGTATCAGAAAATAATAATAATAGAAACAAATATAAAATACGAAAAAGGATAATTTACACTATTCTTCATCCATGTCATGTCACTGGCTCCTGATCTGGTGCTTTCTCACCAACTCTTTAAATTTTCCAACATTCCATAGCTTCATGACTTGTTTTTCACCCTCATGGTGAAATGTTTTTTTTTTCAGACTTAGGCTGCATCAATATCATCATGACTAAGTTCCATGTGTATGTCAATTTGCTTTATACTTTTTATTTCATTATACAAATGTTAAAAATAATATAATTTGGTTCTTGAGTTATGTTTTTATAATAAACAAAAAACAACATAAATGCTTGTTTTCTATTTTTTGAAAACGTAGCAGTGATGATATACATTTTGATTGTTTTTTAATCGTAAAATTTATAGGTAGATAAAAGTCATTTACCATTCATTCCACTAATAATTAACAACTTAATGATACATCACTGTTATGATAAGCTATATCATTATTTCCCACCTGCATGTCTCTCCCACCTTCCAAACAATCATCAAGCTGAGTGCTGGGACCACAAAAGGAGTATCAAGGTAGGTATATTTTTTCAAGGGTTTATATTCAATGACTTTATGAATAATTCCATAGCTAGTATACCGTAGACATTGGTTAGCACTATGTAAAATGAAATACTACTTTAATCATGTTCTATGATCAAGGGTATTCATTCTAACTATGGTTCTCACTCAATCAAATACATTAAATAACAAAAAAAAGTCATCACAAAAACCAACAACCTATGACATTAACCTAAGCCACTAAAATAAGTTATTACAATTAGGGTATTAACATAAACCACCAAAAAATAAGCCACCAACCTATGTCATCAACATAAGCCACCAACATAGTTTATCAACATAAGCCACCAACATAAGCCACCCACATAGCCATCCACATAAGCCACCACCATAAGCCACCCACATAGCCATCCACATAAGCCACCATAAGCCGCCACCATAAGCCACCCACATTGCCATCCACATAAGCCACCATAAGCCATCCACATAGCCATCAACATAAGCCACCATAAGACACCACCATAAGCCATTCACATAGCCATCCACATAAGCCACCATAAGCCATCAACATAACCATTCACATAAGCCACCACAATAAGGCATCCACATAGCCATCCACATAAGCCACCACCATAAGCCACCCACATAAGCCACCGTAAGCCTCCACCATGAGCCGCCCACATAGCCATCCACATAAGCCACCCACATAGCCATCCACATAAGCCAACATAAGACACCACCATAAGCCATCCACATAGCCATCCACATAAGCCACCACCATAAGCAATCCACATAGCCATCCACATATGCCACCACCATAAGCCACCCATATAGCCATCCACATAAGCCACCATAAGCCACCACCATATGCCATCCACATAGCCATCCTCATAAGCCATCACCATAAGCCACCACCATAAGTCATCATCATAAGCTATCATCATAAGCTACCACCATAAGCCACCACCACCATAAGTCATCAACATAAGTCACCATCAAGAGAGCGTGGGTTTGAATCTCACCTCGGATGTCCTGAAAAATGGTTTTCATGGTTTCCCATTTTTACCACCAGGCAAATACCAGGACGGTTCATTCATTCATTTCATTCCCTGACTCGGTCTATCGCAATCAATTAACAATATTGATAATCATGGCCGCCGCATAAGCCTCTGCGATCCATGATTCATGAAATAGCGATGAATGCATTGGCAAGCATGGTCACTGCATAAGTCTCTGCGATCCATGATTTGTGAAATAGCAATGAATGCATTTTGCAAGCATGAAACGCCGTGGCCGACCACCGGTTTCGTTCATTCATAGCTTATAGGTTAGCGTGCTAGGCTTTGGCTTAAAGTATCTCGAAAAATCTAAATGCGCATGCGTAAAAACAAAACACAAACATGATAATTCATAGCTGCAATCGGCTGTACGCATGCGCTTTATGTGCAACAACGTTTAATTCCCTATTAACATTCAAACTCCCACATGTCGCACTTGGAAAGCGACATTTACTAAAAAAAATACTATTTCACTCCCTAGTAGGGGTAGGTTTTATTTTGGGGTGGAAATAGGTTGTCCATTGGAAAGGGGGTGTCAGCCCGAGTTCAACGACACTTCATTCGTCAACATCTGACCATGCGTTCGGGGGATATCGGCTTTGTCCCTGAATGTATGGCGGGTTAGTATGTGATGTCACCAGGAAAGTAGGCTATGAGTCAACATTTTGAAACTTTTTGATCACACCTCGTAGGTTAAGTTGGGCTAGGTTAAGTTAAGCTATGGCCGCCATCTTGTGACGTCACCAGGAAAGTAGGCTATGGGTCAACATTTTGGAACTTTTTGATCACACCTCGTAGGTTAGGCTAGGCTTAGTTAAGCTATGGCCACTATCTTGTGACGTCACCAGGAAAGTAGGCTATGGGTCAACATTTTGGAACTTTTTGATCACACTTCGTTGTGACGTCATGTGACGTCACCGCCACCATCTTAGCCGCCATCTTGTAACGTCATCGCCGCCATCTTGTAACGTCATCTTGTGACGTCACCAGGAAAGTAGGCTATCATATAGGACTGTACATCCCCCCTACTATCTACCATTGTTTTAGATTCTTAACCTGTAACGTTAAATCTTCTACGATAGAAGCAATTTATAGGCTAATAGTTAAATTGATCTGAGGTGTTTTGTGCCGTTATCAAAGTGACTGAGAATCGCACTCTCAACCGAATGTAGAAGGTAGATCAGTTGAGACGAAATTGTGAATTCAATACTGATAGACTTCGTAATGTTGTAGGCTATATAATTTCAATAGAATCTTCTTGCAAGGCAATTTTCGATGCGCAACATGTAACCTACTTATAAGAGCGGAGAAGCTAATTTAATCCTAATTTAATAGGACTTACAGTCGTATTGACCGACTGAAAGTTACAATTCAATGTAGATCAGTTAGGTGACAAAGCCAAAGTCAAGGGGGGATTGATAATGATGTGCTTCTGAAAGAAGAAAATTACAGAACAGACATTGGCAAGCTCTTAACTCAAGGAGCATATATGTGACATTCTTAAGTACGAATGTATAATAGTCAAATGATCCTCCGATATTTGTCGTTATCAAAGCGACTAATTAAGAAGTACATGATTTAGTGAGTTTTATATATTTTACTTAACGGCCAACAATAATCAAATGAAATATTTTCTTTCTAAAACGAAAATTTGCTAAAACCATGAGCGTCACAAGTACGAGTAACGTGCAATACGAATTTATCACTTCGCACAAAATTCATTATGCTAAGAAGAGCTATGCGAAGTATTCCTGATTGCTTGTGAATAAGATGAAGAAAGTAATGGATCCGCTGTAACGGCCAGTACAATCTGGATGTTTGGAAACAGTGCTATTTGAATTATTAGGCAGATTCATATGTAGGGATATTTCCACAGTTTAATTCTTAACTCAGTAGTTTGGAAATATCTGAAAATATGTCATCCAGTTACCGTAATTAGGAAATAGGCGAACTGGATTTACATTGAACTGCTTGATGTTTATGTTATTGTCGATACAGGGTGATACCACTATTTTTTACCTGTTTTTAAGAACTGAACATCATGACAACGAATCACAAAAGAAGAAACGTGAATTTCCATGGACAAAAACTGTGAACTAAAAACAAAACATTCCTCCCAATCTTGCATAAAGTAGCCAACGGTTTCAGAGCAGTCAAATAACGAGATAGTCCATTGCGTTAGTTGTGACAAGGGGAGCTGCCAATATATGTTTCCAGCGATCCAGTAAGTGGTTCACTTCAGAGAATGGCGGTATCAAGGCATTTGCATGTCTTTGTAGCATAACTAATACTATTAAGGAAAACACAATAATTACAGGAGTGTTTGTAATTAACGGAAGCAAGTAAGAAAATACACAAAAATTGGGGAGTAATGAAATGAAAATTATAACTTGGCCCCCCTCTGGAAAAATACTGCGGGCGCCCATGGTTCACCCCGACCAACCAGATGGCCCCCCGGAGACATCCCACCACACCCCGCAAGGGCCGGAGCCCCTGTTACTGCCCCGTGTATGTATCAAGACATAAATACATATACATACACTTTACGTGGGGTTTGTGGGTAAAACATAGCATCACATGATTGCACAATATAGTCCATGCTGGTAAATCAAATAAATTTCAAGGAAATTTTCAAAATAAGAGTTCTTTCAATGTTGTAATAAAATAAAATTTGTATAAACGCATTGTAGTGAAGATTTTATATTAACACTTGGTTGCACTTGTACATTGGCGTAAGAGACGAAGCACATGGGTAGCGATGACGTAGCACTTATCACTGGTTTCTTGTTTCATGGAGTAGGAATCGAAGAGCGACGTCTTAGTGACGCGGGAGCTGAATGTAGCAGGCTGTGCGCCGGGTGTTCGCTGATAGGCTACTCGGAGCAAGCCGAGGGGGGGGTGTAGATTTGGATATGAATAATTGTAGGGGGTGGGGTGGAGGTTATTTGGAAGGGGTGGTAAGATAACTAAGTAATAGGAGAAGGGAAGAGATAAGAATTACTGGGGGTACAGTTATCGTTAAGGATGTCTTGTGGTAATGGGGAAAGAGGTAGAGCTTCTGTAAAGAAGGGGCGGTTTGAAGTGCGGGCTTTGGTGAGGTAACTTATTTGAGACGGAGGGAGTGGAGATGGCTTAGAATGGTGGGGAAGGAATAATAGGGGGCGAAATTTTCTGAGGGAGGATAAATTTTTAGGTGGTATGCAATACGGATAACATGGCGATCTAATTTGGCTAGGCTGTGATAGAGGGGTGGGGAAGCATAGAGCCAGGCGAGCGAGGCACAAAGTATGACGGGACGGATGAATATTAGCCTACTTTCGAATTTTGCAAAAAATATAATATGAAAGTAGACTTATGAGATCAATACACAGGGCCAAACAAAAATTGTGTGTCTGTCTGTGAGTGTGTGTGTACTGTACTCTGCATGTCTGCACCCCACCCCCCACCCCCCATCACTTCAAACTCGGTTAAACCGAATTTTGGTACAGAGGTAGCACTAGCAAAGGTCACCTCAGTGCCATGTTGTATATCGCCGCCATCTTGACGGAAACGTAATGGTGGCCACCCAAATGTTCAAAGCTTAAATCAAATTACGACTAACCTAATCATCCGATATCTACTAAATTTTGCAACAATATACCTTAATGTGGGAAGCGTCTTTTACCCAAACTACAAGGTCATCAGCAAAATAGTTTCAAGATGGTGGATGTATAAATCATGCAAGTATTATAGCCGAACAGTAACTTGCGATTCAACAAGGCCTGGCCTCAACAATTCGGCTTATCGCACATAGGGAGGTCTAATCTGTCCTCAAAGAGGTGACCGGTAGGATATTAGCATATTATAATAGAACATGTAACCGTGGAAGTGACTAACAGGTCAGGCTTACCGTGTCATATCGTTGTGGGACCATGCCGTCCCGTTGTCAAAATGGCCGCTATTTTTGCTCGTAAATACATATATTTCAGTAACTTCCTAAGTTTATATCCTTTTAGGAATGTACTGAACAAAATAATACATATTTAGTATCAAGTGGTTTATAGAAACGCCAGAAAACGCTAATGAAATCGTTGATTTCAACACAAAATATGATACAGTTATACTAAACCAGTTGTGTATCAAGTATTATCGTAGCGCATCCGTGTCGTAATGGTAGCGACTTGGGCTCATAGTCTGGGGGTTCGTGGATCAAATTCCTGCAGGTTCAATTTTTTTACTTTTTTATAACTACTTACACATTATAATGTTAAGCATATATAGTGTGTATTTGAAATTGAAAATATTATATGCTAACTGAACCCGGCATGCGTTGCAATGCCAATCAAAGAAAGTGATGGCGTTGTAATTTTTTTCTTGAATTGCTTTTGGATACACAATTCATTTTTTCAATTTCCGCTAACTGCCTCTGAACTATCGTAAAATGGATTAACTAATTTAGAAACATTCGTGGGAACGTCCACAACAACTCACCAAAGTTTCTTTGCAATCGGATGATTGGCATTTGAATACATACGGAATTTCATTTATACGATTCGAGTGCTGTCACTCATTTGTTGAATCAACTCGTTCGCTACCTACTGTGAAATGGATTTACTAAGTTAGAAACCGAAACGTAAGTGCACACAACAACTCATCAAAGTTTCATCACAATCGATGAATGGTATATGAACGTATACAGGGTTTTGTTGAAACGCTTCAAGCGTCGTCACTCATTTGTTGCATCTACTCGTGCGCTAAATATTGTAAAATGGATTTACTAAATCGGAACCCTTCCCTGGCGTGTACACAATAACTCATCAAAGTTCCATCGCAATCGGACGAATGGCATATTAACGCATACGGGATTTTGTTGAAACGATTCGCGCACCATCGCTCATTTGTTGAATCTACTCATGCGCTCCCTATTGCAAAATGGATTTACTAAGCCAGAAAACTTTCCTGTAGTGCACATAACAATTCACCCAAGTTTCATCGCTATCGGACGAATGGTATATGAACGCATACGGTACTTTGTTGAAACGCTTCGCACGTCGTCCCTCATTTGTTAAGTCTACTCATTCGCCACCTATTGTAAAATGGATTTACTAAGTCAGAAGTGTACACAACATCTCACACAAGTTTCTTCGCTATCGGACGAATGGTATATGAAGGCATACGGGACTTTGTTGACACGTTTTACGCGTCGTCACCCATTTGTTGAATCTGCTCGTACACTACCTATTGTAAAATGAATTTACTAAGTAGAAAACCTTCCCAGGCGTGTACACAACAACTCATCAAAGTTTCATCGCAATCAGATGAATGGCATATGATCGCATACGGGATTTTGTTTAAACGATATGCGGGCCGTCACTCATTTCTTGAATCTACTCGTACGCTACCTATTGTAAAATAGATTTACTAAGCCTGAAACTTTTCCTGGAGTGTACTCAACGATTCGCCAAAGTCTCATCGCAATCGGATGAATGCTATATGAACGCATATGGGACTCTTTTGAAACGATTCGCGTGCCGTCGGTCATTTCTTGCATCTACTCGTGCGCTACCTATCGTGAAATGCATGCACTAAGCCAGACACGTTCCCTGGAGTGTACACAACAATGATGATGATGATGATGATGATGATGATAATTGTTGTTTTAAGGTGCCTAACATCCAGGTTATCGGTCCCTAATGGTCTGTGTGATAGCGAAAATGTCAATGAAGTGGAAACCAGAACGAAAAGTAAGTGAGCAGGAAAATACTTACAAAAAGGAACTCAGATTGAAACTACTCACAAAATGGAGAGCGGTAATACGTACATAAGGAAATTTCGAACGAAAATACTCACAAAAGGAATAGAGCGAAAAATACGCACAAAATGTAGGTGAAGTTCAAAATACGTACCATATGCAACGTACAGTCGAAATACTTACAAAATGCAAGGGAAATCAAAATGCCTACAAAATGCAAATGAGATTGAAAATACACACAAAATGTTATGTAGATTCAAAATACCCACAAAATACAATTGAGAATTAACTAGTTGAACAAAGCGGGGTAGGTTAAAAATACAAAATGCAATGGAAATTGCTTACAAAATGTATGGTAGATTCAAACTTCACATTTGGATGGACAATACTTACAAAATGCAATTTAGATTGAAAATGCTTACGAAATGTAATTTAGATTCAAAATACCCACAAAAATGCAATTGAGAATTAACTACTTGATTAAAGCGGGGTAGCTTGAAAATACAAAATGCAATTGAAATTCAAAAAACTCACAAAAGCCCTGGCCCGGATATTGAAAGACTTACTAAAAAGCAATTTAGATTGTCAATCCTTAAAACATGCAATCGAGGTTGAAAAACACTCACAAAATGCAATGTAGATCGAAAAGACTTACAAAATGCAACGGAGATTGAAAACACCCACAAAAGGGAGTGGAGATGCAAAAATAACAGTGCGGGAATCTTAAAGGGAAAAAGAAATATAATGAAAAGAAAAACAACAGGAAAGTGAAAGAGGGGAGGGTCCGTCCCACAGGTCAGGGACAAAAGGGGGAAACCGGACCCAGCTCAGGAATCCCTCGGGGTCGTGAACTCCCGAACTCACCAGCCGTGAGCCCCTGAGGATAAGTTCACAACAATTCACCAAAGTTTCATCGCAATGGAATGAATAGTATATGAACGCATACGGGACGTTGTTGAAACGATTCGCGTACCATCGCTCATTTGTTGAATCTACTCGTGCGCTACCTATTGTAAAATGGATTTCCTAAGCCAGAAAACTTTCCTGTAGTGCACATAACAATTCACCCAAGTTTCATCGCTATCGGACGAATAGTATATGAACGCATATGGTACTTTGTTGAAACGCTTCGCACGTCGTCGCTCATTTGTTGAATCTACTCGTTCGCCACCTATTGCAAAATGGATTTACTAAGTCAGAAACCTTCCCTGAAGTGTACACAACATCTCACCCAAGTTTTATCGCTAACGGACGAATGGTATATGAACGCATACGGGACTTTGTTGAAACGTTTCACGCGTCGTCACACATTTGTTGAATCTACTCGTGCGCTTCCTATTGTAAAATTGATTTACTAAGCCAGAAACCTTCCCTGGAGTATACACAACATCTCACCCAAGTTTTATCGCAATGGGAAGAATGGTATATGAACGCATGTGGTCTTTGTTGAAAAGAACCGCACGCAATTTTGTTGATGCTACTCGCGCGCTATCTATTGTAAATTGGATTTACTATGCCTATAACTTTTCCGGAAGTGTGCACAACAACTCACCAAAATTTGATAGCAATCAGATGAATTGTAGGCTATATGAACGCATCGCCAACACTCATTTGTTTAAACTACTCGCGTGCTATCTATTTTAAATTGGCTTAACTATGCCTATAACCATCCCGGATGTGTTTACAACAACTTACCAGAATTTGATCGCAATCGGATGAATGGTTTATGAACGCATAAAAGACGAACAAACGAACATTCATTTATATATATATATATACTTATAACACCTCTTATTTCACCACTCGCATACAGCGATTAATATTCATTGACTTTGATCCGCGGTAGAGACTATTGATATTGTTGTTGTTTTTATTGTTGATGCTTTAGGGGTTTCCCGTTTACTTGGGTGTGTGTAGAAGTTGTCGGATAACCTGTGTCACTGTGGTGTCTGTAGCCTTACTAGTGTGTCCACTCTTATACGAGGAAAGATTTGGATAGGAAGCTGTTGTTTCATTTGAGATGCATGGACATCATGGTCATTTAGCCCCGTGCACTTGGGCGAGTGTTGAATTTTGTCTGATAACCTGTGTTATTGTGATGGCTGTATTAGTGTGTGTATATATAATCCAGGTGAGGCTTCAATCAATCAACGTATAACATCCGTAAAGCACGTTCTATTTCAACAAGCTACTACAACCAACATTCAATTTGAAAAGGGCAATGAGTTATAACTACTGCTCGGTTCCAAGCTCTGTGAACTTGCGGGATGAAGGGCAGAGGCAGGGTAGGAGCAGGCGAGAATTGAGAAGCCTGTCGACAGCCCGCCGTGTTACCTGACATTCTCGTCTATTCCAATACTGCTAACATGGGTCTTTTCTGAAACCAGTGTGGCGTTGGGAATGAGTGACTGAGTCACCGACTAATGTATTTGCTTCTGTTACTACGCAAGGACCGAGAAACCTAATAACTCGTCACCACCACTACTAATAGTCTGCGATGCACATTCCTCTCAGGTCCACGCAGCTTAGACTCGAGCAGTATAGGGCCTACCCATGCATTTACTGAACATCTTGTTTTGTAAATATTAATGACTTGGGGGGATTTTAAACCCCATATGTGACGGGTGAGGGTACGGAGAATGGTAATGCGGTAGTAACTACGGGGATAAAGAGTGCGTAGGTGCTGATTCCAGCGGAGATGATTTGAAAGGTCATTCCTAGCTAAGTGGCGGTAGTGGATTCAGGGATAGGGGTGCCATGGATAGTGAGGAGGACTTTAAAAATAAATTTAAAAAATACGAGCCTTACAGTAGTCGCATATGATGTGTAACATCTGACATAGAAGAAACCTCACATGAAATTGTTGATACACCGATATTTTATAGTATTATTGGCACAAATATTAATCTATTGTAAAAGGGAGTGTTTTACAGATATTGTAGTTTATAATACGAAACTCATTTTAATAGATGATTTGTAGCTTCCACCAGCACTAGCCTAAATAAAGAATACGACATGGATCAACTAGATTAATAGACGCGACACCGCTCATAACCTTAAATTCCTTATAAACAGGTCCCCTTCATTCACAGACCAACACATAATTTCATATGGATTCTGTTAAAAAAGAGTCATACGGTATTGATATGATAAATATCGTTTAAAATGATAATCTGGTAACAAAAATATCTACCCCGCCCAGGATTCGAACCCAAGACCTCTAGACTCACAGTCATACGCACTAACCCCACGGCTAATTCGACTACGCAGATATTGTGCACAAGATAGTGACTTATTTCCACGTTCCAATAATACTGCATTACGGAATTAAGTTACATTTATATTTTGATTGTTTCGATAATGTTCCTGCGTGAAATTGAGTTTAAAATGCCTTATGAATAGGCCCTCGTGTGAGTAAATAGAATGTATTGAGTAGTAGTTCATGAAGGCTTGCTCAATTCTCGTATAACCACAGGGATTATATTATATTGATGACTGCATTACCATTAGGTGGGTTAATATTTGAATAGCCATTGTGCAGAAACATAATACCGGCAATGCCGACTACTTACAATGTTTGATATTAAGGCATTTTACCACTTAAATGTCGCCTCCGTAGCGTAGCGGTCAGCATGGTTACCTGCCACCCCGGAGGTCCTGGGTTCGATTCCCGGCTCTGCCACGAAATTTGAAAAGTGGTACGAGGACTGGAACTGGGTCTACTCAGCCTCGGGTGGCCCAAATGAGTAGAGGGGGTTCGATTCCCCCTCAGCCATCCTCGAAGTGGTTTTCCGTGGTTTCCCACTTCGTCTTCGGGCAAATGCCGGGATGGTACTGTACCATTTTCTTTTATTCGGCCTGGTTTACGGTACATGTACCTATACGAACCGCTACACCACACGGCAGGTTTTGACCTAGTTTTGAGAGCGCGCATAGCCATGTGATCGTTTGCTCAGCTGTTGTCTCATCAACAACCTTCGGAAGAGAGTGTTTCGCTTGTAGGCCACGAGGATGCGCAGGTGTCCTTGAGCTGGCAGTAGTGGGAGATTGACATTTACATTTGAATTTATTATTTGGAAATGAGATACAGATATGATGTCAAGTATATACTGGAGTTCGATATTACAGCAGAGAGAGACAATGCAGTCGTGCTTTTTAGTAATGGCATCTGTAACATCAAAAATATAGATTTATATATCGACCTGTCGCAGAGATATCGTCTCGTCATGCGCAGTAGAGACAGTGCGCCAGTTGCCTCCTGCAGGCCGACACAGGTGCGCGACAGACAGAACACGTTTCAACTCAGACGAGTGCACGCCTAGGCGGAACTTGTATCGCAATGTTGTTTCGGCTGGAAGAAGTGTCAAGCTATTTTGAGTTCACGGTGGTGCTAGTTGACATTTATACATCGTGTGGTGACGGATTAAGGTCATTTTAATAAAAGTTCAGTGTCGAATGAGAACTTCAGTCGTCAGAGCGCCTGACATTGTATGCGGGCAGTATTCTGTTAGTGGAATCACTCTTTTTACGAGTTACGGAGCGAAGTGCAGTGACACATAAAGGAGGCTTGTTTCTGAAGCCTATGCATACTGAGAAGGCGTGCTATCTTTTCTCACGCCAAGACTATTGCAACTAAATATCAAGTACATTCAGAGTGAAGTTTTTTGACAATGTACAGTACTTGGAAGTCCGGGGTGTTGGGGGAGATATTTAGAATGCATATAAACATATTAGCCATGAGCGGCTAGGCATTTTAGTGTGGACATCGCTCTCCAAGCAAATGCAGCGGACGTCACGAGTAACCACAATGCTGTTTGCGAAGTGGAACATAGCATATTCGCGACGCGGGCTATTGGCTTGTGCAACATGAACCTTTGGTAACATTCAGCCGAAAATAACTCAGGCTACCGTCATGTGTTCACTTGCTTATCGAAATGTTGCATTCGCGCGCGTGATGTATTTTCGGACCGGCGTGGATCTATTCGAAATTCGGGCTAGGACAATTTCCGAGATGAGGAAGCAGTTCGTTTACTACCAGTGGACTTGGGACATTGGAGTAAGGGATCCCCAGTGCGTTCATTGTAAATTGGAATGGAACCGTGTAGTCCTGCTACACCATGGTGGAATCAGATGGTGGGCATCTTCACGCTCCATATTGCCTACGAGAATCTTCAGCCAGGTAGAGAATCTACTTTTCATGTAGCGTTGCAAGGTAGATAGTCCAGTTTAGACACTTTGCCATCTATTTTCTTTTTTCATTTTGAGTAGTATGATTGTGGAGTGGAGTTTATGCATGGCTATTCCATGTCATGTGTGACTTCATTTTCAGTCGAGTTTAGGCCTGATTAACCAGGTGCACTCATTTCATAATATTTCATTATGAATTAATTGTTCTATTTTTCAGCTTAATAATCTATTAAATTAAATTTATTAAATTTATTCCGACCTTCCTGATTGTGAAGAACATATCTTCGTCGGGGAAGAAATCCACGTTATTCTCATAGGGAATTGTTACTGGTTTTTTTTACATCAAGCTTTGGCTTGAGGGGTCATCGTTCCTTTATTTTTGTGTTCGACAATTGCGAGCTTCGAATTTTTCTTATGCGCTCATGTATTATAATTATTAAATTACAGTATAGAATGTGGAATTTGATCATTCTTTTAGAATGGGAATTTTCTTTTCTCTTGAGGGTAAGCGAGGTCATACTGCAATTCTAATGTGTCAACAGAATTTAACTGGAGTCGTTATCTGGACACATGCTGTAGATTCAGTTTGATTTTCGTGAATTCTCTTGAGGGGACATTTCTATTTTAGTCTGATCAACGTTAACGTTTGATTTTGTAGTCACGTGTACTTGGATACACCTCGTTGATTTTTATATTTATTAATATTGCTATAACTGAACTTTGATTCAGTATTTCGAGTTTTTCTTGTTTAGAACATTGCTTTAGAGAACTATTTGAAGAACAAGAATCTTTTACGAGACAGATCCCAGGGATTAACTTTAAGGAGAAATGAATTCTTATGTGACTGTGAATACAACTCTGTAAGGCAAGCTTTTGTGATCCAGTGCACTTGATTAAGTAGCCACTCATGTTAAATTTATGTTGCATTGGATTGAGAAATCATAATAATTAAGAAATACAGCTGATCATATCTGATCACTAGTTATCGAATAAAATAATCACCATGTGGGTGATAGTGTGTGAAGAAACGTCAATGGGCGTGTTATATATTTACGGTGGTACTCGTTGAAGTACGTTCATATTAAAATGCTAGTAAAAGCATCATATGTAATGCGATTATAAAATATAAACTTGGTAATGTTGGTGGTAATGCCCACCGTATTCAGAAATCGAGGTCATGAGTGACCATTATTATGACAGTAATTCTTTTGTCAAGCCTCAGAGTTTGTTTTTGTGTGGCATCCCCATTTAATTAATTCTTCGGTTGTGCTCAGTTTATAAGATTTAAGCGATGCTAGATATGATTCACGATAGTTATATTTTAAATCCTGGATAGATTTAAATAAGTACATACATACTGAAAAATTATTGAATCTTTGGAGATTCTGAATTACGAATTTCACGTCTTTTTAGCTTGAGTGCTTGATTGATAAAAATACATTTTGAATACATTGCTAAGGCAATATGAGTTATGCAATTTCAATGTTGACAAAGCAGATAAGGAGTGCAGAATTACCTGTTTGGAAAGGCATTTACATCTGAAGGTGTAATAACATAAATAATGATTTCGCTGTAAATAAGTAAATATGTATGTATATATATATATATATATATATATATATATATATATATATATGAAATAATTCACGTGTTCTCTAATGTTGGAATGGGTGGAAGAACCATTAAGGTGATTTATCTAATTTTTTTTTGGTTTTTCTATTGTTCACATGATTAACAATTTCTATTGAGGGTTAAATGCACTCTTGGTCCATGGGGACTGTTAATGCATTTATTGGCATGATTCTAGTGCCCAGTTTCTTTGTTTGTGTCCAGTCAAGGACAATTTGGTTTGACCTTCTGTCAGACTTCTTTTGAAATAAATACTTTATCATTTCTTTTAATCGCGTGATGTGATGATTTACAGAAGTATAAAGAGGTCGCATTAAGGGGGGGCATAGCTACATATTTCTAGAGTTTCCCACACTCCTGAGAGGGTGTTTGCCCACGATTCTCGTGTTCTTAGAGCTGTTCGCTGTTATGCTTTGGTCGTGCTTAATGCCACCTCTGTTAGGTTTTACTGCACCCTATTACTCCTTTTCCCTGTTGGTAGGATTTGGGGACTTTTCTAAGCCGGGGGGTTTTCAGGTCCTACGATCCAGCTACCATCGAGGGATTTCAACAGGTAAATGGTAGGTATTTCGGGCACAGTAAATTGGCGCCCAACGTGGGGCATCGAATAGAGATATCGTGTCTTTATTGGAGGTGCCAATTGAGTAAAATGGCATACAGATGATGGACTCAAGAAAACTGGAATACCAGAAACGAGAACATAGTTTGAGGCCATTATAGATGTCGAACCTCGTGGAAGGGCATCTGACTGGTGATATGACGCCATTTCATGATCGTTTCGAATCTTGCTTTCGAACACGTGGTGACATTATGTGCTAGTCAATTCCGACAACATTATAGCGATCAATTGTGAACTCGTTGAATGAACGTCGGGAGATAATGGTTCACCAATATTTTTAGCACAAGATATTGGAATTCATTCGTGAATAAAGCAATTAAGAGTATTCTCGACCTACACGGCATACGTGTAGAATTGCAACCATTGATAGATTTTGTGGATTTTTAAGTGGTGCTACACTGACTTGGAAATAATATACGACTAGAGCCAAGATCAATGAAAGACATTCTCTGAAAAACTCAATTGACTTGATCAGTCGAGTAGGGCGTTGAGATGTAGCTCGTGGGTGAGTTGCACTCAAGGTGTCCCATTTTCTTGCAATCGGCGGATGGGTATTTCTGAGCCCATTTTAAATGTAAAACCATTTTCATTAATTTAAAGATGGTCATAATAGGAATATTTAGGATATATACTGATATAAATCATCACACATAGTACGAGTAGGTTCTGGGAATTCCTCGATTCTAACATTGAGCACTGATTGGTAATTTTAATTATATTTTAAGTTAACGCAACACAATCAAGAAGTTCGTATGATGGCAAATGTGGTTTACTCTGTGATGTCTATGCTTTGTTTGGTGGAGTGGTGTCCATGTGTTTCAGCTTTTGTGTGGTATATATATATGATATGTCTGAGAACGATGGGAAAGGATCTCCTAGTGAGATTGAGAAACTTTGTAAACTGCTTCAGGAACAGATGCAGATCCAAGATGCTCTTGCAGAGAGTATTAAGGGCTCTTTAAATGACCTTCAGTCCGGCAACAGAGACCTTAGAGTTAGTCAAAAACAAACGCAGACTAGTCTAGAACAAATGCAATCTATTCAAAGTCAAATGCAGATTAGTATAAAACAAATGCAGAGCAGTCAAAGTCAAATGCAGAGTAGTCAAACAAAAATAGAAGCAGACATTTATAGCATTCAGTCGAAAATTGTTAAGGTCGAATCCAGTCAAAGTCAAATGCAGAGCAGTCAAAGTCATGCAGGCTAGTCAGAACCAGATGCAAACATGTCAGAATATTATTGAAGTTAAAGTCACTAATGTACAGGAAGATGTAACTAACATCCAGTCTAAAGTTAGCATTGTAGAAGCTAATCAAAACCTTATGCAAATCCAGATTAATGAAATGGAGAAAACTAATAAAGATTTCCAAATGGAAATTAAATTAGATTTAGATATCAGTAAACGGTTGGCAAAGGATAATTTGGAAGCTTTGCAACTACAATTCACTAACGACACTATCAATACTCAGGCTTCCATAGATCAATTGAGAACTGAAATGAATTCTTTTCGAGTTCAAGTCAGTGATCATAATAAATTATTGAAAGATGACTTTGACATAGATCTTAAGGCAATTGTTAAAGAAAACATAGACTTGTTAAGAAATGGTATGCTTAGGATTAATGAAGATTCCTTCAATTATATGAAACAGGAAATGGAACAAAAACTTGCCACTAGCGAATTAAAAGCTACTAAAGAAATATCAGATGTGAGGGAGGATGTCGATAAGAAGATTACTGTTCTTCAAATTTCTCAAACAGATAATTTAACCAGTCTAGAAAATAAATTAAATTCCATTGAGGTTAAGGTGGATCAGAACAAGATAGAACTCAACGAAGACAGGGAGAAGAAAACTTCGGAATTAAATGCAATTCGAGCGCAATTAGAAACCATTAACCTTGGGGGGGAATGTTAACGTAGAAAGTATTAAGGAGCAATTAAGGTCAAGCTGGAATAGCGGCTTTCACGCTGCTTTAGATCAAATGGAACCTAGATTACAGGAAAGAGATGAAGCTTTGCCACATGAGTCTCCTGACATTGGGATTAGTCCTCAGTCTAGAGTTGCGGAACGGTTAGGTCCAACTCAACCCAATTTGACTCAGCCTCATTTCACGCAACTACAACCATATGGGTACACTTATCCTAACACTAACGTCAATACAGGAGGTTATATACACAGGCCTGTTGAAAGAGCGTCCAACATCACTGTTATTAGAAATTTTGAGGAAAAACCTCACAAATTCAATAATTTAGATGGGACTACCCCTCTCGAATTTATTCGTGGATTAAGGGATTACTTCGTGGAATCGCAGGTGCCACACGAACGCGAACTTAGAGTAGTGGAGCGCTATTTGACTGATGCCCCACTTCAGTGGTATAAGGCGTTTAGGTACACCTTCAATAATTTCGAGGAGTTTGCTGACGCATTCATCAAAAGATTCTGGAGCATTGAAGTGCAACAGAATATAAGGTCAGAAGTTTACTCGAGAAAGTATGCAAATACAGGTCCCACAAGCTACGCAGAGTACTTTGCGTGTCAGCTCTCGAAATTGCGGTTTCTGCAACCCCCGATGACCGAGGGTCAGTTAGTAGAAGCTATATCGCAGCAACTTCCCGTGGATGTCAGAAAGTCAATAATTTCATCAGGAGTGACTGACTTAGCCACGATGGACGACTTGCTACGTCGTTTGGACCACGTAAACGCAATGTCAACACCTATCATATCGCGTGCTAGTCGACAGGAGTCTAAAGGGATCAACACGGTAGTAATGAACCGAACCCAGCAAACGGATCAGGTCAGATCCGATCAGAGGAATCCGGAGAGGATAGGGCAAACTCGAAACCACTACCAAAAGGATGAGAGATACCAAAACCAGTATAGGGAATACACGGAACCACCGTGGCAGAGACGTTATGAGGAACGAAATTTCTATAGAAGGGACTACGGCAAGAACCGTAACAATTATCGTGATGCGCCTTATGACACTAATTACAGACCACGTCAGGGGTACAGCAGGTACAAAAACTATAGGACGGAAGAGTTTTATCGAAGGAGAGACCAGGAAAGGCTCAGAGGGGAGCAGAAAAAGTCCGATGGGGAAGGACGAAGAAAGAAAGATGATAGGAGAAAGGATACAGTAAATGATGCTCATGCAAGTACTAGTCGCCAGGGTAGCAGTGAAAAAAACCCAGAAAGAGATGGCGACAAAGAAAAAAACCGCCAAATTCCAAACAGAAATAAAACTTTGTAATTCTGCACCCTCATTTGTGATTACAATATATGAGACTTTCAATGTAACGGATGAAGACTTGTTATTTGAGGAAGGACCGAAGTTTAGAGAAAGACCCATTGAACTGCCTGTGATCAATGTTCAAGTAGGAGAACAGGAGTGTAGAGCATTAGTAGACACTGGAGCTATGATATCAATAATAAGTGAAGACTGTTACGAAAGGCTTAAAAGAGAAGATCGATTCACGTCGTTACCTGCTTCTCCCATGAAAATTAAGGGTATATTCAAGGACAAATCTTTGAAATGTAGAATACAGACACTTATGAGATTTGGCATAAATGAGAGGCAATACGAACACGTATTCATTGTCGTGAAGGGCATCAATTTTGACGTCATCATCGGGATTGATTTTATAATCAAGGAAAGGGCCATAATAGACATGGATAAACGTATTATAAAATTTAATGAAGACGTTGTAGAAAAGGCAACCACACAAGAAAAAGAGGATTTTGATAATCATGGTGATTACCCTAGACAGGAAATCCTAGAATGCATCGTCAATGAAATCGAGCAAGAGAGGGAGCATTATGCACTCAAAGCCGAGGGATTTGAGGATGTAAAAGAGGATTTCAAAGATCTGATAAAGGAATATAAAGATATCTTTGATGACAACCCAGGGCTCATAAAAGACTATAAGTATAAGATTAGGCTTACAGATGAATCGCCTTATCAGGCCAAACTATACCCGATACCTGAGAAATATTATGACGAGGTTCGTGTGATTATCAAAAAGATGGAACAAGAGGGAATAATCACAAAACAGGCGTCATCCTACTTGAACCCGATCACGGTTGTAAAGAAGGCTAATGGGCAGCTTCGATTGTGCCTAGATGCACGGAAAATTAATACTAGAATTCATTTGGAAATGGACAGGCCTCCCAAGATTAGGGAGCTGTTAAAAAGGTTTAAAGACAAGTCGTGTTTCAGCGTGATGGATTTAACTGCCTCATTTTATCAAGTAGAATTGGAAGAGGATAGTAGACAATACACTGGGTTTCTTTTCGATCAAACCACGTTTGTCTTCTGTCGTGTTCCATTTGGAATGGTTAATAGTGGACCGGCCCTGATTAGAGCGATGGATAGCAAACTGACAGAGGAAGTGAAGGAGCACGTCATTTGTTACATCGATGATCTAATTCTGTCTTCAGCAAGTACTACGGAACATCTTGTTCGCCTTAGACTGCTATTCGACAATCTCCGTGAAGCTAACATCAAGTTAAATTATAACAAATGTCAATTCTTGCATAAGAGTATAAATTTTCTGGGACATACCATCGATCAATTCGGATATCATCCCAATGTCAAGAAAATTGATGCCATATCCCAATTTCCAAGACCTGTGAAGATTAAACAGCTTCGTGAATTTCTGGGGATGTGCCAATTTCTTAGTAGCCACTGTCCAGGATACTCTATAACGATGGCTCCGCTTTACGAGGTCCTCAAGAAAAACAACCGCTGGAAATGGACTGACGAAACAAACCTAGCGTTTGAAGCTGCAAAGGCAATGCTCAGAGACTGTGTAAAACTGGAGTATCCAAAATTTGATAGAACATTCTTTATTGAATCAGATGCCTCAAGAGTAGGTGTTAGTGCTGTACTGTATCAGAAGGATACGGAGGGTAAGAAGCACTATCTGGACTTTCACAGCAGGAAGCTAAAAGAGCATGAGAAAAACTATTTCACTACTGAACTAGAAGCTCTTGCTTTCATTTCTGCCCTGCAGAAGTGGAAGAAACTGCTTATCGGTCATCAAGTTGTCATAATTACGGACCACAGAGCGCTGCAATTCATGTTGCAATCCGATTTGTCCAGTGATAGATTGACGAGGTGGACATTGTTTCTCCAGCAGTTCAATGCTACCATCGTTCATCAACCTGGCAAGGATAACCTTCTGGCTGACGCGCTCTCGAGGAATCCAGCAAAAAACATCCTGATCAGTACTGTACAGTTGGAGAGGGAACATCAGATCACCCTAGATAGGCTAAAGAAGATAGCAGTGTCACAGAAGAGACACACCCCAACTCGAGAAATGTACAGGTTTTTGAGAGCCGCTATGGATAATTCTGATCCAAACTACGATAAGGTCAGAGAGCGTTCTGTGAGGTATCTCCTGTGCGATGATACTCTTTGTAAATATATCGACAGGGAGAGAACGAAAGTGAGAATTATAGTTCCTCCAAAACTAGTCACTTGTCTCGTGTGGTTAGCTCATTGCACCATTGGTCACGGTGGCGTTGACAAGACGTTCCAAACGTTATTGGAGACGTTCACCTGGACCAGGATGCGGAGCTCCATTGCGAATGTGATTAGAACATGCCAGGAGTGCCAACGAGGGAAACATCCGTCAGCTTTGAGCAAAGAACAACCTCGAGCTATTATTCCCTCGAAGCCAAGAGAGCTTATGGCTTGTGACATTTTTGGTCCATGCCCGAAGGGGGCTAGGGGGAATCAGTTTCTCCTAGTAACTGTTGATGTATTTTCAAAGTATGTGACACTTGATCCGATGCAGAAGGCCACATCAGCTCAAGTCCTCAGTCGGTTAGAGAACAGTGTGTTTCCCAAGACAGGCATCCCAGAAATACTGCAATCAGACCATGGAACCCAATTTACATCGCAGGAATTTGAGTCTGCCATGGAAAGACTAGGCATTAAGCACGTCTTTTCAAGCGTGTGGTACCCAGAATCCAATGTCTCAGAGAGAATTATGTGTGAAATTGCAAAATACGCCCGCTTGTATTGCCCAGAGGATCACGCAAGTTGGGTTAAATTCGTGCCTTTTATGCAAGAATGTATGAATTCCACTTACCACGAGAGTCTTGCAGACATACCTATGACAGTTCATTTAGGTGTTAAGCCAGTGAGAGCTTGGGATGACATTGTCAGGTATATTCCTCGAGATATTGAGCCCACCAATCAAGAGCGAGTTGACGCAGCCCGTGAAAAGCTTATGGACGCAGCCAAGAAGCGGCAGAGAAGAAACAGAAATAAAAGATTCAGACAACCATTCAGATTGAATGATTTGGTGCTCATTAAAAAACCAACGAAGGCAGACGTAGCCAAGAAACTTTACACCAAGTTCTCGTATATTTTCTATGGGCCGTTCCGAATAGCTCGATGCTTTGGGAACAATTGTTATGAAGTCACCAGCATAGATGGAAGGGATATTATAGGTCGCTTCAATGCCAAGAACATGCGCAGATACTATAAGAAGTTAGTTTAACTCTGTATGTAGCCATGTATTGTAGCGGGAATATCTGGAATGATGAAATAAAAGTCGAGCCAACTTTTATTTGAGGTGTTAGGAGAGAGATGTACCGTTTTCTTTTATTCGGCCTGGTTTACGGTACATGTACCTATACGAACCGCTACACCACACGGCAGGTTTTGACCTAGTTTTGAGAGCGCGCATAGCCATGTGATCGTTTGCTCAGCTGTTGTCTCATCAACAACCTTCGGAAGAGAGTGTTTCGCTTGTAGGCCACGAGGATGCGCATGTGTCCTTGAGCTGGCAGTAGTGGGAGATTGACATTTACATTTGAATTTATTATTTGGAAATGAGATACAGATATGATGTCAAGTATATACTGGAGTTCGATATTACAGCAGAGAGAGACAATGCAGTCGTGCTTTTTAGTAATGGCATCTGTAACATCAAGAATATAGATTTATATATCGACCTGTCTCAGAGAGATCGTCTCGTCATGCGCAGTAGAGACAGTGCGGCAGTTGCCTCCTGCAGGCCGACACAGGTGCGCGACAGACAGAACACGTTTCAACTCAGACGAGTGCACGCCTAGGCGGAACTTGTATCGCAATGTTGTTTCGGCTGGAAGAAGTGTCAAGCTATTTTGAGTTCACGGTGGTGCTAGTTGACATTTATACATCGTGTGGTGACGGATTAAGGTCATTATAATAAAAGTTCAGTGTCGAATGAGAACTTCAGTCGTCAGAGCGCCTGACATTGTATGCGGGCAGTATTCTGTTAGTGGAATCACTCTTTTCACGAGTTACGGAGCGAAGTGCAGTGACACATAAAGGAGGCTTGTTTCTGAAGCCTATGCATACTGAGAAGGCGTGCTATCTTTTCTCACGCCAAGACTATTGCAACTAAATATCAAGTACATTCCGAGTGAAGTTTTTTGACAATGTACAGTACTTGGAAGTCCGAGGTGTTGGGGGAGATATTTAGAATGCATATAAACATATTAGCCATGAGCGGCTAGCATTTTAGTGTGGACATCGCTCTCCAAGCAAATGCAGCGGACGTCACGAGTAACCACAATGCTGTTTGCGAAGTGGAACATAGCATATTCGCGACGCGGGCTATTGGCTTGTGCAACATGAACATTTGGTAACATGCAGCCGAAAATAACTCTGGCTACCGTCATGTGTTCACTTGCTTATCGAAATGTTGCATTCGCGCGCGTGATGTATTTTCGGACTGGCGTGGATCTATTCGAAATTCGGGCTAGGACAATTTCCGAGATGAGGAAGCAGTTCGTTTACTACCAGTGGACTTGGGACATTGGAGTAAGGGATCCCCAGTGCGTTCATTGTAAATTGGAATGGAACCGTGTAGTCCTGCTACACCATGGTGGAATCAGATGGTGGGCATCTTCACGCTCCATATTGCCTACGAGAATCTTCAGCCAGGTAGAGAATCTACTTTTCATGTAGCGTTGCAAGGTAGATAGTCCAGTTTAGACACTTTGCCATCTATTTTCTTTTTTCATTTTGAGTAGTATGATTGTGGAGTGGAGTTTATGCATGGCTATTCCATGTCATGTGTGACTTCATTTTCAGTCGAGTTTAGGCCTGATTAACCAGGTGCACTCATTTCATAATATTTTATTATGAATTAATTGTTCTATTTTTCAGCTTAATAATCTATTAAATTAAATTCATTAAATTTATTCCGACCTTCCCGATTGTGGAGAACATATATTCGTAGGGGAAGAAATCCACGTTATTCTCATAGGGAATTGTTACTGTTTTTTTTTTACATCAAGCTTTGGCTTGAGGGGTCATCGTTCCTTTATTTTTGTGTTCGACAATTGCGAGCTTCGAATTTTTCTTATGCGCTCATGTATTATAATTATTAAATTACAGTATAGAATGTGGAATTTGATCATTCTTTTAGAATGGGAATTTTCTTTTCTCTTGAGGGTAAGCGAGGTCATACTGCAATTCTAATGTGTCAACAGAATTTAACTGGAGTCGTTATCTGGACACATGCTGTAGATTCAGTTTGATTTTCGTGAATTCTCTTGAGGGGACATTTCTATTTTTGTCTGATCAACGTTAACGTTTGATTTTGTAGTCACGTGTACTTGGATACACCTCGTTGATTTTTATATTTATTAATATTGCTATAACTGAACTTTGATTCAGTATTTCGAGTTTTTCTTGTTTAGAACATTGCTTTAGAGAACTATTTGAAGAACAAGAATCTTTTACGAGACAGATCCCAGGGATTAACTTTAAGGGGAAATGAATTCTTATGTGACTGTGAATACAACTCTGTAAGGCAAGCTTTTTGTGATCCAGTGCACTTGATTAAGTAGCCACTCATGTTAAATTTATGTTGCATTGGATTGAGAAATCATAATAATTAAGAAATACAGCTGATCATATCTGATCACTAGTTATCGAATAAAATAATCACCATGTGGGTGATAGTGTGTGAAGAAACGTCAATGGGCGTGTTATATATTTACGGTGGTACTCGTTGAAGTACGTTCATATTAAAATGCTAGTAAAAGCATCATATGTAATGCGATTATAAAATATAAACTTGGTAATGTTGGTGGTAATGCCCACCGTATTCAGAAATCGAGGTCATGAGTGACCATTATTATGACAGTAATTCTTTTGTCAAGCCTCAGAGTTTGTTTTTGTGTGGCATCCCCATTTAATTAATTCTTCGGTTGTGCTCAGTTTATAAGATTTAAGCAATGCTAGATATGGTTCACGATCGTTATATTTTAAATCCTGGATAGATTTAAATAAGTACATACATACTGAGAAATTATTGAATCTTTGGAGATTCTGAATTACGAATTTCACGTCTTTTTAGCTTGAGTGCTTGATTGATAAAAATACATTTTGAATACATTGCTAAGGCAATATGAGTTATGCAATTTCAATGTTGACAAAGCAGATAAGGAGTGCAGAATTACCTGTTTGGAAAGGCATTTACATCTGAAGGTGTAATAACATAAATAATGATTTCGCTGTAAATAAGTAAATATGTATATATATATATATATATCTGAAATAATTCACGTGTTCTCTAATGTTGGAATGGGTGGAAGAACCATTAAGGTGATTTATCTAATTTTTTTGTTTGTTTTTCTATTGTTCACATGATTAACAATTTCTATTGAGGGTTAAATGCACTCTTGGTCCATGGGGACTGTTAATGCATTTATTGGCATGATTCTAGTGCCCAGTTTCTTTGTTTGTGTCCAGTCAAGGACAATTTGGTTTGACCTTCTGTCAGACTTCTTTTGAAATAAATACTTTATCATTTCTTTTAATCGCGTGATGTTATGATTTACAGAAGTATAAAGAGGTCGCATTAAGGGGGGGCATAGCTAGATATTTCTAGAGTTTCCCACACTCCTGAGAGGGTGTTTGCCCACGATTCTCGTGTTCTTAGAGCTGTTCGCTGTTATGCTTTGGTCGTGCTTAATGCCACCTCTGTTAGGTTTTACTGCACCCTATTACTCCTTTTCCCTGTTGGTAGGATTTGGGGACTTTTCTAAGCCGGGGGGTTTTCAGGTCCTACGATCCAGCTACCATCGAGGGATTTCAACAGGTAAAGGGTAGGTATTTCGGGCACAGTACCTTCTTCAAAGCCACGGCCAGCTCCTTCCCTCTTCCTTGCCTATCCATCCTACCCATCCCTTACCTTCCCTCATGAGGCCCCTGTTCGCTTTGCAGGTGAGGCCGCCTGGGCGAGGTGCCAATCCCACCTCACCAGTTGTATCCCTTCCGATTCGATGTTCCCAGCTCTAGGACACTGCCCGTAGAGGCGGTAGTGGTGAGTTCCCTCGCTGAGTCCGTGGGTTCCACCAACCTGGAGGGTAAACGACTAAAAAAAACGTTTAAATACTGATACGAAGACTTCGAACATGTACCATGTCATTTGTTTCAATCACTTG
Source organism: Meconema thalassinum (assembly GCA_946902985.2). Lineage (NCBI taxonomy): Eukaryota > Metazoa > Arthropoda > Insecta > Orthoptera > Tettigoniidae > Meconema > Meconema thalassinum. Next base: position 75,317,036 of record OX336389.2, read on the forward strand.
ACATCAGAGTTCGCATGAGCGTTTTCCGTTCAGTATGTCATATACATTCCACATGGCCGAGAGTGCGTCATGGTATCAATTTCAGACACCGCGCTGATTGTTTCTCTTACCAGTGCCAGCTGGATCGATCGATACTTCTGTTCGATCCACCACTGCCAGCTAGGGCACACTTCCGTTCGATCGATCGAGCGGGCAGTGCATAGTTCCGTTTTCCACCACTGCCAGCTAGTACACTTCCGTTCGATCGATCGAGCGGGCAGTGCATACTTCCGTTTTCCAACACTGCCAGCTAGTACACCTTCCGTTCTATCGATCGAGCGGGCAGTGCATACTTCCGTTCGATCCACCACTGCCAGCTCGATTGTTTCGATCCACTTCCGTCCCCAATTTTCAAAATCACTCCCACAAAACTATCCAGCAACCGAGCGGAAAGATGTTACACATCAATAAAAAACAACGAGTTGGGTTTTGTGGGGATTTACGGAGATGGGGGAGGAGTTAAACCAGGATTGAAGGGTGTTGAGTAGGTTTGAATGTGTTTGGTTAGTGAAGGAGTGGTACGAGCTAGGGCGAGGATAGCAAGGTCATCTGCGAATTGGTAGAGGCGCAGCGGGGGAGGGGGATGTGGCATGTCAGCGGTATAATAATAATAATAATATCGTATGGCCTCGGGTGCCGGGTGCAAGCTTTGTTATTTGACACACAGAGGGCAGATTGAATGTCGAATTTTTGTTGTTCCTTGGAGCGATATGAAAGTCAGGGAGGATGGATATCTAAGCTCCTTGACACTATAGCACTTTCTAGTAGAGAAAGGTGGAACTTTTGTGTTGCCGGAAAAATCCGAGATTAATTTTGCCATTATGAACACGGCCTACTGAATTCCAATGGGTCCTTTAACATGCTAACATCGTATTACATGTGTGTCGTGATTTTTATTGCCTTTCAAAAATATTACTTACCATGGCAAGGAGCGATCCTGCAAGCTTGGGGTTGGTAGACCGACACGATAACCACCCACCAAGCTTATGTCAGCAGTAAAAAGAATATAGAGTAGGTGGGACAGGGGTGACCCTTGCGGGAGACCCGCGCTGAGGGGCAAGTGTGGGAGGAGGCATTTCTGATGCAGATGGAGGCGGTGCGATGATGTAGAAAAGTATAGATGATTCGAATGATGGAAGGGGGGGGGGGAGGGGAAGTGGTAAAGTTTGTACATTAGGATAGCGTGGTAGATGGTGTTGAAAGCTTCTTCGACATTGAAACATAGTAGAGCGGCGGTATGGTGAGGTTTTACATAGGCTTGGAGGGAGCAGGGGAGGTGGAATATGTGTCATGGGTGGAGCGGCGGGTTCGAAAACCAGCCTGGGATTCAGGAAATAGGTGGAGGGACTCGTATGAGTTTAGTTAGGATTAGTTCAAAGATTTTTGAGAGGAAAGGGAGAAAGCTAATGGGGCGATATGAATGGAGGTTTGAGGGAGGTTTCTTTGGTTTTAAAAATAGGAGGATACTAGCGTTATACCAGTGTTCCGGGTAATAGCCGTTGTAGAGCATAGTGGTGTAAATTGAGCTAAGGAGATGAATGAGAGATGGGGGAGCTTCTTTGAATATGTAGGTAGGTTATGGAATCGGATCCAGGAGCGGTGTTTTTTCTATGACGGAGGATGTTGGCAATCTCGTCAAGGGTTATGGGACTGTTAAGGGGGTGGGTGTAGTCAATATGGGCAAAATTTTCAAATGAGGGGAGAAGGGCTGGCGTTTGATTGGGGTCGTTAAGGGTGGTGATGAGGGGGGATTGGGGGTGTATACATCTAGGGTTTTGAACAGGAGAGAAGACACGGGAATAGTGATTAGCAGAAAGGTTTGCTTTAGCGAGATCAGTAGTAGGGACATTGTTAGATGTGTGAATTGGGTAGGTGGGGTGGGAAGGTTGGATTTTGGTTAAGCGGCGGAAGGTGGACCAGAAGTTGGAAGGGTTTGGATTTTGGGATAGGTTGGTGCATGCATTATGCCAGTGTTGACGTTTGATTGCTTTAATAAAATATTTTGCGTGGCGCATATGTTGGCGGTGTTGCCTTAGAGTAGCAAGGTCACGGGTTTAGATATATGAGTTGTAGGAGTCATGGGCAATTTTAAGAAGTTGAAGGGCTTTTAGTGGGATGGGTGATTTTGTGGGATGGAAGGAATGACGTGGTATGTGTTTACGGTCGGCTGTGAGAAGGGCAGTTTCAATTTCAGTTATGAGGGTGTGGGGGTAGGGGAGAGAGGTGGGTGGAGTGGTATTAATTAAAAGAGTGTTTAGTGTGTTGCGGTATTCCAGTTTGTTTTAGTGAAACGGCGGGTGGGGGGAGGGTGGTTTGGGACAGGGTTACGGGGGAAAATACTGTATTTGGGATTTGTAATGATTGCTGGTAGGTGGTCACTGCCAATTGTAGGGATCATGTGGATTTTAGGGGAGGGGGTGAGTCTGGGAAACATGATGATGACGTCAGGGGTGGTATTGGTGCGGGGAATGGTGTAGAAGGGGAAGGGGATTGACACTCCTCGGATATTACGTCGAAGATTATCAAAATTATTATGATCAGTGACATTATAGGATTGAGTGTTTATATCAGCTGCAAAAATGTAGTTAGGAAAGGTGCGGTCAATGTAATTGAGAAAGTCTATAGGAGGAGGGGTACGGGAAGTTAGGTACATTAGTAATAATGGTAAATATTTTGGATGGGGCGAAAGTTCCAGGATGAGATATTCGGTAAAGTTATGGGGAAAATTATAGAAATGTTGTTTGTATGTGAGGTTACGGGTGATACCGACAGCAATACCTCCTCAAGTAGCGAAGAGGGGTCGGTCAGCGCGGAAGAAAGTACAAGGTAGCATATTGATCTGTTGATTTGGAGATTTCATTTATAATTACAACATCCGGGGAGTGCTGTTGGAGGGTTAACCGGTTGGAATGAATGGACCGGATATTATCATGGAATATTTTAAGGGACATTACGGAAGGAGTGGGACACTAGTTGGCGGGAAGAATGCAAAGTGCATTCGGTTTCCCGCATAGGCTATTGTGCGTATTGGAAACCAACCGGGAGGCAAGCTGGATCTGTTGGGTAATGAAGGGACGCTGGAAGGAGAGACAGTTCTGGAGCACCATCGTTACGAAACGAATGATATTCTCAGTACTGGGGGAGGAGAGGATGGAGGAGGGTGCGGGAGAGGGGAGTGGGTAGTTTATTGGCTGAGGAATAACCTACCCACCAAGGGAAGATGATAAATAAAAGGAGGTGGGTTTCGGACTGGAGAAAAAGGATACAGAAATAGGATGAGAGTTCCACAAAAGTTATAAATTTAACCTTTAATGCACTTAGAGGCGGTTTCCACTGAAAATCCGCTCTCTGATACCTAAAGTGGGTACGAGCTTGGTCGAAGCTGACGGGAACCGCAGCTAAGACTTGGGCGGTTTGCCAGAGAAAGGCTTTAGTGTATTTCCTCCCAAGCACGCATAAGACTACTATAGGGAAGGGTGATAGTCTGGCAATACAAATAGTAGCAGATTTGTTCTGTATTAACGATGGCATGAACTTGGGAAGAGTTAGGAAAGCCAGGATCTTGCCTAACCGTAATATCAGAGAAATGATGAATCCAAAAACAGATGTTTAATTTATTTAACAATTCAAAGAAGTTTAAGGAAATTAACAAGCATGTAATATCTTTTTGACAAATATAGATCATTTAAACTTTTTAACAAATGGGGTCGCAGACCTCCTAACATTTAAAGATTGCTCCAGGCAAATAACAATTTATTAGGTTTCAAACCTTATATATTCTTAAATCTTTATAAGATTCAAAAAAAGACAATTGTAGTAATTAAAGTTTTAACATTAAATTGAGTACAAAAAGTGTACTTTAAGAAATTCTTGAGAGAATGTTCTAGAGAGAGTGACAACTTCGAAAATAACAATAAGAAAAACATGAAGAATAAGATAGAAGTTCCTACAACTTCTTATATTTAAGTTGAATTACTTTATAGAAATTATACAAAAGAGAACAGATCACTACGGTGAAACCTGAAGAGAAAGTCAAAAGGAAAGTTCTAGACTCCCCATGTTTATGTAGGACTCACGAGCCAAATGGGGCAGTTTCAAATTAGTGAGACCTAGAAATAACTCACTCAAGAGTTGAAAGAATTGTTTTCCCTGATTATAGGGAAGAAACAATGTAAGTTTGAACCGTGTATAGCACACGTAATTATACAGAAATTAAATAATGATAAACCAGCAAAATGGAAGGGCACTTCGTGAGTGACACCTTATAGAAAAGTTACAATTTTATTAATATGGTTTGTTGGTAGAAGGTTGAGGAAAGATCATTGGGATTTAGGATCAATGTTCACGGCCTTATTTAATGTAAACGGACGATCGCGACGCGGTAGAAAAGTGGAACAAGCACTAGTTATCACTATAGTTTTTTGAATAGATGAAAATTTCACTGTAGTAACACGAAAGTTTATGGGAAAGAAAGTTATTGCAATGATGAAAATAACTGGTTGCACTAGGTAGGCGAGAGTCTATTTCTTGAGAAAGTTGTGAATTACAATTAAATGTGCCATAGAACATTCCATCGGTGGAAGAAAGTTAACTATTGAGCTTTTAATTCAGAAGTGAGATTCTTCAATTTTAAACAGTATTCTCACAAGTGAGTGAAAATGCATGACGACAGGACTTGTAGATAAAGTACAGGATCTGGAAGGTTCCAGAACGATCTTAATAGTAGTATGGGGCCAAAGATAACCCAGCGGAGGAACTAGCTTGGTAATTTTATAGACAGCGGGTAATCAATAATCTCCCACGGTGTGAGAAGATTTCTCATTTGACAAGCATAAGAAATGCTGCCTTTCACAAAGATTGGCTTAAATGGACAGAAGTCCAACATGGAAAATCCCACGAAGGATGATTTTCCCCAAAATATAATAATTTCACACTGCCTATAAAACAATAGTTAAAAGCATGTAGAAGTTAAAACCATGAGGATGAGGTTAAAACTTGAAGTTTGTACTTAACTTGATTTCATGTCGAAGGTGAAGTTCCCTTGACGATATCCAATGTGCCAACATGGCGTAGAACGTAGAGAGTGTCTCTTGGTTAGAGGAGACTGGCTCGAGTTGAGCCTTAACTGAGTCGATGGCCGGCGCACAAGTGAGACCCACTCAGCAGAACGCGAAGGGACCAGGAAAGGGAAAAGAGTGGGGGTTGGAGACAAAAGGAGAACATATAAACATAGCCAACATTACAACAAAAAATTGATCTTCTCTTGCTGAGCCGGTCTTCAAAGAGTTGATAGCAAGCGATGGTAACAAAATCTGGTGGCCAGATTGAGAAGGAATTCCTCTTGCACGAGGAAAAGTTGAAGAACTTCAGAGATTCGCTGCTAGATGACGCTAGGTGGGTCAGGGAAGATATATATCTAGAACAGACTCATAAAAGATATAAGCGACATGATAACCAAAGAGAAAATAGAAGATCACTGTTGGTGTTTGACAAAGAGGAAGGAATGAACATGCAAAGAGCATTAAAAATTATATTCTCTCGTACCGTGTATTCCAAGAATACACCAGGGAGGTCCTGAGATATAACTGGGATTCGATTCAGGTTCAGTAGGGAGGGGGGGCAGGTTAACCCTTACTTTTATAACTGAAGGCGGGATGGGGTTGGAAACAGTTGATACACTTAAGGTTATTGCGATTGTTGCATATGACAGTAGGGTGTTCCTCACTGCAACTGCACATACCTGCGCCTGAATACATAGTGCTCCTTGGACATGGTCGTATCTCAGGCATTTGTCGCAGCGCATGCGCAGCGGAGAAGATGCCCGAGTTGGTTCCTCACGGTGGTGGTGGGCGAATATGGAGGCGTCGTCACGGAGTAGGGAGTCCAGGGTTCCGTTATCACGGCTCAGGATGCGCACGAGCGAGGTTGGACCATCGTTGTTGCGGATTATTGTGACCTTGTAGATTAGGTGGCCCTGCAGCTGGAGCAGTTGAGCCTCGTCTTCTTCGGTGTACTCCCGATCGACGCCATAGGCGACGATCGAGAGTATGGGAGTGGGACGGGTGGAGAGTGTGGGAAGGCGAGGGGGCTGAAGGTTGGTGACCCGTGTAAGGGGTCCGAACTGCTGAAGGCCGATGCTATTTACTAAGTGGTTGTAGAATGGTTGCATGGTTTTTATGTTATAGCCTTCTTTTGTATGTTACAGTTCCAATTGATAATATGGGAGGTTCGGGGTAAAGGAAGAGATGATTTGAAAGAGGGAACGGGGGTTGGCTTTGGTAAGGTCCATATCAGTGAGTTTCACCACATGAAAGGGGGAGGAGGAATGGGGCTTGGGGCGATGAGGCTGCTATTACGCACTTGGGGGTGTAATGCAGGTTTTTAGCGGCCTTGGCATAGCTCCGTATGTGGCCTGACATGTAGGAAGTTTGTTGGGTAGGCTGAGATGGTGGTGCTGAGCGGGGTGGTAGATGGAATGGGACCACTATTTGGCGTTCACCAAAGAGAAGTTCAATGCCACTCACCGATTCATCCCTGGCTAGAGAAATTGGAGATGTTAAAATTGAGCTGGTATTGGATTCGGTGCCACATACACGCTTGTTCGGTAGTTCCAGGCTGTCGAAAAGGCTGCTCATTCTCCGCGGGCTCTTTATTTGAAGTGATTCCATTTCGTCAGATGGTTCTAGATCGATTTTTGATGTTTATGTGCCTGGAGATGGCGTTTTACGGCCATCTGCCATTGTTGGAGTTGAATGGGGCACTTGGTACTGTACCCGTAAAAATCGAGAAGTTGCCTGCTGTGAATCCAAAGCGCAGCAGGATTGTAGAATATGGAGGTCTCCGGCTACAAAAACCGTCAGTATCCCACCAGCAAGGTCTTCGGGATTATACACAGTAGGCTACGATAGTGTTATGGATATAAAATCAAAATTAAATACACTTGGGTAGAGTAGGCTACAAACTTACCTTAAATCTCGGGGCTATGTAGGATGAAAAAGGATTCTAGTTTAGGCTGTTCCATAACACTCTCTCTGCTTATAGATTATAATAAGTCACTCGAGACGAATTTACAAAACGAAATAAATTTATTAACTAAAAATCCTATAAAAACAAAACTCCCCAAAATAATAATAATGAAAAAATATAACACACATATATGCTTCCTTCATTCACGCCACTGAAGTCTACACGACTTCACACACACATCCTAGTTACATTATGAAAGGCCTCTGCCATTTACAAACAGTAAAATAATAAAACAATTGACGTAAAAATCCATTGAGACTAACATTCAATAAAAACGTTTAACATTCCTGCGCGTGTCTGAACGCATAGCTTGCTTGCCATCTCGTATATATTATGACACGGTCCACAGATATTTCCATTCACAAATGCACAGCTGCATAACTCGTTTTATTATATAACCTGACCTTGCCTTCTAACGGCACTTGCTTGCTTTGCAGCCTGTCACAGTTCTCTGTTCATTTTAACATACAAAATACGTAACCTCGGCTCAATAAAAACATTTCACATTCTCTCTCATTTAACCATGACAATATGCTTTATATTTCTGTTGTCTTGCTATCAGACTCTTTTATTCAACGCCATACTAAATATTTACAGAAGTATCGTCATGTGCACCTGACGTATTTCATTTACACGAAGTTCCATAATACACATACTCTCTTTTCCAAAAACGTTCAATACTAACCTTTCTAAATACACGAAACACGGAAGATAAAAACAATCTAATTAAATATGAACAAACCCTAACTAAATAAATGTTTATGTACAATGTTCATCAACGTCTATCACACTAGGTTTACCTGTGTTCGATACTTAGACTTGATATTATGAGCTTCTAGCTATGGTTAGAGTTTTCTGCTCTAGTTTCTTTTCAACATCACAAAATACTATACGATCAAAGTCATTATTTAGGGTATATAGTCATCTCCGGTTTTAATATGATCAATCAACAGAGATAAATTCATACGAATATTGATAGTTCCAAGTTCAATAAAGATTTAATATAAAGGTGTAGGTAACAAGGATCAATGACGTTTCCCAAAATTGTTTCGCCTACTCTTCTCCATCTCTCCCTCTAAATCAAGGATCTAGGAGTTTTCAATAACTCTACTAAAATACAACAATGCTATAACTCTTCACACAACTGTACTGCAATGCAATAATACGGCAAACACCTTCGTATTTCATATATATCCTCGCAGACTCTACTACAACATCATACGGAATGAACCCCTCATATATTCAACAAACAAACATTACAACAATAGTGTAATTGTTACCAACAATACTCCTGTAGTACTTGCATTAACATCAACTAGCATTTCTCAGCGCTGTCCTTACAACTGCTTTATTTCAATACAACAATATCAGTTCTAATGACTTAACTTTCGTTCTCATACGATCATAAAATTTACTTGTGTAAGATATCCGTAGGTTTACTAAAATTGTTACTTTGTCATCAATTCCATGCTTCTATACATTTAATAATTATACATACTTGTGTCTCACCAAGTAGCTTTAAAGTTACACGGTTGCAATACTATGTTCACAAATAACAAAGCATTACATTTATGTATAAATAACAAATGTTATTTTAGTGTCTCATAAAAATCGATCGCGACTGGAATAGAATCTGACTAAATTCCCTGCTGTCGGATAAATTATCTTTCAAGAAGTTATGACTCAAATAATGTTACATTTACTGAAAATCAAAGCTTTGTTTCAAATAAATGGTTGTATCAACTCCTGAATGTATCTTCATTCTATACAAAGAATGTCCATGAGTACATAACTTTACTTTATAAAGATGTCGAATATTTCTTGCTACATCGAAGAAATGTTCATAGTAATGGGTGATATTTCACAATATACCACCCGTAGATCTCTTCCCCTACATTAATATTCTTCTCACAGAAAGATGCCCAATTCATTTTACTCAAAATGAATTTACTAGACATCTAAGACAAACTGTCTGAAATCCTATCTCAAAAATCGAAAACGTCGAATATTAACTTCTAAAAATTTTCCTAAGTGGAAAATAAATTATTAAACAAATAAAACTTCAGTTCAGAAACTGAATCGATGAACTTTCATGTATGGATGACCAGAGATAATCATCCTACAATGTCTTGTAGAATAAATCGAAGTGGAAATACATAAATGAATTATGGAGAAATGTTGCTCACAAAATGCCATCATAATACTCTAGCTACAAATAATGCTGTACACTTTCTACCTGGTCTGAGGATTTCTGAAGTTCATGTCAGGTATTGGAAAATACCTAGATGTTCCGTCTTCCAAGAATACATCGTTGGAACCATCTCCGTCCACATCAGCGAAAGAATTGCGACCTCGGATAAGGAAGGAATTTCCTTTCCGGAAAACACCCGTCTTCGCCGGACATCGAACTGCGTCCTCTCGAACATGGATTCCAAGATTCAGTCGGTGAACCCTAATCTCCGAGTTCTAAATTTGAATTAATGTCTATCAAACCTAAAAGCGAACGCTTAGCGTCTAGTACCCAAAAACCTGGGTCCAGCTCATCTAAAATTAAGCCAAACACCACTGGTTACCCAACTAGGTCTAGTGAACGCCGTATTGCTAGCTCTCTCGTTTTAAACACTCAAAGCGAACCTCGCAAGAGTTTAAATGAACCATTAAAGTGTATACTTTGCAAAGATTCCCATGCCTTATATCTATGCAAATCCTTTAAAGAACTGTCAGTCGACGACAGAAGAAAATTAGTTTCCCAAAACAAACATTGCTTCAACTGCCTAGCGCCCACTCATTCTGCTTCAAATTGCAAGTCCACAAGACTTTGCTTCCATTGTGAAAAAGCTCATCACACATTACTACATCGTCATGATCAGGCAAGGTCATCGACAGCATCTACTTTTCAGAAAAGTGATAATGCTAACAATTCCAATGCTTCATCGTACATTCAAAATGCCAAGTCCGTTCGCAGTGCTCAAGTATTATTGTCTACTGTCCAAATCGAAGTTCAGGATAACTTTGGCAACTGGGTCCGTGCACGCGGTCTTCTTGATTCAGCGGCAACTCATGATTTTGTGTCTAATTCTTTGATCAGTAAACTAGGCCTACCTGTAAACCCTACTTCTATTAACGTGTCGGGCATCAACAGCTCAAAATCGCAAGCTTTACAGTTCTCAAAGCTAACCATAAGAGACATTTGTCACAGAAACAACTTTCATAAACTGAATTGTCTCATTCTCAATAGCATTGGAGAAGACACTCCAAGTCACTCTGTGGATATTTCAGGTTTAAACATTCCCTCGCATTTAAGGCTAGCCGATCCTTTGTTCAACATACAAAACCCCATTGACATACTCTTTAGCGCCAATGTTTTCTGGAATTGCCTTCGTAAACAGGTTCGCAAGTTATCCTCAAACGTGGTCGCCAGAGACACTAATTTTGGATGGATCGTCACCGGTCAACTTCCCCATTATTCTCCCCAACCCGCATCGCAATGTTACTTCACCAATACTGATCTGGAACAGTTTTGGAGACTCGAAAGCGTTGATCCTCCTAATGTAACCTCTTCAGAAAATGAATTCTGTGAGCAACTTTTTTTGAACACCACCACTCGTTCTTCTGATGGCCGGTTCGTTGTTCAAATGCCAAGATTACATAATCCCCCTAAACTTATTAACTCTCAACCCAAAGCTAGAAAAGCTCTCTTTGCTATCGAGAGCAAATTCAAGAAAGAACCTCTCGTTAAACAGCAGTACACTGATTTCATGGATGAGTATGAAAGCTTAGATCATATGGAAGTTGTTAACAAATCTGATGATGAATTGCACTCCCCAATTGAAACGGTTTTCTTAAATCATCATCCCGTGTGGAAAAACCCTCTTGTAAAGGATACAATCCGAGTTGTTTTCAATGGTTCATCACCTGACGTTAATGGCAACAGCCTTAACGATACTCTATACTCTGGTCCTGCTATTCAGTCAGATCTATCTGCTATACTCTTAAACTTTCGATTATTTCCCATAGCTGTTATAGCGGATATAAAACAGATGTACCGCCAAGTTTTAATTCAGCCTGATCAACGAGATCTCCAAAGAATCTTGTGGCGCGACGAAATCAGTATGCCCATTAAGGTATTTCGTTTAAAAACAGTTACTTATGGCTTAAAACCTTCCGCTTTCCTTGCTATCCGATTCCTACACTTGTTAGCCTCTCAAGATGGTTATTTATTTGATTCTAAAGCTTCTGAAGCGCTAACCACGTCATTCTATGTTGACGATTATTTGCAGTCCTTCCCCACTCTGGAGGAAGCTTCTTTCGTGTCCTTAGAACTTCAAGCATTGCTAAGGAATGGAGGTTTCCCACTTCATAAGTGGAATTCCAACTCCCCTGAGTTTCTCGCCCAGTTTCCTATTGAAGACGTAGATCCCTCGTCTGTCGAAATTTGTGGAAACTCCGAATCCATAAAAACCCTTGGAGTTCATTGGTGCACTAGCACTAACACTCTCATCTATAAAGTATCGCTCGCCGAAGAGCTCCCTAACACAAAAAGACAGATTCTCTCTGAAATTGCAAAAATTTTTGATCCGCTTCAATTCCTTGCCCCAGTTATCGTTATAGCCAAACTCTTCATGCAAGAGCTGTGGTCGCTCAAATGTGAATGGGATGACACTGTTCCCCTTTCTTTTCTTAACAGATGGCTTTCTTTTCGCAGCAATTTGCTTGATCTTTCCCTTATTGACATTCCTAGGAATTTAATTAACGCTCATTCTAATGCATCTTTTTTTCTTCATGTGTTCGCGGACAGTTCCGAAAAAGCTTACGGTTGCTGCGCATATTTGGCTTATCGCGGTTCATTAAATGGATCTTTAGTTTCCAACCTTGTTTGTGCCAAATCGAAGGTGGCTCCTCTTAAAACTATCACTTTGCCTAGACTTGAATTGTGTGCTGCACTCGTGGCTGCAGAACTTGTTAAGAAATTACGGGAAGTATTAAAAGTCGAATTCTCGCAAATCTATCTCTGGAGCGATTCCATGATCACACTTTCCTGGATCGCCAAGAACCCTGCTCACTGGCAAACTTTTGTTGCAAATAGGGTTTCCAAAATTCAAACTCTTTCTTCGGGATGTCAATGGAGGCATGTGCCCAGCGCTGACAACCCAGCCGACATTATCTCTCGTGGATGTTTACCCTCTCAATTGGCAGCCTCCCAGTTGTACTGGCATGGGCCCTCATGGTTAATCGAAGACTCTTCTTGTTGGCCTTCTAAACCTCCAGCTACAAACTCCAACTTGCCTGAAGCAAAAGTATCTCTATCTACTGCTTCGTGTCTCGTTTCCAATGTTTCTCATCCCTTGTTGTCCCGCTATTCTTCCTTTCACAAATTAATTCGAATTGTCGCCTATCTCCTTAGATGGAAATTTCTTGTGGTTGACCAACCTCTTCTCCCCAAACCACACCTTACCAATCATGAATTGAATCTCGCTACCATTAAGGTTTTACAACTGACACAGCAAGAAGCCTTCTCTTCTGAATTGTCTTTACTTTCTTCTAAAAGGGATCTTCCCAAATCCAGTCGTCTTCGTGCCTTGGCCCCGTTCCTTGATGACAATGGGTTACTTAGGGTAGGTGGTAGGCTCTCTCAATCTTTGCTCTCTGAAGACAAAAAGCATCCCGTTATTTTGCCTTCTAAACATCACGTAACTTCCTTAATTATACGTGACTTTCATTATCGCAATCTGCATGTTTGTACACGCACTCTGCTTTGCCTCTTAAGGGAAAAGTACTGGATTATAAATGGAATTCACGAAGTTTCCTCTGTAATTCACAAGTGCATTCCTTGCTTCAAAGCGAAACCTAAAATCAATACTCAATTAATGAGTGATCTGCCTTCTTTTCGCTCTTCTCCTATACGCCCATTTGTTCTAACTGGAGTGGACTATAAGGGTCCGTTCCATTATCAACGAAATTCCCCTGAAGCTAAACGTAAATTGTTTGGTAAGCTCTATGTTTCTCTCTTTGTTTGCATGGTTACTGGCGCAATCCATTTGGAACTAGTAACGAATGCTTCTACTTCTTACTTTTTATCAGCTGTCTCTCGCTTCGCTGCTAGGCGTGGTGTTCCTTCAGAGATGTTCTCTGATAACGCTTCCACCTTTCAGGGCGCAGCGTCCTTGTGGAAGAAAGCTCTCACATCTTCTCCTGCCATGGAACAGATTTCTAATTTTTTCTACTCAAAGGGTTTCAAATGGCGTTTTATACCTCCTTACGCTCATCACGGTGGTAGGTGGGAATCCTGCGTAAAGCTCACTAAACGTCATTTAAGAAAGGTTTTAGGTAATCGCATTCTGACTTATGAAGAATTTAATTCACTGTCCGTTCTGATTGAAGGTGTTGTTAAATCTCGCCCTTTAACTCCACTTTCCAATGACCCTGATGGCCTGCTTCCACTCACACCTGGTCACTTCCTTATAGGCACTTCTCTTTCCTCTCCTCCTCCCCTTTCCAGCTCTTACAGGGATTCTAATCTCCCTATTGTTTGGCGTAAACTTGAAGCCCTCCGCAATTCTTTCTGGAAGAGGTGGAAGTTGGAATATTTAACTTCCTTGCAACGGAGACAGAAGTGGTTTCTTTCCAGTCCCGACATTAAAGTGGGGGACTTGGTCCTGGTTAGGGATGTTTCTCCTCCCCTGGTCTGTATTTCTGGTAGAGTGACCGAGTGTTATCCTGGAAGGGATGGGAGAGACAGGGTGGCCAGAATCTTGACCACTAACGGTCAGATCACAAGACCACTGTCTTTAATTGCTCCATTACCTTTAAATGTTTAATTGTTTATCCTGCTCTCTGTTGGTGTTTTACCCTCCCAGCTTGGTGTATTCTTGGAATACACGGTAAGATAGAGTATGTTTTAATGCTCTTTGCTTGTTCATTCCTTCCTTTTTCTCAAACACCAACAGTGATCTCCTATGTTCTCTTTGCTGTTTAGGGTTCTCATGTTATTCGTGAGTCTGTTCTAGATATATATCTTCTATGACTCACCTAGCGTCATCTAGCAGTGAATCTCTGAAGTTCCTCAATTCTTCCCGGTGCAAGAGGACTTCCTTATCAATCTGGCCACCAGATCTCGTCGCCATCGCCAGCTATCATCTCCGTGATCAAAAGAACTTCGTCTACTTTTTCACCCACCAGGCTGCGATAGCGTCGCCTACTATCAACTCTTTGAAGACCATCTCATCAAGAAAATTAACTTTTCAATGTTGGTTATGCTTATATGTTTTCCTTTTGTCTCCTACCCCCACTCTTCTCCCTTTCCTGTTCCCTCTGCGCTTCGCTGAGTGGGTCTCACTTGTACGTCGGAAGTCGACTTAGTCAGTCAAGGCTCAACTCGAGCTAGCCTCCTCAAATAAAGAGGCATTCTCTTCATTCCACGCCATGTTGGAACTTTAAGTGTATCCGTCAAAGGGAACTTCGCCATCGCCATGCAGCAAAGATAAGTACAGACTTCAGGTTTTAACCTCATCTTCATCGGTTTTATTATCTACATGCTTTTAACGATCATTTTATAGGCAGTGTGAGATTACTATATTTGAGGCAATAATCACCCTTCGCGGGATTTTCCATGTTAAGCTTTTGTCTGTCTAAGCAAATCTTAATAGAAAGCAGCATTTCTTATGAGAAATCTTCTCACAACGTGGGAATTACCCACTGTCTATAAAATACTCAGCTCGTTCCACCGCTGGAATAACATTGGCCCTATCCTTCAGTTAGGATTGTTCTGGAACCTTCCAGATTCTGCACTCTATCTACCAGTCTCGCCGTCATGTATTTTCCACTCACATGTGGGGATACTATTTTAAATTAAAGAATCTTCCGTATAAATTACTGCAATAGCTAAATTTTCTTCCACCGTTGGGATTTTCTATGGCGCATTTACTTGTAATCCACAACTTTCTCAAGCAATAGACTTTCGCCTACCTAGTGCAGCTAGTTATTTTCCATAATTGCAATAACTTTCTTTGCCATAAACTTTTGCGCTACTACAGTGAACTTTTCATCCATTTCAACAGACTATAGTGAAAACCAGTGCTTGTTCAACATTTCTACCGCGTCGCGATCGTCCGATTATTATAAATACGGCCATGAACATTTATCCTCCATCCCAGTTGATCTTTCCTAAACCCCTCACTAACAAACCCAAATAAAATTGTTACTTTAGGTCTTTCTCAATGAGGTGTCACGCTAGAGACGTGCCCTCCCCTTTTTCTTAAATATCATTAATTAATTTCTGTATAACTACGTGTCTGGTACACGTTTCAAACTTACATGGTTTTTTTTCCTTCTAATTAGGGAATACAATTCTTTCAACTCATAAGTGAGTTATTTCTAGGTTTCACGAAAGGGAATCTTGCCCCATTTGGCTCGTGATCCCTACTTAAACATAGGAGGTCTAGAACCTTACTGTCGACTTTTTCTTCAGGTTTCACATTGAGTGACCTGTCCTATTTGTATAAACACAAAAAATAGGTAATTCCTCTTAAATATAAGAAGTTAGGAACTTCTATTTTATTCTTCCTGTTTTTGTTATTGTTATTTTCGAAGTTGTTACTCTTTCAAGAATATTTTCTCAGAAATTTCTGGAAGTACACACCTTGTACTCGATTTACTGTCTAACTTTAATCACTTTAATTGTTCTTAACTTTTGTACTTTATCCTCTCTATTTTAAAATCTTGCGAGGATTTTAAAACATATAAAGGTTTGAAACCAATAGAATTGTTAATTGCCTGGCGCAAACTTTAGATGTTTTTTCGGAGGTCTGAGACCCCATTTGTTATAAAGTCTAAATTATATATTTGGCAAAAAACGACTACTTATTTGTTAAATTCATTACGCTCTTTTGCATTGTTAAAATAAATTCAAGTTCCTTTTTGGACTCATCATTTCTCTAATACTACAGTTAGGCAAGATCCTGTCTTTCCTGACTCTTCCTAGGTTCATGCCCTCGTTAATGCAAATAAATCTTGTGATAGGATTTTCACCACTTGTTGCATTTGAGCAAGAACTCTTAGTTGCCAACTCGGTAAAGTCTCTCTTAGCTTTAATAGCTAATTCTAACTGGCCAGTAAGGCAAGCATAGCTCGCTACGCCAGCTTCCTGCTTGTGGAGATTCTCTCCAATTCTTATGGTTGGTTTTTCAAAATTTAAGTGTTTCTCCTTGCCTAAACTTTTAGTCGGCTCCTTGCTGGGTAAAAGCTTAGCCATTTCCAAATGCAACTATTGGTTCACTTACCAAAATTATTCCCAAAGGTATAATTCTTTTATCACTATCCTTCTTGGAAGCACTTGGTCGCTTTTCAGGAACTCTACAACTTCGAAAACTGGAAATATCAAAACCGATTCAAATTATTGGCATTCTTCGAATCACTTGTTCTAAAAATAATTCCTTTGAACAGACATACAATAAGTGTGTTACTCTTTGTCTTGCCAGACCATCACCCTTCCCCATAGTAGGCATATGCATGCTTGAGAGGGAATACGCTAAAGCCATTCTCTTGCAAACCGCCCAAGTCCTAGCTGCGTTTCCCGTCAGCTTTGCCCAGGTCCTTACCCACTTTAGGTATCAGGGAGCGGATTTGCAGTGGCAACCGCCTTTGAGTGCATTTAAAGTTAAATTTATAACTTTTGTGGGACTCTCCTCCTATTTCTCCATCCTTTTTCTCCAGTCCGAAACCCACCTCCTTTTCTTTATCATCTTCCCTTGGTGGTTAGGTTATTCCTCAGCCAATAATCTACCCAATACCCTTCACTATTGAGATCTGGTCGGTGCTCGGGCCTGGCAACAAGCGCTTTTAGACGGTTGGCGCGCTTTGCTTTCTCAGACAGTTCACAGTAACTTACTATAAGATTTCCTGAATTATTAAAGAACAGAATTATTAACTCCTATACATATCAAAGGAAACGTTCAGCTTTTATTACTAAAAATATTATTACGGTATTAATTGTTTTTCTTGAATTAATCTGGTCGTTGTGCAACACTGCAAACTTATTACCGGCCGCCTCTGAAGTATAGGATGAACACTGAATTGGCATTTACAATAGGTGACCACTTCTTGAAATTATTGAGGCATGTAGTGTTAGCACACCAAACGTTGAACTGATTGCAAGAAGTTGTCCTAAAGAGATATCGGTTTAAAACGCAACTAATAACCTCTGTGTACAGTCACATTAAACGTCTAGTCCAGGAAGTGGTAAATAGCTCTGCAACCAGCAGAGTGTTTTGGAGAATGTTGGTTGTAAAGCGAAGTTTAGAATTGAGAGAGTAAGTGTACGCTTTAAAGGGATATTTCATGCAATTTTAAAATACAATATCTAACAGGGTTTTTGTTTCAATTTCACAGATAAAATGGAACACAATCTGAAGAATGTTGCACTGGAACAAATTTTTATTTGGACAGATTTTTAACAATTGACTGAATGAAGTATGCAAGTTTCTTTAGGAATGTTACAGTACATCTAGTTTCATTGGATGAACGTTAATGTAGGCCTATTTTAAAAGTTTTAATCTAATGTAGCGTACGTGCTAGAGAGTATTTTTTAGAAAGTGTTCTCATAGGGACAGTTGAAGGTGCAAATTTCGAAAAATGTATCCACCCTATAAATAATATAATATTAATTCTAAATGAAAGTAGAACGCGGCTTATACACTTTTATCAGGATTGAAATTAGGATTCCTTGTCAATACTGCACCTCATATTAGTTATGTGCTAGAGTACAGAAATAAGTGTTTTTATTTATTGCTTTCTTTATAAACGGTTGCTATGTTCTGACAGTGCTTGCATCTCGTTGAACTGTCAACAAGGCGTACTCTAGCGGCACGCACTGTTGGTAAAAGAAAATAATCATCGGGACGTGTTATGCTATAACCATTGTCAAAAACCATTGATCTGGATGCGTTAGGCTGTAACCATTGTCAAAACCATTGGATTAGACAAAACGAAGGCTAGAATGGTCGGGTGTAGGTGAAGCCTTGGCCGCGCGCAGCTAGCGGGGCACGGTTGACACAAAACCTTTGATCTGGGTGCGTTAGGCTGTAAACATTTTCAAAACCACAATTGTGCGGGAAAAAACAAATATTTATTACAGTTGATCAGAGAACCACCGATTGAAATTACAGATCGTTATGAGGCAATTTCCACAATCCATGGTGAATAAACGATTCAATTTGGCGCACGATGTAATGAACTGAGTGGTGCGCACGAATGATGCGCACTAGAGACTGAACTGGGCGCTTCTTTGTTTTTATAGTACCATAAGGGCGAGGATGACAGAACTGTCATGGTACTGTTTTGATGACTATTGATTTGAACAATAGCACTGACAGCTGTAATTTTCGCTATATAATTCGTGCTCCTATTTGATATGGCGGGGTGGGTCACAGACAGCGGAGGAGGAAATATCTATTAAAACATCGCTCCCTGATTTATTTCTCAACGTTTCATAAGGTATTTTAGCTAATTCATGTGTTGTAGAGAATTGTATCGCGCGTTTTATCTTAATTCAGCGCTCCGTTGATTTCAATTTGAATTGTCACTACTGAAACTCATATATGTGCTAAAGTTTTGTGTTTTTATTTATTGCTATTTTAAAAACTGCTACCATTATTCGACAACGCTTGCATCTCTTTCAACTGTCATCAAGGATCACTCCAGAGTCACGCACCGCGGCGCACACATTGTTCCCAACATGTGAGATACAAAAATCACTGTTGATAAAAAGAAGTGGGATACAAAATCACTGTTGATCAAAAAAAAATCATCGGGATGCGTTAGGCTGTAACCATTGTCAAAACTCATTGATCTGGGCGCGGTAGGCTGTAACCATTGTCAAAAATCATTGGATTGGACAAAACGAAGGTTAGAATGGTTGCGTGCAGGTGAAACTTGGCCGTGCGCAGCTAGCGGGGCACGGTTGACACAAAACCATTGGTCTGGGCGCGTTAGGCTGTAGGCTGTAACCATTGTCAAGAACCATTGGATTGGACAAAACGAAGGTTAGAAGGTAGGCATTCCATTACTAGCCTGTTTTCTTATCACGGATGAAAACTTTCTGTGGCTAGTTGTTGTTGTTGTTTTGTGAGTGGGTTAGGACATCACTGTCATCAGCCATGTGTACGTGGATATGGGTAGAATTTGTATGTGTGTATTGTGATGCTAGAATTGGGAAGGAGGTTAGGTATTGTAGCTTTATGGGGCGGAACTACGAGGTTATCTGTCCTTGCGAAGGAGGTGACCATGGTCTTCTGTTAGGTACAATTCCAGCATTTACCTGGAGGAGAAAGGAGAAATCGAACCCACCTCATCTCAGTTCAGTTTTAACTCATGAGGCTGAGTGAATTTCGTTTCAAACTCAAATCAGAATTATATTTTAGGGTCAGATGACCTTGTAGTTCCGCCCCTTAAAACAATAACTAATAGAATTATATTTCTTGGCAGAGGTGGGAATCAAACCTGGACCTTTGGACAGATATGATTGACTATACTGTGGATATTAATTTCTGTTTTAACTGTTACAGATTAATAGATTATGTGTGTATGTGTCTTTTCTTCTCGTTGTGTATTCGACATTTCACGTTAAAATGGGGTGAATATTTTTCAAGTTTTCTATTGAATTCTTCTATAAGCTATATCGCATTTATTGAGACAACAGTGATTTCGGTAAGTTCACACTCGCAAGGTTCGAAATGCATGCTTTTCGATTATGATCGAAAACGTCGATTTATTAGCCTACTGTAATGTATCGATCGCATCAACTTCTGACCATATGTTTCATTTTTGGTTACGTTATTTATTTATTCGCGTCTGTAGAACGTAATTTGATACATAAACACTCAGTCTCGTTTCCTCACAGCTTGTTCATAGCAGCAGGGCTGGGTAGCGCGCTCGCTGATGGTGACGGCCGGAAGGCTATGACGTCATAAATCGTATTGCATGGCTTTCTCTCTAGGTGGTGTTGCCTGTACTTTCCATCAGAGCGCACCCTCTGCTCCTTCATCATGACTGAGCTGGAGCGCTGTCCATTGGGCTGAATTGTGCCCGCCTTTGGTCTACCTTCTATAATTTAGTTCCTCTTTCCTGGCAACCTATTCTCTTGTATTTCTTCCCTACCCACATCACCTTTATTTTTGAGATGCTGATTTTCATTTCTGTTCAAGTTCTACCACGTTACCTAGTAAGCTTTGCACAGAGTCTGTTATGAAAACCAGGTCACCAGTGTAAGCCAGACTACTTACCTGGTTTCCATCCAATTGAATCACACCCAGTCAGTTTATGCCCTAGGCAAATGTTTATTATGTAAAATAAACAGTAGCAGTGAAATATTACAACCTTGCCTCACTCCAGTAACACCTTTAAACCAAGAACTCATCCTACCATCAACTCTCACTGAGCCTGATTATCAACACAAATGCTTTTGATTGCCTGTAGCAGCTTTCACTCGATACCTTAACCCCTCAGGATGATCAGCACCTTCTCCCTGGGTACTCATATCATACACCTTCTCTAGATCTACAAAACAAAAACACAACTGTCTATTCCTCTCGTAGCATTTCTCAGTAATTCTGTGCATGCTGAAAACTTGATCTTAACATTCCTATTGTGGTTTAAAGCCAATTTTCGGCCTTTCCTTCTAAAATGCCTGAATACACGTGGCTCAGGACACTTATCAAAGAAATTACTCTATAATTGTTGCAAACTTTCCTGTTGCCTTGATTATAAATTGGGGCAATTACTGCTTTATTCAAGCAGAGGGTACCTTACCTAAATCACATGCTAATTCAATTATCCTTTGCAACCAATTCATCCCTGCTTTCCCACTATACTTTACCATTTCCGGCCGAATATCATCCACCCCTGCCGCTTTATGACATTGTAGTTTATTTACCATCCTCTCTCAACCGTAATCCTGTTCCTGTCCTCATTCTCCTCCTGTATATTCTCAAAATCTGCCACATTGCCCATATAAATGTTCATGTGTCTATATCAAGAATTCCAAGTTTTCTTGCCATATGTCTTTACACACCGTTGTCTCTAGCCATGCCATGCTTTCTTGGTATCTACGAGATTCGCATAATTGTCCAATATACTACTAATTTCTCATTTTCCTCCATTTCTAAGATTCTTTATAACACTCCAAAGAGACTTCGTGTCACCTGACTTAACATTTCTAATTTATCTCCAAATTCCTCCCTTGATTTCCTTTTGTATGGTTCTGTTCCTTTCCACTGCATAAAGCTCTCTGTATGCTGGTTTCTTTATTTGGAGTCATTTTTGGTAAGCCATCTTATTACTTTTACAAGCCGACTTTACTAGCCTATGTCATTCCACAAGGGTGTTTACTCTTTCTGTCTTTACACACCGTTGTCTCTAGCCATGCCAATGCTACTTTTAGTACTGCTTCCCAGTATTCTGACCACTCCGTTTCAATTTCCTGCAAATTTTTACCATCTACTCTTTCGTATTTTTCACGAATCATTTCCAAGCATTTCTGCCTAATTTCCTTATCTGGGAGATTATCAACCAAAATCCGTCTACAAACCTCACTTTCTGTACTTAAGGTCTAACTATGCTCAAATCACAGCAGATTAGTTCGTGCTCTGTGTCATCAAAAAGAGCCTCTGGAAACCCTACAATTCCTTACCTATTTTCTGAATACAAAGTCAGTAATGATAGAGTCTATTAGATATTGACCTGGTTCCTCTACCCTCCCATGTGTATCTGTGAATCACCTTATGCTTCAAGAACAAGTTTGCTACAGATAACTCCATGCTAGCATAGAAGTCCAGTAAACATTTCCCATTGGTGTTCGCTTCCCTATCCTCACCACACTTACGCATTACCTTCTCATACCTCTCAACCCCATTTCCTATCATGACATTGAAATCCCCATCAGAACCAAACTATCCTTATTGTTAGCTCGCACTACCACATCGCTCAGGGCCTCATAAAATCTGTCTACTTCGTCCTGATTTGGTCCTTCATGTGGAGCGTACACTGAAACAATCCTGACATTTCTAAATCTATCCACACTAATCGTTTATTTACGTGCGGTACCTTACAGCAACTATGTTGGGTACCGGTACTAAGGTTCTCTTGAAATACAGTGCTACTCCCCACTTTGCCCTACCTTGTTTTATACCTTGCAAGTACACCTTGTAATCTTCTATTTCCTCCTCCCTATCTCCCTTTATCAGAACTTCACTAATACCTAGAACATCCAATCCTGTCCTACTTGCTGACGCAGCTAGTTATACCTTCTTCCTTCCCTAACGGCCCTCAATACATGGGTTGGTTTTTTAGTTTTGGCACCTTAGTTATAACTGGATTAATAACTCACTTAGATGGTTCCAAGTTTCACAGGCCCTCGATGTAGTCCCCACCGTTGCGTACAACGTGTTCCCAGCTATGCGGAAATCGTTGGATCCCGTTGGCACTACCCAATCTATTGATGGTATGAAGAGCGTATTAATATCACCAATTTAATTGATTGTTAATTTCCAAGGAATGGGACTGTCACCCCCATAGGCCTGAGGCTTATTCAAAACATCGTTAGCTGGTTCAGAAAGTACAAGTGAAGCAGATTGGTAGACTTACTCAAACAGAGCTCCATGAGTCTCACCTCAAATAACAAATAGGTGAGTTGAGTAGTCCTAGCTGCATGAGCACAAGGAGGGCCACGACTTAGAATATGTCCAAGGTGAGGGGGGGGGGGGCTATTGGGGGTTAGAACCCCCCATTGGAAAATCGGCATGGTTGTGATTTGTGTCTGTTTCACCACCATGCCGGCTACTTGTTGATGTACAGTTGTCGCCTTTCGGCCTGGCTCCACATTTGAGGCTAGACACGTCTTCATGACAGCGTATAACCACAGTCTATCTACACAGTTGCGAAACCTGGCTCATATTTTTCTACCGCCACGCACCTCACGACAATAATGCTCTCACGCAGCCAGCAATCATGTGCCGACTGCACTGTGTTGGTGAATGTCATTGTTGCTGGATTTACTGTATGCTAGCATTGTGTAACAGTTATATCTTTAATCATGTGTTTTACAAGAGGTGATGTGCAGTGCAATAAACAGATCAAATATTAAAAGCCATATTTCAGTGTTGCTAAGAAATCTATATGATCGCTTTGCAGTCGGTCAACATGAGTGTACGGTACCCAATTTGATTAGGCGGGAAGTGGTAGCTTATCTCCTAGTGCTTGAAATAAAAATTCATGAATTGTTTATACACTTAATAAAACACATCTCACATAAAGGGAGGGGGAGGAGGTTGTATGAGAAGTGTTTTATTATGTGTATAAATAATTATTGTATTATGAATATTACTGAATTACACAACAGGAAATTAATTGATACTCCTCGCCCAATCGAATTGTGTGTATTCGTGTTGACCGATTGGGAAGTCTCAAACACGTGCTGATATTTTAATTTTCAGATATAGAAAATGGACTACTAATAGCCAGCTGATTTAATGAATAAAAATGACCATTTTGTACAATAATATAAACTTATTCTCGAATCATTTTGAAGTAAGCCAATTTATGTCGTCAGGATAATGCTCACAAACATAGATGTGGTACACTGTTTGTTAATTCTCTTATGAAATACCTGGTCTCCCACATGACTGCTGTGAAGGTACGGTACACAATATTGTTATTACTGAAATTATTTGTAAAATTGGCATTGTATTATATTGTCAAATTCAGGAATGAAAGGTTTCAAAATCACAGAAAAAATACTTAGTACTTACAATTAAGCCATTTAAGACCTTAAGAGCATTTTATAATTTTCATTTCACAAATCACACCGGTATTTTTTTCTAATTAATTATAATGTTACTCAATTTTGCGGAAGAACTAGCTTTTGATATGTTAAGAATTTGATATACCATCGCTATTTACAATTATACCCATACTAGTATCCCGCCCCGGCTTCGTCCGGCATCTTTAACGGTTTACCCAGCGTAAGCTTGAAAGGCCTACTGACGGCAGGTCCCAGACGCAACTCAGAAAAGCGGAGGTGAACAGCGAAACTCCAATCACATATATTCTTCTCTGAAGTCTTAACTCGACACGACTCTGACGTTGATGCTGGTCGAAGCTGGGGTGATAGACTCTCTCGCTACCTCGTTAACTCGCTCCGAAGCTAATAATTTATATTTCCACTGAATGGAGATTGTTGGAATAAATGAAAACGTAAAATCACTTATAGTTGGCGATGTATCCAAGATAGAGACATGCTGCCGTGGACCTTTTTGTAGAACTTTTTATTCTGACCAATTCATACACTCATAGTAGGCCTATAAAGATATATAGACTGTTTATCCAGTGTAAGCTTAAATGGCGCACGGACGGCAGGTTTTTCTTCAACTCGATTCACTGAAATCGTTACTGCTCGGCTTCCTGCGGTCACAAATGAATGTTTTTCTACAGAAACTTTCCTCGAGAAATCGTTTACTGAATGGTGAAAAATGCATCAAAATCCATCCAGTAGTTCTGGAGATTACCCGTTACATCCAAGAATTGGGGACTCAGTTTTATACTACAGTATGTCGCGCTACCTGCGACTATCATTGAAACAAATACATGAATTATTATAACTAGTATGGGATATTAATTCTACGTAAGACTCATTAAATACGTCATACAACTTTACCTAGGGATACTTGTAGAGGACTGAACTAATAAAAACAGAGCATTTTGTATGTTGCTGTGAATTAAAAGTGTACAGTATATCAACATTGTGATTTAGATATGGGAGAGATGGACACACCATCGCTAGGAGAGCAAAATACTTCTTGCTTTACAAGGATTCCGATGAGTATACTTTTTGAAGACGAAGGACGAAGCAGCAGCCAAACTGTATGTTTTCATGAAGCTAGTGGAAAACCAATTCGGAAGAAAGGTGAAAATTCTACGATCAGATAATGGAACCGAGATCAAGAATGCCAACACACGTAAGCTGCTGGAGGAGCAAGGTGTCTTTCACACTTTTTCTACAGCTTACACCCCAGAATAGAACGGAAGTGTGGAACGTTAAATGAGAACAATTGTAGAGTCAGCAAGGACAGCAATTCATGCACGAAACTTGAAGGACAATTTGTGGGCAGAAGCAGTGAACTATTCTGTGTTCACGATTAACCAGACTTGCACAAGTTTAGTCAAAGGAAAGAGTCCATCCAGCCTATGGTTTGGACGACAGGTCAACATGAAGAAACTGAAAACTTTCGGATGCGACTGCTACGTTCTGACTCCCAACCACAAGAGAACCAAGTTTGACAAGAAGACTAGGATAGGTGTATTTGTTGGATTCTCCATCCTTCAGAGTCTATCTGCCTGAAGAACATGATGTCAGTTCAGACAACGTCGTGTATAACGAAGGAGAAGAAGATGAACGAAACCTGACATATGTTCAAATGGCTATGGACAACGAGAACGAGTTGATTGAAGATTGAAGACGATGAGTATGAAGACAGCATAGACCCGAGACAAGTCAGAATCGGAGAAAGAGATGAACAACCAAGAAGACCAGGACTACGCAATCGTCAAAATATTCAGCTACCTGCCAAACTATCAGACTACGTCATGGGCTACCGCCTGGGGGAAAGAGCGCCAACTTAGCCATGATAGGAGAAATCCAGGACATCTCTATTTCGAAAGCGTTGAAAGATGCCAAGTGGCTGAAAGCCATGACAGAAGAATTTGAATCCTTACAGAAGGTGGAGACTTGGAAATTAGTGAAATGTCCAGAAGAAGTTCGACCCCTGACCTGCCGCTGGGTGTTACGAGAGAAGCCTGATGGGCGAATGAAAGCACGACTGGTAGCACGTGGCTTTGAGCTGGAAAAAGGAGTTAACTATTTAGATACCTTTAGTCCAGCCAAACCATGGTTCAATTCGACTGATTCTCAGTCATGCTGCTACTGAGAAGATGAAACTTGTTCCCATTGATGTGAAGACAGCCTTCTTACACGGATACTTGGAGGAGAACTTGTACATGTATCAACCTGAAGGATGTAAAGATGGTACTGGCAGAGTCTGCAAACTAATGAAAGGCATATATGGTCTAAAGCAAGCACCAAGAAAGTGGAATGAGAAAATGTCAGATTTCTTGAGAAGAAATTTGGACTGGTGAACACCGATGATGACCCCTGCATTTACTATAACGAGAAGAGAACTTTGACGATGGCTCCTTTCGTCGACGACGGGCTCATCGCTGGATGAAACGAAGTCTTGGATGTCATAAATCGGGTAGGCTATTTGAATTCACTTACCAACGATCAGTTCAGTAGCAATTCACGTACCTAGACATAGAATTCAGAATCGAGAAGGAGGGCTTTATTGTGAACCAACCTGGATACACCAGAAAGATCATAAATCGTTTTCGGTTCGACACTTGCAACCCAAGTTCAACACCCATGGAGAAAAGAATGGTGACAAATGAAGAAGATCGAATCAACGACATACCAGAGCCACCTACAACTCCATATCAAGAAGCAGTGGGAAGTCTACTCTACCTGGCTACAATATCTCGACCGGATATCTGCTACGCAGTGGACTACTTGAGCCGCTTCAACGGCAAAGCCATGCAAAGCCACGGGAAAATGGTGAAGAATGTACATGTATTTCAGTAGTTGAAGGGAACTCCAGACTATGGAATTATCTTCAATGGAGACGACAAACTTGTGGCATATACAGATTCAGACTACGGTGGGGACACCGTAACAGGACGCTCAAGGAGTAGTGTTCTTCCGTTGAGAGGAGGAACAATCATTTGGTACGCACAGAAGCAGCGACTAGTTGCAGAATACCGAGCAGCCGTCTCGACGGTAGATGACATCAGCTGGATTAGATTAGATTTTTATTTATCCATTTGATCAATTACATGTATACAATACATTTTTGATATAGTACACGTCATAAATTACATAGAAAATAAAAGAACTTACAGGTATATATTACTAATACCCTTAACTATTTATAACTTATTATAAAAACAGGTCTTAAGAGATACAATCTTATTGGACAACTATTTACATCTTACTCTATTATCACAATATGAAAACTTTATTCTATACATACAACAACAATTACAATTAAAATAGAAAAGTAAAATATAATTATAGTTATGGCTCCTACATGCTAAGGTATCAACTACAGAGTAAAAACAATTGCACTGCAGATAAGCTTTCAACATTCTTTCAAAGGTTTTTATTTTTGGGACAAATTTTATATACAGGGGTAGTTTATTGTATAATTTAACTCATGTGCGAAAAGTTCCTTTTTGATATATGCTTGTGTGTGTGTGTGTGTGTGTGTGTGAATTATGAATGTTTTGAATTTGTCTTGTGTTATATCTATGAACATCATTGTTTGTTTTAAGAACAACGTCTTTATTCATTAAATTCTTTCTAAAGAACATAATACTTTCAAAGATATGAATGCAGGGCAGTGGGAAAACGTTTAAATCTTTATAGAGAGGTCTACATGATTCTTTAGTGTTTACATTTGCCATAATTCTAATCGCCCTCTTTTGTATACTAAACGTGCTTAGTACATCTGGTGACATACCCCAAAATATGACCCCCTATCTTAAGTATGAATGGAAATAAGTAAAATAAGTATTTCTTAATGTGTGCATGCTAGTGCAGGTTTTCAAAATACGTAACGCAAAGCACATCGAGTTCAGTTTAGTATTCAGATATTGTTTATGTTTATTCCATTTCAAGTCATGTTGTATCCATAGTCCTAAAAACTTTGTTTCTGATTTATTTTCTATTTGATGACCATTTAATGTTATATTGGGCTTCGCAGGATTCCTATTCCGTATAGTGAGGAAATTTAGATGTACTGTTTTTATAGTTTATTATGAGGCGATTATCTTGTGACCATTTGGTTAACTCTCCTGTAACGGAGTCAGCAGACTGCTGTATGACCAGTTTAGTTTCACCTTTTATTACGAGTGTTGTATCGTCCGCAAACAAAATTTCCTTATGTGAATGAACGTTCTGTGTTATATCATTGATATATAGAAGAAAGAGTAGTGGGCCCAAAACCGGTCCCTGGAGTATTCCAAATTTAATAATACCCTCATTGGACAATGTTTCATTAAGTAATCTGGTTCCATCATCCTTGTCTCTCAAGCTTACTATTTGTTTACGCCTTGTTAAGTAAGACTCTATCCATTTATTAGCTAGACCTCTAATACCATATTGATTTAGTTTTGTAAGGGGGATTTTATGGTCAACAACATCAAATGCTTTCGATAAATCCAAGAATAGGCCAGTTACATGTTTCTGTCAATTAACTTCAGTATACTTGTTATATCGTGGGAGATACAAGATAAATAACATACACTTGTTATTATAAAAACAACGGTTTATTAAACACTAGTTGATACACAACGATACACAAGGTGGACAAACTCGAGCGGAACTGGCGCGGAACTAAAGAATATGCGTGGAACTGTCGTCTACAGTCTGCGGGTGCATATATACATAGTATATGGAAGGTTCTAGATTCGAATATTCCAGATTGGAATGTTCTGGGCATAGTGACTAGAATGTTCATGTTTACTCAAGTAAATAGGCTACACAACATTTTCTAGAATGTTCATATTAACTCAAGTAAATACACAACATTTTCTCCTTCTTTTGAACGGTTGATTTAGGAAACTTAATCAGGAGAGAATCTCAATTGTGGTCGGTGCTGGCGAGTACTCCTGCGGGGAATAAAAGAGGTCTGGGAAATAGGTGATGTCCTGCTTACAGGTGTAGCTGGTGTTGCTGGTGGTGTTTGGACTGTTGCTGGTGTCTCGATGAAGCGAACTCGTCTCAGGCTCGGTTGTGCGGTGGCTTGGTCGGTTGTGCGGTGTCTTCGTCGGTTGTGCGGTGACTTCGTCGGTTCTGCGGTGACCTTGTCGGTTGCGCGGTGGCTTGGTTGGTTGCGCGGTGGCTTGGTTGGTTGCAAGGTGACTTCGTCGGTTGCACGGTGACTTTGTCGGTTGCACTGCGACTTGGTCGGTTGCACGGTGGCCTTGTCAGTTCCGCGGTGGCTTGGTCGGTTGCACGGTGACTTGGTCGGTTGTGCGATGACTTGGTCGGTTGTGCGGTGACCTCGTCGGTTGTGCGGTGACCTGGTTTGTTGCGTGGTGGCTTGATCGGTTGCACGGTGACTTGGTCTTCACGGTTACTTGCTCGGTTGCGTGGCGACCTGGTCGGTTGTGCGGTGAACTCGACGTGGCCTGGTCAAATTGAGTCTCGTGAGGAGATGAGGGTACCTTTGCTCCGTTGCTGTCATCGTTCGTCTGGCGTAAGCGATTGGACGTTCTTGCCCGTTGCTGAGCCGGTGTGACAGTACTGCACCCAGGCTGGTCTTGCTGGCGTCCGTGGCCAACAGGAGTGGTAACGCTGAGTCATACTGCATGAGTACCTGGGGCGAGGTTAGGGCGTTCTTGATGACTTTGTATGCCCTGTCGCCTTCTGGTGTCCAGATGAGAGGGTCCTTGAGCAGCATGTCTCTGAGTGGTCTGTCTCTGGTGGACAAGTCGGGAATGAACGAACTGTAGTAGGTTGCTTTACCAAGGAACAGTTGGAGTTCTTCTGGTGTAGTCGGTTTCGGTGCATCACGTACAGCTCGGATGTGTGCATAAGACTTGTGGATGCCTGACGCTTCGATTTTGTGGCCAAGGGCTTCCAGGGATGTTTGAGCGAAAACACATTTGGCTCGATTGAGCTTGAGTTTGTGTTGCCGAAACCGTTCCAGAGTGGTGCTGAAGGCCTGCATCAGATTTTCAAAGCTATCAGCAAAAACTATACTGTCATCGAAAAACTTACGACGTTTGGGAGACCATGCAGGACTGTGTCCATTCGCCGCTGCCAGATAGCGGGGATGTTAGCTGCTTCATATACTGCTCGAGTTGGATGGATGAGACCCTGAGTTGGCGTGTTAAGCGTGAGAGAGTGGCTAAACTCATCGTCGACCTCGAGATGAGTGTACTCGTCGGTGATATCTATGTGGCAGAAGAGAGTGGCGCCGCGCATTTGGTTGAACAGATGTTCTACCTTGGGAATCGGATGTTCATCGATGATGATCCGCGGGTTGAGAGTAGGCTTGTGGTTGCCTGTGATCATCAGTTTGCCGTTCATCTTGGTGACGACGTGCGTTGTCGATGCCCACTCAGAATAGTCCACTCTTTTGTAGAAGCTAGATGCAATTTTCTTCTCGATTTCCTTTGCGTAGGCATCGCGGAGGGCAACTGGTACGTCTCGAGCTCGGGCGAAAACAAGTGTGGCTCCAGCCTTCAGGTGCATCTTCGCTGGGGGACATGAGACCTTCCCGGGGGTGTCACTGAACATATCCTGGTAGCGAGATAGAATGTTGTCGAGCTGCTTCTGTTGTTCCAAGGTCAGATCCTGCTTGTCGGAGAGCTTGTGGATTGGGTCGGGTTTTGCGAAGAGGTGACCAAAGTCGATCTCCCATACAAACTCTGAAATCCACTCTCGGCCAAAGAGCGATTCGACTTCATCGTCAACCACGTAGAGATTCAGGTTCCTGGTTGTGGTTCCTATGGTGGTGCACACAGACGTTTTGCCAATGCATTTAATCGGATGGCCAGTGTAACTGACGAAGTTACGATCATTTTTCTGCAACACAAAACCTGGTTTGATCATACTTAGCTTTGATTTGTTCATGGTTGAGCAGGGGGCGCCGGTGTCGAGTTCCATTTTGACGGTGGTTCCCTCTATGTTGACATCAACCAGTGGCTTAGGTGCTGCGTTGACCGATCCGATGACCTCGATTTTGCTGAGGTAGTCCAGAACGTCGAGGTTCTCTGCTGGAAGCTCTTCTTCTGTCACGTGGTTTGTTGTTCGATGTTCCCTCGATTTCGATCGGCAAACTTTTCTGATGTGACGTTTCTTGCCACACTTCAGGAACTCTGCGTTCAAGAACCTACACTGACTACGAGGATGAGCTTCACCGCACTCTGCACATGTTGATTAGTTGTCCTGGGATGCACTCTGGTTTGCCTGGTGTGGCCATTGATGCTGTCTGGTTAGGTTGTAAGACCCTTGACTTCGATTAGCTGACTTGCTGCGTGGCGGCTGCTGGTTGCTGTTCTTCCTGGACAGATGCTTCTCGTATCCAATCCGATTGGGTGATTCAGACTTAGCGGAAGCTGTTTTGACCTCGTCGGTGGTGATGCGAGTAGCTTCGAGTGCGTGCGCGATTTCATATGCCGCGGTGAAGTTCTCTGGTGGTTTTGCAATAATCTCGTCGCACATTTCTCGTGATTCCAACCCTGCGAGCAATTGTTCAATTAACATGAGATCAAGGAATGTGCCATACTCACAAAACGTTGCAGCCTGTCGCAGTCTTAAGGTGTAGCTAGCGATGGTTTCTCCTTGCTTCTGCATTACACTCCGAAATGTGATGCTCTCGGCAAACTTGTTGCGTGTGGCGTCGAAGTGGCCTTTCAGCTTAGATTGAATCTCACTGTATTATTATTATTATTATTTATTTACCATAAATCGTACACGAAGTATGGAAGGCCTAGTGAAAAAGGGCAAGCCCCACATACATATTTCATGCTTCACAGGCACAGCTTACATCTACATTTGTTTTAACAATATTTACAAGTTTTACAAAGATATTTGCAGTATTTACATATTTAGAATATTGACATAGTACATTTTCTTGTTCACTCACTCTCTCACGCACGCACTTTCATAACCTCGATCACGCGATACATACATTCATTCAGATATTCATTCAGCGAGACAATCAATCACTCATACATACGTTTATTTATACAATGTACCTTTTTACGTACGGCTTGAATTTCCTGTATGGCAGAGTTTCCGGATCATCAGGACTCACCAGGATCTTCAGGGCATCATTGAGTTCAGATCCCATGTAAACTCGTGCAAAATGTGCGTATTGATCCGCGGGTACCATGCTGAGGTTGAGCGCCCAGGTAAAGCGAGTGAAATAGTCGGCTACAGTCGTCCCGTCGGTTGTACGATACGGTTGCATTGTGAATTGTGGCGGTCGAGGCTGTGATTATGACGTTGTTGAACTTGTTGTCTGTCGGATAGCGTCGGCGATGATTGCCGAGAATTGTTGGAGTTGCTCAGAGGTTAAGTCCGGCATGGTGAAGATGAGTGGAGAACAGTATATCTAACACGCACTTGCGATGAACTTAGTTCGGTGCACACACTTGCGTTGAGGTTAGAAAGATCACTCGGTTTAGTATTTCCAACATGCACTGCGATGAACTTAGTTCGGTGCAAACACTTGCGTTGAGGTTAGAAAGTCACTCGGTTTCACAACATAACTTACCTTATCTCACTTCTGACACCACTGTTATATCGTGGGAGATACAAGATAAATAACAAACAATTGTTAATATAAAAACAACGGTTTATTAAACACTAGTTGATACACAACGATACACAAGGTGGACTAACTTGAGCGGAACTGGCTCGGAACTAAAGAATATGCGTGGAACTGTCGTCTACAGTCTGCGGGTGCATATATACATAGTATATGGAAAGTTCCAGATTCGAATATTCCAGATTGGAATGTTCCGGGCATAGTGACTAGAATGTTCATGTTAACTCAAGTAAATAGGCTACACAACATTTTCTAGAATGTTCATGTCAACTCAAGTAAATACACAACAATACTATTACTACATTCATAAATTGCTGTCTGTGTAGATCTTTCCGTTCTGAATCCATGTTGTGAGTTTGACAGTATTTCATTTTTTTCTATAAAACTTATCAGTCTCTTATACATGATTTTTCCACAATTTTGCAATAACAGTTGGTAAGGTAATAGGACGATAGTTACCTAATTTATCTTTTGAACCGTTTTGGTGCACTGGAATTACTTTTGATAACTTCAAAATATCCGGGTAAGATCCTTAGGGAATTGAACTGTTTATAAAGTGCGTGAGTGGATTTATTATATTTTCTGCACATTTCATTAAAATTGCATCAGGGATGCCATCAGTGCCAACACAGAATTTATTTTTTAGCTCTTTTATAACTATTCTTATCTCTTCACTTGTGACATGATTTATAAATAAAGAATCACTGCATATATTTATTTTATTATTAGAATTTAGTGTATTTACCTGTGCTTTATTTAATATTTTTTGTGGAATTTCCAGAAAATAGTCATTAAAAGTGTTTTCTATTTCCTCTGGATTATTAATCACTTTATTATTGCAGGTCAGTATAATGTTCCTTTGTATTTTAGCAGATTTTCCAGTTTCTTTCTTTATTACGGACCACATAGCCCTGTTTTATTAGATGATTGGGATATAAAATTATCATTATGCATTTTCTTTGCTAGTCTTATTACCTTACTTAATATACTAGTGTTTTTTTGTACGGTAGTATAAATTGAATTCAGGTGTTGTGTGGTATTGTTTGTATAATTTGTGTAGAAATTTCTATCTTTGACATCAATTTATAATCGCTGTTGTTATCCAATTACTAGCTTTGTTATTTTGAATTGTTCTTTGTTTAAAGGGGAATGGATAGATGGATAGATTTTATTAATTTGATCAAATACATATATACAATACATTTTTGATATAGGACACATCAGAATTTACATCTATAAAATAAAAGTACTAATAGATATATAATACTATTTATAACTTATTATAATAACAGATCTTAAGAGATACAATCTTATTGGACAACTATTTACACCTTACTCTATTATCATAATATGAAAACTTAATTCTATAAATACAACAACTTACAGTTAGGTATTACAATTAAAATAGAAAAGTAAAATATAATTATAGATTTCATCGCTCCTATACACTAAGATATTCTACTACAGAGTAAAAACAATGGCACTGCAGATAAGCTTTAAACATTCTATCAAAGGTTTTTATTTTTGGGGCAAGTTTTATATACTGGGGTAGTTTATTTTATAATTTAACTCCTGAGTGAAAAGTTCCTTTTTGATATATGCTTGTGTGTGTGTGTGTGTGTGTGTGTGTGTGTGTGTGTGTGTGTGTGTGTGTGTGTGTGTGTGTGTGTGTGTGTGTGAAATATGAATGTTTTGATTTTGTCTTGTGTTATGCCTATGAACATTATTGTTTGTTTTAAGAAAAACATCCATATTCATTAAATTCTTTTTATAAAACATAATACTTTCAAAGATATATATGCAGGGCAGTGGGAAAAAGTTTAAATCTTTAAAGAGAGGTCTACATGATTCTCTAGTGTTTACATTTGCCATAATTCTAATCGCCCTCTTTTGTATCCTAAACGTGCTTAGTACATCTGGCGACATACCCCAAAATATGACCCAATATCTTAAGTATGAATGGAAATAAGCAAAATAAGTATTTCTTAATGTGTGCATGCTAGTGCAGGTTTTCAAAATACGTAACGCAAAGCACATCGAGTTCAGTTTAGTATTCAGATATTGTATATTTTTATTCCATTTCAAGTCATGTTGTATCCATAGTCCTAAAAACTTTGTTTCTGATTTATTTTCTATTTGATGACCATTTAATGTTATATTGGGCTTCGCAGGATTCCTATTCTGTATAGTGTGGAAATTTAGACATACTGTTTTTATAGTTTATTATGAGGCGATTATCTTGTGACCATTTGGTTAACTCTCCTGTAAGGGAGTCAGCAGACTGCTGTATGACCTGTTTAGTTTCACCTTTTATTACGAGTGCTGTATCGTCCGCAAACAAAATTTCCTTATGTGAATGAACGTTCTGTGTTATATCATTGATATATAGAAGAAAGAGTAGTGGCCCAAAACCGATCCATGGGGTACTCCAAATTTAATAATTCCCTCATTGGACAATGTTTCATTAAGTAATTTGGTTCCATCATTCCTGTGTCTCAAGCTTACTGTTTGTTTACACCTTGTTAAGTAAGACTCTATCCATTTATTAGCTAGACCTCTAATACCATATTGATTTAGTTTTGTAAGGAGGATTTTATGGTCAACAACATCAAATGCTTTCGATAAATCCAAGAATAGGCCAGTTACATGTTCCTTATTGTCAATTAATTTCAGTATACTATCAATACATTCATAAATTGCTGTCTCTGTAGATTTTTCCGTTCTGAATCCATGTTGTGAGTTTGATAATATTTTATTTTTTCGATAAAACTTATCAGTCTCTTATACATGATTTTTACCACAATTTTTGCAATACCAGTTGGTAAGGTAATAGGACGATAGTTATCTAATTCATTTTTGAACCGTTTTTGTGCACTGGAATTGCTTTTGATAACTTCAAAATATCCGGTTAAGTTCCTGAGAGAATTGGACTGTTTATTAAGTGTGTAAGTGAATTTATTATATTTTCTGCACATTTCTTTAAAATTGCATCAGGGATGCCATCAATGCCAGCACAGAATTTATTTTTAGCTCTTTTATAACTATTTTTACCTCTTCACTTGTGACATGATTTATAAATAAAGAATCACTACACATATTTATTTTATTATTAGAATTTAGTGTATTTACCTGTGATTTATTTAATAATTTTTGTGGAATTTCCAGAAAATAGTGATTAAAAGTGTTTGACATTTCCTCTGGATTATTAATCACTTTATTATTTCTGGTCAGTGTAATGTTCCTTTGTATTTTAGCAGATTTTCCAGTTTCTTTCTTTATCACGGACCACATAGCCCTGTTTTTATTGGATGATTGGGAAATAAAATTATCATTACGAATTTTCTTTGCTAGTCTTATTACTTTATTTAATATGCTAGTGTATTTTATGTAGTATAAATTGAATTCAGGTGTTGTGTGGTATTGTTTATATAATTTGTGTAGAAATTTCTTTCTTTGGCATGAATTTATAATCCCTGTTGTTATCCAATTGCTAGTTTTGTCATTTTGAACAGTTCTTTGTCTAAAGGGGAATGCTGTTCCAAATAGTGTTTTAGGGTATTGTTAAATGCATTAAATTTATCATTTACATTTTCTAGTTTATACAGTTCTGACCATGTTTCCTTATTTAATAAGTCATTGAAATATTTAACATTTGTTTCAGTGAATGACCTGCACTTTGATTTTACTCCATTATCTATATTATTGATTGTTTTGGGTACTTCAAAACTCAGTATTTGTCCATGGTGGTCACTAAAACCCGGACAATAGACTTCTATTGAATGGTGATATTTATCTGTATTTAAATTTTTTTTATCAGGAGTGGTTTTACTAAATTTTGTAATTCTTGTTGGGGTATTTACTGTAGGTTTCAATCCATAGGACATTAGTAGCTGTGTTAATAATTCACAATTTCTATCAAATTTTAAGAAATCCACATTTACATCCCCACAAACTATTATATCGAAATTTACTTTGCTCATGTTATTGAGTGAAAAATTCACAGCCTGCTTCCAGTCTCCGACCGGGTCAGGAATGGAATGAATGAATGAATGAATTGAGTAACAATTCTAATTTATATATAAATAAAGGAAACTTTCATGACGGAGAACGGTATACGCATACAATTATTAACTTAAACTGCTGTATTTTTACCGCAGAAAATTCAAAATCCTGTTCCATAATTAGATAATCATAAGCTGTTAACTGTACATGATCTAAATTATTTCTTAAGAAGATACAAGTACCACCATGGCTAATATTAGATCTAGAGTATTTAATAGCTTGTATAAACCCTGGGAATTGCATTAATTCGAGTTGTTCCTCTTTCAGCCAATGTTCTGAAATACATAGTGCTGAGATGTCTTTAAGTTCATTTTTAAGCATTAGATTTATGTAATCAATTTTATTATAAAGAGGCTGAACATTCTGGTGGTAAATTTTAAATTTGTTACTTTTGCAAGCTTGTGTTGGTGATTTATTTACATTATTACTAGGATCATAATTGTTATTATTATTGTTGCTAGAAAAATCCGAAATACCATTGTTGGACTCAGTTAAATTTGACATCAAAATATCTGAATGCCAAACCTCACGTTTGGCTTCTTTTACCAGTTTTCCTGCTTCCACTCTAAAGATATTACTGTTGAACTATTCTTACCATTTGAATTTACAATTTTGCAGATTTCATCACTAAGATACTCTTTTCCTAACCTATTTAAGTGCAGGCCATGCCGAGTGTGGAACTTGCTGTCTAATTTACTTACATCTATAATTTGGACACTTGGAAAACTCTTACAAATGTTATGAATTTTTCCATTTGTAGCCTCTATTTCTTCATTTACATATGATTTGGGAATTAAGTCGTATCTCTGCGGAATGTTTGCAATGATGACATTTGTGTTATGCATGGATGGCAATGTACCCTTTAAATCTTTGGTTACCTTTTTACTCTCGTTTCTATAGACGTCGTTTGCTCCAGTGATGATTACTGCATAGTCCTTTGAAGTAAGGGACGCACACCCTCCTACCATCCCGTTCGTGACCGCTGCAATTGGTGCTCCTGGCTTTACTGTCGAAGTGACCTCCATTTCTCCGCTTCTCTCCAATACGCTTGCTGCTACATCTCGCCCGTGACTATCCGCAAATATCCGCATCTTCCTGGATTTTCTCTTTATCACTTTCTTCTTGAAGAAAGTCATCATTTACTTCGACGAGCGCTCCAAATGAATTTGAGACGGGAATTTCAGTTACATGTACCGGTACTCCATTTATAGGCCTAGGCATATTCAATCTTACCTTACCAGCAACCACTGTCGACCGAGTTTCCTTGCTTTCCTCTCTGTTTCCTGTTAATTTATTCAACTCTTCCATTAACTTAATAATATCTTCATTTAGCAGCTTTATAATTTCATATTTTGAGGACAGTTCGTTTCTCAGGTTATGACATTCGCATGACGGTACCGGTAGGCCTACATTACGACAATTGGTTTCACTTTTCTCCTCACTCAATTTTACCTGAGAGCTTGTGATGATTTTATTTGCATTTTTTACTTTTATTTTGCACGACGAGCATAAATCCGTAACGGTTACACTACCTGGCGAGACACTAACACTGTTTACTGTCGACATACTAGAGATCCAAGTTAGCCTTGATGTTTAGGCTACACCAAATTACACTAAATTTATTTTAATTATTACTACCTAAATACATTAATCTAATTACCTACCAATAAAGAAGAATGTGAAATACGTATATCTTCCAATCGGGTAAAACTCGTAAAAGCACCAATTCCCTACTTGGTTCAAACAGTGATTGAGGAAGTCACCGAATCTTTGGATACACGTTCCCACAACTTAGTTTAAGTTTATTAAATTATCAATAAGAATTTCTAAATACTATCAATATTCCATATTTCACTTGACCTAAGGAAAGTAACTTTATAGATTTTAAACCTCAGTTATAATATTTTACCACTTTTATCAAATATTTACACTAGCTGCTATTTCACTACACTTTCACTGTGACGCCATCCTGCCATATCCTGCTGTTTCCATGCTGTTTCAAAATAGTGTTTTATCATTTACATTTCCTAGTTTATACATTTCTGACCATGTTTCCTTATTTAATAAGTCATTGAAATATGTAACATTTGTTTCAGTGAATGACCTGCACTTTGATTTTATTCTATTTTCATTATTATTGATTTTTTCGGGTAGGCCTACTTCAAAACTCATTATTTGTCCATGGTGGTTAATAAAACCAGGGATCAAGAGAATTGGACTGGAACTCGAAATTTTTAAGTCAGACAAACCAGTCACTCATTATTTGTCCATGGTGGTTAATAAAACCAGGGATCAAGAGAATTGGACTGGAACTCAAAATTTTTAAGTCAGACAAACCAGTCACGCTGTTTGTTAACAACCAGTCAGCAATTCACATGCTGCAACATTGCACACGAGGGGAACACTACAAAAGGAAAGAAAGAAACACATAGAGATTCCACGCAAATTCATCCAGGAACACGTTGGCAAAAATGTTGCTCTTGAACATGTGGGGAACCCGAAGCAACTTGCTGATATCCTGACCAAACCCCTCAATAGAAAGTTGTTTGATTCGCTTCCTTGTAAAATAATTAATAATAACTTTATTAAACACAAATTGTGCACTTTTACAAACAAATATTCACATTGTGCAATAATTAATAATTGAGCATGGTCGCTGTGTGCATTTTTGAACATGGTACCATGTGTGTGGAAACGGAAATGTGTACCAGAAGACTGGGAGAAAGGGCTAATAATACCAGTGTTTAAGAAGGGGGACAAGAAGGTGTGTGATAACTATAAAGGGATCACCCTCATATCACAGATAGTAAAAATACTGGAAAGGATATTAGAAAGAAGAATGAGAAGAAAGGTGGAAGGAGAGTTGCAAGAGGAACAGTATGGCTTCAGGAGTGGAAAATCAACAGTGGACCCAATCTTTAGCTTGAGGCAGGTGATGGAAAAGAACTGGGAATATGGAGAGGATTTGATCATGACTTTCATAGATCTAGAAAAGGCATATGATAGTGTCCCCAGAGAGAAGGTATGGGAAACCATGGTTAAGAAGAGACTGGGAAGAGAAATGTTGGAAATGGTGCAAGCAATGTACAACAACTGTGTTAGCAGGGTACTGACCCCAGTTGGAAAGACAGATTGGTTTAGGAATAAGACTGGACTAAGACAGGGGAGTGTGCTGTCACCTCTCTTGTTCATAATGGTGATGGATGAAATTGTAAAGGAAACAAAGGAAGCATAAGGACATAAAGAAATGAAGTTACTGTTATTTTCAGATGATATTGTGGTCTGGGGAAGGAACACCGAAGAAGTGCAAAATCAACTAGATGCACTGAATGAAAATATTCAGGAGTACGGCCTGAAAATCAGTATAGAGAAAAGCAAGACCATGGTGATGACAAGAGGGGAAATACAAGGAAAGGGCACTGTGAAAATTGGAAGTCAGAGTTTGGAAATTGTGGACACGTTCAAATACCTAGGAAGTGAATTGATGCAAACTGGTAGGTTGGACATGGAGATTGGCAGGAGGGTACAGCAGAGCAATGTATTCTATCAAAGTGTAAGAAAACTTGTTTGGGATAAGGAAGTAGCAAGGAAAAGCAAGGAGGTAATGTATAAAGTGTACTATGTTCCCATATTAACTTATGCAGCTGAGACTTGGACCCTGACAAGCAGGCAAGAGAGTAGAATCCAAGCCAGTGAAATGAAATTCCTAAGAAGTATGATAGGAAAGACAAGGAAAGACAGAGTGAGGAATGAAGTTGTTAGGAAGAAAGTTGGAATGGGAAAACTAAATGAGAGAATTGAGAAGATTAAACTAAGGTGGTTTGGACATGTAAAGAGGATGGAGGAAAATAGAATACCAAGACAGATACTGGAGGCGAAGTGCAAGGGTAAGAGAGCAAGAGGAAGACCTAGAACAAGGTGGATTTATTCAGTGAAGAACAGCGTAAGAAAAAGAAATCTGGACTGGGACAAGATCGTGGAAGAAGAATGGTGGAAGGAAAGAGGAAAGTGGAGAAGTGCCATAAATACCCCGACCCGGCAGGAGCTGGATAAGGGGAAATGATGATGATGATGATGATGATGATGATGACCGTTCACAATACTGATAACACAGCTGACAAACACAATCAGCAGAAGGCTCGTGATAAGACTTGAACTTGCAAACTTAATGGTGATAGCCATGCACGGCCATGGAGTTGAGAGTGTTGAGATTTAATTATGTTTATTACAACTGACAAACCCCTAATGTGTATCTAAGTTGGCAACAATGTAATCAAAAATATATTTTACTTTTATAGGTTGGTAATTGTGTTAAGTCAGAACGAGAAGAACTACGAAATATGAATTGTCCGCGAAATCTGAAGCCATCAGCCATCAAAATTGTATCTCTATCGAATGTAGAGACGTTTTTGATATCTCAAAAACATGCTTTATGCTGTAGAGTCAAAAGGTATGATATTGTCGACTTATCTAATATGTATTTTTCAACTTGTATTTGAATGTGGTTACATGTTGTATGGAAGCATACTTTAAGTTTACAAAATGTTCTTAATAATTGTAACTGAGAGCGTAAACCATTCTAGTATTATTTCATTGTTTGCCAGGCGCCTTTTGATGATACTTGCTGTTAAATTTGATAAGAATTCCAACATGAAGCAAGGTATGTATCAATAAGTATGCTATTCTGTAATTATTTCGTCATGTTCCTTTGATGGCATTTTTTTAATGAAATTTAAACCATGGATCTGGTTGGTAGGAAAACTTGTACTAGAGCTCAATATTTCTAAATGGTGACAATATACAGTTCCAAGACACTTTTATTAATTCATTCATTAATTATGTACACTGTCATTAATCGTACAGCATGTGGGCTGTAACGTATATTAATATTGGCCCTTAGGTTTGGGAACATGTTGGCCTAAAATGACCATGATGCGAATAACATAACTTAATCAATGTGCAAGTGACTTCAAGTGTTGTAACTTTTAATTACTGTGTAATTTGAGCAATACTCACTCTGCCAATCAGACACCAGCCATGGTTTAAGTATTTTATAGTAACGTGCAAATTACACATCTGCTAATCATGGTGGTACCTTCTGATTGGTAGGTTATTACAGGTTTCGTGATGTTTGAATAAGATTTCTGGTTCAAGTGTAGACCGGGATTCCTACCTGTATAGGGGAATTTTTTTAATTTTATTGTAGTCAATGACTGTACGGAGGATTGTGTTACGTGCCTTGAATTGCTGCCATGTTACTCTGCTGTATGAGGTTTAAAATAGTGCATCGTTACATGCAGATGCAGTCACTTGTGTTCAATGATGATGATAATTGTTGTTTTAAGGGGCCGAACATCTAGGTTCTTGTGTTCAAGAGCGAAGCTTGGTCGTGAGTTACAAATGTTCATAAATTGCTTGCAGTTCAGTTTAATTGAACATTTGCACT
Organism: Meconema thalassinum; assembly: GCA_946902985.2. Classification (NCBI taxonomy): domain Eukaryota; kingdom Metazoa; phylum Arthropoda; class Insecta; order Orthoptera; family Tettigoniidae; genus Meconema; species Meconema thalassinum. The sequence continues at coordinate 75,359,051 of OX336389.2, forward strand.
ACACTCTTCTAAAGACAAAACCATTGGTCGCTATTAGGTTAGACGACTGTCTGGACAAATCCATTGACCGCTCCGAGGTTAGGCCACAGTCTGGACGAAAATTACATTACTAGTTGAAGCGAGAACATGCCTTTGACACTCACAACTTCATTAATACGGTTAATATATGGTTTTCAGAACTTTCTAGGGGACAATATGAATTGAAATTGCCATCTATTATCACTAGTGCACTGGGAAACATGTGGTAAATTACATAAATATGTGTTTGTTTCTTGCTCATTGAACGCTGCAGTCATGTTCCTCAAGCGCTGAGCATTCATCAACTGTTACATGGGTGGAGACATATGACACGTTCATGTCATGGTAGTGTTGCCAAAATGTAAGATATAAAATACACTGTAAAACTTTTGGAGAGGTATTCCTTTTTATAAAATTGTTTATCTAGTGAAAGTAACGATTTTACCTGAATCAATAGTCAGGAAAATATTCCCCCAGGGGCTCACATCTTCTGGGCGTGGGTTGGCGACCACGGGGCCCCAGCTGAGTCCGGCATTGCTTCCACTTACTTGTGCCGGGCTCCTCTCCGTCTTCTTTCCTGTCGACCTCACTTGGTCAACTCTTGTTCTCTTCTGACCCCGACGGTATTAGGGTATCCGAGGCCTAGGGAGTCTTTCACTTTCCCGCCTTAATTGGCCCTTGTCTCATCTTTCCTGATACCTTCCTTCTGTGAGGGGTCAGCCTTCTTGTTCTTTTCCTTTTACCTCCTGCCTTGTGCTCAAGGCCCTTAAGGAGGCAGGGTGTATGTAGCCCCACCACTTCTGGTTCACCGTAGATAATGCTACACCCTCAGGGGCTCACGGCTGGTGAGTTCGGGCGTTGGCGACCCCGAGGGATTCCTGAGCTGGGTCCGTTTTCCCCTTTTGTCTCTTCCCTTTGGGGCGGACCTTCTCCTCTCTCCCCTCTCCTCTCCTCTTTTCCTTCTATTTCCTTTTCTCTTTAAGATTCCCGCACTGTTTTTGTTACTCGAATCACCGTGTATCTAAATTCCCTTTTAGCGATTTTTTCAGGCATTTTTGATCTATGTTGCATTTTGTAAGTTTTTTCGATCTAAATTACATCTCGCGATTGTTTTCAACCTCAATTGCATTTTGTAAAGATTGACAATCTAAATTGCTTTTTAGTACGTCTTTCAATGCAGGTTGCCGGGCCTTTTAGTGAGTATTTTGAATTTCAATTGCATTTTGTAAGTATTTTCATCCAAAACCGCATTTCGCACGAATTTTGAATCTAAATTGCATTTTGTTTGGTGGGCATTTTGCACATATTTTGATTCTCAATTGCATTTTGTGGGTATTTTGAATCTAAATTACATTTGTCAAGTATTTTCAATCTAAATTGCTTTTTGTAAGTATTGTCAATCCACATGAGTCGTTTGAATCTACCGTACATTTTGTAAGCATTTTCAATTTCAATTGCATTTTGTAAGGATTTCGAATTCCAATTGCACTTTGTGAATAATTTGGATTGGAACTGGGATATTTCAATCTGAATTGCATTGTGTATTTTCAATTTCAATTGCATTTTGTAAGTATTTTGAACCTCAATTGCATTTTGTACGTAATTTCGATCTCATTTGCATTTTGTAAGTATTTTGAATTTCAGTTGCATTTTGTAAGTATTTCGACGCTACTTTGCATTTTGTACGTATTTTGAATCTAGCCTACGTTTTGTGGGTCTTTTTCAATCTATTCTTTTTGTGCAACTTTTCGTTCTCAATTCCCTTTTGTAAGACCATATTGTGAGTTGTTTCCATGTGAGTTCCTTTTTGTACGTATTTTCCGTCTTCGATAATTTTGTTCTGGTTTCCATTTCATTATCATTTTCGCTATCACCCAGATCATTAGGGGCCGATAACCTCGATGTTAGGCCCCTTAAAACAACAATTATCATCATCATCATCATCAGGAAAATATCTGGAGATGTAATAGATGTTCACTGAGACCCGCCCAGCCATCCCTTATAAGATCACGACTTGTATAGTTGAAATTGCAGCTCTTGACAACCATGTTTTGTGAAGGAGTTAATAATGCCAACCCCACGCATTTGGTTCTATTTCACACCCAGTATAGAAAAGCAAGAGTGCCGTGAAATTGATCCTTCGTTTTGTCCAATCCAATAGTTTTTGACAATGGTTACAGCCTAACTCGTCCAGATCAATGGTTTTGACAATGGTTACAGCCTAACCCGCCCAGATCAATGGTGTTTTGTCAACCTTGCCCCGACAGCTTCCCGCCGCCAAAGGCCGGACCTAACCTAACCGGTAGTGCTACAGAACAGGAGACCAAAGGTATAAAAAAATTAGGTAATGAAATTTGCCAAAGTACCTTTAGTAATGGTATCCTGAGATGTTAAAATAATAGATGTTGACTCGTCCGCTGCCATAAACCCACCCAGCCATCCCAAATAGATACACGACTTATATAGCAGAAATGAAGTCTTTTGGAGCCATCTTGCTTACTAAGTCAGGAATGCCAACCCCACGCATTTGGTACTATTTCACATCGGGTATAGAACGAGTAAACAAAAGAGCGTCGATAAAGTAATGTAATGAAAAATTGCGCCAATTGTCAGTGTTTATTTATAATGTTTTACATACAAAAACAGACCTAACCTGGGGCTTACGCCCCAGACCCCTTGCTTATGGTACTAGCAGTAATTTTCGACCAGGCAGTACCTAACCTAGTAGCGGACATAAATTCTATCTTATTAATGTTTTACATACAAGAACAAACCTAACCTGGGGCTTACGTCCCAGACCCCCTTGCTTGTGGTGCTAGCAGTAATTTTCCGCAAGACAGTGCTTAACTTAGTGGAAATTTGTAACAATTTCAAGCTTTACGTGTCATATGGTGAATTTTGTATTGGACATGTTGGTAACGTACTCAGATGTTCGTTTATCGGGTGTCACATGACCCCAACATCTCCGAGAAAGGTTTGTCAATCATAAATACTATATTTTCAGTAATATACCGTGATGAAAGTTACGACGGCTTGGTCTCCTGTTCTGTAGATTTAATACCTATCCTTGATTTTGTCCAATCCAATGGTTACAGCCTAACACGTCCAGATCAATGGTTTTGACAATGGTTACAGCCTAACGCCTACAGATTTCTTAAGTGGTAGTGTCGTGTGGGATATTTTGTATTGGACATGTTGGCAACGGGTATGACGTACTGTGTGACTTCAATGCAAGATGGAGATAAGATGGTGCTGAATCGTAAGAATTACCTGTTATAGGTAGTAAAAGGAATTATTTCCGCTGCAGCAATGCCCATGGAAATCGAAAAATGAACATTTAATGACTCCCAGATGGTATGTGAATCAAATGATATATATATATTTTGGTTCATTGTGACATTGCGATCCGGCCCCGTCTGGGGAAATTTTAGTGACATCAGTGACGTTACCGTGATGTCTCGGCTGACGTATTCAGTCGCATTGCTTGCCGAGAGCTTGTCAGCTGATTAATACGTTAGTTTCGCGCGCGGTTTTCTCGTGACGGTCGGCCATTTTTCTGTACCTGTTTGCGTATGGTGAATGTAATTTTAACAATTAATATTCCTGTTAATAATCTATAGAACGAGATTGTGTTGTTAGTAGTGTCGTCTACGCAATTGTGTTGGCGAATTGTAATGATAGTGTTGAATTCGTGAATGGCGTTACTCGTTAGCGTTTTGATATTAGCAGTGACTTGTTCGCGGGTTGTGTTGGCGATTTCTACGAAAATTGCTGATTTCCGTAAGTTGTCGCAATCAATTGACGAAAGTGTTATGTGATTCATTGTGTGGACGATAATTACTGCTTCTTCTTCTACATGGGGAATAATACGGCCTGTGGGATCCATTGGTGAGTGTTAATAAAGTTGGTCATATATTTCTTTTGGTTGTTGCTGGTAATTGAAAATTTGCACTGTGTGGGGGAATACGCCTGGTAAAATAGGAATGGGTGGGTAAAATATAGGAAGATCTTGGCATTTACAAGAACCTATAGCCTATAGGTAATTTTTTGACGGTTCATACCGTATGTCTGTGGGGCGTTATTAAACAAGCATGTTAAGGATAGTGATTTTTAATTGAGATACAAGTATTTGCAGCCAATATTGGAAACCATAAAAATACCGATCCAGAGGGGTGGGGTGGGGGGGCAGCCCCCCCAGCAAAAACAATATTATTGACAACTTTGAAAAACAAACGAAACTACACAAAACCATAACATTATTGAACACAATGTTTTATAAGAATATTACAATGTGTTACGATAGTTTGTGTTTTTGATGGAAATTAATGTGTCTGCCAGCAGCTAGGTTAGGTTTGTGTATGCCTGGGAGTGTTAATGTACCCCCCCCCCCCCCCCCCCCCCCAGGGGCTCACATCAAGTGGGTCGTGGGCTGGCGACCAGGGACCCCCACTTACTTGTGCCGGGCTCCTCTCCGTCTTCTTTCCTGTCGACCTCCCGTGGTCAACTCTTGTTCTCTTCCGACCCCGACGGTATTAGGTTATCCGAGGCCTAGGGAGTCTTTCACTTTCCCGCCTTAATTGGCCCTTGTCTCGTCTTTCCTGATACCCTCCTTCTGTGAGGGGTCAGCCTTCTTTTTATTTTCCTTTTACCTCCTGCCTTGTGCTCAAGGCCCTTAAGGAGGCAGGGTGTATGTAGTCCCACCACTTCTGGTGCACCCTAGATAATGCTACAACCTCAAGGGCTCACGGCTGGTGAGTTCGGGAGTTGGCGACCCCGAGGGATTCCTGAGCTGGGTCCGTTTTCCCCGTTTGTCCCTTACCTTTGGGGCGGACCCTCTCCTTTCCTCTTTTCCTTTTCTCTTTAAGATTCCCTTAGTTTTTTTTGTTACTTGGTTCACCGTGTATCTAAATTCCCTTTTAGCGATTTTTTCAGGCATTTTTGATCTACGTTGCATTTTGTAAGTTTTTTCGATCTAAATTACATCTCGCGATTGTTTTCAACCTCAATTGCATTTTGCAAAGATTGACAATCTAAATTGCTTTTTAGTAAGTCTTTCAATGCAGGTAGACGGGCCTTTTAGTGAGTATTTTGAATTACAATTGCATTTTGTAAGTATTTTCAACCAAAACCGCATTTCGCACGAATTTTGATTCTAAATTGCATTTTGTTTGGTGGGCATTTTGCACATATTTTGATTCTCGATTGCATTTTGTGGGTATTTTGAATCTAAATTACATTTTGTCAAGTATTTTCAATCTAAATTGCATTTTGTAAGTATTGTCAATCCACATGAGTCGTTTGAATCTACCGTACATTTTGTAAGCATTTTCAATTTCAATTGCATTTTGTAAGTATTTTGAATTTCCATTGCACTTTGTGAGTATTTTGAATATGAACCGGCCTTTTTCAATCTAAATTGCATTGTGTATTTTCAATTTCAATTGCATTTTGTAAGTATTTTGAACCTCAATTGCATTTTGTACGTATTTTGATCTCATTAGCATTTTGTAAGTATTTTGAATTTCAATTGCATTTTGTAAGTATTTCGACGTTACATTGCATTTTGTATGTATTTTGAACCTAGCCTATATTTTGTGGGTATTTTTCAATCTATTCTTTTTGTGAATCTTTTCGTTCTAAATTCCATTTTTTAAGAATATTTTGTGCGTTGTTTCAATCTGAGTTCCTTTTCGTACGTATTTTCCGTCTCACTTAATTTTCGTTCTGGTTTCCATTTCATTATCATTTTCGCTATCACCCAGATCATTAGGGGCCGATAACCTAGATGTTAGGCCCCTTAAAACAACAATTAGCATCATCATTTTAATGTACCGTATTGGTGCCAATTGGCGATTATTACAGACCGCGATCGTTTGTGCATAACTTTTTTTATAAAAACAAATTGGCTTATTTTGTGATGTTATCATCCACTTGACGAAATGCCTCTCTGGTAAGATTGTGGAAAAATCCTTGGTTATAGGTTATATTGGGTGGTGACAACTCAATAACAATAACAGAAAAAACCTTCGAAACGCATTGTGTTTCGTCATCTGTAATTGATTTATTTCCCTACCTCAATTTGAAGGAAAAAGGAAGATTGTAGTTTTACGTGACCGTGAATCTTGTGATTATGAGCCACGGGACCTCCTTTTTACGTGGAATCCGAACCACAGGACATGGCATTTCACTTCGAAAATCTCGCATGCATTGACCGGGAATCGAACCCGGACCGCCTTGGTGAGAGGCATACAGCTAGACCGCTGAGCCACCACGCCCCCTACCTCAATTTGATACGCCGTACATAGGAAAATGTTTTAATTGAGGGTTACATCTATACGATTTTGTATTGGAATGGGCAATTGGTCTACTTAGCTAAATTATGTCGGCGATATTTACGAAAATATTCCGATATGGTTTTTTTTTTAATTTTGTATCTGTAATTTGCCTATATAGCTGAATTTTAGATGACGATAAACATCGTAATTTATTTTAATTTTATAATTATAAAACATTGTATCGAAATCTGTGATTGACCTATAGGCCTATAGCTCAATTAAAGATTCCGATGCGCAGAAAAAATTCGCGATTTTAATTGTTATTTTTAATTTTCCGCATTGAAATCTATAATTGGCCTATGTAGATCAATTACAGATTCCGATGTACTTTGTAATTTTTCTATGCATCGGATTCTTTAATTGAGGTATGTAGGTGAATTGCAGATTTCGATGCACGGTTTTCCAATTATGAAATTGCAAGAATTACGATGTGTATTGGAATCTATAATTGATCTACATAGTCCAATAATAGATTTCGATGCGGAAAATTAAAAATATCAATTGAAATCGCGAAATTTTTCTACGCATCGAAATATGCAATTGAGCTATATAGGTGAATTGTAGATTTCGATGCACGTTTTTTTAATTATGAAATTGTAAGAAATACCATGTGTATCGGAATCTATAATTGATCTATATAGTCCAATTGTAGATTTCGATGCGGAAAATTGAAAATATCAATTGAAATCTCGATATTTTTCTACGCATCGAGATATGCAATTGAGCTATGTAGGTGAATTGTAGATTTCGATGCACGTTTTTTCAATTATGAAATTGTAAGAATTACGATGTGTATCGGAATCTACAATTGATCTATATAGTCCAATTGTAGATTTCGATGCGGAAAATTGAAAATATTAATTGAAATCGCGAAATTTTTCTACGCATCGAAATATGCAATTGACCTACATAGCTCAATTATAGATTCCGATGCGTATAAAAATCTCGCGAATTCGAAGGTTTTTTGTTTCCCCACCCAAAAACCCCTATTACCCAGGCTTTTCCCGTAAGCTTGCTAGAGGAAGGACGTCGTTGATGACATCATGGTAGACGCCATTTTGTTTTACGGGAATTTTAATAATAATGTTATTGGTTTTACGTCCCTTTTAACTACCCTGGCTTTTAGAGACGCCGGGGTGCCGGAATTTCGCCCCGAAGGGGATCTTTAACGTGCCAGTAAATGTACTGACACGGCTCCCTCGCATTTGCGCACCACACACCGGGGCCGATAACCTCGATGTTAGGCCCCTTAAAACAACAATTATCATCATCATCATTTGCGCACCCTCAAATGCCAGCTGACTGCGCCAGGTTTCGAACCTGCAACCTTGGGCTCAGCAAGCGAGAACGTTACCCCTGAGCCACGCAGCCAGCCTTACGGGAATTTTATCGCGGCGGCATCGCAATGGAATATTATCCCCGAAATAGAGTAAATGTTGATTTTGTAAGTTTTCGGTAATATGTTTGGGCAATAGTGGTTTTTGGGTGGGTAAAACATAGACACAAAATGACATTTACAATAACACTTGGAAAAGATATATGATAGTGTTCTGTATTAGACCTATAATGGTCCATGGGGAGACATGTTTTGTAAATATTATGTAGAATGCAAAAATTTGCATGTTTGTCAGGCCTGTTACCAGATCTATATAGATGAAGTAATGAAAGGGATAAATGTTTTTAATTATTACTGTATTTAGGTGCATATATTGGAAGTTGTGAATATAATTCATAGGCCAGATTGTGACAAGATCTGTTAATTTCAAGATTATTTCCAGGGGGATTATATACCATTATATGTGTACGTATCTAGGTGGGGTTTTAGTGAAGTGGATGACATACGGATGTAGAGGTTTGATGTTGTGGCTTCCATTGTGTCCATTTAGTCCCATGTTTGTGGTTTAAAATAGTGTGTCGTTACATACCAATGTCATCACTTGTGCTGATGACTGGGCATAAGCCCCAGGTTAGGTTCATGTATACTTGGAAAGCGTTTAGTCTATATAACTGCTTGTGCCACAAGTAAGGGGGTCTGTGGTTTAAGCCCCAGGCTAGTTTTATGTATTCCTGGAAAACGTTATTAACAAGTACATTACCGATTGTGCTAGACGCAAGTGAGTCGGGAGCGTAAGCCCCAGGTTAAGTTTGTGTATGCCTGGGAAGCGTTAATTAACAAGTAGGCCTACATTACTGCTTGTGCCAAAGCAAGGGGCTCTGGGGCGTAAGCCTCAGGTTAGGTTTGTGTATGTACGGAAATCTTTATTAACAAAGTGTATGTATTGATGACTTTATGAAGGTTTTTGGTAAATGCTGCTCTCTGTTTTTGTTTCACCCCACCCAAAAAAAACCTATTACCAAGGCTTTTCCCGTAAGCTTGTCAGAGGAGTGACGTCGTTGATGACGTCATGGAAGACACCATTTTGTTTTTAGGGGAATTTTATACGCAGCTGCATCGCAATCTGTAATTATTCTTGGACTACCTATACAATTAAGTTAGTACACTACCAGCCTATGGGTGGGGTTGGCAATACTGTTCTTGTACATAATTAGCACGGATAATGGCTGACACAGCTGGAATTTTACTTCAGTAGAACGTCGTTTATCCGGACTAATTGGGACCGAAAGTGTTCCGGATAATCAAACATGCGTTTATTTCATAGGGTAAAAAACGTGCACAGTACGTTATGGTGATAACCACCAAGCTTCTCATTTAGCTGCAACACATTCTTACGTAACAAAAGTCCAGAAATGGGACCTCCCTTACTTCTTGTCTGAATTAACCATAAGTACGCCACTTCTTCTAATTTTTCACCCGTGGTTTTTTCTCTTTTTAGACCCTTCTTCACTATCTAACTTCTGATGCATAATTCAGAATTTCACCTTTTCGGTTCTTCAAATCATAATTTGCGAATTTTCCAACACTGTAAGTTTTAATTAGACTGCACACTCTTATCTTTATCCTGTTGCTTCTCAATCGATAAAACATTGCGATTTCGGTTTTTCTTATTGCCACTCGTAGATGCCATTTTCACAACGTAATACAGTACACTCACATATTGTTAGTTAGTTATTGTTTTAAGGGGCGGAACTAAGAGGTAATCTGCCCCCAACTCACATATTGTAATACGTTGAAACATTATAGAGTAAACAAACGGTAGGAGACTATAATTGAGAACGAGAACCGACTCACTACTGTAGGCAGCGCGCACTTTCGCACCACAAAAGTAAGCTTCATCTTTTTTTTTGCTCGTCCGGATAATTGACGTTCCGGTTGTTTGACGTCCGGATGAACGACGTTCTACTGTATGTAAGTCTTGATATAATTTGGGATGGTGGGTGGGTTATAGACAGCGGAGGAGTGAACTACATCTTTTTTACATGTATTTTGAATCAATACACAAGGTATTTGTGGCCTATATCAGTAGTTTGGTAGGTTTTTCGGTAGCACTGAATGAAGATAGAATGCACATTAAATTTCTCTACAATACATGAATTAGCCAAAATACCTTATGAAACCCACCCAGCCATCCCAAAAAGGATCACGACTTGTATTGCCAAAATTACAGCTGTGGTAGCCATTACTCCAAATCAATTAACATCGGTTGCGGTCGTGAGTATTCGGGTCTCTTCATTAGCCTCACTGGTCCTCTGGTCTGTCATCAAAACAATACTGCCAACCTCGCCCTTACGGTACCCAGCCCCGCTAGCAGCGCGCTGCCAAAGGCCGCAACCCCAGACCTTCTAACTTTCTTTTTGTCCAATCCATTGGTTTTTGACAATGGTTACAGCCTAACGCGCCCAGATCAATGGTTTTGTGTCAACCGTGTCCTGCTAGCTGCGCGCGGCCATACCCCCGACCTTCTAACCTTCGTTTTATCCAATCCATTGGTTTTTGACAATGGCCACAGCCTAACGCGCCTAGCAGATCAATGAGTTTTGACAATGGTTACAGCCTAACGTGTCCCGATGATATTTTTTTTATCAACAGTGATTTTGTATCTCGCTCTGCCCACCAAAACCCCCTTACAAGAAAGAAGAAGAAGATTTTGTATGTCGCATGTTGGCAACAATGTGTGCGTCTCGGTGCGTGCCGCTAGAGTGTATCTGGTTGACAGTTGAACGAGATGAAAGCGCTGTCGAAACATGGCTCCCGTTTTTCAAATAGCAAGAAATAAAAACACATATTTACGAACTTTAGCACATATATGAGCTCCAGTAGTGACCAGGTTCATAATTTCAATACGTAATATCGCCCAGAAGATGGAACAAGGACACAAGGTATGTAAAAGTCACATTCATGTCTGCTGCAAGTGTATAATCTGCGTTTCACTTACATTCATAATTAATAGTTTTTCCATATGTTCTCGTCTCCTCAAGTGTTACCTCCTCATTAACACACACAATTTAACAAGTATGTATCTTTTAAGCCTTTAGTGTCCTTAACGTCATGGGTGCCGCTATTTTTTGGCTAGGGGATTTATTTTGTTTACAGAATCACGATCTTCCAGTTTGCTGAGGTAAGTTCCAGTTAGGGACAGTTCACTGGCTCTTGACTGATGGAAGGTTAGGCTCCATTTATGTCTGTATGCATTTTAATTCATTATTTGCGGCGAAAGTGCAATCGATTTAACATTACTTTTCCTGGGGAAAATAAATAAGACCAGAACGTTGCTTTTACATACCTTCATCTGCTGGGCCACATTACGTATTGAAATTAGTAACTTTGGGCACTACTGTACCTGAAATGTGTTCTATATTACGTAAATATGTTTTTTAAATTTATTGCTCTTTTAACAACGGCAGTCGTGTTCTGACAGCGCTTGAATCTCGGGATACAAAGTCACTGTTGACAGAAGTACATTGATCTGGAAGCGTTAGTCTGTAACCATTGTCAATAAACATTAGATTGGACGTGTTCGGCTGTAACTAGTGTAATAAACCATAACGATGGCTTAGTATGAAAACCTCGTATGGCACAATTTATAAATTTTACAGGAGACACAAAAAACTGATTTTCTGCACTATTTTGCCTAGAATGATTTTCATTTTTTTACATGTTTTTGATTTGAACTATTTAGAATCATTTTAGAACAGAGTTTTATCTTCCTTGTTGTTGGTAATTTATTTATGGGACATACGAGGTTATCCTTCTTAACTTTCTTGATATACGTGGTTTTCGCGGTTTTGTTTATTGTTATACGTGTTTTTCATACTATAGGGCTATGTAACTTACGTGATTTCCACGTATAATAACAAGCTGATGCGTATGCTGCATTAGTCATAATACTATATAATTTCATTTTAGAAAAACTTGAATTTAATATTTCAGATTTTGATGTGTACGCTTAGATTTTCAATGAGTTCTTCTATTAAAAAAAACTTTCATCAACATTTTTTTTGTAGTTTGCGTCTTACAAAAGTTGTCTGTTGCTCTGTAATGTAACTTTGACAAGACCTCTATTCCCGTTTCTTGGGAAGCCAACACGAGACCATTAGCTATTATGCAGTTTCGGTTTTGATACGTACAACCGTCACTGTAAAATATGACATGATTGTAAGTGTATTTGTTAATTTGTGTTGTAATGAAGTTGTATAGGATGCTCGCAAATTCGTCTTAGGAGTGTCTTTACACAAACAACGTGCTTTGATTCGTTTCTTTCCCTTTTTTTACATCAAAAACATTTTTCCTTCTTCATTTTTCCTCCTTCCGAAATACTCTTCTCCTTTTGACCTTTTAATTTGGTTTTTCCGTTGTTCGCAACTATCTATCAATGCCCTTCCTCGTCGATTCCTTTTTCTTTTGGGTGTTATTTCTTTACTTTGATTTCAGTTTGTTTCATCAGCCCTAGTTTGAGCTTCATGTTCTCCGTCAGTGTCAGATGAACTACTTTCCTCTACATCATTATCGGGGACATAGTCAATGTCATTCTCATTTTCTTTACTGTTATCCTCAAAATTAATATCTACAGTAAAAGTCTGAGTGTGATTCTCAATTTCAACTTCCCTTTCAATATTTCCTACGTGAGATTCCATAGCAACAACTTAAATGTTGTTGTGCTGTGCGTTTTCCTCAATCATGTTTTCGGATAGAACTTCTACCTCAGGGCCTAAGTGATTATTTAAGAAATCGTTATTCCTATCCATTGCAGAAACAGCCTGCACATCTTTATCCTCGCATCCGATGAACTCTATAAGGATGTCGTCCAGGGCTGAGTGACCAGTCTCAGTTGTTTCATTCAGAAACCTATCTCCTCCTGGAAAAAATCAAAATCATTGACCTATAATTACTTGTACATTAAGTTATCAAGTTATCAATTACTTTATAAACGAATAAATATTTTTAATGCCAGGTAAGGATTGTAATGCAATGTGTACATGCCATTAGATTTTAAATAATCTCTGTAACCAAGTAACAACGATTTATTATGAGCCTACCTACCTTCACATAAACCATCGCCCGCAAAGTTCAGGTTCGGCTCCAATTTGGTAGCCAGCGGATTTGGTATTTGCAGCCATATGCCATGAACGCCTGTAAAAGTGAACATTTATTATGGTCAAAATTTGAGTTAGTATGGGATCAAATGTGCAATAAACTTAAGTTTGAAGAAATTTTTGAAATTTTTGCAAGCGCTATCAAAGGACCAAACATTTTAAGTAGGCTAAAAGTAATGTTATGGTAAAAATTTTGATCGATATTAAAAACTGACTATTTCATCAGACTTTAGAAGCAATTAATCTACCTTCATTTGAAGTACTGGCTGTCGGGTTAGGTGTAGATTCCGATTCAGTAGCCTGCGGGTTTATCAAATCATCTCATACAAAATAGAAAAAAATATCAGTGTGCTACATATTGATTCATAATGTTTATTGAAAGTTTATACCACAATTAAGGTTTGTGTAGGCTTACAACAAAAAGTTATTTCATAATATCACAATGAGTACTATGAGTAAAATAGTATCACCTTTTACTGAAATTGTGTCATATGGGATGGGTTTAGGGCATTTTGTGATTGTTGACGACCAATTTTCCGATTCCGTGAATAAACATGGTCCGTTTCCCCCTTAAGGGCAAGGTTAACTATCAAGTTTCCTCTTGACATCTCATATTATCTCCTGGAACAAAAACTATAGGTTGAGAACCCTACAGGCACTTCATTTTATTAACATAATACCTACATTACGGTATGCCAACTAATCTGCTATCAGTGTATTTGCTCAGAGAGTGAACAACATTTTTAGTGTCATACGAATTAATATTGTACATGAAATACTCGTATATCACGTGTTAGTAGTGCTATTACACCTGTTAGATAAATTGGAAAACCACGTATATCTGGCATACGGGGTTTTCACGGTTATGTGCATTTTTACGTGGTTTTCACTTTTCATAGCCTAGTTTACACTTCACAATAATGGAATACAGATTAACACAGGGTATTGAATTGTTAAGGTGACACATATACTTGCCTCACTGCATTTGGTGGAACACCCACGAGATGTTTAGAAGTGAGAAAACATAATGTAAACACTTCAAAAATGCACTCAATCTTCCTTGGATGTACAAGGTCTTCACACTAAATCTTGGGAGCAGCTGATATACGTGGTTCCTCTTTTTGTCTGTAGAGATCAGCACTGCGCATATGGATTTTTTTAAACAGCTGTTTCATATAATATATGTGGTTTTCTATCTAAAACCACCAAAATGTCATTTTTGACAAAAAATGGAAATACAAGGTTTTCACACTAAGCCATCGATAAGGTATTTTGGCTAATTCATGTAAACTATAGAAAATTTTATCGTCGGTTCGTTTCTCGTTCAGTGCTATCATGTAGTAATGTGTTCAAGAAGTGTTGTGTCGTTTATTTGGACAACTAAACAACACAGTACAGGCCGGACGTTTGTTTTAGACGATTGACCTTGACCTTGAAGCCTGCGGGTGAGCCTGTACACAGTCACACTCTCACCCTATCGCTTCACACATTTGTCACCACCGATCTGATGTAATGGAATTCCAGACTTGAGCACGTGGCGACACCGACTTGCAGGCAGTGCAGTCAACGTCGAAGTATTGTGTGACGCGCAAGTACACGTTGCGTATTTACGAACAGAACGTCATTATATTTGCCAATGACTGTACTTCAGTAGGAGTGTGACACAGCTTTGTCAATCATCGGACCACTTGGGGCAGCTGATAACACAGGTACTGCAGAAACTCGCCTCCAGGCTTCCATTAAGATTTTTCACTCGTCTAAAACAAACGTCCGGCCTGTACAACATCACAGGGTACACATGGTGCCAAACTATGCATGTGAAATACTCAACAGTTGAGAGATACGCAGTCTTCATGCAGAGTTGGGCAGTATCAAAAATACATGTATTTAAAATACGTATTTTCGATACTTTTGTATCTAAAATACATTCTGGAACATGTATTTTGTATCTGTATCGAAAATACTTTACACGAGTATTTTGTATTTTCAAAATACATAAAATACAATTACTGCATTAGGTAATTTTCAGTTTTATCTTCCATTAACTTTCCTTTTCATAACTTAAATTAATTGGTAGACATGACACAGGTAAGTTTGACATCGATACAACTGTGCCAGCAATACAGCCGCCTTGTAAGACCATGTGCAATGCTATTTATTTAGGATGCATTTAGAATAAAATCTCCAGAGGAATGTCTCTCGGATGTTTTGTTATAAGTAGGGCTCGGATGGTGATGTCGTAAAAACGTTTTAAAAATGCACTTAAAATTTTCAAAAATGACTATTAAATGTCCTAAAAATTTGAAAAATGCACTATAAAATGGAGAAAATAATCTTATAATAAAATCACCAATATTTCAAAAATTTGAAAAATGCAGTAAGTTATAAAATGGAGAATATTTCAAAAATAACATCTTGCTCAAACTAAAAAATCAATCAAAGTAGATTTCGAGCAAAAGGTTTATGTTCACTTTAGTCTGAGTTGTACTGCACTACGTATGTCATCCTGATGTTGTCAAATGTAAATGATCTGCGATTATCAGCCAACACGTTTCTATAACTCGAAAAGCTGCGTTCAACATCAACTGATGTGGTCGGAGTGTACTTGAAGCGAGGAAGGTCGTTTGCTGCTAAATCCTCCTCAATCCCATCCTTGTGGTGTTTTTCTCCGACAATTTTTTTCAGTTTTGATGCAATACCCACACCAATTTCGCCATGATTGTTGCTAAGACTAGTTTCCACCCGGTTGATTAAGGAAATGGAATCAATATTTCAAATTATCTTGTATCAGCTACCGGTACTAACTTCTTCTTAATTCTGAGAGATGTAACTCCCTCATATAACGCTGTGACATGACTAAATTGGAAAAAAATATGACCTCAAAAGGCCGATTTCTCTAAAATAAGACCAATAAAATCTACCAAAATTTAAAAAATGGTCTTAAAATGGAAAAATAGCCAAAAATGCAAAATAAAAATGACATATTTGAAGACGGGGTGGTCCGTCCGGAGTTTCTATGTACTTCAGCATTGTTTTAGACAGCTCAGTAAAAAGATGACATGTCATCAACATCCCAGCCCTAGTTATAAGCTTGGTTAATCTTGAAAACGTTTCCATAAGCAGTAGCCTCAAGCTATCTAGTATGAAATTCCCAAATCACAAGAGGTTGTCTGAACCTGTTAACTAGTATTGTTTGAAAATTCCTGCTCACGCCAGAGCTGCACCAAATGCAGCAACTGTCTCCCATAAGAGCAGTGTAACAGTCGTATGAAACTTTGAATTGAAAATTAAGTTGCTGTTGTTTCATTTGAGGGGCTTGGACATGGTGATCATTTAGTCCCGTGTACCGTATATATCATGTCTTTGTGTGTCAATGTAGTAGTTTGTTTATTAGCCTATTTTCATTTATGAAAAAATATGAGATCACCTTTTGTCCATGTGGTGTCCCCCCTAATAACTTCTAAACGGCTGGACCGATAAACTCGGTAAGTTCATAGCACTATTCCGGACGACCCCGACCGTGCCCTTCAAATTTTGTTACGTCTCACCAATCCAACATGGCGGCTGTGCGATATATTTCACCAGCATTCAATATATCCGAAACTATTACCGATATCACCCTGGAATATTTTACGGTGATAAAGGGAACTACTAGAAGTTCACTTATGTGACGTTCAAAAACCTGGT
Organism: Meconema thalassinum; assembly: GCA_946902985.2. Classification (NCBI taxonomy): domain Eukaryota; kingdom Metazoa; phylum Arthropoda; class Insecta; order Orthoptera; family Tettigoniidae; genus Meconema; species Meconema thalassinum. Next base: position 75,375,583 of record OX336389.2, read on the forward strand.
AACTACAAAACCAGCATGGCGGCCAAGTGAATTTGCGACTTTTAAATAGACGTTTCTCGCTATTTAACCAACCAAACGCAATAAAACTTGGTACATCAAATGTTTATACATATTGTAATGCACTGGTATCTAATTTAGTTCAATTGTTTACATAACCTCAAGATGACGGCTGTGCGAATTTTAAAATTGAGTTTTTATTTCGTGTGTCTTAATCATGCGATCGAAGTGAAAGTTTGAATATTGAACCTACGCAATAATTTTCCTTTAATGGTACATGACTCTATGGCCTATACATATAACAATCCAACATGGCGACCATCCGAAATATATTGATGGATCTCAATATCTACGAATCTATTACAGCAATCAAACTGAATTTTTAATGTTCATAGGGGCTATGAACATAAGTTCACCTATAGGACTGTCAATAACCTGGTGATCACAAATCCAACATGGCGGCGACGCGAATTATAAATATTCACATGGTCATTTCTCACAATTTAACCATCCGAGTGCAGTGGCACATGGTACAGTAAATCCTTATACAAATGTTAATCCAGTGGCATCTAATTTTTTTCAATTGTTTCCATAACCACAAGATGGCAGCTGTGCGAAATTTTAACATCTGGTTTTTACTTCTTGTGTCCTAATCATGCGATTGAAGTTTGAATACCACACGTACACAATAGGCCTAATCTTCGTGTAACAGTACATAACTCTTAAGACTACATATATAAAAATCCAACATGGCGACCATCCGCAATATTTAGTCGGTTCTCGATATCTACTAATCTATTACAGCAATCAAACTGAAATTTTGTATGTTGATAGAGGCAATTAACATAAGTAGGATATATGAAAATAGGCTGTATAGTTCTTCACGGAACTACTTGTTTTTAATTCGGGTAAGGAGACAGCCGTGGCCTTAAGTTAGGAACCATCCTGGCAAAAGAGGAAAACCACTTCCGCACTTCGCAGGTTTGCTAGCCACTGCGCCACGAGGCAGACGAAAATAAATATGGTGGTGGTTGTTAGTACATCTTGATCATCAGCCCGATGTATTTGGGTGGGTGTTAAATGTGTCTAATACCTGTGATTGTGTGGATTTTGTAGCAGTATGCGTGGCTGTATTTATGATGGTCTAGAAATGAGCAGATGCCCTGGGACTTGAAATATGGTGGTATTCCGTCATGTGGGAAAAAGCCAGCAAACTTCACACTGAGGAAGTGCCAGAAACTAGGATCTCTGTACTTGTCTTGGATAGTTGCATACGTTAAGGATGGATGACGAAGATGATGTATGTATGTCTACCCCTTATTTTTCCCGTTTTAACGGGATCGGGGATGAGATGCGGTGGAAGGCTATGTGGAGGATGTTTTTACGACCGGATGAAAGGAGTTAAAGAGAGATGAAGATGGGCAAGGATGTTTAAGGAAGCGGCCGTGGCCTGTCCGAAGGTTCCTTTCCAGCATTTGCCTCGAGTTGAAAGTGCGGAAGCCATGGAAAACCATTTCAATGACGGCCGACGGTGGGGCTCGAACCCACGTCTACCAAGTCCGCTTAAAGTTTGGCCCCATGGCCAGCGCTGCGTGTTAGCAAGCGTAGCTACCGCTGTCGGTGATGATAAGATGATAATAATAATAGTCTACGGTAATAATAACTATAATGCGTATTATTTCCGTTGCAACTGGGACGGAGAAGAGATGAATTTTCGCGTCCTTGTGGTGGATAGTTTATATAGCCGGATGTCCTTCCTGTCGCCAACCTCATGAGAGGAGTTAATGAGAGATGATATGAATGAAGGTGAATGAAACTATGCACGGACTTGGAAGGAAGTGGCCATGGCACATTCATAGGCGCCATCCCAGCATTTGTCTCTAGTTGAAAATGGGAAACCACGGAAAACCATTTCAAGGATGGCCAACGATGAGGAATTTGAGATAATAGGTAGAGGTAATATTTCTGGACATTCCTGGTCATTCATAAGCTGAAGCCCTATTGTGAACTGGTAGTAAAGTGAAAGTAAGGGTGATATTTCAGCTGTTGAAGAATCCGGTTCTTCCTTACCGGCAGTGCAAACTACTAATAAGCATGTGATAAAAATACTCTGGGTGATTTATGGGAGGTGAAAGCAACTTCAATAACAAGGAAATGTTCAGGTTTTGACCAACCAGCCACGAGACTCTCGGAGTCCCAATAGAAATATACGACTGAACATGAAGTACCGGTAACAAAAAAGCGCTTCAAAACAATTCAATAGGAAATTAGAATATACGCCCTTCTCAAGCAGAGATATGCACTTAAACAGTCACAGGAGAAACATATGATGCATTGTGACAAAATAACCAAACTATGCATAAATATGCAAAAATATGATTTTGCATGGTCTTCCAGGCCTTAGTTATTACGCTGTACATCTATTATCTTGACATGAGAGCTATTTATCCGACCACTTTGTGGCGCAATGGCTAGTATTCTTGACTGTCCTGTCTCCTGAGGTCCAGTTTCGATTCCCAAATCTGTCAAGAAATTTAATTCTGGTCTGAGTTGGATTTAGTTCTCAACTCAATTATTCTGGAAGTGGTTTTCCGTGGGTTCCCAACTCTACTTCAGGCAAATGCCGGGATGGTACCTAAATTAAGGGCTTGGCCGCCTCCTTCCCAATCCGCATCTGAATTACAAATACGCACACTAATACAGCCATCACAATAACACAATTCATCAGACGAATTCCACACACACCCAAGTACATGGGGCTACATGAACACACTATCGACCTGGTGCACAGTATTCAGTGACGGATTATACGAAGTCAACAGAGAGTATTGGTGTTAGACCCTAAGCGGAACCACAAAATGTCTTTCCAGATTCCACGCCTTGCGGTTGTCAGCAGTCTTTGAAACATAGCGTTCTTTCAAGAGTTTCAGCCAGTATTAACAGTACACATATATACACTATATTATATAAGTCCAACTCGTTGCGTGGTGGCTAGCACTCTTGGCTGTCACCACGGAGGCCCGGGTTCGATTCCCGGCTCTGCCAAGACCTTTAAGTTTTGAGGGCTGGAACGGAGTACACTCAGCCTCGTGAGGCAAAGTGAGAATAGGCGGGTTTGATTTACCCATTGTAAGCAATCCTGGGAATGGTTATCCATGGTTTCCCACTAATACTCTAGGCGAATGCAGGGATGGCATCTGAATTAAAAATACACACACTAATACAGCCATAGCAGTAACACAGGTTATCAGACGAATCCCACACACATACCCAAGCACACGGGGCTACATAGCCACTACGTCGCAGGTTATCAGACTAATCCCACACACATACCCAAGCACACGGGGCTACATAGCCACTATGTCGCAGGTTATCAGACGAATCCCACACACATACCCAAGCACACGGTGCTACATAGCCACTATGTTGCAGGTTATCAGACTAATCCCACACACATACCCAAGCACACGGGGCTGCATAGCCACAATGTCGCAAAGCCTCTTAATTAAATTAATCAACATACCGTATGTAAAAAGAAAGTCACAAATGTATACAAAATAGTATTGTACCACTCTGGTGGATTAATGGTAGTTTGATTCACGGCCGATGAGGGTACTAGCTCAAAAGATCTCCACGAGGTAGCTTAGGTCATACGATAATAATAATAATAATTTCTATACCATATATATTTCCCAATTTATGGGTTCGGGGTCGAGGTGAGGTAAGTTTCTATGAGGCAGTGGTTTTCACGGATGGATGACCTTCCTGACGCCATCCTCAACACAGAGCTGGATGGGAAACAAAATGACAATAAGGCAAGGGGTTGGAAGAAAGCTACCAATGCCTATCAGGCAGTACCATCCTGAAAAACCATTTCATGAAGGCTGACGGTGGGATTTGAACCCTTTGGCCTTCACGTTAATGCACGCACCCGACCAGATCACCGATAATAATATATATAATAATAATACACTAATAATGTTATTTTGAAAAGTTTGAATGGAAGAGGAGGATATTTCATTAAAAGTAGTTTGTATTCTGAATTGTATTTTAAAATACTATTTTGTATTTTCAGGAATTTATAAGTGTATTTTGTATCCAAAATACTTTTTTTGTGAGTATTTTGTATCGTAAATACATTTTGGGAGTATTTTGCCCAACTCTGTCTTCATGTTAGTAGCACAGATAGATTCGAGTTTATTTTGTTCCTGTCAGGGGAACAGAAATGTTCTACATTTACCGTTTCAGTCAAAAATTAACTTCATTTTTTAAAGAACTGTTTTGTTTTTGTTGTTGTCTTTTGTGCATATTGTATTCCAGTTCTCAAAAACTTCTGGACCAAAATACATGTAACTTTTCTTGTGTAATAATATCTCATTGAGAAATGGAAATACTTGTAGAATTGTTGTTAATAATTCATTTGAGGGGCTTGAGACATCTTGGTCATCAGCCCTGTATAGTTGGGTATGTGTTGAAGTTGTCTGGCAACCTGTATTGCTATGTTTTTTTTTAATTGTTACATTCTACTGTTTTATGGAGTCAGCCCTAGATGATCCATATTTTGTCTGTGGGGTCGACTTCCTTGTAGTTAATACCTTCCACCGCCCATTTTCTACAACTTGTCCATAACTCCTTCATCTTGATCGTACTCGTGTCTTCGTTTAGTACTGTTGGCCCATTGTTGAGACACCTTGAATCTTCATTTCCAGATGAGCCTCAAGCCAGTATGCATCGTGGTTTAGCATTTGGCTCAGGAACGTTGTCACTTATAATATTTGTTTATGAATTTAAACATTAAAACCCAATATACTTATCATGTACTACAATTTTTGTTACTAAGCGACATATGGCAATGTTGCAAAGCCGGGCGATGCTAACAGTGTGGCAATCAGTCTGTGTAATAAAATAATCTCTTTTACTCTCCAGTGCCTTTGCTCTTAAGAACTTACCAAGAACAGCAACAAGTGCCTTTAAAGTGTGTGACAAAGAGTCTTTTTTTCCCTAACTTTTTAACCCTTATCAAACTTTCAGCAAATTTGACAGTCTCTGTAGCTACTGCTGAACAAAATTTGAGTTTTAAGTAGGTTGAAAACATGTACTTAAGATATTCTACTTAGTGAAAACGTACTCAACAATCTAGCATTGTTATCTATTCACTGACGATGAAGTTCTAACCCGATTTGGTAATGCTTCTAGAAACCTAGACTTTATATTATAGTGTAAGTGGTAGATCAAAGAGTAATGTTAATACTATCAAGTGAGCAACATGATTGTATTAATAAAAGAGTAGCAAAAAATGGACTTAGTTTTGTTTCACTTTAACCAAACATCGCAAATATTTGAGTGGTCAGTAGATACAGTAGGCTTCAGGATATGTCGTCAACGGTGTGTCATGGGGTGAGGGGGAGGTTTGACTTTGGTATATTTTGTGAATTGGTTCCTCTCCTTATTCACATTCCTAAACCCGGGAAACGCCGGGTCTACTCGTCTTCAAGAGGAAATGTATATTCTACAATTTACTGTATTTCTAAAAAAAAAAACAAGTTGTCCTTCAGAAGTTTTGACCTATTATACTGTAAATTGTTTCTTATGTTCGTGATATTCAGTGTAATTTTAATGATGGCAATTGGTGTTTTTTTTTATTATTTATTAAGAGAGATTCTAGTCGCTATAACTCAAAGGTTGTAACGCGATGACTTTTCCACGTAGTGTTAAAGTATTAGAAGCTCATTTTCAGTGTTGCCTAGTTAGAAAGCTTTCCAGTCGGTCAATGCAATTAGTGTCCAATTTTAGGCGGGAAAATAAATATTTTAACACCTAACCTGAAAGAAATATTACATGAGGGATTTATCACAAAATAGCACGCTTTTTTATACAAAAATAAACATGACGAGGCCTACATAAACTACATTATTGCAATGTCTGGTAAGAGTACAGTACATTGCAGGCAGACTCATGAGATTTCGGACTACGAGAAACTTGATGACTTGAAAACACGGTGGTGGAGAAGCCAATGTTACTTCCATTTCCTTGGATAATGCCAGTGTTGGTGCAATGGGTGGTACAGTTAACAATAGAAAATAATATGCATGACAGTAAGGGGACAGCTGTTTCATGTCTTGCAGGTGGACGCAGTTTCCTTTCTAGGAGGTAACTGTGGGTGTTTTGGAGTGTCCTAACCTTAGTCGGGACATTATGAAATCGATATTTTTTCATGTATATAATTATTATTTTCTGAAGGTTATTTATCATTTCGTAGTTTCCATTATGATGTTTCTAGACTTCCTTTTAAAATGAGATGGTGACTAATAGAAGTGCAGTGCACCTATATATATTATCTTCTATATAGTATCTTCTGTACATAGGTGGTATTGTTAGCAGTGGCTTTATGTTGATATTGAATATAATTATGATGAAATCTGCCTTTAGATTGAAATTGAGTTAAAGGATGTCGATATTGTTAAAGTGTGCAACTTCCATATATTATGCCTGTGCTACATTACTGTTAGTACAGAACCTGTGAGTTGCTAGAGTAAAATTGTGGATTCCAAGGTGGTCAGATTTTATTTTATATATACAGTGATATATTATCTGAGGTTGCATATTTACAACATGTTTTTATTAATTTTAACTAAATCTATGACTCGAAATGCTCTACTTTTGATTCCAAGCCCCCAATGATAAACCATAAAAGCGAAAGTAAATTCACATTTTATTTCATAGCATTGTTTGACCCTTTGTAAAGCCGACTATTTTGTCAAATATTTTATTTCATTTATATTTTTTTAAATTCTTATTTCAACTATAACATTCATTTTAGTATTTATATCTTTCATTTTAATATTATATTTTAATAATTATTCTTCAATATTATTAATTTTATTGTAATTATTTTTAAAATTTATTTTTATAATCTTTAATTTCTTTTATTACTTTTCATTTTAGTGTGTACATTTCTGTTTTATTTTATTGTTTATTTAATATATATTTATTAGTTGAAATTGTATCTAGCGCAATAGTTCAACGAGACAGAAATAAGTTTTGCTTTTCAAAATTATTATTTTTGAAATACATTGTAGTAATTAGGCTGAAAGATTCACCCATTAGCACCATTTGATAATATAAACTCTCCTTATGATTGGTGGTTAATATACAGACCACTATCCTATAAAGGGTTAAGAAATGTTTATATCACTGTTAGTAGCCTTTCTAGATAAGAGTACCGCTGAACTTGGCTGCGCCAGCGTTTGTTGATCATAACAACTAGTGCTTTACGGGATGAGGACATCACAAAATAATTTAATACAAATAAAAACAAGAAGTTCCGTGAAGAACTAAATATCCTATTTTCATATATTATACTGGTCTTACTTAGGACAAAAGAAATGAAAAAAGAATTTAAAAATGTGCATTGCTGCCATTTTTAACTTCTCATAACATTCCATTAAATTACACGTTAGTATAATAAGGCTTGTATGAGGATATACCGTGCCAAGTTTCACAGCACTCGGATGAAAAGTCGGGAGATAAATCCATTTAAATATTTAAATTTTGCGTCGCCACGATGTTGGTTTTGTGCTCACGAGGTTATTGAATGAACCATAGGTGAATTTATGTTAATAGCCATTATCAACATACAATATTTCAGTTTGATTGCAAAACCTTTTGTTATTTGCCGTGCGAATACGACTTGCGGGTGGGGGAGGTTTATTATTATTTATTTAAGCGGAAATTCCCCTACAGAAGAGCGATTAAACGTGATAACATGTCATTTGGAGGTGTGTCATCTCCGCTCCTCCCAAAATCTCTTCATTCTCGTGGAATGCTCCCTCTTTCTCTCATCCATTCGTTCATTTAACATGGTGTCCACAGGCAGGAAAAGTCAGGAATTTTGTTTTTGGTCAGGAAAAAGTGTGAGAAAATAGAGTGAGTCAGGAAAAAATGGCGAAAAGTATTAGAAAGTCAGGAATTTTATATTAACCATACAGTATTTTGTGTTATACAGCCATATTTTGATGTTACTAGTTCAACTAATATCTGAAGATAAAAAGCAATATCTCACTGGACATTATGGTACATTTCCATTTTTACAGTACATCATAGTAATAACCTCTTTTACCTATTTTTTGTACGCTTTTTTGGCGTTGGCGTAGGGATGTGGCGACCCCATCACTATAGTTTAGGTTATTAAGTACTTTAGTTGTATGTTAGTTATTGTCGTTTTAAGGGGCGGAACTACGAGGTAATCTGCCCCTCTTGAAGTACTTTGATTTATGTATTATTGCATTATAATTTACTTTATTTTCTATTTTAAATGAATAAAGAGGCGAGCGTTGGGCAAATTCTGCAAATGAAAAAAGATATATACATATTTGCTCAATAAATCTTTTCTCCGATGTTACGATGACTTCGCGAGTCAGGAATTTTGTTGAAAAATGGTCAGGAAAAGTCAGGAAAATTGACATTGAAAATTCTGGGGACACCATGTTTAATAATGCATAAACTAATAATAAGGTTACAATTATAAGGCTAATTTATAGATCAATTTACAACAATATTTAACACATCGTTGTAAACTTCTTAAGAAAATTATTAATAATTAATTAAAATTGTAACAGTTTTGATTTCTTCGTTTAGAAATGTTAAAAAAAGAACATTTCAAATGTATAGAGTGAGTGCCTTTCTATAGAACGGAGCATCTCTTGTGCCGTGGGACGGGCGAAGCGCGTTGAGTCAGCGCCACTTGACTAGCATCTACCGTTACACAACAGCAAGTCACGAAACCCTGCATTTATTAATACGGAGTTAGCAAGATTCCTTAGTTGAGATAATTACGACTTGTGGCAAAGTACTGTAAGCAATCTCGTATTCCGTGATCTTAGAGTTTATCAGTTAGTATGAAAATTGGTCCGGCTAGATCAAACATAAAATGCCAGCGTTTCACCCCGGTGTGCCGTTGGGCTCGTCAGTTGGTACAGACACACCTCACCAATACGCATGGCTAGCACATACTGAGAAGGCCATCACAAGACACAAAATACAAGTAGTATTGACGTCACGAGTGATGCCAATGTGCTAAGGAAGTCAAGCTCCCTTTCATAAAACAAAAACCTTACCTTGGCAATCCAATCTAATTGATAATTTATCTGATCAAACGGAAATAACATCATATTCCCATTCGGGAATGTTCATTACCTATCTTAGAGTTTACCGAGTGGAAACTAATTTTCTCAAGAAATAGTCTTCCAGCAAATGTGTTCGCAATTTTCAGTACTGTACGATTTTTACTTGGGGGGGGGGATCTCAAACAAATTAATCCGCGTAATCTGTAGGCTCTCGAGAAGGAAATAACTGCACAGATACGAACTATCAGTGAGGATGAATTACAGTGAGTGTACCAAAACTTCCTACGTTGGTGCAATATGCGTTTAGAAATTGAAGGACAGCATTTCCAACACCTACTTTGAAATTCATTTAAGTAATTATGATTATTAAATACATTAAAAGGTGTAAATGTGTTAAACTAGATGGGCGCTACGCTGCTGCTAGCGGCAGTGTCTTGCACGACACGCGGCTAGCCACAGTGCTCCGTCCGCCACGCGGCCTCCGTGAATCTCGGTGATACAGAGAGAGCCATCACTGTATGATTAATTTTGTATCAATACATGTATATAGCGTATATATATTTTATTTCAATGCATATTTTGGCTATTTTTAGCCTATTTTCATTTTATAAAAAAATAGGCTTATGACATCCTTTTGTCTGTGTGTGTGGTGTGTGTGTCCGTCCCTAATAACTTCTAAATGGCTGGGGCGATTTCAATGAACCTCGTTAAGGTCAAACATTTCGGCCGAACCCGACATGCCCTTCAAATTATATTACGTTTCACCAATCCATCAAGCTTGCCACGGTGGCTGAGTGGTCAACGTGTCTGTGTACTAACCCCAAGCTTGCAGGTTCGCTCCTGGCCGTGGTAAGTGATTTTTGAAAGGCGGCAAAAATTTCGACACCATGTCATACGATGTTGGCATGTCAAAGAACCCATTTGAATTAAGTAGGCCGTGTTCATAATGGCAAAATTAATCTCGGGAGTTTCTGCCAACACAAAGTTCCTCATTTCTCCACTAGAAAGCGCTATAGTGTTCAAGGAGCTTAGATAGCTAACCTCTTTGACTTTCACAGTGCTTCATGGGACAACAAAATTCGACATGCAAGCTACTCTTTGGGTGTCAAATAACAAAGCTTGCACCCGAGGCCATACGATATTATATTATTATTATTTATTACCAATCCACCATGGCGGCTGTGCGAAATATTTCACCGGCATTCTATATCTCCGAAACTATTACAGATACCGCCCTGAAATTTTGTGCGGTGATAAAAGGCACTACTTAAAGTTCACTTATGGTGCTTTCAAAAACCTGTTAACTACAAAAAGAAACATGGCGGCCAATCGAAGTTGAAACTTTTAAATAGAAGTTTCTCGTGATTCAACCATCCGAACGCAATGAAACTTGGTACAGAAAATGTTTAAACATATTGTAATTCACTGGCATCTAATTTAGTTCAACTGTCTACATAACCTCAAGATGGGGGCTGTGCGAAATATTTCACCGGTATTCTATATCTCCGAAACTATTACAGATATCACCCTGAAATTTGTACGATGATAAAGGGTACTACTAGAAGGTCAGCTATGAGACTTCCAAAAACTTCTAAAATACAAAACGAATATGGCGGTCTCGCGATTTAACCATCCGAGCGCAGTGAAATATGGTACAGTAAATGTTTATACACATTGTAATGCACTGGCATCTAATTTAGTTAAATTGTTCACATAACCTCAATATGGCGGCTGTGCGCAATTTTAAAATCTGATTTTCATTTCTTGTGTCCTAATCATGCGATTGAAGTTTGAATACCACACCTTAACAATAATCTTCATGTAATAGTACATAACTCTTAAGACCTACATGTATAAAAATCCAATATGGCGACCTTCCGAAATATTTAGACAGTTCTCAATATCTACGAATCTATTGCAGCAATCAAGCTGAAATTTTGTATGTTGATAGAGGTAATTAACATACGTAGGATATATGAAAATAGGCTTCAGTTCTTCTTGTAGGATATATGAAAATAGGCTTTAGTTCTTCTTGTTTTAGTGTGCAAATGCATGAATTTCCGAAATCAAGTGATAAGGAACCTGTTGATTCCCTCCTATCCAGTCTTCAAGCCACGTGACGTAACACATACTACTTCAGAGGTCACTGCTGTCGATAGATATACTCAATCATGTGTGTTCTGCTATGGTTGCACGTAGCGCACTGCGTAACTCCTCAGGGTCAACTACAGCCTTATATAACCTCCCTGTCTGCAAGCTACTTCTTTTTTACTCTGAGGTTAAAACACTTCCCCCTTCCGTCCTCTCTTCAAACAGTGTGATCCACCGACCATATTTTAAGAGGGGATCAACCAGTTATCTTCTTCTAGTCTAGTGTGATAGTACGCTCTGGGGAATATACACAGACTTGTATTATTAAAGAGAGGAAATGCCAGAATAGTTGTATGTCTTACAGGTCTGACAACTCCTGTGCATAATTATTCATCATTAAGCAGCTCATAAAACCAATATATTTATCGTTACGTAGCGATATTAACCTGCATTGCTTACCGTTCCTAGATATTAGTAAATGTGTCGCTGATAGAAAATGAGAAATGTCTCAATTCAGATCATCAAATTAGATTTTCTTTTTGCGAATTGGTGACACTAAAAATATAAGAGAAACCGGAATATTCCGCTTTGTCGCCAGATCTCCTTACTTCATGCAGTGTGACTTGTTTGTTCGATGGACGTGCTACAACTTGTTTCAGTAGCAAAATTATCAGTGTGAATGCTCTTCTCTGCTGTCTCAATCATTGATCGGTAATCGTTAATGATATGCTACACAGTAATTACTTAACGAATATACCGTAATTAATACCTGACTAGCGGACCCGTGCGAGAAATCTCGCATCTTCATAAACAACACAGCAACAGTATTTGCAAATCGCACACTTCTTACAAAAATGGATATTTATGAAATTAGAATGCAATTCGTCACTGCTAATGTCATTGATATGCTGAGTCCATTGATTGACACCTTAGCTGTAACACTCACCGGTTATTCGATATTTATGAAATTATACGATTTGAGTACCGGTTCTCATTCCTTTGATTTACTGTTTCTGAAATCCATGCAAAATGATAAAGGAAAGACCTCAGAATGTTAAAATGACATGAAACGGGCGTCACAACGGCTAACATGTGAAATGGACAGCAATTATGGAGCGTATTTTCCTACAGCAACAGTATCTTCAAATCGCACGCCTCGTACACTTTTTAAAGAAATTATAGATATTTATGAAATTAGAGTGCAATTCATCACTGCTAATGTCTATTCTCTTTCATTTGAATGCTCATTTGTCACGATCGGTCGCTTGTGAGCCTCGCAGGACGGATCTATACTACTGAAATAATAGATACTAGCGGACCCGTGCGAGAAATCTCGCATGTTCATAAACCACACTTTCCCCAATAGGTTTTGCAAATCGAACACTTCTTACAAAAATTGATATTCATGAAATTAGAATGCAATTTGTCATTGATAATGTCATTTGTCTGCCGAGTGTGCTGTAACACTCACCGGGTATTCGATATTTATGAAATTATACGATTGGAGTACTCATTCCTTTGATTTACTGTTTCTGAAATCCATGCAAAATGATAAAGGAAAGACCTCATATTGTTAAAATGACATGAAACGGGCGTCACAGCGGCCAAAATGAGAAGTGGACAGAAATTATGGACCGTATTTTCTTACATCAACAGTATCTGCAAATCTTCATTCAGTGCTACCTCCTGTATTCTCAAACATAGATGTTATAGCCTAAGTAATGGATCTGAATGATGATAGCTTGACAATCGAAACTGGTCATCCTAGTGTATTTATTAATCTCATGTTATTTATTTCAGGATTAGGGCACAACCCAGATCTTTTTGGGTACATTCGTGTTGACCGACTGAAAAGCACCAAACTTGCATTCAATAAATACGAACTTCCATTTTCCTCTAAAATAAACTTTCTGAACCTAATATGTGACTATTCCCAAATTTCTCAATATTGTGAATTAATATGTTGCAAAACTTATGTGGCACACTGTTGTGCCACATGCCATCTTAAACGGAAAGTTCCGTTCTGTGCTTCCGGCAAAAACTTCAGCAATATCTGGGCGCTAGTTTTCAAGTTGCAATTGTAATTTGTCCAACATCGCCAACGTAAGTGCAAAACATTCTGACTTTGCTTATGGTGAAAGTTTTATCGTACTATTATTTGTGGTGGTGCGCCTGATTGATTGGACTGAAGCTGGCGCAAGACACGAATTGACAATTGGTATTGGCGCGCATGCGTAGAGGGATAGGTACTGTACATCCGACAATTACTGTCTTTGTCGTGGCTCCCGCACTGTCGAGCTTCCCGAGGTGAACCTAAGGTATGAGAATGTAATTGATAAACTTTCTAGTGAGCTACGAACATTTGTATTCCTATTTACCTTAGACTAGTGGCTTGAGTGCGCTTATGAAAGGATCCGCGCCGAAGGCTTTCTATTACGCTTTGTAGCTCACCACAGGGTTCGTTCTCTCTTATTGTTTTCTCACAAACTAATCTTGTTAATTCAAGTGATTCCTTAAGGTAATTCTCGAGCTTATGGCCGAGTCGCTCAGCTCGTTCAAGTTGGTTTAAATATATTATACATGTGGTGAGCCACGCTAATCGTACTAGCGACGGTGCTTTCCTAACATAGAATTATTATTATTTTATTCTTCAGCTAATCGTTCTCCAAATAAAGGAGTAGGCCCACATTTTTTTGTGCTTCTGCTTGTGCATTTTGAATGGGTAACTGTCTAGTAATAATAGGCGACAACGCTTGAGATTGTCGCTTTTGAAATTCCTTTGTTGTCTGGCCCGCCCAGGCATTGTTGTCTGAACACGACAGTGTCGAGAGCAGAAGTTTGGTGTTGTGCGCCGGGCGCGGGTAAGTTATGGTTATGGCCTTTGTTCAAATTGTTGGTTCTTCTTGTGAAGAAGGTAAAGAGTTGATTTCATCATTTTTCAGGCCTAGTGGAGCTCCAGCTTATTTTCATTTTCTACGTAATATTTATGAAGGGGAACATTTATGTAACGGTACTTCGATTTTCTTCGCCACGTGGCTGTCCCGAGTTCCCACGTCATGACTGTTAAATGTGGAACTGTGTGTATAGTTAACAACTTTGATAACGTCGTGAGATTCATTTCTAATTCTCGTTATATTCAATTGATTTATTTTGGTTGTCATTTTCCCACCCCGGGGATTTCTTAGTCTGATAGGCAGTGTTTTTCTCTTGATGTTTGTCATTTACTCCTCTATTGTATTGTTTTCATTTTAGTATACAGGTAGCTGGGGAAGGGGACAGTTCTCTGGGTCGGAATTCGTTCTGCACCCAAAGAGGGGTACAAATACAACGTTTGAACACCGAATTTTGAGTCTGAAATAATAGCCGTACCAATTTTTGTGATAGATTCTTCACCAGTGACTTCTCCTTTGTATGGTATCTGTTCATGGCCCCATTTTTATCTAATTTTGTTGTTGATTCGTTTAGGGGATTAGTGACAGTGTGACCATGTCCTTGTTTGTGTGGCAAATCTGTCTGATAACCGGTGTCATTGTGATGACCAATGGTAGTGTATATATTTGTTATTGACGATACAATTTGGAAAGAGGTGACCATGGCCTCCAGGGGATTAGTATAGATCGCGATACATTTCCGTACAATATTCCCCTAATAACAAAATAGCGGCGTTCATGACGTCACGAAATACTCCTGTAGCAATCTTACGGGAAATGCCTAGGGGAATAGGAGGTTTTGGGTGGGGGAAACAAACAGAAATTAGCATTTACAAGGAACGTTGAAAACGAGATGTGTATCGCGATCTTTACTAAAAAAAAATCGCTATACGCGTCCAAATTTTGCAATTTCAGCTCATTTTTCAAAAATCGCGATACACATGAAAATATCCGCATTTCAGCTCATTAAAAAAAAGCATGTATCGCGATCTTTACTTGACCTATATAGGTCAAGTAAAGATGACGATACACATTAACATTTTGCCATTTCAGCTAATGATTTTAAAAAACTCGCGATACTCATCAAAGTTTTCGAATTTCAGCTCATATTTAAAAAAATATATATCGCGATCTTTACTTGACCTATATAGCTCAAGTAAAGATCGCGATACACATCTCGTTTCCAACGTTTATTGTAAATGCTAATTTCTGTTTAGGTTTCCCACACCCAAAACCACCTATTCCCCAGGCTTTTCACGTAAGCTTGCTATAAGAGTATTTTGAGACGTCGTGGATAACTTCATCAACAAACCCCCTTGCTTCTAGCGCAATCAGTAATTTTCGTCCACACAGTAGTCGAACCAAGAACTAGCCAATATCAGGGGGACCTATTCCCGTCTCCTGCGCTTCTCATCACGTGACGTCACACTGAGGGAACCTGCTGTCACCATAAGGTAGTTGGCTTGCATTAGTACTTGATTTATTTTATCGTGCCTTGTGGTTAATAATAAATAATGGTATTGGTTTTACGTCCCTTTTAACTGCTTGCATTGTGGTTAACCATGAGTAAAAGCAGTAAATACAATGTTAATTGTGCTTTCGGACAGTGCACTAATTGGGGGTCCAAAACCGTCGGTACTGGTGTTATGTAGTACAGGTTTCCAAGGAGAGAGGAGCTATGAACAAGATTTGAAAAATGAACTTTTGGGATTACCACAAAGAAAAATGATGCGTGCAGATGCTTTTCCGTCTATTACAGTTCCCGACTCAAGCAACAGCGTGGCTGATAACCCAGATGTTAGGCCACTTAACCATATTGTCATCATTATCAAGCAACAGCCCAACCACCTTCGCGGACAAAATTGCTGAACGGGTATTTGTTTAACCCTAGAATGCTAACATTATTCAATTGATGCTTAATACAGGGTCTTTTTTTAGGTCACTCCGAGTATCAGGGGAACATGCACGGAAGGCAATAGCCCGGCCGGGTGACTCATTTGCCGAGAGACATATCCCGTTATGACGGCTAAGATGACCTAATGCACTACGTTAGCGATAAGCAAGCGCGCTTTATACGTTTAGGGACGGAGTGTCATTGCGCCAGCCGTGCCGTGCTCGTGTTGCTGCGGAGCGACCTAAAAAAATACCCTGTACTAATAATACGTTAAATTTATGTACATTACGAACTTTGTGCTCAGGCACCAATTAGTTAAATGGTTGAAATTAATATACGGTATATTTTGTATGTAACATTATTTATATACACTGAATCTTTTGTGGTCTTTGAAGTTTAATACGCTACGTTCCATCTTAAATAGAAGAAATGCACAAGTCGTTTATTTTGACGTAATTAGCAGTACGTAATCTCTCCAGCCTCTTATACTGTCTCTGGCTTTTATGAGGTTGTTTTCATAATCCCTCTGAAGTTATGTGACATCTACATCAAATTCCCCACCTCTTTGTTATTGCCAGGGAGAAACCAATATGTTGTTAAATTCAAGGATAGTTTCCAGGCAATTCCTTGCCCCATGATTATGCCCCTAGAACTGATTGGCATCAGAGGCGGCTCGCACATATCGCAGTTGGTGGGGCTGCATGCACAAGCATTAACTTACCTTATTTGTAGATCAGTTCCAGGCGTCGAGTCTTGAACGCGACGAATTTTTCGATGACAAGGTTATTGAAATTCGGTATGATGTTAATCAGACCATTCTCAATAGACATCTTTCCAAGTGCAGTAAGTCTTTCTTGTCCTATGGCTAGAGCCCTGCGCGGATAAAGAAAACGTTATCCACATCCGCCTCGCATCCGCACGTTTGTTATTCGAATCTACTGGCAGTACAATAATATTTTATTTTTTATTAAAGCAACACATCCATCCGGCCGTAAAAACCATCCGCCACAAAGACTTACATCGCATCTCATCCTCGACCCCTTTGGAGAACGGGAATAATAAGGGGTAGACATACATTAAAGCAACACATTTGAGGAGAAAGTCGTTCCCTTAGGCTATTTATGTCATGTGCTATGTTTAAAATGAATGTTATACAGCCAGAATTGCAACCCTTTTCAGTTGGAGAGTTAATTATGCTTAATGACAGAATTTGAATGAGATAAGCTTAATCACCATTTTACATTTGTCATAAAAAAACATAACAATAAACATCCGGGTCCTAGTAATGATATTCAACAAGTTCGGATTGTACTGTATTCTAAAAACTATCCGCAAATTTACTCCAAACATTACCGGTATCCGCTATCCGCACATCCATGCAAACTATATCCGTATGACGATAAATGTTGCGGATATCCGCGCAGGGCTTTACCCATGGCAGTCCTGAGGTACACTTTGATCCTCTTGAGGCACGAAAAGCAGCGTTCGGGTTCAGCGGTAGCCATAGGCAGGGTGATAGCGATACGTAACAGTTTAACGACCTCTGTAGATGACGGGCCTAAGAACCAGTGAGAAGGAAACTCGAAGGTTTTACAGCTCCACGGATATTTCGAAATTCTTCTCTTCCATATAAACATTTTCTTGTGATAGTATTTAGCCTGTTTGCCATCTCTTGATGAATGCAGTACATTTGCATTTGTCTGTTGGCACAGGCTAGAGTAAAATGTGACTTTTCACCGATGTCTCAGTCTCACTCATGGCTGTGATTATATGGAAGCTACTGAGGTATGGGTGGTGCTTTGTAATAACAATCAGGGCACAGTCAGTGTCTGTGAAAGGTTCTACTCATAGGGTTAGTACTGCTGTTCTGACTCAGTGAGGAAAGCCATGGCAAACTACCTCACTCCTCTCATTGCCTAGTATGCCTCAATATAGCACTGCCTTTGGTTTTTGTGGGTATCTACCCAAATAACCTAACGGCGGTACTTTTTGGGGATCCAACCAGCCTTCGTACTGACTACCTAACAGACAGTCGTAGTATTATGATTCTATTTATATATTTCCTTGTTTCTAGTTACTTCTTTTTTATGACGCTCAACCGATTGTTGATACGCCGAACTTAAGCGTAACACTGCAAAATTTTACGTGTTATTTAAATGAGTTCCGGAAGATGCGTGCTTCTCAATTTCTTCGCTCAGTTTTCTAAGATCTGTCACTCTCTTTTGAGTTCAGCTAAATTCTCCACCGACTATACTGTGAAATAATATACAAGTATTTGTTAATATCACGCAAGCATACTACATTAGAGTATTGATCTATAATTCGCATGTTGGCAAGACTGATCGTACAAGTGTTTGAAGAAAATGCACAAATCATGGAGATGGTGGAATGTCTCCCTTTCATTGGCTAAGGGTTGATAATGGACATGGTTCTTCTAGTACCCACTAGATGCCGTGAGCACCTACTTGAGTTCCATCCTTCTTCTACTCATGATTCTCATTGCCATTCAGTGCTACAAACATAGCCATGTTGCAGCAAAAGTTTTTCCCATTTAAACATTTTCTTGCGATATTATTATGATTATATTTATAATTTAGTGCATTAGAATATAAGTCGTAAACTTTCTGAATACGAATTAGGGGCTGTTAGCCGCTGCCAGTATAATATTTGAGCTGTTTGCAAACTGTATACTCTATTGTTTCCAAAGATGAGTTGGCACTCTGTGGCGAAGCTGCAAGGATTGCAGCACCCAAAGAGGCTTTCATAGGACAACTTGGCAATGGGGGAAGTGGATTCAGGAAGTGCAATGTTAAGTTCCTTAGGTGCTGCGGAGAATGCAGCAGCCGTGGGGGAAGCGGATTTACGAGCCAGCCTGGCCTTTACTTGTGAAAAATTTAAAGAGATCTATTTAATTACACAGTTACCCCATTACTTTCAAAGTGTAAATTGATATTGTCTAATACCCTGGGGGGGCTGCAACTCTGCAGCTCCCCTTCAAGAGCCGCCGCTGATTAGCATTAATAACAAAAGCATTGGCCATAGACCAGCAGAAGCACGGCTGGAAGATGGTAGAGTTAAATTATTCCTACATGTAAATTTTACCCATGTTAGTATTGTAGGGTTAATTATTGAGTCTACGAGTAATTTGATTTGGTTTAATAAATAGGTTTATCGGTATTTGAAGGCATCTACTATCTCAAAGGAAGCTACAGTAGACTACTTATTTGTCAGCCAAGAGTTGATGCAGCATAAAGAGGTGCGATTCTCTAGAATTCAATGTAATTACGGTAGTCTTAGTATTTGCTATTTAACTATTTAGATTTTATTCTCGTACGAGCTGTAAAAATCATAAAATACAACTCTTATATACACTCTACAGGACACAAGTGGCAGAGAAAAGCGTCATAAAGCTAGGAGCGTAAGGAAACGGGCACTATCGACTTGGGAGACTTTGTCCCCTAAAAGAACAGAAACTTGATCAGGGAACTAAAACTGAATCGCTGCAAAATGATGAAATAATACAACTCCGAAAACGGGTCGAGGTTTTGGAAAATATAAATGTGGATTTAAGACGAAGGGAAGCAGCTCTACGAAAACTCAAAACCACGAGATATTTTGCATCAATGTACAGCGAAAGTACATATGAATGCTCTTAGAAGGGAGATGGTAAAAGCTATCTCCAATTGTTTTACTGCAGGGCAGATTCGATATATATTAGGAGGTAAAAAGAGGGTGAAATGGTCTTCAGAGGACATAGCAAATGCCCTTGCACTAAGATCACTTTCGAAGGAAGCATACGATTATTTGAGAAAACGCAACATTCCACTACCATGCCGTTCAACTGTACAGAAATTGATTCGGCATTTTAAGTGCAGACCTGGAATTCTGAGAGAGATGCTTTGTCTGTTGAAAGCCATAGCAGCAAATTGCAAGGACTCTGAAAAAAGTGCAGTTTTGTCGTTTGATGAAATGATTATTGACGGCCAAATATCCTACGATTAATCAGACGATCGCTCAGTAACGTCCAAGTAGCTATAGTCCGAGGGCTGTTTGCTAAATGGAAGCAGCCCACTTTTATGACTTCGATGTGACAATGACTTCAGAGTTGTTACAAAGCATTATTAGCCAGCTTGGGGGTTGTGGCATTCGTATTGAAGCAGTAACTAGTGATATGGGAGGAGAAAACTCTCAAGTCTAGAAGGAACTACATGTTTTCTGTGATGTAGGCTACCCCATCTATTGAAATTGTTAAGAAATCACTTTCTAGATGTCGGTTTCGTGTTAGGCGATGGCTCAGAACTTCAGAAGAAGACAATGGAAGACCTACGTCAGGACACGGACTTTCATCCAAATACGTCACCTCATCAAGAGATGCAAAATACAGGTCGTGGAAAAATATTCGTTGAAGAAGAGACGAATGTGGGTAGCTTCGGCCTCCATAATCCTCAATTCACTACTAGGAAACATGTTAAGTATATTCCTACCCTGAGTCCCACGGTCTCACTTTTTTAAATATCAAAATTAAGAAAAAATTAAAATGCACTTGACTTGATATGGACACTTAATGTTAATACACTTAATTACTAATACAGTAAATTAGAAATATTTACAAATAATGAGATATTCTCACAATGATCTCAATAAACATCAATCACATTTTTTCAAAATGATAAATAAATGTCAGAAACTATATAATTCATAAATGTCATCAGCATCATTTTAAAACTAAAATTACTGTTGTAATCAACACCAAAACAAATATCACATGTATTGTATGACAGTGGAAGATCCAGCAAGGGTCCTGTTACACAGGATCTGCATAATATCATCTTCGAACATTTTTAAACTTGGGTTTTCTTCTTCTTGAAGCCATGAATTTACAACAGGTTCAAATCCCGGTCACTCCATGTGAGATCTGTGCTGGACAAAACGGAGGCAGACAGGTTTTTCTCCGGGTACTCCGGTTTTCCCTGTCAAAATTTCATTCCAGCAACACACTCCACTATCATTTCATTTCATCTGTCATTCATTTAATCATTGCCCCAGAGGAGTGAGTCAGGCCTCGGCAGCCGGCACAGTTCATATCCTCGCCGCTAGATGGGGGCTTCATTCATTCCATTCCTGACCCGGTCGGAGACTGGAAGCAGGCTGTGGATTTTCATTTTCTACATCAGGATCAGTGATGCTTACTGAAGAACACCCAGCATGATTATGATCCATACAGAAATATAAAATAAGCATATATACTGCAAGCTCATGAATAGAAGTTGTAACATAAATATCTTCACGTCTCTTCCACTACACATTCAACACTCAACTTAAGGAAGGTATACAGTGGCGGAACAAAATTGGCGCAAAATCAAGAGAAGCACAAAGATAGAAAAAATGACTGAGTCCCGGGGACTCAGTGAATTGAGGGTTAAATAAGTAATAAGTCATCAAATTGTGAGTTGTAAACACACTTATACCAACAGCTGTTCTAAGTGTTTATATATACCTACGCAGTTGTTAATTCTAACAATATAGGCTACCTGGTTGTTTTTTCCTCTTAATACTGTACCTTATCTATAATTTACTACATGTAGGCTACAGTTGTGATTATCGTTTACTCTAATTGGACCAATAATTTATTGAGGTATTGCGAATTGTTGAGCATACCATCCTTGGGGCTACTGTTGAAGTGCAGGCACCAGGCTACTGCCATCCTGAGGTGCCCTCCTGTCTGCGTCACACACGGTAAGCCAATGAGAGCGCAGCCGGCGGGAATGGCCTACCTAATATACTCTTAACTACCTTGGGCCAATATAGTGAATACTGCTCTACATACAAATAAAACCTAACCTGGGGCTTACACCCCAGACCCCCTTGCTTGTATCGCAATCAGTGATTGCGGGTTATATTCCCGACGAGGAATATAACTCAGGCACCAGGCTACTGCCATCCTGAGGTGCCCTTCCATCTGCGTCACGCACGGTAAGCCAATGAGAGCGCAGCTGGCGGGAATGACCTACCTAATTTACTCAAGGTAGTTAGGGGTGTTCGAAAATACACGACTCATATACTCTTAACTACCTTGGGCCAATATAGTGAATACTGTTCTACGTACAATACAAACCTAAACTTTTATCGACAACTTCAAAAAAGCTACCCCTTCCATATGTACCATGAACACCCCCCCCCAAACCCAAGTATTCTTCATTTTCTTACCCCTATTATATTTCCTTTTCCCAAAACAACTCTCATCAATTTCTTCCCCAAAGAAGACCGGTCACGAACCCACGAAGACCAATCTTCCCTAGACAAAACAAAACCAATCTACTACTGTCACTTTTGAAATTCCTAATTAATGTACAGCTAAATGTACAGGCATTCTCCTACAAAAAAAAAATTAGCCAACGAAAGGATGTTCCTAATTGATAAACGTGGCCGAGCAAAAAAGGACCCGTTTCGAATGGAATGCCACACTTTGCATTTGCTACACCGCCACATTAGACAATCCAGACTTCTGCTAGCAACAACTTTTGTGGGCAACATCAGTTTATCCCATTTCGGACACGAGTACAGCTTCACCCATTCTTAAATTCGAATTGCAAGATCTCACGATGTTCACCCTTCAAATTCAAATTGCACAATAAGAATAATATCTAGAAATAAATGACTTGCCCATTTAACTTCATAGAGTACCTACAGCGGCCAACTTGATTACTTTTAAATTTCCTGCCAACACACTACCAAACACCAAAAAACCATACACATTACACCTAGACTTGTTTCCGCAACACGTGGTGTGTTCAGGCCGACATCTCACGGTACACTAAGCGGTAACAATATGCCGGACAGTAGCCAGAATGTTCAAAGACGTCGAACATATGAGCATCAACATGAACACGTCATAGGTGACATCACCGAGGTCACTAAAAGCAAGCAATCGCAATCTATACTTGAGCCGCCTTCAGTTAGGAACCATCCTGGAATTTGTCTGGAGTAGAAGTGAGAAACCACCGAAAACCACTTCTAGGGCAGCTAAAGTTGAAATTGGACCCATCTCTTTCCTCATGAGGCTGAGTGTACCCCGTTCCAACACTCTAACCATAATTACATCTATCTAATAATGTTATATATTATCACTGGCAACCCGACCCGGCTTCGCCCGGGAACAGTTATGAATGCATTACGTGATAAGCACTTTTTCCCCCAATGTCAATGAAAAACTACCAATATCCGTTTAACATCTCGGCATGAAGGGTTAAACTCACTGACTGGACTATTAATTATATTATCATAGAGATGCATGTGCAACAAATTCTTGTCAGACGTAATTTAAGAATGGCGAGGTGCATGAAACACAAATCCCCCTTCGTCCAATCTTCTTGACTGTGAATTTTGTGGAATGAAAAGTTCGCAATCGAAATGAAGAAAAGCCGAGTTGCACTTCCAGGGAAACTCCAAACACAACCACTCTTCTCTGAAGTTTTTAAATCAACAAGACTCGACAGTTTGCTGCTGGCGGTATCTGGGGCAATAAGCTCGTTCGCTAGCTAAGTTGTAACTGGGGTGAGAGACTCGCTCCTAGGTAGCTCGTAAACTGTCTCCTCAGTCACTGAATGGAGATAGTTGGAAGAAATGAAAACATAAAATCACTTATAGTAGGCGATGTATTGTAGAGATATGCTCTCCCGGGCTTTTTTTTTTTAGAACTTTTCATGCTGAACAATTCTTACACTCATAATATATAGATATTTTTAACGGTTTGCCCAGCGCAAGCTTAAAAGCGCACGGACGCCAGGTTTTTTTTTCTTTTTTCCGACTTTTCCACTGAAATAGTTACTGCTCGGCTTCCTTTGAACATCAATAAATTATTTTGTACAGAAATCATCCTCGAGATATCCTTTACATTATGGTGAAAACCGCATCAAAATCCATCCAGTGGTTCTCGAGTTTATCCGTAACATCCAAGAATCGGGGACTTTGTTTTATACAAGTAGAGATTACTTATGCATATCTAGTAAATCACTGTTTTCCAACTGGCATACTTATTTTGTATTCGGTTTTTCCTTATCATCTCTGTGGGCAGCCTACTGATTTGTGATAGAAATATTCATGTGTGATGTTTCAGAAAATTTACTGCACTCGATGATTAATTAAGCCAATTAACAATTGGGAAGGACTCCATTGAGAAGTGTTATACGACCAGTCAGGAAGAACTCAAGAGACTAGAAAACTTACATGAAAAGTTACGGAAGGAAAGGCGAGAATCCAGTCATGAACTGGAACAGTACCGAACCAGGGCACAACGTGTCATTAAAGAGAAGGAGAGAATCATCAGTGAGGCTGAAAATTCAGGTAGATAAAACAATTTTCAGCTTAGTGCATTGATACATGTGGGGGTAAATTTACACCTCATGACATTGTTACTTTACCACCTTATTCTAGACTGTTAAATTCTCTCACTAAGCTTGTGCACACAGCAACTTAATCTCACTTGCCTGATTTATACCTCTTTCTTCTTGGGCCATTACCCATGTCTCTGCAACATTATGATACAGGGTGTCGAGCGATACGGGAAATGTGGGAAATATACGGGAATTTTAGTTACATGGGAAATCTTGAAAAGTATCATAATGCCAGACTTCTTAGCCCCCGAACGCTCGGTAGAGTCCTCCCGCTCAGCCTTCTATTTCGCCTGCAGACCGCTCTGCCACCCGCAATTTGTGCCACCGATAGAGCGCTAAGCGGGATGAGAACCCAGCCAACGTCGAATGCATACTTTGCCTGGCCGAAGCACTGCGCTTGTTGCTGACAATGACACACAGGAATCAGTCGCATTTTTATTCACAGAGGAGACCTGGGTTTCTCGACAAAAGCAGCCCTGAAGAAGCTAACAGCTCAAGATCTCAGAAAATTCCAGACGTGGATGTGCTGCAATTTCGCACCATCTGCCGAAAACTGTACATTCGTATCCTCTGTCTGAAAAAATCAGAGGTCAACTCCTGCTCACAAGATGGCCCATGCTGTTTCTTGTGTAAACCCTATAGGGTTCGCTGTGACTCCTAAGTTGGCAGATGTTAGGATTGTCATTGCCCTGGAAATTCTTTGTAATCAGAAGAACTTGCTTTCTGGCACAATAGCTGTCCGCACCAAGAGCAGCTACTCCGCACTTCTGAGACTGCCCTCCGTCACTGCGCGTTTGAAGCAGTTCGACGGAATAGAGCCACGGCTCGACGTGCTGTGGTCTGAATTAGTGGGTTCAGCACCTTCCTCAGTTCCTGCCAAAAACGATCTCGCAAGCTTCGTTAAAATGATACTGATTTTGTATCACAGCAATGCAACTCTAGAGAGAAGTTTGTCCCTCAACAAGGAGTGTATGGTCGTCAATTACAATGAAGCAAGTCTGATTGGCATGCATACTGTTCAGGACGTTGTGATGGCAGCTGGTGGAGTAGAAAAGATAACCGTGAGCAAGAGTCAATACTGCACGAAACTCCTACGCCGTGTTAAAGGAAGCAACCGCTAAGGTGGCAGTCGAAAGAAAAGCCACGAAAGATCTCCAGGAATTGGCCACATAAAAAACAAAGAACACTATATTGGACGACGCCCCTTTTGAAGCAGAGAAAATTGAAGAGCAGATGAGTTCCCTAGTGAAGCTTTAAGTTAGATTATATTGTTTGTTTTACCTTATTTTGTGTGACTCAAGTTCCTAACAACAATCTAGTATTGACAAAGTGACTTATTTTATTTAGTGTATGACAGGCCTCCAGTTACTATTCAGAAATTAGTACTGTCAAAAGAACTTAATTTTGTGCAGTTTATAACTGAAGTTCCTAGTAACAATCTTGTATTTGTCAAAGTGACTTATTTAATTTCGTTTTGCATTATTTTATTTTCTATTACCTACTTTGATAAAATAAATCTAAATTAGGTATTTGCGGCGTGTCGCGTGTGGATTTTTACTGTTTTTAGCCTTTCCATGGTCTTCTTTCACAGGGGAGATGCACATACCAAATTGTTTAAAGTCCTTGTAAACACTCACTGCAAATGCGTCACACATGCATAATTTTCAAAACCTACAAAAAATATCTCGCACCTCTCGACATTTTACTATCAAACACCCATCACCAACATGTGGCTTCAAGATACACCACACAAGTGACAGAATTCTTCTCCTATAGGCAGGCATTGTTTCAGTCGCTTATTAACCAATGTCTGTGTCGGATTTCCTTTCATTGTCATTGTTTCGTTACTTTTACTTTGCCGAAGTTCGACCGGAAAACTGGACACATCCCGTACAGCATGTACAGAAAGAAATACAGAAGGCAGTTTGTATATTGTGGTGGATGAAATGATTATTAACCTCGGCAATTTATCAAGCTCTGACGAAGACAATGATGGTAGTGATGATATGGACAGTGAAGGGTTGGAGGCTGTCAAAGAAACCCTTGCCAAGTGACTGTGTATAATTTATTTATTGGTGTCAGTTCGCTTGTGTCAATCGATAATAGAGTACAAGCTATTGTTTCTCGTCAGTGTGTTCAAAATAACCCCCTGTCATTCAATAGCCTACAACTCGACAATGTAAAACCACGGCAATAATATCGCCAGAGAGGGGCTTGTTTGAGTGCTCAGTGCTAAATATGTCTTTACCTGAACTTTACTTTTGTTTATCACGAAAGCTAATATTAACCGTAGAGAGTCGTGATTCAGTGAATGTGCATGGTGTATCTGTCAACTACTGTAGTAAGCTGTGAATGACCTCCACTCAGACTCTTGTTTCATATTAAAGGAGAATCATTGCATGGTGAGTGTTTTTATACAGAGAGTCCAGTTTGTATGTATCCGAGACCGTCGTTAGCCCGCTCGCCCGCGGCACGAGCCTGTCTACCGCCACGCTTTTGCCGTTATGCGGCGCCCGCGAGGCACTGACTCATTGCGTATAGGACGCTGGCACCTTTTTATGAAACTGGCATTTACTCTCTAAAGTTCCTCAGCACCGATTGACTGTATTTCAGCTGTAATATAGTCTTTAAGCTCATTTATAATGTGAGGGTTTCTCGCATACACTCTATTTTTAAGCGTTCCCCACAAATAAGTCACATGGTGATAAGTCTGGGCTTCGCGGGGGCCACACGTTCCGACTTATAATCCTAGTACCAAAAATGCTACGCAATTCTGTCATGGATGCTTCGTCATTGTGATTAGTGGCAGAATCTTGTTGAAAATAAGTTGACAATCGCTCTCCATAAGTCAGTTCGTCAAAAAAATTGGTCAAGGATCACATTGAAGTACTAATTTAAGTAAATTCCTATACTCAATGCCGCGCGAGCGCCGCAAAACGGCAAAGTGCCTGGCGGGAGACAGGCTCGAGCCGCGGGCGAGCGGGCTAGTGAGTGTCTCCGATACATACAAACTGGACTCCCTGTATTCATTAGCTGTAGAGTGTTTGCCCTCTTTGTCGTATTTATTGAATTGAATACCGATGATAAAGGTATAGCTTCGGTGTGTAATTTATTTATTCATCTAATAGTATCGTATTTCTCTGTTTGAATGTCCTCGGCGTTGACTCAGGATCGTCTTTTAAAATATATTACGTATAATTGTACAGAAATAATTTCTGAAGTGTAGCCCTGCGTATTATTCTAATCAGTTGATTTACAACACCACTAAAAGCTGAGCAACACAGCTCGGCTGTTCCAAGCTCCCAACATATCCTTCGTGTTGTTTCCTTCGAAATACAGGGTATAGGTGAGAAGCATGCTCTGAATTCTTGCCGTCTGGCGGTTAGACGTAGGGTCTTGTTATGTGGCGACCTTGGGTTGCGGACAGGAAAAGCGGGGCAAAGTGACAGGAAGGCTATCACTACCGAATGCGCGGGGTTAGCAATACTGTATTTGTCCCATAATTTAAGAGTGTAATAGCGGACACACCTCCAATTTTACTACAAAATCGTGATCTAAAAAGGGATAGTGGGTGGGTAACATCTATTACTACATGACCCCCAAAATTATTATTAGTAGTGTAGAAAATTGTATCGCCTTGTTCCGGGCTCCTATAGGGCTTACATTTTCTTTCGATCTTTTAGTAGTCAGGTAATGGAAGCAATGGGAACTGTGTACTACAATATTTTCCTTGCATGTAACTATGCAAATTATTGTTGTTAGGAGAACGTAAAATATATCAAGAATGATATGATCTTCAGCTGTGTGCAGTGAGAAAGCTCTGCATGTGTTCATTCCTTATGTATTAAAGATGCGAAATGTCAGGTAACGTTGTGTTGCATAGGTACAACACTCGTGGTCTCTAAATGGTGCACATTTTCCCGTAAATTTACAATAGTTTGTTTGAATTGCTTATAAGATCGTGACAAAGAAAGTGTTTCTCCAATTGGATGATTGTATTTAACTGTATGCACGTCGTATAATCATGGCAAGGTGGTTTTTTTCTCTCTTTTCTCATAGAGCAACATTACATCGTAGTAGGCACGCAGCTTTTTGTATTTAGTTTTCTGGCAACTTTTTTTAAATTATTGACTAAAATATTTCTAAATTCAGACAATCCATACCTCCATTAGGATTCGGGTTCCATAATTCATGCAAAATGAGGTTTGTTTGTTTGTGTAATTGAGGTCATAAACCCCCCCCCCCCCCCCTACCCATTTAGTGATTACCGTACAGTACTTCACGTAGACTGGGGTGCAGATGTAAGTGAGCATTTAAAAAAAATTGTCGCCAGTTGTTTGGTTTATTAACTTACGGTAATATTTTCCATAATTGCTGAAAACTAGGCACGGTTGGATTTTAAGATGGAACCCCATGTGCTATCAAATATCGCTTTCTTGCAATACTTGGAATATGTATATAATTGTAAAATGATTATTGGTTAAATAAGTGTCAATAGATAGGCTATTATAAATATAATGATTAAATAAATATTAAAGAAGAAACGACGTGTTGTTAGAAAATTTTAGGCCTACCAGTATGGCAAATAGCCTATAACTCATAGATTCCGTCACAATTTAGCATTTCAACGGGTCACGTTAATTCATAATATACTAATATAACAACTGGATAGCAAATTATAATAATATTCTCACATATAACATATTTAATTTGCACCAACTTGAAATATGCAAATCCCACACTTTATAGGCAAGCTGATTAGGAGACACTTGTCTTTGGAATATTCATGAAAGGCCAACCCTCTAGTTCTTATTTCATAAGTTGAACGCTTAAAAACAAAACCACAATCCGAAATAATAAAGAAGATAATCACGAAGGAACGATTCACAGCCAATGAAAATCAAATGGAGATTCGCGGACCGGAAGTTTGCTATGCATAAGCTTCAGTGCCATTTTAACTCGAAGCTCTATACGGTTACGGTACCATACAATTCAGTCACTTCCCGTAAATATTTATTATGTGACATTCTCTACTCTCTCAACCCTCCTCAGTAAAACAGTCATTTATATCAGCTCTCCTCAGGTAAACTGTATTTTATGTGTGTTCGTAGCATCTTGTCCCATCTACGAAAGAGTTCGCGTGCGTGCATGCGCGCGCTTTGCACACGCTATGAATTAAGCTTAAATCTCGCCATCACCAGTGGGCTGCGGAAGTATCTCCATAAATGCAGTTACACTTACGCCAGAAAATCTTGATTCGCGCTTTAACCTTTTCGCTGCTGAATTGTTACAGTGTTAGCGCACCCTCTGTGCTGGATTCTTTTAGGCAACCACTTTCACACAGAAATTCACCAATTTGAACATAAAATACAAGTGGTAAGTGAAAATAATTTAAAGTAATTTACTCACCAGTGTGTATCCAGGGATCCAGGGCTCGATTCCACATGAGTTGGTGAAATTTTGTCCAGTAGAAAAAAAATTAAAATTGTAATTTACACCGTAGACTATGCTCACTAAATGCACGCACTATATACATCCCATACACACTTCCCAACAGAAACATTGAATTAAACACACGAAATCACTAAATAAACACCCGAATCCAATATTACCTCAAAGCAGAAATATCTAAAATAATTCTAACACATACGTTATCCTATACCTAAACTTTCGCAAAAAAAAAAAATAATAAAAGCCTTGCTTCAACTAAATAGGCTATACAATTTATCTATACTAATAATTGAACACTAAATATGTGCAAAGTTAAAGTTTACGCTTCTAAACATTCTAATAATTCCTGCGTGAGTGGTAGTCTTCAAAGCAAGGTACGACACAGAGTGCAACACCACATGGTTGACACATGTATCAGGACTCTTTCCTCTTCCTTTCCCTCCTGACAGTATTGCTACATACATGACAGTGACGAGTTGGGTTAGATTTCTTATCAGTTGGCGGAACTAAGCAGGGAAAATGTCTTTCAGTTAGTCGAAGAACTGGATCCGTAGATGTCACAGATGGTCCTCCAGGAGTTGATTTTCTGGGGTTGTGGTATCTCTCCAAAATCTGTCTTATAATTTGAAGCTGAAATTCTGCCAATGAAGGACGCTTACCTGATGATAGACAGTATAGGGCATATGAATTTAGAAGTTCTAAGTCCAAAATATGAAAGAATAATTTCTTGTACCACTTGATACTTTTACGCACGCTATGGAGTGAACTAAGGAGCATGTCTGCCTTATCGACAGACCCCATGTTCATGTTATATTCAATGACGGCCTGAGGCTTCAAGATAGATGCTCCAGACTTGCGATCCTTTTTCCCAGTCACTTCAAATATATTTTTGTGCATGGTTGTAAGCACGAACACATCCCTCCTATCACGCCACTTGAGTGCCATCATTTTTGTGCTAGATTTCATTTCCAATTCCCCTCTTCCCAATTTAGTTCCCAGTGCAGGCATTCCTTTCCTGTTCTTTCGCACTGTTCCACATGCATTGGTGGCTCGGTCATGAAGCAAAGAAAACAGCTGTGGGCCAGTGTACCAGTTATCTACAAATAAGCTATGGCCTTTATCTAAATAATCATGTAGAAGTGTTGTAACAACTGCACCAGAAATACCGAGTTTATAGGGGTCTGTAATTTCTGTTGATGAGCCAGTATAAGTGATAAAATCTAAAATATAACCAGTCTTACAGTCTCAGAGAACGAACAGTTTGATACCGAAACGATGGCGCTTGGTTTTTATATACTGCTTGAAAGCAAGACGTCCCTTGAACAAAACTAGGCTTTCATCAACACACAAGTTAGCAAATGGGGTGAGGTAGGTTTTGAATGTTTTCCTGAAGTGGTCAATAATGAATCGAATTTTGTTCAGACTGTCAGTTTTGTTTGGGTTTTCATTGTCGGTGAAGTAGAGCATACTGAGTAAAATTAGATATCTATCACGAGACATAACTTGCTGAAAAATTGGGGCATGCAGAAGGGGATCACTGGACCAATGTTCCTGAATAGACAGATGTTTATTTCGAACCATCAGCAGCGTCACTGCTATTAGCACAAAAATCTCCTTATAATTGGTATCAACCCATTTCCTGAGCCTGGAATGTTGACTGGGTGGCTTAGCGTCAACAGTCTGTTTATGAAACTTGTTTGTTTCGTCCGCTACCTTTGTCAACACCTCTTCATTGACAAATAACTCGAAATAATCTATTTCGTGGGATTCAGCGGTCAAATTAGTATTTGACATACCTGGGCTTGGCACTTGGAATGCATGCACGTTAGGCGCGAACTCTTCCTCGGACCACGTGGGTAGGCCTAGGTCAGGTTCATTTCTTCCCCTCTCTATCGGAATATCTTCAACACTATCACTGTCACTTCCAAACAGTTCCCTAATATCCCCATCGTCACTTCCGACACTATCTAAATCCACATCAGACTCAATCTCCTCTAAAAGCGTAAGAATTTGCTCCGGACGCATAATGCGCGCGCTAGATGCAGCCATTACTCATACACGATGTTTATAACTGTGTGACGAAAGAAAAACATTTTTCCCGCAACGTTACAAGTGTGTATTTAAGGAACTAAGTGGTTGAAAATGTAGCTAACAGATGGCGTAAGAATACAAGACATTTACAAAGCAGATCGAGTATACTCGATCGCAGCACTGATGGCACAAAATTCTGATCGAGTATACTCGATCGCAGCACTGACGGACCGCTTGAGGCAGATCGAGTATACTCGACCGCAGCAGTGAAGCGGTTAAGCTTCATTTTTCAGCCATTCGGTAAGCGAACTCTAGTCTTAGACAGTTCTAAAATATACGGGAATTTGGTGGATTTTCATACGGGAATTTAAAAACAGGTCATCGCTCGACACCCTGTGATCGCATTGAAACAAAATAACATTTCTATGTGATTTCTCTTCACATCCTCAATCCACATCAGGCCCCTCACACCCGGGTGAAATTTTCCAGCTAGCTGCAATTATATAATCTTGTTATTTATTCACTCTCTCAATTTACTGGAATTTTTTAACAATCTCTAGTGGCTCTTCGTGTACTGTTATATGACCTGTTGTTACTCATCTCTCTAGTTTGGCCAGCAGCATGTTATCAGCAAACTGTACCTTCTCTTGATATTGTGTATCTCATCCACGACTATGAGAATTAGAAGTAGTGATGGCACACTGCCTTGTTGACCAGTCTTACCTATTTTTGTTCATACTCGGCATGTACAGTTGTTCAAGCAAAGAAAGAACAAGCGTGCTCTTAGTAGCTGCACTGTTTACCTTCTCTCCCTTTTTCCTTCCTTCCACCCCCGTCCCTCCCTCCTCCCTTAGCCAAAGCTAGTTCTGGAACTGTGCATTGACTAGGCGGAGTTCCTTTTACAGGTAATGCACATCAAATTAACCAGTTCACTCTGTGAGTGGTTCAAGATGACTTAATATTCAAGTCACACATTTTCGTACAGTTCACAATGTTGTTCACTTCTATAATTTCCACGTGCATTTTAATAAGCATATCAATACGTCTGCTCACTTCATGAATTAAGAAGGTTGTGGTGTCATAAATCATAGCTTTTCCTCTTCTGTCTTCATTAACAAATCAGTGATCATAGAAACTTCGAACAACTACTGTAGTATGTTCCAGAAAGATAATGATGGTGCCAAAATATTACCGCACTCAATTACTCAAAAAATGTTCATTATTATAATTTAGAAAACATAAATAAAATTCTGATCTCTTGAAACCTATCAAATATAGCTTCATAAAACTGTTACTCCCTGAATTCAATGGCTTTTCGATTTTCATTCCTTTCCCCAGTACAACATTCCTCGGTGTTGTGCATCCATAAAACAAGTCTGCTTGTAACCTTCATGTAGTTGATTGATTGTCAGATGTCATATCTCTATGACCAAATTATTTGGACCTTGGACTCGAGGATCTCCATATTCCCATCGTGTAATATCTCAAGAAATGTTAACAGAACATGAACACAGGTTCTTATCTTTCATGCCTCAACATTAAAAGTGCTTCCAAATACCCAGGAAGAATGGAGGATTATTCACAACACAGTTTAAAATGAAGGTAATATTAGTAGTGTAGTGTAGATAATCAATTTATTAAGTCTCGATGTCTGGATTGGCTTGGTCATGTAGGGAGGATGAATGAAGTAAGAACACCAAGGAAGATATTATATGGAACTATGGAAGGGAAGAGGAAACGAGGACGACCGCGCAAAAGATGGCTTCAAGACTCGGGAGAAGACCTGAGAACTATGAGGGTTGGAAGATGGTGTGAGAAAACTCATAGAAGGGACGGATGGCGAGGAATCGTGAGAGAGGCCAAAGCCTACCCCAGGCTGTAGCGCCAAGTAAGTAAGTAAGTAGTAGTGTATTGAATTAGTTCAAATCACGAGGACATGAAAACAATTGAAATGTCAGCATTTTCCACTTCAAAAACCTGTCTTCTAAATCTTAGCCAAGAAATCTAATATTACTCTTAATACAAAAGTCTACAATGTTTTCTATGCTTGGCAATATTTGAAGGTAACATTGAATGTTTTACAATAAATAAGTTAAGCTCAAATCATGACCGTAGAACAAAGAGGTTAGAAACTCTATCCCTTGTTCCTTGGCTAGCTTATTATTCAGCTTCTGTAGATTCACTTCTTTTCGAATGTCATCATTTCTCAGTCTCTCTCTCCTAGTCTCCTGCACCATAATCCTCAGGAATTTCATTTCGTTTGCCTGTATGCTACTTTCTTCTCTCCTTGTCATCGGCCAAGTACTGGATGAGTTAGCCGTGGTCGTTACGGCGTGGCTGCTGGCAGTCACTCACATCCGGGAGGCGTGGAGGTTCGAATCCCCCTGCCGGCAACCCTGAAGTTGGTCTTCTGTGGTTTCCCAGGCAAATGTCGGGGTTGCTCCCTAACTATAGGCCACAGCCGCTACCTTCCAACTCCTCGTCCTGACATTCACATTTTCCTCCTCAGACAACACTCCACATGCGATGGTACTTGTAGCTCACCCCATGAGTGTCCACATAGAAGCAGCTACTAACTGGCAAGCCCAACATGTCCTCGGACACCACCGGCACTAAAAGCCATACTTAAAATAACTTATAATAATAATTTTAAAAAACAATCGGCCAAGTTTCTGCTCCATACATCATTATTGTACATCACTTCTGTAGCCGTCAATGGTATGTCTTTATCCCAAATTAAACTTCGAACCTGGTGATAGAGCATATTCCCACAGTGTATTCTCTTGTTGATCTCCTTATCCAATCTTGCATTTACCATCTATTCACTTCCTAGGTATTTGAAGTGCTCTATTACTTCCAGTTCTACATCTCCAATTTTAACCATCCCTTTTCCTTCTATCTTTTCTCTTGTCATTACTATTGTCTTACTTTTCTCGACACTGATATTCATTTCCCGTTTCAAAATATTTTCCTTCAGTACATCCAACTGTTCTTGGACCACATTCCCTAATCAGAACATCATCAGCAAATAGAATTATGTTAATTCTTGTACCTGTGGTCCATCTTTTAGGAATACACTGGCCATAGGTGGTGTCATATGACGAATTGTGGATGAGGACAGATCAACTGCCGGTCGCACAACAGATCAAGAGCAGAAAGTGGCTCCTCAACAGGAGTTTATGGAATTAAGTAAGTAAGTAAGTTGTACCTGTGTACGCTTCCTTTGTGCCTTTAGTATATCATCCATCACCAGTATAAATAGCAATGGTGAGAGTACACTCTCTTGTTTTAATCCATGTTCCATTTCGAACCATCCTGTTTTACCTACTTGAATCTTGACACAGCTGCAAAAATTACTGTCCCATACATCGCTTTTCTCATTTGTATTATTTCTTCTCCAATACCTTTCCAGGATTACCTTTTTCTGGAAAACGCAGGAACACAGGGAATTTTAATTGCATAGAATAAACATAGTACAATATATTTCCGTCAATCAATACCAAACAAATTATGTATTAACACTCACATTCGTGGACATGTTTCGGGGCCATGCTGCTCCCTTCTTCAGCAACTTCATCTCCTCAATGTCATCGTGCGTTCTCAAAGATATCTCATTATAAAAGATGCTCAAACATTAAAAACAATCTTAAAAAACACTATATTAAAAATACACATACGTATAAACTTATACAACTATATCGAAACTCAGAATGTCTGTCACCATGTCCATGTAAAATAATAATTCCTCTTTTACGTTGAAGTTGGTCCAATCGACTGTTTTGGTCTTAGGTATCAATCACTGTACATATTACGGAGTGACCAGTCCTTAAAATTATAGTGCTTGATACGAAGAATGGAACATGAACCGGTCCATGCGGTAATTTACGGACCATGATAGATATAGTAAACTGCCAGTTTCAGTTTGCCAGTGAGCAAAGCAGACCAACGACAACACATCTGTTGTATATCCTTCAAATAGTGAGGTGTTATCTCCAGCGTCTTCAAATCTACGGTTATTGAACCAAAATGACAAAGTTTTAAGCAAGTAACTTCCATTCACCCGTAGCCACAAGGATTTTTCACACACGATTTTTTACAAGACACTTGTACAATGGGTCCTGTGTTTGTATTGTGATTTCAACGACGAAGGGCCTATGTCCTGAACTTCTGCACATAGTCGAATTCTTTAAGTATTTTATGTCCATTTTTAAATAACTTCAACGATTGTAAAAAGATTTTTAAGTTTTTTAACAAGGTCAACACATAGACTGCCATATGAAAATCATTAATGTGTTTTGACTGAAGAAGGCTCACAGAGCCGAAACATGTATCAGATAGTGTAAGGACATCGTATAAAAACATTTTTGTATTGTAAAGTGGATGTATAAGGATTACAACGCTACCAAGAACTACATTTTCCAACCACCCCGAGCCGAGAAAACGTTACCTTACAAAAATGATAACAACTTTGTTTCTTGGACACACAAAATTGTGAAATTAATAAACCAGTTATACAACATTCCAATGTATATTGTGTTAAAATTTGGATTCGATGTAATGACGGGATTGTGAGATAATAATTCTTAAATGTACGCATGATTGAAACATGCTTAAAAACGTGCACTATTTGTGTTCCAAATGCGATAAAAAAAATATTAAAATATAAATTAACAAGAAGTTCCGTGAAGAACTATACAGCCTACTTTTCATGCCAATGATTATTCTACAGTATATGAACCTATCTAGAATAATGACGAAATTAAGTTGGTAATATCGAAATATCTAATTAGTTCAAAATATACCTGGTATAATGTAGCCTAATAGAGCACTACAGTTGGCAGCCCTGGTGACTGAATATATTCTTAGTTCCATCTCTTAAGGTACAGAATACAAAATTTGGTTGAAGTCCAATGGACGTTACATGCAGTTAGACACTGGATCTATCAGCACGCGTAAAATCATGTTGCCAACAATACCATGCGTGTGCTGGTCAGAAATAATCTGAAATATTATGATATCTTGTTGTGCCAATTTTGGATGAAATCCATTTGTTAGTATAGAAGTTACATGTATTTTAAAATTGGAATTATCAGCAAGCATAGAATCATGTTGGCAGCACTGCCTTGTATTAATTACTCCAAATTAATCTACAATGTCAGCTGCTATACGTGTGCAAAGTATAGAGCTGTTGGCTTGCATACTTTCTGATATATTGATATTAGAGTTAAAAAAATATAGACAGCATTTATTAACAGTTGGCAGCCCTGATTGCTCTGAACAATACTTACAGTCATTCTGTTATGGTACACATAGCACATACGAAATTTGGTTGTAATCCAACTGATAGTATAGAAGTTACATGTATTTAAAAATTGGTACTATCAGCAGGCTTATAATCATGTTGGTAGAATTGACGTATATAAGTTACTCAAAATTAATCATAAATGTCAGAATATACGTGTGCATAGTTTAAAGCTGTTGGCTTGCATACTTTCTGATATATTGGTATTTGGATAAAACAAATTCAGAGAGCAATTATTAACAGTTGGCAGCCCTGGTGGCTCTTAAGAATACGCTCAATCTGTTTATAAACAGATATTACATACAAAATTTGGTTGAAATGCAATTGATAGTGTAGAAGTTATATGCATTTAAACATTGGACCTATCAGAAGGCTTAAAATTATTTTGGCAACACTGTCATGGTTGGCCTCCTGGAAATTAAACTGAAATAGTATTATCTACATGTGTGCCAATTTTGGAATAGCTCCCATGCATACCTTGCAAGATATCCAACATGGAGCTCAAATTTCTAGTGCGTTTTTTCAGCAGTTGGTAGCACTGACATCATTTTCAAATATGGACGAGAGATATTCCGGTGCACATCTTTACTCATACTAAATTTGGTTTTGATTGCTGCAGCCGTTTAGGAGTTGATAGGGGGGGGGGGGACACACAGACAGACAGACACACATTTTCCCGGATCGATCTCATAAGTCTACTTTTTCCTCATTTTTGCAAAATGTGAAAAGTAGGCTAAAAATTCCAAACCTACATGAACTAACGTAAAATAGAGCGACGAAAATGATGTTGGATTTTATGTAGGTCTATTGGTTACTTCACAAACAACCTTCAAACTCGAGTGCACATAATATTTTGGTCGACAGAAATCACCTCGATCCTTCAATAATCATGTCTAGACCATCGTACTGCCCCCGTAATTGAATTATGTAGAGACCACGGTGGCTATATTTGAAATTATGATTAGAGTTATGGCTGTCATAGTTATGACGTGGGTAGTCATGACGTAAGCACGGATGACGTAAATATTATGCCAGCAAGCTACTTGAGCTGAGATTCTCAGTGACGTCAACATTTTTGTCCAGAATGTTCCAAGATGTACGACGCAGTCGCAGGAAACGAGGAATTCTGCTGAGGAAGAAACTATGCTATTGGAGGAGAGGCATGAACCAATGAACGATAGTTTAAAGGAAGACGGAGATTGCTGAAACTATGGTATTTTTATGTCTTTTTGAATGCAGAATTGTGGAAATACATTTGCAGTAAAAGCATTGATTTGGAATTTTGGTGAAATTTATTTTCAGTTTTTGAATTTTGAAAATCCGTCATGTATTAACGAAGTTGGAAGTTCTAGCGATGACGCAGTATCACGCTTTGGAAGGGATGGTAACGCCCCTCGAGAAGGTAATAAAAGGGCTTGCGCAGAAGAGAGGAGCCTCTTCTCTTACGTTCGCTGATCATTCTGAGATCCCATGCTCAGATCATCGAAGTATTTGTGAAAGTCATTTTCTTATACATACAATATAGTGAGACATCAAAGTGAACAGCAAATGAAAAGAATCGTTTTTATAACGCGTGGCGAGGCCACTATGTTAACGAGATACAGGTCAAACTAGGTGAAGTTGAAGCCGACCTTAGAAAGCTTCTATAAGTTGAGCTTCAAGCAGTTAGCGGTCTACGATAACATAATTGTATTGTGCAGTACTACATGCAATTATAGAGAAAAGCTGAACAATTTCGACCGAGTACTTCAAAAGATATTAGCTGTTATATACGACTGACAAAAGTGATTATCTCGCCACTAGAGAAACACTTTTGTATAAGCCAGAATCAACGCAAGGCTGACGCTGCGAGTGGAGTAGAAAAGACTTCAGATTGCTTGCTTACAGAATGATACAGTATAATGGAGCATTTGAATACGGCAGTTTGTTCTTCTGACACTACAACTGAAGTGCAGATGGAAGGCTAAGAAGGCTTATTGCAATTGGGACATACTTCAATGGAGTAAGATAGCGACATGGAACTTCGCTAAATGCTATTCCACATAAGCGAACATGCGGTGAATACCATCTACACCCATGTTTCGTAATTAAAGGCTGAATACCATCGAACAGCCATAGAAACAATTTCATACTCTGAATATGAATAATTTCTTCGGAAATTTCTACAAAACGT
This sequence comes from Meconema thalassinum, assembly GCA_946902985.2. NCBI lineage: Eukaryota > Metazoa > Arthropoda > Insecta > Orthoptera > Tettigoniidae > Meconema > Meconema thalassinum. Next base: position 75,414,970 of record OX336389.2, read on the forward strand.
CATGATGATTGTCTACTGGAACTTCAGGGAATTTTTCAAGAGAGGTCAGGGTAGTCCCGACTCACAATGAAGATTATTGCCGGAAGGATGTCTACTCGTTTTCGAGGAACAGAGCGATTCACGGAGAAGGAAGCAGTTCGATTCTCTGATGGTGCTATTTCCTATTTCGAGGATGGAGCTCAGCTTTAACGTGGTGAAATGGATCCATCAGCAGTCTTCTTTGGGGAATTTTCCTCTGGAACGTCAATCGGCAGATAAGGTAGTCGTGAACGTTTATTGTATTTGAGTAACCTAGTAATGTTTGAGCAACCATTTTTCCCATATTTTTATCCTCATGTATTTTTGCCTTATTTTCTTGTTGAGATTCTTATTCTCAGTACACCTTGATGAATTTTGCATTTTTCGTCGATTTATTAAGACATTGTTATGTCATGGGCATAGTTAACGATTTTGAATCAGTTGAGACTGATATTTAGATTTTTCAGTAATTATTTTTTTGTAGTCACGATTTGACTGTAAGTTAATGATTTTTATGGCAGATTTAAATTCAGACAGCGTGTCACTTTATTAAAGTAATTCAACCCCAGTTTAATTACTTTGAACAATTTTCTGTCATCATCAAGAAGGAAGAACATTTAAATGATTTTAGAGCGTTAAAATCTCTTACGTTATCGACGATCTTGGAAATACTAGTCGTTATTTGTATTGATTGCAACACAGACATTTATCGTCAGTTATGAATGAACATTGCATCATAGACACTTTTGTGAAAGAGTAATGTTAATAATGAATTATTGAATGCATTAAAGTCAAGTACTTTTGTTAGGAGTTTTTCTCAATTAGAGAATTATATAACGATGTTTGCATTCCCCAGTCTAAATGGATTCTATTCGACTACTTTGCATTTTAGTCGCACTTTATTTGAAGATAGTATTTTCATACTACAATTTCTTTTAAGATGTTAGTCTTAAATTTTGATAGACCAGATAGGCGTATATAAGCGTATTCACTATTAAATTTGTTTGTGATTGGCAAGTTTTGACTTCATTTCAGTTCATGAATGAAATCTACGAAGGTTAAATAGAAAAACAGTTTTGAAACAATTTATGATTATAAAATTTTTAAGTGGAACTATGAATGTATAATCGCTAGTGCAGCGCGTGTTGAAAGTCGCTGAAATATAATGCCCTTGAATATGAAGGAAGTTCCCACAGAAAAAAATGTTAAAGAATTATTTGTGGAAGTTTTGTAAGTGATGTGAAAGTTGTAAATGCCATATAGATTAATATATGATGATTTTGGGCATATTTTAATGCAGATTGTGCATTAACTTGTTAGCGAAGGATTTTCCGCTGGAGTAAGATTGTTATAGTTCGTTGAAAATTAATCAAGTGATTTACTGTTATAATTAACACGAGTTTTGAAAGAATTTGAGACAAGATGTTGAATGAAGGTTGCCGTCACAAATCATTATTAAGAACTTTATTAAACCGGATTGTGACATTAACATGTATAACTAACCTTCATTGGTCGATTATATTAAACAGGATTATAAAATTACCAACCGAATGAACATGTGGCTAATGTATTTATTAAAGTAATAATTTAAACAATTTAAATGTTAATATTGTAAATAATTGTTGTAAATATTTTTGAAAATAATGTGAAACGAGAATAATGTTAAAGGCGTGCTATAATATTTTTATTGTCTTTGACAAATATTATAAACAATTTCTAATTGTTATAAATAATTTATGTGATTTTGTTATAAACATTTAAGAGCTAATTAAACATTTGGATTGAAGTTAACAAGTTTAAGAAATTTATGTAATGATCCATTAGGATGTGATCAAAGTACTTGAAAGATTTGCGTAAATATAATGTGAGTTGTCTTGTAAGACATTTAAAAGCTTGAGAGTGCAGGCTGTGCTCTTACGTAACATAGCGTGTGAGAAGGGAGTGCATTTGACCGGTATGCGTCAGGCTGGAAGGTAGCCCGCAGCTGTGTCAACATATGGTTTTCAGAGAGTGAGGTCGTACACTCCGGCCTTGCGTCTATAAATATCATTCTCTTGTTTATTAAAAGGAAACAAATGCTCTATATATGTCACACCCTGACGTCCTTTTCCAATCCAATAGTGTTATGAATATTACGGTATTTGGAGCTCTTGGGAGCTAAAATGTTTTATATCATGTTGTATAATAATTTTGCAAGTCCTACTGGAGGACGTAGTCAGATTGACTTGGGCTACTGATAGCCACGTATATTTTGTTGTGTTAGGAAAATCATACCCTTTATTAGAAATAAAGCTTTTGTACAGTTCAAAGTTCTCGTCTTCGTTTCTGGTTCATTTTTAAATGTCATGGCGGAGATTATTGTGTGAACAGACTTTTAGTGATCCTGTTGTCAACTCAAACCCCGAGATAATTAAGAGGTAAGCAACGGTAAGTATAATCCCCCGTCTATTTTGGTGTGTTCCACAATGATTTCTTGTGAATTTCTGTGCTCTTATCTCGATAGTATCTGTCAGTGCCATTTTCATTGATGTAACTGTGCCGGTGCGATTGATAATTGGCAATCCGATTGAGGGGGCGGATATCTGACAGCCTACTATCCAGGTAAACGGGCACAAGTATTGACACTTTCATTCCCATACCGTAGGTCAGCTAGGTTGGTAAGATTGAAAATTTGCATAAAACAGCTGATAGAAAATTATAAATAGGGAAGATTTTATGTTAGTGATGGTAATATTTTAATGTGTAAATTGTGTAATCAGCGCCTGGAGTGGCAAAAGAATACGATGCATTATATAGTTGGTTTCTGTTCGTTCACACGTATTTTTCCTATGTATTAGCCATTTTAGTGCTTACTGACAAATTATATTGTATAATGGTGTAGTAATCACTAATTCTAAATACCCTGAACTCCACTATAGCATTTTAGAGATCATTACGGTATGAGTTTAGAAAATATATTTCTTATCTTACGAAATACTTTAGGGGCTGAAGAAGCCCAATGTGTTCTCAATCAATGCATCTTATTTGGGATTATACGTTGCTGCACTTACTTTAACTAGGTGAGATAGGTTGGTTGGTTCCTCTATTTTGGGGCTGCGACAACGCTGTCATGCAGCCCCGTGTACTTGGATGTGTGTAGAATCTGCCTGATAACCGGTGTTAATTGTGATGGCTGTATTATTGAGTGTTATCTGTAATTCAGGTAAGGACTGCAGACAGACAGTTTTAAGTAATTCCTACTTTTGCTACGAAATGCTACCATCAACGACACTTTGCTGCAAGCTTGGCTAATAGATGCCACCGCAACCAGAACCTGGCGGTGAACGTTGGAACTTAAAAGCGTTAATCAAATTCAACTTACAAATATTACCTTCACAAGAGTGTAGTTAGTGGAAGGTTCTTATACATCACGTAAATCTATGACATGGGTCCACCGGCTTTACTTCCCCTCGGAAGGAAGGCATAGTGAGGGATTTTAACGCTCTTCAAAAATCCAACGACTTCGGCCGGGTTTGAACCCGCGACCTTGGGCATAGAAGCTCAGCATGCTACCAAATACACCACCAAAGCCGCCCAATATGAGATAGGCTGTGGCATGTAAATACAGCAATACTATTGCCTAATATGCAGCTTTAGTAGCCTACACACTGACCTATGTACATGCGTAAGCTATTTCTCATTAATCACACCATTTGTGCGGGGTTTAAAATCGTGAGTATATTTGACTCCAGAATGATGACTTTATATTCCAATCATTAAATAATTCCAAGTCCAACCCCTCCTCCACGTGGTGGGAGACGGGCAACGGCATGAAGTAGGGGATTGCCTATAGGGGTGAAGTACAGTGGGGACTTTGTGTGCCCCGGGACCGCTACGGTAGCTGTGAAGGCTCTATGGGAACCCTGAAAAGTGACGGCTGACGGGGCTCTGGTGAAGCTACGATAGGCCTAGCAAGCCAGTAGTGGATATCATATTTGCTTTCAAACCAGGAACAGGCCTCGGAAAGGACGGATGCAAAAGACGACGACCCGGATATGCTAATGGACTACGAGTTGGGACATTAAAAATACAGACACTGACAGGAAAAGTGGAGGAGATTGTAGATGTGATGGAGAGAAGAAAACTGGATGTACTGGGCTTGGCAGAAACAAGATGGAAAGGAGAAGGTCGCAGAGAACTGAGGAAAGGGTACCGGTTGTACTGGAGTGGGAACAGTGAAGGAAGGAGCAGCGGAGTAGGAGTAGTTGTGAGAGATGGAATGGAGGAAGAGGTAAAGGGAATAAGTGACAGGATCATGCAGATCAGAGTAACTGTAAAGGGAAGAAGCCTGGAGATAGCCCAGGTATATGCCCCTTAAGTTGGATGTACAGCTCAAGAGAAGGAAGACTTTGAGGAGGAGCTACAACAGCAGTTGAATGGTCAGAGCATCATTGTCATGGGAGATTTGAATGCACATGTAGGAAGTGAAAGGCAAGGATATGAAAATGTATTGGGAGCAGAAGGATGGGGTAGCAAGAATGAAGAAGGGAGAAAGTTGCTGGATTTTTGCAAGAGAAACGGTTTAGTGGTAGGCAACTCCTGGTTCCGGAAGAAAGAAAGCCACAAGGTAACGTGGTACAGCAGTAATTTAACAAAGAAATCTTTGTTCGATTACATGCTGTACGACTGGGAAATGAAGAGAAGTGTCAGAGATATAAAGGCAATACCATCAGAGGCCTTAGATAGTGACCACAGGTTACTTGTAATGAACCTGGGAGTTGTGAAGGATAGCAAGAGGACAGAGTACCAGGAAAGGAGAATCAAAGTATGGAAACTCAAGGAAAAGGAAGTCAAGGAAGAATTCCAGAAGATAATAAGGGAAAGGATGCCAACAGACAATCCTAAAACAGGGGAAGAGTAATGGAAGCAATTCAAAAACACAATGGTGGAAGCTGCAGTGGCAGTATGTGGAAGAACAAGCAACAGAAAGTGGTGTAAAGAGACACCATGGTGGAATGAGAGAGTAAAAGGAGCTGTGGGAAGGAAGAACAAGGCTTTCAGAGTGTGGTTCCAGGAAAGAACTGATCTGGCAAGGGAAGATTATAAGATAAAGAAGAAAGAAGCAAACAAGATTGTCGCAGAGGAGAGGAAGAAGTGGATGGTAAAGTGGACAGAGATGATGGAGGAAGACAGCAGAGGAAATAAGAAAGTACTTTATGGGATGGTCAAAAGTAAGAAAAGAGGTCTGCGAGAGGATGTGGTAATGTTGGACAAAAACGGAAATGAGGTACACAACAAAGAGACACTCAAGACAGTGTGGAAAGAGTACTTTGAGGATTTGCTGAATCCAAATGGTCATAGGGAGGAAGACAATGTATTGGAAGATGGAGAAGACAACACAGGAATGGAAAAGGACCTGACTCGGAGAGAACTGGAAATGGCTATAGACAAGATGAAAGGAGGAAGGGCACCAGGTGTGGATGAAGTGAGTGTTGAAATGGTGAAGGCAGCAGGGGAGGTTGGGAAACTGGCTGTACCGTGTGATGAGGGTGATATGGAAGGAGAAAAAGACCCCAGAAAATTGGAAGAAAGGATTAATTGTCCCAATATTTAAGAATGGAAGCAGAAAGGAGTGCAGAAATTACAGGGGAGTCACACTCATACCTCACTGTGCCAAGATATATGAAAAGATATTAGAAAGTAGAATACGAGCCAAAGTGGAGAGAAAATTGAGAGAGGAACAGTATGGATTCAGACCTGGGAGATCAACAGTGGATCTCTTATTTTCAGTGAGACAGCTCCAGGAACACCACTATGAATTTGGAGAGGATCTGTTGATGGCCTTCCTGGACATCGAAAAGGCCTATGATAGTGTGTGTAGGGAGAAGGTTTGAAAAGCAATGGAAAACATGGGAGTGGAAAAAGAGACTGTAGGCAGAGTGAAGGAGATGTATTGTGGAAGTGTGAGTTGTGTGAAAGTTGGAGGGGAAAAAACAGACTGGTTCAGACAAATGAGTGGCCTGAAACAGGGTAGTGCGCTGTCACCCCTTCTCTTTATTGTGGTTATGGACGAGGTAATGACACGGATAGCAGGAAAGATAGGAGAAGATAAGATGGAAAATGGAAGAAATGACAAAGAGATTACGGAACGTGGCAGACAGGCAGAAGCATTTCTGAGAAGCATTAGGAGCTTAGTGTGGAATAAAGATGTCCCACAAAAAAGCAAGGAAGTGTTATACAGAAGCTACTATATCCCGATACTGACCTATGCTTCAGAAACGTGGACAATGAAGAAAAGAGACATAAGCAGAATACAGGCAGGTGAAATGAAATTCCTGCGAAGTAGGATCGGAGTAACAAGAAGAGACTGGGTGAGGAATGAAAAGGTCAGGGAAATGGTGAAGGAGGAGCCCTTGCAGGGTAGGATTGAGACATCAAGACTGAGGTCGTAAGGTTACTTAAAGAGAATGGATGAGAAGAGGATTCCCAGGAGGATACATGAGATGCAGATGCAGAAGAAACGACCAAGGGGAAGACCAAGAGATAGATGGCTGAAGGGAGTGGAGGAATGTGTCAAGAAGAGAGGCAAGGACTGGACCAGAGTGACAGCGGAGAGGTGGTGGGAAGAAAGAACTAAGTGGCGAGGCTTGTGTTCCAAACAGACCCAGCCTGGGGCTGGAAACTGTACAAGATGATGATGATGAAATAATTTAAATATTGTTTCCTTTCAAGAAGGTAGATGCATAATTTTTAAAATGAAAGAGAACTATGTGAACATCATCATCATCTTGAGCAGTTTCCAACCGCTGGTCGGGTCTGCTTGGAACATAAGCCTCTCCATCGTTTCCTGTCCATCCACCATCTCTCGTCATTTACTGTGTCCCAGCACACTCCTCTTTCCTCCACACTCTTCTTAACTCCTTTTGCCCATCTGTCCCTTGGTCTTCCCCTTGGCCTCCTTCCCGTCATTTCCATTCCAAACATCTTCTTCGGTATCCTCTCCTCTTGCATCCTCCTCACATGTCCATACCATTGTAGCCTAGATCGCTCTATTCTATTTTGCAATGGTTCCTCTCTTACCATCTCCCTGACTCTCTCATTCCTTACTCTGTCCATTCTTGTCACTCCTACCCTACTCCTCTGGAACTTCATCTCCACTGCTCGTATTTTATTCTTGTCCCTTTCCTTCATCACCCATGTTTCTGAACCATATGTCAAAATTGGCACAAAGTAGGTCTTGTAGATGATTCCTTTACATTTTTGTGGTACATCTTTATTCCATATCATCCCCCTAACACTCTTGAAAAATCCATCTGCGCACCTTCCCCTCTCATTTATTTCCATCCTATTGCCTCCCTTTTCTTCAATTATGCTTCCCAAGTACTTGAAGCATTCTACTTTCTGCAACTGCTGTCCTCCAAGTGTTATGCCCATATCCAGTCTGTTCTTCTTCCTCGTTGTGATGACCACTTCACTCTTTTGTGCTGAGAACTTCATCCCATATGATAACACTACCTTCTCCCACTCATCTAATTGCTCTTGTACTTCTTGCTCATCCTCTCCCCATACCAGAAGGTCATCAGCAAACAACATTGCCTTCATTTTCCTTTCCCCAATGCTATTTACCACTTTTCGTATGATTTCATCCATCACCACTATAAATAACAGGGGTGAGAGGGCACTTCCCTGTTTCAGACCACTCTCCAGTTGAAACCATTCCGTTCTCTCTCTTCCCACCTTTACACAGCTTTTGCTTCCCTCGTACATTGCTTTCACTCTTGCCACTGTCTCCTTGTTCACTGCTTTTGCTCTCATTGCTTCCCATACCTTGTTTCTATTAATACTATCATATGCTTTCTCAATATCCAAGAAGGTCATCACCAGATCTTTCCCATATTCATAATGGTGTTCTTGTAGCTGTCTTACTGCAAAGATGAGGTCAACTGTTGATCTTCCTGGCCTGAATCCATACTGTTCTTCCCTCAGCCCATCTTCAACTTCTGTCCGAATTCTTCTCTCCAGTACCTTCTCAAATATTTTGGCGCAGTGGCACATGAGTGTAATTCCCCTGTAGTTCTTGCATTCCTTCCTACTTCCCTTTTTAAATATGGGTATTATTATCCCTCTTTTCCAGTCCTCTGGTATTTTCTTCTCCCTCCATATCACTTTCATTACTCGAAAGAGCCACTGGGTTCCTATCACCCCTGCTGCTCTCACCATCTCCACACTCACTTCGTCTATTCCCGGTGCCTTTCCCCCTTTCATCTTCCTTAATGCTTCCTCCACTTCTTTCCATGTCAATTCCTTCTCTGAAATGTCTTGGTCACTGTCTGTTTCTTCCTCCACAATGTCCACTACGCTGGTTTTAGTTGGATTTAGGAGTTCCTTGAAGTATTCTCTCCAGATAACCTTTAGTTCTTCCATATTTTCGACCTCCTTTCCATTCCTGTCCACCATTCTGACATTTTCCCCTGTAACTCTTCTCTTTGCCTTTATCATTCCATACAACACTTTCTTACTGCCATCACAGTCCTCCTCCATCATTTCTGTCCATTTCTCCAGCCATTTCTTTTTCTCTTCCTTCACTACTTCTCCTGCTTCTTTCTTCCGCTCTTGGTATTCTTCTCTTGTTCTGTCTGTCTTCTGTTGGAACCATTTCCTGAATGCTTCATTTTTCTTTTTCACTGCTTCCTTAGTTCTGGGGTTCCACCATGGTGTTTCCTTCCACCTTTTCTTTCCACTAGTTCTGCCACACACGACTTCCGCTGCTTCTACCAACACGTCCTTGAACCTATTCCATTCTTCTTCACCTGTTTTCGGATCATCCTTCGGTAATTTGTTCCTCACTAATATCTGGAACTTCTCCTTATTTCCATCCTCCTTCAGCTTCCATGTCCTTATTCTTCTTTCTTGGTTCTCAGTTCTCCTCTTTTCCTTCAGTCCTCTCACCTTGGCGACCAGCAGACGTTGGTCACTGTCCAGGGCTTCTGAAGGTATTACCCTTATATCCGTGATACTCTTCTTTGTCTCCTTCCCGCATAGAATATAGTCCACCACTGATTTCCTAGTCAAATCCCTGCTGTACCAAGTAATTTTATGTGAACAAGACGTCTTAATTACATCAATTACAACAAAAATAAAGACTATCAGGAAAGTACTGTAATTGTGAGACTAGGTCCTTGAGCAATGTGCATATACAGCCCTCTTTGTTATTGATGCATTCTCTACTACGTTATTGTACTCCACAGTACCTTTCAACTAGATTTACAGTGAGTTGATATTTCACTTAACTTCAGACCACAGGAGAACTATGTCTTAAACTCACTTAGGGGCAAAGTGGATATACTCTGCGAAATATATTGGCATGTATCTTTCTATAACATGTAAATACACCTGCTGGGCAACGCCGGGTAAAATAGCTAGTATCTATTATCAAGGACAGTGAAGAGGCCAAAAACTTTAGTCGGCAAGGACTCTCATTAAACCCCATTCCTATGAAGATTTCCGCACGTATTGATAAAATTAATTGCAATAACATGACAGTTAAATAATGTTTTCTATATAACAAAGCCCATTTAATATAACCTATAGTTTTCAAGAATTATCAACGGATCTTGTTCATAATATGAGTTACATGCAGGTTTCATATGTTTCAGACCCACTTCGAATTGAGAAAAGGAGAGAGCCTCCTGCAGTGGCTCTGAAGAAAAACATTATCGACAAAGAAATGGATCTGAGGTGCCTTCGGATCCAAACCCTGTTGGCGCAAGAAAGAGAACTGCACAGTAAGGGAGTCGGAGAGAGTAATTTGAAGCTGAAGGAGCAAAGACCCAGATTAGAGGAGCAGGATTTGAGAATCCCGGAACAGAGACTGAAAGTACGTTCTATAATAAATAAAAGTATTTACCGTACATACATTTTCTTTTGATTTGTAGAAAATAAACAAATAAATAATAGGTGATGTTAATTAGCTTCAACAATAATTGAGCATGTATTGTTAAACTTGAGCAATTACAAAATGTTATAAGACACAAACAGGGCGGCCGTGTCTATGCATATTAAGGCTATGCCACTGATGCAATCTTTAAAGCAATATAATTGAAGGGAGTGCTATGCACCAAATAGAGTAGTTCCTGCTATATTATTGGTCACAGACCAAGTTTAAACTCTTAACATAATTTATATGAAACTTTCAATTATTGCGAAGACTAGATTAAATGAGCAAGTACAGGGTCTTTCATATAAAATAAGAGCGCCAAGCGGCGGCTTTGTTGACCGCAGCTGCGGTCACCTTGGCCGAGCTTGTGGCGCGCCAAGGCCCCCTGCTTTAAGCGTGTGTACAATCCTATATGATGCAGCGGCCTTGCTAGCGTGTGTACAATGCTGAATTCTTACTTTAGTTAGTTATTGTTGATAAAACCGAAACCCCTACTTGTGGTAATTTTGTGAGTGATTTATTCGGAGACCTTTCAAGATTCTCGCCAATGTCATCTAGCTCATCCTCTGTTAAAACTGTTCGTGTGCGGCATGTTTTTTACTGAGCACCGAGCTAGTAGTGTCAAACTTATTTGCAATTACGTGAATCTGTGCTAGTGAATGTGGTACTTCATCAGGAAATTGCTAAACAAATGCATCACGTACCCGCCGAGCCGACTCTTACTTAAAAGAAATTTTACATAAAAAAGTACGATGTTGCAATGATAACTGTCTCACCATGTTAGCACTTGAGGTTTAGACTGGCGACTGAAAACCTGCACGCTTATTGCAAGGTTAAGGTTGGTAATGTCAATCTGTTATTTTTATACAGTCCATCGGAACTTTTGGGGGGGGAAAGAACAGCCCTGGTATATACCATGCGCGCGGTCGTGGCGCGCCACAAGCCCGGCCAAGGTGACCGCAGCTGCGGTTAACAAAGCCGCCGCTTGGTGCTCTTATTTTATATGAAAGACCCTGTATATCACATATTAAGAGTGCCTCAACAACACAATTAGAAATGACAAGAGTTACGATAGAATAATCTAAGTTGTTCTTATTGGGCACAGCAGTAATTGCTGAGAAATTTGAACTACCATTTGAAAATGGAAAAGAACACATATAAGGGCCTTAACGGCAACAGAATGATAGCTTGCAAGCCTTGTAAAATTACATTAGATTTGAGGCGTTTTAGCTTCGAGAGAAAGTTCCAACTTTCCATAAGTTACACAATGGGCGTTTATTTCAATAACCCCCTTATGGGTAGGGGGTTTAGAATACACCCATGGTATACCCTGCCTGTCGTAAGAGGCGACTATAAGGGGAGACCTTGGCTATACTTTATGGACTCCGCATTGGTTTGTGGGTGGGAGGGAGCGAATACATCCACGGTAATCCCTGCCAGCCGTAAAAGGCAACTAAAAGGGTTTCTCGGATCGGTCCCCTTTCGAGGGTTTGACAGTCAGCTCTAAAAGACATACATCCTCTTTAGGTTATATCGCACTTCTTTCCGTTAATGCTTTCAGGGTCTGGCAACCAAAATTTCTATATGTGCGTGCTGTTAGGGGAAGGGCCACTTACGCGTGCGACTATGCTCAAATGCCTGTCCGGTGTAGGCCAAGCCAACATGTGGGTGCGCCATGAACACGTACAGTAGTATCTGTCTGACTACGCAGGTCCCCGCACAGCTGGATGTCAGAGCTGTAAAATCCAGTATATGCCGAGGGGTACATGCCGATACGGCAACGTAAAACATCGGACTCCCGGGCGATGCGTTCCGAGCTAGGCGGGCCTTGCCCTGGCTGGGTAGCACCTACTGTGACGGCCCGTGATCGGATGTCGGTGGCATTCGGGGAGGATGATCTAGCCATGGGTTCTAAAAGAAAAATCCCCAAACAGTGAGGTCCAACACCCAAGTCTTTAACTTTTGATTCCCTACGGGGATTAACCCCTTGGGAACAGTCTGTTCGCGAAAATCTGGGTGCTAACACCCCCGAGTTTCTGGTTTCAACCAGAACAGATGGGAGTGATTTCATGCTGGATCTGTTTTGTTTTCTCGCCACATAGAAAGGATCTATTGTGAGCTTGAGAAAGTGCAAAGGATGAGGGACGGTAGCTTGTTGCTCAAGACCAGGACTGGTGAGCAAGTTGAACAACTTTTGCAATGTGACCACTTTGGCGAGATCTCCGTCAATTGTGTCAATACGGGCCAATATGACGATTTCAGTTCTCCACCGCTAAGACCTCGGTTGTCCTTTTCTGCCGAAAGCGCACTCTCCATCCCGATCCTGTGCTTTATCTGGAAAATGTAGCTTTGCCTGTTGTTGCTGCGTACCGGTTCCATGGGCTTCTTTTCGACCAGAAGTTACTGTGGGAGAAACACATGCGGTGTTTGAAAACTGCCTGTGTTAAGAAACTCAACATGTTGCGGTTTCTTAGCGGCACATCGTGGGGGGCAGAACGCGCGGTGCTCCTAATTTTTTAACGGCCCTAATTTTATCATATCTTGATTATGGCAGTGTAACATATTGGTCGGCCCGTAAGTCAGTGCTTGCTAAACTGGACAGCGTCCACCACGGCGGTGAGGCTGACGACGGGAGCCTTTCGGACTAGCCCAGTCGTCAGCTTGCTCGCCGAGGCTGGTGTACCTCCTTTACACCTGAGGCGCCAACAAGTACTGCTGACCTATGCTGCAACCATCCGACAGATGCCACTTCATCCAAGCTATCCCAGTTTGTTTAACAATCCGAATGGCCGGCTGTATGGTGCGCTTCCTCGAGCCACTCGGCCGGCGGGGATTCGCTTGAATGACCCATACCCGCAGTTCCGATTTCCTTCTGTCTCCTGTATCGTCCGAGTACCTAGCAAGGCCCCTCCGTTGATGGTCTCTCGCCCTGATATCATCCTGGATCTGCACACCGGCCCCAAGTCGGACACGGACTCCTCCGTCCATCGGAGGCTGTTCCAATCTGTGGTGGACCGGTATCCAGGATCAGGGCTTCTATTCACGGATGGTTCGAGGGTAAACGAGAAAGTAGGCTGTGCATTTGTGATTGGTAATCGTCGGTTTCTCTTTTCACTTCCCGAGGCCTGTAGAGTGTACATAACGGAGCTCTATGCCATCTTAGAGGCTCTGCGGTACACGTTATCAAACGTTCACCAGCACTTCCTTGTGTGTACGGACTCTCTTAGTGCTCTGCAAGCGATCGATGTGTGTTTTCCGAAGCACCCGCTGGTCCAGCGTGTGCACGACCTGCTAGTCAGTGCGTGTAACATTGGAACCGGGGTGACCTTTGTGTGGCTTCCCAGCCACATGGGTATTGCGGGAAACGAGCTTGTGGATCAGGCGGCGAGAGAGGCAGTCGCACTGCCCTCACTATCGTATAAGGTGCCTGCTAGTTATGTACGCTGTCAGTTGCGACATTCTATCCTGTCGCATGGGGCGGAAGCGTGGCATGCCACGCCCCTGCCCAACAAACTGAGAGGCATCAAGGAAATCTTCCTTCCGATCTATCCGGTAGGAAGCTGTGGTAGTCTGTCGACTCCGCATCGGCCATGGGATTGCTACGCACTCCCACTTGATAAGAGAAGACCCCCCTGTGTGTACTTGCGGCGCCCACCTTACCGTGGCACACAATCTCAAGGAGTGTGTGGACTTGGTCGATCTACGAAGGATTCTCCAACTGCCTAACACCCTGTCCCTTATTCTCCATGATGACGGGCCGGGACATGAGGGAGAGTGGTTACTTTTTTAAGTTTTAAATTTGAGTTAAGACTTTTAATTCAGGTCAAGTCTGTTTTATGTTTTTTATTGCATTCATCTATTTTATTGTTTACTATGCCTTATTTGTTTTATGGTTTTTTACCACCCCACTTTTACTATTTTTTTATTCAAATAGGGCATAATTGTTGGGGCTCACTGTCTGTTTTGTATAAACTTTCATCCATGACAGTGGGCTGTTATTTTTTTTACCTTCAGCCTTTCATTTCAGTAGGGGCCGATAACCTAGATGTTAGGCCCCTTAAAACAGCAATTTCATCATCAAATTAGAAATCTGACCTTGCACAACCTGCCAACTTATGCTATACATTCTTTGCTAGACAGATCGAAAAAAACTAAATGTTGAAAATGATGTGAAACATAATTCAAACACTATCACTAGATTTCGCATTAAGCTATTGACAAAATAAAATCCTTCCTTCTCGCAGTGTTTGATGGCTATTGAAATACAATGGGAAGTACATTTAAGGTAGAAGAAAAGAAATTAAGAAAGTGGAATTTTAACGGCTTTGAAGTACACCGTGAAGAACAATCTTGAGTGAAATTTATCCAAATACAAGTATTGCACTTAGAATAGTTGTTACTATTCCCATCACAGTGGCTGCCGAGAGAAGTTTCTCAAAATTAATTAAAACCTATCTCGGAAAAACCATGACCCAAGACTCAGCACTCGCAATCTTGTCCATAGAAAATCAATTGGCATCTGGTAACCATTTACATACCTGCCAACTTTTACGGTTTATCCGTAAAATTTACGGAAATTGCAGCATTTTACGGATGAACGGTGTCATTTTACGATTTCGAGGACAAAAATTTGAAACGATAATTTACATTCAATAATACCGCCCACTTCCGTACAATCGATTGTTTGCGTGGGTCGAAGGCAAGTCCACGATAGTCGATAACTCGTTCTTTGATATGATTCGTACTTTTAACCGTGTGATGGTTGTGTCGTCATTGTAATTGAATTTGAAGCCGGGATAACCGTTCTTCCATGTGAATCTTAGGTGTCGACAGGCTCTGCTTCGCATATTCTTTGTTCCGCTCCGTTCGCTTGTTGCGATTTAAACCATATTCTTTGACCACGTTAGTCGTTCATTGTTCGCGAAGTTGGCGTTCCTTGAATGTTTTCGTCTTTTAAGGTTATGGCATATTTTAATGAAGCGTTCGAGTTTTTGTGCTATAACTTCGTGCTTCGCAGTTTCCTGTATTCCTTGGACTAATTACATTCGTTCCACGTGTGTGTGTGTGTGTTTTTTTTTCTACCATGTGCATATTCTTTCTTCACGAGGTTGGCGTCGTGTTCATTTAATGGTTTAAGACTTTGTGTGTTTTGACATGTTTTAATGAAGTGTTGGCTGTCTTAAGTGTTTTATGTTATAATTTTATGTGACGTTCAGTGATCCAGGTTCCTTTCGATGTTTTAGTAGATATCGAGAATGAACAAATCCAACAAGAAACAGTACTTCCAGACATTTAAAGAATCATACTCGGTTGATTTTCCGTGCATACTAAAATCAAGAAAGGGAGAAAAATTTGCCTTTTGCACGGTATGTGGGTGTGATATTAATATTGCACATGGTGGAAAAAACGATTTAAGTAATCATGTGAAGTGCGGTAAACACATTAGTTATATTAAATCGAAGGAAGATAGCAAGAAAATCAACACCTTTTTTTGCTAAGTCTGGAAACGTTGACAGTGACGTAATTAGGGCCAAGTGTCTGTTTACTTCCTTTTTGTTGGAACACAATGTGCCCTTAAGTGCGGCTGATCATGCTGGTGCTTTATATAAGAAGATGTTTCCCACATCAGAAGTTGCAAAGAAATATAGTTGTGGTCGCACGAAAACGACATATATTGTAAATAAAATGGCAAAAAATGCATCATCTGAAGTTGTTAAGTGACCGGATACAGATAAATCCCTTTTCTTTTCATCAGTGAGCTGCACATCAAGATGCTGCAAGTGATTCCCGTTGGGTACAAATATCAAGAATTCGTGGAGCCGATGGACTTCTTAAGTATAACCGAATTTCTAGAGTATTGCTCTCTATTCTCACCATACCCCATAGCAATGCAGAATGTGAACGTTTTTTTTAGCCTTGTGAAGAAAAATAGAACACAGTTCAGGTCATCCATGTCCAATGAATCTCGGGAGTCTATTTCTATTTTGAAGACCAGGAGTTCTAGTCCCTGTTATGACAAAACATTTTCTCAAGACTGTTTGCAGGAAGCTAAAAAGGCCACAACCATGACTTAAAAGTCGAACTAGCATGTGATTTGCAGTGTGTATTATATTATTTCTTGCCTGTGTTACGTTAAACAAGTTTTATTGTTTAAAGCCTTTTTCAATTATCGTATATCAGCTTAATCTATCAAGGAAGTCCTGTTATGTCTGCTCCAAACCAATATTCACCACGCCTGCTGCTGATCAACATGGATTTCTTCTTGATTGTTATGTTCATCTACAAATCATGTAAGTAGATATGATTTCATTGAAGTATCCTGTTTAAAGCATGAATTATTGTATTTTGTAGCCCAGAAGTATTATTATTTTCGTCAAGCCGGGGTATGTCGAAAATCGTTAGATTTTTTTTGTCGCACGTGAGTTTTACTGATAGCCCTTTTCAAAAGTTGGCAGGTATGCATTTAATAAAAGACTTCAGCCAGAAAGAGAGCAGAAGAGTTAAACTTGAGCATTTTTTGTTACTGCAATTTTTTGAAATAGTAATACTGTACTGTATTTTAAAATTATAATATTGCAATTCACTCAATTTATTTCTCTTATTTTTATTCCTAGATTTTATCGACCCCCCAGACCCTCTCTCCCGAAGTAAGGGCCTGTCAAATCTCGTACCGCACAGGGCCCCGCAATAGCTAGCGCCGCCACTGGATCCAAGCACTGAAGATCAAAATCTCCGATATGTTATTAAGATTATATGCTCAATATAGTATGTTAATATCACACCGTTGAGATTTGGTGGATTCTTGCAATTCGCAAGATTGCAGTCAACGGAATGAACAATTTCCATTGAATCCTTACCCAACAAGCCTCAGTGCCTTCAGGCAGCGCCATATTGCCCGAGCGAGAATCTCGAGAATTATCGTCATCGAGCCCACGTCACTGGTGATATCAGTTCCAGAACCAGCATTTCCGTTCTTCATTCTCATCCAACGTGACCGATCGGAACTCCGGCTCTTGTGTGCGTTTGCGTGTGCCCTCCGTAATAAATTCTAAACCGCTGACATAACGAATAGAAATAAGAAGTGATATCACTGGCCTGGTCCGCCGCAGCACAGCGCTGGCACCGATCTGTGATGTAAGTTAGCATTAGCGCTTACGAGACTTTTAAAACCTTGCGACCTGTTTTACATGTTAAAACACCGCAAGGTATCCTCATAGGCGCTAATAAGTTCGACATCTCCACTTACTTTACTGTGCCCAATTATAATTTAATAATTCGTCTCCTGTAATAGTCCAGTTTCGACAATAAGCGAAGACAGAGAGCAAGTTCAAAATGCAATTAGTTTTGCCAGGAATCGGTAAATTTAAAAAAAGAACGGAACAATTAACCTCGCTATCAGAAAGGATTTCTTCACATTGTTACACATTTTACATTCCCTTAACAGACTTGCAACACAGAAAAAAAAGCCGTACGAACGCAACTTTCGACTTTACCGTAGATTACTATAAAATTCAATAATAACCAAAAATTTCACTCCACAAACACCAAAATCAGTAAACTACCATCATTTCAGAAGAACTTAACATTAAACAGACATAGACGGCGTAGTCATTTCCCCTTCATAGAGTAGGCTATTGTCTAATACTGATCACACCTCCTTCAGCATTATGGTACATATATGTTTTTAACTCATTTTCTTCTTATTCTCATCCCTTTCTTCACAGAAGTAGTCTTTAATGGCATCAAGTGCATTTTTATTTACACCATAATGGACAAATACTTAAGCAAATTAGGAAATATATGTGGAACAGAATTGTCTTTCAATCGCCAGTTGGTTCTTGCGAGAAGTAATACTTCCTTCCCTTCTATCACAAATTTGTCAAATTTAACATTTAAATCTTCTGAAAAGTGAGCATCACAGATGTAGGACTTTTCAGTAAGTTCCCTATCCTTCCCTGGTATGGCCCATTTGCACTTGATAAAACGTTCCTAAGCTTGAGGAGGTTTGAAAAACCGTCTGACCTCTTTTCAGTCCCCATAGCTAGATCTGCATCCTGGTACAATACTGTAGAGCAAGGCATCTTCACTACTCACATTAAGCACTCATGAAAATGTAAGGGCTAAACTGCTGTTTACTTACATTAAATAACAATAAAATTAACACACTAAGATAACGTCAACACACGACAAGAAATTAAATTCCATTTCAGTTAATGCTTTCTACAGTAGCATTTCAGGTATTAATACTATGAAGTAATAGTGTAAGCACTTGTATATCAATAAACGTTTGCACAGAACACCACCAAAACACTCCGACCAATTAAATACTTAATATATCGCACATAAACATATGTGGAAATCAAATCTCAAGTCGGCTGTAGCGCTGCGTAGCGGCGAGTGCCAACCCGATCCGTATTCATTACATGCTATTGAGGGAGAAGAGATCACACTTTATATTCTATTCGTTATGCCGCTGAAGCGATTTCAACGATACTCAGTAAGGACATAGTACTATTTCTTCCAACCCCGACCGTGCTCTTCAAAATTTATTATGTCTCACCAATCCAACATGGTGGCTGTGCAAAATATTTCACCGGCATTCTATATCTCCGAAACTATTACTGTTATCACTGGAAGTTCATCTATGTGATTTTGAAAAACCTGTTAAGTACAAAATAAACATCGCGGCCAAGCGAATGTGAAGCATTTAAATAGACTTTTCCCGCGATTTATCCTTTCGAGCGCAGTGAAACGTGGTACAGCAAATGTTTATAAACATTGTAAAGCACTGACATCTAATTTAGTTCAATTTTTTACATAACCTCAAGAGCACGAGATTATTTGAATCCATAGTGGATTCTTGTAGGTCTGTATTGACAAGATGATTGAAATCGCAAAATGTAGAAGAAACTGTCAAACATCAAGTATATTGAATTTATCAAGAAATGCAGAGTACATAATCTTCTACCAGTTCATATAAAGTCCTTCCAGAACAGAAAATTTAACAATACCGTATATACCCGAATGTAAGACGACCCCGAATATAAGACGAGGCCTAGTTATCAACTGCCTCTTACAGATTTTTTCAAAAAAAATACTCGCTATCTCATAACTTGCACAATATATGCCCTTAAGGTCGTGCTTTCATTTTTATAACGTCTCGTGTTATCGGAAATCCTTCTGCCCGCTTTTCCAAGACATACTCTATAATTTCTTTGTTCAAGAATGGGAGATGTTTTTAAATTAAGATACGTTGATCACTCAATTACTGCTCGTAAAACTGACTGGTTGTTCTTGTAAAGATTGTTTTAAAACATATTTCCGTATGCTTTCGAACATAAATGTATCCGCTTAAAATGACGTGTATGCGTAAATCCTAACCTCAAAATGTACGCTATTCGTATATGCATGGTAATTAAACATAACAAACCATATTTTAATCTTCATTAATGCATTGATTTGTTGCTAGTTACAAGATGCCAACACCACATACTACTTTTCAAATAATAATAACAATTTAAAAAAAAAAAATTTTTTTTTAATACCCTGAATATAAGACGACCCCAAATTTTTATAACACAAAAAGTGGGGAAAAACCTCGTCTTACATTCGGGTATATACGGTAATTTTGAAATCAGAACACAGCAGATAATAAATAATAAAATTTTACAACGTGAATTGAAATTCCTTCACATAAAAAAGAATCTAATTAACAATAGTTTGTATAATGCTCATCTAGCAGCATTCAACTTGTCTGAGGGGAAGGAATGAGATTTATTCATGAATCCGGTCATGCAAACTATAGATTTTCTTGCAAACAAAGACGTTGCACATTGGATGACAAATTCAATCGCTTGATAGGTATTAGAAACGCGGAGGGGACCAAACGGTGTGAACAGATCACACACGTTTTTCATAAACCAGTCAAAAAACATTCCAACATTAATTTTAATCAAGACTAAATGAACATTTTGTAAAAGGGCATGAAATTTAATTGGAATTCAGCACGTAACAGAAACCACCTCACTATGTTAATTGCGGAATCAGAAACGGCTATTAAGAAACTTCCTCAGGTTATGCATGCCAGGCATAACGTCAATAAGAAAATCGGTAGTAGTTTAGAACAGACTGAATGGAACATTGAAGTCTACAATACCACTGACGTCGTCAACCTAAGGTATAAAATACAGCACATCAATGTTGTTAAAACCAAAGCCGACAAAGGCAACACCACAGTAATGTGCAAGGAGAATTATGTCAAAGAAATGGAAGATTTCCTTAACAGTTCCAACTTCGAAAGATTAAACAAAGATCCGGCCGCAATAACGCAAAAGAAATTGAAACGATTATTAAATCATACCAATTTTATTCTGGATGACAGTCAGTCAAGCTTATTGGTCATCATGAATCCTAGTACAGTGGAATCTCGTTAGCACGTTCTCGGTTACGACGTTTTCCCGTTTAGCGCGATGATTTTCTCAAGTCCCAATTCTACATAATACGTTCTCTATTCCCGCTTACGACGATCAAATTTCCGTTGTACTCTTTGTTAGTGAACCGTATTTTATTCTTATTTCATTATAAAATTCGGCTTCTGGAAAACACGATGCGATATTGCCTCATATTCTCTGATAGGTATTGACAGTGTAGATGATTTCATTGTGTTTGACGGCGTAGAAGCGGCTATAGCTATGACGCAACGCAGGTGACGTGTCTCTCTCCCGCTGCCCTTTCTCAAGTCCCTATCCTACTAAATTCATTTTTCATATCCCCTTAGTACGTTCTCTATTCCCGCTTACAACGATCAAATTTCCGTTGAACTATTTGTTAGTGAACCGTATTTTATTCTTATTTCATTAAAAAATTTGGCTTCTGGAAAACACGACGCGATATTGCCGCATATTCTCTGATAGTTATTGACAGTGTAGATGATTTTATTGTGTTTGACGGCGTAGAAGTGGCTATAGCTATGACACAACACAGGTGACGTGTCTTCTCTCCCGCTGCCCTTCACCCCCTTCCCTTTGTTTATATCTCACGTAGGCGCACTATTGTCTTCTAATTCTTAGTGTTCACGTCCAGTTATGACCTATTTTATTGCGTGTTTCATAATGGATAAGAAGAAAGTACGGCAGATAACTAATGATGAGAAGATGAAATACATTCGAGACGTGGAATGCAATCCTCACATGAAGCGTGTGGATATAGCGCGAAAGTGGAACATTCCTCCGTCTACACTGAACACGATTCTCGACAAAAGGAAGGAAATAGAACGTGCCTTTGAATAAGGGATGAGCGGCAAAAGGAAACCTGTGCGAGAGGGACAGTTTCCTCAACTAGAAGGCGCTTTATTGAAGTGGTTCAAGCAAGCCCGTGCTTCAAACATATGCATGCGCGGTCTCCGGCAACAGAGCCGTCACTGGCGGAGAGCGAGAATATCCTTGCTGATCAATTATAAAGAAAGACCCTGTATTATGTGTTTGGAAGTGGATGGGGAACATTTTCAGCATCTACTGTAAATCATGGCCAGTAAAACTGCATGGTAGGCTACTGATTTTAAACACCGTATTCTGCCGTAGGCCTACATATGCGTGCGCGGTCGCCGGCAACTGAGCCGTCACTGGCGAGAGCGAGAATGTCCTAGCTAAGCAAAAATAAAGACCCTGTATTATACTGTAGTGTAGAGGTACAGTAATTCATTTTTATGTTATTTATTCCGTGTAAGTTACTGATAACCTATGTTTATGTCGTGACTGTAGTAGTGCATACAATCACTTACTAAGGTCGGCGATTTGACGTCCATATATACGCCGCGTTCTTTCTTATACGTTGTAAATGCAGTATGGAGTTTTTCGGTGGTACGTTTTCCCGCATATGACGTCCAAATTTTTCAGTCCCTTGAAAAACGTACTAACGAGATTCCACTGTATACCAACACTGAGAGCTCTTCCAAAAACCCATTAAATCAACAACCCCGTCAGACCCATACTGAATTACAGCAGTAGTCCGATCTATAAAGCTTCTCAATTAATACAACGTTTCCTTAAAACTCATTATAAATTGAAGGGCGACACTAATTTCAGGAATTCCATTCATTTTTTTGAGTTGAACAGACATTTAGTCACCAACGACTCCCACTCAATGCATATGCAGGGTGTCTACAAACCGGGAATTCTCAGGGAATTATGAATTTCTGGAATATTCATGGAAATATCAGGGAATTTCTTTGTTAATCAAGGATTTTTCTCGGTTGGCTATATTCCGTAAAAGTGGAAGCATTACTTTCGAATTTCGCGGCAAGTTATCGCTCGCTACTGATGACAGTGCTCAGCCAATGAGCTGTGCCTTCTCAAGCTCAACTGAACGCATGATGTGGCAACCTTTCCATTCGCCTTCTGCACAGGAGCCAACTACGCCATTTTATTGGGCCTTGAGCATTTTGTTCGTTGCGATCGGTATTGCCAATTTAGCGATTTTATCGGTAGATGCAGCAACTTTGGCGACAAAATATTTTAAATTTAGTATTGTTTATACTTGCTTCGCTCGGAAACAGTTAAGAATGCATTTCGTGACGAGCGCTTTCCCCCCCCCCCCCGATGTCAATGAACTACGACCTAGGCCTATATCCGTTTTACGTCTCGGCATGATGGGTTAAAATCACTGTCTGGACTATCCTTTATATTATCATGGAGATAGCATGAGCAACTAATTCTTGTCAGACGTAATTGAATTGCGAGGTGCATGCAACACAAATCCCCCTCCCATCCAATCTAAAAACACGTATAGTGGGCGATGTATTGAAGATAGAGATATGCTCTCGCGGAAGTTTTTGTAGAACTTTTCATGCTGAACAATTCTTACACTCATAGTATATTGATATTTTTAACGGTTTGCCCAGCTTAAAGAGCAAACGGATGCCTGGTTTTTTTTTTCGACCTTATCACTGATATCGCTACTGCATGGCTTCCTTTGAACATAAATAATTTTTTATTTTTTTTATACTAAGTAGAGATTTAGGGACTATTTAAACTCCCGTTAGCGACCGAATTTTGACTACTACTGGGTGATAACGGGCTACATTAATTTACGTAGTTTTGTATTGGTGCGCGGATAACCGGCTACGTAAATTAACGTTTTCTTACAGTGCTTCATTCTTGTGTAATTTTCTCCTCTCCGCCGTTCATTAATCAAAATACTACGTGTTATTTACGAACTAAGGCCTTTGTTCAACGAAATGCAGATAGGTTTATTGTTGTCTTGATAATGCTTTCGGTACTGGAAGTGAGGTTTTATAACACTCAGTTACCGCGTATATTGTCAAGTGTTAGCATGGCGCGCGCGGAACTGACAGTGCGATAATCAGTTCCTACGAGTCTGTTGACGATAATAATACGAGTGAAAATGACAATGGTAGCAGTGAAAGTAGTGACGATGAGGTTGATGGATGGACAAGTAAAGTTACACGTATTTATGTTCCATCTTACTTCTCATGCTAGGTGTACTTCAGTTGCCCGGTTCGCAGTAATTAATAGAGTAGCGCGCGCCCGGGTAACAATGTGTTAGACCTGGGTTGACAATACTGTTCACGCGGCTTTTCCACCCCAGTATTCTTTGATTATTGTCTGCTCCTACCTTCCTTAGCTAGGCTAGAACTTATGTCCAATTTTGTTTTTAATTGTGCCCAGGAAATGTTTTTGCAACACCTTTCAAACTCTACCTTGTATTATCAAGCAGTAGTTGTTAGCATGCTGAGGTTCTATGCCTAAGATCGCGGGTTCAAACCCGACCGAAGTCGTCGGATTTTTTAAGAGCGTTAACAATCCCTCAGTATGCCTTCCTTCGGAGGGGAAGTAAAGCCAGCGGTCCCATGTCATAGATTTATGGCATGTTAAAGAACCTTCCACTAATTACACCTGTGTGAAGCTAAATTAGGTTAAAAATGTAAACAACGCTCAGGTCCCTACGTTCGTCGCCAGAAGCCGACTGTGGTGGCGTCTAGTAGCCAAGTTCTGAACTAGTAGTTGTTGACGGTGGTGTTTGGCGGCTAAAGTAGCAACTACTTGAAAAATTCAAAGTATGCAGTCCTTACTTGAATTAAGAAACAGAAACACACAATAATATAGTCATCACAATTGACACCGGTTATCAGACAGATTCTACACACACCCAATGTACACGGGGCTACTAAGGAACTAACCAACCTAAATTATTTTAGACTGATAATAGTGTGTTCTGGCCTGTTGAAACATCATTCATAATGATTTCCTTCATTTAAATGTATTTATAAATTGATTAACTCAATTACTTCTGTCATGACGAGGTGGACCTAATTGAGAGTGAGAACTTGGAATATGCCTCCCTTCGTCCCTTGGATATGTGTAAATTACTGTGTAGCCTATATTCAGACTTATGCTACCGAATATCATCATTCCTGCGTGGTAGGATCAGTGATTTCAATGGTAATGAATGGTTTTACAAATTAAATATTGGTCTAAGATGATCACACTCATATGATACACACCTTGATGTGTGCATTCAACCTCCTGTTGTCCCTTTTATTGGGGGGATTTACCGTAGTGAAAGCAGCATGACTTCATAAACCTTGCTAATTTTACTGGACAATAAGTTCACTTATAATATTCTATTGAAATAATTTTATTTTCACAAATGTTTCCATTGTGCCGCCATTGCTCACATCTCTTTGGCTCCTGGAATTTCCGAGAACAGGAAACAAAAAACTTAATCCTATTTTCCATTTGCTTTCCTGGATTACATTTTGCTTCTTGTTCCTGGAGAACGCTTAAAACAAACCCAAAAATAGCGTGTATTTCATCACACTTCCTGTTCCCGCGCGAATGTGTAGCAGTCTTTACTCAGGGAATTCTCTCATTAATCCTGGAAAAATCAGGGAATTCTTTTAAGATGAGTTGGTGGACACCCTGATATGGTGGATATAAGAGATGTGTACACTAGAAGTTCCTGTCCCAGCCACTACGAAAATTATAGAGAACAAATTGAAAACACACAGTACATTATCAGTAGTTGAAATAAAGGAGTTTGTAGAAGTTCTAAATTTCCCTTTGAACAACAATCAGACAAGTTCAACAATAATATATACATACCAAGCGATGGTCTAGCAATGGGTTCCCCCACATCAGGCATTCTGGCAAACATTTACATGGATGAAATGGAACACAGCAAAATCATAGACAGGTTTGGCTTTCTGGGGCAGGTATGTTGACGTTTTTCTTATTTCTGTGGGGAATATAGATCGAATATTAGAAGTACTCAATGATTTGGACAGTAATATCAATTTCATGGTAGAATCAGAAGTTAATAAGTCTATTAACTATTTAGATATCACAATAACCAAACACAGGAATAAACTCAATTACCAAATATGTAGGAAACTGACCCAAACCAACACGATCATTAGGAGGGACTCCACTCATCTGGAATGCCACAAAAGGGCTGCCCTTGTAAGCTTCATTAATAGAGCACTTTGCATACCGTTATTTGAAGCAGAATACAAAAGGTTATTTACATAATTTATCAAATCCCTGAGCTCAATGGGTACAATTGCAATTACGTAGATAACATCGTCCGTAGAATCAAAAACGACCCAAAAACAAAACTTCAACCAGATATCAAAAATTAGTCATCCTTTGCCCTATTTAGATTCACCAATAGATTAACCTACAACATCACCAATGTTATTAAGAAAAATCTTGCAAAATTCGCCTACAAGAAAAAAGCAGAAAAGAATTTTCAATTCAACACAATTAAATCAGGACAGCAAATTTAACAGTTTAGGCATCTTTAAACTGAATTGCAACGAATACAAAGCCGTCTACATTGGTCAAACAGGGGGAAATTTGGGCCCAAGATATGGGGAACATTTAAATGCAATAAAACATAACAATTTTTCAGCGATCGCAAACTACATGCAAGAATCGGGGCATAAATTTACAGTTACTGAGAATGATCTTGACATCCTTCACTTTGAAAACAAGGGCACAATGATAAATGTGTTGGAGCAGTTGGAGGTCAACACTGCTCAGAGGTTAAATCCCGGAGAAAACCTCAATGACATCTACTTCGAAGCCAACGCCTTATACGACCCGCTATGAGATTGCATAGTCAATAAGAACCACAAAAAACCACCTTAAGTATGACCTCAGCAGACCAAAGTATTTTCTTAGTAAGTAAGGCCACTCTTTCCCTGTGTTTTTGTTTTTCCGTTCTTCACAGTTTCTGTGTAAGGAACGAGATTCCTTCCTTTCCCC
Source organism: Meconema thalassinum (assembly GCA_946902985.2). Taxonomy (NCBI): domain Eukaryota; kingdom Metazoa; phylum Arthropoda; class Insecta; order Orthoptera; family Tettigoniidae; genus Meconema; species Meconema thalassinum. Next base: position 75,441,190 of record OX336389.2, read on the forward strand.
TCCGCTTGGACCTCTGGGGCACTCAAGCTGGTTTCACTACATCAGTGTGAGTGCATCGTGACCGTGGACTAGAGGCAACCTCTCTGACAGCCGTTCTGCCCACACAAATTAACCTGTCAAGATAAATTTTCATGTTCTTTTGTTCTTTCTCTCTCATACAGATGTCTTTGTTTGACTTGCTGACCATGTGAATGCAGTACTCTCCAGTTGAAATTTCTCTGACAGCTGGATGTAAGCTATTTTTTCTTTTTCTTTTAATTTTGGGATTATAGGGCTATTCAGCATATTCCAAAGATGTAGCTATTTCTTTCTTTTCTGGGCAGATATTTTATAGGGATTTTTCATCCCTTACATTAGGCCACGCCAACTCGGGTGCTTCGCAAACACCGGCCGGCACCGGCAAAAGCACTGGTGCTCTGCTGTAGCGGCAGACACAGCACTGTTGTGGCAGTGGTAGGAGAGGAACGTGTCGTGGCAGTGCTTAGCAAGGCGACAGTCATGTTGTTTTTTGGTGAATGGGACTGGGCAAATCAGCGCTCGTTAGGTTGCGTACCGGTATGAAAAATAATAATAATAATGCCAATTTTCTGTATTGACAGAAATAATTATTTTATTGCTTCTGATTTTGCACTAATTTTCAACATTCTTTGTTTATCTTTGGCATCGCTTTGAAGCCACTACTTTTCCGATATTTGGAACAATCGATTTGGCAGTTGCAATCCGAAATATAGCTTCCAAGGAAGCATCAGACAAACTTGACAGCGGAGAGGTGGTGGGAAGAAAGGACTAAGTGGCGAGGCTTATGTTCCAAACAGACCCAGCCTGGGGCTGGAAACTGTACAAGATGATGATGATGATCACAAACTAACGTTGTTCCGAACATAGCAAAACATTTCTAGGTAAGGGCATGAATCCTCGGGAATTCTTGTTCCTCAACGCCTTTATAAAATGAAATCAAATCACCATTTTAATTAATAGTGGTCTGTCAATTGAATCGCACTGTAGTTTTATCTGCTCAACTTGGAGATCGATGGGGCATCCTCTACCGTGACTACACGTGAGGAAAGAGGGGAGGGAGGGCAACAGCACAGGTGCAGCACCGGGACACGCAATCACTAAGTGCTCTCATTGGCGTGGCCTGCCTTACATGGACCTTTATCAAGATATTTGGTTTTTCCATCTTTACAGTCGAGGTTGCTCCGTCTGACAACTATGGCCCATTTGAAGAATTAGAGGAAAGGACTGATCAGATGATTTTATGCCCCATTACTAGAGGTGTTAGAAAGTGTTGTTATTTTTTTGAAGATTTGTTGATTTAAAATTCAAAAGGTGGTGTTTTGTGTTTTTATTTTTTTTTCGGGGGATGACATGTTAAAATTTGGAAAGCGATAAGGTTTGTACAATAAGTGCAAAAAAAATATAAACAATTAATAAAACAAAGTAAAAAACAAAACAGCAGGGTTAAACGTTAAACATGGCTATGGAAGAATGAGATAATACTTATATGGAAGTCACATTTTTATTTTACATTCACCATCTCGAAACACTTCCTGACCCGGTCGGAGACTGGAAGCAGGCTGTGGATTTTTCATCTCGAAACACATTTCAGTGAATACCTTTTTCAGTTTTATCCAAATACTGCGGTGAAATCACTGGAAGTAGATCATGGTTAAAGTCTCAGCATTTGCAGCTGTCAATTTTCGCCTCCTATTACTTACTATGAGACTGTATTTCGAAAATGACCTTTCAGAATCCACATTTGAACAAGGATACCACACACACTTTAATGCAGCTGTTGCATAGTCTCGGTGAGCAGGCCTTAATCCCATGAGGATCTCTGGAACATTCACATTATCTTCATGACGCAGTTGGTTCTTGATTGCAGTCAGGTAAATGCTGTGAGCCTCTAAAAACTGTTGAGACTCCATCTTCGTAAGAAATGGGGCATTCTTCTTAAATTGGAGCAGTTCTGTGGGAGATACGTTCTTAGGTGCATGCCGAGGATCAAACAATGACCCGATGGCTTCTACAGTCTTCCTGGCTGGATCCGTGGTCCTTAAAGTCCTGACTTTCACTAGAGCTGACTGGGCAACACACGTAAGCTTGGACTTAACCTTTATCTGCATCTTTTGAGGAAACTGTTCCAAGTTCTGGAGGATCGTATGATTGAACATTCCACCATCGCCTAATAGCTTGAGCTTTACCTCAAGGTCATCTAGCTTCCCAGCCAATAAGTGAATTGTTGGGTACTTAGATCCCTCCAAGAAATTAAGCAAGTCCATAAGAGAGGCACCAACAACAGAAACATACAATGCTTGTAATTGTATAAATTGTATTGTTGAAGTCGATGCTTGTTGGAAAAATTTGACCCCAGAATTTGAATCTTCCAACGTTTTGAAAAATTCTACCAGATCTTCCACATGCGTGGCCATATACATTGCAGCCTTAAACCATGAATTCCATCTTGTACATACAGGCATTGGGAAAGCTAGAATTTCATTCTCTTTTTCTGTGTTTTCATATTTCTCCCTTAGAAATGCAACGTAATTGCTTTTTCTTTTCGCGTATTTAAAAAGGCATTCTTTGTCTTTACTATAGACATGTTCAATTCGTCCAGCTCGTTTTCAAATACGCAGCCGATAAGATTGACTTTATGAGCCCAGCACTGGACATGACTTAATTCTTCAATCAATCCTTGAAGAGTAGTTACACATTTTGTCATGTAGCGTGCTGAGTCCGTAACTACTGCCACTACACGCTCCCGTTCAATTTAATAGGAATTCAAGGTGTCTAATATCGCATTGGAGCAATTTACGCTATTGGCAGAATCTAGAACAACACAGGCAGCCAGATGGGTGTTCATTTCAGTTGATGGTACTGATGGACGAAAAAGAATGTTGAAAACACACCTACCATTCTTGTCAGTTGTTTCGTCACATAGCAGAAACAAGTCTTTGTTTTTTATATCTTCCCTAATTTCTTCCCTCCTTCTTTCGCCAATCATGGGGATGTATTTCTGACGAATCTGATTTGCTGATGGTAAATCTCCACTTCCGCGAACGTACTTATTAAACCAAGTACGGATAGCAGGATTGTCAAGTTTCTCTACTGGTATATTAGCTTTCACAAACGCAGTAGTAGTGTCCAAAATAAACTCTTCTTTTCATATCCTTCACATGACTAGCATTTGATAATGTTTCTTTCAAGGTGGCCACTCTAGGAACACTAACTTCAAGACGTGAATTTTCTCGGCGTTTTGAATGCTTCTCCGATTTGCTATGTTTGTCTAATGCATCTTTCCTGCGATAATCTAACCGACAATCACAATATTTGCACATAAGAATGCCACAAGAAATTATAAATCCTTCATTCTTATATTATTTAAGTCTGTCTGTGGCAGAAACAGCTACCTTCGGCATTTTTAAACTCAACTGAGCGATGCCCAGTAACAAACACTGTTATCACACGGTTGACTGTAGTCACACGCCAGTATAAATTCGTAACCACACGCAAAATTTATTTCTGAATTGGTGTCATAATATTTAAATTACGTCGCGTCTCATCTTCCTGTACTGCTAAGTTCGGAACTAATACGACGAACACGTGGTCGCCAACTGATTCACGCAAATAACACACTAGCTTCGATGATAACGCACAATTTGCGCACTTTTTATTAAATTATATAGAATTCTCTACTATAATTTACACTCGCTACCGATGTAACAGGAGGCAAACGTAGTTTACATTATGAACAACTATCACATAACCTTTTGGAGGTAGTCGGCCAAACTATTCACGCCGCGATATAACAGCTGTTTACCACAGCACTAAAATCCAACGAGTAACGAGAATATCGACAGTATATCGTAGTATTACCCCTCGCGAAACTATACAATCGATCATTCTCTCGAATTGAACACCAACCAAATTCGATTATCGGCTTGTGGACAAAAATGTTCGGATTGGTGTGGGGAAAAAATATGAAAATTTGTTTTTATTTCGCAGATTGCGGTATTTGTGGTGTTTTTCACAAAATTTGCGTTATTTCGCGATTTAATTTCACTCCTGGGCGGCACGAAACATGTAAATACGTGAAAATAAAACATCCTAACCTCTAAATATGACTTTCCGTTTTATCGCGAATTAACAAAAACTAACACCTCTACCCATTGCACATTTTATCTAGAACTTCATCATTGTTAGAGAGACAAATAGGAAAATACTTCTTTTATGCACATACATTAATCTCAGTCCTCGGTTCTTAATATTACTTAAAGCACATGAACGTTGGCAAATGGCCCATTATAGGACATAGTATTGTTAATTTTTAATATGGTTTTAATATATTGCATAAAAATGTGGTTTTTTAAAGTTGTGTAAGAATGTGTAATGCATGCTTTATTTAGGATGACCTTTATTGTACATTTAATATAAGAGGGCTCATAGAGATATCTTGATTCTGAATATATGTGTATTGATTGATGGAGTTTCTTCGACATTTTGTCATTTTAACCTCAAGATGGCGCCTGTCCGAAATTTTAAAATAAAGTTTTTATTTCTTGTGCCCTAATCATGCGATCGAAATCAACGTTTGAGTAACGAAACTATGCAATAATCGTCATCTAATAGTACATAACTCGAAATACCTATATGGCCTACATATATAACCATCCAACATGGCAACCATCCGAAATATTAGGCTGTTTTCAATATCTTCTAATCTATGACAGCAAATTGAAATTTTGTCTGATAGTCCATAGAGCAGTGACAGAATCATTAAAATCCACTGTATTATGCTACGGCTCTTCAGTGTCGTCATTAATATGGTCCTTGCTCAGATCCCGTTGTGAGTCTTCAACTATCTCGGAGATAGTCATGGCTTCTGTAGTGACGAGGTTGGCGTCAACATTTATGTAGTCGTCGAATGATGCCTCCTCTTCCAGTTTTCCTCCATTCGCAGTCATTATCAGCTCAGGGCAGAAGTTTTTTTTGTTGCCGAACTACACACTGTTAATCCATGCCCGGGCACCGCAATCTAGAGTTTACATTGTATGTGTGCATGTCTCTCTCTCTCTTTGACCCCTCCCCGTCCAGAGTACTGCAGGATGCAGTATTCGGTGAAATGTTGAGAATTCGAAACCCCACTGGATCAAGGCCAACAAGCCCAGAAAACATGTTCTTCCGTTCTGACACTGGACACTAAAGCCTAACCTTCTATGCTGTATTCTCTTCTATTGTGCTTGCAGGACTTTCCAAGGATAGTGTGTGTTCCAGACTAATTGTGTTCAGTTTTAGTAACAAGTTGCTGTTTCCTTTGTTGTAGAGCTTTTCTCCTATTATTGTTATAACATACTTTTCTCTTCTGTTGCAGTGTTTTGGTCCTCAGTGTGCCACATACTGGTGTATTGAGATGCACATAGTGTGGGGGCATGAACATTCCAGTCCCAGTCAATAAAAATGTATTTGAGTAAGTAATTATGGGGACATTCTACTGTAAATGGCTGATAATTTGGTTTTTATGTTTACCTGTGGCATGTTACAAACCTGCTTTGCCTAAATGACACAAGTATCAGGTAAGACAGGTCGAAACCTATCTAGAAACATTGTGGATGCAATCGTACTATAAGAGAACAACGTACGGAAAATTTGTTTGTTTTGCAGTAGAGATATTCAAAGCATCTGCTACTGTGCAAGAAATCATTCAGTTAATGTCAGTAAATTTGAAAATTAATACAAATTGAGCATTAGGTATTCCTAAAAGGATATCAAGGAAGTTATTGAGATGATAAATAAAACATACTGTACTAGATGCAGTCAAAGTTGCACTTCCACATTTTTCTTACCGGTACGTTTGTGTCATTTATGCCATTCTCCTTAAAAACTGTATACAACTGTATTTAAATTAACTTACCTATTTATTATTTAGATTATTGTACAGGTGTGGTGCTTATTTCAATCCAGCTGAAATGTATTGATGATCACTTGAAACAGTCAGAATTGATTAAAACCTACCGGTATCTTCGGGCAAATCCAGGCCAGAGCATGTAAGGGTCCAAGTTTCTTTGTATGACCTGGTTTGTGTAATATTGTGTGTTAGGCCGGTATTACTCTTTCAAAGAAATTTGACGAAGATCTTTTATAAAAGATATGACAGTCTAATGGGGAAATCTTTTATAAAATTTCTTTTAAAAACATAAGAGCAACACGATATCTTTGATAAAACATTTAAACCAAAATGGCGGATCACAAGAGCCGGAATATTACCACAACAAAGATGCTCATATCAGAGTGTGAACTGAATGAATTGTTATGTAATAAATGGTATAATAATGTAGAAACATAAATAATAGATAGAAAGTGTAGGTAAAAATAGCAGAGGCTACAAGTGCTGGACATAAAAGATGCACATTACAGGATATAAAGAAGAATTACATAGTTGAATATGCTGGAAAAAGACTTGAATGGTAGTTGATTCTATGTTATAATATTTGTATTACAAAAATATGGTATATTGGCTTTCACGGCAAGTGAATTAAAGCTCAGCAATTTTTCTAGGTTTATGCTGTATCTTGTGTGGGGATTGGCCTAGGAACACCAAGCTGGCTCATCAGCGGGCTCATGGTCTCCGTGCCCGAACCCCCACAGGAGTAGCTTGGTATTCCTAGGTGAAACCCCCACACAAGACATGGCAGAAACCTAGAAAAATAGCTGAGTTTTAATTTGGATTCCATATTCGTCACTTTCACTACTGGCACTATGATTAAGTGTAAATAAGTACTCTATCTTTACCGTTGGGTGATACATGTAACCAAACGTATAAAGATACTGTCTAGTTGATGGAAAGAGTAGAATCTCCATTCTTCGCATTCTTCGAGGGTCGAGGGCATTTCTTTTTGTTTATACCCAGAGATCGAAACAGAAACCCCGAGTGATAGCTTATGTAAAAGATCTTCTTAAATCTAGCCATTATTACTAAACACTGCATAATATTTCAAAAAAAAAATGGTTTAAAAATCTGTGCTCATTGTTCTGTTTTAAGACAATGATTAAAAAATGACTTTTTGTCAATAATGTTAGTTAAGGAGTTAAGTGCCCTCCTTACTCTTAGTTCCACATAAAAGATAAATTACTAAAGACACAAAGGAAATCTTCTGTTGAACTCTGTTAATCCAAGTTATTCTTTTTAAAATATTCTATCTATAGGTTATTTTCTCACCCCATTGCAAACAATTAACATTAAGGTCCTAATATGTTCAAAAGAAATGCATTGAGTTGTCTTCTTAACTGAAAGAAGTAACTTTGTATTAAAGCATCCGTAGTTAATACAGTAATAGTTGCTACACACACAGGGAGGAGATAATTCATTTAACTTATATTCAACTGGGGTAATTCATTGGCACAATTTCTGAGTGAATATGTAGTGTGAAATCTTGGGAGAAATTCATTATCTTCAACTTGCAAGCTGTCTCTCACTATGTAATGAACTCAGTGACACACTATAGAAATTTTCTGAAAGTACGGTGTATGTTATTATTGTCTTGTTTTCCTGAAAGTTGTCCCCCTACTTCCTACCACATGCAGTACCATGTAAAGAATACCTATGCATTGAACTTTTGCAATGATGTAATGCAAGGGAAGAGATGCAGAAAATCTTGATGTGTTCATCTAGTTTGGCCTCAAGATAATGTTGCTTCAGAAGCAGTGAGTGCTTTAGTCCTACAGAATGTCAAGCTTTTTTGCAAATAACAGACACAATAAAACTAAAATGACCAATTAAACTCAAATGCAGCATAGTTCCATCGAGTTACGGGAATACTATAAAAATCCAAAACAAGCAGCATGTTTATAAGAGAATAAAGGTTAAGAAATCAAACACTAATAATCTGGGGTGAAGGTAAGCTGATCTAGACTGACTTAAGAATGGTAGATGGAAAGCTAAAAAAGTATTTCCGCAAAGTAACAGGTTTTATCATTTTATTGTATTGACTACATTTTCACAGTTTAGACCGATGGCAACAACAAATTGTGAAACATCATTTTCACAGTATCTTCAAGGTGGATTTCACAATCTCATATTATGAGGGGGTGCTCCTATCCCTCCTGTTCCAGAAACCCTAGTAGGAGCCGTACGTGACTTTGGACGAGGTCGATTCTCGACCGATCAACAGCCTGTAACTCAAAAGGAAATCCAGAGAGTTGGAGAAGGCAGTGTACAGTGTGTGCAGGCTGGACTGCAAAAGCTTAAGCTGGGGACTGCAGTAAAAGGAAAAACAAAAATCACGACTTGCATCCCAATCATCAGATCCAATACAATGTAATGATATAAAGAAACCTCGTGAGTTGACGACCAAATGAGGAAGGCCTGGGAAAGTTATCGATTTAACATACAATTACATTAAACTGGTATCGATAACTTCATTTCAACTCTGCCAGCATAGAGTGGATTTTGCGCCAGAAAAAAGTCTGATCTCTACAAATACACATAGAGACCTTTGGGGCCTACATTTTTGATGGCACGCTGCTATTCACTGCCCATAAATTGCCAAAAGATCCGTTTGTGCTACTATCAAGCCGAGACGTCAATTATTAGGTGGCGTGGCCGCTGGAGAATATCACTACTGCCGCTTTTTTAATATACTTATGAGACAATGTCTAGAAGGGCTCAATTTGCAACTGGTGGGACGCAATTATTTTGATACAAAAGCAAATGTACCTGTTCCGAACTACAAGCTCGAATTATGGCCAGGTTATGTTACGTCGATCCGTCAACACGAAGATGACATTCTTCTGTGCACCCAGATCACTCATAAGGTGATGCGTCGCTAAAATACTCTACACATTCTGGAGACAATAACTGAAAAAACATCTTGCTCACTTTCAGCATGTTTACCAGAAGTGCATAGTGGGAACCGTAGTGCTCATTGATTACAATAATAAAACCTTTCGAGTGGACGATGTGGATTTTACCGTCAAACCAATGAGTGCATTCTTTCGCGATAGAAAGGATATCACCTACACGGATTACATCAAGACCCGGTATGGCCTTGAGATTAAACATGCTAACCAGGCAATGCTGGTGTCGATGCCCAAGATACGTGAACGCCGCTATGGCTTCTCGACACCTTTGTACTTGGTACCTGAGCTGTGCTGCATGACTGGCATCACTGACGATTTGAGAGCCAACTTTAATCTCGTGAGGAATTTGGCAGAGCACACCCGATTATCTCCCAAGGACCGCAGAGCTGCTCTTATCACTTTTCAAGAGGCGACTTCAAACCACTGAGAAGGTAGGTGATGATCTGAAGCAGTGGAACTTCTAACTCAGCAAAAGCCTGGTTGCATTGAAAGGTCGTGTTCTGCCTAGAGCATTCATTAAAGTGGGGAATGACGTGACTTTCCACAGTGGAACTCGGAATAACTGGGGACGTGCTTTGCACACCAATCCTGAGAGAGTGGGGATTCGTGGTTCTCAACAGCTACAGCCGACCAACCCACAGTTCCATAGCTATGCTAACAGGTTGCCACCAGGATGCACTTCTGCATTAAGCCACCATGTGTGCAGGAGATATTTGATGAGCGGACAACTAGCTATGTGGATGCCATAGAGAACATCACCCGTTCCAGGAAACCTGAGTTACTCATTCTCATGCTGCCAACACGTCGGACTGACAGATACAATGTTATGAAGAAGAGGGGCCGGAATGTAGGCCCCAAAGGTCTCTATGTGTATTCTCACTAACCTTCAGGGCAAGAACTTTAAGTCAATTGCAATCAAGATTGTCATCCAGATGTGCTGCAAGAGTGGTGGTGCACCATGGAGTGTAGTCATCCCTGTCTGGTTTGCTGGTGGTGGGGTTTTGATTTCTACCCTGAGGCCAATATGCGGGGAGTGACAATTGGAGCTCTAGTAGCTACCATGAACAACGATGCGAGAGAGTACTTCTTGGCCGTGAGCTACCTATGCACGGGGAGGAGATGAGGATCTGACCATTAACATTGTGAAGGCTCTCCATCAGTACAACAACTACAACCACTGCCTCCCACAGCGAATATTACTGTATAGAGATGGAGTTGGCGAGGGCCAGGTGGCCTATGTATTCCAGCAGCAAGTCGAACTCTTCAGGAAAAAGCTGAAAGAGATCTATGGAGAACACGAATGCAAGTTAGCATACATCATCGTGACAACATTAGTTTTAGCTTTCCATCTACCCTTCTTACGTCAGTCTAGTACAGCTTATCTTCACCCCAGCATCATTAGTGTTTGATTTCTCAACCTTTATTTGCTGTCTTGTTTTGGATTTGTATACTATTTCCATAACTTTATGGAACTGAGCTACATTTGAGTTTAATTAGTTGCTTTAGTTTCATTGTGTCTGTTATTTGCCACAAAGCTGCCAAGGAACTTGACATTCTGTACAACTAATGCACTCGCTGTTTCTGAGGCAACATTATCTTGAGGCCAAACTAGATGAAGTCATCAAGATTTTCTGGCACCTCTTCCCTTGCATTACATCATTGGCAAAGTTCAATGCATAGGTATTCTTTTCATGGTACTGCTTGTGGTAGAAAGCAGGGGGAAAATTTTCAGGAAAAGAAGAAAATGAGAACATATACCGTACTTTCAGGAAATTTCTCCCAAGATTTCACACTTCAGTTTCACTCAGAAATGGTGCCAATGAATTACCCCTGTTGAAAGTAAGTTAAATGAATTATCTCATCGGTGTGTGTAGCAACTATTACTGTATACACTGAACTTGGAATACCACGTATATGACAATACAGTACTTTTCTTTTCCATATTATGGGTCGCACATCCCAGCCATGTCTGGATGGGCTATCCAACAGAACAACTCTGTGTGTGTGATCCTAAAGGAAAATTAACTTAACATAAATTGTTCTGTTGGAAGACACGGTTAGGAGGCGCGACCAATCATAAGGAAAATCATGGAAAAGAAGAGCATTGTCAGATACGCGGCATTGCAAGCTCTGTGACGATATATATGTCTTGGCTTCTTCATCGACGATACCAGTTACTACCGATTCAATCCTGCCGTTTTTCTTTTCATCTTATAAGAAAATGATTGTCAAGAACTATATGGAAAGACCAGTGAAGCACCAGATGGATCGGGGGAAAGGATACAACAAGTAGACTGTTTAGCTGGAACAGAACTTTTTGACAAGAACAGAGAAGGTTGGAGGGAGAAGAGATACCTTTGTGGAAGAGTGATCACGCCATCTACCACAGTGCCAGGTAGAGAATTCTCAATGTCATGGAAGAGACAGGTGTTCAAACGTTTGGTCACGGTGATGTATGCAAACTTGCTTTCGTGTTCTCCATAGATCTCTTTCAGCTTTTTCCTGAGGAGTTCGACTTGCTGCTGGAATACATAGGCCACCTGGCCCTCGCCAACTCCATCTCGATACAGTAATATTCGCCGTGGGAAGCAGTGGTTGTAGTTGTTGTACTGATGGAGAGCCTTCACAATGTTAGTGGTCAGATCCTCATCTCCTCCCCTGTGCATAGGTAGCTCACGCCCAAAAAGTACTCTCTCGCATCCTTGTTCATGGTAGCTACCAGAGCTCCAATTGTCGCTTCCCGCATACTGGCCTCATGGTAGACCTCAAACCCCACCACCAGCAAACTTAACAGAGGGATGACTACACTCCATGGTGCACCACCACTCTTGCAGCTCATCTGGAAATCAATCTTGATTGCAATCGACTTCCAAGTTCTTGCCCTGAAGGTTCTTTGTCAGAACCACCTGTGTAGGTATTCCAAAATCAACTGAGCCCCTCTTCTTCATAACATTGTATCTGTCAGTCCGACATGTTGGCAGCATGAGAATGAGTAACTCAGGTTTCCTGGAACGGGTGATGCTCTCTATGGCATCCACATAGCTAGTTGTCCGCTCATCAAATATCTCCTGCACACATGGTGGCTTAATGCAGAAGTGCATCCTGGTGGCAACCTGTTAGCATAGCTATGGAACTGTGGGTTGGTCGGCTGTAGCTGTTGAGAACCATGAATCCCCACTCTCTCAGGATTGGTGTGCAAAGCACGTCCCCAGTTATTCAGAGTTCCACTATGGAAAGTCACGTCGTTCCCCACTTTGATGAACGCTCTAGGCAGAACACGACCTTTCAATGCAACCAGGCTCTTGCTGAGTTAGAAGTTCCACTGCTTCAGATCATTAGCTACCTTCTCAGTGGTTTGAAGCTGCCTCTTGAAAAGTGTTAAGAGCAGCTCTGCAGTCCTTGGGAGATAATCGGGTGTGCTCTGCCAAGTTCCTCATGAGATTAAAGTTGGCTCTCAAATCATCAGTGATGCCAGTCATGCAGCACAACTCTGGTACCAAGTACAAAGGTGTCGACAAGCCACAGCGGCATTCACGTATCTTGGGCATCGACACCAGCATTGCCTGGTTAGCATATTTAATCTCAAGGCCATACCTGGTCTTGATGTAATCCTTGTAGGTGACATCCTTTCCATCTCGTGAGAATGCACTCATTGGAGTGACAGTAAAATCCACATCATCCACTCGATAGGTTTTATTATTGTAATCTGTGAGCACTATGATTCCCACTATGCACTTCCGGTTAACATGCTGAAAGTAAGCAAGATGTTTTTTCAGCTATTGTCTCCAGAATGTGTAGGGTATTTTCGCGACGCATCACCTTATGAGTGATCTGATTGCACAGAAGAATGTCATCTTCGTGTTGACGGATCGACGTAACATAACCTGGCCATAATTCGAGCTTGTAGTTTGGAAAAGGTACATTTGCTTTTGTATCCAAATAATTGCGTCCCACCAATTGTAAATTAAGTCCTTCTAGACATTGTCTCGTCAGTATATTGAAAAACTGGCAGTAATGATATTCCCCAGCGCCCACGCCACCTACTAATCGACGTCTCGGCATGATACTAGCACAAACGGATCTTTTGGCAATTTATGGGCAGTGAATAGCAGTGTGCCATCAAAAATGTAGGCCCCAACTCCCTTCTGGTTGCATCACCTTGACGAGGTGGGGGAGCTTGCGTGGTCTAATGATCCTTTGGGCTATGCCGGCGGTAGCATAGCTACTGGTAGGGCCACCCTTGCTGGACAGACCAAAGGTGAAGATCCAGACTAAGAAGCAACCCAGCGAACGCGGAGATAATGGTTTTCGGTACGGAGGAAGATAATGGAATTAATAAGGCCGAAGGTGCATTCGCAATGCTGAGACCGATCTGGAGATTGCGAGAGCTTAACATCCATACTACACTGCGCATCTTTAATATGAATGTCCAAGTCGGTCCTGTTCTATGGTTGTAAAATCTGGAAAACTAATAAACAACTAATTAGAAGTCTTCAAACTTTCGTGAACAGTAGTCTGAGGAATATCCTGAGGATAAGGTGGCCACAGAACATTTCCAATGAAGAACTATGGAACAGAACTAAACAAACACCTATTGAGATTGAGATGTTTCGCAATCCTGAAGTATTTTCTTAATATACATTTCCTTTCTCCACATATTTCCATTGAACAATAACATAACCTTTGTGTCCATTCTGTCATAAATTACCGTACATACCTGAATGTAAGACGACCCCGAATATAAGACGAGGCCTAGTTATCAACTGCCTCTTACAGATTTTTTTTTTTTTTTTTTTTTTTTTCAAAAAAATACTCGCTAACTCATAACTTGCACAATATGCCCTTAAGGTTGTGCTTTCATTTTTATAATGTCTCGTGTTATCGGAAATCCCTCTGCCCGCTTTTCCAAGACATACTCTATAGTTTCTTTGTTCAAGAATGGGAGACTATTAAATTAAGATACGTTGATCACTCAATTACTGCTCATAAAACTGACTGGTTGTTCTTGTAAAGATAGTTTTAAAACATATTTCCGTATGCTTTCGAACATATAATTTATCCGCTTAAAATGACGTGTATGCGTAAATCCTAACCTGAAAATGTATGCTATTCGTATATGCATGGTACCGTGTATACCCGAATGTAAGACGAGGTTTTTTCCCCACTTTTTGTGTTATAAAAATTGGGGGTCGTCTTATATTCAGGGTATTAAAAAATTTTTTTTTTATTGTTATTATTATTTGCAAAGTAGTATGTGGTGTTGGCATCTTGTAACTCGCAACAAATCAATGCGTTAATGAAGATTAAAATATGGTTTGTTATGTTTAATTACCATGCATATACGAATAGTGTACATTTTGAGGTTAGGATTTACGCATACACGTCATTTTAAGCAGATAAATTATATGTTCGAAAGCATACGGAAATATGTTTTAAAACAATCTTTACAAGAACAACCAGTCAGTTTTACGAGCAGTAATTGAGTGATCAACGTATCTTAATGTAATAATGTCTCCCATTCTTGAACAAAGAAATTACAGAGTATGTCTTGGAAAAAGCGGGCAGAGGGATTTCCGATAACACGAGACGTTATAGAAATGAAAGCACGACCTTAAGGGCATATATTGTGCAAGTTATGAGTTAGCGAGTATTTTTTGAAAAAATCTGTAAGAGGCAGTTGATAACTAGGCCTCGTCTTATATTCGGGGTCGTCTTACATTCGGGTATATACGGTAATTAAACATAACAAACCATTTTTTAATCTTCATTAACGCATTGATTTGTTGCGAGTTACAAGATGCCAACACGACATACTACTTTGCAAATAATAATAATAATGACTTAAATTTTTAATTTTTTTTAATACCCAAAATATAAGACAAGGAAAAAAGGAATAATTGTCCCAATCTTCAAGAAAGGTAGTAGAACAGATTGCAGAAACTATTGGGGAATAACACTGATGAGTCATTATGCAAAGATCTTCGAGAAAGTTTTGGAAAAGAGAATTAGGACAAGGATAGAAGGAGGGATGAGGGTAGAACAACATGGCTTCAGGGCAGGAAGGTCCACAGTGGATTTGATTTTTGCTGTAAGGCAGTTACAAGAACAGCACTATGAGTATGGAACAGATCTACTGATGGCCTTCCTGGACATTGAGAAAGCATATGACAGTGTATGCAGAAACAAAGTATGGAAGTCCCTGGAGGATAGAGGAGTAGAGAAATGGACTATAAGGAGGATAAAGATGTACGAGGGAAGCGTGAGCTGTGTGAAAGTGGGAGGAGAGAGATCGGACTGGTTGGAACAGAGAAACGGCCTGAAACAAGGAAGTGCTCTGTCACCGTTACTTTTCATTGTGGTGATGGATGACATAATGACCCGAGTGGCACAAGTAATTGGGGAAGGAAAGATGAAAGCAGTGGTGTTTGCAGATGATTTGATGATTTGGGGAAGCAAGGAGGAGGAGGTACAGGAACAGTTGGACGTGTGGGAAGGAATAATACAAGGATATGGAATGAAATTTAGCATAAATAAGAGTGAGATGGTGATCACAACCAGGAAGAAGGAAAGAACCACAACGGGAATAACAATTGGTGGGGAACAGCTGAAGAAAGTGAAGAGTTTTAAGTATCTGGGAAGCCTGATACAAGATAATGGAAATAAACGATAGAGAAATAAATGAGCGGGGGAGGCAGGCAGAAGCATTCCGGAGGAGTGTGAGAAGCATGTTATGGAGCAAGGATGTCCCTCAGAACAGCAAAAAGATCATATATCGGACGTACTATGTCCCTATCCCGACGTATGCCTCGGAGACCTGGGTTATGAAAGGGAGGGAGAAGAGCAAAATACAGGCAGTGAGATGAGGTTCTTGAGAAGCAGTATTGGAGCTACAAAGAGGGACAGAATAAGAAATGAGAGGACCAGAGAATTAATGAAGGAGGAACCATTACAGTATGGTATAGAGAAATCTAGACTTAGATGGTATGGGCATGTAAAACGAATGGAGGAGAAGAGGATACCCAGGAGAGTACACAAGACGAAGTGGGAAGGAAGGAGGCCGAGAGACAGGTGGCTGAAGGGGGTGAATGAAAGCATGAAGAAGAGAGGAGAAGACTGGACAAGAGTGGAGGCTGAAATATGGTGGGAAGACAGAAGACGTTGGAGAGGCTTGTGTTCCAAACAGACCCGGCCA
Source organism: Meconema thalassinum (assembly GCA_946902985.2). Classification (NCBI taxonomy): domain Eukaryota; kingdom Metazoa; phylum Arthropoda; class Insecta; order Orthoptera; family Tettigoniidae; genus Meconema; species Meconema thalassinum. Next base: position 75,457,238 of record OX336389.2, read on the forward strand.
GTGGCTGGAAACTGCAAGATGAAGAATATAAGACGACCCCAAATTTTTATAACACAAAAAGTGGGAAAAAGCCTAGTCTTACATTCGGGTATATACGGTAAGTCGAATCTCTGTTCTAACAAATTTAACGATCCTGTTTTCTTCTGATACTCAAATTCAAGTTTCTCTATTTTAATTAATGATCCAAGTCATTTCTAAATCTGATAATAAAAAAAAATCAAATCTGATCTATAAAGATCTATCAATAAAAACCTAAAGTGCTATCTCAAAAAAATTATAAAAATCTTTAACATATAAATAACGTAGACCGAAAAATCTAAATCCTAGTTCTGAAAAATAATAATTGTCGATCCAACAAACTCTTAATCTAACTCAAAATACTAATCCTGAAATTATTATGAAAAATCGTTGAAAATAGTAAAAATGTCGAAAATGGCTCCTCGTAGAAATTCACAATTCTACAGCAAAACTACATAATTGAAATTCGCTTCTACCTTGTGTCGCTGAAGATTATATCGGAAGATATACCATTCTGCTCCCTGGTTTTATCAGCGATTCAAACTCTTTCTCCTCCATTCGATCTGCATGTCTGGGCCTCCAATTCCTTAGTCGTTCGGGTCTCGAACGGGTTCAGTGATCTTCTTTTTCTTCTTAGCGCAGTTCTTGAAGCTCGTTTTTCTCTTGTATTCTTGCGATAGATGTGGTGTTGATTTAATTCTTGAATTTTCCATTGTTGCTTCTTTATTATGTGGTCACTCTTGGAATTTCCATATTTCCAAACGTAGTGTTCCCCTCGTCATGTTTACACTTGCATCTTCATTACCTTTTCTAGTTCATATGCCCTTCCTCTCAATGTAGAAATAAATTCCATTGCTGAATAAATTTTGAAAATCTTTGTGAATTTTCCTCGTAGCTCCATTGTAATGTTTATTTTATAATGCTTCGGCTTTGCAAAAATGTATGCGATCTCGTAGGATATCAATATAAATTAGAGTAGTGCAGAACTGTCCGTGTTTTATTATTCGGGGTGTGTATGTAGACTATATAAACCCCTTATTATTCCAGTTTTCAATGGGGTCGGGTATTTTAGCAAAATCCCTCGTAATTATAGTTGTCAATGTTCGAAGATATGTTTTTCAGGAATATTTCTCACTAATGTTCGTAATATTGCTGTTCACTCTTATAAAAATCTTTGTAAGTCCACTCTACTAACTACTATATTGCTCTCTTCTCGAAAGACGAAAATTTCACACGTCCACACTGAAATCTAATCGCGAGTATGACTGTTCATCACGACTTCTCCGTCAATGCGTGTGCCATCGCCGTCAAAAGTATCACAGCAAGACCGTGCTCTGGGCTCGAATACTGACACGTCTTTCCTCTCCAAGCGTTCACATGCAAAAGCTTCGCTCATTATCGCGCCTTCTCCCACCTTCACAAATCCGGCAGCATCATTTCCAAAATTTGCAGGAAATCTCGCGCTAAAATCTTGTATAACAAATTTGTCTGGAGTACAGCACTTCATAAGAAATTTTCCAAATCATGCCAATTTTCTTCAGAATTTTCAGCATTTCTCTGTGATTCAAATTTCTTCTGTAACTTGTGTAACAATTAATATTTGCTGATTATCCTATTGCTGGATTCTTTAAATTCCGATTGGTCAATCGTCTCCCGTGACATCTTCACCCGTTCCTCTCCCTGGTCGCTTTTCCAAACGCGTGACTCCTACTTTTTTTTTACAGGTGAACGGCCATTGTCAAACTCTTATCGTGTTTGCAGTGAACCTGTTTCTCACCTCGCGCTCGCTCCTTTGTCTTGCTTTGATAAAACAAAAGCCATCTCTGGTGTTGATTTATTTAATATATAACCAGTTAGGTGTCGGAAAGCTTTTTGACAAATCCACTCCTTGTTTCTGTATGATACTCTTGACATTTCCAAACAGCTCTAGCCTCAATAAAATAATGCAGTCTTCTCTATGCAGCATAAATTCCCATTCTTACAATTACAAGCAGCAAAATATGGGTTCAATACGGAGACAAACTGTTACCATTTTCAAAATGGTTAACGATTATGCATTTTACGGATCTATTATCTCAAATTCCTTAATGCCAACCTTCAGTGAACTGCCAAGCTGCTCACCGTCAACCACAGAAAGCGCGGAGTTATGGCTCCAATAAAAGCTAATGACTATGTTAAATTGCAAAATTTTTCAAATTTATTTGGAAGTGAAATTTTTTCTACCGACGATAGTGTCCTTTATTGTAAAATTTGTGAAACAAATGTAGGGAGTTCAAGAAAGTTTTCAGTGCCTCAACTTTTTGAAGCCGTCAAAGATAAGCGAAATGCTGTTAAAGAGGGAAAAAACCATATCAATTCAGCCCTTGTTAACAAGAAGAAATTTCAGAAGACAGATTAATACTGAAATTATTTTAATTCCAAATACATTTCAGTCTGTTTTGCAAGTTAATACCATTATTTTTATTCAGCATTCACTATGTAAATATTATTTACATTTTTAAAAATTCAATGGATATTAAAATTGTATGTCAGTTATACTTAAAAATTAACATAATAAAATTATTGTTCATGGTCGACACTGTTTGAAATTCCATAAGATAACATTTCCTACTATTTAGAACTGTTCCTTAGTTGAGTTAATTTAAAAAGATGCGTAGTTATAAGTCTATGTCAGTCTCTTCAGATTTTCTTCATATTCAAAATAGACGCTAAAGAATACGGAGTTAATGTAATTGCCGTAGCTATTTCATAATACATATTTTTTGAAACGTGATGCATATTTATTCATTTAATAGGGCCTTAGTCATCCTCATTCATTTCATAATTGAATCGGTCGGAGCTGAAAAAAGTAAAAAATTGTCATTTTTTTAAGAATTAGCATTTTGAAGTATTAACCAGAGAGGGCCTTGGAACAGCATAGGAAAGAATTAAGTCAGCCTTCTGTTTAAGCCAGAAACCACTGCTACTTGTAGTGCGATCACAGGAGAAAGGCATTATGTCAATGACTTGCTGCCTCTCAGTGCCGTATTCCGTACTTAATGTTGGCTGCACTGCAAGATTGCCTCGTGTTACAGTGCTATTGTAAATTCCATTTGTACAGGGTTTAGGAGGTTTTATGTTACAATTCCATTTTTAAATAAAATATCATGTGAAATATTCATTCTGGATGACTATGCTGCACTAAACTGAACCTGGAGCAGATGGGCATGGAGTCAAGTTTCCAAAATTGATTTGAAAAATATGTATATTAAATTAAAATTGATATACCGCTAACACAAATATAACCTGAATAGTTGTTTCACAAAATAGATGACTAATATCGTGTGTTCGTTTAGTTCTGTTCTGTCAATTACGTTTTATCTGTCTCCTGAAAAGTAGTGAAAACTGTCTTATTGCGTTGCAGCTCTGGGCGATTCAATTATTAATAGCTAAATATTATTGCAATTATTCAAGTCCTCGTACTGCAGGTTGTTCACCAGGATTTTACTCGTGTATATATATTTCTTGTCACTTGAGTGACCCATGGTAGGCTATAGACGTTTACTTTATCTTTCCGTTCCTTTTATATACCGGTATTGACACTACAGAATTTCTACTTCCGGTACCATAATACAGTTAAGTGAATGGGGAACTGTCCTTCATCCATTTTGCAGAATTATGATAAAATATTTTATGTAATATACTGGTGTGATGATTGCTTGGTATACCTTTTATTTAAGTTCAGTTTAATAAGATTTCTTTGATTGTGTAATAGCGTCGTTAGACTCCTAAAAGAGAACAGTTCAGGGGAATTGCTCCTGTCTAACTTTGCCCAGTCATTCATGTGCAGTGTCATTATGTTTTAATTATATACAGTGAAACCTCGTTAGTACGTTTTTCAAGGGACTGAAAAATTTGAACGTCAAAAGCAGGAAAACGTACTAATGGAAAATAATAATTAAACCTCATTAATTTGTATCAGTAAGGGAAATGTAAAAAACGCGTTAATCAAAAGTGCCGCGGCGCGTTCTACTGTCTTACTTTTAAGAGTCACCTATACCTGTTAAGTCGCAACCCTCCCCCACTTGTTGGCGAGGAATGTTATCTCAGTGCGGTCGGTTTCACATTCCACTAGGGGTGGACAAAGAAAGCTTTCACGGCTGACGAAAATGTGATCGTACTAAGCGATGCGCAGCAAAATGTGCGACGTGATAAATGAGGTACTTTTACATTATTGTCATCAGATAAGAATCGGGACTTGAAAATTACGACGTGATATGCGATAAAACGTACTAATGAGGAACGTGCTAACGAGGTTCTACTGTATACATATAGCTTCTCTACTGATGGAGAGGCAAGATCTTTTAGCAATATACAAATCTGTGGTGGATTAGTAATTTGTTTTCATTTGATTAATTGAATCCCAAATCGGAACAGTTCTCTTCTATGATAAAAGTGAAAATGCATTGCATTGTAAATAATATGTAAGGTTACATTTTCTATGTCTCAATGTGTGTATTTATTTTGGATTGGGTTGAAGTTAGACCATCTGAGTGGCCTCAAAATGGGGTAGTACAGAAACTTGTGACGTGTGTACATGAAGGGTAGAATGCTAGTCAATAAAATGTTGGTGAATGGTGAAACATTGACACAGGTGTATTACCAAAGAGGAGTCCAGAAATGACTAAGAGCTGCCGATGATGAGAGATAGAGTGGGGGCAGTATATAATATGCAATGAAACACATAATTATGTTGGTGATAGCCCTGCGCGGATATACACAATGTTATCTGCACCCGGCCTGCCTCCGCACAACTTTGATCCCCATCCGCAAGTTTGTTATCCGAATCTATTTCATTATGTTTATTGTGTTTAATGACGTAATTTGAATGAGATTAGCTTAAATCGTCATGTCATGGAAAAAACATGATTGTCATAAAAATCCGGGTCCTAGTAATTATATTCAACAAGTTCGGATTTATTGTAAAAACTATCCGTAAATTTACTCCAAACATTATCCGCGCAGTCATGCACTATATACGCATGGCGAAAAATTGTGCGGATATCCGTGCAGGGCTTCACCTGTGTGCACTAATATAACATATCCTGAATCATACATGGGCCAGTTTTTAAAGGCTTTAATGCAAGAATGCCTATGAACTTCCCCAGATCCTGGTTTAGTTAAGATTTATAGGTGGCACTTTGGCCCCATCCTTCTCGGCTCAAAGTACAGGGTCTACTTGTCCTGGCCAATCCTTCCCAATTCCCTTGGCATTGTCCTCCACCTGCAAGATGGCAAAATACACACCTCAATTTGTATCGGTGTCACATTTTACCTCGCCCTTTAGCCGTTAACTTTATCTGTCCGTTTCTTTGACATACGGAACCAGTATTTTCGATACAGAATTTCAACTACCATAATACAGATTATGAGAGATAGAGTGGGGGCATTGTATAATATGCGATGGAACACATAATTATGTTGGTGATAGCCTATGTGTAGAGCCCACTAGTGTAGGCTACCTGTAAAAAACACAAAACCGATCTTCCCATTTCCATCTACTAAATCACTTCGACAACTGTTTCACGCCAGGATTGAAAACTGTCCAATACTTGCCTTCTCTCTCTCAACCTGACGATTCCGAAGTCATACATCGATCAGTTAGCACTAAAGAAGGAGTTTGTGACAGGAAGTTATGGTGGCAGTGTACATCTCAGAGCTAGTCGAACTAATAGACGACAGTCATCACTAGAGCTTCTTCCACTTTTCAAAATGGCACCGAAGCTTATGCATACCGAACTTCCGGTCTGCAAATCTCCATTTGATTTTCATTGGCAATGATTATTTTGGATTGTGGTGTTGTTCATAGGTGTTCAACTAATGAAATACAGTAGAACGTCGTTTATCCGGACGTCAAACAACCGGAACGTCATTTATCCAGACGAGCAAAAGAAAAACAAACAAGAAGTTCCGTGACGAACTAAAGAGCCAACTTTTCTTGAAATTTGAGATTCTTGCCAATCTATATAGACCTATCTAGAATAATGACGAAATTAAGTTGGTAATATCGAAATTTCTAATTAGTTCGAAATATACCTGGTATAATGTAGCCTATTAGAGCAGTACAGTTGGCAGCCCTGGTGACTGAATATATTCTTAGTTGCATCTCTTAAGGTACAGAATACAAAATTTGGTTGAAATCCAATGGATAGCATGCACGTTACATGCAGTTAGACCTTGGATTTATCAGCGCGCGTAAAATCACGTTGGCAACAATGTCATGCATGTGTTGGTCAGAAATAATATGAAATATTATGATCTCGTGTTGTGCCAATTTTGGATGAAATACATTTGTTAGTAAAGAAGTAACATGTATTTTAAAATTGGACATATCAGCAGGCTTAGAATCATGTTGGCAGCACGGCCTATATTAGTTACACCAAATTAATCTAGAATGCCAGGTAATACACGTGTGAAAAGTTTAGAGCTATTGGCTTGCATACTTTCTGATATATTGATATTAGGGTAACAAAAATAGAGACACTATTTATTAACAGTTGGCAGCCCTGGTTACTCTTAAGAATCGGCATAGTCATATCTGTTATGGTACACATAGCACACACGAAATTTGGTTGAAATCCAAATGATAGTATAGAAGTTACATGTATTTTAATTTGGACCTCACAGCAGGCTTATAATCATGTTGGTAGCACTGACATATATAAGATACTCCAAATTAATATAGAATGTCAGGTACTACACGTGTGCATAGTTTAACTCTGTCGGCTTGCATACTTTCTGATATATTAGTATTTGGATAAAATAGAGAGCATTTATTAACAGTTGGCAGCCCTGGTGGCTCTTACGAATACACTCGGTCATATCTATTTACGTACACATAGCACATACGAAATTTGGTTGAAATCCAATTGATAGTGTAGGAGTTATATGCATTTAAAATTTGGACCTATCAGCAGGCTTATAATCATTTTGGCAACACTGCCATGTATGGCCTCCTGGAAATTAAACTGCAATATTATTATCTATATGTGTGCCAATTTTGAAATAGCTCCCATGTATACCTTCCAAGATATCCAACATGGAGCTCAAATTTCAATTGCGATTTTTCAGCAGTTGGTAGCACTGGCATCATTTTCAAATATGGCCGTGAGATATTCAGGTATAGATCTTTACTCCTACCAAATTTTGTTTCGATTGCTGCAGCCGTTAAGGAGTTGATGGGGGGGGCACAGACAGACAGAAGGACAGACAGACACACATTTGCCCGATCTCATAAGTCTACTTTTTCCTCATTTTTGCAAAATGTGAAAAGTAGGCTAAAAAAACGGAGTAGCGCGCGCTGCCTACACTAGTGAGTCGGTTCTCGTTTTTAATTGTTGTATCTTATGTCACCTTCCGATTGTTTACTCTATAATGTGTTATGGTATGTGAGTGTGTGTACTGTACTGTGCTGTACAGTACTGTATTACATTGTGAAAATGGCTTCCACGAGTGACAAAAAAGAAAAACGAAATCGCAATGTTTTATCCATTGAGAAGAAGGTGGAGATCATTAATAAGCTGGATAGAGGTGAGAGTGTGCAGTGTCTAATGAAAACTTAGTGTTAGAAAATCCACAGTTTATGATTTGAAGAAAGGAAAGTTGAAGTTCTGAATTATGCATCGAAGTTAGATAGGGAAGAAAGGTCTAAAAATAGTAGAACCATGAGATCAGCTAGGGATAAAATTGGAAGAAGCGGTTTACTTATGGTTTATTCAGACAAGAAGTAAAGGAGATCCCATTTCTGGACCTTTGTTATGTGACAAAGCGTTGCATTTAAATGAGGAGCTTGGTGGCTATTACCATAATGTACTGTGCATGTTTTTCCTATGAAATAAATGCATGTTTGATTATCCGGAGCACTATCGGTCCCAATTAGTCCGGATAAACGACGCTCTACTGTAATAACTAGAGGGTTAAACACAAGTGTCTCTTGAAAGAGTAGTTTGTAATACTTTGCAACAGAAAGGATCGTAACAAACGTCACTGGCCTAGCATATCTTGGATCTTGTATTAAGTTGGTGTCAATTAAGTGTGTTATATATGAGAATATATGATCAGTTGCTATCCTGTTATTATATTGGTAGGCTAAAATGCTAAAATGTGACCGTGGACGAAAGCTAAGAGCTATAGGCTATACGCCGTACCGGTAACATTTACCCAACCTTTCTTCTTTAATATTTAATATTTGTTTAATCATTATAATGGCCTATATATTAACACTTTTTAACCAATAGTGATTTTATAATTATATACGGTACCTATTCCAGGCATTGTAAGTAAGCGATATTTGATAGCACATGCGGGTCCATCTTAAAATCCAACCATGCCTAGTTTTCAGAATGGAAAACATGGAAAATTTGAAGTTACTAGACCTAAGACTGGCGACAAACTTATGCCAAGGGAAAGAACGAAAAAAAGTGTAAGCTCTATACCGAATATGTTAAATGTAGGATTCATAATAAAACCAGGCATTTGTTTCCTCACTTTGTTCTGCTACAATACTCACTGTAGTCATTCTATATCTTCTAGCCTTCATCTCACTGGTTCGAGTGTAACCAACAATCGTATAAGTGTTACCCCAAATGCTCTGTTTGCAGGAAATGTATAATGGATGTCTGTATTTATGTATTAAATTTCTCCTTGTACATTCTATGTATTTATGTGTAATAAACTATTAGGTGGTCTCCTTTTCTTACTTGTTTTCTTGCTACATCCACCTCATTCAAGAACCCTACGTCTTAGCTTGGTTTGCAAAAGGGAGCTGCTGCTAGTTTGGAAGTCGGAGGTTCAAATCTCAGCACCGACAGCAATCATCCTCATTGTGGTTTTCCCCCAAGGTTTTTCAACTTGGCCTCTAGGCAAATGCTAGGATGGTATCTATTTCAAGTCCTGGGACATCTCTTCCAATCCTAGATTCAAATAATTAGTAACACACACTACTAGAGTCATCATAATAGCACAGGTTACGAGACAAATATACATACAGGGGCCCATTATTCAATGGTGTCCCAAGCCCCCAACTGAAGCACTAACATCATAATCGTTCAGGATGAAATTCAAGGATGGTTTGGGATGTGTCTATGCTTCGATATTGTATTCGTTTACAATATAATTGTCCTCATATTATTAGAGCAATGATTGTTATCAAATAATAACCATAATAATGTTGTTAGTTCAATGCCCCTTTAACTGCTATTGCTGGCAGTAAGGTTTCCTGATGTGCCCAAAGTATATACTGTATATCTTGCTGTGAATAGCATTAACATTACATATGGGTCAGGCGTGGCTAATTAACTCACCATATTCAAAGGGTACAGCATTAGAAAATTAGCCCTGTGAATATCGAATGTCAGTAAATTCAGATGAGCCAAAGAATACATTTAACTCAAATCCCTGGTTAAGTATTTGTGCTGTTGCAGATACTCTTGCAGTCCGGTCACTACATTAAGGCAGTCCTTGCCCCTGAAATTATTTTCTGGGTACACCTCTTGATCGAAACCTTTGTCATCCTAGTGGTGCAACACTGAACGTATCCCAAAATGACAATGTTTGCACCATATAGCTTTCTCGGGGTGCTTTAATAATTCCATCGGAACATTGGTTTGATCCTGTTAAACAGTTCGACATGTGTTCGCCAGCTTCTAACACGATACACTTTCCAAAAAAATAATTATAATTAATTTGTGGAAAATATCCTGGACTGCACTCTCAAGTTATAAGGACATATGCACGAACCAGGCTTTTGAATGTGGCAGGCGACACAGAGAGATCACTTCAACTCCAGAGAAACACAAATGGCAAGTTTCGTCCATTGTACGTCCACGCTAAATTAAGCAGGTAGGCTTCATGTAATACATGTCTGTGATATTTTACAATAATGGTATATGCTTTCACGAGTTATTGAATATTTAATTAATTCTAAGTCAGGATTGTGCATTTGCACACATCTTCTAAAGTACACAGTACTGCAAGTGACTAGCTGGGCCCGTGGTTTTGGGGTAGTGGGCCTGCCTCTCACCCGGAGGCCCCAGGTTTGATTCCGACTCCGTCAGGGATTTTAGAAACTGACGTGAGGGTTGGAACGGGGTGCACTCGGCCTTGTGAGGACAATTGAGCAGCTGTCGGGCAGTGAGGCAGTGCCCCGGTCGCGAAAACAAGATTAACGGCCGAGGGGATCGATGCGCTGACCACGCGTCGCCCCAATATCTGCAGGCCATATGGTTGGGCGGCGGTCGCTTGGTAGATCTAGGCCATCGCTGTGGACAATTCTCAAGCCGTGTCATAAGGTTTGGCAACACCGGACATCTGGGAGGCCTAGCGCAAGCACATGGTAATTCCTAACACTGCGTAAACACACGGATTTTGACGCCAAATGTTTCCGAAAATACAACAACATAACGTCCGCTAAATCTACACACAAATATCACCAATAAAGGATACATATTATCATGCTATGTACTCTCGATTCCCGTTAGGGTAATAATAAAAGGCTGTACTGTACCTCAATGTCTGAAGTTTCCTTTTATTGCTGCTATGCTCACTGCCGTCATTGACGCGCTCAGAAAAAAATATTTAAGACTATTCTTACCAACTTACTGACTGCCTTTGAAAAAGAATTCTTCACTTTTTGTCCACACATGCACTCTTCATAGTCACAATAGGCCTCCAAGCCGTCTAGCAATAATGCTCCAGTGGTCACTTCATTGAAAAATAGGTAGCTTGGCACTTGCCAACTGAGCACTGTTCATAATGTACTGGAATATAGAGGCCACATGAAGATCTACTGTATACCAAAACTAAATTACAGTAAAAACTCTATTAACCGTCATCGTCGGGACCGTGGTCGTGACAGTTGAGCGGATAGACTGATAACAGAAACACATGACCTCAATCAATTATATTATAGACAGATGTCACTCTCAGAGTAATGTAATAATATTTTGGACCGAAAGGAAATTAAACACGATTGTAATAGCAAATAAAAATATTTATTACATGATAAAAACATCCGTACAGTAGCTACAAATGTGGAAACATAATGTACAGTAATACAGTATTAACTTACGGGTGAAATAGTTCATGTAGCTTGTAAATTGTCATTTTTTTCTGATGTTCGAGCTTTCACCGTGGCAATATTTCATATTTTTCAGAGCAGTAGTGTCTGTGTTGCATTGGCCTCTTCTTGACTTTCAAACCATTCTATATACTTGGACAGCATTGATTCAGCCTCTGAGTAGCTAATAGTTTGTTTTTTGTCATGGTTTGAACACTTGTCTTCTTCGGTGGCACTTAAGCTAAGTAAACAAAGCGAACACGTCACTGCACCTTAAAGCACTTTGTTATTGCAGTATTATGCTATTACAGCAATGATGGTTAACAGAAACTGACAGTTTAAAGAGTGACTGTTAAACAAAGTTTTACTGTACTAGGCACTGAAAGTCCACCCCGCTGTAGTGATATAACCAGTTATTTTAATAGTGCTGCCATAATTTGACTTAGTCAGGCACACAACACTTCCTAGGCATCTGAAATAGTTTAATAAAATATTCATTAGTAGGTATTGGTAGAGCCCTATGCGGATAAACAAAGCATTATCCGCACGTTTGTTACCGGAATCTACTGTCATTACAATCCTATGTTTAATTAGATAAAATATTAAAGCAACACATTTAGACCATTGAGGAGAAAGTCATTCCCTTAGGCTGTGTTTAAAATGAATGTTATACAGCCAAAATTGCACCCCTTTTCAGTTTGGAGTGTTAATTGTGCTTAATGACATAATTTGAATAAGATTAGCGTAAATCATCTTACATTTGTCATGGATAAAAAACAACAGAAAGGATTTTAAATTTCATAAACATCCGAGTTCTAGTAATGATATTCAAGGAGTTCGGATTATATTCTAAAAGCTATCCGCAGAGCCATGCAAACTATATCCGCATAGTGAAACATTTTGCGGATATCCTCATCCGCGCAGACCTTTAGGTATTGGTTCCACATGCAACTTAATACGGCAAATACTCACTTCTACAACTTTCAGCAGGTCTGATTTACCACAAGGAATTTCACAGGTGTTGAAATAGTTAGTACGAACTGCTTTTAGATGCTGTAATATCAAAATAAACTATATTTATGAATAAAACATAGCATGTGGTCTTAGGTGTTTAGAGAACTTACGGACTCGACTAAACATTGCCAATTCTACCAACAGCATGGCTTGAGAATTATAGACGGCAATGCCTAGGCCCTTCATGGGCTGTAGTGCCAGCGGTTATATTACTGCAAGTGACTACAGTACTGTACGGTATGTATCTTAATTCAATAATCTGAAAATGCTCTATGTGTGAAGAAAACTTGTAGATTTAATAGATTTTCTTTATTTAATTGAATATGAATGTAATATTATTCCATTGCGTGTGTTATAATGAGAATATTGTGGTGGTAAGTTCTTCACATCAAAGTGGCCTGTATATAGAGTGAGTCTCTCTCTTACGACTCGGCCAGCGCACCATGCTTGTCTGCCTCCCGTTGACTGATCACTTCCTGTTACACAGCGCGCACTTCGCAGTTCTGGTCCATGCTTATAACGTGTATTTATTGTTTATCTGTCGCTCCAACTATTCTAGAGTTGTGAAATGTTACTTTTGGGTATAATTCTCATCATGCCTCCACGTGTGTACACGGTAGAGGAAAGGGTATTTATGTACGATAATTATGTGAAAACAGAGTCTTGCAGGGAAGTCGTTAAACATTTCATAACACATTTCCCAGGTGTGCGCCCTCCGCATAGAGAGACCGTGCGGAAGCTCGTAAACATATTGAGGGGAACTGGTTCTCTACTCCATAAGAAGCGAAGTGTTAAAAAACTTGTACTTAACGAGGAAAAAGTAAATGAAATCGCAGAACATATCCGGAGAGAAATAGCCTCAATTACGGAAGACGAACTTATGCGTGTGAATCGGAGTTTCCTAAGACGATGCCAGAAATGTGTGGGTGTAGGACGAGAATATTTCCAACATCTCCTGTCATATGGTACGACCTTAGTTTATTAATTCTTACTTTCTAAATTTTAATTGGTATGTCATGCACATATAAAGTGAGCCAAGTACTGTTCTGTTCTTATTGCTATGCTATGCTATGCCGAGAGTGATGAGTCAACGACAGGCAAACAAGCTGGGCGCGCCGGCCGGTCAAGTCATGAGCGAGACTCGCTGTACTAAACTCCGGGCTTTAGTGCTATGTACATATCAAGTTTAAAGATATACGAACACTAGCTTTATTTAATACTAGTTGAAACGATGGGCGGCCGCAGGATTTTTTCCAGGGGGGGGGGCAAGTAACAATTTTCGTTTAATTATCTATCTGTCACTTTGTGACGGTGAGACGTACCCCCGCCCCCCAAATTTTCGTTTATTTTCTTACTTGCTTCTTGAATTTCATTATTTGACTGCTCTTAAACTGTTGGCTACTCTATGGCAAGAATGTGTGTGTTGGTTGTTTTTTTTTCTCCCATAGAAGGTCGCTTTTCTTCGTGATTCATACACGTAAAGTTCAGTTCTTAAAAACAGGTAATAACTAGTGGTATGGTACTAACAAAAATAAAAATCAAGTAGTTTATTAAAATTGTTAATCTAGTTCGCCAATTTACTAAATAACTGGACATGTTTTCAGATAATCGCAAATTACCATGTTAAATTAAACTGTGGAAATACCCTACATCTGAATCTGCCCAATAGTTCAAATAGCACTGTTTCCAAATATCTAGTTTCTACTGGCCATTACAGCAGATCATCATGTTTTTCCTCTTCTTCACAACCAATCATAAATAGCCTACTTTGCATTGCTCTTATTAGAATCATGAAACACTTGTAATCTATGAAGTGATGAACTCGTAGCGTGAGTCCGTGGTTTAGTAAACATTTGTTTTAGCAATAAAATATTTCTCTTGATTATTACTAACCACAAAGTAAAATAGATAAAAACCAACTATATCACGTACTTCTCACTACTGGAATTCGCTTTCTCAAGTGACAGTTCTGCCGCGTGACTGAAACTAGAGGAATGGTGATATGAACGTAAACAAACCACTGCCTGTAATGCGTTATTGAGCGTTATGCTCAAGCTTCTCTCTGTTTATGAAAACTATAGACAAAAAATAGAAAACTAACAGATATTGTACAATTCTGTCGAGTTTTCTAAAACTAAAAAGGGATGGATATTTTGCCATTTTTTTTTATAAATGTATGACATTACAAAAGAATGAGGTCCAGTGCAACATTTCACTCGACCGATTTCGAAGGGACACGCAGATTGGCGTTTTACATAGGATGGTTACTTTACTTTCCAGACCAGTGAGTGTTCTTTTGTACCTGTGACGTAAATAATACACTGTCTAACCAACATAGTAGGCTATAAATACTTACGAGTTTTTTAAAGCTGTTTGTTAAGGCTACCCTTAAAGAGGGGAAATTAGCCTTATTATATTCAATGACTGGCATTATTGTTAATGTTGTTGGTTTATTTGTTAACTGCTTTAACCTTGACCCTTGTACTTTGAGTTATATTTATCTATAAGGTGCGTTCAAAAAGTAACGAGCAGGAGGCTGGAATGCGCAAACCGGTGCCGACATCAGCTAATCGTGGCGTGTGTAACGAGGTGTGGTTCCGACCAGGGCGTGGAAGGTCACAGCCCGTCGCTAGAGGGCACGCGTGCATGCCACGTGACGATACAAAGCGAACAGCAGCATGCATCAATCGTCCAATGCTGCCAGTTGCATTGCAAACGGTGACATGGAGGCGTGAAACGAAGAGCAAAGAGGTGTTGTTCGGTTTCTGGCAGCGGAAGGAGTAGGGGGAACGGACATTCATCGCCGAATGTCACAAGTGTACGGCGAACACTGCATGTCCCTTGCAAGGGTCAACGAGCGCGGCACAAGCGCTTCAGGGAAGGACGGGTGTCGTTATCCGATGATCCCGGTCTGGGGCACCTCCCTGCATTACCGATGACAAAGTCCAGCTGGTTGATGCACTCATTACCCAGAACCGCCGAGTGACAGTGAACGCCATAGCCGCCGTGGTCGGATTGAACGTCGGAAGTGTGCACACCATCATGAAGGAACGACTGCACTTGCGCAAAGTGTGTGCCCAATGGGTGCCCCACAGTCTTCAACCACAACAGGAAGCATGTCGAATGGCCCACTGTCTTGGTCATCTGCAGCGCCATACGGGGGAAGGGAATGGGTTCCTGGCGCAAGTGGTGGCTGGAGATGAGTCATGGTGTCATCACTTCCAACCAGAATCCAAACGACAAAGCATCCAGGGTCACCACCACCCAAAAAGGCAAGTCCATCCACACAAGTGCAGGAAAGGTAATGCTGACCTTCTTTGACCAAGATGGCCCCCCTTTTGATACACTTCATGCCGCACGGGACAACAGTGAATGCCCAGCGTTACTCGCAAACCTTGGCCACCCTTCAACAAGCGATCAAAACAAAACGACCAGGCAATCTCACCCGTGGGGTCATTCTACTCCACGACAATGCACGACCTCATACGGCCAACACAGTCGCGGCACTCCTGCAGAAATTCAAATGGGAGGTTCTCGGCCACCCTCCATACAGTCCAGACCTCTCTCCCTGTGATTATGCCATGTTTGGTCCCCTAAAAAGGGCTCTGCGGGGCCAACGATTCACCTCGGACATCGACGTCCAGCTGTACGTGCGGAACTGGTTCACATCGCAGCCCAGGGAATTTTATGAGACAGCCATTCACCGCCTCGTGTCACAGTGGGACAAGTGCCTCAACCCAGGGCCAATACTTCTACCATACAGGTACTGGTTTCTGTAATTATGCCTCTGGCTAGTTACTTTTTGAACGCACCTGATAATAGCCTGTATGGTGTCAGTTGTCGAGTGTGTATAAGTTATGTTATTTTAGAGTACCGTAGTTTTGTGATGAGTGCCCCGGTACTTAAAACATGGTACCAATGTGTCATACCCCTGAAGGTAGTGTTGAAATTATAACACACACGATGGCTGCTGTCAGCGTCGGCAATCAAATTTCGAATATTCAGGTAACCAGTCCTCAGGGTGGAGCCTAAATTAAGGTACTCAGCAACACTGATGGAAATAAGGATCACAATAATACATTGTGTCCTTTCTTACAATGCATGCCACGTATGGATTTAAGTCGGTTTTGGAGATATTTTGGCCAAAATGCAGATATATGGTGTTCAGATCCTCCAGATTTTTGATAGGAGTCTGGAAAAGAAATGCTCTATTCACACAGCCGTATAACTTAAAACGTACATTGTTATACCCTTCAGTTATAGGTTTCTTTCTTTTAAACACTATTTCCCAGAATTGTCAGGTTAAGGCACAGACTTGACCTAAATATGCAAGTCATGATTATGATTTTTATGGTTACTGATGATCGGATATATTTTGAATTTGTTGAAGTACCGTACCCATTTCAAATTTCCGGTTGTTACGATTAAGCATTAAGTCGAGCTTAATCTCTAATCTGTGAAGCTACTCCGCTCATAAGTACCGGTATATGTTGTGCATCCAAAATTGCCTGCCTTGCAAGTGGGTTCCATTGGAATCATATACAAAATTACAACGTGTAAGTTATCACCATTGATTTCACCATTTTTTCTCGACTGACCTGCCGTCTACTGTACATTCTATTGAGAGTGCGAATCTTTGTAGCTTTGATAATGGCACAAATATCGCAGGACAATTTAACTATTATAAATTGCTTCGATTGTAGAAGATATAACACCACAGGTTCAGAACCTACAAAAACAATGGTAGATTGCTGTTAATTCGTAGCAATAATAGCTTTGTTCTCAAGAAATGAGCCACCGTACTATTGCACAACTTATTAAGAACAAAAATGTGCAGAATTTCGCGGTACGAATAACGATCGCGGGAAGACAAATCGGCATAAAAAATGGGGAGAGTATAATACTGCCAGGTCCATAATTAGGGTTCTTGACGCCTCTGGGATAAGAAAAAAAAAACTTTGCTGCTCCCGACTTGGAAAATGTAGAATTATTCAAGTTTCCTTAACATATAGGGCTGTTTCTTCATCTGGGTGTGTATTTAACTATGCGTATCACTCCATGGAAGAAAAAATTGTACTGTTGGAACAGCGTAAAAGAGGAGAATTTAAGCATTTGAAATGTGGTGGTACAGGAAAATGATGATCAGATGGGTAGATAGAGCAGCAATTACAGAGGTACCGTATTTCCTCGCATAATCGTCGCCACCGCGTAATCGTCGCACCCCACTTTTCAAACACTAAAATAGATTTATAAAATTTCATCGCATAATCGTCGCATAGCATGTTCGTATTTGTGCGCCAGTCAGTTGCACACGCTGCCGCGACTTTATAACCTGGCGCGACTTTGTCAGACGAAAATATCTCGTCTTTATGCTTGCGGGCAATGAACTGTGACGCGAGCGGCAAGCTTCGTCACTTAGCTCTGGCGTGATCTTGTCAGGAGAAAGTAATCTTGTCTTTATGCCTGCCGGCTATGAACCGCGACGCGAACGGCCAGCGCACATTCCGCGAGCGTATAGGCCTAATCTGGCGTGGTCTTGTCAGGAGAAAGTAACCTCATCTTTAGACCTGCGGCCTATGAACTGTGACGCGAGCGGCCAGCGCACATTCCGCGAGCGTATAGGCCTAATCTGGCGTGGTCTTGTCAGGAGAAAGTAACCTCATCTTTAAGCCTGCCGGCTATGAACCGCGACGCGAACGGCCAACGCACATTCCGCGAGCGTATAGGCCTAATCTGGCGTGATCTTGTCAGGAGAAAGTAATATCGTATTTATGCCTGCGGGCTATGAACCGCGATGCGAATGGTCAGCGCACATTTCGCGAGCTTATAGGCCTAATCTGGCGTGATCATGTCAGCAAAAAGTAATCTCATCTTTAGACCTGCGGCCTGTGAACTGTGACGCGAGCGGCCATCGCACATTCCGCGAGAGTATAGGCCTAATCTGGCGTGATCTTGTCAGGAGAAAGTAATATCGTATTTATGCCTGCGGGCTATGAACCGCGACGCGAATGGTCAGCGCACATTTCGCGAGCTTATAGGTCTAATCTGGCGTGATCATGTCAGCAAAAAGTAATCTCATCTTTAGACCTGCGGCCTATGAACTGTGACGCGAGTGGCCAGCGCACATTCCGCGAGCGTATAGGCCTAATCTGGCGTGATCTTGTCAGGAGAAAGTAATATCGTATTTATGCCTGCGGGCTATGAACCGCGACGCGAATGGTCAGCGCACATTCCGCGAGCTTATAGGCCTAATCTGGCGTGATCTTGTCATCAGAAAGTACTCTCGTCTTTATGCCTGCGGGCTATGAACTGTGACGCGAACGACCAGCGCACATTCCGCGAGTTTATAGGCCTAATCTGGCGTGATCTTGTCAGGAGAAAGTAATATCGTATTTATGCCTGTGGGCTATGAACCACGACACGAATGGCCAGCTTCGTCGGCACATTCCGCGAGCGTTAACCAGTCGTGACCTTGTTAAAAGAAAGAACCCTGTCTCTGACTGCGGGCTATGACTCACGCCAGACTCACGCTACGCGAATGACTGGCCCGTGCAGCAAATAATGATACAGTATATTCTTTGAAATTAAATATTCTTCGCATAATCGTCGCACCCTGCTTTTTTCCGCGAAATGTTGGCAAAAAATTGCGACGATTATGCGAGGAAATACGGTATTAAGACGAGTGGGAGAGGAGAGATGTTTCTGGCGACTGCTAATGAAGAGAAGAGATAGGTTGGTAGGACACATTTTAAGACACCCAGGAATAGCAAAGTTAGTTACGGAAGGAAGGGTCGAGGATAAGAACTGTAAGGGTAGACCAAGGTTAGAATTTATTAAACTGATTGCGTCGGATGAAGGGTGTGGTAGCTAAGTAGAGATGAAATGATTAGCTCAGGACAGGGAAGCTTGCAGAACTGCATCAAACCAGTCAAAAGACTGAAGACTCCAACAACAACGACAAATAGAAAAATTTAATACAAAGAATTTACATTAAATTTTAACGGATATCATACACAACCAATGGCTTAGACACCAATTTATTAAATAAAAAGTTTAGGATTTCCTTATTAGTACAATTGCACAAGTCGGATCAACAGCAAAAACACCAAGGTGACTAGGACGATCTTTTCATTTATGTCCTTAAATAATCAACATTGCCAAAGTATGTTCTCTTGTAGGGGGTTTATACTTTAATAACTTGACATTTAATGCCCAAGCGGTTTTGTACAATTTTCCAGAAATTTTACCGTCCTTAATACATGTTGCCCTGGGCAGTTGCCTAATTTGTCCCACCATAAATACGGGCCTAAATACAGTAAATGGATCCAATATTTTAAGGACGACTTACGGGACCAGTGTTTTATTAGTCAGAAAAAAAGGAGCAAAAAAAAAAGAACTTGATTCGGTTTTAAGATCTGCTAGCAGTGTTGCAATGTCTAAAAATATCTTTAGAACTTGGTTTCATATCACCAACGCCAAAGTGTGGTGGCCACCACTCGTCATAGTGTTGTGGAAACATACGGTATTTATCACTCGGCAAAACCATATTGAAAATTGGAGCTATGGTTTCCATTGGAGGTATACTGTATGGCAGCATTAGAACCATTTCTTGAATGTAAATACATATTATGTCAGCAACATTAATAAAATTTTCTGTTGTGACAGTTGTCAGTTGACTATCAGGAACTTCCATTTACCGCCATGCGGGTGCCTATGTCGTTTTTGGATTATATTACATACCTTTAAATGAAATATAAATCCATTCGTAGACCATGAGACCATGCACACAAAATAAATATTGTTATAACCACACAGACACAGTATAGACAGCCAGTTCATAGTAAACACAATACACACCGATGAAAAGTATGCACATAGCCTATATATTACAATATGTCATGGTAACATTACTCAAGTGTTTATCAAAATGTGAAAGCAAACCAGCATAACTGAGATGGATGATAATTAACCTTCCAGTGGGCGCAACTGATTTGACAGGCACACAAGTTAATTCTTATCTCGTATTCGTCATTCGCGGGGGCGAAGCTTTCAGTAGCTGCCTCTATCTGCATGACATTCAAGTCCATATCGGCCTCCTACACATTTGATGATGTTGCAGAAGTGATCTGCGCCTGATCGTGCACCATTATTTAATATGCACATACTCGCATGTACCAAAACTGTCCTCCAGCCAATATCATAATTTTTTTACATTCTGATTACTGAGGTGTGCCAGACAGCCTTAATGCACCCGAGAGAAAGTTAAATATCTTTACTATTATTTTATATTTAGCACAAAATTAATTAGAATAAGGACTTTTGCAAAAAAAAAAGTTTGTTGTCAGTCTGATTTTCATATCGTTTTTCTTTTTAAGCACCCCCCGCTCTGCGGGCGCCCATGGTTGAAATCCGTCAAAACATGACGGACGATTGAAAAAGAAATTGCTGAAAATGTTTCTTATATTACTTGCATTCTTTGTACGATTACAATTACTGTTTGGCCCTATTGCAACTTTAAGGGCGTCAAAAGATTGAATTCTCGACATTGCAACATACTAGAAATATTATTCATTTCAGGTTCCGTATTGACAGTAATCATGAAGAATAAAACTTTCAATTTTCCGCCTATTCAATACTATAATTTGTTAGAACATTTCAGGGGTACGTGTTTCAAGTCCTATTTCTTTTGGACCCTTCTTCAGCCCACAAACTTATTTATGGAGCCCATCAGAGCACAAAAAACATCGATGACACAAAATGCACATACATAGTAAAAAGTTAAAATCACTGTAACAATATCTGAGAGTCTAAAAATCTAAAAATAGCATGCATAGTTTACGGGCTTCAGGTACAGGTTTTTGCACTTGTTCTATATCTATATAAAATGTCATTTGACACTGTAAAACGCCGGGCACATATTTTGATGTCTATAACTGGCGTACTGTAGGAACTTGCAGCATATCTTGTACTGTTTTGACATTTCTATTGGTGTGGCTGAAGATGGGTTGGACGTCAATGGCTACATCTTTTATCAAATTCTTGTTATCAAATTTGGCATTTGGAAACCTGTCTTTGGTGGATTAAAATAATCTTCTGTCACACGGTATCTGAAATGATTGACCATAATTAGTACTGAATGTAAGGAAAACAACTACGGAAGACAGCTCGAAAACGGATTGAGAAAAACTTACGAAAAAACAACTGAGAAATTGGCGTGTAGTTAAATTTGACTGGCATTGAGTTCTGGGGCAGGTATGTGGACGATGTTTTCCTAATCATAAACAACCAAGTACAAGAGATAGATCAGGTACTGGACATTTTGAATAGCATCGATAATAACATTAAATTCACCTTAGAGTCAGAAAAAGATAACAAAATTAATTATTTAGATTTAACAGTTACTAAAAAAGATAACCGGTTACAGTACAATATTTACAGGAAGCCTTCACAGACAAACGTGATCATACGTCAAGATTCTAACCACCCGGGCAACCACAAAAATGCGACTTTTATAAGCCTAATTAACAGAGCCTTAAGACTACCATTGTCCGATAATGATTTGGAAAAAGAAATCAAAATAATACATCAAATAGCCAAAGTCAATGGATATAGTCGCAATTATGTCAATAATTTGTTTCATAAATTGAAAAACAAACCTGTTACTAAATTATCAAAAGATAATTCTACCAAGAAAAATTTCGCCACTTTAACTTTTATAGACCGCAGTATTTATACAGTAACTAGCGTCTTAAAGAAATACAATATAGACATTGCCTACAAAACCAATAACTCAAATTTTAAAAAATTCTTCAATTCCAGTAAAGTCAACGTCACGAATAAACATACGAAATCCGGCGTTTATGAGCTCAATTGCAACCAGTGCAAGGCTACGTACTTAGGCCAAACCGGAAGAAACTTCCGTATTCGTTAATGAACATATTTCTGCCATTAAACACAGAAAATTTTCAGCAATGGCATCACATATGGAGGAATCCGGTCATAAATTTACGACCATAGACAATGACATGAACATTTTACATTACGTCAATAAGGGCAGTTTGATGAATGTCTTAGAAGCAATTCACATAAATACATCCCAGAGATCAAATTGTTCTAATAATTTGAACAACATTATTTTTGAGACAAACATATTATTCGATATGATAGCAGATCATTTAAATGTCAAAACACGTAAACCGCCATAGATCATAAAGCCAATCTTTTCTTTCCATAAGCCCCATTCCCCCCCCCCCCCCTTTTTTTTCCCCCCCCACTCACTCATCTAAACCGCTTTGCCCCACTCTCGACCGCTCCCCCACCTCCTCATGCCGAGCAGGTTGTTTACTTCATAATACATGTCAGGCACACGCGCTCAATAGTAGCAAGTTGATCTCGCTAATCGGAGCTTGACCTCCACTTGATGTCGCAGGGCTGTTATCGTCTGACTTCGGTAAGTTTTTCACGTTTTATTAAATTCATACGACCAATACTTCTTTTTTCAAGTAAGCTGTTTTATATGTAATACGCATTGTTACTAATTCGCACCGTTTGTCTTCTTCAGGGTCAAATTTAACTACACGCCAATTTCTCTGTTGTTTTTTCGTAAGTTTTTCTCAATCCGTTTTCGAGCTGTCTTCCGTAGTTGTTTTCCTTACATTCAGTACTAATTATGGTCAATCATTTCAGATACCGTGTGACAGAAGATTATTTTAATCCACCAAAGACAGGTTTCCAAATGCCAAATTTTATAACAAGAATTTGATAAAAGATGTAGCCATTGACGTCCAACCCATCTTCAGCCACACCAATAGAAATGTCAAAACAGTACAAGATATGCTGCAAGTTCCTACAGTACGCCAGTTATAGACATCAAAATATGTGCCGGCGTTTTACAGTGTCAAATGACATTTTATATAGATATAGAACAAGTGCAAAACCTTTACCTGAAGTCCGTAAACTATGCATGCTATTTTTAGATTTTTAGAGACTCAGATATTGTTACAGTGTTTTTAACTTTTTACTATGTATGTGCATTTTGTGTCATCGATGTTTTTTGTGCTCTGATGGGCTCCATAAATAAGTTTGTGGGCTGAAGAAGGGTCCAAAAGAAATAGGACTTGAAACATGTACCCCTGAAATGTTCTAACAAATTATAGTATTGAATAGGCGGAAAATTGAAAGTTTTATTCTTCATGATTGCAACATACTTCTGGCCATGACTGGAAACTTGATGACGTAAATAGAGACCTATACGTTCCAGAGTTCCCCCTTGAGCTTTATTGATTGTGATAAAGTATGCCAAGCAAATTGGAATTTGTTGCCTCTTAAACGAAAATGTACTGTAAATGTTTTATCGGAAGGTGTTAAGTTAGGTCGTAGGATTAGAACTTTCTGCCTAAAATTAACTGCACTTATTATATCCAAATCCAGAGCCCTTGGGAAACTTCAGATTTCTAAGGAGCATAACTATGGCTCAAACGTTTGGAGTATGTGGAGGCGAATTACTTAATTCCAAGGAATTTAAGAATTCTGTAGTAGGAAAATGAAGTAGCTGGCTTTCATCTTCAGTATTTAATCTGATAACGCTGACCGCTGATGTATGTGTTTGAACTACTGGATATAAGTTGAATGACTTTTAAATTAATATCACTACATTGTTCATTTTTGGTGTAAGAATGCAAACTTTCTAGAAATTTATTATATCCTTCGCAGAAGTGAATGTTTCGCCGTAAATCTGTCACGATACCCTAATGCGTTGAAAGTTTAGCTGGTAATTTAGTAACATTTGATTCCTCACCATTCACAAACGAGTAGTAGTTTTTAACATGTAGCAAAATATTAGAAAATTCCATTTTATCTGGTTTCGATCGCCATGTAAGCGGTGTATTTTGGAGAAGGGCCAGAGAGAAGAGTATCTGAAACAATTGTGAGTATTACCCATTTAAGATTTGATTGCCGCTGAGCGTGGCTGCGCCAGTGTTTGTTGTTGATTGTAGCAGCTGCCCCGCAGGACGAAGCGGGGAACACAGCAATGATGAGTTCATTCTGCACATAAGACAAGCAGCATTGCGCGAAGCTCATGTCACCACGGACAGTCAAACGTTAACTGAGGCTATTGGAGGTGAGTCATATCCTACTCGCGCAACTGTACCTGTCAACGAAGCAGGCTGACGTGTGACACAAGTAAACAAGGAATAGTTTCCATCTCGACCGCCGGCGATCAATTCGTGAAAGGGTAATAACTGTTTGGCGAGAAGCGTGTGGCACAGGCAAAACGTACCTGAAGTCTCTCCAAGAACAATAACTTTCCCACAAAAAGGAATAATGTCGTTACGTATAATATCTGCCATTTGGGCTTCATCCCATATTATGAGCCATGCTAATCAAATATTGTCAGCTGGATTGCAAATTAATTTAGAGGTATTTTGAATGTAGGTGTTATGCTCTTGCAAAATATTGTTTAAAATATGAAGTGTGTCCCCCGCCCTCCTGATGCAAGAATTTGCTTTATTCGCAGATCTGAATTGATTACCTTTCGAGGAGTCTAATATAAA
Source organism: Meconema thalassinum (assembly GCA_946902985.2). NCBI lineage: Eukaryota > Metazoa > Arthropoda > Insecta > Orthoptera > Tettigoniidae > Meconema > Meconema thalassinum. Next base: position 75,481,919 of record OX336389.2, read on the forward strand.
ACTGACCGTAAGAACCATTGCTTATATTTTTTGAACATAAGGAAATGCGATGAAGTGCGATTCCATAAATTTTAATACAATATGGGCCGTATTAATGTGGCACAGTAACATTGGCATCAAAGGAAATGAAGAGCAAAGGATTGTTGAACTGCCGAATATTCTATCTGAAATTCCTTGAGATATCATCCCCAGTGAAAAATTGTTGCAGCCTGTCAAATATTTCATATTCCAGCAGATCAGTTTTACCATCCAAACAGCAAAGTCCAAAGTTACCACGCGTACTTTTCACGCAAGAGAAATACAATGTAGAACAATGTTTACATTTAATCGTCAAGGATCCTTCACTGTACTGCATAATATCTTGAATTGTTTCTGAATTGGCCTATTTATATTGGATTTTAAAAGTGACTTCCTATTTTCTCCGATTTCCCACTATTTGTGGGAGTTACTTCCTCCATTTTTGGTCCATATTGACTTTGATGATTTATAGCAATAAGTATTATTCCGTCGATCAATACATTAGGTTTCATATAATTTAAAAGTGGTACATGTTTCGGGCAATCAGATAGCCCTTCATCAGCCACATCTTGTCGAATATAAAGAAACAATCAACATAACATCAAAGACATTGTGACCACATTAAAAACATGCATAAAACTTAATTAAAAACAGGTCAACAAACATGGAAATAAAATATATGTGCACATCGTTAAAATAACACTAAAACGGCTCTCCGGCCCATGAGTTCGTAGAAGTGAGTAAGGTCCCATAAATATTTGCACTGTGTGGAGTCAGCCAATCACTGTTCATTTTCTTGATATTAATGTGGCTAGAGGGAAGTCTTTTGGATATTCCTTAATATGGACACTTGATGTGTCAAGTTGTGAAGATGTGTAGTCGAAACGGATGAAAAATGGATCTCATAACCGTGGCCAAGTTAGCTTTTTTTTTTTCTATTTCCATGTTTGTTGACCTGTTTTTAATCAATTTTTATGCATGTTTTTAATGTGGTCACAATGTCTTTGATGTTATGTTGATTGTTTCTTTGTATTCGACAAGATGTGGCTGATAAAGGGCTATATGATTGCCCAAAACATGTACCACTTTTAAATTATATGTAACCTAATGTATTGATCGACGGAATAACATTTTTTGCTATAAATTCCCACTATTTTGCGGCCAATGTCCTTTTTCGTTGAATGGGTTTATTTATAGTAGCATATCTCCCCAAATTAACGTCATATTCGATAACACTAAATTGTCGTACATCAACGGAGCCGCTAAATATTAAATGGCAAATAATACTTCCATTGCCAAAATCAACAGCGTAGTTAGACTCGGAACTCGAAACAAATAATCAATAAACAATTGGCTCATTCAATGAATTTCAACATGACCAGTGTATTCACCTTCCAGAGACTTTCATACTCAAGTTGGCTGAGGAGAATGCGATGAGACTGTTCGCCAATAATAAAACCCGGTCAGCGACAATTTTTGCAATACCTTGACGACGCAGCTCAGGATGACGTTCTTCATTTTGATATAAACAGCACGAATCTGCTCTAAATAATCGAATTTCCATCACCTGTTGTAGGTACAATCCTTTGCATTTCCATGACAGTAAATTTTGCAGGGGAGCATCGAACCACTGCGCCAACTACTGGAATGAGCATAGTCACCGTAATGGAGGCAGTTATAGAATTCTTCGTCCCGTGCATATTAAAACTCTTATTAACACAGGGAAGCCCATTCTTAAGGCTACATTCTTGGCTATCACCCCTGAGATCCGGATTTGATTCCCTGCTCTGCCAAGAAATATAATTCTGGTCTGAGGGCAAAAACGGGTTACACTCAGTCTCTTGAGGCATAACTAAAAAGAGGAACGTTCGATTCCCACCTCAACAATCTTGTATTCGGTTTTCCGTGGTTTCCCACTTCCACTCAAGGCAAATACCGGGATGGTTCCTCACTTAAGCCTCGGCCCTCTCCTTCGCATTCCCCAGCTTAATTACAAATACACACATTTATACAGACATACACACCAAAGTACACGGGGCTGAGTGGCCACGATGTCGGAGGTCTTCAAATGAGTTATGTTCTCCATTTGTCTCTCATGGCAAAAGTGATTGTGGGCATGCGCGAGTGCCTGGAATACTACATTTTTCTTTAATAATTTAAAAGTATATGGCAACGTAAATCGCGGAGAATTAGTTTACAGGAATGCTAAAAGTAAAATATGTTTTGACAATGTAATACCAATAGCAAGAAAGAAGAATATGGAAATAAATAAAAATTATAATATATCGATATTGGGATTCGAACTCCTTCGACGATGCATAATGTCATTCCAAGTCTGCAGCGCTATCGCCTAAGCCACCAAACCAATGAAAAAGTGAACACAATATTAAGCTACATAAACAACATACACATTCAACTGTCAGTTAAAGTTTTTCAACATTTCCCTTCTTTTATAATTCTATTCCAGTATATATGTATATCGTGGAAACATAATAGAAAATTTTCCCCTCCTTTGTAATTACCATAAATAACAACCGACAGTAGTGGCTACGCGCGCTAAAGCGCAGCGTTAGGTCATGGGGCCAAGCTCTCTGCTGACTCGGTAGACGCGTGGGTTCGAGCCCCACCGTCGGCCGTCCTTGAAATGGTTTTCCGTGGTTTCCCATTTACAACACCAGGCAAATGCTGGGACGGTACCTACTGACAGGCCACGGCCGCTTCCTTCCACATCCTTGCCCAGTTTCATTCGCCTTCCTCAATTCCATCTCTCATCCCGACGCGCAGGTCGCCCACGGGCGTCACTTAGAAAGACCTGCACTCGGCCTCTCAGGAGGCCACACGAAAAAAAAAAAAAAAAAAAAAAACATAAATAACTATCGCATTATAAAGTGGTGGACTTCTATCCGCCATGTGTCATGAGCCAAGGCGATTCTGTGCAAGCGTGTGTGCCAAGATTTTTTTTTTTTTTTTTTTTTTTCATTAAAAATATACGGTAACATATTTTTATTATTTTGATGACACTCTGAAAATCTACAGGCCAAGAGCTTTCGTCAGAGTGCTTCACGAAGTCAATCGGTTCAACCGTTCTCTCAATCTCACGGCAACAAAAATCAGCTTAGTGTTTTAAATATGTAGATGAGGTAAAATAGTTATTAAATTAAGCTCATATGAAATAAGTTACGAGGGGCATTCCGATGCTGTATCGCAAAGTGAGAGAGCACATTGTCATTACAAAGAACGATATTTCCTCAAATTTTGACGGGCAGAGCGAGAACAGAGGATCAGTAGCACATGCACTGAGTGTCAAAGCAGAGAGAGAAGCAACAGATCAGCATGCCCGAGTTCATTCGAATCCAAACCAGTATGACAATGCCTGTTCTCGTGCTCTTTGAATGGGCGCTTGGGACTGGTGATTCACCTGTTCATCACCGCCTACAGAGCGTCTATGGAGACGACTTTGGTGTTCAATGTTAAGTGAAGGAAGGCAGAGTGTGAAAGATGAAAGCCGATATGGGTTCTCCTTCATGTCCACGACTGCAACAAACGTCGATCGAGTACAGGAATTAGTGCTGGCCGACAGCGCGTAACTGTGCTGAAGTTGCAGCTACACTGCGCGCTCAAGTGCAACACATGATTCACCAAGTGTTGGGCTATAGGAAGAGGCCGAGACAGCCCATCCCTGATCACAACACTTCAAGAATGGCAACAAGCCTGGAACCCTTGTGACAGTACGTGCAGGATCATGACAGCGGATGAGACATAGGGGAACCACTTGACCGCCAGAGAGGTAAAGGACAACATTTGTCAGCTGATTAAAGAAACGATTACACTGACAGACATTGAACCCGAACTGGATCCCATAAACCTGTCAGTTAATGATGACAGTTCTGAGAGAGCAGGCGATAACGTTGTTTATTATTTGTGTGGCTACCTGATTCACACAGCAGCAAAGATGATTGTGAAATGTATCCTGCATTAGGTCATTGGAAAGTGATTTCGAAACATTTAATGCTGTTAGTGATGTATGTATCCTCACCAAGCTGAGAGACTTTGGCGGAAGTGAATATAAATTTCTCAAATACCCGTCCTTATCTTTTTTTCACGTGATAAAACCGGTAGATGCAGTAGTGGAGGCAAAGTTGGAGCAAGAAGGCGCGTTGTGGGGCGATATATTTTCAGATTGTGTGGATATGATCTGTGAACTTCCTGTGTTCCGAAATGTGTATTGCTTAGAGCAGGGGTCTCCAAACTACGGCCCGGGGGCCACATCCGGCCCGCGGACAGATTTTGTCCGGCCCGCGGAGAGCTAGCATACTTGAAAACTCCTTTTAGAGAACATATTTTTTTTATCGCAAATTAAATTTAGTTTACTGAAGTATTCTAATTTTATGTTGAATAATTATTAATATGACATCTACATTGATATGGTCATGGGCTAACTACTCATAACATTGTTGTAGGCTTATTGTTATTGTTTTTGTGATAAGTTGGATAAAGAAACACAGAATTGTAATGAGTAAAGACATGTATAACATGCAGACATATGAAATACTAATGAGATTTATGTAATTGAGATTTTCCACTGACAATAGTTAGTAGTTGTGGACTAATTTTACTTGTACCAATTATTAAAAGAGATTTAAGATGCTCATCAGTTAATTTAGATCTGTAAACATTTTTTGTGTACTTCATTTTGGAGAAGGTCTTCTCACACAAATAAGTAGTACCAAAAACAGAAAACAGCCCACGAGCAAATTTATGCAAATTATCAAATTGTGTCAGTGGAAGACTCTTATAAAATTCCAACAAAGATGAGTTTTGATATTTGTTCTTGATTATATCACTGCACTGTAGTTCAATCATTTCCATTTGATGTTCCGGGGCTAGGGTTTCAATGTCAGTATCAAAAGGATCCTGAAAAATCTTAATTTGATTCGCAAAGGCATCGAAGTCCGAGAAACGAGTATCAAAATTTATTTTCAAAGCACTCAACGTTTCGATTGCAAAATCGATAGGAAACTCAGTCTCAGTGGTGTGGCTGAATATTTCACATGTTTTAAAATGTGAAAAACATTTACTTCGTAGTTGTGATTGAAACAGTATCAATTTCTTCCGGAATGATTTGATATTAGTGTATAAATCAGGAAGATGCTGGTTTTCTCCTTGCAATCTCAAATTCAGTTCGTTCACATGTTTTGTCAAATCAACATAGAATGCTAACTTCCACAGGCATGCGTTGTTTTGTAATTCAGTAAGAGGGCGATGCTTTTCATTCAAAAAAATTTCGATCACTGCTAGAAGTTCAAAAAAGCACTGAAGGACTTTTCCCACAACTAAGCCAACGTACGGCAGTATGATAAGGTAAGTCATTTTCTCCAATCTCTTCAATAAATTGTCGGAATTGTCGGTGATTCAGCCCAAAAGATCTAATAAAATTAACAGTTGATAGGACTGGTTTCAGAACTTCAGACATATCCAAACATTTTCCACACAAAGACTGTTGATGAATGATACAATGTAAGACTAATGGTTTTGAACCACCGTCATTTTCTACAGCCTTTGACACAAGAGCGACCACTCCTTTATCTTTCCCACTCATGTTTTTGCCTCCATCAGTTGTAATACATTTCAAGTTTTTCCATCGAAGGTTCTTTTGATTAATGGCCATTTCAACTCCTTTAAAAATATCTGTACCAGTAGTTGTGCCATGAATACATATCAAGAAGTTCTTCATGCACTTCATAGCTTTTATCTACTCCTCGAATATAAATCAACACCTGAGCAGTATCTGACACATCCGTTGACTCATCCAAGGCCAAAGAAAACCACTCAACATCTCCATTTTTGTCGAACAGTTGAGAGGATATATTTTCAGCGATGTTTTCTACCCTTCGAGCCACAGTGTTTGCTGACATACTGACAGTTTTTAATAAATTTACCTTTTCAGGGCACATTTCTTCGGCTGCTGCAATTATGCATTCTTTGATCATTTCTCCATCGGTGAATGGTTTTCCACGTTTTGCAATTTCAAGAGCCACACGAAAGCTGGCACGAGTTGCAGCCTCTTGTTCGGTTTTGAGTTTTGTAAATGAAGATTGCTGCGATTTCAATCCGCGCTTCATAGCTTCGAATTTTTTTGTCCGCAAACTTCCTGTATATTTTGAGTAATTTTGAAAATGTTTTGTTTCATAATGACGTTTAATGTTATATTCCTTGAGAACGGCTATGCTTTCATTGCAAATCAAACATAGCGCCTTGTTACTGGACTCAATTACGAAATGCTGAATGTTCCACTCATCTTTGAATTTTCTGCATTCACTATCAATTTTTCGCTTCTTTTCCATACTACTAAATCACACACAAAAGCAACAATTCAAATCAAAATACTGTTACAAAGATGTCTTAAACTTAAACACGCACAAACACGTTTTAAGGAGGTACGCACTATTTTATTTCACAACAGTGTCATAGGAACTGACTTGTGGTTGCGCAACTAGCCTTCTTATATATTCCAATTACTGCCATCTAGAAGTGAGTGGAAGACACCAGAACTCTCTTGAACCAACGAGATTACTCTGTACGTGCTATTAGCGCCATCTGTTAGCGATAGAAGGTACTACCTATTTCCGCTTGTGTCCACCAGATGTCGTGTCACGTTACTCCTCATGGCTCGTACTCTACGACTAATCTAGAAATTACAAATAATGACAGGAAAATTAATAATATGCAGTGTTGCCGTTTTGCGGACTTTAGTCCGATTTGCAGCCTTTTTTCAACGTTGCGTACTTTTTCGGACTTTTTTTTTCATCAGTGGACTATTTCACTTTTTACCACCGGCAACAATGATAATATGGTTTTGGCCCTCGGAACTTACTGGAGTAATCAGTATGGCCCTAAGGCTGGAAAGTTTGGAGACCCCTGGCTTAGAGGATCACCTATTATTATATTTCCCTAGGATAGTGTTTCATTACATTAAAAGCCAGTTCATTTTCCGGGCGAACGAAATGTCCAGGGAACTGAGATCCAGATCGTCGTCAAAATCAGAGGGAAAAATAATGAAGGTCGCTTCTGTTTAGGAGCACCTAAGCTCTAACTCTTCTTATGTAGAAATGTATTTTAGTGTGTTCGGGATAGCATTTTAATATGTTCGTATTTCCTTGAAGATTCGTTTCTGTTTTTAACAAATTGCTTCGTATTTAGTGCAATACTTCTCTTAATAAACAACGAGCCAGACTGGCAGTCCACCTGCATGTCCAGGCCGAGGAACGCTAGTACCATCTAGGGGCGGAAACAGTCAACGGCCAGAGTTCCACCACTTATTACTCTATTCGCCCTGCTACAGTCTTATCCTGCAGACAACCGAGTTCTCAGAAGCATAAGGCTTCCCAGCATTTCCACACTAAACTTTGTTATTTGTGGCTGTGCAACTGCAATACATTTTACTTCTGGAAACAAAAGGTACCCATTAACAAAGTATACATTTGAAAATTAGACCGCAGTCAGAATTGTAACTCAAATCTCTTGCTGGCTACTACCACTTACACCATTGTGGCTCATGCTATAACTGGGCTCATTTCCAAGTCTTTGATGGAGAGCACCTAGTGGTGACTTGCTCATTGTCATAGAGAAGACCGGGTTCTCGCAGATGACACCTAAGCTACTTGTGTTCCAGAGTTGAAACCTCACTTGGGTTTTATAGAATGATAGAAATGACTTTACATAATATCAGTCATATCATTGAAGTAGGGATAATACGCCGATCCTGGCGCAGGGTCAAGTGGGAAAAATGGCCGCCGTGAGCAACTTCCCCATGTTATTCTTATGGAGAGTGAGATAAAGCTGGCGCAGTGGCTACTGGTCAAGGTAGCTAGCACAGGGGAAAGTGGGCAAGCTGGCGGCCATAGCTTAACTTAATCTAACCAATGCTAACCTAAGCTAACCTCCCCTTTCCCGAGGGCAAGTCAAGGGCCTAAGTGCAAATCTAGGTGGATGGATGCTCTCATTGTGGGGAGCCGGTGGGGGGTAGAAAGGAAAGGGAGGAGGCAGTCTTTTCATTTTTCATTTTCATCTCTGCTCCACCTCCACCGCTGGATATTGTCGTGTGACGTAACAGTCGAGCGCTGGAGGTGTGCTTTACCATGTGTAGAATGGAATATTAACAACTTGGGGATGAACGGTCAGGGTGCCCTCAGGCTACTCGTAGTGTGCCCAAACGAGCTATCTTTAGTCGGTTGGGCAAAGATGGTCGCCGGTCACGTGTGTGGCTATGGAGGTGATGGTTAGGGTAGAGTATTTTTTAAGTCTTTTTTCATGGTTGCTTATGCAAATACAGGGATGGTGAATGCACGTTCTCCATCTTCAGTCACCTGGCATAAACTTTTAAAAAAACTTGATGCACGATAATCATATTGCAAGAGAAGGTGTGGGGATAGGACAAACAAGTTGACTCAACCAGATGCAAGGTGTAGCGTTACAGGAAACAAGCGTGCGAAACATGATTCTTATAGAAACTAGCAGAATTTTGCAGCGCATGACGTCACCATGTGATCCAGGCGTGCGCGTGGGGACATAGGTGTTTATTATCGGAGAGACGAGCAGATTCCTGTTAGAAAGGCAGCGTATGATGTCACAATATGATCCAGACGTGCAGGAGGGAACATAGCTGTTTATTATTCTACGATTACGTCACATGAATAAACTTGCCAAACCGTGAGAACGCCGTATTGGCAGATATTTAATGCGAAGCAGGTGCGCAGTTGGTAACATCTTATTATATAATACGCTAAATTGTATGTTTCACAAACCTCGAGCTCCTAAACCAGAGGGAGTTAGAAGGTGTGGTTTGTACCAAAATCTTCCAAATCGTCTCAATAGTACAGGAAAAATCTTGCATTTCTTGAAAAGTCAACGGAAATACATTTATTTGTTTGTAACGTGCTTTTAAACAAATAAACAAGACAATAGCCCCTGCTAGAACTGTGTCGTATCCAGCCAGCATAGCACTAGAGCCAGGCGGCTAATCTGAACACACGGGGCACACAACCCATTATGCGAGAGTTCTCACACGGGTCCGCTAGTAGGTATTTATTATTCTACATCTACGTCAGCAAAACCCGAAACGAACCGAACTGAAACTGAACCAAACCAGTTAAGTGATCTGGATGGACGCTTATTGATCTAAATGGTCGCTATTAGTCGCTTTTTGATTTAGATGGTCGATTTTTTATTTAGATGTTCGCTTTTTGATCTGAATGGTTGCTTTTGATCGCGTTTTTATTTGGATGATCGCTTTTGCTCACGTTTTTATCTGGATGGTCACTAACGCCTAACCCAACGCTTTTTCGAGCAGCGTTGAGGTGACATTTTTGCAGAGACAGGAAGAATAAGGTCACTCTCTCTTACTATTACCGGAGACTGCCGAAGTTTTACGATTGCCACACACCTTTCACTCTCACCAACCGAACCGAACATAGTAATTGCCATAACGGGTTGATGTAGAGAAACCCACCTCATACCCTTTACCATTGAACTTAGTAAGTCGACTACTTTTTCTCTTTCTCTCACACATGGTGGGATATGCTTTACACACACACTTTAAGCCAACCAGAACGTTAAAAGGTAGAAACCACCGTTAGTAACACCGCAAGGGTTGTAGCCTTGTCTTACAGAGTTGTAGCCAGTACTCTACACCGTCTCTGTGAGGGGCTTAACATCAACCAGTCATATAGGTAATAAATGGGTCACGCTATGCTTTCAGCTACCTAGTTTCAGCCACTTTTCACAGCCACCCTCTGAGCATCGCCAGAGACTGCCGAAGGTTAACGATTAGATTAGGAGTGGGAGGTGTGTTGTTGGTTATGTCATAATCTAACAACAGAATTGAGTAATGGTATATAAGAGACGCGACAGATGCAGTCGATCAGTCCTTTGTGGTAGCTGAAAGTGTAAAGATGTCCCTCTCTAAAGTGTTTAGTGTCCCCCAACGTATGGGGAAGAGAACAAAGCCTACCGACGAGAGGTTTGGTTTGTGGTTGTTATTGGAAAACCTGGACAATCTGGTTACAGACATGGGTAATATCAACTACACAGAAAATGAGACGCTCCAAAGTGATAATAATGGTTTTTTTTTAGCGTATGGCTTTTAGTGCCGGGAGTGTCCGAGGACATGTTCGGCTCGCCAGTTTTGTAGCTGCTTCGAGACGGACACCCAATGGGTGAGCTACAAGTACCGTTGGGGAGGGAAGGAGGGAAGTTGGAAGGTAGCGGCTGTGGCCTATAGTTAGGGACCAACCCCGGAATTTGCCTGGAAGGAAGATGGGAAACCACAGAAGGTGATATTCAAAATGGCGGATATGTAAAAGGTTTATATTCTAAACGTAAGCAAAATTAAGAAATTACGCAGGTTTACCGAGGATTACGCGAGTGACTAAAGTGATAAATATTGTGTGAACAGTGTAGGTAAAATACGTAAGAGAAATACAATAAATAACTTGCTAAAAGAGAAGTCATATAACATTTAATATCATGACGGTCAACTGTGCTCCATGCGGCAAAAAGATCAAGAACAATCAGCAGGCTGTAGGATGTGATGGTGAGTGTGGACGCTGGTTTCATGTAACATGCATGAAAATGAGTAAAGACACGTACCAACAATTCCGGAAAGATGATACTTTCAAATGGTCATGCAATCGGGAAGACTGCCTCCCGCAACCTAACCTCAAAGAGGTTATGGCATCTTTCTCCCAGAAAATTGAGGAATCCCTTTCGGCGATGAGAGAAGAAAACCACGAGGTAAGAAAACTAGCAACTTTCTTATCAGAAAAGTATGATGAACTCCACCGGGAAATTGAAACTCTGAAGAAAGAGAGAAAAACCGTCAAGGACGCAGAAATGGTAGCATCTAGAGCTATCAACGAATTGGAGGAACTAAAACAGTACCAGCGCAAGAACAACTTGATAGTGTATGGAATACCCACGGAAAGAGAGGAGGATGTATTTCACAAAATCTCGGACATTGGCAAGACGTTAGGAGTTGAAATCACCAGGGCAAACATAGACGCAGCTCACCGCCTCCCGTCAACAAAGCCTGGGCCTCAACCGATAATTGTGAAATTAAATAATAGGTGGAAGAAGGAAGAGATTCTCAGTAGCAGAAGACAAAAGAAGACCCTGAAGACGAGTGAAATTGGTTACAGTGATGGTGGTAATATATATATCAATGAACACCTGACCCCAAGAAATGAAACCATCGCCAAAAAGTGCCGTGAATTGAGACAACAGGGAAAAATCTTTGCAACTTGGGTCAGAGACTGCAAAATATACATTCGGAAAAATCAAAATGGACCCTCAAAGCTTATATCAAGTGCTGAAATACTGGATGAACTCGCCCTCTCAAACTAAAATCAATGTAATAGTAAGATATCTACTAAGTATTATCCCATATGGAACTAGAATTACAGAAATTAAATTTTTTAGGTAATGCTAATAATAATACACTAGAATTAACCGAGTGTAACTGTAATACACTTAGCGATTATTATAAGATTAAGGACAGTAAACAGATAATAACCGATACACTAAAATGCGTACACATAGCATAAAAAACAAGTTCGATGATATCCAAATAATGTTAGACAGAATCAAAGGTGTAGATGTCCTAGCAATCTCAGAAAATTGGTTAACAGAACAAACAAAAATGTTTTTCAATATTAAGAAATATGTTGCATATCACATAGTTAGAAAGCAAACTGGCGGGGGAGTATCTTTGTATATTTCAAACAAATGTAGCAGTACCCTTGTAAAGGAAATAAATTCCACCCACAGCATACTGCACATTACTGTGAGAAAAGGCCATCAAGAATACAATATAATCACTGCTTATAACCCTCAAAAAAGCAACATTCAACACTTTCTAACTGATCTCGAAGTAATTATTAGTTCTTACTCAACGAATCCTGTTATAATACTAGGTGATATGAATATCGATCTATTATTTGGGGACAGATATACTAGTAGTTATATTAACCTAGTCAAATCATACGGTCTAGTCTTATGTAATACAAAATATCCAACTCGTGTAACACAAACTAGCTCTACTCTAATTGATCATGTATTGGCGAACGACTGTGACAAAATATGTAATGTCTATAATATTGATAATGATTTGAGTGATCACCATTTACTTATCTGTGAAATGAGAAACAAAAAGATAAACAGGAACTCAATATGTGATGATAGGCCAATAGAAAAGGATAAAATAAACTACAAAAAACTTAATAAATATTTAATAACTCAAGAATTTGTATGCAATGAAACTAACATCAATGACTACTACAATAAATTCTGTGATTTTATTAATAAAGGAATAGAAGCCTGTACTATGAAATATACGAATAAGGAGCCAAGTGCCCCACCAATAAAACCCTGGATCACACAAGATCTTTTAGCACTAATACACTAATTCGAGGAATCTCAGAGAGAATTGCGCTACTGTCCTTAGATCTAGAAGGGAATACCATCGTAATTATACAAATCTATGCCCCCACAGAGAACAGCACAGAGGAGGAAATTGAAAAGTTTTACGAGCAACTAGAAGACACACTGGACAACTTCAAGACACAAAGAACGTTTGTAATGGGGGACTTTAACAGTAAAGTGGGAATCAAGGAACATACAGACGAAGCACCTATGGGACCATTCGGATACGGAATTAGAAATGGGAGAGGAGACAGATTGATCCAGTTTGCTCAAGGACACAACATGAAAATTGTGAACACCTTCTTCAAGAAAATGCCAGAGAGTAGATGGACATGGAGAGGCCCGAACGGCAGGACAAAAAACGAAATTGACTTTATACTTACCGACAACTTAAAGGAAGTAAAGGATATTCAAGTGATCAACGGGCTAAAATTCGACACCGACCATAGAATGGTGCGCTTAAAGCTAACAATAAAGAAGAATAGACGGCCATACTTCAAGACCAGGATAACTAGCCCTGGACAGATCAACCAGACCGAATACGCCCAAGAAATCCAGCAAAATCTAAATCACCTGAAACAACAAAACCACCTAAGCACACAGCACCTCTACACAGAACTCATAAAATGTATAACATCTGCATGTAACAACGCAGCAATACCAAGAAGTAAGAAGGGACGGCGCGATAAGCTAAAAGACAGTACCAAACGCCTAATCGAGGTAAGGGAAATATTGAAAGCACAAGCTGTAGATAACAACCAGAAAAAGTTAGAGTACCGGCAGCTTAATAAGCGCACAAAAAGGGAAATTAGAAAGGACATTAGAGACCACAACACAGAAATCATCAGAAAGTACGCAGAAGAATCAAAATCAATCAGAAAGATGAGAAAAGAACTAGCACCAGACAAACAATGGATGCTTGGAGTGAAAGACAAAAGAGGTAAAAGACAAGCAACAAGGGAGGAAATAACGAAACAGGCCACAGACTTCTACAGAGAGCTGTACTCCAATACACACCAGAGAAGAGACTCAGACCAAAGTGATAAGGGGCTGGAGGCACTACACGACGAAGAAATTCCTCCCATCATGACCAGTGAAGTCAGAGCAGCAATAAAGGAGGCGAAAAATGAGAAATGCCCCGGAGAGGATGCCATCTACAACGAATATCTGAAAATGGGTGGTGAGGATCTCATAGAAGTGATAACAAGGCTATTCAACATGATACTTGAAACAGAAGAAATTCCAACAGAATGGAAACAGAGCGTTATTGTTCTGCTTCACAAGAAAGGCGCTAAAGATGACATTAATAACTACAGACCAATCAGTTTAATGGCCAGTCTCTACAAACTTTTCACGAAAATCATGACTAGAAGGATGTCTAAACTACTAGATGAAAACCAAGCAGTGGAACAAGCCGGTTTCAGGACAGGCTTTAGCACAATTGACCACCTGCAAGCAATGAACCAGCTCTTGGAAAAAACGCAGGAATTTAATCTCGAACTATACATTGCATTCGTAGACTATAACAAAGCCTTCGATTCTGTGGAACATAGTTGTATTTTAGAGGCATTGAGAAGCCAAGGCATACAAAAGAGATATGTCAGACTACTCGAAAAGCTCTACGAAGGCTGCCAAGCGAGGGTAAGAACGGAGAGGGAGGGTGCGAACATCAACTTAGAGAGAGGCGTGAAACAAGGCGACCCCCTCTCACCAAAGTTGTTCACATGCCTACTGGAGAACCAATTTAGGAAGTTGGAATGGGACAACAAATACGGCATCGAAATAAACGGGGAAAGGCTGACACACTTACGGTTCGCAGACGATATTGCACTGCTAGCAAAATCGGCAACAGACTTGGAACAAATGCTAGCGGACCTGGACACTGTCAGTAAAGAAGTAGGTCTATCTATGAACCCCCTAAAAACAAAACTGATGACCAACTCACCGGAAGTACAAATCCTCATCAATGGCAAACCACTAGCGTACACACAGGAATACGTCTACCTTGGACAAAACCTGTCATTTGATTGCTCCCAGGTGAAGGAAATCAAGAGACGAGTTGGACAAGCATGGAAGAAGTTCTGGTCCTTAAAATTTATATTGATGGACAAATCCCAGAAAATAAGTCTAAAGTCAGAAGTGCTAGAAAAGTGTGTAATGCCGGTACTGCTATACGGCTGTCAAACCTGGGCGTTAACAGAGAAGCAAAGGCAAACAATCCGGGTATGTCAACGCAAAATGGAACGGAAGATCCTTCAAGTTTCCTTGAGGGACAGATTACGAAACGAGGAGATAAGAAGAAGAACTGCCATGAAAGATGCCGTGACAACAGCTGACAGGCTAAAATGGAAGTGGGGAGGCCACGTGGCCAGAATGAAAGACGATCGATGGACGCACAAACTAACGGTATGGGACCCCAGGACAGGAAGAAGGAACGTGGGTAGACAGAGGACCCGCTGGGATGACTCAATCGTAAGGAAGACAGGCAAACACTGGACGAGGATAGCACGGGAGAGACAAGAATGGAGACGTATGGAACTATAAGAAGGGAAGAGAAGGAGAGCTTCAACAATGAAAGATCCTGGTAGACAGCACACCTATGACATGAAAGATACACTTCTGCAACCTGTAACAAGCCAAACAACGCACGTAAAGCGAAGTGAAATGTAGTGTTTGTGAAGTGAACTACAGTGAAGTGTAGCAAGTGGAGTAAAAACTTGCAAACAACTCCTTAGGACTTGCTCGCCTAACGAGTTTAAACCAGAGCACGTCCCTGTTCGCAGGAGGCCTTTGCCCTTATGGGATTATCTAGGCTATATTTATTATTTATTTATTATAATACACAGGAAAGATAAGATATATACAAAAACCAAAGTTAAAAATCCATCTGCAGAAATTTTAGAAGAATATAAAATTATTAGCAACCAAGTTACAAAACTTAAGAGAAACCTACAAAGAAACTACTTTGACCAAAAAATTCAAAATGCAAATAATCAGAGGGAAGTGTGGAGTGTTGTTAATGAGATGTTAAATAGACCAAAGAAGGGGAAAAATGAAATTGTCAAACTTATAGTCGACGGCACAAATGTCGAAAAAAAGGAAAATATATGTGATGAAATTAATAAATATTATGTCAATATTGCTAACAGTATATGGGAAAATCAAGGAAACGGTTCTACCTCGGGCATTACAAGCTATAAAAATACTACTAGCACTAAGACAATCTTTATGTTACCTACTGATGCTAATGAAATACAATCAATTATAAACTCCCTAAAACACAAAAACAATATAAGTGAGGACAACACTACTAATGTCATGCTACAATTGTGTCTTGAGGGCCTTACACCATATCTTGTCAAAATAATAAATCTTTCACTGATGACTGGTATATTCCCCGATGCCTGTAAAGTCTCTAGGGTGGTCCCGATCTACAAAAAAGGGGACAAAACCCACCCATCAAATTACAGACCCATTAATATTATATCTGCCATCAGCAAGGTTCTAGAAAGCGTTGTTAAACGAAGACTTATGAATTTCTTCATGAAAAATGATTACTTTGCAAACTGCCAATATGGGTTTATTCCAAATAGAGGAGCTGATAGTGCTATATTTGAAGTAGTAACTGATGTAGAAAAGGCATTAGATGAAAACATACTAGCTGCTGGTGTACTAATTGACCTTCAAAAAGAATTTGCAGGCATCAGAGGAGTGGCACATGATTGGTTCAAGAACTACCTCACTAACAGAAAACAATATGTTGCAATCGATAATGTAAAAGGATCTCAAATGAGAATTGACACAGGAGTACCTCAAGGTTCTGTCTTAGGACCAATTCTTTTCTTGGCCTATATTAATGATATAGTATTATTAGAATTGAAAGGCAAGCTTAAACTATTTGCAGATGATATTTTTATACTCTATCTGGGAACATCTGAACAGGAAATTATGCTAAATATTAATTATGATCTCAATAAGCTGGTGGATTGGTTGAGAGCACACAAAATGGTTATCAATATCACTAAAACAAAATATTTGTTCTTCCATAAACCATCATACAAGATTGAGACCACAAACATAGTCAACATAGCCAACAAAGAAATAGAAAGGGTTAAATCGGCAACATACTTAGGTATCACACTAGATAGTACACTAACCTGGGAAAATCATGTAGAAAATGTAAAACATAAAATCAGCCCTTTAATTGGTATTATTTTCAGATTAAGATATAGCTGTCTTACTAGCCAACAATTGAAAAATATATACTTTGCTCTGATACATTCACATCTAATGTACATGAATTTCATATGGGGGTATTGTAAGAAGGAGCTGATAAAAGAACTTGAGATACTCCAGAAACGTGCTATAAAATCTATCTTTGGATTACCTTGGCTCACACCCTCAAATGAATTGTACTCAGGAACTAAAATTATGCCACTGCAAAAACAAATAGCTATGTCAGCAACAGTATTTGTATACAAATTAGAAAACAAATTGATACACACACACATCCATTTTACCCATGCAAATGACATTCATCACTATGCAACAAGAGGAGTAAATCAAATATTCACCAGCCATTCCCAATCCATTAAATTTGGAACTAAAGGAATTATGTCCTCTATAATAAAAGAATACAACTCGCTACCATTAGGCATAAGGGAAAGTTTCTCTATAAAAACATTTAAGAGGAAAACAGAAGACTTCCTATTAAGGAATGAATAGCCAATGTACAATAGCCTTAAGCAATGCAATGTATCATACCGTATTATCTCTGTAAAGTTAGTCACTAGCAATCTAAGTTACTATTAAACTAAACAATAATGTTACAAAAATTATATATATGCCATGCTGTAACTATGTTACTTGATTGTCCCTAACACGAGCTCCGGCTCATTGGGACCTATGTAAATAAATAAATAAGACCATCTTCAAGGTTGCCGGCGGGGGGATTCGAACCTCCTCGCCTCCCGGATGTGAGCGACTGCCATCAGTCATGCCGTAACCACCACGGCTAACTCACCCGGTGATAATAATGTTAATCTACTTACACCGATTACAGAGCCGTTTTGCAATTACATTATGGTGGTTAGGATATGTGACAAAGTGGACTGCCAAGAAGAGCGGAAGTCTGTGCTGTTAAGGAAGGAGGTGTGTGGTGCTTTCAACCTGTATTTACATGGTAGATTCTCCAAGTTCATCTCTGCTAGGCATGGTGTCAAGGCTAAACTGCAATTTCCTCTACCCAACAACGACAGTGCGATGGCACGCAGACTCGGGGACAACTTGGGAAGGAAGGAATGCCTAACATTATGGAGAAGTATTAAAAATTCTGTGGCTATATCATACAAAGTGGAACTGCCTGATGTAAAATTAGACGTTTTGTTAGCCAAACTCCCAGGTATATTGCAACAGCTTCGTGCTGAGGAGTTCTATCTTATGGATTTGGACATTACGCAAGATTTTGCAGGTGTTTTTCAACAAGACAGAGATGTGTGATTACCTAACATAGAATCACAGCTTTTGTGTGCAAGGAGAGTTTCGAGAATAGTGCAATGTGGTTTTGAACAACGATAAAACAGTTGGTTAATGTTGTTTAACATGGGTGAACTCTAATTCTAGAATAAAGATATATAACAAATGTATATGTCAAATCACAAGTCCTGGGGTAAACAAAGTCATTGGAAACCATATTAAAGACTTTAGCCGATGTCCGGACACCCGTCTAAGAGAAACGATTATGGCTTCCTTGGCCAAAGAAAACAGTATTACAATACTGGAGGTGACAATTTACAACTACAAAATGGGTGGTGTGTTTCACCCTCTGGAAGATTGTTAGTGTATTAGAAGCCAACAAACATTTTAAAAGAGGCTCCCTTGTACTCGGTGCCTATCGCTTCCATGTGGACCAAACTAGCTGATAACTTTCGGAACATTTGCTGTGTGGTGTTTAACAGTGTTTTGTAGTTTGTCTACTGGATAAATTAAAATATTCGGAAATTGACTGGTGTTCAAATCGAACTGCGTGATGGACAAGTTTTACTTACTTATCCATAAAATATATAGAAATGGTTAACGATGATTCGGGGAATGACAATGTTTGCATTATACATAAAAGCTACATTAAAGCTGGGGAAACATTCTTTTCTCACTCCAAGTCATTGTTCTCCACGATACCAGCAAACATAAACATTAGCGAACTAGGATTGATTCCTATGAATAATATTCTTCCCCAGGTGTTAAGGAAAAGAACCAACAAATGTAACAGATTTTAACCATACCCTCTTTAGGAAGTCGCACCATTAAGTACAGTTAATGTGCTAAGTGTAAGGAAAAGTAAATTAGAGTTGGACGAAATTGAGATCAAGAAAAGGAAATTAGGGTACCGGTATGTTGCGGAGACTACTGCCCTAAAGGAAGAGTACGAAGCAGTGTTACAGAAAGTGCAGCCAATCGTGGATGCGAGAAACAGATTTACACACATCTTTAAACAAAGTCCGTGGCAAAATCTAGATGTGAGTGAGAAATACTCTGCATTTACTGTTAAAAACAATGGGACTTATCTAAATGTTGGAGTACTTGTAGAAAGCTAAAAATGTAAATGTGTGTGCTACTTAAGAGGATATTTAAAATCTATGTTTGCAAAGTCATCATCATCATCTTGTACAGTTTCCAGCCCCAGGCTGGGTCTGTTTGGAACATAAGCCTCGCCACTTAGTCCTTTCTTTCCCACCACCTCTCCGCTGTCACTCTGGTCCAGTCCTCGCCTCTCTTCTTGACACATTCCTCCACGCCTTTCAGCCATCTATCAGTTGGTCTTCCCCTTGGTCGTTTAGTCTGCATCTGCATCTCATGTATCCTCTTGGGAATCTTCTTCTCATCCATTCTCTTTAAGTGTCCATACCACCTCAGTCTTGATGTCTCAATCCTACCTTGCAAGGGCTCCTCTTTCACCATTTCCCTGACCTTTTCAATCCTCACCCTGTCTCTTCTTGTTACTCCGATCCTACTTCGCAGGAACTTCATTTCACCTGCCTGTATTCTGCTTATGTCTCTTTTCTTCATTGTCCACGTTTCTGAAGCATAGGTCAGTATCGGGATATAGTAGCTTCTGTATAACACTTCCTTGCTTTTTTGTGGGACATCTTTATTCCACACTAAGCTCCTAATGCTTCTCAGAAATGCTTCTGCCTGTCTACCACATTCCGTAATCTCTTTGTCATTTCTCCCATTTTCCTCCACTATACTTCCCAAGTACTTGAGACTTTCCACCTTCTTCAGCTGTCCACCTCCAAGTGTTATCCCACTCATTGGTCTGTCCTTTTTCCTGGTCGTTAACAGGATCTCACATTTACTGATGTTGAACTTCCATCCATACTCTTCCGCTGTTTCTTCCCAAGCCTTCAGTTGCTCCCGAATTTCCTCCTCCTTGTTTCCCCAGACCATGAGATCATCTGCAAACACCATTGCTTTCATCTTATCTTCTCCTATCTTTCCTGCTATCCGTGTCATCACCTCGTCCATAACCACAATAAAGAGAAGGGGTGACAGCGCACTACCCTGTTTCAGGCCACTCATTTGTCTGAACCAGTCTGTTCTTTCCCCTCCAACTTTCACACAACTCACACTTCCACAATACATCTCCTTCACTCTGCCTACAGTCCCTTTTTCCACTCCCATGTTTTCCATTACTTTCCAAACCTTCTCCCTACACACACTATCATATGGCTTTTCGATGTCCAGAAAGGCCATCAGCAGATCCTCTCCAAATTCGTAGTGGTGTTCCTGGAGCTGTCTCACTGAAAATATGAGATCCACTGTTGATCTCCCAGGTCTGAATCCATACTGCTCCTCTCTCAATTTTCTCTCCACTTTGGCTCGTATTCTACTTTCTAATATCATTTCATATATCTTGGCACAGTGAGGTATGAGTGTGACTCCCCTGTAATTTCTGCACTCCTTTCTGCTTCCTTTCTTAAATATTGGGACAATTAATCCTTTCTTCCAATCTTCTGGGGGTCTTTTTCTCCTTCCATATCACCCTCATCACACGGTACAGCCACTGTTTCTCAACCTCCCCTGCTGCCTTCACCATTTCAACACTCACTTCATCCCCACCCGGTGCCCTTCCTCCTTTCATCTTGTCTATAGCCATCTCCAGTTCTCTCCAATTCAGGTCCTTTTCCATTCCTGTGTTGTCTTCTCCATCTTCCAATACATTGTCTTCCTCCCTTTGACCATTTGGATTCAGCAAATCCTCAGAGTACTCTTTCCACATGGTCTTGAGGGCCTCTTTGTTGTGTACCTCATTTCCGTTTTTGTCCATCATTACCACATCCTCTCGCACACCTCTTCTCTTACTTTTGACCATCCCATAAAGTACTTTCTTATTTCCTCTGCTGTCTTCCTCCATCATCTCTGTCCACTTTACCATCCACTTCTTCCTCTCCTCTGCGACAATCTTGTTTGCTTCTTTCTTCTTTATCTTATAATCTTCCCTTGCCAGATCAGTTCTTTCCTGGAACCACACTCTGAAAGCCTTGTTCTTCCTTCCCACGGCTTCTTTTACTCTCTCATTCCACCATGGTGTCTCTTTAAACCGCTTTCTGTTGCTTGTTCTTCCACATACTGCCACTGCAGCTTCCACCATTGTGTTTTTGAAATGCTTCCATTCCTCTTCCCCTGTTTTAGGATTGTCTGTTGGCATCCTTTCCCTTATTATCTTCTGGAATTCTTCCTTGACTTCCTTTTCCTCGAGTTTCCATACTTTGATTCTCCTTTCCTGGTACTCTGTCCTCTTGCTATCCTTAACAACTCCCAGGTTCATTACAAGTATTCTGTGGTCGCTATCTAAGGCCTCTGATGGTATTACCTTTATATACCTTATATACCCGAATGTAAGACTAGGTTTTTTCCCATTTTGTGTTATAAAAATTTGGGGTCGTCTTATATTCAGGGTATTAAAAAAATGTTATTATTATTTGCAAAGTAGTATGTGGTGTTGGCATCTTGTAACTCGCAACAAATCAATGCGTTAATGAAGATTAAAATATGGTTTGTTATGTGGAATTACCATGCATATACGAATAGCGTACATTTTGAGGTTAGGATTTACGCATACACGTCATTTTAAGCGGCTAAATTATATGTTCGAAAGCATACGGAAATATGTTTTAAAACAATCTTTACAAGAACAACCAGTCAGTTTTACGAGCAGTAATTGAGTGATCAACGTATCTTAATTTAATAACTTCTCCCATTCTTGAACAAAGAAATTATAGAGTATGTCTTGGAAAAGCGGGCAGAGGGATTTCCGATAACACGAGACGTTATAAAAATGAAAGCACGACCTTGAGGGCATATATTGTGCAAGTTATGAGTTAGCGAGTATTTTTTTTTTGTAAAATCTGTAAGAGGCAATTGATATCTAGGCCTCGTCTTGTATTCGGGGTCGTCTTACATTCGGGTATATACGGTATCTGACACTTCTCTTCATTTCCCAGTCGTACAGCATGTAGTCTACCAAAGATTTCTTTGTTAAATCACTGCTGTACCACGTTACCTTGTGGCTTTCTTTCTTCCGGAACCAGGAGTTGCCTACCACTAAACCGTTTCTCTTGCAAAAATCCAGCAACTTTCTCCCTTCTTCATTCCTGCTACCCCATCCTTCTGCTCCCAATACATTTTCATATCCTTGCCTTTCACTTCCTACATGTGCATTCAAATCTCTCATGACAATGATGCTCTGACCATTCAACTGCTGTTGTAGCTCCTCCTCAAAGTCTTCCTTCTCTTGAGCTGTACATCCAACTTGAGGGGCATATACCTGGGCTATCTCCAGGCTTCTTCCCTTTACAGTTACTCTGATCTTCATGATCCTGTCACTTATTCCCTTTACCTCTTCCTTCATTCCATCTCTCACAACTACTCCTACTCCGCTGCTCCTTCCTTCACTGTTCCCACTCCAGTACAACCGATACCCTTTCCTCAGTTCTCTGCGACCTTCTCCTTTCCATCTTGTTTCTGCCAAGCCTAGTACATCCAGTTTTCTTCTCTCCATCACATCTACAATCTCCTCCACCTTTCCTGTCAGTGTTTGAATGTTTAACGTGCCAACTCGTAGTCCATTAACATATCCGGGTCGTCGTCATTTGCATCCGTCCTTTCCGAGGCCTGTTCCTGTTTTGAAAGCAAATATAATATCCACTACTGGCTTGCTAGGCCTATCGTAGCTTCACGAGAGCCCTGTCAGCCGTCACTTTTCAGGGTTCCTATAGGGTCTTCACAGCTACCGTAGCTGTCCCGGGGCACACGAAGTCCCCACTGTACTTCACCCCTACAGGCAATCCCCTACTTCATGCCGTTGCCAGTCTCCCACCACGTGGAGGAGGGGTTGGACTTGTGGGAGACTATGTTTGCAAAGTGATTTGCTTAAAAATTATGCGTGTATTGTAACTCCGTGTGGTGGTCTGGCCATCGTGCATCTTGAAACAGAAAAACCGTTCGCCGAGTTCAACACCAACAGCATGGCTACATTTAATGGTCACTTGTTTGCTAAAATCGAGAATTTTAAGTTTTACGTAAAGACTCAAGACAGACTATGGAGAAGAGTCAACAACTTATACGCAAGAAAACGTGGATCTACTTAATAACATTACTATGCAGGAAATCAAAGGCCAAATAAATATCCCAAAGTGCTCTCGGTTAGAAGGTCTGGAACAAGGAACAGAACTAATTATTATGGGAATAAAACCAATAGTATATAGACATAAAGTTAGATATGTGTTAGAAATCGAGAATATTGACTCCTTGTTTGTATCTAATTACTGGCTGGAAAAGGAACTAGAAGATTCTAATAAAGATTTAAATTATAAGTTAAAAATTAAGCTGGATGCTATTAAAACTACACCAAGCAAATATAAGGAGAGAGTTGTATTCTGTGTGTAAATATAAGGTAAGCTTGTAGTTTTATGTGACCGTTAATCTTGAGATCATGAGCCACGGGACCTCCTTTTTACGTGGAATCCGAACCACAGGACATGGCATTTCACTTTGAAAATCTCACATGCATTGACCGGGAATCGAACCTGGTCCACCTTGGTGAGAGGCCAACTGCTTGACCGCTGCGCCACCACGTGTAAATATACATCACAATTCAAGGATATGGGCTCCCCTGTTTGCATTTAATTATCGGTTACAAAAGGAACCTAAAAGATTTAAGCAAATATTTAAATTAAAAGCTTAACAATAAGTTGGAAGCCATTAAAACTATGACAAGAAAATGAAGCAGAGAAATGTACCGTATTTTGTGCATAGGGTATATTATAGATATACTTAAATTAATTAAAATATTGCAAAGGTACCGCTTGTATTTCTTAATTGCTACCCGTCTCCTACTCCTATTCCAATCGTCACCCTTTGGCAGTCTCCGGAGATGCTCGGGGATTGACCTTGAAAGGTAGCTGAAAGCATAGAGTGACCCATTTATTACCTATATGAAAGTGTAAAGATGTCTCTCTCTAAAGTGTTTAGTGTCCCCCCAACTTATGGGGAACAGAACGAAGCCTACCGACGAGCGGTTTGGTTTATGGTTGTTATTGGAAAACCTGGACAATCTGGTTAGACATTGCTAATATCAACTACACAGAAAACGAGATGCTCCTAAGTGATAAAAATGTTCATCTACTTACGCCGATTACAGAGCAGTTTTGTGATAATATTATTATAATATTATTATAATATTATGCTGGTTAAGATTGCCAAGAACAATTTGCTGTTAAGGAAGAAAATGTGTGGTAATGTAAAACAGGTGATAAATGGGACAATATATGGATTCAAGTAAACTAATGTCTCTGGGGGGGTTTAAACCCTAACCCCCCCGTCGGTACACCACTGCTTGTACACAAGACAATGTGGATCTACTTAATAACATTACTATGCAGGAAATCAAAGGCAAAATAAAAATCTCCGAGTGCTCTCGGTTAAAAGGTCTGGAACAAGGAACAGAACAAATTATTAAGGGAATAAAACCAATAGTATATACAGCAGACAGAAAGTTAGATATTTGTTAGAAATCGAGAACATTGACTCTTTATTTGCATCCAATTACTGGCTGGAAAAGGAACTAGAAGATTCAGATAAAGATTTAAATTACAAGCTAAAAATTAAGCTGGATGCTATTAAAACTACACCAAGCAAACATAAGGAGAGAGTTGTATTCAGTGTGTAAATATGAGTCACAATTCCAGGATATAGACTCTTTGTTTGTATTAAATTAATGGTTACAAAAAGGACCTGAATATATGAGTAAAGATTTAAATTATAAGCTACACAAATTTTTGGATGTTATTTAAACTACAATAAGAAAAATAAGAGAATAGTACATTATGCAACGAGGCTATAATGGCAATAATTAAGACATGAGTTTGTTTATAAAACAAGCGAAGGAGTTGAGGATATTAAGGTACAGTGCTTCTTTATTTTGCAATATTCCGCAGTTTGTTCATGCAGACATTACGGACGGTGCACACTTTCCATGTCAGTATAGGCTAGTGTAGGATGGTGTGTTGCAAACTTATGGATGTAGATTCCTAAATTTCATGCATAGTTCGTAGTATTTTCTTGTTACCGTAAAGGTGCGTGCTGATTTTGTGTTTGGGATTGTAACTACAATGGTTGATCCAATATTCTTGACATTGTCAACTTTCAAATCATGTAATACATGCCCGACATGTTGGATTTTGAGTGCATGTGTGAAGCTATCCTTGCTTCATTGGTCAATGAATGAAAATATTGAGCTCTGATTGGTTGGAGAAACTGAATCATAATGAAAAGTAGTACTTTAATGACCCCCATTATGATACAGTTTTCTGACATATAATATTTACATTTTGACATCGTCAAACATAAATGTATTATTATTATTATAATTATCAGCAGTATTGTAGATATACTTAAATCAATAAAAATATTGCATAAGTGCCGCTTGTTTTCCATAATTGTTACCCGCCTCCCACTCCTAATCCAATCGTTAAACCATCAACAGTCTCTGGCGATATTCGGGAGAGTGGCCTTGAAAAGTAGTTGAAACTTGGTAGACGAAAGCATAGTGTGACCAGTCTCTTACCTATATGAAGGGGAGTCCAGAGCCCAGGTTAGATTAGAGTAGGTTAATCTAGGGTCATCATCTTGGAGGAGGAGAATGAAGGGGAGTCCAGAACCCAGGCTAGGTTAGCTTAGGTTAAGTTAGCTAGACTAAGTTAGATTAGGTTAAGCTATGGTCGCCATCTTTATTTGAAAAGTGCGCCATCCATGTGGGTGGTTGCGTGCGGTGGCCATCTGCGCAGTAGCTCCTGTGCCAGGACTGGTCT
The DNA here is from genome assembly GCA_946902985.2 of Meconema thalassinum. Taxonomy (NCBI): domain Eukaryota; kingdom Metazoa; phylum Arthropoda; class Insecta; order Orthoptera; family Tettigoniidae; genus Meconema; species Meconema thalassinum. The sequence goes on from OX336389.2 coordinate 75,507,784, forward strand.
TTTACCCCTACTCTTTGATGAATTTCTTGGTTTATTTGTGAACCACCTGTATGTTACCATGAACTATCAATGCTGTCTCTATTTCTGATAGCACTTTATTTTAGGTCTATAAGAAAGGACACTGAATGCATATTTGAAATAACATGAGAAATGGGAGGGGACATGCACTGACTGTGTGTCGCCTCATAATCTGCAGTCCATGCTGTCGAGCTTAATACATACCTATCTAAGTCAGCTACATTCCTCCCATCCTGTTTCTCTAGAGCACTTATATTTTGGTTATGCAGTAGATGAAAGGAAGTTAACAAACTGCAGCACTCCACTTTAAAATTTGGAAAAGCCTGCTAGTGTTACATTTCTTAACTATGCTTCTTGGAATTTTTCCATTCACTGACCAGGAAGTGACGGTAACACCACACAATGTAGAAATGGGCTGACTAACAATCAAAACTACTCTAACCAAGGCTGCCAACGAGGTGCTAAGTGATCAGTAGGGCCCGGATTTATATGCACTAAAAATCTGAAAATATGCATGCAAATATGCACTAATAAGTTAGAATATATGCACGGAAAATAATGAAATATGCACTTAAAACATGCAAGTTTATTCACTTACCTATTTACAGGTATCATTTGTTGCAAAAAGAAGCATCACAATAGGTAACTAGTAGTCTTTCAATGTTTTCTGGAGACAAACTATGTCTATTGTCCGTCAAAATGAGTTTATAGGCTGAGAATGATCGTTATCAACTGACGTGATTGTACTTATACACGGGCACCAAAGTTTCGGAGCATACATCTGGCAAGGATACCCTAGTTCCACTCAAGTATTGACTAATTAACTTAATCTTCTTCAGTCCTGGGTTCGAATTCAAAACCTTTTCTAACTTGCATTTAATCTTCTCTCCAATTTCGCCTGGAGTGGAATTCAATGTAGATGCAGCTATCTCAACGAGATCAAGTGATTCATGGAGGGGAGTACCAGAAGATTCTAAGCTCTCAATGGCTTTTGGAAGTTTAAAAAATGTGCATGAATGAAATTCACATCTTGATAAACAGTAGCGGTTTCAAACACAACTTTTCCATCATGGACACACGCAATATGCTCATCTTCAAGTTTTGTAACCACTTCTTTCACTTCATTAAAATTCTCCTGATAAAATGATACTGCAGATAACCATGTCCCCCACCTAGTCAGGACAGGTTCAGGTGGCAAACGAACTTCAGGTAGACAATCTTTGTAGAACTGGACACGAGCTGGTGCTTTCAGAAACAGCTTCTTCCCACATCCAATTAAATTGTTAACAGCTGAAAACTGTGCGTATTTCTTCCGCAATGCGGTGTAATCCGTGCGCTAAACAGGTTACGTGTATGAGTTTCGGATAAAATACTTGGAGGGCCTTTGCTGCTTTCAACATATACGAAGCTGCATCTGGGAGCAGTACAAACACTTTACAACAATTATCCTCAATTTCAGATGGCCACAATAGTCGCAGAGAATCATTTACAAATCTTGCTATTGTGCTATGGTTGGTTTTCTCTAGTACTTTACAAGCAAGAAGATGTGGCTTACCGGGTTCGTCTGGATGTAATTTACCAACCACGAAATTTGCTATGTAACGGCCACATTAATCCGTTGTCTCATCCCCCGATATCCAGACATAGTTCCTTCCGATATCAGAACGGATCAATTCCAGGGTAGATTCATATAGCGGAGGTAGGTCATTTTTCCTAAGAGTTGATTCATCTGGTATTTTTTGATTTACACAATATTTCTCAAGAAATGATCGCAGAACTGGATTGTTTAATTTATGCCATGGAATGTTGCTGCATACGAAAGCCCTACAAAGATCATTTGAAAATGTATTAAGAATACCGGACTTAGGCTTTACCTGCGTAAGAAGTAGTTGTTGTGGTGTGCAGTTCTTCTCCTCCTTTGCTTTAATATGTGCAGTTGTTTTTGAATGCTGTTCAAGCTGAAATTTCTTTTCACATTTTACTTCCTTTGAGCAAACTTGACAGTACACGATGACACCATCTGTTGAATAGTCCCTATTACCCGACACCCACTGATTTAGTAAATCTTTTCTCCTGCTCGTTTCCTTAGGCATTTTTAGAAACTAACACTTGAGATGCAGGGCATTAAACTGGAACGTAACTAGTGAACTAAATATACTTCTGTCCTGACCAATTGCCCAACCCCCTGAGATTATTATCTACTGTGGTAGAGAAAGGAATTCCGGGAAGTCCAGCCAGCCTGCCTACCCATACCTAAGCTATCTGTTGCCATTGTCAGTTGTGAAAGTAAAGTGCCGTTACACAGAGAGTCGAAAACACCAATTAGTGAGGGATACACATAATATAGGCAACTAGCTAGGGATGCACAAAACAGATTTATTTTAGTAGTTCTTGTAATTGTCCTTAAATTCAGACATATATACCGGAATATGCTGTTACGTCTAGAATATGCACTAAACCTCAAAATATGTCAAAATATGCATATGCATATGCGCATATGCATTTTTTAAAAATCCGGGCCCTAGTCATATCACATTCACCACAACGCCTTCACTTGAAGATCCAGAATGTCGCAATAAAACAAGTCCAAACATTTACCTATCTCGGCCAGAAAATAAGTTGGGTGTATAACGGAGATCAAGAGCCATATTGCCCAAGCTAAAATTGCTTTTATGTAGAAGAAGAAATTATGTAGCAATAAATTTAATCTACCCCTTTGTATAAGGATCCTCCATACATTTATTTGGACTGTGCTATTGTACACCTCAGAAACATGGACAATAAGCAAATGCTGTGTAGAGTCTCTTGAAGCCTTTGGAATGTGGTGTTTCTGCAGGATGCTTAAGGTTTCGTGGATGGTTTCGTAACTAATACTGAGGTACTGCACAGAGTAAATCAAAAGAGATCTCTGATAGAGGCGATTCCCAAAAGACGTCTTTCTTGGTGGGGTCACACCTTACGCCACTCTCAGCTGATGTCACTTATTGTGTAAAGATTCATTAATGGGAAGAGGCCTAGAGGACGACCAAGACATACATATATCGAGCAAATCCTATACAATACCAGACTGAAAAACAAAAACTATGAAAAGAGCAGCAGTCTCTGGACTGAATACTTGATGATGATGATAAGAGTACAATTAAAAATTATAAACAAGGAATTTAGTGTTGGGATTAAGGGAAATAAATAAATATACTGTAAGCCACATTAAGAAATATTCAACATATTTTATTGTATAATCTGTAACCAGAAAATGTCCAGTACATTTGACTATTGCATCTAGGTATTTAAACACTTCCATACACACATTTATATATTCACATCACTCATAAGATCGTATGTTTCAGTGTTGGAAGAAAGTTAACACGTCTTGAAAACAATTTAATATGTATCATGAAGAAGTGGACATGTTTGGAATTACAATCAGGAGTTTTCTAATTCTCAGGGTTTTACCCAAATAAATTAAGTACGGTACCCAATGGTAAATGTTTTTACTTGTAGGTTGAATCCTACTGAATCCCTGATTGAAAGGTTAAAATTTTGCAGCATAAATGAGTAATATCCACCTTAAAATAATGGGTATCAGTCATGCCATTTCATATATCATTGCATGAAGTTTTAGAAAACAGATAAAGATATGATAGAACTTTGGCATATACTGAAAGTTAACATGAATAAACACATTATATCTCTATTCTAGCACAATCCAATGACCTCATGCAATAAAGTCAACTGTAATTCCAAACAATATATAGAAACATCATTGGGTAAATGATACCCAGAACCTGGGAATTGTAAGTAAATATCAAATATGCCCACAAACATCATTCTGTGTGCCATGAACTGTGTTTATCACTTAGAAATATAATATTTCATAAAAATGTATACACAACAATTAACCTTGTTTTATACATTCTCACTGAAGCAAAAGGGCAGGGTTGAACAAGAATAAAAGGGATGGGGATACCAGATCCTGTTACCTGTACCGGTACTGTATTCAGTTCTTGGTGTCCTGCTGTCTTCTCCACACTAGCTAGAAAAATGTCAGTCTGTCATGGTGCCCGGTTTGGTCCCATCTCCTCTCCTACCACACACGTTTAGCTGCTTCTTTAAACCGAGAAGGGGCGGCTTTGACCCCGTTTGTTCTTGGACTAGTAAATCTCTACAGCTGTCACATTGAAGTTCATTCCTGAAGCAAAGTTATTGGCTAATAGTCATTTGTTCAGAATTCCCAGAGCAATAATATGTCTGTGTGTGGATGTATGTAATGACAGCAACAGTTGCTAACATAATGATGGACAAGCTAAATCATCTACATCTGCTGCACAGTGCTTGGACATAGGACATCAGTAAGAATGCACTTGGGCTCCAAGTGCCGACTGCAACCACTGAATGCAGTGAGTCATCAAAGCTATTGATGAATGTACATATGATACAAACTTACACTTACTTAGGACAGTCCATACCTGGCCTATATTTTCATTTAACAAAAAGACCAACAAAATATTGGCAAGTAGTTTCCAGCAACTTACCATGAATACAAAGTTAAAATTCTGTAGCAGCATTTTCCAAGAGTTTCTTTTTTGTATATATAAAAATGGGGATTTAAAATAATAGCTCTGTAAATCCTCCCATAAATCTACATCCTCGTAAGGAGATTTTTTGACACTTTTTTTTCTCTAGTATCATTTTCGAGGCACTCGTTGTTAGGAAACTATTGTGTTTTTACAACATCTGGCATTTTGGCTGTTTCACACCTTTCTGCCTTCAACCCACCAGAGGCAGACGGCAGAGCACTGTCTCGGCTTTCCGACCGTTCACATACCGCCCCCCTCCCCTTCCCATCATTGGTCACCTGATCCTGACAGTGAACTAAACATCACATCACATACGGTAATTCACTTGCAGCCTCCTGGATCACAGTTTGCAGTTGCATGTGCGTGAAGCATATCACAGTTCTTCTCTTCTCAATAGAGTTTGGGCAAAAGGAGATCAGGTGACTCGCGCCATCAGCATGTAGTCGTCTCTTCTCCCTCCAACGTACATGCCACATTTTCCAACTTATGTGCTAAATGCATCTTCTTGCAGGAAGGGTCAACATCAAGGGCATGCAATATCTGGGAAATAAGATAAATAGAACTTTTATGGCTGTATAAATAGGATAAAAGATTTGTATTTAATACACATAACTCTTGATATCCATGATTGGCTATGGAATCATCACTAAAGAGGAGCTAAAAGAATATCACAAAATAATTTGGATAATACTCTTAACACTGGCAAAAGAAAGTTGTCAACAATGGATAAGCATGAAAGAAGTATATTTAGCTGAAGGTTTTTGTATGAAGCAAAAGTTGGCAACAATGCTTAAGCATGAAAGAAGTTAATTTAGCTGAAGGTTCTTGGATGAAACATAGTTGCCAACAATGGCTAAGCATGAAAGAAGTTAATTTAGCTGAAGGTTTTTATATGAAGCAAAAGTTGGCAACAATGATTAAGCATTAAAGAAGTTAATTTAGCTGAAGGTTCTTGCATGAAACATAGTTGCCAACAATGGCTAGGTTTGAAAATTTAGCTGAAGGTTCTTGGATGAAACATAGTTGGCAACAATGGCTAAGCTTGAAATAATTCATCTAGCTGAAGGTTCATGGATGAAACTTAGTTGGCAACAATGGATAGGCTTGAACGCAGTTCATTTAGCTGAAGGTTCTTGGATGAATCATAGTTGGCAACAATGGCTAAGCATGAAAGAAAATTTAGCTGAAGGTTCTTGGATGAAATAAGATAAGTATACTGTAAATAAATTCCAGGGAGCATTTGTCAGTGAGCGGTCTGAATTCTTTGATCCTTTCTATCACTCAACCATACCAGTGACTCGCAGTATCCATGTACAGGCTGTAACACACACACAGTTCAGTAAGTTGGCCTACCTACAATAACAGGATCTTCGGATAGCAACTCTGTAGTTTAAACTCCTGATGTGTCAGCACTTCTGTGCTTTTCATGTACAATGGAACAATCCTGTCTAGAGGCGAAAGCTTTTAGCCCGATAAAATTAGACAAATCGAAGGGAAAAAATCCCGGAGTTTTGATAATTTGTACATTTGTTCCTTGGTATCTACATTTCAAGATAATAAAAAGTCCTTATGGGCGGTGGGTGAGCTCGAGGGAGGGGGGCCCTTTATAGGGGCCCTATTTTAGTTTTTCACTTGTATCTCAGTAACTATCACTCGTAGGAAAAGGGTGTTTGAATACAACTCAAAGACAATAAAATTTACTACAAAAATGGTCCTATGCGTTTTTTACGTAGGACTAATACTTTCGGAGTTAAGGGGCCGATGAAGTACCAACATTTCAAAAAATCGTGATTTATTTATTAAAATGAAGGAATAAAGTGTCGGCAGTCATCTTGTCAGGGTAGTCAATCTCATCTTCTTCCATGCTTGCGTTATCTACAACTGGAAGGCCATTGGTGCAGGCTCCCTTTCAGTTTTCAACACACTGTTGTGCAGTGGATTATTGTGTTGAGGACGGTGGCAGGGGCAGCAGGTTCCATTCTCCATTGTCATAACAGGTCGAAGATTGCCATCGACGTCCCTCACCCAACCCCTATCTGTAGGTGGCAGCAGGTTGCCCAACCAGTTTTGAACCTGCAGATACACTCTGTGAGAGTGCTGCTGGGCAGAGCCTCTTGCGGGTGGCAAGGACGACAGGCTTGGCTTGACCTTTGTGGTTGATTGAGGAAAACATTGTATTTGTGGGCATTGAGCTCTTGTTCGCGGGCATTATACAATGCGAGGAACATGCTCTCGCCGGCTCAGTGACCTCCTGTAGCGTTGAAGAGGACCTGTAAAACACGTGTGATATGGCTTTGACGCTGCTGACCTTGTTGAACAATTTGACGATTGATGACTTGTCTTTCATGAAGATAGATGAGGTAGTGTCACACCCACTGAACCCATGGATGAACAGGATGCTTTTGGCGAAGTCAAGTTTTTGCAACTCCAAGGAAGAATATGTTCTGATTTCTACTTTTCCTCTTCCAGGTTTGACAAACAGAATGTTGCTTTCAGGTGGAGCTAATGCTATCAACAAGACCAGCAAATCTACGTCTCCGCCTACGACAGTTACATTTACATTTGATGCTGCTTTTTCAACTGCACACCGCACAACCATTGCGTCAGCATAAAGCCTAAGCCTGTCTCACTTCAATTCCCTCGTTGATTAATTTCTCAGACACCATACTGATGAACTTGGCCTTGTTCCTCTCATTACTAAGGAAGCGTTCTTGCTGAAACGTCACTGTCATTTCTTCGGTGAAAACAATGTCAACCGACGTCTTTGTGTTACTTCGACGTTGTTGTTCAAAACGTTTTGTGGAGTTGACGGTGTCTGTGTACCCATCAAACACAACTGTGATGCATTCACCGTAGTGCCTCTTTATGTAAGTCACGTACCGGTTGAAGACAACAGAGAAAGTTGAGCCTGTACTCCAGTTAACGCAATGTAACAGGAAGCCACCATCGATTACATTTACAGCAAGCTTGAGATCTGAAGTGTTATCATGAACACGGAGCACTTCATATAAAGCTGACTTCTTCGTCTTTCTCATCCCGCTGTCATCGAAGAGAGCTAAGGGGAAAGGCGCCAACTCGTAACACAGAAGGTCTTGTAGATCCTCATCATTCTGCTTGGAAATAGCAACTCTTTGGAAAATAAGAAGTGGATCCACAACCTCCACTTCATTATTAATTTTGATTGTGTTGCTCATGGAGGCTAAAGATAGGACTTTGTCTTATCGAGCCTGTTTGATCTCTCCGAACCTTTGCCCGAACAACTTCCTCATTGTGTTCTTTCCTTCTTCGAGGGCTTTGTGGCAATTTACATCACTGTTTGCAACATTACCTGTTGCCAGAGATACTAGTACAGGTGATTCTGTAAAGGGAGGGTGCTGAGCAAACCACTCAAAAATCTTTATCGTGTCTACATCATTTCTTGTTAGCCATGACGCACGTTAATCCACATGCTGCTCCCCTGTTGATAAGTGCAAGCCAGCGAAGTCCTCCGATACAGAGCAAATTGAGGTTGCTGTGGATGCCCCACAAACCCACCTTGCCAACACGGCATCTGTGATTCCTCGCCCGCTTGTCAGCCCTCCATGATTCTTCATGCCACGCATTAGAGTCAGCTTTATAGTCATATCAGACCAATTTCCTGATCCAGGAGAATCTGATCTACTCACTGCAAAATGACCGTTTCTTGCGAATTCTTGGAAATCAAGGGGGTGGGCAGTGGGTAGTGCACGCATATCCTGTAGATATAAATGAGCACATTTGGCATACTGCATGTGGCCACTTGCATGAAAGAATGGTATCATTTGCTGGACAGAACACAGATGCAGTTCCCCGAACGTTCTGCTTCGATGAACGGTTTCATAAGGGATACCATGAAAATATTGAGTCCACAGCCTTGGAGGCTGGATTTAGACAGCTCCTTAACCCGGTCCATGAGTCAATTAAAATTGACTACATGGATAATTCTTGCCAGGCGCGTCCCCGTCGCGGGTGTGGGCAACGGTACTGTAATATTCCATGGAACTACAGTAACGGCTAAGTTCTGGTGAGGACCCAGTCCTATGGGGTATAACATAGGCCCCGTGCACAGGGTTACGTGCGAAGACCTCAACGGCATCTGCAGTGGAGAAGATGGACTTCGGTACAGTGGAGATGGCGGAAGGGGCAACCCTGTACTCAGGGGTTAAATATGAGTACAACCTCAACGGAATCTTCAGCGGAGGAGATGGACTTCGGAATGGCGGAGAATGCGTATGAGGTAGCCCTTGCCCAGGGTTACGGGTGAAGTCCATAACGGCACCTTTGGCAGAGAAGGCGACCTTCAGAATGGCAGAGATGGCGGATGTGGCAACCCATCCTCTCTGGGGTTAATTAGAAGGGGATACCAACGCTGCTGCCTTGTAGAAGTGGCAGGGGACTGCCAAAGGCTAAGGGAGAAAACCCTAACAGAAACTCCTCTCTAGTGTTAGGCTTAGCAAGCCAGCTGAAGAGTAATTTGAATTGCTTTCAAAACTAAAACGAGCCTCGGAAAGAAAAACAAATACCGACCTGACAAATCTTCTCAAACATTTGTAACGTATGATGACCGAAAGGCTGATGATCTTTTACAATGTTATGCGAAGAAATCCCAAATCAAGAAAATCAAACACAGGATTGGAACACTAAACATCCTTACATTGACAAGTAAATGTGAAGAACTGGTGGATTTGATGGAGAGGAGGAAACTTTGTATCCTTGGCATCAGTGAGACAAAATGGAAAGGCACAGGAGTAAAACAACTGAGGAAAGGATATAAACTTCACTGGATGGGTAACAAAACCGAAGCTAGGAATGGCGTCGGATTCGTATTGAGAGAAGATATAGATGCTGTAGGTGAAGTGATCTATGTAAATGACAGAATCATCAAACTGGATGTCACTTTCAATAAGGAGGTGTTAACAGTCATACAGGTATATGCCCCACAGTCTGGTTGTGATGAAGAAGAAAAGGAGCAATTTCGATCTGACCTGGAGGAAGCTACTGAAGGAGTGGAAAATGTATTAGTGATGGGTGATCTGAATGCACAAGTGGGAACAGACAGACTTGGGTATGAAAATGTGTTGGGTCTGCATGGTTTTGGTTCCAGGAACCAGGAAGGTGAACAGCTTCTAGATTTTTGTGTGAGAAATGGCTTAAAAATAAGTAACACCTGGTTTCAAAAACAATTATCTCACAAAATAACAAGGTATAGTTGGGATGGACAATCCAAATCCTTAATAGACTACATACTATCTGATGCAAAAGCTGGCCAAACTATTTGTGATGTTAAGGTTGTGCCAAGTGAGAGCTTAGATAGCGACCACAGACTGCTTCTTGCAATCATCAAAAATGTAAAAATCCACACACCACGGAAAACCAAAAAACCAAAGATTAAAACCTGGGAACTGAAAAAAGGAGAAAACAAACTGATGTATACTAGAAAGGTGGCCTCCAAAATACCTCGAGACAGAACACAAGGAGGAAATACAGAGTGGAACAGATTGAAAGAATGTCTTGTTGGAGCTGCTGTAGAAATATGTGGCAAAACTAGTAGTAAAGTAAAAGAAAGAAAAACAGCCTGGTGGAATAATGAAGTAAAGAGTGCAGTTCAGAAGAAAAATGAAGCAAGAAAGGCTCGAGATAAAGAAATTCAGAAAGGAGATGGAAAAGATGAATTAAAAATGAATGAATTACAACAGGCATACAGAGATTGTAGACTGCGAGTGAAACGAATAGTAGCAGAAGAAAAGCAAAAGTCTTGGATTGTTTTTACAAATAAATTGGAAGAAGATAGTAAAGCAAATTCCAAATTGCTGTACAGTGTTGTTAAAAATACCAGGAGTAGTTATGAGCAAATAACGGCTTTACAGAAACCAGATGGGAGCATCACTAGGGAAGACGCAGAAATAAGAGAAATTATGAAATTATATTTTGAGAATTTATACAATGGTATAAAGAAGGACTCCAGTCCTAATGCACAGATTCAGTCAAGTGATAATATATCTGAAGAAACGCCACCAACTTGGAGTGAAGTAGAATCAGCCCTTAAAAGTATGCGCAATGAACGAGCTACTGGCTTTGATGAACTAAGTGCAGACATGATTAAAGCTGCTGGCCCACAAGGAATTCAATGGCTATACAGGGTAATAAGGGCAATCTGGAAGGATAAAATAATACCAGATGACTGGAAGAAGGGAGTTATAGTTCCCCTGTTTAAGAAAGGAAGTCGAAAAAAGTGCAACAACTATAGAGATATTACTTTACTGTCTCATGGATTAAAAATATTTGAGAAAATTCTTGAGAAAAGATTAAGGAAAATTATTGAACCCCAACTGCAAGAAGAACAATATGGATTTAGGAAAGATAGATCAACTATAGACCTCATATTTGCACTGAAAATGATATTGGAAAAGCACTGGGAGAAAGATCGTAATTTGACATTTGTGTTTTTAGACATCGAAAAAGCATTCGATAGTGTCCCTAGAACAACTATTTGGGAGTGTCTTAAAAAGAAGAATGTGACTAAGGAACTCATTCTGAGAGTAAAAATGCTTTACGATGACTGCTACAGCTGTGTTCAAGTAGGAAATGGATATTCAGATTGGTTCCAGACATCGAGAGGAGTGCAACAAGGCAGTGCCCTTTCACCATTACTATTCATCACCATCATGGATGAAATCATAAAGGAAGTGAGGCAGAGCACCAATATGGATCTTCAAGCATTTGCTTTTGCAGATGATATAGTTATCCGGGGAAATAGTGAGCTGGAAGTCCAGGAAAGGCTGAACGTCTGGAATGATCATTTGAAAAAATATGGACTGAAAGTAAGTGCTACAAAAACTGCTGCAATGTCTGTTAACAGACAGAGAAGTAAAGATAATATAATGCTGGAGGGTGTACAATTGGAAACAGTAAACCAGTATCAGTACCTTGGATGCTTAATATCAAGTGACAACAGAATACAACTTGAATTAAATAGCCGTATTCAGAAATCAAGTCAATTCTATCAGCAAGTTCGATATCTACTCTGGAATAAGCAAGTGCCACTAAGATCAAAACAAACTCTGTTTCGAACATACTTTGTCCCTATATTGACATATGGGTTGGAAACATGCACAACTACCAAAAAAGATGACAGCAGACTTCAGGCTTCAGAAATGAAGTTTCTAAGAAGCATGCTTCAAAAAACTAGGAAAGACAAAGTAAGAAATGAGAGGATAAGAGAACAAGCTGGAATAAATCAGTCCCTGAAGGAGACCATAACTAGGGCACGTTTACGATGGTTTGGTCACGTCAAACGTATGGCAGAAGGAAGAATTGCAAAACAATGGTTACATACTGAGATTACTGGAAAGAGACCTGTTGGAAGACCTAGGAGGAGATGGCTGGACCAAGTGAAGGAAGATATCACATCCAAGGGAATCAACTGGGATGAAGTCTTGAAGGAGCAGTGGTACATGAATCGACCAAAGTGGAGAGCGCTCGTGAACCACACCCGGGAAACTGGAGTGGAAACTTGATGATGATGATGATGATGATGATTCAGTGGGTCCATGTCCCTTCAAGGATAAAAATGCTTCTCTCAGTAAACGAAATTAACCACCAGTTAATTTTTAACAATCGTTGGTGACAGGCAGCCTTAATATTATATCTGAAATACTCATAAGCATGGCGTATAAGAATGAAAATGTGTATAAATCAATTTTTTTTGAAATGTTGGTACTTTCTCGGCCCCTTAACTCTGAAAGTATTAGTCCTAGGTAAAACAAGCATAGGACCATTTGTGTAGTAAATTTTATTAGCTTTATGTTTTATTCCAACAACTTTTCACTATGAGTGATAGTTACTGAGATACAAGCGAACAACTAAAATAGGGCTCGTATAAAGGGCCCTCCTCCCTCGATCTCGCCCCCCACCCATAAGGACTTTTTATTTTCTCGAAACTTAGATACCAAGGAACACCTGTACCAATTTTCAAAACTCCGGGATTTTTTCCCTTCGATTGGCCTCTATTTGTATAATTTTACTAAGTGGCTGACACATCAAGGGCTTAAGCTTTAAATCTGCTTTTCCGAAGCTCGCATTACTGTAGGCAACCCAACTTACTGAACTGTATGAATATGTTACACCCTGTACAGGATTCAAGCACAATTCTACACAATGCTACAGACAGCGGCCACTGTGTAGGTAGAGCCTGACACAGAAGTCGCGCTGCGACATTACCGGGGAGGCGTGGCCACCGAACAGTGGTAGGAGTGGGGCTGTCCTAGCGCGGCTGATTGCTCGTGTCACTTTTAAAACCAAAACAAAACATCACGTGTGCCATTGGGTCAAGTTTGCCAGGATATGGTTTCTATTTATATGAGTAGGATGAAATGCAGTATTTTCCAGAATGTACAGGAACATGAATCACAATTCTATGTTATTTTAAAATTATTTGAAAGAGAATACTACTCCTCGATCATAATCACATGCTGCAGAGTGCACGAGCCAATGCAATGTTGTCAAGTCATTGCACAAGAACGAGGTAGGTGAGCGAACCTTTCCCTCTATTGCATTAACATTATCTTCCCACGTTCAAGTCCAAGCAGAGAATGAATGATATTGCGTGCCACGTGTTTTAGAGGAGGCGTGAAGGAACTAAAATGTGTTACTGCGTCGCGGCAGAGACTGGTGTATCAGGCTCTACAGGGTAATTTACTATGTCATTATGTATAATTTTCCAAGCAATACACTGATTTTAAAGGATTAATGTTGGACCTACAAGGTGAAGCCTAGAACATTGGGTTGCTTATTGCCCAGTGATGAGAAAAGTACAAGAAAAAGGAAATTGGAGTAAATGATATTTAATCAAGGAAATAAGAATCAATTACAAATAAAAATTACTTTTCTAGAAAGTAATCAATGCAACTCAAAATCACTTTGTCATTCAATAGTCTTACATTTCAACATTACCATGTAATCAATTTAACAATTAGAAATAAGGTTCAAAATCCTTCAAGATTAGCAATGTTGTTGTTTGAGCCTTCAGTCCTTTGACTTGTTTGATGCAGTGCTCCATGCCTCCCTGTCCTGAGATAATAGTTTTATCTCTGCATAGCTACCACACCTTACATCCGAGGCAATCTGTTTAACATATTCTAACCTTGGTCTACTTCTACAGTTCTTGTCCTCAACCCTTCCTTCCATAACTAAGTTTGCTATTCCTGGGTGCCTTAGTATGTGTCCTACCAACCTATCTCTTCTCTTCATTTGCAGTCGCCAGAAGAAACATCTCTCCTCTCTCATTTGCCTTAATACCTATTCATTTGTTACCCTTTCTACCCATCTGATCTTCATCTTCTCCTGTAACACCACATTTCAAACGCTTGTATTCTCCTAAATACCTGTAGATTCTTTCATGACCTTGAAACTGGAACAGTAGACGTGATGCACGACAAATCTACATTTAGAATAAAAGGTTTTAACACAGTACTGGATGTTTATTTAATTTTCTTAAGTCTCTCCTCAACAATATGGAAGAAATAATGCAAATATATAAAACTAATAATAAGATACCGTATTTGGTCGCATATTACTCGCACTTTTCTAACCGTAAATAAGTGTGAAAATCTTCGGTGCGAGATATATGCGGGGATTTGTGAGGGAAATACCTTATTCGCAAAAAAAAACGTAAAATTTGCATTATTTAAAAAATACGACTGGAATTATCAACTGCCGTCACCGCTGCCAAACTCCGAGCTACTCTCGCGTGCATCATCGTCCCATACTGCATCATCCTGACTTCCGTCCAATGCATTTGCGATGCCAGTCTTCTAGAAGCTCTTAATAACGTCTGTCTGCACCATAACCTATACCCCTATATCCAATCATGCAAGAGTTTGTCTTCTGTCGTCAGCTTAACGTGACTAACAATACTAGATCTCGACGTGTTCTAACCTAACAATTACTCATTTAGCGTGTGGAGTGCCAAATTACGCAAGAGTTCAAGAGACGGCCTTCTTTATTTTGTCTTCTGTCGTCGGCTTATCATGGCTAACAATACCAGATCTCGACGTGTTCTAACCTCACAATTACTTATTTAGCGTGTGGAGCGCCAACAAAACAGCTGATGATCACACCCCATATTGCTGTTTTACTGCGTTGCCACATTTGAAAACACCTTAAGTGTTTGGTTATTGGTTTCTAGAACGTCTTTCTGTTGACACCAGTAAGGAATATCAAATTCATTCATAATGATTTCTCGACCAGCAGCTCTAATACCATCGTCGTCTGCGTATTCGATCACTTTGAGTTTAAATCCAGCCGTATAACCTCCGCGTTTTTTACATAACTAAAAGAACGATTTCCACAAGAAAACGATCACACTTAACTGAGAAACAAAAATGGAACGTGAAGACAATACTGGTATGGTAGGCCTACTTGTCGACAATGCAACAGGCGGACAACAAACACTGTGAAAGGAAAGCACCGCCGCAAAAACGAACAATAAAATCGCGGGCAAGACGTGTTTTAAAATTACTACGTTCATCTTTATGATGGCTTGATAAATTAATGCGAGATATATGCGAGGATTACTTTTTCCTGCAATTTCCAATTTAAAAATGGTATACGAGAAATATGCGGTGGCGAGATATATGCGAGCAAATACGGTATAACACAGAATATAATCATTAACATCAAGATGCAAAGTTCCCCCTTAAGTCGAAGGACATCTTGACTAAAATGTTCCTCAACAGAAAATGCTCCAGGAAATGAGACTTTCATGATTGATATTGATTTAACATATTGGTATTTACATGCTCAAAATACATCATAATTCTTCCAACATGTGCATCAAAAATGTAATGATTACAGAATAGTAAGAATTACTCCAATAAGAATGTACCCATTAAAAGTAACAATGTTAAAAGTAATTCCATAACATCTAATCCATTACGTCTCATCTCTGCTAATACTGTAATCTTATCCCCAAATTGTGCCCACCTAAACTGTTGATGCCTTGTTATCAACCTTCACTTAGAACAAGCTACAGCTTACTCATTTAGGCTTTCCTGATAGGCTACATTTTGCAGACAAAAATGGTAACATCTTCACAAAATTTCCAAGATATAGGCTACAGCATTTAGATCATTGCCACCATATTCAACAATTGATCAGTCAATTAAAAGGAAGAAAGAAAGAAAGGTCGTTACTGACCTCAAGAACCTATTTTCGACATTCATAACATTTGCTTGGTTTGTTCTCTATCTCCCTTTTTTTCCTTCAGCTTTTAGCACTATCTCTCTTTTGTCCTTTCAGATTTTAGCATATGTTAAATATTGAATTATTTTTGCTATGAAATGTTTAGTTAGGCCTTGTTTCTTATGTATTGACTGTATAAAATCACATGTTCACTATATTTTGTTACATAGATGTAAAGTTCCCTGAGAGCTGACACAGTGTCAAACTCCCCAATTTGTGAAACAGAAAGCTGTTGCATGGCCGTGCTCATCTCTTGATCAGTGATCTGTGGTAGTTTTTGGACGTTACAATAGAAATGCGAAACCATGTGTCGGTAATGAGGGATATCCTTGGCAAAGAGGAGCTTGTTCGATGGAGAATCCTTTCCAAGGCGGTGCTCCGTAGTGGAACATGAGTCCATGAAGGTTTGAGCAATCACCGACAGGCAAGAGTCTACAGTTGTTGTTTTGTTGATGTCAAATATAAAATCAGGGTTCTTGATAAAATTCACCCAAAATCTCAATGGAAGACTGAAATAAGAAAACGGTATACAAATGATCCATTAATTAACTGTTCCAATTAACAATAAACAAGATAATTAATTAGTAAACCAAGTTTCATTCAATATTGTAAAGAGATATTCCTTTTTTCCTTAATATATTTTGAACAATGTGCATTATTGTGGTTGATAACATTTCATCCTCCCAAGACTTTTATTAGCAGTTAACAAGACCCAAAGAGGAACCCACATATGTGAAAGTTTGTCCTGGTGTTGTCTTATATAAAGCAAATGTGATAAGAGGAAAAAATGTTGCTGTTATACCTTCATTGAAAGTCATCAATTCAAAATAATTTGATGTATAGAACATGTCTGATAACCTGCGTTATTATGGTGTCTGTAGCTGGGTGTGTTTAATGGTAACAATGTGGGTCTAGGGTTGGGATTATTATCATTGACAAAATATTTTCTGGGAGGGAGGCAAGATATCCCTAGAAAGGAAAAAAGAATCTCTTTGATACATAAAAACAGAATAGGCCTATTATTTTTTGCAGTAAAACTAATTAGTACCACATTATGTATTACCGGTGTGCATTATTACAGCAAAAGCTTGAATTTGTCTAGCAATTGTTATTATGTTATTAGTTGGTTATTATTGTTTTAAGGGGTGGAATAGCAAGGTAATCTCCCCCAAAGCAATTGTCTGAGCCATATGATGTGGTGCCAAATCCTGCAGATTCCCTAGTCCTGATCATGAAGGAGGGTCTTCTGGACTATCTTTGGTTCACCCTTGCTGACATATTAATCCCCTTCTCATAGAAATAATTCCACTTTTAACTGGAGAACTGACAGTCCTGACCTCAACTCTCTGAAATACAAATTGTGGTCTGTATTTCAAAACATGTCCTGCAAGAAAATATACTCCAGTGTCATCAAACTGAAGTGCTCTCATATGAAGATGATGGTGGATTTCCCTATATACTGAGTGTGTAATATAAATATATAAATGAAACACGCACTGTGAGCATAAAAAAGGTGGTCATTTTGAATGGTGTTTAGCAGGGACCTTCTCTCTTCACATTTTTTTGAAAGTGACGGATAACTTAGATGTTTAGTTCCTTAAACACTTCCACCATAGATTTTAGGATTTAACAAAAAATGCAAACTTGTTATTGGTTGCGATTTTTTTTAAATTATATGTAGGCCTACTGAAAATGCTTAAAATGGATACAACATATAATTACAAATTTTCACAAATTTCTACAATTATCTTGATTTTTAGTGTTTTCATGACTTTTTACAGAATTGGTTTGAATTTCTAAAATAAATTCAATGCATTTTTTGTACTAAATTATATATGTTAAAAATCAAGATCTTGTAAAATTCAGTCCATATTTTTGTATTACAGTACCAGCAATGAAGTCCCAAATGTTAATCAGTAGCCATGTTAAAGGACCAAAAATTAACTGGCAGTAGGGTTCATATAATGCGAAAAGGACATGATTCGTTGTACAATTCTGATTGATATTTCCATATCGTATTGTAAACTATCGTAATAGTAAATGAGTATTGACAGCAAATGTTCTCTTAATAACTTTGAAGGCTTACTTCTGTTTCTAACCAGCGGAAGTAAATACCGTATATTATTTGATACGGATGCTTAAGTGGAGCAATACATTCTTCTTCAGTTTAGTAGTATCTTAGTAGCTTTATTTTTTTCATTTATGAACACGTTTTCATGATTTTTCCGATATTTAACAGCCAATATTTTGTGAATTTTGTAAATTGTAAGAACAATTTTCTTCTATTTTATCACCCTCTGAGAAGATCTCTGATGATTAGTTATTTTTGTTCTTTTAACTAGATACTCCTGTAACATATTATTGGGATTCTTCTGTCCATTCACTGAAAACTTTGGGTCAGTATTTATGCCAGTCTGTATAGTATCCACACTCAACGACATATGGCTAACAGGGATGTCAATCTTGAACAGCAAATTACTGTACTCATAGGTACTGCCTGTGGCCGAGATCATGAAGGCAGTAAGTATGGTATGCTACAAAACTAGCCCCAAACACCATTTACATGTACTGCACAGTGAATGCAAACTATCATGATATCACATGGTATTTTTCTATCCACAGTCTCCCCTGCTTCATCCTAAATTCAGAAGTAGCCATGTCTCGCCTCTTCCGTGTGCAGCCCTGAATCCAAGTAACTCAACATAATCAACATATCTGTCTGAGGATGAAAATATCTGAAATAGTGAAATTTACTGAAATAATTGATTAGTTTGGCTGGTCTGTAAAACTTCTTTAACACTCTTCAATATTTTTTTAGTGGGGCTGATGGGATGTGACACCAGGTCATTTATTCATATTGTAATTCCATGTAATAAATTACTGTACTGTACAAGTCACTCAGCTAGATCGTAAATTAAATTGTATTTATTGCAGTAACAAGAGCTCTTGTTATTTTAATGCTATTTTTAGCCTACTTTCGATTTTTGCACAAAAAAAGTACACTTATGAGATCTACACAGGGCCAAAAAAATGTGTGTCTCTGTGTGTGTGTGTGTGTGTGTGTGTGTGTGTATGTGTGTGAGAACGAAATTTGGTACAGAGGTAGCACTAGCAAAGGGCACCTCAGTGTCATGTTTTATATCGCCGCCATCTTTACGGAAACGTAATGGCGGCCACCCAAATGTTCAAAGCTTAAATCAAATTATGACTAACCTAATCATCTGATCTCTACCAAATTTTGTAACATACCTTCATGTGGGAAGTGTTTTTTGACCAAACTACAAGGTCATGAGCCCAATAGTTTGAAGATGGCAGCCGTGTATGTGTGCAAATTGATCCCCCCTATCAATTCAAACACAACGAAACCAAATTAAACCACCTTTGATACAGAGGTAGCACTAGCAAGGGACAACACAGTGTCCTGTTGTATAACGCCGCCATCATAACAAGAAAGAAATGGCGCCCACCCAAATGTTCTGAGCTTAAATCAAATTACGACTAACATAATCATCCGATCTCTACCAAATTTTGCAGCAATATACCTTAATTTGGGAAGCGTCTTTTGCCCAAACTACTAGGTCATCAGCCAAATAGTTTCAATATGACGGATGTATGAATCAGGCAAGTATTATAGCTTAACCGTAACTTACGATTCAACAAGGCCTGGCCTTACCAAATATGCTCATCATACATAGGGAGGTTTAAACTGTCCTCAAGGAGGTAGGATATTATCAATTTAAAATAGAATATGTAACCGCAGTAGCGACTAACGCTTTAGACTGACCGTGCTGTATCGTGCTTGTCCATGCCGTCCCTTTGGGTCGAACTGGTCGCTATTTGCTCATAAATCCATAGATTTCCGTAACTTCGTAAACGTAAGTATATATCCTTTTAGGAATGTACTGAACAAAATAATACATAATTTAGTATCAAATGGTTTATAAAAACGGCAGAAAATGCTAATGAAATTGTTCATTGCAAGACAGAATATTCTAGGCAGTTATACCAAAACTATTATTAACGCAATGTTTGTATTCAGCGTGTATAGCGTAATGGTAGCGTCTCTGACTCATTGCTTGGAGGTTCGTGGTTCAAATATTTTTACTTAGTTTCTTTTGCATTTATTGATTTATAACTACTCACACGTTATAATGTTAAGCATATATACCGTAGTGTGTATTTGCAATCGAAAATATTATATATATATATAGGCCTATGGTAAACCTACTTATAACACCACATATTTCAACACTCGACTACAGCGATTAAAATTCGTTGTCCTTGATGCGCGTTAGAGTCTATTGTTGTTGTTGTTTTTTTTTTTTTTTTTTTTTGATTCTTTAGGGGTTTTGCAACATCATGGTCTTGTAACCCCATGTACTTGGGTGTGTGTAGAAGTTATCTGATAACCTGTGTCACTGTGATGTCTGTAGGCTTACTAGTGTGTGTACTTTTATACGAGGTAGGATTTGGGTAGGAAGCTGTTGTTGTCGTTTTATTTTAGATGCATGGCCATCATGGTCATTTAGCCTTGTGTACTTGGGTGAGTGTTGAATTTTGTCTTACAACCTGTGTTATTGTGATGGCTGTATTAGAGTCTGTATATATAATTCAGGTGAGGATTCAATCAATCAACGTATAATATCCGTATAGCACGTTGTATTTCAACAAGCTACTACAACCAACATTCAATTAAACTCCTTGAAAAGGACGAAGAGAAAATGTAGGTTATATGTGCTTTACTGAACATCTTGTTCAATCTGCATTTGAGTACTTATAACCATTGTGGAGCCCTGATGAAAATGAAGAAAAACAGGTTTTATTATTTGCATAGGCCTACATTTAGATTTCTTTCATACCGGTACATGTTTTATGTGCTTTAAGAAAGCTTTGTATTTAAATCGTGGGTGGACTTTGAAATTTAGTGTGTGTGTTTATTCTTGGGTCCATCCTGTAATGAAGAAAATTCCTTAACTACAGCTGAATATATCACCTTGTCAACTGTGGGGTAGGTCTTAATACAGTATAGTATTTGATTTAAGCTACAATCGCCTCCTCTACAGTATAATGCACCACAGTAAATAAAACTCCGACTACAATATTGTTGTAAGGACTAATCTAAACCATCCAAATAATGCACAGAGTTTGAACACAAGTTTAAATTTCAGTGAGAAGAGAAAGTCTAAAACAACTTAAGAACAACATTTCATAAAATCACAGTGAATCATCTAAGAGAGCAAATAATAGGATTATATTATGACTTTACCGACAGTAGTGGCTACGCTGGCTAAAGCGCAGTGTTAGGTCATGGGGCCAAGCTCTCTGTTGACTCGGTAGACGCGTGGGTTCGAGCCCCACCGTCGGCTGTCCTTGAAATGGTTTTCCGTGGTTTCCCATTTTCAACACCAGGCAAATGCTGGGAAAGTACCTTCTGAAAGGCCACGGCCGCTTCCTTCCACATCCTTGCCCAGTTTCATCCATCTTCATCCATTCCATCTCTCATCCCGACGCGCAGGTCGCCCACGGGCGTCGGCTAGAAAGACCTGCACGCGGACTCTTAGGAGGCTACACAGCAAAAAAAAAAAATTATGACTTTGAAAATTGCAATCCTTCTACTATAGTATTTCATTAAAGCTCAATATGTAGTCTCTAGTGGCTTATGAATATGATTTTCACTTTGTTTTGTTGAGCAGACAGATCAGGAAGTATTGTAACGGTACAACTTGTGGTGCATATACGAGTACCAAAACACTGATAACATATACTCCATTTACTTCTTAAACAAAGTACAATTGCTGCACCTTCACCATTCCCACCAAATTCATTCAATTGAAAGATGTAAAGATGGCGACAAGTAACAAATCAACCAAGTGCGGCCAGTGTGAAAAATGTGTAACTGATAATGAAGACTACATAATTTGTGATGTGGAATGTGGTAAATCATACCACATAACCTGTGTAAACATAAAGAAAAAAGTTTTTAACCGGCTTTTGTCCGACAAGGCCAAGCAATGGTATTGTGTCGAGTGCAGTGCAATGAGTAAGTCAACTACGGATGAGGTTTCTAAAATCGCCTCGCCAGACGAGAATGTAAGTAAACCAGATTCACACGATCTTGCTTGTGAAATCAACCTCCGACTGACAAACCTCGAAAACATTGAAAAGGCTCAGAATGACATGCTGAAGTCCGTGACATACTTTTCTGATTGTTTTGATGGTATGAAAAGTGACATTTCAACTGCCGCACAAACTCTGAAGCAAGCCTTGTCAGAAATAACAAAGCTCAGCCAAAGAGTGTGTGCGTTAGAGAAGGATAAGAATATTGCCTGCAGTGAGGTCAAATTGCTAAAGCAAGAGAATCTCGAGCTTCAACAGTACGTTCGGCGAAACAACTTAGAGCTTCATGGCGTGCCGCACACTTCAAACGAAAACCCCGTTCAAATTGTCCAGACTATCGCTGACCAATTGGGTGTCACAGTTGTTGAGTCCGATATTGACGCCTGCCATCGGCTACCACAAAGCAGAGAAAGTCTTCCACCTCCTTTACTAGTAAAATTCTGCAGCCGGCTAAAAGAAGCGGCAATTCTAAAAGGCAAAAGATCCAAACCCAACCTGAACTCAAGTGATGCAGGAATCAATGGAAGGGCTAGGCCTATCTACATTAACGAGCATTTGACGCCAGCCAATAAAGTACAGTACTTCACAAACAGGCAAGAGACCTCCGTAATTTAGGTTTTAAATACGTCTGGACCCGGGACTGTAAAATTTTCGTCCGTAAATCAGATAGTGACAAGGCTATCAGGATCACCTCACCAGAAGACATTGAAACGCTAGTAAAAGACTCTTCCATCAACAAGGCTCAGCCATCCCATTCACAGTATTAATAATGAATCAAGACATGGACCTACTAGTTGATGTTGACTTACACACATCAATTGATGAGCGTAAATATGACTGTATCCCCGACTACATAGCAGACACTAAAAATGAGGTTAGCCAAATTAAGTGTCTTTACCTAAATAGCAGAAGCCTAAAAAATAAATTAGAAGATATCGAGATACTTATACATATTGTGGAAAATCTAGATGTCATAGTGGTAACCGAGACTTGGGTAAAAAGTAATGAAGCTAAATACTTCAACCTAAACAACTATTCTGTTGCATTTGTACACAGAGACAATCGGGATGGTGGAGGTGTGGGAGTTTATGTCCACAATAAATGGAATACAAAAGTTCTTAACCTAGTTGAGAGTAACCATAGCTTGATCCAGTTAGAGCTTGTAAGAAATGATACTGTTCGTTTCAATAACCTGAATACTATTAATATAATTGCAGTATATAATCCTAACATAAATAACGCAACAAAATTCATGCAATCTCTAGAGCACATTCTCTCGAAAAACAATGCCAATCTTTCTTTATGCATTGGTGATACAAATATTAACTTATTAAACAAAAATAATGTAACCAAATCATACCTCAATCTACTATCAAGCTATGGTTTCACACAAGGCAATACTCGCTATCCAACAAGAATAAGTGAATCAACAAGTACACTCCTTGATCAGGTGGCCACTAATAACTGTAAATATGCCTATAGAATAAGCAATATAAATAGTGATATTAGTGATCATAATATTCTTGTAACTGAGATTTTCTGGTCAAACTACTATCCTGGCAAAAACCCAATCTCGAACATGAGATTTAAATACGCCCCCAACAAGCAAAGGTCTAGTTCAAAAAACGTGAATAAAAATTACCGGTACATGAACAAATACAAATTCTCTAATGATCTCAATCAAATAGACTGCTTAGATGATCTAAACGAAACTTACATCGCCATGTAACACAAAATCTTGACACAGACACCCAACAAAGAAAACACTGACTCACCTTTGAAGGAAATACACCAGAACCACAGAAACCCATGGATAACAACAGAATTAATTCAACTAATAAAACAAAGGGACCTACTACATGCTAAACTTTTAACTAGCATTCACAGGAACAATAACCTCTTAAAGGAAGAGCACATAATATGTAGGAACAAAGTGACAGCTTTAAAACGGAAACTGAAATCCTCATACTATGAACATAAATTAACATTGAATGCCAATAGCATAAAAGATACTTGGAAAGTAATCAATGAAATTATCTACAACTGCACAACTGAAAACAAAGATGGTCCCAATGAGATAATAATTGACGGTAAATCTTTCACCGGAAAAGAAAATATTTGCATTGCTCTAAACACTCACTTTATAAACATAGCACACAAATTAGCCAAAAACATCCCCCCCCCCCCCCCAGTGAAGAAAGTTAATGAAATTAATGTCAACACACATTCCATATTTATGACCCTGACTAATGAGATGGAAATTCGCAATATTATATTAAGCCTTAAAATGAAAAGTAGCCAAGACAAAGATGATATGTCAGTAAAATTGTTAAAAAACTCCATTGACATGCTCAGTAGCCCACTAACTATTTTAATAAAGTTATCGTTAGAGACTGGTCTGGTGCCTGATGATCTAAAAATAGCACGAGCCATACCAGTCTATAAAGAAGGTGACAAAAGCAATACGGACAATTACAGACCCATTTCCATCCTCCCACCCATATCCAAGGTACTCGAAACAGTAGTAAAAACAGAATTGTTAATTTCTTAAATAAAAATGATTACTTCTACAAAGGGCAATATGGATTCCGAGAAAACTCAAGCACAGAAATAGCCACAATTTATATTATCTCTAACTTGCAGGATGTCTTAGACAATAAGATGACAGCGAGTGGCCTTTTCATAGACCTGAGACAGGCGTTTGATACTGTTGACCATCAAATTCTTTTAGAAAACTTGATAAAGCAGGTATCCGAGGAGTAGCTTGGACATGGTTTAAAAATTACCTATCTAACCGTAAGCAGTATATTGAAATAAATGGCTACAGAAGTGAGGAAGTTAATATTACCCACGGTGTGCCCCAAAGATCAATACTGGGTCCTTCCCTCTTCTTAGTATATATTAATGACATAGCAACACTCCGTTTTCATGGTAATATAACGTTGTTTGCAGACGACTTAAGCATCTTTTACAATGCCTACACCACCAACACGCTGATTACACACATGCAGGAGGACATGAATACCATACTTGGCTGGACCCAGTCAAATAAATTAACAATAAATGAAGATAAAACAAATTATTTAATAATATCTAAGTGTAGAACAAAGTTAGACATCACTCAGAATATAATGCTGAATGGAAAACAGTTAAAAGGGTCTCATCTGTCAAATACCTAGGCCTAATAATAGATGAAAATCTCTCCTGGCAAAAGCACATTGATGCATTAGTAAAAAAATATATCACCTGCCGCTGGGATGATAAAAAAATTGAGCTACTATATCCAAAAATATCTACTCAGGAAAGTGTATTTTTCCTTAATCCATAGCCACTTACAATATTTGAATACAATTTGGATAAAATGCTCAAATTACCTAAAAAAGGAAATTGAGGTAATTCAGAATAGAGCCATAAGAAATATTTATAACTACCCTTTTTTAACCCCAACCAAACACCTTTTTTCTCCGGGAACTCCGGTTTTCCCTGTCAAAATTTCATTCCAGCATCACTCTCCACTATCATTTCATTTCATCTGTCATTCATTTAATCATTGCCCCAGAGGAGTGCGTCAGGCCTCGGCAGCCGGCACAGTCCATATCCTCGCCGCTAGATGGGGGCTTCATTCATTCCATTCCTGACCCGGTCGGAGACTGGAAGCAGGCTGTGGATTTTCATTTTTTTTCATTATTTAAAAAATGCATCTTTTTATTTATTTTATTTATTTATTTATTTATTTACATAGGTCCCAATGAGCCTGAGCTCGTGTTAGGGACAATCAAGTAACATAGTTACAGCATGGCATATATATAATATATATATAATGTAATAATTTTTGTAACATTATTATTCAGTCATTATGAGGTACATAACACCTTCGTGCTGTGTACCCACCGTTGAAGTTGAAATTTTTAAAATGTACTTAAAATGATTTGGCTTAGGCTACAACTCACCAGTGGCATACATTACTCTGTCCATAAAATATAAGTAATACATCTCCTATACGTACCTTGATTAGCCCATGTTCTCACATGCCATTATTAATCCTGCTCAATCTTTGACAGCCTATTATTTCTCAAACCTGATGATACACTTCATAGCTTATCTACATGTATAGCAATCCTCATTTCACACCCTATGGACCGTACTATTCCTCTCCTTAACCTCAAGAATTAAATACGGTATATGTAAGCTGATTCACATAGTGACTCCCATAATCTTCCCCCTCCCCCTATTCATCTTATATTGCTCTGTATACCCTATACAGGGTTATTACAAATGATTGAAGCGATTTCACAACTCTACAGTAACTTTATTATTTGAGATATTTTAACAATGCTTTGCACACACATACAAAAACTCAAAAAGGTTTTTTTAGGCATTCACAAATGTTCGATATGTGCCCCTTTAGTGATTCGGCAGACATCAAGCCGATAATCAAGTTCCCCCACACTCGGCGCAGCATGTCCCCATCAATGAGTTCTAAAGCATCGTTGATGCGAGCTCGCAGTTCTGGCATGTTTCTTGGTAGAGGAGGTTTAAACACTGAATCTTTCACATAACCCCATAGAAAGAAATCGCATGGGGTTAAGTCAGGAGAGCGTGGAGGCCATGACATGAATTGCTGATCATGATCTCCACCATGACCGATCCATCGGTTTTCCAATCTCCTGTTTAAAAAAATGCCGAACATCATGATGGAAGTGCGGTGGAGCACCATCCTGTTGAAAGATGAAGTCGGCGCTGTCGGTCTCCAGTTGTGGCATGAGCCAATTTTCCAGCATGTCCAGATACACGTGTCCTGTAACGTGTTTTTCTTTTTTTTTTTTTTCGCAGAAGAAAAAGGGGCCGTAAACTTTAAACCGTGAGATTGCACAAAACACGTTAACTTTTGGTGAATTGCGAATGTGCTGCACGAATGCGTGAGGATTCTCTACCGCCCAGATTCGCACATTGTGTCTGTTCACTTCACCATTAAGAAAAAATGTTGCTTCATCACTGAAAACAAGTTTCGCACAGAACGCATCCTCTTCCATGAGCTGTTGCAACCGCGCCGAAAATTCAAAGCGTTTGACTTTGTCATCGGGTGTCAGGGCTTGTAGCAATTGTAAACGGTAAGGCTTCTGCTTTAGCCTTTTCCGTAAGATTTTCCAAACCGTCGGCTGTGGTACGTTTAGCTCCCTGCTTGCTTTATTCGTCGACTTCCGCGGGCTACGCGTGAAACTTGCCCGCACGCGGTCAACCGTTTCTTCGCTCACTACAGGCCGACCCGTTGATTTCCCCTTACAGAGGCATCCAGAAGCTTTAAACTGCGCATACCATCGCCGAATGGAGTTAGCAGTTGGTGGATCTTTGTTGAACTTTGTCCTGAAGTGTCGTTGCACTGTTATGACTGACTGATGTGAGTGCATTTCAAGCACGACAAACGCTTTCTCGGCTCCTGTCGCCATTTTGTCTCACTGCGCTCTCGAGCGCTCTGGCGGCAGAAACCTGAAGTGCGGCTTCAGCCAAACAAACCTTTATGAGTTTTTCTACGTATCTGTAGTGAGTCGTGACCATATGTCAATGAATGGAGCTACAGTGAATTTATGAAATTGCTTCAATCATTTGTAATAACCCTGTATTTATATAGAGCTCTAGTATCAAACTATCAGTTGAGGGATGCCCATTGGGTTACTCTTTTATGTTAATTTATTAAATAATCTCATTAGTTTCACAACAACTTACTTCCCACCCCAACACTCTCTCCTCAGGTCTTGACAAAAGATGTAACTACCAAACTGAGTACGGTACATACCAATCTCACTTCTCCTTCCTCTGATAATTAACACAAAATAATCTTATATTGCTATATGAAAGACTTCCATGCATCCATCCCACCAGATTGCAGGCTTGCATCTATTAGATCCCTCTAAATACTTATCGAAGAACTGATGATAAGGATAACATTTGTTTCAACAGAAATTGATGAAGAAAAGATACAATAACCTGATACTCAAAGAATATGAACACCAATGAAAAAATTAAAAAACAATATAAAACACAGGCTCATCAGGAATGTACTTCTCAGTACTATTTTTAAGGCTACTGAATGTTGAGAAGAAGATGGATTACCTTGTAGGCACAACTGTAATCAACACGAAAATCCTCGCAATTTTCAGGGAAAAACAAGAACTGAAGAAGCAGCAAAATATCACAACTAATAACTGCTAGGAGCATTTATGCTTCCAAATGGCTGTGCTGTCTCACTAAATAGATTTTGGCAGTTCACAGAAACAGAAATATATTTTCCTTCAAATAGTAGGCCAGCGAATTCAACAATTTTAATGCCGGTAATGTAAGAGTGGGTTGTGACTTTTGATGAGCAGTACTATCATAGTATGCTCTTCTCTGTTCCTTTTCAATCATGTAGATACTACTATCACATGCAATTGTTTAATGCTGAATAAATATCAATGTTCAATCACACTCATTAGTAAGTCCCCATCACGGAGTTAAAATTTAAACTCGGTGGCAACAATAGAAAACAAAAGTAACAAGGCTTCATTTATAATCAGCATGTAGACATATTTTTGGCACCTGTCACATCTGAAACAACATTTCTTTACTCATTCCATCAACAATGAAATGAAGATAGGAAGATTGGACTTATTCTAAATTATTTTCTTTCATTGCTTTTCTTTCACAGGTGAGTCATTACAGAGTACTGTAGTTACTTTTGTCATTGTTACTCGGCTGAATCCTTACATAGAATAGTATATGCCTACTCCAGAAATTCAAGTTATAAAATATAATTCAGTAGTTCATCAAACTGAGACATCAGCAGTCATTTCTTTGCTTTCTTTCCCTTTCCTGGTGTTTCAGTACATGGTGCACCTTTTGTTGTTTGAGATTGTATTTCCTTGACCCACACATTACAGTAAATATCTAGAATTGAAGTATCAAAAGACTGGGCATTTATTACAAAATATGGTGTTGCTTTCACATGCTAGGTTACAGTGTGGAGTAGTCAATGGTACCACTGTTCTTTCATTCAATCCATTCAGAAGACAACTGTGGAAACATATCTTCACTCTTGGCTATTCCACATGTTTCCAATTTCATGCAACTCAAAACAATGTTGCATTTTCTCTTTATAAATATATACCATAGTAGAGCAGTTCAATTCACTTCTTCAAGTGTAGTGATTTCACATCTAGAATGCGGAAATCTTGGTCTTAGCAGTGGCTGATCTTGCAATTGCTCTACCAGGTGTTAGGATGCAATGTAGCAGAAACACAAATATGATTGTGAAAGATTTGTTCAACAAATCATTACCATAACTTTCACTTTCAAATTCACAGTTGAATTCAAAATAAATCTCCAAGAGCACACTGTATGTGATTATTTTTTTTAAATCTAGATATTATCTGCTGTATACCATAATGCTGTGGGAAGTATAGTGCCAAAAGTTTCACTTTTACTACCAATATTTTCCCTTTATACTGTGTATGACCATATTGGTATAACTTAAGTCTCCAATAGCATAGACACATGCTGTTTTGTGACCTGAACAATATATCAATCACCACCAGAAACTAGTGGATTACCGGTACTGAAATTTGTTGGAAGTATAACAAGATCTAGTCTTCTCCAATCTCACCAATGTTATAAATGTCAAGAGTACCATACTCGATTTGTACAGGTGTGTGTGAATGTTTTTTTTGTGGAAATACACCTCTAACCTTGACACCTTTTTCTGCTGTTAGTGTGTCCGGAAATTATTAAGATTTCTTTAAATTCCAATTATTATTTTAGATATCTCATGTGCTTCTATGTTCATCTGTCGGATGGCTTCATAATTTTTCCATTGAAGCTCTTAAACAGATTACCACTTAAGATACAGGTTCTTCCTACTAACAGATTTAAAACAAAATTGAAGCATTGGCATTTCCAATGTCCTTTTTATTCAGCAGGGAATTTCTTTGAAATTGAAGAAATCTTCATTGTTGGTACTAAAATTGTGCAAAATTGTCTGTACTTCTTAGTGTTTAGTGTAATACAACAATAAAATAATGTTTGAGCCACTGATTTTTTTGACTAAAGACCAGTTAACCTGGCATCATCAATATCATGGGAAGAGGTGCAATGTACTATAATGTGGCTTCATGAAAATTGCAATTGTGAGCTCAATGAAGGCAGTTTGATGAAATTATTGTACTGAAAGAATTTCTTATTGAGAGCCAAACAGCAACTAATGTTGAAACGTTGTTGGCACATGAAATATTGGTAGCCTTCTTTTTAAAAGCTGTGTTTCAAAAGAACGAAATTAATGAATATGATATACGGTACCATTACGATTAAATTATTTGTTTCATAAAGCGATGATAAATGTGGGTTTTGCAACAGTCTGTCTGATCCAGTGCAGAATACTTTTGTCTCAGTTTGGCAGAAAAAAATGGCAACCTTGTTTCAAATTATATTAAGTTCTTCAATACTGTTAGCCAATCAATGATCGCATGATTAACGGTCACGTAAAACTAAAAGCTTCCTTCCTTTGTTAGCCAATCAGTACTACTATAAATAGTAGTTGTTCGAAGACTAGGAGCATTTCACACTCTCATGAACTTTCATCCCTTCTTCCTGCTAATTACACAACAACGGTGGGCTATTGTGGCGACAGTAGCCTACTCTGAAATATGAACTGCCCTTCGATTGACTCCACATTTATATTTGTCACAATATATGTTTCTCCTCAAATCTAAATCTCTACTGTAGAGCTTCCTAAGTTAGGTTTTGCATAATAATTCCTGGAAGAAATCGGAAGATGATAACAGTAAGTTCTGTGAATGCAATCCTGTGCAATCCTAAATTTATATTAGCAGAACCAGTATCCACTCTTTCCTTTTTCAACAGTTGTCAGCAATAACAAGTAATTGTTGATTGTGTCACTTTTATTAACTGTAGAATAGTTGTCTATCTGGAACTACTGCGGATGGCTTACAGCTAGCTGCACTCACAGTTGGGCTATTGATCTCCGTTGAGATCACAGTAATTGAGTAGCAGAAGAGTCTGAGATAAATCCATTACAATTGAGACATTCAGTGACACACCTTCCCATTTTACTCTTCCAGTTTCTTCTCCTCATACTCATCTTCTATTCATATGAGGGCAACAGGTCTTACTTTCATGTATTGGTTTGATGATTCATAATTTTGTTGCATATCAATATCTGATCAAAGTAACAACGTCATCATTCATGTAGAATATATTCAGTGACAAAGATTACAGTATACTGTATACATATTGCAAATTATACTCCCTGCATTCTTCTGTATGGACATCTTCCACTGTTCACGAGTCACTTCATTTTTTACTATCTGGCTTCAACCTCCAGTGAATGAAAAATGACAGTAAAATATCTTACCACATAGGCATTCTTTCATATCCATCAAAGAAACACACGAATCCTCAATTCTTGAAGATTCATCAAGTAAACTTCTTTATAAATACATGTTTAGCACAGACTTTTCCTTAAACTGAGGAGTGAGAGCCATCAATCCATCTAGACTATGGTAATTGTGCGGTAGTTTTTCCACGTGATCTTTAGTTTAGTATTATTTTTCTCAGCATCCTATCGTTTGTATGCTATTTTTGAAGTACATTCAACATCTCAAATACAATCATTCTGTTTGGAAAATATTGCTATATCATTAAATCTACACAAGAAGAAAGTTATTCTTCGCAAGGACAATGCCAAAATGTTATCTGATATCTGCACAGTACACATGTTTTCAACTCAATTAGGAGAACACTGCATAGTTTTCCAAGTGCAAAGGAAGTTCTCTAAATTCAGAATTTTCACATTCTTATTTCCTCGGCCACAAGATGATTAATAACACGAGCATGTTACATGATTTGATATCTCTGCAAAATCTTCAGAGCAGATCTATTTCTTCCGCACGAAGTGTGTGGTGCCCCAGATCGTGGACTCATTGTTGTTCTTCAGGAACATCTATCTGCTTACCCATACCAAGTGTTTTCACAACTCACCAGCTCCAATTGCTACATTACTGTCCTTAAGCTAAATAAGTTATCTCTTTGGAAAGGCACATTTTCAAAGGCTGCAATCTTTCTTGATTGCATTTACAGTATATAGAACATGTATGGTATTCGCAGAGAAGTTATTTCATGTTATCTGTAGTTCTTTGGTTCTAGGCCAGTTTAACTTGTCATTTTCCTCTTACTCTTGTCTTGAAAGTTGTGTCAGTAAGCAAACATTTAAGATCATAGGGAATGCACTGTACCCCATACAGAAATTTTCATATTGAGTGAAACAGCAATTTCAGAAGGTCCATATAATTTCATGTTTTCTGGCAATACCGGTACTATGACTGAGGTCTCTTTTCCTGACCTACCATCAAATATCTGTTCTTCATTCTTTATCTTGAAGTAATTGATCCATACCCTCTGTCTGTTATATTTCTTGAAGTTATTGGTGTATGTTACTAGTTTGATGTAATAGAAAAGCTTTACTGGATCAAAAGTGTTACTGAGCAAAATTAATGAATGTTTAGGAGCCCACTAGAAGTAAATACTAATTTTATCCAAGGAGATTGCAATTCTCACCAATAACCTTTACTTACGATTCATTAATATATGTTCCACAAACAACTGAAGAAACATTTCTAACATACAACCAATTTCAAGTCCACATAGCCGAATCTGACCATTAATTACTGATCTTAGTTTCATTCCTGCTCAGTTGATGGTATTTTCAAACTAGGTGGTCAAATAAATCAAACATTGAGGTCTTCTGAATCATGTAAGACCCATAATAGTCTATTCTCAACTCTCTTTGTAAGTTTTATTGCTGGATTTTTATTTGATAGATTTAAGTATATATCCAATATTTTCACCCATTGGAAGAAATATGCCAGCTCAATAAAGTTTCTGCAGCCAATGAACTCCAAGACAATAATTAAGGACAGTAAATGAGCTACTGGAGTTAGTACCAACAGCACATTGGAACCTTCAATTTGTGGGTTTTGCAGAGTTCCTATCAACTGTATGCATATATCCAATGGGGTACCACCCACCTGTTGGATTTCCACGCATGAGCAACCTCCGGATCGAGGATGCTGTGTCTCCTGGCAGCATCATCCAGTAGATCAAACAACCATTTCACAGCTGGTGGCAATGCATCATTTGCAGTCAGAATGGTGTTGAAGAAATCATCAACAAACTTTTGGATAGTTCCTTTTGTCGAGAGCAACCTTGTGAGAAAGATCTCTGGAATTGCTTTGTGGGTCCGTTCTGAAGTCTTATTATTCTGATAATGATGCTCATCAATAGGCCTCACTAGGTGACAAATGCGCAAGTTCGAACTGATTCCACATCACCATTGGCTGTTATGATAGGTGAAAGTGAATTGGTGAAGTATGTGCCAGTACCTGAAGACAGAAGGTGTGTTATAAATACCATAGTACAAGAGGAATCTGAAATACATCCTTTACATAAATTGTGTGCATATTAGAAATCAGTATAAACTAGCAAGCTGAACTCCTCTCTGTGTTAGTGGGGAATTATGAAGAAGCAATGATCATCACTCATTGCTTTGTAATCAACCACTAAGAAACATTTAGCTCTCAAAATGAGAAAAGCAGGCAGAGCACTTATTCTTGAAAGTTTACAGTAATTTAGCATTGCATTTAAAATAAAAGTTTTAATATTGCTCTTCATTAGGTTATTCCCATCACTTCATACATGTAATGAGTAAACCTATTTTAACCTGATAGTTCACATGATAAAAGTCGCATGTACACGCCCAAAATTTAGTGCTCCTATGTTTCTGAAATATGTCTCACTTTACATTAGAACCCATGTTTGCCTATTTTTTATTTTAATTTTAATTTAAACAATAAAACATACATACTTTGTATCATCTTAGAATAGGGTGACCAGACGTCCCGTTTTTAACGGGATTGTCCCTTCTTTCAGTAGTTGGTCCCGTTGTCCCGACAAATCTTTGACGGGACGCAATATGTCCTGTTTTCTTAACATTCGTCCCGTTAAATCCCGTTTTCTTGAGATATTTTAATGTGTGCGCAGTTTTGCGTACATGCTTTACTTAATTCATTTGTTTTTCTGTATCCCAAGATTCAAATATTATCCGAGAGATACTTCGTAGAAAGTATCGCCAATCAACCAACACTGTAATTCTCTTTCCTAGGGTAATTTCGCAAATAATTCTCTTTCATAGGGTTAATTTTGTAGGCTGTGGTTGGCATACATGCCGATGCATGCGGAATAACAAATTTGTAACATAACACCATTGTTGCGTGCGAGGGAAACTTTGTTTTATTGTAAGTAATGGTGCTTGATACATAAATCTTCACGTTTAACATCTTATAATGTTTACAAGCATGCGTCTTTCAGTACTCTATAGTTACTAATCGTGACGAGTTGTTCGGCAATATTTTATCAATAGTTGAGAATGCCGAAACGAAAGTGTAATTTCACGGATGTATTAAAGGAAGAATTTCCTTTTCTTAAGGAAGACCAAGACAAAATAGTGTGTACTTTATGTAAAGGTGCGTTTTCTATCGAACATGGCGGTCGATCGGACATTTTCCAACATATACAAAAGAAGAAGCATAAAGTGGCAGAGGCTGCTAAGAGTTCAAGTCATAAATTAACCTCCTTCATGACAACACAAGGGAAAGAGGATGAAGAAGGGAAATGTCTTGCTGCTTTAGAAGGTGTGTTTACTTTTCATACGGTTAAACATAACCACTCCTTCAGATCGATGGATTGCACATCAACTCTTGTGCGTTCTTTATTTGAAAGGAAGTTTACATGTGGGAGAACCAAGTGTGAGGCCATCGTAGTTAATGTCTTAGCTCCTTTTGCGTTAAGCGAAATCACCAGTGACTTGCAAAATGCCAGATATGTATCAGTTATGGTTGATACTTCAAACCACAACAACTTGAAATTAGTTCCAGTACTTGTAAGGTATGTCGTACCAAATAAAGGCGTTCAAATCAAATTTCTTGAGTTTCAAGCACTTTCCGGGGAAACAGCAGAGATGCTAACAAACCACATTCTTCACAACTTGGAACAATACAAGTTAACTGACAAAGTTATTGCTTTCTGTGGTGATAACTGCAACACCAACTTCGGTGGGGTTGGAAGAAAAGGCACCAACAATGTTTTTTTTTAAGTTAAGACAGGGGATAAATGAAAACATTTTTGGAATAGGTTGTGCTGCCCACATTGTACACAAAGCTATGCAGACAAGTGCAGACATTTTACCTATTGATGTTGACACAATTGTTAATAAAGTGTTCCAGTATTTTCACATTTATGCTGTTCGAGTGGCTGAATTGACGAGCTTCTGTGAGTTTGTGGATGTTGAGTACAAGCAGATGTTGGGGAGTGTAAAAACAAGATGGCTTTCTTTACAACCAGCTGTTAACAGACTTATTGATATGTTTGATAGTCTCAAGTCTTATTTTCTTTCAAAAGAAAAGTGTCCTAGAGTGCTAAAAGACTTTTTCAGTAATCCACAATCCTTACTTTGGCTTCATTTTATTAATTCACAACTCAAGGTGTGTGCAACACAATAAAGAAAATTGAGGAAGACAATATATGTGGCAGTGAAGTTGCTAATGAATTACATGCCTTGAAAAATATGCTTGCATGCAGGAAGGACCAGAAGTTTTGAACATCCATAATGATCTCTTTACTAAAGTAATTAGAAGATGGTGGTTTGATCAATGATCATAAATTTACGGAGTCTGCGAACAGTTTTTATGTCACTTTCCTTCAATACATGGAGAACTGGACACTATCCTTCGATAAACTGAAAGAACTTCAGTGGGTTTAGCTGAATAGTCCTCCGTTGTGGAATGAGGTTCAGCAGTGTGTGCAGTGGATTGCAGAAATTGACAGTCATTCAGAAAAAGTAATTGATGTAGAAGAACTATTTGATGAAGTTAAGACATGTAGGCCTACAAAACATTTTTTAAGCAAAAAGTGAAACCTGGAAGATAAATGGTTCAGCAACTGAAAATAAGTGGGTTGAGATATTTAGTGTTATGGACAGGGAAAACATTGAATACAAAATGTATTGCGTGTCTTGTGACCTTTGCTTTGACGATTCCAGGAACTAATGCAGCCTTAGAGAGAGTGTTTTCAATTATCAATTGTATGTGGTCAGATGAAAAGAACAGGCTCAATGTTGAAACTGTTAAGGCAATGATCATGACCAAGACACATTTTCGTGATGTATCTTGCTCAAGTTTCTATAAATTTTTGTTAGAACACCCAAACCTTTTGAAGGAAATTCATAACTCTTTAAAGTATATAAAAAGAAAAGACTGACCCAGATATTGGATGTGAATCGGTTTTCTTGTTCAAGGATTCAATATAGCCTGTAAGTGATTTTTTTTAAATTTATCTGTTAGGTTGTATAATTTTTAGAATATGTTTGAGAGTGACTATATAGACGTGATTTAAGAAATGCAATATACTATATCATGTTTTAGTGAATAAAATATTTGTTTTGAAATTAAATATCATAAATATTGCACAAATGGCCAATTATAGGATCCGCTTTCTCGACAGAGAATAATTGACGGGACATGCCTGAGTGTCCCTTTTTTTCATTATCAGAATCTGGTCACCCTATCTTAGAAGGACATTTTCCCCACAAGTATTCTTGTTTTACCTTCCACTATTCTACTTGGTCAGTAAATGAATCTGTGACAAACATGGGATAGATGTAGTTTTAATACAGCTACATTTAATGGAAAGTAATAATTTGGTAGAGTAATGGTTTCAAACATGTACAGGGTTATTACAAATGATTGAAGCGATTTCACAGCTCTACAATAACTTTATTATTTGAGATATTTTAACAATGCTTTGCACACACATACAAAAACTCAAAAAGTTTTTTTTAGACATTCACAAATGTTCGATATGTGCCCCTTTAGTGATTCGGCAGACATCAAGCCGATAATCAAGTTCCCCCCACACTCGGCGCAGCATGTCCCCATCAATGAGTTCGAAAGCATCGTTGATGCGAGCTCGCAGTTCTGGCACGTTTCTTGGTAGAGGAGGTTTAAACACTGAATCTTTCACATAACCCCACAGAAAGAAATCGCATGGGGTTAAGTCGGGAGAGCGTAGAGGCCATGACATGAATTGCTGATCATGATCTCCACCACGACCGATCCATCGGTTTTCCAATCTCCTGTTTAAAAAATGCCGAACATCATGATGCAAGTGCGGTGGAGCACCATCCTGTTGAAAGATGAAGTCGGCGCTGTCGGTCTCCAGTTGTGGCATGAGCCAATTTTCCAGCATGTCCAGATACACGTGTCCTGTAACGTTTTTTTCGCAGAAGAAAAAGGGGCCGTAAACTTTAAACCGTGAGATTGCACAAAACACGTTAACTTTTGGTGAATTGCGAATGTGCTGCACGAATGCGTGAGGATTCTCTACCGCCCAGATTCGCACATTGTGTCTGTTCACTTCACCATTAAGAAAAAATGTTGCTTCATCACTGAAAACAAGTTTCGCACAGAGCGCATCCTTTTCCATGAGCTGTTGCAACCGCGCCGAAAATTCAAAGCGTTTGACTTTGTCATCGGGTGTCAGGGCTTGTAGCAATTGTAAACGGTAAGGCTTCTGCTTTAGCCTTTTCCGTAAGATTTTCCAAACCGTCGGCTGTGGTACGTTTAGCTCCCTGCTTGCTTTATTCGTCGACTTCCGCGGGCTACGCGTGAAACTTGCCCGCACGCGGTCAACCGTTTCTTCGCTCACTGCAGGCCGACCCGTTGATTTCCCCTTACAGAGGCATCCAGAAGCTTTAAACTGCGCATACCATCGCCGAATGGAGTTTGCAGTTGGTGGATCTTTGTTGAACTTCGTCCTGAAGTGTCGTTGCACTGTTATGACTGACTGATGTGAGTGCATTTCAAGCACGACAAACACTTTCTCGGCTCCTGTCGCCATTTTGTCTCACTGCGCTCTCGAGCGCTCTGGCGGCAGAAACCTGAAGTGCGGCTTCAGCCAAACAAACCTTTATGAGTTTTTCTACGTATCTGTAGTGAGTCGTGACCATATGTCAATGAATGGAGCTACAGTGAATTTATGAAATCGCTTCAATCATTTGTAATAGCCCTGTACATTAGTGTCATTTATCTACAGTCAGTTATTGCTGAAACAATATTTTTTGATCAAGTCAACTTGATGGACCAGAATCATTGTTATTGTTAACAATTGCTTTTAGTGTAATTTGTGTGCTACAAATAGCTGACAGCCCTCTCATACACTGCATCGTAATCATTGTGATGATTCCTTTAGATGCCTTTCAAGCTGTAGCCAGGCATCCTTGCCATATGGCTCTTACTTGTGATACGATTGAGTTGGTCCCCTCTTTGATCCTGCCATATGATGGTTCTTAGTTGTGACATGATTGAATTGGTCCTCTTCTTTGATCATTCAGATTTGTGGCACTGTGTTTGTCACCACTTGTATCAATCCAATTATAAAATTGTTTTTTCCCCCTTTCTTTTTAAATTATAAAACTGATTTGAACTCTAAGTGTAAGAGTAGGAAAATACTCCACCCTTTGAGCTCACACCCGAATTAATTGCAGTCCAAACTCAAGGGAAGATCCCTGCTGACACAGCTACTCTTAGAGTACCGGTAGCCATCCTCTGATGACTATTCTATGCAATCTCTGTTTAGAATAGCTGATCATTTTATTGAGAGGTGCCAAGTCACCACCTCATTGAAGGGGTGTGAATGAAGATGGGATCCACCCACAAAGAGAGAATTAACAATCATCAACACGCAAGGCTAGGATTTCTCATTGCTCCTTGGTTTGTGACCGAATTACCGTATTTATTTTGATGATATATTTTGTTATTTTGCATGGTCACAGTTCTCAAAATGAAATAAAATTCAGTCCCTGTCACAGGCCATGTGAGTGAAAACTAGCATTACTAGCCCAGCTGTATCTGGTACAGTGCTTCATGATGATTAAATACAAGAATGATGAGGAATTACTGAGTTCAATTAATGATGATAATTTTTACCAGATGAAGGTGGAAGCAGCCATAAAGATATGACAGTGCTTGTTGTTGGTTAGACAAGAACAGGACACATAATTTAAAAAAAAACAGTTACAGCACATATTTCCAACCTATAATACATTTCTTTGACCTGACTGACAGTGGAGTACAGAATAAGGCAAGGATAAAAGAAAATTGCTACCCCTGAAATTTCAATTTGCACCTAAAAATCCCCATTATCCCTTCCAACTCCTCAATCATTACTTTAAAACTGGAGCAACCCTTTAGAGAATGTTTCATTCCAAGGAATGCTGGGCTAATAATCATCTAATGATATGCCTCAAGAGTGATCTCTAATTTTTATGTCCATTACATGTCTCTTATATAAACAGACTGTAAAATACAGATTATTCTTGGTGCATTTCTTGAAAGGGTAATAAGAACTATTTCAGCTTGATTAAACAATTCCCAGCACTGGCAGTTAATATTGCAAATTGGAATATAGACCTAGCTCTTATAGGGGTTAATGTTGAAATCAAGAAATAACATTGTTGATGAAGTAACACCAGCATTTACCTAATACAGTGCATAAAGATACGAGTAAATAGCATACCAGTTTGAAATTGATCTAACACCCTAATTTTAAAAAGTAACATTTTGTGGCATAGTGAATTTTAAATTTTGCAGTAAGTCAGTAGATATGATAAAAATTGAGCTAGTTCAAAATTAATAAGCACAGCAACCTAATGCAAACATGATCAGGACTGAATACATGTGTGTTTCTGATAAACAGCATAAGCATTTTAAAAATGAATTAAGATTAGGACGTTTACTAAACTCTTATGGTAATACAGAGAGGTTAGTTTGGATGTATCGGAGACGCTCGCCCGCGGCGCGAGCCTGTCTCCCGCCAGGCACTTTGCCGTTATGCGGCGCTTGCGCGGCATTGAGTCATTGGGTATAGGAATTTGTACTTAAATTGTTACTTCGATGTGATCCTTGACCAATTTTTTGACGAACTGACTTACGGAGAGCGATTGTCAACTTATTTTCAACAAGATTCTGCCACTGCTCACACTGACGAAGCATCCATGACAGAATTGCGTCGCAATTTTGGTACTAGGATTATAAGTCGGAACGTGTGGCCCCCGCGAAGCCCAGACTTATCACCATGTGACTTTTATTTGTGGGGGACGCTTAAAAATAGAGTGTATGCGAGAAAACCTCCACTATAAATGAGCTTAAAGACTATATTACAGCTGAAATACAGTCAATCGGTGCTGAGGAACTTCAGAGAGTACATGCCAGTTTCATAAAAAGGTGCCAGCGATGTGTAGCAGTGAATGACGAACATTTTCAGCACCAGCTGTGAACTAGGTAAGTACAAATTCCTATACTCAATGACTCAGTGCCGTGCTGGCGCCGCATAACGCCAAAGTGCCTGGCGGGAAACAGGCTCGCGCCACGGGCGAGTGGGCTAGCGAGGGTCTCCGATACATCCAAACTAACCTCTCTGTACAATACAATGGGTAATTAATTAATCACTCAAGTAAAAGTGATGGTCTTTATAACAACATGCTTGTTCATAGATGGTGATTTCAGGTCTTCATCATCATCATCTTCATCATCATCTTGCACAGTTTCCAGCCACTGGCCGGGTCTGTTTGGAACACATCATCATCATCATCATTTCCCCTTATCCAGCTCCTGCCGGGTCGGGGTATTTTGTCACTTCTCCACTTTCCTTCCACCATTCTTCTTCCACGATCTTGTCCCAGTCCAGATTTCTTTTTCTTACGCTGTTCTTCACTGAATCAATCCACCTTGTTCTAGGTCTTCCTCTTGCTCTCTTACCCTTGCACTTTGCCTCCAGCATCTGTCTTGGTATTCTATTTTCCTCCATCCTCTTTACATGTCCAAACCACCTTAGTTTATTCTTCTCAATTCTCTCATTCAGTTTTCCCATCCCAACTTCCTTCCTAACATCTTCATTCCTCACTGTCTTTCCTTGTCTTTCCTATCATACTTCTTAGGAATTTCATTTCACTGGCTTGGATTCTACTCTCTTGCCTGCTTGTCAGGGTCCAAGTCTCAGCTGCATAAGTTAATATGGGAACATAGTACACTTTATACATTACCTCCTTGCTTTTCCTTGGTACTTCCTTATCCAAAACAAGTTTTCTTACACTTTGATAGAATGCATTGCTCTGCTGTACTCTCCTGCCAATCTCCATGTCCAACCTACCAGTTTGCATCAATTCACTTCCTAGGTATTTGAACGTGTCCACAATTTCCAAACTCTGACTTCCAATTTTCACAGTGCCCTTTCCTTGTCTTTCCCCTCTTGTCATCACCATGGTCTTGCTTTTCTCTATACTGATTTTCAGGCCGTACTCCTGAATATTTTAGTTCAGTGCATCTAGTTGTTTTTGCACTTCTTCGGTGTTCCTTCCCCAGACCACAATATCATCTGCAAATAACAGTAACTTCATTTCTTTATGTCCATATGCTTCCTTTGTTTCCTTTACAATTTCATCCATCACCATTATGAACAAGAGAGGTGACAGCACACTCCCCTGTCTTAGTCCAGTCTTGTTCCTAAACCAATCTGTCTTTCCAACTGGGGTCAGTACCCTGCTAACACAGTTGTTGTACATTGCTTGCACCATTTCCAACATTTCTCTTCCCAGTCTCTTCTTAACCATGGTTTCCCATACCTTCTCTCTGGGGACACTATCATATGCCTTTTCTAGATCTATGAAAGTCATGATCGAATCCTCTCCATATTCCCAGTTCTTTTCCATCACCTGCCTCAAGCTAAAGATTGGGTCCACTGTGGATCTTCCACTCCTGAAGCCATACAGTTCCTCTTGCAACTCTCCTTCCACCTTTCTTCTCATTCTTCTTTCTAATATCCTTTCCAGTATTTTCACTATCTGTGATATGAGGGTGATCCCTCTATAGTTATCACACACCTTCTTGTCCCCCTTCTTAAACACTGGTATTATTAGCCCTTTCTCCCAGTCTTCTGGTACACATTTCCGTTTCCACACACACTTTAGCAGTCGATACAACCATTGCATACCAACAGGTCCAGCAGCCTTTATCATTTCTACACTGATTTCATCCACCCCTGTTGCTTTTCCCATCTTCATTTTCTGTACTGCTAATTCCACCTCCAGCATTGTTATATCATCTTCTGTTATAGAGTCGTCAGGTTGTGTCACTTCCATCTCACCAGTACAATTGCTCACATTCAATAGCTTATCGAAATACTCCTTCCATGGTCCCTTTATCTCTTCTGGGTGTGTTAACAACACTCCATCTTCCTTTTTCACTAGCTTTGTAGTAACTCTTTCTTTCCTCTTACTTCTTAGAAGCCCATACAGCATCCTTTTACTGCCACTTACATCTGTTTCCATTCTTCGTGTAAATTCTTCCCAACTTTTCTTCTTTTCTTCTCCTACCACTTTCTTACACCTCCGTTTGCTGCTGTGATACTTCCTTTTGATCTCGGTTCCATTCTTTCCATGCAGACTTCTTTTCTTTCACTGCTTTCCTCACTTCCTCATTCCACCACGGTGTCTCCTTCTCTTTCACTCTTGTTGACGCCCTACCACAAGCACTCTCTGCTGCACCAACAAATGCCTTTTTAAAGTGGGACCATTCCTCTTCCATGTTTTCCACCTCAGTAACTGGGGTTTGTTGCTTCAATCTCTCCTGAAAATCTTCCTGTACAGTTTT
Organism: Meconema thalassinum; assembly: GCA_946902985.2. NCBI lineage: Eukaryota > Metazoa > Arthropoda > Insecta > Orthoptera > Tettigoniidae > Meconema > Meconema thalassinum. The sequence goes on from OX336389.2 coordinate 75,550,562, forward strand.
GTCTTTCAATTTCCATACTTTTATTTTACTTTCTCTGATCTCCTTTAGGTTTTCCAATTTTTCCCATCTAAATTTTGCCACCACAGCTCTATGGTCCCCATCAAATGCTTCTCCTGGTAAAGCTGTCACATCTATCAGCTTTCTGCGATTAGTCCTTTCCACCAGAAAGTAGTCAATTACTGATTTTGTTCTTCTATCGCCCCAACCATATCTCGTAATTTTCCTGCTATTTTTCTTCCGAAACCATGAATTACCCACTATCAGTCCATTCCTTTCACAAAAGTTTACAAGTTCCTCTCCTTCCCGGTTCTTTTTCCCATATCCATATGGTCCAATGACTTCTTCCTTTCCTTGTCTCTCGTTTCCGACTTGTGCATTGTGTTTGGAACACAAGCCTCTCCAACCTTCCCACCATCTCTCAACCTCCACCCTTGTCCAGTTTTCTCCTCTCTTCTTCACGCTTTCTTCCACCCCCTTCAGCCACCTGTCTCTCTGTCTCCCTCTTGGTCTCTTTCCTTCCCACTTCGTCTTGTGTATCCTCCTGGGTATACTCTTCTCCTCCATTCGTTTTACATGTCCATACCATCTAAGTCTAGATTTCTCTATACCATCTTGTAATGGTTCCTCCTTCATTAATTCTCTGGTCCTCTCATTTCTTATTATGTCCCTCTTTGTAGCTCCAATACTGCTTCTCAAGAACCTCATCTCACTGGCCTGTATTTTGCTCCTCTCCCTTCCTTTCATAACCCAGGTCTCCGAGGCATACGTCGGGATAGGGACATAGTACATCCGATATATGATCTTTTTGCTGTTCTGAGGGACATCCTTGCTCCATAACATGCTTCTCACACTCCTACGGAATGCTTCTGCCTGTCTCCCCCGCTCATTTATTTCTCTATCGTTTCTTCCATTATCTTGTATCAGGCTTCCCAGATGCTTGAAACTCTCCACTTTCTTCAGCTGTTCCCCACCAATTGTTAGTCCTGTTGTGGTTCTTTCCTTCTTCCTTGTTGTGATCACCATCTCACTCTTATTTATGCTAAATTTCGTCCCATACCCTTGTATTATTCCTTCCCACACGTCCAACTGTTCCTGTACCTCATCCTCCTTGTTTCCCCAAATCATCAAATCATCTGCAAACACCATTGCTTTCATCTTTCCTTCCCCAATTACTTGTGCCACTCGGGTCATTATGTCTTCCATCACCACAATGAAAAGTAACGGTGACAGTGCACTTCCTTGTTTCAGGCCGTTTCTCCGTTCCAACCAGTCCGATCTTTCTCCTCCCACTTTCACACAGCTCATGCTTTCCTTGTACATCTCCTTTATCCTCCTTATAGTCCATTTTTCTACTCCTCTATCCTCCAGGGACTTCCATACTTTGTTTCTGCATACACTGTCATATGCTTTCTCGATGTCCAGAAAGGCCATCAGTAGATCTGTTCCATACTAATAGTGCTGTTCTTGTAACTGCCTTACAGCAAAAATCAAATCCACTGTGGACCTTCCTGCTCTTAAGCCATGTTGTTCTTCCCTCATCCCTCCTTCTATCCTTGTCCTAATTCTCCTTTCCAAAACTTTCTCAAACATCTTTGCACAATGACTCATCAGTGTTATTCCCCGATAGTTTCTGCATTCTGTTCTACTACCTTTCTTGAAGATCGGGACAATTATTCCCTTTTTCCAGTCCTCTGGGGTCTTTCTTTCTTTCCATGCTGTCTTCATCACTCGGTACAACCATTGTATCCCCACCTCTCCTGCTGCTCTCACCATCTCCACACTCAACTCATCCACACCCGGTGCCTTCCCTCCTTTCATCTTCCTCACTGCATCTTCCACTTCTTTCCATGTTAAGTCCTTTTCTGTTTGCAGTTCATCTTCCTCTTCCCCGATTTCTTCCTCCTCGCCGTGGTTTCCATTTGGGTTCAGTAGTTCTTCAAAATATTCTTTCCACATTTTCTTCAGTTCTTCCCTATTTTCTATCTCTTGTCCCCTTTTGTTCATCATTCTAACATAATCCGTAGGATCCTTCCGCTCTTATTCTTCACCATCCCATACAGGACCTTTTTTGTACCTTCACTATCCTCCTTCATCATCTTTGTCCACTCTTCCATCCACTTTCTTCTCTCCTCAGCCACTACTCTCTTTGCCTCCTTCTTTCTTTTCTGGTACTCTTCCCTTGTCTCTACCGTCCTATTTTGATACCACCTCCTAAAGGCTCTATTCTTTTCCCTTACTATTTCTTTTGTCCTCTCATTCCACCATGGTGTTTCCTTCCACCTCTTCTTACTACATGTCCTCCCACATACTGCTTCTGCTGCACCTACCAGTGTCTTCTTAAATCTAGCCCATTCCTCTTCCACCCCTCTTTCTTCATCTGTTGGAATTCCTTCCTTTACCATTTTGAGGTACTCGACCCTTCTATCTCCTTCTTTCAGTTTCCATATCCTTATACGTCTTTCCTGGTTCTCAGTCCCTTTCTTCTCCTTAGTCCCTCTCAGGTTCATTACCAGCAATCGATGGTCGCTATCCAGGTTCTCCGATGGTATAACCTTGATGTCCGTGATGTTCTTATTTAATTCTTCCTCATACACTCTTGAAAAAAATCCACAGCCTGCTTCCAGTCTCTGACCGGGTCAGGAATGGAATGAATGAAGCCCCCATCTACCATTTTTAAAGTTTAAGTTCTTTCTTGGGCTTGTTTACCACCTCTTGAGGGATGCAGTATTTTTGTATTTGTCTGTTGGCACAGGCTAGAGTAAAATGTGGCCTTTTCACCGATGTCTCAGCCTCATTCGTGTCTGTGATTACTGTATATGGAAGCTACTGAGGTATGAGTTGTGCATTCAGGACATTTGGATGCTGTGAAAGGTTCTACTCATAAGGTCAGTGCTGTTGTTCTGACTCAGTGAGGAAAGCAATGGCAAACTATCTCACTCCTCACCTTGCCTAGTACACCTTATTATAGTGCTGCCTGTGGTTTTGTGGGTTTCTTCTACATAACCTATGATGGTGCTTTTTGACAATCGAACCAACCTCCGGGCTGACTACCTAACAGACAGACCAGTTCTTTTTAAAATTGTTTAAAATTTCTTTTTGTAAAAATCTGTCAGCCAACTATTTTCACATACTGTAATCCACGTGCATTTATCTATGCATTACACGTGACTTGTGCCAGCTACAGGAAATATTGAACAATAAAGGTGTAGTGAATTACAAAGGATGCACATATGATAGCACGGTAAGTCCATCTGTAGCCCCAGAAAATAATGCTAAGTCCCTTCCTCCTTTAGTTCCAATGTTAATAAGATATACTGCTATTTGCTGTTGGAAACAGAGTATCCAGTTATTCACAGACCAATAAGGAGCAAGTTTATCGAGCATTGCCTTTGTACCATTATTGTTATTCCACTGCCAGCTGCCACTTGGTAAATAAGGCAAGCCTGACAACAGCCCACTTTATTCTAACAATCAGCAAATTGGCAACACTGAACTACGACAATATTGTCCCCACATGCTCCCATCCCACACGGGGAGCTATAAAGTGCCAGTTGTGACAGCAGCTCAGAGTCATTCGAGTTGCATGTTGTATGTGATATTGTCGATTGCGTAACGGAAACATGACCTTCGGATATTTTCAGCATAGCTTGGATGCCCTCGTCTCGTGCCATACAACAGACCAACCGTAGTTGAGGCTCAATCTTGCAAAGTTTGTGGTTTCCCCCCTAGATCCCATATTTATAGAAGATGTCTGGTATCAAATGTCTGCGATATTTATACTGATTTTAGCAATTCTATACTCCCTTAGTAACAAAACAAAGTCATGATATGATATCTAAAAACTATTTTACCGCTGCTAATGCAACTTTTATAAACTAGTGTTGGCAAACTTGTGAGCTTTGTTATGGATCTTTCAGGCTAACTTAAAATTAAATTAGATTTGGCAATCCTAAAGCTTTTATTTAGTTGAGTATTTTTGTTGAACACCAAAGGCATATTCTCCAAAATCAAGGAAATGATTATTTTTTAGTTGCAAAATTCTCACATGTTATGTCTGCCAATTTATGCTCTGTTTTCACGGTATGGACAGTACTTTCTGCCAATCTATTTGATATTTCTGTAAAAATACTGGGCTTTTATAACAAAGTATTTATGGGAAAAAATCCCTAAAATCATATTTATCGCACTTTGTTGCATGTTCAGTTTTGTAAATTGTGGGCGTACATGACCATAACAGTCAACAAATAGAAGAAAAAGTGAAATTCACATCTATCACATTTTAGGTTTTCCCATGTCTCTACTAATACATCATACCCTATATTGTCCTAGAAAAGTTAGTTATTGAGGTTCTAAGGGGCAGAACTACGAGGTCATCTGCCCCTTTTGTCCTAGAATGATGCAAGGTAGAAGAGAAATGTAATTAATCTGCATATGCAGTACTGGTACTTACAATTCTGGCAAGGTTGTTTACAGTTGGCATTATAACTATCATGTTGGCATGGAATGAGCGACATGACCGCAGACTCCTTCACTCCATAATGAGCCAAAGTATTTAGCTTTTTCCAACCACAAATTGATTTTGTAGTTTGATCTTCATCCTGCAACGTCAAATGACCTCCTCTTCCATGCCTCCATTCTATTTTTGAAAAGAAATAGACTGTAATATTAAACATCAGAAATTTTATTTACAACAGTGAATGCCAATGGTGATCGAAAGTAAATTAACACATTTATACACACATAAATAATTAGATCTATGTAAATGAGAACATACAACAAAAGAAACCTGTGACTAGGTATCGCGGAATCCTGCTCGTAATAACACAGTAAAATCTTAAATAACCGACACTCAAATAGTTCAGTATGCATTTTATAGCACTTTCCAAACACAAATTCCAACTTCATTAGCATGTTCTTTTGCTGTGATTCTATTGTATTACCTAATGAGACTGTGAATGCTTGTTATGCACTCAATAGTGATTGAACAATTTGTTTACCCCTGCTTCGAATCATCAGTCATAACTGAGCTGCTTACTTAACCCTTTCCTTCTCAAAGCGCCCGGATATGAAAGTCACAGCTCCCTGCTAAAGCGCTCGTGTATGTTCTGGCTTTCTCCCGCCACCTCACCTATTGGTTTGGAATTAAAAGTAATTGTGAACTATAGGTAATGTGTCAGGCAGGCATAGGACAGCAGATGTCCTCACAGAATTGAATAGAAGCGATGTTAGTGATTCGTACAACTGGTGTGGTAGTGATTTTCTGTATGAATTAGATGTTAAGGATCAGTTAAATGATAGTGACAGTGATATTGATGAGGATACAGTAAACCAGCATACTGTAAATGCCGGTGGTGATGGTGGCCTACAAACAAGCATTCAACCTTCCCTGTCTTTTACTCCGCCAGATGATTTTATTGGCAATGGGAGTAGACATTGGGAACTAAGGACTCCATGGAGCAGGCTACCGAGATGTATATATTAAAACCCCGGGCACTACAGCCCATGAAGGGGCCAGGCCTATCAAGCGACCGCTGCCCAGCCATTTGGCCTGCAGATATTGGGGTGACGCGTGGTCAGCGCGTCGGGTGCCCTCAGCCGTTGATCTTGGTTTTCGTGACCGGGGCGCTGCCTCACTGTCAGACAGCTACTCAATTTTCCTCACGAGGCTGAGTGTACCCCATTCCAGCCCTCACGTCAGTTTTTAAAATCCCTGACGGAGCCGGGAGTCGAACCCAGTGGCAGGTGCGCTACCCCCAACACAACGGGGCCGGCGAGATGTATATATTAGCATATTTAAATTAGATTTAGCAATTTTTGTACTGTGGACCAATGTGACTAGGCCTAATTCTGGGAGAAATAAAAATATGCTGAAGTGGTTCTGAACCAGGGACCTCAGGAAATAAAACGGTAAACAATGTAAATATGTGTACAGTTGTTCAAAACTGTGCAAATTCCATTACTGACACATTTTTTAAAACTTAGTTTCATAATTGTTTATGTGGCCAGATCATATAGTTTTAAAATTGTGACCAGAGGGTAGACTTCAAACCAAGGACCCCAGGTGAGTGAGATTTACTGTGAGTCATTGCAAGACTGTTGTAAAATTTCATTTTATTTCAATGTACTCTATAATATAGTTCCAATGTTATGTGCTAGAGTTTATACCCATGTGCACAGTACTTCATATTCTAAAATAATAGGGTGATTTCTGGGGATATCATGCCTGGAAATAGGGGACCACTGTTGCTCACGGCTGCAGGAATTACCAAGCCATTACCCTGCACGTGTCCCCTGGGTGGTGCTAAGCGAGCAACAACAATCAAGATGAGACCGAACTGTCGTAAACGACCTCTCGGTCAAAAGTTAAGGAGAAAAGATACCCAAATAGGTCCTTCTCAGGACCCTCATGTTCGTAAGATTGGACCATCATTACAAATCTACCACTTCAATATAGAAGGTATAAGCAGGGCAAAGTGTGAATATCTATACAAAAGCTTGAAAAATCATCAAATTGACATCATCTTACTCCAGGAAACCCATGCTGAAGACGACTTGCAACTTTACCATAGGGGAAAGATCCCAGGGTACAAGCTTGTAGCAAGAAACAATCAACCCAAGTATGGATTAGCAACGTACGTAAGAAATAACATCAGCAATTATGAGGTCCTCCCATCAACTTCAGATGACAACATCTATACAGCAACAATCAAGGTGGGTAACTTGACTATAATCAATTTAGACAAACCGCCAGGATACATCTGGCCTTCTCCACCTCTGCCCTCACTACAACATCCTAGCATCATCGCTGGTGATTTCAACAGCCATCACACCCTCTGGGGATACCAAGAGAATGATGAAAATGGACAAAAACTTATTGACTGGATGGAAACAGAAAACCTCACACTTGTGTATGATGCTAAAGACAAGGCAACGTTCTTCTCTGCGCGATGGAATAAGGGATATACACCCGATCTAAGCTTCACTACGCAGTCTCCAAACATGCCCAATGAGGTGCGCCGCACAGTATTAACCAGATTCCCCCACAGTCAACATCGGCCAGTAATTCTCGAGACAGGCTTTTTCATACCCACCATCCTCTCCTACCCAAAGCCAAGGTGGAACTTCAGCAAAGCTCACTGGCCGGAGTATTCGAAACAGACTGATTCCAACATAAGATGGATAAAGCCAACATTCAACAACTATAGCAGATTCATTGGTGTTTTAAAAGCTGCAGCACAACGGTGCATACCAAGAGGTTATCGTAAACAGTACATCCCAGGCTGGAACGAAGATAGTGAGAGGCTCCTTAAAGAATTTGAAGATAATGGTGATCCTATAACTGCTTCTGATCTCCTACAATCATTAAATGAAAACAGACGTAAGAAAAGGCAAGAGACTGTGGAATCTTTGGACTGTACTCACTCTAGCAGAAAGGCCTGGTCTTTAATCCGGAAACTGGATACAGCAAGAATCACAGTCCGACAAAAATGCAGTGTAAATTTGGATGATGTAGCCAAGCATATGATCTCTATCTCAAAATCAACAAAGGATAAGCACATAAAAAGGGAAGTCAGACATCTACTGAATACAAGAAAACGGTCAGCCCCACAAACTTCAGAGTTCTCTGCACCGTTCCAACTGAAAGAGATTATGGAAGCCATGAAAAGCATAAAACCTGGAAAGGCAGCAGGTGTTGATGGTATCTACCCTGAGTTCCTTTTACACTGTGGCCCAGCTACTATCAGATGGTTGACCAATTTCTTTTCAAACATCTTAGAAACAGGTAATATGCCACCTCTCTTCAAGAAAACTAAGATCCTTGCTATTCTAAAGCCAAACAAACATGCTTCAAAAGTTGAAAGCTACCGACCAATTGCACTCCTTAGTGTGACACTGAAACTTCTGGAGAGGCTAATCCATAACAGAATATCCTCCACTATCAACAAGGTTGTACCTGTGGAGCAAGCTGGATTTAGACCAGGAAGAGGATGTGAGGAACAGGTGCTAGCATTAGCAACTCATATCGAAAATGGATTTTTATTTATTTATTTATTTATTTATTTAATAATTATTAGATACAACCATGATAGGTCATTTTACACTAATATTTTAACAATTTCAAATAGTATTAACAAAAATAACAACAATAACAATAACAATGGCAGTGATGGCAGCAAGGGACAAGTCTCGGGAAAAATGCAGGGAGTGATTGGGGTAGTGGGTGATTAGGAGGGTGAGGGGGTAGGAATCGAGGATGAAAGGGATCTTCTAATGTTATGTTTGAATGTTCTATAGGGAGAGAATATGTCAATATTTGGAAGGGAGTTACTAAGGGTAGGTAGACGGTGGAATATAGAGCGCTTCTGTACTTCAAGTCGTGGGCGGGGTATATGGTGTAAATGGTTCTGACGTGTTGAACGGGAGGGAACATGGAGTGGGAAGTAGGTTAAGAGCATGTTACATTTTGTGTAACCATTCATAACTTTTTGTAGGAAACACAGGTCAGTAAATTGTAAGCGGCTTCTCAGGTCGAGTATATTGAGCTGATTTAGAATGTCGGATTTGGCAAACTGCCTTAGCGAAGGATTGCGAGCTTTGACTATTGATATGAAGAAACTAAATACACTGTTCAATTTAGAAATATTGGTTATAGCCGAAGTAGACCAAATTGGGGAAGAGAAATCTAGGATAGGGAGAACATATGTGGTGAAGTATAATTTAAGTGCAGTGAGGTCTTTAATTTCTGTGAATCTGTATAGAATGCTGAGATTGCGCATCGCGCGAGATTTGATATGGTCAATGTGGGGAGAGAATGTCAATTTATCATCGTGAATAATACCTAAATCTCTTACCTGAGAAACCGTATCCAATTTATTTCCACATATTTTATAGTCCGCTTGATTTCCAGATTTCAGTAGTGAGAAAGAAACTTTGAAGCACTTTTTGGGATTTGGAGATAACCTCCATTTGTTGAACCAATCAGTACATGCATTCACTGCTTCCTGGAGCTCAGCGTGGTCGTCGGAACTGGAAATTTCTCTGAATATCTTGAGGTCATCAGCGTACAGAAGAAGGGAACACGGAGAATTTTGCACGCATGTTTTTATATCATCCATATACAGCACGAAGAGAAGGGGTCCCAGGATACTGCCCTGAGTTACTCCTGATAAGACAGGCTCGATGAGGTAAGCGACGGTGTTGCCACACCACAAGGAACTAACGGCAGCAGCTTGCGGTGTGGGGACTCGGACAGGGTGGACCTGATGCAACAGTGGACATGTATCTCTTTCTCTCTCTGCGCAAATCCCTGAGAACCGGCTGACGCGAGCTCTAGTCAGTAGTAATGCTCTAGAAATCATAGTTACACATTTATATACAAAAACACAGTCTACACATGTAATTTGTGTGCTCTATTGCAAGAAATCAGAGCTTACTGATATAACGTCAGTAAAAACATACATCGACAACTTAAAATCATCATCGGAATATACTTTTCCCCCATCAAAATGTAAATGCTTAATTTCGAATTTTTCAAGGTTGGACCTTCTAAAACTAAAATTCCCCGAGTGTCATTAAAATACCCTGATAATTCCCCGAATTTTCCAGGATATAAAAATTCCCTGTTTTCCATGTTTCTCTGGACCACTACAGTACTAGTACTACAAGTATATAATTCCATCCCTTGATCCTCATACCCATAGACACAAAGCAATCATAAACAAGCATACAAAACACCCAAAAGGAGACCACAAACCTCTATTACTACCAACCCTCCATATGTCATAATACACTAACCAAATCCCACACGTTTAGACTAACGCATATACTGTATATATAGTATTTTCCGAAATCGGCACCTGCCTTACATCTAAGGTGAACATCGAGGTCCAGGATTAGGCTATACAACAAGAATATAAATTTCAGCGACACATAACGCAGTTAAGACAGATAAGAAAAAAAGTTGATTCCACAGTTAAGGGGCTGCGACAACGCGGTCATGTAGCCCCATGTACTGTAACGATTCGATCCCATAGCTGTTATATTTAAAGGGTTATTCATTTATTATCATGTTATTATTATTATTATTAACTAGTACATCCATGAGATGATTTTTATATCAGATAATTGTAAGCGGTTTTGATTATTATATTCAATTAGATTTTTATTAACAATTACTTGTAAAGAGACGAAGTATTATATATTGCAACAAGACTGGCGATATGGACTAACCCTGTGCGTCACAAACTGAACGACGTAGTAAGAATTTCACCACGGCAAACTGCGTCATTTTCCTGAGATGCTTAGAAACCCACTATGGTGTAACCAACACGCCATTTTCTACGGTATATACGCGTCAATATATATTGCAAGTTATGAGTCAAGAATGGAGAAGGCTAATAGAGAGGGAAGCTGTGACACCACGTGACAAGGAAGTCATTAGTATTTGTACCTGCAACATCGGACAAGAATGGCATTGATCTACAGCTCTTAATGAAGTAAGGAAGTTGTAACCTTGCTTTCTGGGTCCTAATGGACTGAGCACCGAGAGTCGACACTGAACGATGTCTTGCCGACATCTATATCAATACATAATGGGTTATATCCCTGATCAAGAGTCTTTCTACAGATGGCAACGTACTTAATGAGGATATTTCATAGTAAATGAGATATCACATCATTTTTTTAAACATAAGCGACGTAACATCGAGATCATCGATCATTTCTTAAATATGACGAATCTTCGACTGGGTGAGCCAACAATTCAATAAAACTATCGTCTCTATTATAATTTAACTTCATTTAACTTTCAATTCATTTTAATATTCATTTTCTTTTAAATAATTAATTGCCGCATTGAGTAATTTTAAATTCAATTGTGTGACTATCACTATTCTGTTTTATTAATATTTTGTTTTTGCATTTAATAAATTCATTCTCTTCAACGTAATGCCTATTTCTTTCATTGTAGTTGGTACTTTAAGGCAATCATACTCCTTGATTAAATATGGATTGGTTAGATGACTTTGTCTCACTACGGCCCGGGTAAGTGGTTCTCGACTCTACTGCTGATAGCCGAGGTTAAATCAATAAATTTCGATTCACTATCTTAAATAGGAATCTGGCGCTCAACAACTTATTATATTACACTATCACAGGTAAGGTCACACCACAGTGTATATTATTTATTCATATCATGTTTGTTTTATTGAACCACAATAGTCATCACCACGTTCAACGACTCATTAAAAATGTTACATTTGGCGCCACAAAGTAGGGCACGAAAACCATTCGGTATTTAGTCAGAGGAGTGTATAATTTCAGTGCAAATTGTCAGTGCTTTTGGGGGACAGTGAAGTGAAGTGAAATTTTGGAAGGGCAATTGTTATACGGTGTACTTCGAGATGTCGGAGGAGGAACAGAGGCAGTTGAGAAGTAGGGATGCAGTCAAGAAAGTTAATTATAAGGAGGTTGATAGCGGTAGCGATGTTGAGAGCGTAGAGAATAATACCAAGATGTCGGAGGTAAATCTTGAGAGTAATCCTGAAAATAATCCTGAGGTTAACCCTGACACGAATTCAGAGGAAAATCTCGAGACGAATACAGAGGTACATCCTGAGACTAGTGGTAGTCTAGAGAAAGAAAAGTCTATAGAGATTCCTGAAGATCCATTAACTGTGTTTATGAGGGAGATGAGAATTAATAGTAGGGAGATGAAAGAAGATATTGGTAGGCTAAATCAAAATATGGAAGAGAATAAGAAAGATAATTTAGAAAGTAGGAAGGAATTCAATGATAAATTTGAGAAATTAGATAAAGATATGAATAAAAATATGGAAGAGAGTAAGAAAGACAATTTAGAAAGTAGGAAGGAATTCAATGATAAATTTGAGAAATTAGATAAAGATATGAATAAAAATAGTGAAGAGAATAAAAGAAATTATTTGGAACTCAATGGTAAATTTGAGAAATTAGATAAAGATATGAATAAAAATAGTGAAGAGAATAAAAGAAATTATTTGGAATTCAATGGTAAATTTGAGAAATTAGATAAAGATATGAATAAAAATAGTAAGGAGATGAGAGAAGAGATGGGTAGGCTAAATCAAGATATGAGTAAAATAAATCAGAAGCTGGAAGAGAATAATGTAAAACTAGACAGTGTGGTTAAAGTCAATGAAGGGTTGGGTAAGAAGTATGAGGTACTACAGCAAAGTATTCAGGGGGTGAAACAGGAAATCAGAGGTGAAATTAAGGAGGAGGTAGAGATGAAGGCTAAAGATATTATTAAGACAGTAGATAAGAAATTAGAAGCAGCAGAAAGTAGGATTCAGGAAAGAATAGTAACTGTGATTGAAGAGAAAATAGCAACTCAAGGTGAAAGTTTTAGCAAATTGGTAGAAGTGGAAACTAGGCAGGTGGTAGAGACTTTAGGGGAAACTGCAGTAGAATCAGTAAAGACAGCCTGTAAGGAGACTATAATTGAAAGTAGAATGGAGTCAGACGAGATTTTAGGTGAAAGCAAATTGGAATTAGCGGAGATTTTAGGTGAAATCAGATTAGAGTCAGACGAGATTTTAGGTGAAAGCAAATTGGAATTAGTGGAGACTGTAATTGAAAGTAGATTAGAGTCATTGGAGATTGTAGGTGAAAGCAGATTGGAATCGGAGGAGATCTTAGGTGAGGAACGGCAAATAGCGGAGATTTTAGGTGAAATCAGATTAGAGTCAGACGAGATTTTAGGTGAAAATAGATTAGCGTCAGAGGAGATAGTAGGAGAAAGCATAGTAGAGTTGAAGGAGATTTTAGATGAACGCAGGATAGCTGTAGAAGAGACTATAGAATGTAGCGAAAAAGAAGTGAAGAAGATGAGAGAAAAGATAGGGATAGAAGTAGGTAAGATAAAGAAAGTACTAAGCACCCAAGAGATTAAGATGCAGACAATCATAGATAAATTAGATAGGCAAACTAGGGAAGAATTTAGTCCTGTGATAGAGGAAGTTAATATGAAATTATTAGTGGCAGAGAAGCGTGCGTTAAGTCATAGTCAGAAGAACATAATTAGTAAACAGGTTAAGAGGAGGAGAGAGATAGATAAGAGCAGAAGCAGTAGTCCACGGCTAAAGAGAGCATTAAGTGATAGTAACGGAGAAATGAAAATGAAACCTAAAGGTAGATATTTTAGAAGTAAAATGAAAGAAAAGAGAATTAAGTTGCTAGAGGAGAAAGAAATCAGGATGAGAGAGAGAAAGAAAGCATATGACGTGCAGTGGCGTACTGAATTAGCCAGACTTGGGGATGTGAGAGGGGGAAAGCCGAAGTACTGTGTTACTATGGATGAATGTAGTACAGAGGAAGTAGAAACTAATGGAACACGGAAGGAATTATGTGGAATTCTAGTTAAAGATAGAATTGAAGATGAATGTGGTAAGAACGGTGAAATGCCAGTGAACGTATTTATGTAAATTTATATTACCGATAGTTACTGTTCCGTATGACTTAAATATTAAGTAATGAAGTTTAATAGGATTTAACAGAGGTAGATAAGGAACCTGCTGTGTGTAATTTTAATTCAGTCGTGAAGTTAGGATGGTAAGGGGCGCGTAGTGCCTACGCTTATTGATTTAGATTGACTAAAATCATTTAATTTGGAAGACAAAGGTTGTCGTGCTATTGAGCAATGCAGGTAAGTTGAATGTAGGTCCTTAAACTGCAGGTAAGTTGGATGAAGTGAGAATTAAATTTTAAAAATAGGAAGGTTATTACATAGGTAAGTAATCGAAAGAAAGTAATAATTATTATGGCAACCATAATTAAGAATATAATGGTAATAAAGATTTAATTCAAAAGTGAGTGAAGATAAGATGATACAGTGGTAATAAAACTAGTGAGTTGAAGAATTAAGTATTGATTTAATAAAGAAGTTTCATTTTGAGGACAGCGAGATTATCAGTGGATATATTTTGAGAAATTTATAAGTGGTTTAGAATTGTTAATGGTAATGCGTTGTATGAATTAACCAACATCGGGTTGAAATAAGGTGAGTAGTAACTAATTAGGACATCTGATACTTGGTGACAGATATGTGTGTGTGTATGTGTGTATTTTCACGTAAATGGACGTGAGTTTGAAGAGGTAGGCCAACGAAGGTAATGCCGTTGAGCAATGTGGTTTTAAAGTTTTGGTAAGATGCCAAATGAAGTTTTTTAAGGAGGAAGTTTTGGTAAGATACCAAATGAAGTTGTTTTTTGAGGAAGTTTTTGGTAAGATGCCAAATGGAGTTATAATGGAGGAAGTTTTGGTAAGATGCCAAATGAAGTTTTAAGAAGGTTTTGGAGGATGAAGTAGGTCAGCAAGGTATATTCCGTTGAGCAATGAGATTTTTTATGGTATCTACGGGACTACGTGAAGTTAATAAGGGAGTTTTTTTTAAGTATATATGGATGTATGCACACAAGGTAATAAGAGATTACAAAGGTAAGATTGTCCAAGTTTTTGTTACAGTTACGCACGTTTTAAAGATATTACAAGGCTTGTTATCGAGCTAAACCACTTTTAGTAAAAAGTTACTGATGAATAATAACGAATTAATTATGTGGTAGATTGTTGTCCTACACAGGTAAAAGTAAAGATAATAATTATAATTAAAAGGTTGACATAATATTTACTAATATTGAAAGGAATTTGTTATAATTCGACGTTTGAGGATTTAAAGATAAATCTTTTTTTTTAGTAGACAGGAAATTAAAGTTTTATTTATGTCATACGGAGTTAGTAAAGATAAGTTAATATTTTGAAGGAAGAATAAGTTGGTAAGATAAGTGTATACCTAAGGGGTAATAATGAAGTTACAATTAAAGGCAGGTGTAAGTTACGCATTTAATTTGATAGAGAAGAAAGTATCTGAACTGTGTTAGAACTCAGAACTTGCTTTATGAAGTGATTATGGGAGAATATTTGCGAATTAGGAGTGTCGGTGTTATTAACTATCAACTGGAACACTGTCATTATTTTAGGAAGACAATAGTTAGGAAAGCTTAGTGTGATGTTATTATTCCAAGGAATTAGTCGAAGCATGTAAGATTTTTTAGCTGAAATTTAGTGTGTTATTGGTCAGTAAGAGGTGACCTGTAACAGTAAGAAGATGTGGGATTATACCACGAATAGGGAAGTTTTTGTATGTGACGTGTGAAGTCACGATGAGTTTTGAGAGATTCTGGTATAGCAAGAGTGAGCTATAGTCCAGGCGGTCAGAACAAGTAGGAAGTGGTGTTTGGAGGACACGGTACTTAATTAAGAGTTTTGAGAGAAAACTAAGGGGGGTTTATAGGCATTCAGCAAAAAGTCAAATCATGAATAGACTAAGTTCAAAGTATAAGAGCATTAATATTTTGTGGAACGAAATATTTATTCCGAGGAGTTTGTCATGTGTTTTTGTGAAATAGTTTGGTGATATACGTAATTCAGGTATTGAGTAGTATTTTGTCCAAGTCTTAATCATTTTGTTATGGTAAGTAAGGAATGACGTTACGGTAAAGTTATATCTTGACGCTAAGTTAAATTTTATAAAGTGAACGAGAAGTCAGATTTTATGTTTATTGGTGATTTTGAAAATTCAAGTTATTGTTTTCGAGAAGTAGTAAAGAGGAATTATGGTTTTATGAGAAGTTAAGAAGTCGTGGAGACTTAGGAAGTATTAATTTGGAAGGAGGCGGCCGTGGCCTAAGAAAGAATTAAGCCACGAAGGCAGGTGAGTAGTAACTTGGATATTTAAATGAACTGTTTAATAACTGCTTTGAGGTATTTCGATGTCATTATGTATTTGGGGAAATATTTACATGTATGACATATGCACTGAAATAGGAATTGCCTTAGGTATCTTGCTAAGTTATTTTTTTCTTCAATTATTGAAATTTTACTGCATTTGAGTAATCCCTTTATAAAGACGAAAGGAATATTGTATTGTTTGCATCCTATTATCGTGTGCTGTAATAGTTATTATGGGTTAATCAGCTGGTATTACAACAATGTACTTCTACGCCAGACTGATATACAAAAACTACGTTCAAAAGAGATGAAGCCAAAATTGTATGTCATGCATACGATCACCGAAATATAAACGAGTGCAGCGTTGACATATATGTCAAAAATAAAAGTGAAGGGCATTTTATATGTATTTTTTTTACAGCATATAAAAAAAAATGAACATTATGAACATTTGGAAGAATGAGATGAATGAAAGTTAAAATATGATTTTTTTGTGAAGAATACATTTATGTATATTTTTTTACAACATATATAAAGAAGAATGAACATTATGAACATTTGGAAGAATGAGAAATGATAGTACAAATATGTAAAGTGAAAAGAGTATGTTCTTGTATATCTTTATGTATTGTTGAAGGGTATTATTTGTATGTTGTCGTTATGGGGGTATTAATATTTAAATTTGTATTCATTTGTGTAGGATGTGTAGTGATATAAATAATGTTACATTTTATTTTAAATTATTTATATCAGGGGCGATTGTAACGATTCGATCCCATAGCTGTTATATTTAAAGGGTTATTCATTTATTATCATGTTATTATTATTATTATTAACTAGTACATCCATGAGATGATTTTTATATCAGATAATTGTAAGCGGTTTTGATTATTATATTCAATTAGATTTTTATTAACAATTACTTGTAAAGAGACGAAGTATTATATATTGCAACAAGACTGGCGATATGGACTAACCCTGTGCGTCACAAACTGAACGACGTAGTAAGAATTTCACCACGGCAAACTGCGTCATTTTCCTGAGATGCTTAGAAACCCACTATGGTGTAACCAACACGCCATTTTCTACGGTATATACGCGTCAATATATATTGCAAGTTATGAGTCAAGAATGGAGAAGGCTAATAGAGAGGGAAGCTGTGACACCACGTGACAAGGAAGTCATTAGTATTTGTACCTGCAACATCGGACAAGAATGGCATTGATCTACAGCTCTTAATGAAGTAAGGAAGTTGTAACCTTGCTTTCTGGGTCCTAATGGACTGAGCACCGAGAGTCGACACTGAACGATGTCTTGCCGACATCTATATCAATACATAATGGGTTATATCCCTGATCAAGAGTCTTTCTACAGATGGCAACGTACTTAATGAGGATATTTCATAGTAAATGAGATATCACATCATTTTTTTAAACATAAGCGACGTAACATCGAGATCATCGATCATTTCTTAAATATGACGAATCTTCGACTGGGTGAGCCAACAATTCAATAAAACTATCGTCTCTATTATAATTTAACTTCATTTAACTTTCAATTCATTTTAATATTCATTTTCTTTTAAATAATTAATTGCCGCATTGAGTAATTTTAAATTCAATTGTGTGACTATCACTATTCTGTTTTATTAATATTTTGTTTTTGCATTTAATAAATTCATTCTCTTCAACGTAATGCCTATTTCTTTCATTGTAGTTGGTACTTTAAGGCAATCATACTCCTTGATTAAATATGGATTGGTTAGATGACTTTGTCTCACTACGGCCCGGGTAAGTGGTTCTCGACTCTACTGCTGATAGCCGAGGTTAAATCAATAAATTTCGATTCACTATCTTAAATAGGAATCTGGCGCTCAACAACTTATTATATTACACTATCACAGGTAAGGTCACACCACAGTGTATATTATTTATTCATATCATGTTTGTTTTATTGAACCACAATAGTCATCACCACGTTCAACGACTCATTAAAAATGTTACAGTACTTTGGGTGTGTGTAGAATTTTTCTGATAACAGGTGTTAATTGTGATGGCTGTATTAGTGTGCGTTATCCGTTTTTAATTCAAGCAAGGACTGCAGACATTCTATTTTCAAGTAGTTCCTACTTTTGCTACCAAACACCACCATCGACGACAACGAGTTGTGAACTTGGTTACTAGATGCCACCACAGTCGGCTTCTGGTGACAAACGTTGGAACCAAAGAACGTTAGTCAAATCTAACCTATAATTTACCTTCACACAAGTGTAATTAGTGGAAGGTTATTTTACATGCCATAAATCTATGACATGGGACACCAGCTTTACTTCCCCTCTGAAGGAAGCCATACGCTCTTAAAAAATCCGACGACTTCGGCCGGGTTAGAACCCGCGACCTTGGGCATAGATGCTCAGCGTGCTTCCAACTACGCCTCCGAAGCTGCTTGATCAGAAAAAAGAAATCTCACATTGTTATATCGGCGATTATTCAAAATCAAGGTAACTAGAAGATTCAAAACATGAATAGAATCCTTCAGAGTCTCTGTGTACTGCCGAGCACGCAAACCTATACGTTGTACTGTAGATGCTTCTTAGTAAAAAGAAACGACGCCCCACGTGCACTGAAGAAGAGACTCTTATCTCCCATGTATAGGCTACTGATGATAACTGTTGTTTTAAGGGGCCTACCATCAAGGTAGGTTTGGGGCATACTGAAAGATGACAATGTAATGAAAACTACAAGACTTACATACTAGCAAAAGAAATGGTAAACAAACAGAGAATAAGGCAAATCAAGGACCGGAAGAAAAGAAATGCCCTCAGCTATCGAAAAATAAGAATTGAGGGACCAGGTAGGAAGGAGAGCCATGAAAGGCAGATAGGAAAGGGTAAAGAGGAGAGGGCCTGCCCCAGAGACAAAGGAAAAACTGGAAGAAAAAAAAAACGGACCCAGCTCAGGAATCCCTCGTGATCGCCAACTCCCGAACTCACCAGGCGTGAGCTCTTGAGGGTGTAGCACTATTATATCAAGGGGGCACTAGAAGTGGTGGGGCTACATATACCCTGCCTCCTTGAGGGCCTTGTGCAAAAGGCAGGAGATATCATGAATAGAAAAAAAGGCTGACCTCTCGAAGAATGAGGGTATCAGGAAAAATGAGATTGGGGGCAATTAAGCCGGGAAAATGATCGACTCCCTAGGCCACGGGTACCCTAATTCCATCGGGGTCCGAAGAGAAAAAGTGTTGACCAAGAGAGGCCGACAGGAAAGATAACTGAAAGATTGATAATGATGATAATTGTTGTATTAATGGGCCTAACATCTGGGTTATCGGACCCTAATGGTCTGGGTGATAGCAACAATGACAATGAGACCATGGGCGCCCATATGATTTTTTCCAGGGGGGGGGGGGGCAAGTAATTTTTTTCGTTTCATTGCCCTCTCCCCTCCCCATCCCCCCCCCCCCCCCACACACACACACACAAAAAAAAAGTTTCATTTCTTACTTACTTCGTCTTCGTGATGTTCATTATTTGACTGCTCTGAAACCATTGGCTACTTTGTGGCAAGTTTGGGAGGAATGTTTTCTTTGAGTTTTTGTCCGTTAACGTTCGCTTTTCTTCGTGATTCAACGTCGTAATGTTCAGTTCTTAAAAACAGGAAAAAACTAGTGGTATCGTCAAAAATAAAAATCAAGTACCGTAGTTCATTAAAATGGTATCGTTAATCAAGTTCGCCAACTTTCTAAATAACTGGATATACTTTCACATGATCCCAAATCACTAAGTTTAACTGTGGAAATATCCCAAAATCTGAATCAGACACTTATTTAAATAGCACTGTTTCCAAATACGGTAGGCTACGGTATCTAGTTTGTACTGGCCATTACAGCAGATCGTCACGTCTTTCCTCTTCTAAACAACCAATCGGAAATACTTCGCATTGCTCTTACTAGAATCATGAAACACTTGTAGTTTACGAACTGATAAACTCGAGCCTATGGTTTCAGTAAAAATTAGTTTTGTCAATAAAAATATTTCGCCTGATTATTACTAACCACTAAGTAAAATGGATAAAAACCACTATATCACGTACTCTTTACTACCATTATTCGCATTCTCGACTGAAACAAGAGGAATCGTGATATAGGAATGGTGATACGAACGTAAACAAACCACTTCTTTCAATGTGTAATTAAGCCTTATGCTCAAGCTTTTCTCCGTTTATGAAAATAATAGACGATACAATAAAACTGACAGATATTGTACAATTCCGTGGAGTTTTATAAAATTAACAAGTGATATATTTCGCAGTATTATTGTACCTATGACGTAAATAATATATTGTCTAACAAATCTAATACAAATACTTTTGGAGTTTTTAATATCTATGTGTGTTAAGGCTACCCTTAAAGAGGGGAAAATTAACCTTTTTATATTAAAACAAGATGTTCAGTAAAGAACATATAGCCTACTTTCTCCTAAATGCATGGGTATTGTTATAACTCTTTGTCCTTTTCAAGGAGTATAATTGAATGTTGGTTGTAGTAGCTTGTTGAAATACAACGTGCTATAGGGATATTAAACATGAATATGAGGTGCCCTTTGCTAGTGCTACCTCTGTAAAAAAAAAACATTCAATTCGGTTTCACCGTGTTTGAATTGATCTGGGGAATGGATTTGCACACATACATGGCCGCTATTTGCAAACTATTGGGCTGATGACCTTGTAGTCAGTCATAAGATGCTTTCCACAAAAAGGCATGTTGTTGCAAAATCCGGTAGAGATCAAATTATTAGGATGGTCGAAATTTGATTTAAGCTTTTAACATTTGGGTGGACGTCATTCCGTTTCCGTCAAGATGGCGGCGATATAAAACATGACACTGAGGTGTATTTTGCTAGTGCTACCTCTGTACCAAATTTCGTTCAATTCGGTTTCACCGTATTTGAATTGATAGGGGGAATCGATTTGCACACATACTTGGCCACCATCTGCAAACTATTGGGCTGATGATCTAGCAGTTTGGTCAGAATATGCTTCCCACATAAAGATTTGTTGTTGCAAAATGTGGTAGAGATTAGATTATTAGGTTGATCGTAATTACATTTTAGCCTTTAACATTTGGGTGGCCGCGATTACGTTTCCGTCAAGATGGCGGTGATATAAAACATGACACTGAGGTGGCCTTTTCTAGTGCTACCTCTGTACCAAATTTCGTTCCATTCGGTTTCACCGTGTTCGAATTAATAGGGGGAATCTATTTTCACACAAAGCTGGCCGCCATCCGCAAAATATTAGGCTAATGACCTATTAGTTTGGTCAAAAGATGCTCCCTCCATAATGGTATGTTGATGCAAAATTTGGTAGAGATCGGATGATTAGGTTAATCGTAATTTGATTTAAACTTTGAATATTTGTGTGGCCGCCATTACGTTTCCGTCAATATGGCGGCGATATAAAACATGAAACTGAGGTGCCCTTTGCTAGTGCTACCTCTGTACCAAATGTCATTCCATTCGGTTTCACCGTGTTCGAATTAATAGGGGTAATCGATTTTGACACAAAGATGGCCGCCATCCGCAAACTATTAGACTAATGACCTATTAGATTTGTCAAAGGTTGCTTCCTCCATAAAGGTATGTTGTTGCAAAATTTGGTAGAGATCGGATGATTAGGTTAGTCGTAATTTGATTTAAGCTTTGAAAATTTGTGTAGCCGCCATTACGTTTCCGTCAAGATGGCGGTGATATAGAACATGACACTGAGGTGCCCTTTGCTAGTGCTACCTCTGTACCAAATTTCATTCCATTCGGTTTCACCGTGTTCGAATTAATAGGGGTAATCGATTTTGACACAAAGATGGCCGCCATCCGCAAACTATTAGGCTAATGACCTATTAGATTTATCAAAGGATGCCCCCTTCATAAAGGTATGTTGTTACAAAATTTGGTAGAGATCGGATGATTAGGTTAGTCGTAATTTGATTTAAGCTTTGAACATTTGGGTGGCCGCCATTACGTTTCCGTCAAGATGGCGGCGATATAAAACATGACACTGGAGTGCCCTTTGAAAGTGCTACCTCTGCACCAAATTTCATTCCATTCGGTTTCACCGTGTTCGAATTAATAGGGGTAATCGATTTTGACACAAAGATGGCCGCCATCCGCAAACTATTAGGCTAATGACCTATTAGATTTGTCAAAGGATGCTCCCTCCATAAAGGTATGTTGTTGCAAAATTTGGTAGAGATCGGATGATTAGGTTAGTCGTAATTTGATTTAAGCTTTGAACATTTGTGTGGCCGCCATTACGTTTCCGTCAAGATGGCGGTGATATGAAACATGACACTGGGGTGCCCTTTGCTAGTACTACCTCTGTACCAAATTTCGTTCCATTCGGTTTCGCCGTGTTCGAATTAATAGGGGCAATCGATTTTCACACAAAGATGGCCGCCATCCGCAAACTATTAGGCTAATGACCTATTAGATTTGTCAAAGGATGCTCCCTCCATAAAGGTATGTTGTTACAAAATTTGGTAGAGATCGGATGTTTAGGTTAGTCGTAATTTGATTTAAGCTTTGAACATTTGGGTGGCCGCCATTACGTTTCCGTCAAGATGGCGGCGATATAAAACATGACACTGGGGTGCCCTTTGAAAGTGCTACCTCTGCACCAAATTTCATTCCATTCGGTTTCACCGTGTTCGAATTAATAGGGGTAATCGATTTTGACACAAAGATGGCCGCCATCCGCAAACTATTAGGCTGATGACCTATTAGTTTGGTGAAAGGATGCTCCCCCATAAGGGAATGTTGTTGCAAAATTTGGTAGAGATCGGATGATTAGGTTAGTCGTAATTTGATTTAAGCTTTGAACATTTGTGTGGCCGCCATTACGTTTCCGTCAAGATGGCGGCGATATAAAACATGACACTGAGGTGTCCTTTGCTAGTGCTACCTTTGTACCAAATTTCGTTGAATTTGCGCTCACCGTGTTCGAATTGATAGGGGGGGGACAGACATTCAGAGTCCACATACTCACACACACACACACACACACAGACTCACACACATACACACACACAGACAGACACACTTTTTTTCGCCCTGTAGTGATCTCATAAGTCTACTTTCATTTTTTGCAAAAATCGAAAGTAGGCTAAAAATGGCATTGTTGTAAATGTAAACAGGTTTAAACTTCATCCCTTGTACTTGACTGTGAGTGAAATTCTGGCTTATTTTATAACTTGTCATTAGGCGAGTGTGTATATGTAATGTTATTTCAGAATACCGATAGCGTAGTTTTGAGATGAGTGCCCCGGAACATGAAACATGATACGTACGTGGTATTTCCCTGAAGGTAGTGTTGAAAATATCATAGGCCTACTAGGGATGGCTGCTGTCAGCGTCGGCAATCAAATTTCGAATATTTAGGTAACCAGTCGTCATCGTGGAGCTTAAATTGAGGTACTCAACTACACAGATGGGCTTAAAGATCAAATTACTACATTCTGTCCTTTCTTACAATGCATGCCACGATGGATTTACGTTGCTGCCCCCGACTTGGAATATGCAGATTTATTAAAGTTGTAAACTTCCCAGGTCACAAGGGATCGAACCCTTACTTTCGGGACGTACGATTTTCATAATCGTCCACATATTTTTATTTGATGCCTTTTTGTGTTTTATAATTATGTAATGAAGTGTATAATATTATGTGACTTATTTCCGATTAATTTGTTTAGGTTTTAAGGGATTGTAATTGGCAGGATCTGAGTCTATGTGAATATTTTAACATTATAATAATCTTCAGTCAGAGAGTCTGGAATTGTGTGCAAGAACCAGGAAGTAGGCTTGTTGTCGCCTGGGTTTTTCTCTCGCAAGCTCAAGTGCATGATGACTCATGCAGGTAGGAGGCTTGGCAACCCTGTGCTAGGGGTGTGTCTAGGGTATTTTGAAGACCAAGAAGGCACTCCTTATATGGTAATGTTTTGTTTTGATTGGCTGGACCCGTGAGGGAAGCCAGGTAGGCCAGTGATTTGTGGAGGGGAGATGAATGTTATTAGGACTTGACGAAGCTGTGAGGGCGACTCATTCTTAGGACTCCGTGGGGAGTATTACTCATTCTTTGGACCGCGTGTAGGGCGGTGTACTCATCCTTTGGACTCCGTGTGGAGTGGTTCGTATTCTTGGTAAGACTCCGTGAGGGAGTGGAACTTGTATTTTGGATTGTGTGTTTTTGGTGGAGAAGGAAGGTATTTCAGACGATCACAAGTTGGTGTTCGATGTGCAATTACTGAGTTGCTGGCTATACATTCTCAAGGGAATTATGAGCCTAGTTTCAAACAATTAGTCTAGATTGTTTGTCTCGAATCGCATGAAGTATTGTAAACTAACGTCTGTTTACCGAAATTTTGAGACCATAGCGGTAAATTGTTATACGACAAATACTAGTAAAATATGCTATGTATTAGTACACTCAGGAGCGAACTAGATGCGATAATCCAACACACGGATTTAAAGCATCTTTGTATAATCAGATCCACGAAACTAGATAAATCGTTGGATGCTGACCATCAAAGTAATAATGTACATAATATTCATAGAATAATTTACAAGAGGATTGAAAGCCAGATAGAAACGGAGTTGGGCGAAGACCAATTTGGTTTCAGGAGAAATGTAGGAACAAGGGAAGCTGTACTAAGTCTTAGGCTGATTTTGGAAGGTAGAATAAGGAAAGATAAGAGAACGTTCATGGCTTTTGTAGACTTAGAAAAGGCTTTTGATAACGTTGATTGGACTAAATTGTTTGACATTTTGAAATCCATTGGAATAGTACAGGGATAGGAGGGTGATATACAATCTATACAGAAACCAGACAGCAGTCATTCGGGTTGAAGGACATGAGAGAGAAGCTGGTATTCAGAAAGGTGTAAGGCAAGGCTGCAACTTATCACCCATACTTTTCAATCTTTACATTGAACAAGCAATGAAGGAAATTAGAGAAAAATGTAAAGTGGGAGTGAAGATTCAAGGAGAAATAATTTCAACTCTGAGATTTGCTGATGACATCGTCATCTTGGCCGACAAGCCTGAGGATTTGAATGAGTTTTTGAATGGTATGGACTCAGTCTTACGGAAAGAATTCATGATGAAAATTAATAAATGTAAAACAAAAATACTGGAATGCAGCCGAAATAAATCAGAAACCTCTATGGAGATCAAATTGGCAGGTGAAAAGCTGAAGGAAGTAGGAGACTTCTGTTACTTAGGAAGCAGAATAACCAGTGATGGACGAAGCAAAGAGGATATAAAAAGTAGGTTGGCTCAGGCAAAGAAAGCATTTCTACAAAAAAGGAATCTGCTGACATCGAATATAGATTTAGGTATTAGGAAGTCATTTTTGAAAGCCTTTGTCTGGAGTGTGGCGCTCTATGGAAGTGAAACTTGGACTATTGGTGCAGCAGAAAAGAGGAGAATTGAAGCATTTGAAATGTGGTGTTACAGGAGAATGATGAAGATCAGATGGGTAGATAGGGTTACAAACGAAGAGGTATTAAGACGAGTGGGAGAGGAGAGATGTTTCTGGCGACTGCTAATGAAGAGAAGAGATAGGTTGGTAGGACACATACTAAGACATCCAGGAATAGCAAGCTTAGTTATGGAAGGAAGGGTCGAGGACAAGAACTGTAGGGGTAGACCAAGGTTAGAATATGTTAAAAAGATTGCCTTGGATGTAGGGTGTGGTAGCTATGTAGAGATGAAACGTTTAGCTCAGGACAGGGAGGCATGGAGAGCTGCATCAAACCAGTCAAAAGGCTGAAGACTCAAACAACAACAACATTCATAGTTGAGAGGCTTGCGTGTGAAATATGTAGTAATTGTGCTGCGAGTAAGTAGGAGTGATTCTCTGGGAGCAACTAACCCTCGAATCAGTAGAGTTAAGTCGTCACAGCTGAAGTCAACGCCTGTAAGTACCAGTCATCATTATTTCCGAGGGTCATCAATATGTCATAAGTGTGCCTGTGTGAATATGATAGGGAGTTTTAGATAGTCTGTATGACGAGGATCGTGCGAAGTGTATTTCATGGCTGGTATCAGGATATATTGTACATTTTACCAAATCTATAGTGCTTTTATTTATGAGGTAACCAGTGTAGTTAAGAGTGAATGTTCATTGCTGTTACTCATACCGTACAGGTGTTTAACCCTCACGCAACCAGTGAAGCCGAGCAGTTACAAAGTTTCCATAACATATGAGGCTGTTTCTTCGCCTGAGTGTGTATTTAACTATGAGTAGCATACACTATAAATATGCGTTTGCTAAAATGACAAATTTAAAAAATAATACAAAGAATGTAGATTAAATTTTAACAGATATCATACACAACCAATGTGCAAAAACAATTATTTAAATACCGGTACCACGTTTGGAATTTCCTCATTGGTACAATTTCACATTCAAGTCAGATCAACAGCAAGAACACCAAGGTGACTAAGGCGATCCTTCCATTGGTGTCCTTAAATAATCAACAATGCCAAAGTATATTCTCTTGTCGATGGCTTAAACTTAATCAACTTGACGTTTAATGACCAAGCAGTTTTGTACAGTTTTCCAGAATTTTTTCCGTCCCTAAAACCTGCCGCCTTAGCAGTTGCAAGTTTGTCCCCCCGTCAATACGGGTCTGAATATAGTAAATTATCCAATATTGTAAGCACGACCTTACAGGACCAGTGTTTTACTAGTCAGCATAGAAAAGCTTATTTTAGGAGTTAAGAAACGCTATCGATGTTGCAATGTCTAAAAATATCTCCAGAACGTGCTTTTCATATCGACACTGCCGAAGTGAGGTGGCAAAACACTCAAGATAGTGATAGGGAAACATACGGTATTTATCACTAGGCATAACCGTATTGAAATTTGGAGCTTACCTAGATATTAGGCCCCTTTAAACATCAATTATCATCATCATCATCATCCATTGGTGACAGAGTGCATGGCATCATTAGAACCATATTTTTATTTAACAATTGTAAATACATATTACGTCAGCAACATTACAGAATTTCGTTATTGTAACAGTTGTCAGTTGACTATTTGTAACTTCCATTTAAGAAATAAACTGGTGTGACAATGAACAATCTTATTTCAACATTCTCGGAAATCCAGTCCCCCTAAGGGCGCCCACGATATTAACCCATGCATGAGTACCAAATGGCCGAACAGACCCACTTAAAGCTTGAATATTCTAAGAACAATTCTTAGTCAGCACCCACAAACTGAGAGTAATCAACATGCAAAATTTCAGTTTCATAGCCCTCGTGGTTACAAAGATACGATGAATAACGAGTGAGTATCTCCTTTTTGGATTATATATTTAATAAGATAAGATTGCATTACTTACCTTTAAATTAAATATAAATACATTCGTAGACGAAGTACACAAAATTAATAAATAATACTGTCGGCACACAGACACAGTCTAGGCGGCCGTTCATAGTGAACACAATACACACGAATGGAATGTAGGCTACGAGCATATAAATTACAATATTCCTTTGTAATATTACTCAAGTGTCTAATTTAAAGCGAAAGCACACCACAACTATTGCATAACTGACATAATATGTAGGATGATTTTAACCTTCCGGTGGGTGCTACTGATCTTATCTCATATTCGTCAACATAATCGTCAACTACCTTACAGAAGTTACGTCTTTCCACATGACATTCAAATCCATATCGGCCAGTTTGTCAATGACCCTTCTACACATTTGCTGTTGTTGCAAAAGTGATATGCGAGGCAGATTGCGCCTGATCGAGCACCATTAAGTAATAGACTATGTAGAGAACGAATGAGTGTTTCACTAATTGAAGCAAAATTATTCTTCAGCAAATATTGTAATTTTTAACATTCAGATTTCTGAGGTGTGCCAGACAGGCTTAATGCGTCCACTGCCACTATACAGTATTTAATGTTTGGCCTGTCAGAATGTTAAATATCTGAAGTATTTATATTTAGTACAAATTAATTAGAATACTGTAAGCACTTTTGCAAAAAAAAAGTTTCTTCTCAATCTGATTTTCATATCGTTTTATTTTTCAAGGGTCCAGGGGGGGGGGCATGGCCCCCCCCTGCCCCCCCCCGTAAGGGCGCCCATGAATGAGACGGAAACTATCGGAGATTGAAAATACTTAAAAAATGCAAATAAAATTTAAATTTTCACAAAATTTTCCAGCATTCAAAGATTTACTAAAAAGCAATGAAATTTAGATTGAAAATACTTACAAAATGTAGCGTAGATTCAAAAAATTCACAAAATGTAATTTTGATACACGGGAAGCCAATTCACAATAACAGTGCGGGAATCTGAAAGAGAAAAGGAAACATAATGAAAAGAAAAAGAAGGGTGATCCCTAGAAGAATGAGGGATCAAGAAAGATGGGAGAAGGGCCAATTAAGGCGAGAAAGGAAGAGACTCCCTAGGCCTCGGATACCCTCGGGGTCGGAAGAGAACAAGAGTTGACCAAGAGAGGTCGACAGGAAAGAAAACGGCACAAGTAAGTGGAAGCAATGACGGACTCATCTGGGGTCCCGTGGTCACCAATCCACGTCCCACAAGTCGTTAGCCCCTGGGGATAACTGAAAGGAGCCCGGCACAAGTAAGTGGAAGCAATGCCAGACTCAGCTGGGGTCCTGTGGTCGCCAACCCACGTCCCACAAGTTGTGAGCCCCTGGAAGGCCATGTGTACTCAGCTGCATTATAACTCGCACCTAAGTGAGGAATACATGGGAGATAGGTAGCCTTCTTTTCATCGTCCACTTCGATAGTTTGCCGACGAGCTTTTCAAATCGAATTGTGGGATCTAGAATTAGGCCTATTAAGAGCTATAATATCCGCTCGTCTAGTGGTGCCAATCTCCGCCAAACAATGAACTTCTTTATAGACGTCTCACTTCTGTGCGCAGTGGGTTCCCCACAGCCTGACGGAGGAGCAGAAGAGAATGTCAACATCACTGGAGCATCTGGAACGGTACCACGAGAAATACGTTCGTTTCCTAGCCCATATTGTCACGAGAGATGAAACATGGTGTCATCATTATGAGACGGATTCAGCCCCACCGAAAAAATCCAAAGCCGTGCACGCCAGCGCAGGGAAAGTCGTGACAACTTTCTCCTTTGACCGGATGGGATCACTGCTCATCAACATGGCACCACAATTAACGCCCAGCGGTACGTGGACACATTGCAAAATTTGATGCGCGCCATCAAGTCCAAACTCCCAGGAATGTTGACTGACAGCATCGTTACGTTGCATGACAATGCCCGCCCACATTTTGCCAGGATTGTTTCGACTACCCTTCAGAAGTTTCATTGTGAACCAGGGCTGGCATACGAAATGAAATGCATGGCTGTGGGGGCGAAAATATTTTAATTTCACCGTGGGCGAGATACTCGGGAGCAAAATTATAATGATTGTCAGCAAGAAAATCAAATCGAAGCGAAATATACGAGAAACTAAATAGTGCCGCAAAATTACAGTGAGCAATTGAATAAAATTTCGCTCCCGGAGCAAAATAAAGTTCGCAACAGACTTTTAATTTCGCTCCCGGTGCGAAATAAAATTCGTTGTAGGCTTTTAATTTCACTCCCGTAGCTTTTAATTTCGCTCCTGGTATGAAATAAAATTCCCAAACGGTACTTACAAGGGGAGGTCGCCAAATGGTTTTCTAGAAAAGTGTACAAATTTGGAGGGTTTGCTCTTCATAAGAAATTATTTTGGCCGTGTTCCAGCGTTTTTGCCAATGGGCCTTAGTGTGTTCAAAATTGAACGTTTAAAATCAATCCTCAAACTTGTGTAGTCCTATTCTCGCACATGTTCCCGGCTCGTTTCCGTGGCGAAGTCGCTAGCGCATTGGTGTGGGGAATTCAAGGTTTCGAGTTCGAGTCAGACCTAGGTCAGGACTTTTTTTTTTTACTGTTATTATCGTCTTTTGTGTTTTCTATAATGTATTTGCTGTGGTCTCTTCAGTTTTGGCGCTATGTACAATATTTTAACATCATTATTATTCGTCCTTGAAACTCGAACGAGTCGTAAGTTTTATTCGTTAAAATTTAAATGCAGCGTGGCCGGCGACGCTACGTTCATGTGCACTGCGCCGAGTCTAATTCAGGAACTCCGCCTGTTCCATAGTGAACAAGAAGACTATTGTGCCGTGCGGACGGACATTAAAGGTAATTAACGTGTTGAAATCCATTTTCGGTGATGCCTTAGTAATCGAAATCAATGCTATTCAGTCGGTCAACACATTTGTACCCAAACCTTAAACCTGAAAAAATTACATGAAATCAATGGGATTAATACAGTCTGAATGAAGTTAAGACTGGAGAACACTCGCTCTACGCACACATGTGGCATTGGGAGAGCGTGCCGGAGGCGAAACTGAAAGTCTGTAGAGAATTGTATTTCGCGCCGGTATCGAAATGTTATTCCATTGAAAAATTTCATTTCTCGACGCTAATTTAATTTAATAACACATTTCGTTTCGCATGCCAGCCTTGCTGGGAACCACTTACACATCCTCCACACAGTCCCGATCTCTCTCCGTGGGACTTCCATATCTTTGGAGACACGAAGAAAGACATTCATGGCAGTTGATTTGCTTCGGATGCAGAGGTGCACGCCTGGGTACAATCATGGTTCCGGAGGCAATTACAAACATTTTTCCAAGAAGGCATTGACCGTCTTGTCCCACATTGGAATAAATGTTTTAACAGTTATGGAGAGTAGGCCCACTTTTGATATAATACACTATGTACTTAGTTTTTTCCCATCTGTCTATTTCATTTGACTGCATCTGTCTCGTTTCCATTCGACTGCCCCTTATTTAAAGCAAACTTACCATAATACAAGTTGGTGTTAAATTATCAAGTCCAATTTTTGGAACATCTTCGCGAAATAATCTGGCCCTTTCTTTCCTCCAACATTGCATAACTATTAATAAACTAGTCTCCAACCAATGTTTAACTTAACCTACTATAGTTAACACACCAAATATTAGTTTTATTTACAATTATTCAAAACTTCATTCTTTTTAAATTATTTGGTACAATCACCCCATAGTTACACTGCTGGAGGAAATAGATTCCCGACTCCGTGAGAGCTGGGACGAGGTTCACACAGCCTTCTGTAGACAATTGAGTAGCTGTCTGACAGCAAGATAGCACCCCGGTCACGGAGACCAAGATTAACGGCCGAGGAGACCCAAAGCGCTGAACACGCATCACCCCATAATCTGCAGGCCAAATGGCTTGGTAGGCCTAGGTCCTTCATGGGCTGTAGCACCTCGGGTTTTTTTCCTCTCTCTCTTTTTTACACTTGGATTTCCAAGGACTTTTTTCAGGATTAGGGAACCACCCATTACAATTAAGTACAATCGTGTTGACCGACTGAAAAACATTAAATTTAGATTACTAAGGCAACACTGATAAATGGCTTCCAACACGATAAAGTACCGGTATACATATTTTTTCAGAATCTTGGTCTCTCACACCGTTCTCCCCTTATAGGTTCCTCTTTGTGTTGGCTGGAGTGTCAGAACATCACGACCTTGTTGCGACTCAGCATCCTAGTACATGAAACATCACATGCAAATCACTGCCTACTGGTTCAAATCGCAAAGGATAGTGAGAAGTGAAATGTTTATGTTTTAATTTAGATTACTGATAAAAGGGAATTTTATTACACACACAATTTCTCAGAATTTTCCAGGGGAGGGCCCCTGGATCCCCTGTCTTGGTGGATATTCCATAACCTCCAGAATGCTCCAGAGTTTCAGAGTACCGGTACTTGCAAAAATTAAACCGCATATCTAATGATTATCTGTGGGTAACACTACCAGAGTTGTCTGACTCCATGGCTAAAAGGTTACCATGCTAGGCATTGGCTCGAAGGGTCCCGCGTTCGATTCCCAGCCGGGCCATTAGGGATTATAATCTCCTGGGGTTAATTCCTGTGGCCCGGGGACTGGGTGCATGTGACGTCTTCATCATCACTTCATCCTCATTATGACGCGCAGGTCGCCCACGGGTGTCAGCTAAAAGACCCGCACTCGGCCTCTCAGGAAGCCACACAAACCAAAAAAAGAAAGTACCCGAGTTGGGGCAAAATACTCACAAACTGTATTAATACACTGAAGTAGTTCAAGTCTATGGAATTGAAGTATTTGGTATTCAACAAAATACTAGTTTGTATTTTCAGGTATTTTGTTAGCCTACTGTATTTTTTCTTTGTATCAAAAACTTGCTTTAAGAGTATTTTGTTCAACTCTGGTACCAGTTAGGTATGATTAGAGACCACAGACATTCGCATTAATTTAAAAAATCACGATATGAATATTGCATTTCATGTTTTATCGTGAAACAGTTGTAAGGGTATCGCAATAAGTTCATGAACATTTGAAAGGGGGTAAATAGAATAACACTATATATCGAATGGGCGGTATTAGACGTGCAGATTATGACAAATATGTCTCGTTTCTCACAATCTACCTGCACATTACAATCTTTACACATTGAAATTTTAGAATCAGATACCTAAAGACCTTCAGTAGAAAATTCTTTGGCTCTGGAATGAACTGTCACTGTTGACGTTCGACCCACCTCTATTTCTCAACTACGACTGACAAGGGAAGTCTCTTAACCGGGGAATCGCGGATCCTGCTGAAACTTAGCAAATATGTTGCTGGAGCCCAACTAGGCAGAACCATGAAGAAAAATCTTTCGGAAATTAACTCCTACCCTCCGTAGACGGCAATAAGTACAACAATTTTGAACTGTGCGCGCTGGTCAAGCGCGGGTGTGCCTCACGCCTGATTGGTGGCTCAAAAGGTCATGCTCCAAACGACTGCCCTCCCGTACTCGCGCTCACAACCTGCGCTGCGGCGTGGAAATTAATGCTGCATCTTTACAATATATTGCACGCCGTGCTTTATTATTAATCGTGCAAAGTAAGGTATCACAAATACATATCATTACAACACAACACAGAGTAAACTGAACCAATGGTCACACGAGTGAGTAAGAGACCAAGCTGTTTCACATAGTTCTGACAACAGTGATGTTCGTGGTAATAATGTTGGAAACACAAACTGGTTTTACACCATCCACACCGTATGAAACACGGGCGAGTGCAAGTACTACATTGTATTGCACTGATATCGAAACAATATGGCACAGGGGTGTTCAAACCCACCGGGATTGTCGGACAGGTACTGACTTCGGTACCATGCGTATTGCCTCATTGAAGTAAAACGAGGGGACGACAATTGGTGATATGTCAGAGACTGCATTTTCAAGATTGTATTTCTCTGGGCCAGATTGATGTCAAAATTCAATAACCGAACGGTGTTCGAAAATCTACGGACAAAGCTTTTCCAGACCCTAAAGCCGTATACATCCAATGGTTGAAAATAGGCTGTGGCCCCAGGAGGTAGCATCATCATCAGTCGTATGCGCTCTTCACTTTCTAACGATTATGTCCAGAAAAGGAATCCAGAAGGAGGGCCGGATTGCCGGACGGTACATGCTGTTTGAAAACATTGTGAAACCAATCCTTCAATTGTGCGGATCCCATTTTGCCAGATTTTGTGGGAACAACGTAAATATTGTCACGTGCAAACATAGTTTCTCTCACCCTTTTACCAAAAACACCTTTTGGTACTTTCAAAGTTATGAAGAGAGGTCCAAGCAGCTTGCCCGCTGCTGTTACTGTTGGCATTATTGTATAACTGTGCGTTGTGGCCCCCACTGATTGCACTTTGGAGCAAACCGTTTTCGACCCTTTTATAGCCAGTGTCCTACTCGAACACATCTCCAAATTGAACCCACTTTGATCACTATTACATACGTTCCCAGGGCCGAGAGAATCAAGAACCGATGTAACCTCTTCTACGAATATTTCTGCTGCTGACATAATATCCATTTCTCGATGGGCATTCTTTGATGTCGTCACAGTTGTTATTTATCGCGAAATGATATTATAGCGATCCTTAAAGTGCTGCACCCAGGAATGGCTGGCTTTAAACCCCGTGCATTTTACGTCCTGACATTGCTGAATTGTCACGTCATGTATTACTTCATTATTCTGATGGGCAATGTCAAATTGGGCTTTTACGACACGTGTTATTCTCCTCAATTTGTCGCGGCGGGTACCGCCCCTTTTCACCTGCTCTGCCCACAAATCTTTCTTGCTTTTTTAACGGTGAACCTTACTTTTTACCGACGAAAAGGAAAGCGGACGCCTCTTACCGCTTTTCCAATAATCAACAGCATTTTGTTTGTATTCCATACCTACAGCTTCATCTGACACTTTCCTGGGTGAGCTATCGGTGGCAGCCCAAATATTATCTTCATCAGAATTGTTAGTGTGTGGCGACAGTAAGAGTAGAATAGGAGTCCACGTTCATAGTACTGTTCTCTATACAACCAGTTATGATACCTGTAAATATCAATTAGCTCGACAAATAAACACACTTGTTACAGGAGACGAAAGCCAGAAAGTCAGATAGGCTCAAAACCAGCAATAGCCTACAGCCTACCATCCAAACTGTCCAACAGGTCCTGTTCTTGAATGCTGAGAGGCCTTTCCACACATTTTCCATATGTTTCCTCCAGACAACATATAACTTTTGCAATGTTAATATTCATCATGCAATGCATGGTACACTTGTCGTATACGGATATAAGCGTATGCCGGGTCTGTCGCCTCTCATTCGGTGACTATACGCCGTAGGCTGGGAAGCACAGTACGGTTGGGAAGCAACCTCTGACGCAGCCAAAGAAGCTCATGCCACTGGCGCGCCTATTTAAACGTGTAAATATTAATTTTTCATCTAGTACATGGGGAAGTTAATTTCCGAAATATTTCTCTTCACGGTTCTGCCTATTTGGGCTCACGCAACGTATCTGCAAAGTTCCAGCAGGATCTGCGATTCCCCGGTTCAGAGACTTCCCTTGTGAATATTGGAAAAGTTCCTAAAATAGCGACCTGCAGACATTCTTGGTGGCCTTGGAGTTAACACCAGCACCCTTCCAGTATAAAGGCACAACAAACAGAAGAACCCTCGGCTACTTCGGTTCGCGCAGCTCACTTCAGCTCGTCCCGATCATCCCCGACAATACGGGATCAAGGAGTGCGCGACTGGCTGAGCTGCCGTCACATACCGTATTGCGAGTACTTGCTGCCAGCTGTTCGATTGAGGTTATTCCTTTATTAATGCTGCAAACGCAATGCAATTAAAAGAATGAAAGTAAATGTAAAGTGACCGAAAGTATTAAGCGTGGAGTTAAATGAAAACACAGTATTTATTATTCCCTAGTTGTAAACTATGTTTTAAAGAAATATACTGTTCCAATAAGCGTACACACACAGAGGCTATAATATCAACAACACGAAATAATGCATCAGGTGTAGAAAACTGCAGGCGACCCTTGGCCATAGACGTCTTCCCTTCCGCTGTTATACGCTTCACGAGTGACTTTGAAACACCCGTTGCTTCACAACATTATAATTGAGTTTATGAACGGTTTTCTGTTCTTGTAGGTGAGCAGTTACGTTATAGACTATTTCTCTAGCTTGTTCCCTTAATGGTCGTCCAGACTTCGAAACTCAAATGATACTAGAGTATTATTAGAATAGCATGGTACACAACACTATATACATACACATTTAACAATAAAGTACACGCTACACGACAAGGGATTATAGGACTACAATAAAGAAAACGTATATAAAACTGAGAAAACAGTTAGAGCGCGAAAATGGATTAGCAACGAAGCTCTTGTCAGCGCGTCTCTGCAGTGTGCTCGGTACGCAGGCCAGACAGCATGTGACCCCCTCCACCGCTCCTCTGTGACGCTGCACATCCACTCGGAGTGAATGCGCGGGGAAGTGAGCTTTGAGCAGGTTCTTTTGATCGTTGCAGGTTTATAGATGGGCAATAGCCCCAATAGGGTTTTACCAACGCCACCTAGATAATAAAGGCCTCCGCGCTGGCTGACCAGCGCTAGGTAGCTCGACCAACAGTAGTCAATCGCGTTGTTTGGGCAGCGTTACAAGTTCGGCACATAAGTTGTACTTTTTGCTTTAGTTTTGCTCTTCAGCGTTCGAAGTGTGTTAATCAGTGTAGATACATGTGTAATGAAGTGTGTGTATTTGTGGATATTTGTAATATTAATCACCAAAATGCCGTATAGATGTTGTGTGACAGGGTGCAGAGGGAATTATCCAATGGGACCTAAAGTCCAAGTGTTTTCTTTTCCGAAAGAAGCAGACTTGACAAACAAGTGGATACGAGCCATCCCAAGAGAAAATTTAACAGTCAGCAAAACAACAAAGGTAAGTTATACAGTACTTATACTACCCATATTAAATATAGATTAAAGATAGAAGGTCTGAACCACATGGTGTACATAACCTCAAATACACCTAGGCCTACTGTACGTACATCTGTTCTATGAAAACATTTCCAATGCAGTTAAATACCGGTACTATAACATACCGTAAGTGATTTGCCCGTTTGGAATTAGTTTGTTTTGTATTATTTTCATTCTAGTGAGCAGCAGACGTATGATATAACTTAAATGCCGGTTTATTTTCTGAAAGTACCGTAGGATGTGATACAAATTAGGCTTGTAATCCACTACGACGTTTTATATGCACTTTATGCTGTTTGATAATTTAATTTTCAGAACATTCCCTGAATTCGTAAGCCTACAATTATTTAAAATATTACTTTATTGCTATAGTAGTTCTAACATAACCTACACTATATTATTAAGAGAATATAGGCTCTGTTATAATCCTGGGGTATGTTTAAGACCAAGATGTTTATTTATATGGGTTTTTCTTACATTAGAGTAAAATCATTGTACCAGTGCACGTCTGTCATTGTGCATGTTATTGTAGGCTACAGTACATATGCCTATGATAAATATCTTATTTTGAATTGATCCAATATAGGCCTACAGTAGCCCTGCGTACTGCATTTATTTAGATGTAAGGTATTCATTGCCCAGTTTGTGACTAAGTTACTCCCATTTTTAACAACAGGTTTGTTTGGTTCATTAGTTATAAGTTCATAAATTCTTTTATGGTATAGAATTTAGGCTAGCATAGGCCTACCGGTATATTAAAATTAGAGTATTCCTAGAGTTCAGGTTCCAGTAAGTTGGCCTAAGGTGTTTGTCCACCTAGATACAAGATTTTCTCTAGACCTTCTTGTTTAGGTCCTATAAAGAAATATTATAAAGCGTTTTTCAGGTGTAGCAATTTATCACAAATATTTTATTTTGTGAAATAGAGCATAGCTTAAAATTATGTCTGCCTTAATATATAAGGTCAATTGTTCGATAGCTTAATTATTCCTTTGAGCTTTAATAGAAAGAACACTTCTTTGTCTGTTAGGTAGTCAGCACGAAGGCTGGTTGGATCCTCAAATGGCACTGCCGTTAGGTTATGTGGGTAGATACCCACAAAAACCCAAGGCAGCACTATATTGTTGCACATGACCAAAGAAGTCAGGTGATTTTTAGGGCTTTTGCAAACAAGTCTTTCTAGTGGCTCTCCCAGACTATCACGTGGAATCTTAGCCTACTGTGCAAAGTTATTGTGCTTTAAATTTCTTTTTTACACCCAATACAGGTTTACAAAAGCAGATATATACAGTAAGAAATGTTTACCAGTCTTATGTTTTGTTGCAAATCTGCAGTACTTATTAAACATTCGACATTTGAAAGTTACTTAGTTATGTGTTCATTATGATCCAAGTAACCCATATTATGATATTTTAAATACTTACAAAACTAATAGTATTTTCAGCATAACATAGGGTTTCTTTAGGTCTGTTATTGAGTTCTTTTTTGTTTTTTGTTATATATTTGGACATGTTCATAATTAAATTCTTAAGAAAGCAGGGAATTTAAATTACTTTGTCAAATTAGCAGCATTATTACAAAGGAAGCATTGGGCTAATAATTTTAAAAAACACCACAGTAAATTAAACTTCATGTCCTCAATAAAAACTTTAATGAAGGATTTGAAACTACACCATTCAGAACTCCAAAGTGCACTTCTAAAATTAAATGTAATAAATCATATTCAAACCCAACTGCAACTTTGATTTCATAAACACTAATTGATTTTATAGCAGTTCTCAAGAACAAAATTCACCCTCCTCAACAGGATGTAGCCTATTTTGAAACACTGTACATTCCCAGCTGTACAGTATTTCAAAAGAATTCTCAATTAATATAGAATGTTCTCTGTTGGAGTAGGCCTTACATCTGGGCATAAATTGGAGGGTTGGTATGAAAACATGAACCAATTTCAAATTATCATACAGAATTTCTTTCAGTAATCAATCTTGCCTAGCTTTGGTGGTGATTATTTTTTTAATGGACAGGAAATTGATGTCCATTTATGATCATCCAAGCACAATCGCCATCAAATTGATCCTGAAGGAGTACCTAGGTTTTAAGAATGGTATTTCATTCTTTCTTCACAGGTATGTGAACAACATTTTCATCCCCATGAAATTATAAGAACATCTGTGGATGCCAGAAGGAACAAAGGAGATCCTCGCAGACTTATTAGACCATCTTTACTTCCAGGGGTCGTGCCATCTATCTTCCCAAGTTGCCCTCGTTACCTAAGTAAACCTGCTAGTTACAGGGAGAGCCCTGAAGCAAAGAGACAGAAACTTGAACAAAAGAATATTCAAGAAGCTGTTGAGGAGAGTTTGAAGGAAAGAGAAAGACATCTGAAAGCTCGATCTGTGAATTCACTATGCGAGTTGAAAGAAAAATTGTCACTCCTTGTATTGTCTAATTTTTGGAACATTATTGTAAATCCTAATTCAGTATTGTTTTTGAACATTCAGCAAGACCCTGCTCCTGTGATAAAATATTCTGTAGTAGTTTCTGAATCCCTTGATGTGTCAGTATTTGTGTTCAGTGAGAGCATGAAGACTTTAAATGATGAAAGGTTTCCCAAAAGTATTTCAAACTTAGATGAATTAGCAGAGGTATTAGATTCATTAGAGAATCTTCATAGGCCTAAATCTATTAATGCTCCAGGTGCTATCGAGAAAGTTTTGAGTTTTGTCCTGTATCTTCTGCAGTCACTTCAGCTATCTGAATATGGTAAAAGTAAAAACATTTACTTTATTATTGAACAACTGACATTGATATTGGCTAAGAAAATTATATACACACCATCATTCCTGATATTTTCATGTTTGTCTTATAGTATTTCTGCATGTTCTTATAAATTTAATAGAGAACAGGGGCTTTTTATAAGCCCTCATCCTTCTACAATCCAAAGAATATGCTCCAGTTTTGACTTGGGTCCCCAAAATGAGCAGAGTAAGGATAATTTTTTGTCCTATGTAAGAGGAAAATATAAATATTTAAAACCCCACGAGCACTTAGTCAACCTGCTAATAGATGAGGTACGCTTAAAAGAGTATTTTGATTATAAAGGTGGAAGTGTTGTAGGAATGGCTAATGATATGTGTGTGGCAGCAAATTCAGCTCAGGTGTTCATGATAACCAGTATACTAAGTAGTTACAAGGATGTTGCTCATATATTAGCAGTCAAAAAATTAACAGGTGAGAATTTGCATCAATGGATCAAGAAAGTGATTATAACTCTTGAAGAAATAGGATTCAAAGTATTATCTGTCATTTCAGATAATAATGCTGTTAATAGGAAGGCTATGTCATTGTTTTCAAATCCTCCAGCAGTTTCTCATGTGTATGAACATCCCAAAGATAATGAGAGACCTTTGTTTTTTGTCATTGACCCAGTCCACATCATGAAGAGTATTTGGCACAACTGGTTAAAGCAAAAGGATAATTCTTGTATGATTTATCCCACATTTCAGGATGGTGATAGTTGTGTCCATTATGCCTGTTTTAATCTCTTAATGAAACTGTATGATCTTGAACATGAAAAACTAGCTAAATATTGCTATGGCTTGACATTAAAAGCATTGCGTCCAAATAATTTTGAGAAGCAAAATGTAAAACTTGCTCTGCAAATTTTTAGTGATGTCACTGCTAGTAGCCTTCAAATGCTTGGTCCTAAACATTACTTACTTCTTTGTTCAGAAACAGCAAATTACATTACACTGTTTGTAAAGTGGTGGAAAATTGTCAATGTTAAAACACCTTTCAAAGGTGATAGGTTGAATGATGAACTCATGTGTCCTATAAAGCAATGTTCAGAAATTGATGTAAGGAGATGCTGGAATTTTTAGGTCGATGGGAAAAACTCAGCATAAAATATCCATGGGGTTCACTGACAAGAGAAACTCATTCTGCATTACGTCAAACAACACAGGCTCTCATCAATTTAAGTGCATATTGTTTAAAAGAACTACAATTTTCATACTTTTTGCCTGGTAAATTTCAAACAGATATGTTGGAAGATAGATTTGGAAAGTATAGGCAGCTATGTGGTGGCCAGTACAACATCAGTATCAGGCAAGTTTATGAAGTGGAAAAGAAACTTCGTTTACAATCAGTAGTTAGGCTAAATTTAAAATCAGAAGTCTTTGGTACTGCCCCCGTAATTGAATTATGTAGAGACCACGGTGGCTATATTTGAAATTATGATTAGAGTTATGGCTGTCATAGTTATGACGTGGGTAGTCATGACGTAAGCACGGATGACGTAAATGTTATGCCAGCAAGCTACTTGAGCTGAGATTCTCAGTGACGTCAGCATTTTTGTCCAGAATGTTCCAAGATGTACGACGCAGTCGCAGGAAACGAGGAATTCTGCTGAGGAAGAAACTATGCTATTGGAGGAGAGGCATGAACCAATGAACGATAGTTTAAAGGAAGACGGAGATTGCTGAAACTATGGTATTTTTATGACTTTTTGAATGCAGAACTGTGGAAATACATTTGCAGTAAAAGCATTGATTTGGAATTTTGATGAAATTTATTTTCAGTTTTTGAATTTTGAAAATCCGTCATATATTAACGAAGTTGGAAGTTCTAGCGATGACGTAGTATCACGCTTTGGAAGGGATGGTAACGCCCCTCGAGAAGGTAATAAAAGGGCTTGCGCAGAAGAAAGGAGCCTCTTCTCTTCTCTTCTCTTCTCTTTCGTTCGCTGATCATTCTGAGATCTAATGCTCAGATCATCGAAGTATTTGTGAAAGTCAGTTTATTATACATTCAATATAGTGAGACATCAAAGTGAACAGCAAGTGAAAAGAATCGTATTTATAACGCGTGGCGAGGCCACTATGTTAACGAGATACAGGTCAAACTAGGTGAAGTTGAAACGGACCTTAGAAAGCTTATAAAAGTTTAGCTTCAAACAGTTAGCGGTCTACGATAACATAATTGTATTGTGCAGTACTACATGCAATTATAGAGAAAAGCTGAACAATTTCGACCGAGTACTTCAAAAGATATTCACTGTTTTATACGACTGGCAAAAGTGATTATCTCGCCACTAGAGAAACACTTTTGTATAAGCCAGAATCAACGCAAGGCTAACGCTGCGAGTGGAGTAGAAAGACTTCAGATTGCTTGCTTACAGAACGATACAGTATAATGGAGCATTTGAATACGGCAGTTTGTTCTTCTGACACTACAACTGAAGAGCAGATGGAAGGCTAAGAAGGCTTATTGCAATTGGGACATACTTCAATGGAGTAAGATAGCGACATGGAACTTCGCTAATTGCTATTCCACACAAGCGAACATGCGGTGAATACCATCTACACCCATGTTTCGTAAGTAAAGGCTGAATACCATCGAACAGCCATAGAAACAATTTCATACTCTGAATATGAATAATTTCTTCGGAAATTTCTACAAAACGTCATGATGACTGTCTACTGGAACTTCAGGGAATTTTTCAAGAGAGGTCAGGGTAGTCCCGACTCACAAAGAAGATTATTGCCGGAAGGATGTCTATTCGTATTCGAGGAGCAGAGTGATTCACGGAGAAGGAAGCAGTTCGATTCTCCGATGGTGCTATTTCCTATTTCGAGGATGGAGCTCAGCTTTAACGTGGTGAAATGGATCCATCAGCAGTCTTCTTTGGGGAATTTTCCTCTGGAACGTCAATCGGCAGATAAGGTAGTCGTGAACGTTTATTGTATTTGAGTAACCTAGTAATGTTTGAGCAACCATTTTTCCCATATTTTTATCCTCATGTATTTTGCCTTATTTTCTTGTTGAGATTCTTATTCTCAGTACACCTTGATGAGTTTTGCATTTTTCGACGATTTATTAAGACATTGTTATGTCATGGGCATAGTTAACGATTTTGAATCAGTCGAGACTGATATTTAGAATTTTCAGTAATTAATATTTTTGTAGTCACGATTTGACTGTAAGTTAATGATTTTTATGGCAGATTTAAATTCAGACAGCGTGTCATTTTATTAAAGTAATTCAACCCCAGTTTAATTACTTTGAACAATTTTCTGTCATCATCAAGAAGGAAGAACATTTAAATGATTTTAGAGCGTTAAAATCTTACGTTATCGACGATCTTGGAAATACTAGTCGTTATTTGTATTGATTGCAACACAGACATTTATCGTCAGTTATGAATGAACATTGCATTATAGACAATTTTGTGAAAGAGTAATGTTAATAATGAATTATTGAATGCATTAAAGTCAAGTACTTTTGTTAGGAGTTTTTCTCAATTAGAGAATTTTATAACGATGTTTGCATTCCCCAGTCTAATTGGATTCTATTCGACTACTTTGCAGTTTAGTCGCACTTTATTTGAAGATAGTATTTTCATACTACAATTTCTTTTAAGATGTTAGTCTTAAATTTTGATAGACCAGATAGGCGTATATAAGCGTATTCACTATTAAATTTGTTTGTGATTGGCAAGTTTTGACTTCATTTCAGTTCATGAATGAAATCTACGAAGGTTAAATAGAAAAACAGTTTTGAAACAAATTATGATTATAAAATTTTTTAAGTGGAACTATGAATGTATAATCGCTAGTGCAGCGCGTGTTGAAAGTCGCTGAAATATAATGCCCTTGAATATGAAGGAAGTTCCCACAGGAATAAATGTTAAAGAATTATTTGTGGAAGTTTTGTAAGTGATGTGAAAGTTTTAAATGCCATATAGATTAATATATGATGATTTTGGGCATATTTTTAATGCAGATTGTGCATTAACTTGTTAGCGAAGGATTTTCCGCTGGAGTAAGATTGTTATAGTTCGTTGAAAATTAATCAAGTGATTTACTGTTATAATTAACACGAGTTTTGAGAGAATTTGAGACAAGATGTTGAATGAAGGTTGCCGTCACAAATCATTATTAAAAACTTTATTAAACCGGATTGTGACATTAACATGTATAACTAACCTTCATTGGTCGATTATATTAAACAGGATTATAAAATTACCAACCGAATGAACATGTGGCTAATGTATTTATTAAATTAATAATTTAAACAATTTAAATGTTAATATTGTAAATAATTGTTGTAAATATTTTTGAAAATAATGTGAAACGAGAGTGATGTTAAAGGCGTGCTTATAATATTTTTATTGTCTTTGACAAATATTATAAACAATTTCTAATTGTTATAAATAATTTATGTGATTTTGTTATAAACATTTAAGAGCTAATTAAACATTTGGATTGAAGTTAACAAGTTTAAGAAATTTATGTAATGATCCATTAGGATGTGATCAAAGTACTTGAAAGATTTGCGTAAATATAATGTGAGTTGTCTTGTAAGACATTTAAAAGCTTGAGAGTGCAGGCTGGATTCTTACGTAACATAGCGTGTGAGAAGGGAGTGCATTTGACCAGTATGCGTCAGGCTGGAAGGTAGCCCGCAGCTGTGTCAACATATGGTTTTCAGAGAGTGAGGTCGTACACTCCGGCCTTGCGACTATAAATATCATTCTCTTGTTTATTAAAAGGAAACAAATTGCTCTATATATGTCACACCCTGACGTCCTTTTCCAATCCAATAGTGTTATGAATATTACGTTATTTGGAGCTCTTGGGAGCTAAAATGTTTTATATATCATGTTGTATAATAATTTTGCAAGTCCTACTGGAGGACGTAGTCAGATTGACTTGGGCTACTGATAGCCACGTATATTTTGTTGTGATAGGAAAATCAGACCCTTTATTAGAAATAAAGCTTTTGTACAGTTCAAAGTTCTCGTCTTCGTTTCTGGTTCATTTTTAAATGTCATGGCGGAGATTATTGTGTGAACAGACTTTTAGTGATCCTGTTGTCAACTCAAACCCCGAGATAATTAAGAGGTAAGCAACGGTAAGTATGCACCCCCGTCTATTTTGGTGTGTTCCACAATGATTTCCTGTGAATTTCTGTGCTCTTATCTCGATAGTATCTGTCAGTGCCATTTTCATTGATGTAACTGTGCCGGTGCGATTGATAATTGGCAATCCGATTGAGGGGGCGGATATCTGACAGCCTACTATCCAGGTAAACGGGGACAGAAAGATTGGCGCCCAACGTGGGGATGAGTCAACAGCAAGATTGACCCTAATATGTGGGACGAATTCGACAAAACTGGATTACCAGGTTGAACACCAGAAAGATTGACAAACCTAAAACGTGAGGTTCGATTAGACTCAAATAAAGAGGTTGATTCTTTGTTAGATGTCTAGGCCAATTGTAGTATTTAAGAGTGTGATTATATAGGAATTAAATGTTGTATTGTATTAGGAAAATTACACTCAGAAAAGATCAGATCTTATACAACTTGAGAAAGGTTAAATGGGCAGGAAACTTAGAAAAATCGCCTATAATCTGGAATCTTATTTTATTTGACCGGCTTATGACACTTTAGTCATATTAAAGATAAAATTAATTATTTGGATTGTAAATGTAAATTATTTGTGTTAGGATATTTTAAAATGAGCCAGAGAAATTTGAACATGTGCTTGAGTTTGTTTCAACATGAAGTATCTTCGAATATTAATTATAAGGTAGTTATAAGTTAGATTTAAGACAGAAAATTGATCAAAAATTATATATGGTGAAAAGTGTTGCTCAAACGTTGTTATTTTGCT
Organism: Meconema thalassinum; assembly: GCA_946902985.2. Classification (NCBI taxonomy): domain Eukaryota; kingdom Metazoa; phylum Arthropoda; class Insecta; order Orthoptera; family Tettigoniidae; genus Meconema; species Meconema thalassinum. The sequence continues at coordinate 75,595,447 of OX336389.2, forward strand.
CTTTTGATGTATGTCCCTACAGCAATCCATTTTGAATAATAATATTGTAATGGCAGATGAAAGTTTGAAGAAAATGTTAGAGGAGATGTCTGCTAACTTGAAAGCTAGCATGAATAGTAGCATGAAGCAGATGATGGAGGAAAATGCTAGTAATTTGAATAGTAGTATGAAGGAGATGGAAGCTAGGAATACTAGTCGAATGGAGGAGAATGCTAGTAATTTAAATGCAAGAATGGAGGAGAATGCTAGTAATATGTCTGCTAATTTGAAGGTTCTTCATACTAGTGCTGCCAATTTGGAGGATAATATGTCGCGTTTACAGATTAATACCCTAGGAATTGAAAATACTGTAACGGACATGCGTACAGACGTGTCTAATGTCCATAAAGATGTAGCTATTGTGCATAAAAGTGTTGATGATGTTAAAAATGATGTGTCTAAGGTACAGAGGGACCTTACAATGTTAAATTTAGATGTAGCTAATGTCCGAGGGGATATTTCTTGTGCTAGAGCCGAAGTTGTTGTTGTCAAAAACGATGTAGCGACTGTCCAAGACAAGGTCGAGGAAGTCCAGAAAGAAATTCAAAAAGCTAGAACAGATGTATCCAATGTTCAGGTAGACATTAACAATATTCATGCGGATATAACTGAGGTGCAAAGTGATATAACTAAGATTCAGGTAGAGGTCAACACAGTTTTCGTAGATATCACTAAAGTCCAAACTGATGTAAATAAAGTCAGGGAAGAAATCGAAAACTCAAAAACTCTTTGTACGCGTAATATAACTGCATTAACGACTAGGTTAGTCGATGAATCGGTTAGAACAACAACGTCTTTAGCAGAGTTGAAGTATGACGTAGAGGTTATGAGAACACAGGTATTAGACCACAATAGAGTATTAAAAGAGGATATCGAAGTAGACATAGCCGAGATGTTAACAGCAAACGTAGCGGTATGGAAAGACGAGTGGAATAAGTCAAGTGGGGAACATGTAACCCAAATTCAGGAAAGGATTGAAAGAAAACTTGCCAGTACGCAGATAGAAATTAATAATGAGGTAGTTCAGATTAGAAAAGATTTAAGCGTCAGGATAAATTCGCTATCCGAAAAACAAGTTGACGATAGAACACAACTAGATCAGGATATGCAAACTTTAAAATCTACATTAGAGGAACAGATGCATAAAGTTGTCTCTGACGTAAATGAAACGACGAGTAAACTGAAAAATTTGAAGTTAGGAGAGGCTAGTTTAATGGAGAACTACAAGGAAGAGATAGTCAAGAAAGTCTTAACAGAAATCACCGATAAGGATACAGAAGGCTTTGCTTGCGAATTGAACAGGAAGCATACCAGAAGATGTCACCTAGATCTAGAAGAAAGAGACGTGACTCCTGAAGAACGTGTATCCAGATTCAGAGAGGAGGATGACGAGAGGAATATGGAATCTGAGTGGAATTATCGAGATAGTGGGAAAAACTATCCGGATTCATATCCGAGGAACGTGACGGTCATTAGGAATTTCGAGGACAAACCACAAAAATTCAGTAACACTGATAGTTTGACACCTATAGAGTATGTAAGGAATCTCAAAGATTATTTCATCGAAGCTCACATTCCCAGAGAGAGAGAGATGAAGATTGTAGAGAGATATCTGATTGGAGGACCCCTTGAATGGTTTAGAGCTTTTAGATATACATTCAGTAACTTTGACGAGTTTGCAGAGGCATTAATCAAACGATTTTGGTCCATAGAAGCGCAGAATTCGTTAAGAGCGGAGGTATATTCAAGAAAATACTCAGGTACTCTTCCAACGAGGTACGCTGATTTCTTTACAAGTCAGTTGTCCCGCTTGAGATTTTTGCAACCCCCATTGTCCACGGAGCAACTAATAGATGCGATTTCTCGTATGCTGCCAGTTGAGGTGAGGAGACTTATAATTTCGTCCAACATCAGGGATTTATCCAGCATGGATGAATTACTAAGAAGGTTAGACTACACAAGTCCAATGCCTAACGTAGTCCAGAAAGGTCAAAGGCAAGAGTATAAGGAAATCAATACGGTATACATGGACCAAGTCCAACAAACTGACAAGCCAGAGGAGGAGAAAACTGACAATGTAGGTCCTCACAGGAATAATCAGTTTAGAAATTACAGATCACAAGGTTACCGACCATATCAACAGAGAAGAGGTTGGAACTACAACCGAGGAAACTATAATGGAAGAGGCAGATATTATAACAATAATGGGTATAATCGTAACTATAATAGGAATAACCAAAACCAAAATAGAAACCAGAATACTCAAAGTCAGGTTATGACACCTGAGCAATATCAGCAAAGAGAAAAGGAAAGCCAGCAATACTTAAAAGAATTAAGGGATAAAGAAGCTGACAATCAAAGGAAAAGGCAGGATGTTGTAATCGATCCTGGGCCTTCTACGAGCCAACAGAATTTTGAGGTCGGTAACACAAAAAAAAAAAAAAAAACGCCGATTTCTCAACGTCAGTGAGAACCTGTAAATACATTGCCACACCACACCTGATTACGATTAATGAGATATACGAAGTTACCGATGAAGATTTACTAGAAGAGAGGGGTATTGTTAAAGAGGAAAGACCATGTGCCTTACCGATTATTGATGTACGGATAGATGGACAGCAGTACAAAGCCCTGCTGGATACTGGTGCTATTATTTCCATCATTTCAGAGGAATGTTATCAAAGTCTGCTAAGAGGAGAGAACATGACAGTTCTACCTGTTTCTACCGTCAAAGTGAGAGGGATATTCCAAGATAAGGCAGTGAAATGCAAGATTCAAGTGTTATTGAACTTTGAGATCAATGGAAGGAATTATGAACAGATCTTCATTGTGGTGAGCAAGATCAATTTTGATATGGTGCTTGGAATCGATTTTATATCGAAGGTCGGAGCTATTATTGACATGAAGAACAGAAGTATTAGCTTTAATGATGGGTACATAATCACAGAAGAGATAGAAGAACAGGACGTGAAAAACAGTCTGGATATAGACCTTAGGGAAGAAATTTTGAATACAATAATTAATGAAGTGGAAAACTTAGAAGAAATACCCAGTAGAAAAACTGAAGGATTTGAAGAAATTCAGGGGGAATTTGAGGATCTGATAAAGGAATTCCAAGATATTTTCGATGAAAAGCCTGGATTGATTAAGGATTATAAGTACAAGATAAGACTGACAGATGAAACCCCTTACCAGAAGAGAATATACCCCATTCCTGAGAAATACTATCAAGAAGTACGAGGGTTAATCAGAAAAATGGAGGTAGACGGGATTATTAGAAAACAGGCGTCGTCTTATATAAACCCCATCACAGTAGTGAAGAAAAGTAATGGTCAGATACGTCTTTGTCTCGATGCCAGGACCATCAACTTGAAGATTCTTCCAGAAAATGACAGACCACCCAAGATTAGAGATCTGCTTCGGAAATTCAAAGGAAGAGCTTGTTTCAGCGTTCTTGACTTGACGTCTTCATTTTATCAAGTTCAATTAGAAGAGGATAGTATGCAGTACACTGGATTCCTATTTGACCAGACGTCATGGGTCTTTGCCAGAATGCCTTTTGGAATGGTTAACAGTGGACCAGCACTTATTCGAGCACTTGATAGTAAATTCACTGACGAAGTGAAAGAAAATGTAATCTGCTACATTGACGATTTAATCGTATCTTCACCCAGCGCCGCAGAACATTTAGTGCACTTGAGAAAGTTGTTCGAGAATTTAAGGGAGGCCAACATAAAGGTGAACTTTGGAAAATGTCAATTTTTGAAGAAGGAGATAAATTACTTGGGGCATACTATTGATAAAGATGGATATCATCCAAACATGAAAAAAGTAGATGCGATCACGAGATTTCCAAAGCCAACTAAGGTAAAACAAGTCAGAGAATTTGTAGGTGCATGCCAATTTATTAGCAGCCACTGTCCAAGATACTCGGAAATTATGGCTCCTCTGTATGACTTACTCAAGAAGAACAACAGATGGAAATGGAGTACCGCTGCAGACGAGGCTTTTGAGAAAGCAAAAGAGATGCTCAAAAATAATGTGAAACTGGAGTACCCAGACTTTGAGAAGGTGTTCTATATTGAGTCTGATGCATCAAGAATAGGCATTAGTGCAGTCTTATACCAGAAAGACGAGGCAGGCAACAAGCACTACATTGCGTTCACTAGTCGGAAGTTGAAAAAGCACGAGGAAAACTACTTCACGACAGAGCTTGAAGCGTTAGCTTTTGTGACAGCTTTACAAGCCTGGAAGAAAATCCTGCTGGGACATAAGGTCATCATTATTACTGACCATAAAGCACTACAGTTTATGTTGCAAACTGACATGTCGAGTGATAGATTGACACGTTGGGCTTTGTTCACCCAACAGTTTAACGCTACTATCGTCCACCAGCCTGGGAAAGATAACTTACTGGCTGATGCTCTATCACGTAACCCTATTAAAAATGTGCAGATACACCATGTACAATTGGAGCAAGAAGATGAAGAAACCGTTAGGAGGTTAGCCCGAATCGGTGTGTCACAGAAGAGACACGCTCCAATAAGGAAAATGTACAGGTTCCTCAAGGGTTACATGGACAATACGGATGTTGACTATGAGACTACACGGAGAAATTCACGACATTTTGTCTTGAGTGGAGACATTGTATGCAAGTATGCTGACCCTGCGCATACAAAACTTCGAATAGTCGTGCCACCTAAACTTGTTGTCAATTTAGTGTGGGTAGCTCATCATGCAACTGGACATGCCGGTTTAGATAAAACTCTTAATACACTTAAAGAGAGATTTATCTGGACTAACATGCGTTCCAGCATTGCCAAGGTCATTAGATCCTGTGACAAATGTCAAAGAGCAAAGTATGCTTCTGCTTTATTAAAGGGAAAACCGAAGGCGATGATTCCTTCTAAGCCAAACGAACTTATGGCGACGGATATATTTGGCCCCTGTCCGAAGGGATACCAGGGTAACCAGTACTTGTTGGTGACCGTGGATGTTTTCTCAAAATTTGTTACAATGAGTCCCATGCAGAAAGCTAACACGAGGAACGTAGTAAGCAGACTGGAAAATGCTGTATTTCCTAAAGCTGGTATACCGGAATATCTACTGTCAGATCATGGAACGCAGTTTACGTCCGTGGAATTTGCAGCGGATATGGAAAGGCTTGGCATTAAGCACTTATTTTCAAGCGTGCGTTACCCTGAATCGAATTCCTCAGAAAGATATATGGCTGAATTTTCGAAATTCTGTCGAATTTTCTGTCCTAATGATCATTCTGGTTGGGTGAGATTTGTACCCCTTATTGAGGAATGTCTGAACTCTACAGTGCAGGAGAGCACAGGAGAAGTGCCAATGCGACTTCATCTAGGAAGAAACCCAGAAAGGCCGTGGGATAATCTTTTCAACCACATACCAAGAGATCCCGACATAGGAAGACAGAAGAGGATTGACAAGGCAAAGGAACAACTCCAGAAAGCAGCAGAGAAACGATTGAAGAGAGTAGCTGGAAAACGTTTTGGTACACCCTTTCAAGTTGGAAATCTTGTATTATTACGCAGACCTGTCAAGGCTGATATGACCAAGAAAATCTACCCCAAATTTGGATTAGTGTTCCTGGGGCCGTTTAGGATTACGAACGCTTATGGAAACAACTGTTATGAACTCTACGATGATGAGAATAATGTCGTTTACGGCAAGTTCAATGCTGGAAATTTAAAAAGATACTATCCTAGAGTAAGCCAGTAATAATTCAATTTCGTGTTCAAGAGAGTTGAGATACTTGTAACATTGAGTTTTAAAACAATTTGCAACTGTTTTTAAAACGTGGTGAGAGGAGAATGCCCCCGTAATTGAATTATGTAGAGACCACGATGGCTATATTTGAAATTATGATTAGAGTTATCGCTGTCATAGTTATGACGTGGGTAGTCATGACGTAAGCACGGATGACGTAAATGTTATGCCAGCAAGCTACTTGAGCTGAGATTCTCAGTGACGTCAGCATTTTTGTCCAGAATGTTCCAAGATGTACGACGCAGTCGCAGGAAACGAGGAATTCTGCTGAGGAAGAAACTATGCTATTGGAGGAGAGGCATGAACCAATGAACGATAGTTTAAAGGAAGACGGAGATTGCTGAAACTATGGTATTTTTTATGACTTTTTGAATGCAGAATTGTGGAAATACATTTGCAGTAAAAGCATTGATTTGGAATTTTGATGAAATTTATTTTCAGTTTTTGAATTTTGAAAATCCGTCATATATTAACGAAGTTGGAAGTTCTAGCGATGACGTAGTATCACGCTTTGGAAGGGATGGTAACGCCCCTCGAGAAGGTAATAAAAGGGCTTGCGCAGAAGAAAGGAGCCTCTTCTCTTCTCTTCTCTTCTCTTTCGTTCGCTGATCATTCTGAGATCTAATGCTCAGATCATCGAAGTATTTGTGAAAGTCAGTTTATTATACATTCAATATAGTGAGACATCAAAGTGAACAGCAAGTGAAAAGAATCGTATTTATAACGCGTGGCGAGGCCACTATGTTAACGAGATACAGGTCAAACTAGGTGAAGTTGAAACGGACCTTAGAAAGCTTATAAAAGTTTAGCTTCAAACAGTTAGCGGTCTACGATAACATAATTGTATTGTGCAGTACTACATGCAATTATAGAGAAAAGCTGAACAATTTCGACCGAGTACTTCAAAAGATATTCACTGTTTTATACGACTGGCAAAAGTGATTATCTCGCCACTAGAGAAACACTTTTGTATAAGCCAGAATCAACGCAAGGCTAACGCTGCGAGTGGAGTAGAAAGACTTCAGATTGCTTGCTTACAGAACGATACAGTATAATGGAGCATTTGAATACGGCAGTTTGTTCTTCTGACACTACAACTGAAGAGCAGATGGAAGGCTAAGAAGGCTTATTGCAATTGGGACATACTTCAATGGAGTAAGATAGCGACATGGAACTTCGCTAATTGCTATTCCACACAAGCGAACATGCGGTGAATACCATCTACACCCATGTTTCGTAAGTAAAGGCTGAATACCATCGAACAGCCATAGAAACAATTTCATACTCTGAATATGAATAATTTCTTCGGAAATTTCTACAAAACGTCATGATGACTGTCTACTGGAACTTCAGGGAATTTTTCAAGAGAGGTCAGGGTAGTCCCGACTCACAAAGAAGATTATTGCCGGAAGGATGTCTATTCGTATTCGAGGAGCAGAGTGATTCACGGAGAAGGAAGCAGTTCGATTCTCCGATGGTGCTATTTCCTATTTCGAGGATGGAGCTCAGCTTTAACGTGGTGAAATGGATCCATCAGCAGTCTTCTTTGGGGAATTTTCCTCTGGAACGTCAATCGGCAGATAAGGTAGTCGTGAACGTTTATTGTATTTGAGTAACCTAGTAATGTTTGAGCAACCATTTTTCCCATATTTTTATCCTCATGTATTTTGCCTTATTTTCTTGTTGAGATTCTTATTCTCAGTACACCTTGATGAGTTTTGCATTTTTCGACGATTTATTAAGACATTGTTATGTCATGGGCATAGTTAACGATTTTGAATCAGTCGAGACTGATATTTAGAATTTTCAGTAATTAATATTTTTGTAGTCACGATTTGACTGTAAGTTAATGATTTTTATGGCAGATTTAAATTCAGACAGCGTGTCATTTTATTAAAGTAATTCAACCCCAGTTTAATTACTTTGAACAATTTTCTGTCATCATCAAGAAGGAAGAACATTTAAATGATTTTAGAGCGTTAAAATCTTACGTTATCGACGATCTTGGAAATACTAGTCGTTATTTGTATTGATTGCAACACAGACATTTATCGTCAGTTATGAATGAACATTGCATTATAGACAATTTTGTGAAAGAGTAATGTTAATAATGAATTATTGAATGCATTAAAGTCAAGTACTTTTGTTAGGAGTTTTTCTCAATTAGAGAATTTTATAACGATGTTTGCATTCCCCAGTCTAATTGGATTCTATTCGACTACTTTGCAGTTTAGTCGCACTTTATTTGAAGATAGTATTTTCATACTACAATTTCTTTTAAGATGTTAGTCTTAAATTTTGATAGACCAGATAGGCGTATATAAGCGTATTCACTATTAAATTTGTTTGTGATTGGCAAGTTTTGACTTCATTTCAGTTCATGAATGAAATCTACGAAGGTTAAATAGAAAAACAGTTTTGAAACAAATTATGATTATAAAATTTTTTAAGTGGAACTATGAATGTATAATCGCTAGTGCAGCGCGTGTTGAAAGTCGCTGAAATATAATGCCCTTGAATATGAAGGAAGTTCCCACAGGAATAAATGTTAAAGAATTATTTGTGGAAGTTTTGTAAGTGATGTGAAAGTTTTAAATGCCATATAGATTAATATATGATGATTTTGGGCATATTTTTAATGCAGATTGTGCATTAACTTGTTAGCGAAGGATTTTCCGCTGGAGTAAGATTGTTATAGTTCGTTGAAAATTAATCAAGTGATTTACTGTTATAATTAACACGAGTTTTGAGAGAATTTGAGACAAGATGTTGAATGAAGGTTGCCGTCACAAATCATTATTAAAAACTTTATTAAACCGGATTGTGACATTAACATGTATAACTAACCTTCATTGGTCGATTATATTAAACAGGATTATAAAATTACCAACCGAATGAACATGTGGCTAATGTATTTATTAAATTAATAATTTAAACAATTTAAATGTTAATATTGTAAATAATTGTTGTAAATATTTTTGAAAATAATGTGAAACGAGAGTGATGTTAAAGGCGTGCTTATAATATTTTTATTGTCTTTGACAAATATTATAAACAATTTCTAATTGTTATAAATAATTTATGTGATTTTGTTATAAACATTTAAGAGCTAATTAAACATTTGGATTGAAGTTAACAAGTTTAAGAAATTTATGTAATGATCCATTAGGATGTGATCAAAGTACTTGAAAGATTTGCGTAAATATAATGTGAGTTGTCTTGTAAGACATTTAAAAGCTTGAGAGTGCAGGCTGGATTCTTACGTAACATAGCGTGTGAGAAGGGAGTGCATTTGACCAGTATGCGTCAGGCTGGAAGGTAGCCCGCAGCTGTGTCAACATATGGTTTTCAGAGAGTGAGGTCGTACACTCCGGCCTTGCGACTATAAATATCATTCTCTTGTTTATTAAAAGGAAACAAATTGCTCTATATATGTCACACCCTGACGTCCTTTTCCAATCCAATAGTGTTATGAATATTACGTTATTTGGAGCTCTTGGGAGCTAAAATGTTTTATATATCATGTTGTATAATAATTTTGCAAGTCCTACTGGAGGACGTAGTCAGATTGACTTGGGCTACTGATAGCCACGTATATTTTGTTGTGATAGGAAAATCAGACCCTTTATTAGAAATAAAGCTTTTGTACAGTTCAAAGTTCTCGTCTTCGTTTCTGGTTCATTTTTAAATGTCATGGCGGAGATTATTGTGTGAACAGACTTTTAGTGATCCTGTTGTCAACTCAAACCCCGAGATAATTAAGAGGTAAGCAACGGTAAGTATGCACCCCCGTCTATTTTGGTGTGTTCCACAATGATTTCCTGTGAATTTCTGTGCTCTTATCTCGATAGTATCTGTCAGTGCCATTTTCATTGATGTAACTGTGCCGGTGCGATTGATAATTGGCAATCCGATTGAGGGGGCGGATATCTGACAGCCTACTATCCAGGTAAACGGGGACAGTACCATCAGTATTCACTCAATAAGGGATTTTCTATCAGATATCCCAGAATCACTCCCTAAAGTTCCCCTTCAATTTGAAAAGCTTGAGGTTGGTCAGTCAGAAGTTGAAAATGCCAGTGATGATTTGCCTGTGCTGACCTATATTGCAGGGTATTGTTGCTATTCAATTCTAAAGCACTCAAAATGTGAAATTTGTAAGGATCACCTAGTGCTCAATGACATTTTACAAGATCATACAATGTATACCTTGATAGAGAATGTAAGTCGAGGAAAGCTGCTCTTTCCTCAATATCATGTTATCAGTATTGTTGTCAATACTTATTTGATTGTTCAAAAATTGTGTGATCAGTTTGAACAGGAATTTCTTCATGTGCCAAACCAAAGAGAAGTAGCTACAAAGCTAGCTTTAGATTCTGTCCTAAACAATGAATTGTTGTGGGAGAGAGAATGTTCTGAGTATAGTGCACAGGACCTTTGTCGGAAGATAGTTTGGATTTCTGTGAATGTTTGCCTTAATAATTATTGTCGAAACAAAAATCAAGGACACTGTGCCCAGGAAGACAAACATATTTTCCCAAAGCAACTGACACTAAATCACCTATGTCCAAATCAACATATCTGCCTACCGTTCCTTTACTTATTTTCTGCTTCAGCTTTCTCATATTCAGGGCTAGGATATATATGTAAATACTTATTTCTCTATTACACAGATATTCATATCCTATTAACTTATCTCCATCGATTATGTTGTCCTCTTTCAAATTAAACAAATTTATTTGACATGTTTTTCCATATTTCTGACTTCAGTACATACATGCACAATAAATAATTTTACATATTTAGTAAATTTCAATCCAATATTTATACATATTTTACTCTTATGAGTAAAAATATATAGAATTGTAGTTTTCAGTGACTGGAAATATGCCAGCACAGGACAAGTTTACAGTTATGTAATGAAAAGAAAGATTTCTGAAGTACGTAGATGTAACGATAGCAATTCTTATGAAAATAAGCTTCAAGTTTGAAAATTTAGAACATTTCATGGCATACTCTTATGGTAGGCAGGAATAACAGGAATAATCAATGAATGAAAGCAAGTGAAAAGTAAGTGAAATAAAAGAAAATTGGATAATTTGATTTATAAATCCAGTATTTTTAATGCATTTATGTGGGTTACATAAGTAACAAAATTAGAATCATGGGGAAAAATTTGTCTTTTGTCCATATTTCATAAAATATATTTACATTTTGAAATTTTTTACATTGTAGATATTTTTAAAATATATATACATACATATGTACATATTTTGACACTTTTCAGTACATATAAATCCTAGCCCTGTTCATAATTTTACCTTAATGTAGCCTATATCATTAATTGAAGATTTAGCTTGGGCAGTCCTAATATACCAGATGGGGGAAGCATATTTCTTAACTTCTATACATATCAGAAAGTCAATAAGCTTATTATTGATTCCCAAGATTAATACATTTAACTTAGTCCTATTGTAATTTCAAAAACAACCCTCTCAAAATGTGAATTGAATCTATTTTGAAAATCTTTAACCCATTTAAACGAATTTTTTAACTTTCACTTACATCCTTTAAGAAATTTTCTAGTAGCAAAATGTAATTTTAATGTACAATCTGTTAAAATAATAGTTAAGAAACTGAAGATATCCTATGCTCTCTCTATTCTCTTTAAGCTACAAGAAGAGTAAGCTCATAAGTTGAATTGTTGGCGAGAGTTAATTAGGCTATCTTCCTGCTGTATAATGTAGGCTCTGCAAAATATGTTTCAAGATAAAACTGTATTGTATTGTATTTCTGTCTGTAGCCAAATTGTTGATACTTTTTATGTAAATTCCTGCCAAATACAAAACTTTTAATTAAATTGATATTCTGTAATCCAACGCCAGTAAAATAATACTAAAAATTGAACGAGTGAGTGGAAAAGGACAATATTCAAAGAAATGGGATAATATTCCAGCATATTTAATCATTAATTAGTCGCTAACTGATGACACTCCTATTATGACATTTTGAGACATAACTTCTTGCTACTAGTACTACAATTGCCTAATAGTGAATTTTTCAATACGACGTCTAGTTTCGACAGATGATCGTTCTTTTTTCCTCTTGGAAATGGAATGTTATCGTTTTTCGACTCAGCTGTTCAATTATTCTTTTCCATTTTTGCCTTTCTCCCTTCATTTAAAAGTGAGGTTAATAAGTTCATAACGTTCTGAAAATCATAATAAACATCATTATCGTAATAATTACGGGCCTTTTTTGTTATTATGATGAAACTGTTTATTTATTTTTCCTCCCTCAGTATAGAAGGAGTATTTTATGGAAGGTAAGGAAGAAGGTAAATTCTACTAGGTACGGGTAATTTAGCAATACTGGCTACTCAAAGACTTGCATGCTATGCAGTGTTCATTTACAGTTGTACAGTGCAACAATATGAGCGTTTTCTTTGCGAGTGGAAACATCGTTTGGAAGGGCAGGGAGGGATGACTACTCTTGGCGCGCGTGCTTCCGAGCGCGGAGGCCTTTTATTTAGGTGGCGTTGGTTTTACCCTCCGCCAAGTGTCAGTGACCACCAGGTGTTTATCTCAGTCGCCTTTGGAATGTGTGCTTTTTCCCATTCAAGCTTTGGCTTGTACAAAGCGTGACTGTCATGTTCACAAGTTCAAATGTTTAAGAGGTGAATGGAAAATTAAAAAAGTAACCAATACAAAATACCAATAAATTCTTTTTTTTTAATTTTTTTCGCCAGAATAGTTTATTTCAATTTAAAGATACTTATCGTGAAAATTCACGATTAAAATATTGTAATTTTAAAAATTGTTACCATCCTATTTGCAAAGAAATTCCATTTTCTTTTCAATAATAAATGTATCGCTTTTATCGCGACTGCGATAATATGTGGTCTCTAGGTATGATCAAGAAATAAGATCCACACATTTGTATGTAACAGTGCTTTTATGATCATCTGCATATGCTAACACTTAGCATACACATACAGCAATAACACTCATCTCTTCACTCATCGTATCACTTTTATAAGAAAAGTTATATTTACTGATGACCAGAACATTACTACTTAGTCAGCCGTTAGCTTAATCTGTTGTAACATGAGTCAATTAGTGTCTGTGATAAGTTTGATTAGTGAAGATCTGCAATAACACCAATATTTCTTCAAACTCCATTTCATGACTCATGTTCTTAAAACTAGTACATCCATACACAATTTCAACGACATTAAGTGAACAGTATCTCCTGTGGATTTGAAGCACTTCCTCATGTATTCACACTCATTCACAAGTAAAAAATAAATACAGTAACATAGCCCAGTTTGTGCTGTGTACAGCTGATGAACAAGTTGTACAAATTATCATAACTTGGCAAGACATTGCAGGAGGGAAAGAGAGAGAGAGGAGTAATTTTAGGAAGCTCGATGGCATAAGGCCATATTTTTCCGTGGGGTTAAAATCTCGGTGACAACAGGGTGGAATTTCCACCTGATAAATTACACAGGTCTGCGATGAAATAATTGTTTCAAATTTTTAAAGTGATTCTGATGGCATTTATTGTGCTGAATACAGAAAAAATAGTGAAAAAAATCAATCACCCTTTGTTTACCCACAAATCATATTGATTTTTGTTTTACTTTTTAAGGTTCTCTTTTAACATACGTACAAATTATAACGGAGATATCAAAGACGCTGGGACGTTAACATGATGGCTGACTACTGTTCGATGTTAAAAAGAGAAAATCCTCAGCTCCACAGCAGGAAAAGTACAAAAAGAAGTTTTGAAGGAAAAAGAAAACGTTACTACAAAGACTTGTAATAGTGTTGAAATAAAGCCTTATCAACTTTTCTTACTCTATGTTTAAGATTAACCTATGTTTAATGTGGTATGATAACATTGTACATAAATAATACTGATACAAAAATTGCCTTTTTAGGATTTTACACGAAAGTTTTACCTTATTTTGTGGACAAACCTTACGTGATAGAAAAGAAACAATATCATTTCTGAAATCAGCACCAAAAACTACATAAAAATCAATTATCAAAACTAAAACAATTTTCAAAAATATTTTTTTGCAGACCTGTGTTATACATGGCATCAGTAAGGGGGCACCCAGCCTTTAATCCAAAACCAAAATGAGTCACGGGACCCTTATTAATTGAGATAAGCTGTTGAAAGTTTCGTTAGACTTATTATACAATTAACTTATTCATTTTCCCTCCATACCTAATATTACAGAGATACTGCAACGATCATTTTCAAGTGCTTACAAGAAAGCAAACTTTGAACACAGTAAACAACGAATTACTGGTACCGGTACCACTTGTTCTCAACACAGCACGGTCACACAGTGATGTACCCTCGGATCATGCATAGGTTTAACACACTGAGTCTTGTAGAGGGAAAGAAATCCTTTCTTTTGATTCACTTCAGTTCATTTGAGTTTCACAACAACTTCAACATTATAGAAGAGTAGGTACAGACTGATAACTTACAGAAATTCAATTATTTACATAATTCACATGCTCCTCTTCACTTGAAACAGTCTGTTGAACAAGTTGGTGGGCCCCGTTAGGTTCCAACAGTTATTTCAACTTCAACTGAGCAAACATCATAGAAAAATAAATGCTGTTGCATGACATATTCATGGCTTACTCCTAAAACCTTGTAAGTACTCTTTAAATGAAACAGGTAAAAGAAACTGTCTACCTATTATCACAGTTACTGCAGATTTTATGGTGATTACATTCTACAACAAACATAAAGGTTCATATTAATAATGGATTTTTTATGATCGAATGATGTTTAAATCCATTTCATACTACTCCAATCTCTTAGGATAATAGACGTAGAAGATATTAAAAGGAAAAGAAGCTTGTAGTCTTACATGATCGATAGTCTTGCGATCATGAGCCACGGGACCTCCAATTTTATGTGGAATCCGAACCACAGGATATGATATTTCACTTCGCAAACCTCACGAGAGTTGACCAGGAATCAAACCTGGTCCGCCTTGGTGAGAGGCAAGCAGCTTGGCCACTGCACCGCCCCTACGAATCGCATGTAAATAACAAGTACACATAATAACGCATAATCAAAGTAAAATCATTGTCCCAGAAGGTTGAAAATGTCCTCCACCTGCATTTACACATTTCTGGCATCGTCTAAGGGAATTTTCATTCCCACGCAATAGTTCATCTGTCGAGATAGCCTCAATGTATCTTGTGATATTTAGTTTGAGTTCATCTAGAGCAGCGGTTCCCAACCTTTTTCTCCTCCCGTACCCCTTAATACATATTTGTATAAAATAGTACCCCCTAAAAAGTAAACTTCTAAAACGTATAATATTTTACGGGCGATATGTAGCCTACATAACTTAATAAATACATTAATTATTAAAAATAACTTACAACTATTTATAACTTTTTTTAATACAATATAAATAATATTTTTAATTTATTATTTGTTTGCTGTTAGTATGCATTTCATTTTTAAAAAATGCTAAATGAAAATGAAAATCCACAGCCTGCTTCCAGTCTCCGACCGGGTCAGGAATGGAATGAATGAAGCCCCCATCTAGCGGCGAGGATATGGACTGTGCCGGCTGCCGAGGCCTGACGCACTCCTCTGGGGCAATGATTAAATGAATGACAGATGAAATGAAATGCTAGTGGAGAGTGTTGCTGGAATGAAATTTTGACAGGGAAAACCGGAGTACCCGGAGAAAAACCTGTCTACCACCGTTTTGTCCAGCACAGATCTCACATGGAGTGACCGGGATTTGAACCACGGACCCAGCGGTGAGAGGCTGGCGTGCTGCCGCCTAAGCCACGGAGGCTTACTAAAAAATGCTAAATATAATTTTCAATTATACTTTTATTTACTTGTGCAAATGAAGACGTATAAACATTTAGGTGAGGAAAATAAACAATTCTTAGCTGCCGCCCCGGAGGTCCTGGGTTCGATTCCCGGCTCTGCCACGAAATTTGAAAAAGTGGTATGAGGACTGGAACGGGGTCTACTCAGCCTCGGGTGTTCCAAATGAGTAGAGGGGGTTCGATTCCCACCTCCGCCATCCTCGAAGTGGTTTTCCGTGGTTTCCCACTTCGTCTTCGGGCAAATGCCGGGATGGTAATGTCCCCGTTTACCCGGATAGTAGGCTGTCAGATATCCGCCCCCTCAATCGGATTGCCAACAATCAATCGCACCGGCTCAGCTACATCAATGAAAATGGCACTGACAGATACTACCGAGGTATGAGCACAGAAGTTAACAGGAAATCATTGTGGAACACACCAAAATAGACGGGGGTTCATACTTACCTTTACTTACCTCTTAAAAATATCTCGGGGTTTGAGTTGACAACAGGATCACTAAAGTCTGTTCACACAATAACCTCCACCATGACATTTAAAAATGAACCAGGACGAAGACGAGAACTTTGAACTGTACAAAAGCTTTTATTTCAAATAAAGGGTATGATTTTAACATCTCAACAAAATAAATGTGGCTATCAGTAGCCCATGTCAATCTGACTACGTCCTCCTATAGGACTTGCAAAATTATCATACAACATGATATAGAACATATTAGCTCCCACGAGCTCCAAATAACGTAATATTCATAACACAATTGGATTGGAAAGGAAGTGAGGACGAGACATATATATAAAGCATTTGGTTTCTTTTAATAAACATAACACTGGTATTTATAGGCGCAAGGCCAGAGTGTGGACGACCTCACCCGCTGATAACCAGTTGTTGGGACAGCTGCGAGCTACCCTTCAACCTGTCGCACACTTGTCAAATGGGCTCCCTTCACATGATACATTGCGTAAGAATCCAGCTCTCAAAAGCTTTAAATGTCCGCAAGACAACTCATATATATATTTACGCAATTCTTTCAAATACTTTACTCACATCCTACTGGATTATTATGACAATCCTTAAACTTGTTAAGTTCTCATCCAAATGTTTAATAAGCTCTTAAATGTTTATAACAAAATCACATAAATTATTTATAACAATTAGAAATTGTTTATAATATTATCGAAGATAATTACAAAATTGTTAATCACGCCTTTAACATTACCTTCGTTCCACATTATTGTCAAAAGTATTTACAACATTATTTACAATATTAACATTTAAATTAATCAAATTATTAATTTAAGAAATACATTAACCACATGTTCATCCGATTGGTAATTTCATAATCGTGTCAATATAATCGACCAATGAAGGTTAGTTATACATGTTAATGTCACAATCTGTTTTAATAAAGGTTTTAATCATTATTTGTGACGGTAATCTTCATTCAAAATCTTATCTCAAATTCTTTCAAAACTCTTGTTAATTATAACAGTAAATTCACTTGATTAATTTTCAACGAACTATGACAATTCACTCCAGCGGAAAATACTTCGCTAACAAAATAATGCACAAACTGCATTAAAAATTAGGCCCAAAATTCATCATATATTAATCTATATGGCATCAAAAACTTCCACAGAAAAAACCTCCACTACTAAATTCTTTAACATCATTAATTACTGTGGGAACCTCCTTCATATATATTCAAGGGCATTATACATCAGCGGCTTTCAACACGTGCGCTGCACTAGCGATTATACATTCATAGTTCCACTTAAAAATTCTTATAATCATTAATTGTTTCAAAACTGTTGTCATTTAACCTTCGTGGATTTCATTCATGAATCGAACTGAAGTAAAAATTTGCCAATCACAAACAAATTTAATAGTGAATACGCTTATATACGCCTGTCTGGTCTATCAAAATTTAAGATTAACATCTTCAAAAATTGTAGTATAAAAATACTATCATCAAATAAAGTGCGACTAAACTGTAAAATAGTCGAATAGAATCCAATTAGACTGGGGAATGCAAACATCATTATATAAATCTCTAATTGAGAAAAACTCCTAACAAAAGTTCTCGAATTTAATGCATTCAATAATTCATTATTAAAGTTCATTTTTCACAAAAGTGTCTATGATGCAATGGTCGTTCATAACTGACGATAAATGTCTGTGTTGCAATCAGTTCAAATAACGACTAGTATTTCCAAGATCGTCGACAACGTAATGGATTTTAACGCTCTAAAATCATTTAAATGTTCTTCCTTCTTGATGATGACAGAAAATTGGTCAAAGTAATTAAACTGGGGTAGAATTACTTTAATAAAGTGACACGCTGTCTGAATTTAAATCTGCCATAAAAATCATTAACTTACAGTCAAATCGTGACTACCAAAATAAATAAGCAAATTACTGAAAAATCCAAATATCAGTCTCAACTGATCCAAAATCGTTTAACTATGCCCATGACATGACAATGTCTTAATAAATCGTCGAAAAAGGCATAACTCAACAAGGTGTACTGAGAATAGGAATCTCAAACAAGAAAATAGGGCAAAATACATGAGGACAAAAATATGGGAAAAATGGTTGCTCAAACATTGCTAAGAAACTCAAATACAATAAACGTTCACGACTACCTTATCTGCCGATTGACGTTCCAGAGGAAAATTCCCCAAAGAAGACTGCTGATGGATCCATTTCACCAAGTTAAAGCTGAGCTCCATCCTCGAAACAGGAAATAGCACCCTCGGAGAATCGAACTGCTTCCTTCTCCGGAAATTGCTCTGCTCCGTGAAGACGAATAGACATCCTTCCGGCAATAATCTTCTTTGTGAGTCGGGATAACCCTGACCTCTCTTGAAAAATCCCTGAAGTTCCAGTAGACAATCGCCATGAAGTTTTTGTAGAAATTTCCGAAGAAATATTCATATTCAATGAGTATGTAATAGATTCCATTGCTGTTGGATAGTATTCAGCTTTGAAGCACGAAACATGGGTGTAGATGGTTATTCGCCACATGTTCGCTTGTGTGGAATAGCAATTAGCGAAGTTCCATGCTGCTATCTTACTCCGTTGAAATATGGCCCAATCGCATTAAGTCCTTTAGCCTTCCATCTTCTCTTCGGTTATAGTAATAGTATAACAAACTGCCATATTCAACTGCTCCATTATACTATAGCGTTGTGCAACAAAAGCAATCTGAAGTCTCCCTATTTCACTAGCCGTGTCAGCCGTGGCGTAAAATCTGGCGATACAAAGTGTTTCTCAGGTGGCGAGATAATCACTTTTGTCAGTCGTGTAAAACTGCCAATATCTTTCAAAATAATTGCTCGAAATTGTTCAGCCTTTTCTATATTACTTCATGTAGCACTGCACAATAGAATCAGCTTATAAGCGACCGCTAACTGTTCAAAGCTAATCTTGTAGATGCGTTCTAAGGTGCGTTTTAACTTCACCTAGTTTTACTTGAATCTCGTTTAATGCAGTGCCTTCACCACGCGTTATAAAGACGACTCTTTTCACTACTTTCACTCGACGTCTCACCAAAATGACTGTATAAGAAAAAAAAATTCACAATTAGACTTCGATGATCTGAGAATGATATTCTGAGAAAGAGACTCCTCTCTTCTGCGCAAGGCCTTTTATGAACTTCCTAAGGGGCGTATCCATCCCTTCCATAGCGTGTTACTGCGTCATCGCTAGAAGTTCCAACTTCGTCAATACATGACGGATTTTCAAAATTCAAAAACTGAAAATAAATTTCACCAAAATTCCAAATCAATGCCTCTACTGCAAATGGATTTCCACAATTCTGCATTCCAAAAGTAATAAAAATATCATAGTTTCAGCAATCTCCGTCTTCCTTTAAACTATCGTTCATTGGTTCAAGCCTCCCCTCCAATAGCATAGTTTCTTCCTCAGCCTAGTTCCACGTTTCCTGCGACTGCGTCGTAAATCTTGGAACATTCTCGACTAAATGCTGACGTCACTGAGAATCTCAGCTCAAGTAGCCTGCTGGCATAACGTTTGCGTCATCCGTGCTTACGTCATGACTACCCACGTCATAACTATGACAGCCATAACTTTCCTTATAATTTTCAAAATAGCCACCGTGGTCTCTATATAATTCAATTACGGGGGCATTCTCCTCTCACCACGTTTTAAAAACAGTTGCAAATTGTTTTTAAACTCTGTGTTACAAGTACTTCAACTCTCTTGAACACGAAATTGAATTATTACTGGTTTACTCTAGTATAGTATGATATTTCCTCTATGTTCCTTAATCATAAATCTCTTCTACTCTGTTGTGTGTGGTTAAATGCATTCTCTCCTCTCTACTTTCTCTTCTGTCCAGTATTTCTATTTTCTAAGTTCTGCTGGCTCGTAGAAGGTCCAGGATCGATTACAACATCCTGCCTTTTCTTTTGGTTGTCGGCTTCTTTATCCCTTAATTCTTTTAGGTATTGCTGGCTTTCCCTCTCTCTTTCCTGATACTGATCGGGTGTCATAACCTGACCTTGAGGATTCTGATTTCTGTTTTGGTTTTGGTTATTCCTATTATAATTTCTGTTATAACCATTATTGTTGTAATATCTGCCTCTTCCATTGTTGTAATTTCCTCGGTTATAGTTCCAGCCTCTTCTCTGTTGATACGGACGGTAACCTTGTGATCTGTTATTTCTAAACTGATTATTCCTGTGAGGACCTACATTGTCAGTTTTCTCTTCGTCTGGCTTGTCAGTTTGTTGGACTTGGTCCATATATACAGTATTGATTTCTTTGAAGTCCTGCCTTTGACCTTTCTGTACCACGTTAGGCATTGGGCTTGTATAGTCTAATCTCCTCAGTAATTCATCCATACTGGTTAAATCCCTGATGTTTGATGAAATAATTAGTCTCCTCACCTCAACTGGCAGCATACGAGAAATCGCATCAATTAATTGCTCCGTTGACAATGGGGGTTGTAAAAATCTCAAGCGGGACAATTGACTCGTAAAGAAATCAGCGTACCGTGTTGGAAGAGTACCTGAGTATTTTCTTGAATACACCTCCGCTCTTAACGAATTCTGCGCTTCTATGGACCAAAATCGTTTGATTAATGCCTCTGCAAGCTCGTCAAAGTTACTGAATGTGTATCTAAATGCGCGAAACCATTCGAGGGGTCCTCCAATCAGAAATCTCTCCACTATCTTCATCTCTCTCTCTCTCTGGGAATGTGAGCTTCGATGAAATAATCTTTGAGGTTCCTTACATATTCTATAGGTGTCAAACTATCCGTGTTACTGAATTTTTGCGGTTTGTCTTCAAAATTCCTGATGACCGTTACGTTCCTCGGATATGAATCCGGGTAGTTTTTCCCACTATCTCGATAGTTCCACTCAGGTTCCATATTCCTCTCGTCATCCTCCTCTCTGAATCTGGATATACGTTCTTCAGGAGTCACGTCTCTCTCTTCTGGATCTAGGTTATATCTTCTGGCATAATTCCTATTGAGTTCGCAAGCCAAGCCTTCTGTATCCTTGTCAGTGATTTCCGTTAAGACTTTCTTGATTATCTCTTCTTTGTAGTTCTCCATCAAACTAGCCTCTCCTAACTTCAAATTCTGCAGTTTGCTCGTCGTTTCATTTACATCAGAGACAACTTTATGAATCTGTTCCTCTAATGTAGATTTTAATGTTTGCATATCCTGACCTAGTTGTGTTCTATCGTCAACTTGTCTTTCGGATAGCGAATCCATCCTGACGCTTAAATCTTTCCTAATCTGTACTACTTCATTGTCAATTTCTATTTGAGTACTGGCAAGTTTTCTCTCAATCCGTTCCTGAATTTGGGTTACATGTTCCCCACTTGACTTATTCCACTCGTCTTTCCATACTGTTACATTTGCCGTTAACATTTCTGCTATGTCTACTTCGATATCCTCTTTCAATAATCTATTATGGTCTAATACCTGGGTTCTCATGACCTCTACATCATACTTTAAACCTGCTAAAGACGTTGTTGTTCTAACTGACTCATCAACTAGTCTAGTCGCTAATGCACTTATATTACGCGTACAAAGGGTTTTCGAATTTTCTATCTCTTCCCTGACTTTATTTACATCAGTTTGGACTCTAGTAATATCTACGAAAACTGTGTTGACTTCTACCTGAATCTTAGTTATGTCACTTTGCACCTCAGTTATATCCGAATGAATGTTATTAATATCAACCTGAACATTGGATACATCAGTTCTAGCATTTTGAATTTCTCTTTGGACTTCCTCGACCTTGTCTTGGACAGTCGCCACATCATTTTTAACAACAACTACTTCGGCTCTAGCACAAGAAATATCACCTCGGACATTAGCCACATCTAAATTTAACATTGTAAGATCTTTCTGTACCTTAGAAACATCAAATTTAACATCATCAACATTTTTATGCACATTAGACACATCTGAGCGAATGTCAGTTACAGTACTCTCAATTCCTAGGGTATTAATCTGTAAACGCGACATATTATCCTCTAAGTTAGCAGAACTGGTCTGGAGAACTTTCATATTCTCCTCCATTCGACTAGCATTCTCCTCCATTCGACTAGTATTCCTAGCTTCCATCTCCTTTATGCTTTCATTCAGCATCTGCTTCATACTACTATTCATGCTTGCTTTCAAGTTAGCAGACATCTCCTCTAACATCATCTTCAAACTTTCATCTGCCATTACAATATTATTCAAAATATAGACTGCTGTAGGGACATACATCAACAGAGCAAAATAACAACATTTGAGCAACACTTTTCACCATATATAAATTTGATCAATTTTCTGTCTTAAATCTAACTTATAACTATCTTATAATTAACCTTCGAAGACACTTCATGTTGAAACAAACTCAAGCACATGTTCAAATTTCCCTGGCTCATTTTAAAATATCCTAACACAAATAATTTACATTTACAATCCAAATAATTTAATTTTATCTTTAATATGACTAAAATGTCATAAGCCGGTCAAATAAAATAAGATCCCAGATCATAGGCGATTTTCCTAAGTTTCCAGCCTATTTAACCTTTCTCAAGTTGTATAAGATCTGATCTTTTCTGAGTGTAATTTTCCTAATACAATACAACATTTAATTCCTATATAATCACACTCGTAAATTCTACAATTGGCCTAGACATCTAACAAAGAATCAACCTCTTTATTTGAGTCTAATCGAACCTCACGTTTTAGATTTGCCAATCCTACTGGCGTTCAACCTGGTGATCCACTTTTGTTGAACATACCCCAACGTTTTAGGTGCACCAATCTTACTAGCGTTCAACCTGGTAATCCAGTTATGTTGAATCGAGCCCCACGTTTTAGGGTCGCCAATCTTACTGTCCCCGTTTACCCGGATAGTAGGCTGTCAGATATCCGCCCCCTCAATCGGATTGCCAACAATCAATCGCACCGGCTCAGCTACATCAATGAAAATGGCACTGACAGATACTACCGAGGTATGAGCACGGAAGTTAACAGGAAATCATTGTGGAACACACCAAAATAGACGGGGGTTCATACTTACCTTTACTTACCTCTTAAAATATCTCGTGGTTTGAGTTGACAACAGGATCACTAAAGTCTGTTCACACAATAACCTCCACCATGACATTTAAAAATGAACCAGGACGAAGACGAGAACTTTGAACTGTACAAAAGCTTTTATTTCAAATAAAGGGTATGATTTTAACATCTCAACAAAATAAATGTGGCTATCAGTAGCCCATGTCAATCTGACTACGTCCTCCTATAGGACTTGCAAAATTATCATACAACATGATATAGAACATATTAGCTCCCACGAGCTCCAAATAACGTAATATTCATAACACAATTGGATTGGAAAGGAAGTGAGGACGAGACATATATATAAAGCATTTGGTTTCTTTTAATAAACATAACACTGGTATTTATAGGCACAAGGCCAGAGTGTGGACGACCTCACCCGCTGATAACCAGTTGTTGGGACAGCTGCGAGCTACCCTTCAACCTGTCGCACACTTGTCAAATGGGCTCCCTTCACATGATACATTGCGTAAGAATCCAGCTCTCAAAAGCTTTAAATGTCCGCAAGACAACTCATATATATATTTACGCAATTCTTTCAAATACTTTACTCACATCCTACTGGATTATTATGACAATCCTTAAACTTGTTAAGTTCTCATCCAAATGTTTAATAAGCTCTTAAATGTTTATAACAAAATCACATAAATTATTTATAACAATTAGAAATTGTTTATAATATTATCGAAGATAATTAAAAAATTGTTAATCACGCCTTTAACATTACCTTCGCTCCACATTATTGTCAAAAATATTTACAACATTATTTACAATATTAACATTTAAATTAATCAAATTATTAATTTAAGAAATACATTAACCACATGTTCATCCGATTGGTAATTTCATAATCGTGTCAATATAATCGACCAATGAAGGTTAGTTATACATGTTAATGTCACAATCTGTTTTAATAAAGGTTTTAATCATTATTTGTGACGGTAATCTTCATTCAAAATCTTATCTCAAATTCTTTCAAAACTCTTGTTAATTATAACAGTAAATTCACTTGATTAATTTTCAACGAACTATGACAATTCACTCCAGCGGAAAATACTTCGCTAACAAAATAATGCACAAACTGCATTAAAAATTAGGCCCAAAATTCATCATATATTAATCTATATGGCATCAAAAACTTCCACAGAAAAAACCTCCACTACTAAATTCTTTAACATCATTAATTACTGTGGGAACCTCCTTCATATATATTCAAGGGCATTATACATCAGCGGCTTTCAACACGTGCGCTGCACTAGCGATTATACATTCATAGTTCCACTTAAAAATTCTTATAATCATTAATTGTTTCAAAACTGTTGTCATTTAACCTTCGTGGATTTCATTCATGAATCGAACTGAAGTAAAAATATGCCAATCACAAACAAATTTAATAGTGAATACGCTTATATACGCCTGTCTGGTCTATCAAAATTTAAGATTAACATCTTCAAAAATTGTAGTATAAAAATACTATCATCAAATAAAGTGCGACTAAACTGTAAAATAGTCGAATAGAATCCAATTAGACTGGGGAATGCAAACATCATTATATAAATCTCTAATTGAGAAAAACTCCTAACAAAAGTTCTCGAATTTAATGCATTCAATAATTCATTATTAAAGTTCATTTTTCACAAAAGTGTCTATGATGCAATGGTCGTTCATAACTGACGATAAATGTCTGTGTTGCAATCAGTTCAAATAACGACTAGTATTTCCAAGATCGTCGACAACGTAATGGATTTTAACGCTCTAAAATCATTTAAATGTTCTTCCTTCTTGATGATGACAGAAAATTGGTCAAAGTAATTAAACTGGGGTAGAATTACTTTAATAAAGTGACACGCTGTCTGAATTTAAATCTGCCATAAAAATCATTAACTTACAGTCAAATCGTGACTACCAAAATAAATAAGCAAATTACTGAAAAATCCAAATATCAGTCTCAACTGATCCAAAATCGTTTAACTATGCCCATGACATGACAATGTCTTAATAAATCGTCGAAAAAGGCATAACTCAACAAGGTGTACTGAGAATAGGAATCTCAAACAAGAAAATAGGGCAAAATACATGAGGACAAAAATATGGGAAAAATGGTTGCTCAAACATTGCTAAGAAACTCAAATACAATAAACGTTCACGACTACCTTATCTGCCGATTGACGTTCCAGAGGAAAATTCCCCAAAGAAGACTGCTGATGGATCCATTTCACCAAGTTAAAGCTGAGCTCCATCCTCGAAACAGGAAATAGCACCCTCGGAGAATCGAACTGCTTCCTTCTCCGGAAATTGCTCTGCTCCGTGAAGACGAATAGACATCCTTCCGGCAATAATCTTCTTTGTGAGTCGGGATAACCCTGACCTCTCTTGAAAAATCCCTGAAGTTCCAGTAGACAATCGCCATGAAGTTTTTGTAGAAATTTCCGAAGAAATATTCATATTCAATGAGTATGTAATAGATTCCATTGCTGTTGGATAGTATTCAGCTTTGAAGCACGAAACATGGGTGTAGATGGTTATTCGCCACATGTTCGCTTGTGTGGAATAGCAATTAGCGAAGTTCCATGCTGCTATCTTACTCCGTTGAAATATGTCCCAATCGCATTAAGTCCTTTAGCCTTCCATCTTCTCTTCGGTTATAGTAATAGTATAACAAACTGCCATATTCAACTGCTCCATTATACTATAGCGTTGTGCAACAAAAGCAATCTGAAGTCTCCCTATTTCACTAGCCGTGTCAGCCGTGGCGTAAAATCTGGCGATACAAAGTGTTTCTCAGGTGGCGAGATAATCACTTTTGTCAGTCGTGTAAAACTGCCAATATCTTTCAAAATAATTGCTCGAAATTGTTCAGCCTTTTCTATATTACTTCATGTAGCACTGCACAATAGAATCAGCTTATAAGCGACCGCTAACTGTTCAAAGCTAATCTTGTAGATGCGTTCTAAGGTGCGTTTTAACTTCACCTAGTTTTACTTGAATCTCGTTTAATGCAGTGGCTTCACCACGCGTTATAAAGACGACTCTTTTCACTACTTTCACTCGACGTCTCACCAAAATGACTGTATAAGAAAAAAAAAATTCACAATTAGACTTCGATGATCTGAGAATGATATTCTGAGAAAGAGACTCCTCTCTTCTGCGCAAGGCCTTTTATGAACTTCCTAAGGGGCGTATCCATCCCTTCCATAGCGTGTTACTGCGTCATCGCTAGAAGTTCCAACTTCGTCAATACATGACGGATTTTCAAAATTCAAAAACTGAAAATAAATTTCACCAAAATTCCAAATCAATGCCTCTACTGCAAATGGATTTCCACAATTCTGCATTCCAAAAGTAATAAAAATATCATAGTTTCAGCAATCTCCGTCTTCCTTTAAACTATCGTTCATTGGTTCAAGCCTCCCCTCCAATAGCATAGTTTCTTCCTCAGCCTAGTTCCACGTTTCCTGCGACTGCGTCGTAAATCTTGGAACATTCTCGACTAAATGCTGACGTCACTGAGAATCTCAGCTCAAGTAGCCTGCTGGCATAACGTTTGCGTCATCCGTGCTTACGTCATGACTACCCACGTCATAACTATGACAGCCATAACTTTCCTTATAATTTTCAAAATAGCCACCGTGGTCTCTATATAATTCAATTACGGGGGCAGTACCATCTTCAAGGCCACGGCCGCCTCCTTCCCTCTTCCTTGCCTATCCATCCTGACTTTCCATTACCTTCCCTCATGAGGCCCCTGTTCGCTTTGCAGGTGAGGCCGCCTGGGCGAGGTGCCAATCACACCTCACCAGTTGTATCCCCTCCGATTAGATGTTCCCAGCTCTAGGACACTGCCCGTAGAGGCGGTAGTGGTGAGTTCCCTCGCTGAGTCCGTGGGTTCCACCAACCTGGAGGGTAAACGACTAAGAAAGAAAGAAAGAAAATAAACAATTACAGTACGGTACATACGATTTTTTAATTTTGATTTTATATAAAACCAATTAATTCTAACGATTAGTTTGACAAAAAGAATAGACAATTCAAGACAATAGCAGTGCAGCGGTGAAAGTGACTGGGGTTTGGGTAGGATGGGTTGTCCACGGGGGAGCATTGACCTTAATGTGCATGAATAAGATGGCACTGCACGCCGGTACATTACGAATGACACGTACGATGGGAACATGGCGCCCGCCATTACCGTTTATTTTTGGCGTAGGCCTACCCCTAACCGGTTCGTTGCGTACCACCAAGGGGGCTTACCCCAGGCTGGGAACCGCTGATCTAGAGTGTAAGGGTTTGTTGCATAAACCTCATTTTGCAATTTTCCCCATCAATAAAAATTGAAGCAATAGGCTTTAACACTTATTAATAACACGTTATAAAATTTTGGAAAACAACCACGTACACACGTTATAAACTTATAACTTAAAATAGGCTATAAACGAAATAACGAAGTCAAGTCCTGCGTCGCAACCGTCTCAGCTCCGCGTTGCCATGTGCTCGACCTCCTTCCTGCAGCGCTGCGCCGGCCCCACTTTGAGTGAAAGACCCTGTATATTTTTAATGAGAACTCAGAAGATGTAAACTGTTACATTTTTATACACATTTCGTGCAGTTTCTTGCTCAATTACATCCAAATAGGCCTATTGAACCCGTGGTGGCCAGTGAAGTCGCAAGAAGCGTTTCAAAATGCAAGGCTTCGTTGTATGGTAATGGATAACCATTTAGTGTCGAAAATTTACACCAGAGGCTTGTTTCATAAAACTGACTGATAATATTAGCTAATAATATTAGTTAGCCAAATACTGTTTCATAAAGAATCATGAACACTGATAAAATGCCTACCCATTTTATTAGTGGGCTCAGTCTTCGTATCAGCATTTAAATAAAAATTAATAAAAAATTACGAGCCTTACAGTAGTCGCATATGATGTGTAACATCTGACATGTTATTCGAATAATTCCATATTACTTACTCGCATTTCTTAAAGAATGAACTCTTAGTGCTACCTTGTGCCAGCAAACATGAAAGGATTCTCCAATGCATCTGCAGTAGTGACATATGCCTGCAACTGTATGCGGGAGCAATCCACTGCCTACTTGGTGCGAGCTGCCATTTATACCGGCCAGTTAGTGAACCCATGCCAGCGGTGTTATTGAAAATGACCTCTTATTGCCGATATAGCGCACTGCCAAGTATAGGCGCGATTAAAAATTAGGTGTGCAGTAGGTATATTAAATGCGTTTCTCCCAGTGATACATTTAGACCAACAAAGTTTCAATTATTGTTAGTAGTCGGTGTTAATATACTGAATGCCTGCGTTGTTTGGAGTGTTGGTTGATGCGAATAGCACTAAATAAGAATACAGCAAAAGTATGAAGATTTAATAAATCGAAATTGTTTTCAGCAAATATGATATAATGAATCTTTTCACACCAAAGAACGACAACTTGAAGATGATTTATTGTACGAATTTCTTTAATGGGGCCTCCAAACCTTGAGGTAAACCGTATGCGATTTACATTCCACATAGTCACATGGCCTATAGTACGTCGTTGTACCGATCTCCGCCACCGCGCGCGTTCATTGTTTCCGTCCCATGCACTTCCGTCTCTTTTCCAAAATCACTCCCACAAAAATGTCCAGCTACCGAGTGGAAAGATGTTACACATCAACAATATCGTATGGTCTCGGGTGCCGGGTACAAGCCTTGTTATTGGACACCTTGCAGCTTGCATGTCGAATTTAATTGTTCCTTGAATCACTATGAAAGTCAAGGAGGTTAGATATCTAAGCTCCTTGACACTATAGCGCTTTCTAGTAGAGAAATGAGGAACTTTGTGTTGGCGGAAAATCCCGAGATTAATTTTGCCATCATGAACACGGCCTACTGAATTCAAATGGGTTATTTAACATGCCAACATCATATGACATGCGTATCGTGATTTTTGCCGCCTTTCAAAAATCACTTACCACGGCCGGGAGCGAACCTGCAAGCTTGGGGTTAGTAATCCGACACGATAACCACTCACACACCATGGAAAGCAGCATTTAAATGATATTATACTTTAATATGACACATTGTAATTAGTCGGCAATACCGGTATTATGTTTCTGCACAATGGCTATTACGGTAATGAAGTTATCAATACAATATCTATGTGTTTCTACGGGAACTGGGCAACTACTGCTGTACACATTCCCTTTACTCGCAAGTAGGTCTATTCCACACAGGAACATTATCCAAAAAGAAATTAATGGAACTAATATTAATAATATTACTGGTACGTGTAAATAAGTCCCCGTCTGGTGCTCAATACTTTCGTGCTTGAAATAGCCGTGGTGATAGCGTGTTGGTCTCTTAATCACGAGTTCTAGAGTTCGAGCCCTGGGCGGGGTAATTATTTTTGCCACCAGATTATAGATTTAAGCAATATCATATCAATATGACTCATTTTAACAGAATCCGCATGAAATTACGATTTATCTAATTTTGTATTAGAATATGTACAAGCAGGATTTGAGAAATTTGTATTGGACATCATTGCTAGTAGTCTATAGATGCGCTATAGACAATGGTAGCATCCCTCCTCCTCTTCACCGTACAGTATGAAATAATATGTGATGTTTGTTGAAACAAATGTGACTGTAGCATATATCCAATTCATTCTATACATTCATGATAGTACCGGTAATTTAATAAGATGAAAACGGATCGTCACAATTTTAAGGGTGTCCAAGCAGTGTAGCATACGAGATCTTTGAAATTTTTGATAGGCCTATTCTGTTGCCCTATAATGTATACAAATATCGTCACCTGTGTGCGTACCGAAGCAGTCATCACAGCACTTTTCGATAAACGAAAACAAGCCATGAAATGAAGATTCAATACAAATCCATGATACAAATCACACCATGTTCACAGCTAGTAGGAGACATCATGATACTGGGCCCCGCTGTCTAGCCAGTGCAGTGCAATCTGTAGCTGCTCCTCTGAGGTTACGGCTTCATTCCTCTTAGTAGGATGTTCCAGAAAATGACCTATACTATAAAGCACATGTTCTATAATCTAACCTAAATATTTTGTCATACTCATATGTTGGTTCCATGAGATTATAGTTTGTTCTTCCTCTAAAACTTTTAGGTGGACGAATGTACGCTTGTTGGTCTTCTTCACTATTGGAATCAACAAAGTATTGTAATCCATTTCTCAGATTACCGTATCGCAATCGTATATGGCTAAATAAAAATTCAGTTCACGTTATTCTCACCAGTAATATGAATTATTACACGAAACACACGCATGGAAATACCCAAATAATATGAGACAATGCTAATAATCTTCCTTGTTTATGAAACAGTTTGCTAATATACTCTATGTATAAAAAATAATATTTGTTTGTTCGTCCCTTATGCGTAGGCCTACATATAGGCCTACCATTCATCCGATTGCGATCAAATTTTGGTGAGTTATTGTGCACACTCCCGGGATGGTTATAGGCATAGTAAATCCAATTTACTATAGATAGCGCGCGAGTAGCTTTAACAAAATGGTGCGCGATTTGTTTCAACAAATTCTCACATGCGTTCATACGCCATTCACCCGACTGCGATGACATTTTGGTGAGTTGTTGTGTACACTTCTGCGAAAGTTTCTGACGTAGTAAATCGATTTTACAAAAGGTAGCGCACGAGTTGATTCAATAAATGAGCGACAGCGCGCGAATCGTTTCAACAAAATCCCGTATGCGTTCATAAACCATTCATACGAATGCGATGAAACTTTGGTGAGTTGTTGTATACACTCCCGCGAAGGTTTCCGACTTAGTAAATCTATTTTACAATAGGTAGCGCACGAGTAGATTCAACAAATGAATGACAGCGCGCGATTCGTTTCCACAAAATCCCGTATGCGTTCATATGTCATTCATCCGATTGCGATGAAACTTTGGTGAGATTTTTTTTCATCAAAGTCCCGTATGCGGTCATGAACCATTCGTACAATTGCGATTCAACTTTGGTGAGTTGTTGAGCACGCTCCCAGAAATATTCCTGAAATAGTAAATCCATTTTACAATAGTTTAGAGGCAGTTAACGGAAAAAGAAAAAAATATTGTGTATCCAAAAGCACTTCAACAAATAAAGTTACAACGCCAACACTTTCTTTGATTGGCATTGCTACGCATGCCGGGTACAGCTAGTATTATTACTAGGGCTCGGATTCGAGCATATTTGCATATTTTTTTCCCGAATAGTACACATTGAAAGAAGCCTTTCGGTGGTATTTTCACCTGTCTGGGACCAACAGAATTGAAATTTATCGAGCATATAAATGCATAAAACAGCTGTTTTCAGAATAGAAGCATATAAAGGCATATTCTTGTGGGTTTCGTCTAAATAGTTTGTTTTTCTTCGAATTCTCCCCCGAATTGGGCCCTGACCATCCTTAAGGTTCGAAAACAGAAATAATTATTGAAAAGCCTATCTGGTGCGAATAATAAAACCGCAGGTTTTTAACCTTTAGTGAGGTCGTTCTCGTCATTGAAACTTTCATTGGCTGATTGAAGAAAATCATTCAAAACTGAAAACATAGAAAATTTCTTATTGTACAGTACAGACCAATGCAGATCTACTTCATTGACTCACCTAATTCTGAAGATTTTGTAAATGAACTTTTAAACTGTAACTTTTATAAGAACACTTCTCTTATAGACTATATACTTGAAAAACTTGAATGCGAGTATGTTATTGGTTTTTACATTTCACTTTCCTTTCTATAGTTTTTAACGGTGTTTTTCGAGCATATTCTGCATATTTAACCGCATATAATGTGGGTTTCGAGCATATCTATCGAGCATATAATGGGTTTTTCGATCATATAATGGGGTTTTCGAGCATATCTATCGAGCATAAAACACATGGTGTTCGAGCATATCTGGAGATTTTATCGAGCATATCGATCCGAGCCCTAATTATTACTAATTCACCTGCACTAATATTTTGGAGTCATACACTAATAACTAGTATTACTAGCTCATAAATATATGAAACTGAAAACTAATAATATCAGCGTAACAGCGGTATGGTTACATTATAACTGGGTAACATGTTTGTGTAAATATGTCAGTACTAAGGGATGAAATAAAAAAGTTAAAATTATTTCATTAAAAGAAGGGCACATTTATTGTGGTGTTGTTTATGTAATTATCATTTTAAGGAGCTTTTCGGGTCATACAGAACTCATCAAAGTGCGAAATAAACCCGATAATCCGACAAATTCGTCAATATTTAGTCATAGAAAATAACGAAATCTCTTAAGGCAAGGTGGAAGGTTTGGTTACCCCTCATTCGTGACCCAAACCGTTATGAGGTAAAATCAGAATTCCCCCGCATGTAATAGGATGAGCAAACAAGGTCTCCGGGAGCCACACACGCACAATGCGTACGGCCGAGCAATTTAGTCATTAGCTCAAATATCAACCGGCATATTAAGTAGACATAATAAGATAATTAGATCTCAAAACTTATCAATGGCTGATGACCAGTGGCACCGTGACGTTCCTTCACACAACATTGTGTGGGGTTGCGGTGTCGCCAAGACTCTTCAAGTTCAGAAGGCGCCAGAGTACTTCTCGCAACACCGGATACTTTACTTGCTGAATTTAATTTCGATCATCTGACGCTAATCTACTATTTACTATGTGGTTGTTGAATATCGGTGTCTGTAGGATAACCTGTGTTGGGAAGGACGCGGCCACCTCAGTTTACCTCAGACTAGAATTAAATATCTTGGAGGGCACAAATATTATCCATATTGGTTAAACAAAAGTAGCCCATTGACTTACAATGATTCTATCAATACATCATCAGTGTTCTCCAAGCAAACCTTTCTCCTGCTACTCTCTTTGTTGTTTCATACTTTGCGTCGATCCTTCTACTGTCAAACTATTTGGAATCTTCTCCGTCCTAATCGTCTTATACCATTCACCGTTTCTTCCACTGCATCCGTAAATAAACAATTTCTTCTCATCTTCTTGCCACGGTGGGTGAGTGGATAGCGTGTCGGTCTACTAACCCCAAGATGGCAGGTTCGCTCCTGGCAGTGGTAAGTGATTTTTGAAAGGCGTCAAAACTTACGACACGCATGTCATACGATGTTGGCATGTCATAGAACCCATTTGAATTCAGTAGGC
Organism: Meconema thalassinum; assembly: GCA_946902985.2. Classification (NCBI taxonomy): domain Eukaryota; kingdom Metazoa; phylum Arthropoda; class Insecta; order Orthoptera; family Tettigoniidae; genus Meconema; species Meconema thalassinum. Next base: position 75,628,942 of record OX336389.2, read on the forward strand.
CATGTTCATGATGGCAAAATTAATCTCGGGAGTTTCCGCCAACACGAAGTTCCTCATTTCTCTACTAGAAAGCGCTATATTGTTCAAGGAGCTTAGATATCTAACCTCCTTGACTTTCATAGCGATTCAAGGAACAACGAAATTGAACATGCAAGCTACCCTCTGGGTGTCAAATTACAAAGCTTGCACCCGGCATCCGAGGCCATACGATATTATTATTATTATTATCCAATGACCAAACCAATTTTGTTTCCTCATCCTGATGATCTTTAATATATTTTCCTCCCCAGCTCTTTTCAGCACATGTTCATTTGGCACTTTCTCTACCAGTTGTATCCCTTCCATTCTCCTCCATGTCCACGTCTCGGCTCCATATCGTGCTACACTCCCAATAAAGCTACATTTATTGAAACAAAATCTAATGAACATGTTTCACATTTTAAACTTAAAGCTAATTGTCAGAAAAATTCAACTAAATTAACATAAACCTAATCTGTTGTTGTAGTCTTCAGTCTTTTGACTGGTTTAATGCAGCGCTCCAAGCCTCCCTGCCATGAGATAATCGTTTCATCTCTACATAGCTACCACACCCTACATCCGACGCAATCTGTTAAACATATTCTAACCTTGGTCTACCCCTACAGTTCTTGTCCTCGACCCTTCCTTCCATAACTAACTTTGCTATTCCTGGGTGTCTTAGTATGTGTCCTACCAACCTCTCTCTTCATTATCAGTCGCCAGAAACATCTCTCCTCTCCCACTCGTCATTATACCTCTTCATTTGTTACCCTATCTACGCACTTGATCTTCATCATTCTCTTGTAACACCTCATTTCAATTCTCCTCTTTTCTGCTGCTCCAACAGTCCAAGCTTCACTTCCAAAGAGCGACACGCTCCAGACAAACTAAAATCTAATTTATAATAATTTCAGTCTAAAAATTAAATTGACGATATCCTTACAACAAAAACAGAAAATCACAACTGAAATCTACTATATAAAGCTCAAATACCACTCACTCACTCACTGACTGATTCATTCATCACGAAATCTCAGAAACCACCGAACGGATTGGAATGAAATTTGGTATGCAGCTTCCTCAAGGGCCGCAAACGCCCACTAAGAAAGGATTTTTGGATATTCAGGTTCTAAAGGGGTGTTAAGGGGGTAGACCTGCATTTCATTGAATAGCAATATCTCCCGATTGGTCTCATAGGGGGATGTGATACTCGGCATATAAACTCATCATTAAAAATAAGAAGACACGTGTCTGAGGGTTTTTCGATGTGGTGTATATTATGAGGTGAAAGGGGTGAAAAGTGGGGGTTGAAGGATTCCTAACGGAGCGTGTATCCCTTAAATGACATAGGCCAGGAGTTTGGAACTCAGCGGGAAAAAATCAGCATAAAAAATAAGTAAATAGGTGTTTGACCGTTTTTTCATAAATCCAATTTAAGGGGCCCATGGGGAGGGGTGAAATTATGGGGGGGGGACGTAATATGTCTGAGTGTAAAATTATACATGGCCTATGTTGTAGACAATAACACATTACATCTTTTTTGTATCTTGCTATTTCATCATACGAAGAATACTTAGGGAGTTATTAATGATTTTGTACTTTTTGGCCGGAATTTTCTAAGTCCCAGGAATGACATAAAAATTGATTCGAATGAAATTTCAAAAAATAGTTTTTTTAATACTTTTATTATATTTTTCACGTCTTTTAGGGTCCGAAACCAACATGATATTTTGATGTTTTTTTTCGTCCCATGCATTTTTGGTTTCAGGTGATAGAATTATTTTCCACTAGGACCGAAGCTTATCTACTATATAAAGCTCAAATACCACTCACTCACTCACTGACTGATTCATTCATCACGAAATCTCAGAAACCACAGAACGGATTGGAATGAAAAATCCCTCAGTATTCTTTCCTTCGGAGGGGGAAGTAAAGCCGGCGGTCCCATGTCATAGATTTATGGCATGATAAAGAACCTTCCACTAATTACACTTGTGTGAAGCTAAATTATAGGTCATCATTCTTTAACTAACGCTCTTAGGTGCCAACGTTCGTCGCCAGGACCCGACTGCGGTGGCATCTAGTAACAAAGTTCAGAACTAGTTGGTCGTTGACGGTGGCGTTTGGTAGCAAAAGTTGGAACTATTTGAAAATCGAATGTATGCATTCCTTACTTACTTGAATTGAAAACAGATAACACTCGATAATACAGCCATCACAATTAACACCGGTTATCAGACAGATTCTACACACACCCGAAGTACACGGGGCTATATGACCACGTTGTCGCAGCCCCTAAACTGAGGAACCAACTAAGTTGAAATGAAGTCAAGCTATTTAGGAATCTAAAGCACAAGTGAACAAAGCTCATATTGAACACACGTATTCCATTCCTCCACATCAATTACTGTATTTTCATTGGTGCCTCACTTTCATGGTTTCAAATCTATGCGTATATTGAGTATTTTTGAAGTCAGCAGACTATTTCCGAATCTCTCTACCTGAAAAACTAATACAGTATAGCACATTATTCAAACATGCCCATTCAGTTGGGCTTAGCTAGAAACCGCACGGACAGGCACAAATTGAAAATTAATGCACCTCGCATATAATTTACTATTCACTTCGCCAAGCTACACTTTGATGCAAATCCTGGCCATGGAAGCTAGTGTATGCATAGCAAAGACATCGTAAAGAAGAGAAGTATTTAACATACAAATGTGTAATTAAGGGCATATAACAATAGCAGCCGGGAGATGCTGCAACACGCGAGCCCAACGATACCAATCTATTGAGAGCAGCGGGCACGCGACCCCACCAGACATGCTGCACATCACATGGCAATGTTGTACCCGTAGGTATATCATTCATGCAACTGGGTATTCTGAAGTTCACACCTTATAGTTTCTTGTAAATAAACTCCAGTCCTCGTGTTTTTCGCTCAGTAAAGATATCAATTATGCATTCTTGGAATATGTCATCCCTGGAAAGAGTTCACCAACCTCTTCTCAATAGCCAGACTACTCAAATTGCTCAGTCTAGAATTTGACATGGAGTTCCTTAATGTCTTTACTCTCTTCAATGCACTCATACTTCGTTCACTCGAAGCAGTAGAAACATAAAATGTAAGAATCTGTCTTATGAGGCGCACTGATTCTTGATATATTTTTTCTAGGCCGTCGTTCAAAAATTATTCTCTTCAGAGGAGAACGAAGGAAATTATCTTGATTTTAAATACACTATTAACAACGAGCATGCACGCGCTGAGATATCGCCCGCCTCACAAATGCACTGCATGGAGCCTAGGCTCTCTCCTGACGCATTCAGCTATCGACCTTCCGCTTGGCGCATGCGCAATTACCTTCTCTACCCACAGAGACTTGAGCCTGTTTCAAAGGAGAATCACTGGCTGCTCAGTCCCTCGCGGAGAAGCTGGGGTCAATCCCACCGTGGCTACAGGAGAATAATACCGAAAACTAGAGATTTAATTTGCCTATGTCAATGAAAAATAGGAAAATTTCAATGTGCATAGTCCTTGAGAATGAAATGGGTATTCTAAGGTGCATTCCCCTCCAGCTTCGCCACTGAGGTATATCTCTAGATCAGAGCATCATAGCCAGCTGGCAAGATTTATTACCGTACTAATGGATACGTCAATACTGAAAGATGAAACAAAAAAGTCTCTTCGTTGATCAATGTGACCTCTAGACAAATTCAGATGAAACATCTAACGGAGTCGATAAAACAAATCTACAAATACAATTCTTTTGAATACGCTTACCAACACAAAAATGACTACATGCATTATGATAGTTATCTTGCGTACTTTTCAGCTATTAGGCCTATATTCCGTAATTTAATAAAGAACTTTAACAGTAATGTAGAAAGTATGGTATAAAAATTAGTACTTCAAAACCAAAGGTCATGTCGGCAGGGAAGAAACACAAGAAAAAGGAAATAGAGGGGAGGTGTGGAAAAGCCATTGCAGTAAGTTCTCGGTTGCGATCTGCTGTAGTCTGCAAGAAATAGGCTACGTTACTGTAGCGAAGGAGCTCGCTCTACATCGCTCAGTGTTCAAACCGACCTTGCTGTATTGAAGTAGTAATAATAATATCGTAAGGTCTCGGGTACCGGGTGCAAGCTTTGTTATTTGACACCCAGAGGGCAGCTTGCATGTCGAATTTCGTTGTTCCTTGAAGCACTATGCAAGTCAAGGAAGTTAGATATATCTAAGTTCCTTGACACTATAGCGCTTTCTAGTAGAGAAATGAGGAACTTAGTGTTGGCGGAAAATCCCGAGATTAATTTTGCCATTATGAACACGGCCTACTGAATTCAACATCGTATGACAAGCATGTCGTGATTTTTGCCGCATTTCAAAAATCGCTTACCACGGCCAGGAGCGAACTTGCAAGCTTGGTGTTAGTAATCCGACACGATAACCACTCAGCCACCGTGGCAAGCGTATTGAAGTGAGAGTAGAGGTAACTTATATGAGGGTAGCAGGAATGATGCACAGGAGGGTACTCGTAATGAAGAGATAAAAGCTGTTAGATGAAGCCAACTCTCATGGTGGAGAATGAACTCCTGTACAAAGTGTAGGCGATGTGTTAACTATTTCAATGTGAGAGGTGTAGAATCAGAGGAGACCACAGTGGCAACTGCGAATAGGGGATCATGGAGGTGACTCGTTCGCAAACAGAGGTTTGCAGACTAGACTGGACACCGAAAGGGAAAACTGTTCCCTAAGAAAATGAATCAACGAATATAATAAATTTTGATATTTAAAACATACCGAAATCCTTAATTCAATGCTATTACGATATGTGCTCAATGCATGGTAATGCTATTAACAGGTATCTATGACGTGCCAGTAAATCTCTTGACACGGCTCCCTCTCATTAGCAGGGGCGGCGCGAGATATAAGCGAACTACGCGACCGCGGGTGGCGCCGTGTAACGGGGGGCGCCGCGGCGCGCCGAAATATCAAGTTAGGGGCGCCCGGAGCTAGTTTGTAATGTTGTAAACATTACTAATTCTAATTTTTACAACTCTAACCACTGAACCTACAATTCCAACATTTTATATACTTATAACTTATTACATCCATATCTTTCTGATAAACGAAAATTGTTACAAAAGTTTATACATACTACTTATTTTTAACAGTTTGAAAATGTTCAATTTTTTTCTTACCGTACCATTTTTTAGAAATAAAAATATTTTTTGAAAATAGAAATATGTATTAATGTTAATAAAATTGTGGTTTAATGTACTCATCAAGTACCCATAATTATGAATGCAAAGTTTAAGGTCTCTATGTATTACGGCTTTTAAACTATGTATAGCTAAGGATAAAAGTTTTAAGGTCGGTGGTTTATTTGCAGAAACTGAGCGCAGAAACGTCATCAGTTTTTTCAAATGACTGTGGAGAATGGCCACCTAAAATAAACGATGATGTACGAAAAATTCTTGTTGAGCGAGGACCACAAGAAGTCACAGGCCAAGAATTTCCTGTGGACCTTAAGGTAGGCGATTTTCCTCAAAGCATTACACAAGGAAGCTTTGCAACGGAGAGCAAGTCCGCAGGATTTGGTTAATATATTCCATATTGAAAAACGCAGTTTTTTTTTTTGCTTGCAAATTTTTTGGAAATGATAATTCTCTTCTTGCTGGTGGCCAAGGGTATTCTGACTGGCAAAACTTGAGTAAAACTTTGACCAGTCATGAGAAATCCGCCATTCATAATCAAAACAGCAAATGTTGGCGCGAACTCTCTTTACGTTTACGTTTAAAAAAAACATTGGCGAGGGAAATGAAAGACTTATTCGTGCTGAAACTGAACATTGGAATCAAGTTCTAAAACGCCTACTATGTATTGTACAATTTTTGGAAACTCAAGGATTGGCCTTTAGAGGAAAAAAGACACCCTATTTGAACGTAATAATGGAAATTTCTTAAAGCTGGTAGAACACATAGCTAAATTTGATGGTTTTATTGCAGAACATGTGAGAAGAATAAGTTCAAATGAAACACACGTACACTACTTAAGCAAGAGTATCTAAAATTAGTTTGTTAGTTTCTTGTAAGCCAAGATTCAAGCTAACATTTTACAACAGATACAGCAAGCAACGTACTATTCCATTATATTAGACTGTTCTCCAGATATTAGCCACACCGAGCAAATGACTCTTGTTGTAAGATTTGTAAGATTTTAGCAAATGAGGATATTTCAATTAAGAAACATTTTTTGGGCTTTATTCCCATTACAGATTTTTCAAGTGAAGGCCTCACAGAGGTATTGCTCAAACAGTTAGAAGCACGAGGCATTCCTTTAAAAGCCATGAGAGGCCAGGGGTACGACAATGGTTCCGCAATGAAGGGAAAACATGTTGGAGTCCAGAAGAGAATCCTTGATTTAAATCCTAGAGCTTTTTATGTACCAGTCTGGCTGCGTGGCTCAGGGGTAACGTTCTCGCTTGCTGAGCCCAAGGTTGCAGGTTCGAAACCTGGCGCAGTCAGCTGGCATTTGAGGGTGCGCAAATGCGAGGGAGCCGTGTCAGTACATTTACTGGCACGTTAAAGATCCCCTTCGGGGCAAAATTCCCGCACCCCGGCGTCTCTAAAAGCCAGGGTAGTTAAAAGAGACGTAAAACCAATAACATTATTATTTTTATGTACCGTGTGGGAACCACTCCTTGAACTTGGTCATTAATGATGCAGCTATGTCGTGCAACATTGCTGTGGACTGTTTCAGACTATACAAGATTTTTTTTCCAGTTCTACTCAAAGATGGAATATTTTGCTGAAACATGTTTCAAGTCTGACAGTAAAACCACTCTGCAATACTAGATGGGAGAGTAGAATTGAGGCATTGTTGCCTTTGAGTTACCACATTGAAGAAGTGTATGATGCCTTATATGAAGCTTCTCAAGATCATAAACTTGATGCATTTGGTAGGAACACTGCCATAGGAATTTAAAAAAACTGCAAAACTTCAAGTTTCTATGCTGCTTAGTGACATGGTATGAGATCCTCCATAAAACCAATATGGTTAGTAAACTGTTGCAAAATGTCACAAATGACCTACAATGGAACTCATTTAAAGTGTAGAATCACTTCTGGAAAAGATCAGATCAGATCAAGGACTAAACAGCGTCATTACAGATGCAAAAGAACTTGCAGAAAAAATCGAGGTTGATGCTAACTTTGAAAAAGAAACCCTACTTCGGCCAAGAAAAGTTAAAAAAAAAAACAATTCTCCTATGAGAGTGAAGATGAAGCTGTACGTTCTGGAAAAAATGCATTTAAAGTTAACATCTTCTTTGTCGTATTTGACACAGCAATAGCCTCATTAAGAGAGAGATTTGAGCTAATGGAACACCATAGTGAAAATTTCAAATTTCTTTATGACATTGAATTTGAACGAACAAGAGTTGAAGAAAGCAGCCTGTAAGCACCTTCAAACCGTTTTGAGTGATGGAGGAGACTGTGATTTGAACGGAGATGATCTGTTCGAAGAATTGCAATTTTTTTCACCAAGTCACCCAGTTGGAGCCTTGTCTTTTATAACCAAACGTGGTTGTGTGGACATTTTTCCAATTGTTTTTGTTGCATTGAGGATTCTGCTAACGATCCCGGTATCAGTGGCCAGCGGAGAAAGAAGTTTTTCGAAGTTAAAACTTATAAAAACGTACTTGCGATCAACTTTAAGCCAAGAGCACTTGAGTGAACTAGCTACTTTGGCCATTAAAATGATTTGTTAAATGAAATGGAAACAGATTTGCTGCTGAACGAGTTTTCTAAAGTAAACGCCAGGAAATTCTCGTTTTAATTTTAAAAGATTTCAACACTGTGCAAAAAATCAACAATAATTGTAATTCTATGTAATAATAATGACCTGTAAATAAATGTTTGGTTTTAAGTTATTTTTTGTGTATCCCTATGTCTTTTACCTTTTGGCCATATAACACGTTTAGTAAAAATAGTAAAGGGTCAAGGTACTCTGATGAGTATAGGGGAGGGGGAGTGGGGAGGGGGGGGGGGGGCGCCAAAATGTTCTTTGCTTACACTACAAAAAGACCTAGGGCCGGCACTGCTCATTAGCACCAGGATTCCATCCTGCAACCTTGGGTTCAGCGGGCGAGAACGTTACCGCTGAGCCACGCAGCCAGTCAGCAATGGCACTCACACCACAGCAACCGATGCCAAAAGTTCAACCTGAAACTGTGCGGAGAGATGTCAGAAGAGAAGGGTATAATGGCAGAGTAGGTACAAAGAAACCCATGGTAAATGAGAGAAATAGAAAGAAAAGATTGTACTTTGCGAATCAGCACATAAATAAAACTGTCGGTTGGTGGGACAAAGTAATTTTTGTAGATGAAAGCCAAGTGCAGATGTTCTCTTCAAACAGAAGAACTATGGTTTGGATAAAAACCCAATGATGAGCTTCAATCGAAGAATCTGCAACCCACAGTTAAGCACGGAGGCGGAGGTGTCATGATTTAGGGCACCATATCTTCAAAACATAAATGGGATATTGTGAGACTATACACTCCGTATAACTGCCCTAAAGTTTCGGATATACCTTCTCAGAGTCCAGACTTATACCCTATTGAAAATCTATGGAATGAACTGAAGAGAAAAGTAATACAAACGCCAGTGACACCAAGGCAAGCTTTAATGGATAGAATAATGGAAGAATGGCAATTAAGTCCCGAGTACAAGAGAAAATTGTCTACACGCTTGGAGCAGGTGATAAAGCAAAAGGGACTTGAAATGTACTGTGGTGTATTTGATTCACATCTCACCCGCGATATTGGGCATGTCTATTGCTTATGTTGTTTTTGTTAAGTTTTCAAGTACGAAAATACTGTTCTGTTATTTAATACATCTTTCCCAATGTAATGCATGCCAAGATTGTTCCTAAATTCTGTTTTTCTGTTAATAAAGGTCTACAAAATCACAGAATTACATTTGTGATTCACTATTAAATCGGTTGGTTGGTTCTTAAGTTTAGGGGCTGCGACAACGCGTCATGTAGCCCCGTGTACTTTGGGTGTGTGTAGAATCTGTCTGATAACCGGTGTTAATTGTGATGACTGTATTAGCGTGTGTTATCTGTTTTTTAATTTAAGTACATACTGCAACTTAGAATTTTTCAAATAGTTCCTAATTTTGCCGCCAAGCGCCACCGTCAACGACTACTAGCCCAAGTTCAGAACTTAGCTACTAGACGACACCGCAGTCGGCTCTTGGCAACGAACGTAGAAACCTAAGAGCGTTGTTTACATTCTTAACCTATCCAATTTAGCTTCACACAGGTATAATTAGTGGAAGGTTCTTTAACATGCCATAAATTATGACATGGGACCGCCGGCTTTACTTCCCCTCCGAAGGAAGGCATACTGAGGGATTTTTAACGCTCCTAAAAATCCGACGGCTTCGGCCGGGTTTGAACCCGCGATCTTGGGCACAGAAGCTCAGCATGCTACCGACTACGTCACCGAAGGCGCTGTTAAATCCATTGGCACATGTCAGTCTTATTGATCGGGAGTCTTGATTCGCAACAACACTTTAATTCAAAATATTACAAACTTCTGTTCTCAAAGTTCTCATAAAAATGAGTTAGCCACAGTTAGTTGAGGTTTTAAGGGGCGAAACAGCGAGGTCATCTGACCCATGTGTTAGCCACAACACGTCAACAGGACCCCTGAACATTTGGCGAGGACACTGTATCAGTTCATGAATTCGTCTGAAAGCGTTTTTCTGTTGTTTGTTTTTACGCAAATAACTTCAAAAATGCCTCCAAAAATACTCCAAAATACTTTAAAAACTTATTAAGGCTTCTTCTTCTTCTTAGTCGTTTATCCTCCAGGTTGGTGGAACCCACGGACTCAGCGAGGGAACTCACCACTACCGCCTCTACGGGCAGTGCCCTAGAGCTGGGAACATCTAATTGGAGTGGATACAACTGGTGAGGTGTGATTGGCACCTCGCCCAGGTGGCCTCACCTGCAAAGCGAACAGGGGCATCATGAGGGAGGGTAATGGATGGTCAGGATGGATAGGCAAGGAAGAGGGAAGAAGGCGGCCGTGGCCTTGAAGAAGGTACCATCCCGGCATTTGCCGGAAGACGAAGTGGGAAACCACGGAAAACCACTTCGAGGATGGCTGAGGTGGGAATCGAACCCCCTCTACTCATTTGGAACACCCGAGGCTGAGTAGACCCCGTTCCAGTCCTCATACCACTTTTCAAATTTCGTGGCAGAGCCGGGAATCGAACCCAGGACCTCCGGGGCGGCAGCTAACCACGCTACGGATTCAGACTGGACTGTGACTTGTGCAATGTTAGTGGCCTGCAGGCATGCACAGGGGAGGAGGCCTCAGCGTCACAATAGCGACCAGTGTCGCACGCAAGCAAATATACGACAGGAAACCTTACCTCTTCAGTGGTCCGCAGTTCGAGTTTCTTGACATCACATTCCTCAACATGCACGATAGAATTCAACAACAAATGAGCTCACGATGAATGAAGAAGATTAAAACCATAAAGGCATTACAGTACTGGCACGACACGGTAATTACACAACTGTGTTCAGATGTGCGAAAGATTACTCTGTGACAGAGCATGTTTTATATGCCATATATCTATGTCTGGGCCTGCACGACATAAGCTTGCTTCAGACTAAGTAAAGGCACAGGGTAGACTATACGAATAATGGAGAACAAAGACGTCAGAAATCAATACACACATTTCTAGGATTGGAACGTAAACTCTCACTCGTAATGTTCCTCCCCATGTACATTGGCAGTAGACAAGCGACTGCAGAAGTACAGTACGGTACTCAATGACAACATGTTTCCTATCCTTCTAACATTCTCTGATGTCCGCGTTCAACATTGCTTTGTTCGCTCTCTACAACATATCCGTAATGAACGTTTTTCAGTGACTCTGGTCAAATCATATACGTTTAATAACTTATACTAAAATAAATTAACAAAATCAGAAAATAAAATAAATTGCCTTCATTTCCCCCCACCCAATCCCCAAATAAAAGAATGAAGGCAATGGTAAAAACCATCTGCACTCAACACCAAGTTAAATCTTACTCTGAAACAAGAAATACACATTCTCTACAGACACATCAACCTAGTTGCGAACGATTAAAACATCATCAGTTAGTATAATACTCTACACCTTACCAAGATCCTGGCCCGCAAATGCACGGTGCTTATAAATCACGAGCGGTGCCATTGTACTGCAGAATAGCAAAAAAATCTGCTCTTTTAAAAATTTGTGACTGATACGTCGTCCCTAGCAGAATAATAGACTGTTGGTTCACTCTAGATTCAGGACCTCCAAAGTAGTCATTTGAAAGAACAGCCACAAAAGATGATGTAGATTTATATAGGGGTTTGCGACATCGTGCTCATATAGCCCCGTGTACTGTGGGTGTGTGTAAAATTTGTCTTATAACCTGTTTTAATTGTCATTACTGTATTGGTGTGTGTTATCTGTGATTCAGGTAGATGGACTGCAGACGATTAATGTTTTCAAGTAGTTCCTACTTTTGCTACCAAATGCTGCCGTCCAGGACACCAAGTTGCGGATGTGGCTACTAAATGCCAACGCAGTCAGCACCTGGCGACGAACGTTGGAACCAATATAGCGTTATCAAACTAACCTACATATTTTAGCTTCCACAAATGTAGTTAGTGGAAGGTTCTTTTTCATGCCATAAATTTATGACATCGGACCGCCAGCTTTACTTCCCCCTCCGAAGGAAGGCATACTGCGGGATTTTTAACGCTCATAAAAAATCCGACGACTTCGGCCGGGTTTGAACCCGCGATCTTGGGTATAGAAGCTCAGCATGCTACCAACTACGCCACCGAAGCCACTGGGCTTAAACTAAAAACATTTGGACGAAAGCCATAAGCTACTCCATAAGAATGAAAATGTTTTGAGAGCAGGAGATCTAATACTCCGCTCCGTTCCGCTCCAATGTGGGCGTGTACTCCAAATATACGCAGACACTTTAGACACATTCCTTTGCAAGTTATTGCAACACTAGACTGTAGCCCACTCCAGTCTTTTATTTTATTGTTAATTATTATATTGTCACTAGTGGATTCTATCTGTCTGACAATAAAGAATACATACGCCAGAGCGGTGGAATTTCGTCTAGGATGGGTTCATAAACGTCCAACATCAATTGTTGTTCAGCAATCAGTGTGACCAAAAGAAGAGTCTTGTATAAAGGTGTAGAATCCACTGCAATGCACGTTTTGGAGTTGGTTGATTGGTTCCCCAGTTTAGGGGCTGGGACAATGCGGTCATGTAGCCCCTGTACTTTGGGTGTGTGTAAAATCTGTCTGATAACCGGTGTTAATTGTGATGGCTGTATTAAAGTGTTTTATCTGTTTTAATAATTCAATTAAGGACTGCCGACAATTAATTTTCAAGTAGTTCCTACTTTCGCTACCAAACGCCACCGTCAACGACCAACTAGTTCTGAACTTGGTTACTAGATGCCACCACAGTCAGCGCCTGGCGACGAACGTTGCAACCTAAGAGCGTTAGTCAAATCTAACCTATAAATTAGCTTCACACTAGTGTAATTAGTGGAAGGTTCTTTTACATGCCATAAATCTATGCCATGGGACCGCCGGCTTTACTTCCCCTCTAAAGGAAGGCATACTGAAGGATTTTAACGGTCTTAAAACATCCGAAGACTTCGGCCGGGTTTGAACCCGCGGTCTAGGGCACAGAAGTTCAGCATGCTACCAACTACGCCATTGAATCACTGTCATGGATACGAGTAAATTCACTAACGCTGCTAAGTGGGCTACACATGCTCACATACAAGCTTCAATAATAAAATAATTTTAATATTTTTGGTTAAAGACGCGTTGACAAGTAAGTTCACCAAAATATTATATACTAGCTTAAGTACCCGTGCTTCGCTACGGGTCATAAATAAATTAAAATGTGAAGGTGTCATTTAAAACAGGGGATAGGCGAGGCGTTGCACGGAGGGAGAGAGTAAGGATGGAACATTTTGTCCAACTACACCGCTCGGCGTTGACCGTGTTTTATAGCACAAATTTAGGGTTTCTTGCTAACCGTTGGATACACGAAAAGTGATAAGCACCTTTCGGATGGAAAATTAAATTTTAAACCTCGTATATGCCATCAAAAGTTTGCTATTTCTTAGCGTTCTCTTTTTATTTGAAATGGAAATATGAAAGTTTGAAACCAAAGGGTGTAGTCGTCACTAAAATGGTCGCCATCTTTAAATAGTGAAAAGTATCGAAATCAAAAGTAGCCCATATGTTAACCAGGTTAATCAGCTACTCCCATGTACAATTTCATGTAAATCGGACCAGTGGTTCTTGCACAGTATACATTTCTTGAAGCAGAAGTCAAATATCGCACCTATTAAAATGGGGCAACATTTTATAAAACGAAAACAAGGAAGCCTGTAGTTTTACGTGACCGTTAATCTCGTAATCGTGATCCAGGGGATCTCCATTTCTACGTGGAATCCGAACCACAAGACGTGTTATTTCATTTCGAAATGACCACAAAAACAACTTTGCACGGTATTTGGATAATCTACTATATAAAGCTCAAATATCACTGACTGACTCATTCATTCATCACAAAATCTCAGAAACCACCGAACGGATTGGAATGAAATTTGGTATGCAGCTTCCTCAAGGGCCGCAAACGCCCACTAAGAAAGGATTTTTGGATATTCAGGTTCTAAAGGGATGTTAAGGGGGTAGACCTGCATTTCATTGAATAGCAATATCTCCCGATTGGTTTCATTGGGGGATGTGATACTCGGCATATAAACTCATCATTAAAAATAAGAAGACACGTGTCTGAGGGTTTTTCGATGTGGTGTATATTATGAGGTGAAAGGGGTGAAAATTGGGGGTTGAAGGATTCCTAACGGAGCGTGTATCTCTTAAACGACATAGGCGAGGAGTTTGGAACTCGGTGGAAAAAAAATCAGCATAAAAAATAAGTAAATAGATCTTTGACCGTTTTTTCATAAATCCAATTTAAGGGGCCCATGGGGAGGGGTGAAATTATGGGGGGGGGGGAACGTAATATGTCTGAGTGTAAAATTATACATGGCCTATGGTGTAGACAATAACACATTACATCTTTTTTGTCTCTTGCTATTTCATCATACGACGAATACGTAGGGAGTTATTAATGATTTTGTACTTTTTGGCCGGAATTTTCTAAGTCCCAGGAATGACATAAGAATTGGTTGGATTGAAATTTCAAAAAATATATTTTTTAATACTTTTATTATATTTTTCACGTCTTTTAGGGTCCGAAACCAACATGATATTTTGATGTTTCTTTTTCGTCCCATGCATTTTTGGTTTCAGGTGATAGAATTATTTTCCACTAGGACCCATGCTTATCTATCTATTTAACTAATGTGGATGCTGTGAAAGGTTCTACTCATAGGGTTAGTACTGCTGTTCTGACTCAGTGAGGAAAGCAATGGCAAACTACCTCACTCCTCATCTTGCCTAGTAAGCCTCAATATAGCGCTGCCTTGGGTTTTTGTGGGTATATACCCACATAACCTAACGGCGGTGCTTTTTGAGGATCCAACCAGCCTTCGGGCTGACTACCTAACAGACAACAGACATAACGGGATTCCAAATGTTATTGCGGGCGAAGCCGCGGGTAACAGCTAGTTCTACATAAAGTTAAGAGTTTAAACTAGTCAAAAGCTCAGACGAGGATCTTTTATAGTTATGTTGTAGAATGTAGATGTAACAAACTTTTTGCAGTGACTATACTTGTGCCATTTTACAACCCAAGATAGCTGTTGCTTGCCACGAAATAGATCAAACACCATTAGACAACTGTACAAAGTTTCAATGTTCTATGTCTTATATTGTGAACTCAATGAACTTTTAAAGCCAGCTATGCATTTTCGGTTACATCCCCCCCCCCCCCTTGTGTTAATTAATTCATCGTATAACTAAACCATTAGTTCCTATTTTCATATATCCCACTTGTCCAGACATTAAAACTCTGCTGCCTATTAAATGGATTTTCCAACTGATATATATTAAATTGCTTCTGGTTCGCGACCTATCATGTCTTAACCAACACCATTACAATGAGAAGTTATATGCTTTATAGCTCTCAATATCGGTGATTAGGACTCCTCCCGCGAGATTGCATATTTCTGTAACGAACCACGGGAATTAAATTTCAGAGAAGTCAAATCACGGTTTCTATAATTTACGAAAAGTAAGCTGCAGTAAGCTTGATTACTCACGACTGTACTATGTGTGTAACTGTATTCGGGACAGGACTTGAATTAAGGTACTATCCCGGCATTTGTTAGTTATTGTTGTTTTAAGGGGCATTTGCCTGGAGTGTGGGAAAGGCAGGCAAAACCCCCAATCAGGATAGCCGCTATTAGAGCCAGGATTCAAACCTACACTCTCCGGACTTGCTGCAGAAGCCCTCGCGGCCGTGGTGCACGATTTAACGAGCACGTCTACGTTGCTGGTGAAAATTAAGTTAGTTAACCCTGCATAGCCTGCATGCAAATGTCAAACGCCTGTTATACAGAGTCACCGTTCACCCCTCTATGTACGTATTTCGATAAGGTTACTGGCCCAATATCCGTCCCCGCGCGCAATTTCGTCCCCGCATGTTTCGAGCCCATTGAGTGCCGCAGTCTGGTGGGAGACAGTGGAACATGTGACAAAGCATACAGTAGTGAGCTTCCCACGCTTAGGTGCATCCCCTGTGATTGTGTTTCGAGTATTCTGAGTTGAAGGTTATTAGCTTGCCAAGCTTGTAGTACATCCCTACTTGTCGGAGCTGTTAAACTATTCAAGGTACGTTTGACTCACATTTGTTTGTACTTACGTGCAACTTAAATATGTATAGCAGCAATATATATGGGTTGTAGCGATCGCTGTACAAAGGGAGCACTGAATGACGTAGCCATGTAGGTTGGCATCATTGGTCCGATATTCGTCCCCCAACAACGATCTTATATTCGTCACGGGGACGAAATTCGGAACGCTGTTTTCCAATCTGGTATCTTGAGATTAAACTGGCATATCAGTTGTATGTCTACCTCCACACTCCACAGACAGAATGCAGCCCTTGGATGTAGCCTTCATGTTCCCATTGAGGACTTTCTATGCCAATGCCATTGAAGGCTGGTTGGCGAATCACCCTGGTCGAATTGTGAGAAAACGACAGGTATCTTCATTGTTTTCAGAGGCATATTTGAAAGCAGCGACTATGGAAACAGCTGTCAACGGCTTCAAGAAGACGGCATAGTTCCTTTCAACCCCAATATTTTTCCTGATGAGGATTTTATTTCCTACAGGCAGAAAACTAACGATCAAGATGACATCGAAAACGGATCTACCACTGTTGTAAGCCCTAAGGACATTCGGGTCGTTCCAGTTATTGAGCCTACATTTTCAAACAGGCGAGGTTCAGCATCGTTGGTCACTGGGACTCCCCACAAAATCAAAGTAATGGAAGCGTCACAGAAGAGAACACAGGCGAATGAGGCAAAGGTACAAAAAATGCTTCAGTTTGATATTCCATCGTTCCCTCCCAAACGTAAGAAAGCTGCCTCTTCAAGATGTCCCTCACCTGATTCTAAAGCTGGACCTTCAACTTCTGTTAAGTTCACCTCCTCGTCCGAGCAATGTCATGACAGGAAACGCCTATCAGCTAAAAAAAAGGAAGAGAATGCCTTCCCTGCAAGACCTTTCTAGTGATGGTTCGAGTCTTGAAGATTAAGACGAAATTCCTTACGTCTCAACATACGATGAAGATAGTGAAAATGATGACGCCGTATGCACTATGTGTGGAAAACCCTACTCAGCTGATAAGACGGGAGAAAAGTGGATTAAGTGCACAAAATGTTTCCAATGGTGTCATGAAACGTGTTCGTCAAAAAGTGACAAGTGTATGTTCATATGTGACATTTGTTTGGAAGGATAAACTTTCTTGGTTTTTATTGCCTACAACGTTAGGCATTATAACTTGCCATTGAAAATAATAACTATCACTTTTTTTTTCTGAAGAGATACATGGGGACGAATTTAGGAACGCCCTTCATTAAACGTGGGAAGGTGCAACTTTGTATTCTTTTTTGAATAAATTATTTTGTGTGCTATATTTCCTGAAGTTAAATATATTCATTTTAAAACAACTGTTCAGTCGTCCTATCTGAAGGATTCCAGACATTTTTCTCCAACATTTTTATAATATATGCAAAAAACTTAAACGGGGACGGATATTGGGCACCTTACCTTATTGTTCATTAGCAACCTGCTGCCCACGTATCTGAGCACAATTGCCATTCAAACACAATTGTATTGTAATTGTATATATCCTTTTACTATCCGGCTGTGCTGGTAAGCACAATCAGTTTGAGAGCGATAAACCCAGATCAGTAGATTTAGAAGTCTAAAACGCTTGATGAGCAGGCTACTGAGGTATGGGCGGTGCATACAACACTGCTGCACTGGTTCATCGAAGAAAGCAATGACAAACTACTTCACTCCATTTTACGTCCAGATTGGATGGCTAAAATTAAAAGAACGACGACAGTATGCCATGGCTCTGACTGTGATGAACATTCTAAAATTAAAAAATTCCGTCTTATATTTACTGCACACTAACTCCCATGCAGTCAGTGCATAACCGCGCGAATAGACACGCTGCACAAATGCTCCAGATACCTCATCATAGAACCGAAAAATGCAAAGTTGCACCAGTATTTAGGACTTCCATCAGAGAGATAAAACACTCCCTTCGTGGTAATCTATCAGCTATACAATTAGCATGATCAAGGTAATAATAATATCGTATGGTCTCGGGTGCCGGGTGCAATCTTTGTTATTTGACATCCAGAGGGCAGCTTGCATGTCTAATTTTGTTGTTCCTTGAAGCACTATGAAAGTAAAGGAGGTTAGATATCTAAGCTCCTTGAACACTATAGCGCTTTCTAGTAGAGAAATGAGGAACTTTCAAAAATCACTCACCACGGCCAGGAGCGAATTTGCAAGCTTGGAGTTGGTAGACCGACACGATAACCACTCACCCACCGTGGCAAGGTGAACAGATGTAATAACAAGAACTTCTATTGTCAACTGAATGTTTAGGTAACGTTTTCTTTTTTCTTTCTTAATTTATGTTATCGTATTCAACCACCCTCTGAATGAAGAGGCTTTGTAGCCTCAGTGGCCTGTATAGTAATAAATACTACTCGGCTTAGGTTTCCACCCCCCATTCATGTGATAGCATGCATCTACTGTACAGTATGTACGAGTGTATTCTTTC
Organism: Meconema thalassinum; assembly: GCA_946902985.2. NCBI lineage: Eukaryota > Metazoa > Arthropoda > Insecta > Orthoptera > Tettigoniidae > Meconema > Meconema thalassinum. Next base: position 75,647,332 of record OX336389.2, read on the forward strand.
CCAGCCTTGTTCAGCATCCTTTAAATTTAAACTTGCTGCTATGGTCTCACAAAACTTAAAGATTACTATCCTCCTGCGTAACTCGCCTGGTTAAAGTAATTTATTTTACTATTACATAGAGTATTTGAAGACAAGCAGAGCCTCCGTGGCTAAGGCGGCAGCACGCCGGCCTCTCACCGCTGGGTCCGTGGTTCAAATCCCGATCACTCCATGTGAGATTTGTGCTGGACAAAGTAGAGGCAGACAGGTTTTTTTCCCCCGGGTACTCTGGTTTTCCCTGTCACAATTTAATTCCAACAACATTCTCCACTATCATTTCATTTCATCTGTCATTCATTTAATCATTGCCCCCAGGGGAGTGCGACAGGCTTCAGCAGCCAGCACAGTTCATATCCTCGCCGCTAGATGGGGGCTTCATTCATCCCTTAGATCATAAATACAATAGATGGCTGATGACGTCACATTTGTGAAACCAACATCTCAATCAGCTGACTAAAGCGAACTGCCGGGAACTGCGGATAGTTTGGAGCACTGAAATACTACACGTGATAATAGAATTGGGCTATTCTGTTCTATTCATTACCGTACTAAGCCAGAAATGTGTATTACTGTGCAGCGTATGGATGTAAGGAGACGTTTAGGAAAAGATGGGGCATTTCTTTCCATAGGTAGTCCTAAATTAATTCATTGTAAAATAACCCTAAAATTCTTGACTTCACTTCTTTCATTTCTTTACGTTTCCTCTTAACTCCGAGACATGAAAGAAAAATAATTTAATCTGTAAATTTATTCTTTCTTTCTTAGTCGTTTACCCTCCAGGTTGGTGGAACCCACGGACTCAGCGAGGGAACTCACCACTACCGCCTCTACGGGCAGTGTCCTAGAGCTGGGAACATCTAATCGGAGTGGATACAACTGGTGAGGTGTGATTGGCACCTCGCCCAGGCGGCCTCACCTGCAAAGCGAACAGGGGCCTCATGAGGGAAGGTAATGGATGGGCAGGATGGATAGGCCAGGAAGAGGGAAGGAGGCGGCCGTGGCCTTGAAGAAGGTACTGCCCCCGTAAATTGAATTATACTGAGACCACGGTGGATGTATGGGCATAAGTGAATAAAGTTATGGCTGTCATTGTTGTGACGTGTATATTTATGACGTAGGCACGGATGACGCAGACTTTATGCAAGTAGGCTGGATGAGCTGAGATTCTTGGTGACGTCATGATTTTGTTCGAGAAAGATCTGAGATTTACGACGCAGTCGCAGGGAAGCAAGGAATTGTGCTGAGGAAGAAGTTACGCTATTGGAGGAGAGGCTCGAACCAATGAATGATAGTTTGGAGGGAGACGGAGAGTACTGAAACTATCATATTTAATTACTTTTGGCATGCAGAATTGTGGAAATCTATTTTCAGTTATGGCATTGATTTGGAATTTTGAAGAAGTTAATTATGAGTTTTTGAAATTTGAAAATCCGTCAAGTATAGCCAAAGTTAGAACTTCCAGCAATGACGGAGGAACAAGCTATGGTAGGGATGGATACGCCCCTTGAGAAGTTGATAAAAGGCCTTGCACAGCAGAGAGGAAGGTCGAATGTCTAATGTCTGAACTCTCATGTCTCAGGGCTCATGGCTGATTTTTCTGATTCTCTGATTGTCAGACTTCGAGTTATTCAGTGAAGCAAGTCGTCATTAGCAAGTGTGGTAGAGCCCACAGCATCGAACAAGCACGGAGCGTGCAGCAGTACAATTTTACGGTTACCGAAACTAGGCGAAGTTGGAGCGCACACATAAACGAGTCTACAAGATTATCTATCAAGAGTTAGCTACTGCATTTATGCTAATTCAATTGTGCATTACAATATTGAGGCGTGTGCGAAAGTTGAACATTTTCACTATTATACTTTGGAAGATATTCGCATTTTAAGACTGCAGACAAAAGTGATTTTCTCGACACCTGAGAAGCACTTTTATAATACCACATTCTACGCTACGGCTGACACATGTATTGCAACCGTGATACTGAAGATTACATTTGGTGATACAACGCTACATTCTACAATGGAACTATATAATCTGGCAGTACTTTCGACTATTATTATAACGGAAGTGGAGATGGAAGACTAAAACTTTAATGCAATTGGGACATATATCAATGGAGTGAAATAGCAGCATGGAGCTTCGTTAATCGTCATTCTACAAAAGCGAGCATGTAGTGAACATCCAACTACACTCATGCATCGTAATCCATCGCTGAATTACATCAAATGGCAGTGGAAATATCTTCATACTCCACAATTATGAACATTTCTGCGGAAATAATTGCAATAAACTTCATGGCGAATTTCTACCAGAACTTCAGGGAACTATCAAGAGAGGCCAGGGTGGACCCGGCTCACAAAGAAGAGTTTTGCCAGAAGGATGTCTATCGTCTACACGGAGCAGTGCAATTTCCGGAGGAGGAAGCAGTTCTATTCTCCGAAGGCGCAGGTTCCAGGTTCGAGGTCGGAGCACATCTTTACGGTGGTGAAATGGAACAACAGCAGTCTTCTTTGGAAATTTTCCTCTAGAACTTCAATCAACAGATAAGGTAGTCGTGAATGTTTCTTGATTTATTTGAGCCTTTTAGCGATATCTGAGCAACCATTTTTCCCATATTTTCTGTCCCACATATTTTGCCCATATTCTTGCTTGATATTTCTGTACTCTGTACACTTTGCTGATTTATGCCTTTTTTCTACGATTTATTGTGACATTATTATGTCATTGGCATATTTAAATAATTTTGGATCAGTTGAGACTGATAATATATATTCTTTCAGTAATTTGCATATTTTTGTAGTCACGATTTGACTGTAAAGTTAACGATGTTCTATGGCAAATTTGAATTCAGACAGCGTGTCATTTTATTAAAGTAATTCTATTCAGTAAATTACTTTGACCAATTTTCTGTCATCCTCAAGAAAGAAGAATGATTAAAAGATTTTAGAGCGTTAAAATCTACTACTTTATCGACGATCTTGGAAATACTAGTCGTTTTATGAACATGTTTGCAACATAGACATTTATCGTCAGTTCTGAAATACCATTCCATTATAGACAATTTTATGAAATATGAACTTTGAGTATGATTTTTGAGTACACTATAGTAACGAACATTTGATAGGAGTTTTTCTCAATTCTAGATTGGAACAATAATGTTTGTATTCCACAGTCTAATTGTCTTCTATTCGACTATTTATGCAGTTTAGATGAACTTTGATTGAAGATAGTATTTTTATACTGTGATACTTTGATGATATTAATCTCAATTTTGATAGACCAGGGAGGCGTGTTTAATCGTATTTGCTATTAAATTTATTTGTGATTGGCAAATTTTTACTTCATATCGATTCATGAATGAAACCCACGAAGGTTAAATATAATAACAGTTTTCGATACAATTGATGAATATAAGAATTTTTAAAGAGGAACTATGGATGTATAATCGTTAGTTCAGTGGACGTGTAAAAGTCGCTGATGAATAATGCCCTGTAATAAGTGAAGGAGGTTCCCACAGTAATATTGACGATGTTGATGAATTTGTAAGTGGAGTTTTTTTTGTGTGTATTGTGGAAGATTTTGATGCCATATATAATGAGATATATGATGAATTATGGGCCAATTTTTGTGCAATTTTGTGCGTTTTGAGCGAAGTATTTTTCCGCTGAGTGTATTGTCCAGGTCCATTGAAAATTTATTCATGTGAAGTGACTGTTAAAATTAACAAGAGTGTTTAAATAATTTGAGATAACGATTTTGAATGGAGGTTACCGTCACAAATAATAATTATTAAATCTTATTAAACCTGATTCTAAAATTTAAATATAACTAACCTTCATTGGTCGATTATATCACCACGATTTAAGTAATTATCAACCGGATAAACGTGTGGTTTAATGTATTTCTAATATAAATAATATAAATAATATAAATAATGTAAATAACTATGTAAATATCTTTAATAATAATTTGAAACGAACGGGATTAATAGAGGCGTGTATAAATTTTTCAATTGTCGTTTGACAATGTTATAAACAATTTAAAATGTTATAAATTATTAATGAACATTTTGTTATAAACATTAAGCGTTTTCGTTATTATACTCTAAACAACGCTAGTTAAACTATTGATATATACAATTAAACAAGATTTGGGATTATTAGAGTAATCCATTAATATTTGAACGGAGCATTTAAAAGATTTGCGTGATAATATTTGAGTTGAGATGTGAACATTTAAATTGTTTTGAAAAGGAGCTAGGCTCTGAGGTAACTAGCTTATGCTAACATTGGATGAACAGGTGCGTCCATTTGACGATGCAAGCATACGACATGGTGCAGGGTGTATCGCAGGTGGCCAGATAACTGTATGATAGAGGCCAAGGTCATCTACATAGCAGCCTTGCGGTTATAAATAAAGTGTGAAGTTTATCAACAAGGAAACAAATGCTATATGTCTCGTCCCAGCTCCCTTATCCATTCCAATGTGCATTATTATTATTACGTTCTTTTGAGCTAGAGAAAGCTGAATTTTTGTATATGAATTCTACAAGTCCTACAGGAGGACATGGTTACATAGACAATGGCTTCTGATTGCCACGTATATTTTGTTGTTAAATTTTGTTGAATTATTTTCTTTATGTGAAATAAATTATTGTGAGGTTTAAATTTTCTTGTTTCGTCTTGGTTCATTTTAAATATCGTGGTGGAGGTTATTGTGAGGGCATACTATTAAGTGATCCAGTTGAAAACCCAGACCCGAGATTAATTTGAATAGGTAAGTAAAAGGTAAGTATGAACCCCCGTATATTTTGGTGTGTTCCACAATAATTTCATGTTAACTACTGTGCTCTAATCTCGGTAGTATCTGTCAGTGCCATTTTCATTGATGTAGCTGTGCCGGTGCAATTGATTATTGGCAATCCGATTGAGGGGGCGGATATCTGACAGCCTACTATCCGGATTATCGGGGACAGTACCATCCCGGTATTTGCCCGAAGACGAAGTGGGAAACCACGGAAAACCACTTCGAGGATGGCTGAGGTGGGAATCGAACCCCCTCTACTCATTTGGAACACCCGAGGCTGAGTAGACCCCGTTCCAGTCCTCATACCACTTTTCAAATTTCGTGGCAGAGCCGGGAATCGAACCCAGGACCTCCGGGGCGGCAGCTAACCATGCTGACCGCTACGCTACGGATGTAAATTTATTACAAATTATTAAAATTTACTCTATCCCTTACTCCACTGAACAGGCCTATGAAGCAAAATTAGGACCATCACAACATCAAATAGCCTTCCTTTTCAATCATGTTCAGTGTCAAATTGCGGGTTATGCTACTGATGTGACGATGTAGTCTTCGATAATAAATATGCCGAGGTAATATTTGTCATCTTATTAAACGTATGGACAGTGCGTTTGGTTGAGGAAATTTTCAGATCCTTCTAGGATACATTGCAGCCCTAAATTAGTCAATTCGTAGGATTTCAAAGTTCTTGATTATTACTGCGAAGGTTTCTATGATTCATGGAAAATGGAATTTAAAAGGAAACAGTTCATTGCTTGTAATGTTTTCCTTTGTAGCAAATGTAATACATAGTTAAAAAGTAACGCTTACTAAATCAATAGACTTCCTTATTTCCATTTGCTCATGTTTTGTTCACCTTCATAAAATACTGAAGTGGAAAGTAACGCTGAATAAGAGCTAATCGTACGATAAAATTTTGTAAAGTAATGCACCGGTACTGAAATTAGCCAAAATACATTTTCTAATGATGACAAATAAATTAGGAAATGATGTAGTAATAGATTGAACTTGTTTGGAGCTATCGGGCGTACAATTAAAAATGACCAGCTACACAAACACAATTCTCTTCAAAAATCAGTAGGCCTAATTCAGAATTGGATTTGTTATTAATTATTTACAAGAGGGGATCCTGGATGTATGAGTATTACGGAGCACGGCAGCCACTTTTTACACAAACACAATTCTGTTCAAAAATCAGTAAGCCTAATTCAGAGTTGGATTTGTTATTAAGTATTTATAAGAGGGGATCCTGGATGTATGAATATTACGGAACACGACAGCCACTTTTTACACTAACACAATTCTGTTCAAAAATCAGTAGGCCTAATTCAGAATTGGATTTGTTATTAATTATTTACAAGAGGGGATTCTGGATGTATGAGTATTACGGAACACGACAGCCACTTTTAACACCAAATATGTTACATTCTTAACCTTTGCTACCTTCCGGTACGTAAAGAAACATGCGATGCTTTTCCCAATGTCGTATAAATTACGAAAATGTGTGTTTAACCCCTCATTAAAAATCATTTCCCCACCAACTCCTATCACCTTCCATTACGAGTTCCTCTGTTTTCCCTTTAGTCAGCTGATCCAGATGTTGGTTTCACGTCACAGTACAGGCGCAGTGTGGCAATGCGCACTCTATTGTATTTATGCTCGAAGATTCATCCCATTCCCTGACCCGGTCAGTCGACTGGAAGCAGGCTGTGGATTTTCAATTGAAGACAAGCAATTGGCTAAACCTTCCGGTGTGCGGCAGCAATCGCAGTTTTCTTGTGATAAATCCGAGGGGACAGGAAACTTTAGTATTAACAGTTGGTAACACTGGCAACATATTCCACGTTCCAGATGTTATTTTCCTCCGCACTAAAAGTCATCAGCCAAGATCGCAAGTGCGGCTCACGCGTTAATACTTTTACTGTTCGAATATCGATGTAGTTATTACATTACGAGTAGTTTGCACTTCAAGTATAAGTTAGCCTAGTTATGCTTCTACCATGACGAATTCGTCATGCTTCTACCATAAACTTTTGGTCGGTAGATACTACCAAATATCATCGATATGAACGATTTCATCTATTGACTTCTGTTCATTTTCATATCGACAGTAGCCCATTGTTAAGATGATGATGATGATGATGATAATAATAATAATAATAATATTACTGCTGGTTCTTACTGTTTTATGTTTTACCTCGAGTGAAACAGTATTTTTCCAAAGAGTAGATCAGGTGAATCCTTGAGCACTTCAAAGAAGAAGAAGAAGAAGAAGTAGTAGTAGTAGTAGTAGTAGTAGTAGTAGAAGAAGAAGAAGAGGGACATGTTCAAAGGATAAAGGACATTGACTGCTCAGATGGCGAAGAAGAGGTTATTGATGACCCTTAAAATGTTCTGGTCATAAATATATATATATATATATATATTTGTTTATATATATATTTGTAAATAATAGACTAATGTTATCGGTTTTAGGTCCCTTTTAACAACTGCGGCTGTTAGAGACGCCGGCGTGCCAGAATTTTGCCCCGAAAACGTGCCAGTAATTCTATTAACACGGCTCCCTCGCATTTGCGAACCCTCAAATGCCAACTGACTGCTCCAGTATTCCATCCTGCAACCTTGGGAACAGCAGGCGAGATAGTTACCGCTGCGGCACGCAGCCAGTCAAATATATTTTTATTCAAGTCGATGAAGAGGGCGATGAATGACTTTTCTACCTTTTCCGTGAAAAGGTTCCTGCTTTAGAGGTGGGAAAGACTGGGTGCGAGGGTTTCAAGGGAAGGTTTGAAGAATGTTTCTGTTTGCTGTGACAGGCTGCAGCTCCTCGAAAGGAGTACTAAAGGACACCAGGGTCCAACAAGGCGAGACGCAATAACCAACACATATTTGGTGCAATTTAAGACGACAGTGCAGCAGTTACAGCGACAATTAGTTCAGGTACACAGAGGTCAGCCGAAGGAAAACAATGCTCAACTGATGTTAGCGGTGATAAGCGAGGTCCTGTCATCTCTGCAAATAGATTTCCACAATTCTTCTCCGTTCACACAGGACATGTTCTATGCTTTGTTTACGAACTCCGCAGCACTTGAAATACGTATACTTTTTCTGCACATACAGTATACCCAATCTCACCAGTTGTTCATTTAATTGCTCTTTGCTATGGATTTTGTAACGACAAATGCTACCACCTGGTGGTAAAATCGTGAAATTTGTCATTTCTACATATCTTGTGGTGATAGCCGTGCACTGAAAGTCTGGTTAGCACCGATTGCAGTTCTTGGTTCGCTTTGGCTCATCCCATTTTTACAAAATGCAATTGAAATTGAAAATGCTTACAAAATGTATGGTAGATTCAAACTACTCATTAGGATGGACAATACTTACAAAATGTAATTTAGATTGAAAATACTTACAAAATGTAATTTAGATTCAAACTACCCACAAAATGCAATTGAGAATCAAAATACTTACAAAATGCCCACCATACAAAATGCAATTTAGATTGAAAATACTTGCAAAAAGCGGTTTAGGTTGAAAATACTTACAAAATGCAATTGAAATTCAAAATACTCACAAAAGTCCCAGCCCCAATATTGAAAGACTTACTAAAAAGCAATTTAGATTGTCAATCCTTACAAAATGCAATTTAGATCGAAAAGACTTACAAAATGCAACGTATATTGAAAATACCTACAAAATGGAGTGGAGAAGCAATTTTTTTTAAAGCAGTGCGGGAATGTTAAAGAGAAAAGGAAATATAATGAAAAGAAAACAAGAGATCTGACCCCTCGAAGAAGGAGGGATCAGGAAAGATGAGACAAGGGCCAATTAAGGCGGGAAAGTGAAATACTCCCTAGGCCGTTGGGGTCGGAAAAGAACAAGAGTTGACCAAGGGAGGTCGACAGGAAAGACGGAGAGGAGCCCGGCACAAGTAAGTGGAAACCTGCGTTGTATTTTGTTTGTTAAGTATTTATAAACTCTCATGTATTAAGTGGTAGTAAAGAATTAGACTTTTCATATTGTAGTATTGTAACCTGTTTTTCGGAGGGTATTTACGCCACTGACATAAGTCAGATGAAAGCTATTCAATGTTTGTTTACGCGGCAACTTATTCAGCCAAGATAATTTTCATTTAAGTTATTATTATTATTATTATTGTTTTTTTGAGCGTTTTCTTTAAGGATTATAACTATACAGATGGGTTTTCGATTTTATAGAAAACACTATGAAGCGGATTATTCCGATCGACATTATCACAGTAAATTATTTGATCGCGGAGATTTTCGAATTTTATTCAGTTAAGGGCTTATGGAGAGAGAGATGAGGCATCGGGAATTCGGCTACAGGAATAATCTTGTCGTGAAGCGATGATGCATCCGAGGAACATTTACAACTGGCAGTTTCAAGAAAAGGCGAATTGGAGTGGAACGGAAAATGTACAGTGTGCAAAGAACTTAATGACGGGAGTCTCGCGTGGGGTCACAGCCAATCAGAGGAGACCGGACCACAGGGAGGTGGTACACTGGAGGGAAACGGCCGGCGAGTGCATATAGTGAGCGCGCGCAGTGAAGAGGGGACCATTAACATTGTAAAACTTGTCCGAGGTGGACGCTCGTTTCGTAGGTTCCGTTGTGTTCGGACCGTAACTTGAACATTGTATTTTTGCACAGTCTACGGACTTCGTACTCGTGTTCGATGGCGAACATTTCAGTACTGCTACTCTCAACTGACAAATTAGTAATGAGAAATACGCGAGCTCTTGTGAACAGGGAGTCAGCGTAGGTGGCTAATGGATTTTGGATCCACCACTATCAAGCATTTAACTTCATCATTTTAACACCGATCTCCGCAAGAAACGAAGAAGATGGCGACGTCCAAGAGGCTGATGGAAGCTCTCTTGATTCATCACGTACGAGGGAAATGCTACTGCTATTTCCAATGGTAAGAGCGACTGACGCACAACTACGTAATCTCTCTTTTCATGGTCTCAGAATCGGAATTTCAGTAAGGAAGCGTGTAGTTTAACGTGACCGTTAATCTCGAGATCATGAGCCACGGGACCTCCTTTTTACGTGGAATCCGAACCACAGGACATGGCATTTCACATCGAAAATCTCACATGCATTGACCGGGAATCGAACCTGGACCGCCTTGGTGAGAGGCATGCAGCTAGACCGCTGAGCCACCACGCCCCCCGGAATTTCAGTAACTTCTTAGGTTGGAAATAATAGTAAATTCAATAATTCATCCGTCTCCAACGTCACGTAATTTTCCAGTGGTAAAATTAAAATCGTTATGCTCCATTTTAAATTATTATTATCATTATTAAAATTTGCCACTACTTGTTTTATATATATATATATATATATATATATATATATATATATATAATAAATTCATTTCTTATACTATGCAATCTTTGCTTTCAGTAGGTAGCACTAGATATAGACCTAATTCCTTCTCCGGATACAATTGTTAGTTGGGTTAATGATCCAATCATACCACGGTCTGAGTGTCAAGATTCTTAAATGTGTTCTGCCCGAGCTAGGTGTTTATAAATATAAATTTAGATTTCAACGTAGTGTTGAGGTCTTGGCGCCCATTAATACAACTTATCTTAGTCAGAATAAACGTTAATTTGTCACCCAACAGTTACACTTGCCCACAAAACGTGGGACTTGTTGTGGTTTAGCATCACTCAACCCAGTAGAAGCGTTACATTTGTTCGCTCAACGTGGAGCAAAAGCGTTACAGTATCAACAACAACAGTTATTAAATTCAAATTTCTTCCAAAGTGTAGATTTAAACAACCCCTCAACAGCCCATGAAGACCCAAGACAGAAAACAGAGAATACACTGTACATTACAGAAGATATTCCATGACAATGAAGAAAAAATAAAAAAATAAACTCAGAGGTTCAATCACATAATTTTGAGAGGCATGTTTCTGATAACAGTTTCAAAGATTTATTGCAGATGCTGTTCCACCTCCTCCTATCTGTAGCATCACTAAGGGAAGCTGTAGGTTTTATTTCTTCCAATGTCACCATCACTATCTCTCCACCTGGACCTTGGACGGCCTATTGGGCGTTGGCCACTCAGTCGGTAGTTAACAATTCTGTTAGGAATAGATGCTTCTGCTCTAACAACATGCCCATATCCACTGAAGTCGTCGTCCTTTAATGGTTCTACCAATATTTAAAAAAAAATAGATGTCTTCCTTCTGCCCCCCTTTCCATCTTCCTTCGACCACATATCTATATCTGCCCCAACACTTTCCTACAACGCATGTCAGATGAAATTGTAAGAACTGAATGTCTCACAAAAGTGTTGTCATTTCATAACCCTTTTCTTTAACCCTTGAGAACTGGCGTGTGGAATGGCGCCGGGTCAAAGTGTGTCACTCCTTTTTTTTTTGTCGTAGTCGTACGGATTTTAATCAAGTAATTTTACACCTGGTGTCTTCCTATGAACTATTCCCAATATAAAATGAGGTTTATTTATTTCAAATTTAACACTCGAGAAATTACAATTTTCGTAACGGTATAATATTGGCCGTGCTATAGTAGCAGCAAAGCAGTAATCTCAAGGTATACCTACACCCTAAATATGGGTGATCTATATGATTGTACTGCAGCAAAACAGTAAGCAAGGTGTGCCTACACCCTAAATATGGGTGATCTATATGATTGTACTGCAGCAAAATGGGTGGATCCCTCCCTCCCCACCTTATTTTTTACTAACGTAAGCCAAACATTGTCACGCGAGAACTGGCGCTATGGGTAAATCTGACCCGACCGTAAATAATATATAAATAACTTGCGTGTTCAAAATGCTATGGACATGTTTCATTTGCCGGGTGAAGTTCAAAGCTTGAAAGGAAGGTACAGTAAGCAACAGGAAATAAGGGCTGGCCAAAACGAAAATATAGAGCATTATTTAAGCGTCGGGTCAAAAATCCCCATGCGCCATTCCTCGCGGGTTTAGCTGAGCGCGTGTTCGCACGGAGAAACAGTTGTAGGTGTAGTCACCGCGGGACCAAAGCTTACCTCAACATATCGGTTTCACAACAAAGGGTGAATTGATAAAACTGCTGTCACCGAGAATCGGAGAATTGATTCTTATCATGCACTTTTGCTCAATCAAATATACGAGACATGAATTATTTTCAACTTCATACTTTAACCACCTGATAGGTACCGTGTACTTATCGCGCAATTTTATGAATCGGGAGAGAGTTTTCAGATTGCAACCTCCCGCCCCCAACTATAATTAATTGTTATTTATAACAAGCTGTACCCGGCAGGCGTTGCAATGCCAATCAAAGAAAGTGATGGCGTTGTAATTTTGTTTGTTGTGCTTTCCGATACACAATATATTTTTTCAATTTCCGGTAACTGCCTCTTAACTATTGTAAAATGGATTTACTAATACAGAAAGATTCGTGGGAGCGTGCACAACAACTCACCGAAGTTTCATCGCAATCTGATGAATTGTATATGAATGCATAAAGGACACAACACACACACCTAAAAACTATAACGTAACATTTATAGAGAAGAAGATATACAGTACTGTACAAGAGATAGTGCGACTTACTATAACATACCAGGAGATGCAGGACAGCCTACATGAAACAAAAGGATGCCACTGTTATCAAACATTAAAACATGAAGGTCTGAAATAACTTTCTTAAAAAGCAATCTGTTGAAACACTCAAACGCACGTTATGCCAGTAAATCTGACAGGGGTCCATCAAATGTTAACTGACTGCCACAGCTTACCAGTTTCTAAACTTAAATACAAGTAACGATTTAATGAAAATATAACTCCAGAGATTCATTTTGGAGCAAGCTATAAACCGAGATAAGACTTCAGCCGTTCAGAATGTGTACGAATTATAGTGGACAGTTGTATGGCTTCTTTCTCATTCTTTCCTTAAATATATATTTTTTGTTATTAATAATGGAGTTTTAAAATTATTTATTGATGAAGTTTGAAGTGCAGAAGACACAGTTCATTTATCACAAACACGATTTCGAAATAATATTGAAAGGGTAACCCTATGCAATAATAAACTGATGGCCTCAGCTACCGTTGAGTGAGACATTGAAACGATTTGCTATCTGGCAGTGAAAACAAGAACTCGACACACCGACCTGTGCCTAAAATCTGATTCATTTCGTCTTGTAATCACCAAATGTGACACAAGAGATCTTTTACGAACAGATCTGTTTAGAATGTCGTGGATTTGTGTTGCCCTTCAAAGAATCGGACTTCTTCGACCGTGAATCAAACCCGCATTCTTGGTACCTTGGGGGCAGACCCACTACCACTTCGCGCATTAGTTCCACATCGTCTATGGTAGCACAGTGCCTATAGGGAGTGTGAAGTAGACCGAGAGAAAACCGCTGTGAACGCCGATATTAGAACCTCTGATCCCCGCCGTAGTAGTTACGCTGTGTATTGGTGTGAATTCCGTAATTCCAATATCGTGTAACTTCAACATTGCGACTGACATCTAGAAAGTTTCATAGGATACAGTTTTGCATAATAGTGCATGACTTGGGAAATGGCCCCGAGTACAGAAGATTTTATTTATTTATCGTATGGCTTTTATGCCGGGAGTGTCCGAGGACATGTTCGGCTCGACAGAGGCTGTAGCAGCTACAAGCGGACATCCATGGGGTAAGCTACAAGTTCCGTTCAATTTCAAGTAATTCCAACTTTCGCTAACAGATATCACTGACACCTAGTCGTGAGCATTGGAACTTAGATAGAGCGTTTCAACGAAATCTAGCCTAGAAATTTAGCTTCACACAAGTTTAATTAGTGGAAGGTTCTTTTACATGCCATAAATCTATTATATGGGACCGCCGGCTTTACTTCCCCTCCGAAGGAAGGCATACTGAAGGATTTTAACGCTCTTAACAAGTAGTTCCGTGAAGAACTATATAGCCTATTTTCATATATCCCACTAATATTAATTGCCTCTATCAACATACAAAATTTCAGCTTGATTGCTGTAATAGAATCGTAGATATTGAGAACCAACTAAATATTTCGGATGGTCGCCATGTTGGATTTTATATATGTAGGTCCTAGAGTTATGTACAGTTACATGAAGATTATTGTGTACGTGTAGCATTCAAACTTCAATCGCATGATTAGGACACAAGAAGTAACAACGAGATTTTAAAATTTCGCATAGCTGCCATATTGTGGTTATGGTAACAATTGAAATAAATTAGATGCCAGTGCATTAATATTCGTTTAAGGATTTACTGTACCAAATTTCACTGCACTCGGATGGTTAAATTGCGAGAAACGTCCATGTGAATATTTATACTTCGCGTCGCCGCCATGTTGGATTTGTGATCACCAGTTTATTGAAAGTCCTATAGATGAACTTATGTTCATTGCCCCCTATGAACATAACAAATTCAGTTTGATTACTACAATAGATTCGTAGATATTCAGAGCCGTCAAAATATTTCGGATGGGCGCCATGTTGGATTGTTTAATGTATACGCCAAAGAGTCATGTACCATTAATGGACAATTACTGCGTAGGTTCATTATTCAAACTTTCACTTCGATCGCATGATTACGACACAAGAAATAAAAATATAATTTTAAAATTAGCACAGCCGCCATCTTGAGGTTATGTAAACAATTGAACTAAATTAGATACCAGGGCATTACAATGTGTATAAACGTTTCCTGTACCAAGTGTCATTGCGTTTGGAACATTAAATCGCGAGAAAGGTCTATTTAAAATTTTCAAATTCGCTTGGCCGCCATGTTCGTTTTGTAGTTAACCGGTTTTTGAAAGTCATATAGATGAACGTCCAGTAGTGCCCTTTATCTCCGTACAAAATTTCAGGGTGATACCGCTAATAGTTTCAGAGATATAGAATGCCGGTGAAATATTTCGCACAGCCGCCTCTTGTGGTTATGTAAACAATTGAACGAAGTTAGATGTCGGTGCATTACAATGTGTATAAACATATACTGTATCAAGTTTTATTGCGTTTGGTTGGTTAAATCGCGAGAAACGTCTATTTAAAAGTCGCAACTTCGCTTGGCCGCCATGTTGGTTTGGTAGTTACCAGTTTTTCAAAAGTCACATAGGTGAACTTCTAGTAGTTCCTTTTATCACCGTAAAAAATTCCAGGGTGATATCGGTAATAGTTTCGGAGATATTGAATGCTGGTGAAATATTTCACACAGCCGCCATGTAGGAGTGGTGAGACGTAACAAAATTTGAAGGGCACGGTCGGGGTCGTCCGGCATAGTGCTATGAACTTACCGACTTTCATTGAAATCACTCCAGCCGTTTAGAAGTTATTAGGGACAAACACAAACACAAACACACACACACACGGTCAAAAGGTGATCTCATAAGCCTTTTTTTCTCAACGTTGAAAATAGGCTAAAAAATCCGACGACTTCAGCCGGGTTTGAACCCGCGATCTTGGGCATAGAAGCTCAGCATGCTACCGACTACGACACCGAAGTTGCTAGTCATGATGATACATTCCTGCTAATCAAATATCCTCACAAGTTTGTCAAGTTAATTTTGGTCCAGTACTGTATTTCCATTTCTCATTGGCGACGGTCCTGTAGAAAGGTGGGATTGGTCTGGACGTTCAAAAACAGATTGTTTCAATCGATCCCAGACATGTTCAACAAGATTCATGTCAGTAGAATAGAAAGGCCACTCCAGTCTGACGATGCCAGTACGCACTAACTGCTGGTGGGCCACAATTGTTTGCAGAATATCGTTTCTGTGCTGTTGGGCAGTTAGACTGCTTTGTATGTATTCGGTGACCCCGCGTGAAGCCATCCCACCAACTTGCTGCACACAGTGGACGCAATGTTGGAGGCGTGCGATGTTATCGGGTTTCCTCCAGACAAGTAGTCTACGATCGTCGGTGATGATGCATACGCGTCATTTGTCGGCAATAACATCTCACGCCAAGGTTGGCGGGTCCATGAAACATGTTTTCGAGTCCGTCTGTAGCGTGGTGTCGAGGAGTTAGACCTGTACCTCGCCGTGGCCTTCAGTGCAACTGTATTACGTGTTTGAGAGACGAGTGCCACTGGTCTTTGTTGCACCAGCGTTGGGTAATCGTAACAGGTGGAGCTGATGATGATAAATTGTTGTTTTAAGGGGCCTGACATCTAGGTTATCGGCCCCTAATGGTCTGGGTGATAGCGAAAATGACAAGGAAGTAGTGTGCCCATCTCAACAATGAAATATGCAAATCACAGTTTGCCAGCAATGCTCAATCGGGAGTATTGGGGTTCATGGTTTGTTCTCCCACTCTGTGACATACACACTTTGGATTAAGCAGAGGATACACTTCCAAAAAAAAAAAATCCTACTAACAAAACATTTAATTATCCAAAATATGGCGCTACAAAAATTAAACAAATAAAAATACTGACACTATACTTCACACTTGTCCAAAGTTGAACAAGGAATTCAAATTAAACAATTACAAAATAATGATTAATGGTTTTCCAAAAACCAACACAACTCCAACTAAGTTTCACTCCCATATGGTGTCACTTCAAATCTTTAAAACAACGAGCTCCAAATGGCTCGGTAAAGTTTACATACACTGTGCTAACCATTAAACACACATCAATTAATATTTACATGAGTATATCTGGTTTTAATCATAATATCAAAGTATGGCTAATCATTAATTTATTTTGGGCTCTCACAATGTTCATCTGTTACCATCACTCTCTCTCTCAAGCTCCCAACTCACTACCGTGATTCGAAAAATTTGCGTATTCCCGAGATATAGAAAACTACTAAGCAAGTCAAGTTAAGATTACTCCCGGAATCTTAATGTTCTCATAAGAACTCGTGAATCACTGAATCATTAAATAATAAAATTAGGGATTTATCATTTTGTCTTCAAAGACCATTATACCTTAAGAAAGCAACGATCTAAACTCTGCAAGCGATAATAATGAATGTAAAGGGACCTCGGTTCAAATACCGGGTCGTTAAAACAATCTTAAACACTTCCGTGTATTGTGACTCAGACAGTCCGTTCCTAACCTACCGCACTAAAGAGGGTAAGGGTCTGTCTTAACTACTTGGCTTGATTTATTGCATGGAGGGTGAGAGAAACTACCGTCTCGCCTTCACAAGGGACTGGTTCTCCAGCTTTAAACATAGCTGTTTCAAATGCATTTCTCTGAATGGCAAGGCTTACGATACAAAATAACCACAAAACAACTATTAGGTTCTACCGACCTATTCTCTGTTTGCTTCGGTACAGTATAATTATGAAGTGTCCTCATTAGCGGGTAAGAAAATTCAATAAAACAACCAATATTAAGGGGGCTTCAACACGGACGACTCTGAGTTCGATCCTTTAAAATGCCTCGGGAGCAGTATCCCAAATTTTTGAGGACTTACAACATTTGCGACTTAAGGAAGGCCTCGCTCATTACCAGCGCTCATAATACAACATAAATGGCACCCTTTTTAACATACAACATACAATGCCTCGTGATCAATATCACAACTTTGAGGACTTACAACAGATCATTACCGCGACTAACTGTCCCTCATAATTACTTTTACCGAGCATTTCAACGCATTCCTAGCGTGACAATTTACTTCAACTGCGCGACATGGCGCTTATACATAAATTAGCCAAGTTGCCTTTCGAAGAACCAAATAAATTCAAATCAACGTTTGATCTACATCTCAAAATGTATATTATTCATCCTCCATTAGCAATAATCATTTATACCATAAAGAACATATGTTTACAACATTTATTAATTCATCTTAAGGAGCTCTTGAAGCTACCACTTCTCAATATAAAATTCATCACATAATTAATTCATCTAACTATTATTATTACGCTTGCTTTACCATAGTTATATCATTTACCATATACTGATATTCCACTGAATATTTTCCACAAGGGATTCATTAATACTTCACATATTTATTATATTTCCATCAAATTAATCGTTCAGATCGCGCAATCTTTATTTCACCTGTTATCAAAACATCCCTATTTTCACTCATGAGGATTATACGCAAATCTTCCCAAACACATAATAATGAAATTGTTACTCACATGACTGTACGGTCAGAGACCGATTTCTCCAACGATGGAACATTTTCACCCACCAATTTCTTCTTAAGCCATATCCATGGTTATATTTACACTCGATAACACTTTCCTAACAGCACATAAAATATATACACTAATCACTTTGAATATAAGGAATACCATTTTGTATTCGTTTTCACTTAAACACCAATACAAATTCACTAAAAAATATATTACACTCACAAATTTCACTATATTTAAATTAAATAAAAATTTTATCACTATGGTGTTAATTATTTGCCTTGACACACGTGATTTCTTTTATTTTTCCCGTTTCCAAGGGTTGCACTATATGTACGTCGGCTTCCTACTCTGATGAGATGATTGAAAGTCTCGATCGAACTAACCTCACTGGAACGGCTGATCTTCTAATCTGGGGTTTGACTATCGGCTTCTTTAACTTTGCGGCACGATGTCGTATCTTGCTAGACGCTAACTTATTCGTGTAATAAAAGTTTGTCACTGATGTATTACTTTTATGATCGCTCGAACTAATATCGGTGACCTAGTAATTTCCTTGTTTTTATTTTCTATTACTTTGATTCGTGGCTTCTTGGAGCACTCCCCAATGTTTGACTGTTCATTTGTCCACCTGGACAAAGCCTGGAACCTCGATTCCTAAATTCTATCGTACTTCGCTCTAGTCCCCTCGGTTCAGGAACACTAGGCGTTACTGTTTCGTTCTTCCCTGATTTGGTTACTTAACGTAGATAGAACTGTATATTTCACTGTCCTTGGGTACTTCGAAATCTTATGATGCGTCGGTTGTTTAACTGAACTATTATATTCGAGTACCTATCGCCGGTAATTCTTAAGTCCACAGCCTAAACTTTGACTGTACTGGTGAACTTGAACGATAATTGTTCCTGCGTGCAGCGTCTAAGCGCTCACTAAAATGACTTGTTATACTTTGCGAAACAGTATCACGCTCTCCGGCGTCTTTTAGAAACTGAATGTACTTTGATGCAGCACTCCTACACTAGGAGTTCACTTGTAGATTGTCTTGTTGTTGGTTGAAACTGCACGGCCTCCTTCATAGGTCCGTTGTAGACTGAATTTACTGTTGGTACTTGTCGAACAGTATAACTTTCCCTGAAATTCGTTGTATGCTGAATGATTGTTGATCCATCGTGCAGCGCCTCTGCGCTCACGGAAACTGAATGATTGGCGAAACAGTACGACGCCCTCTGGCGTCTCTGGTAGACTGAATTTTTGGTGAAACAGTACGACCTGCCTCAGCGGTCGCTCAAGACTGAATTGTTGTTGCGATCCAGCGTGTAGCGCCCCTGCGCACACATCGAAGACTGAATTCTTGGTGAAACAGCGTGACACCCTCTCCTTAGGGTTCACCTAGTCTGAATGAATTTCCTGGCACGTCCAGGGTTTATATCCAAATCTGCTGCAAAAAGATCAAATCCCCATCTTCCCCAGCACTAACTTCTGAAATAATTGTCGTAGAATTTTGAAAAATATATCTCTTGAAAGCTCTTGTTTTAAACGTAAAGTGGTTTCTTTGATCATGAAAATCGATCACACAATTCCAAGATATTAAATAATTTGGCTCCTCAGATATGTGGGTGGTGAAGTTTATTTTTCCCTCTCCCCCATCTCTGGGCTCGGGGAATAACTATCGACGTAATGCCGCGTATGCAATTCTTTCCTGTGCAAATATTATAAACTTTTTCCCCACACAAAAACCTCTTTCCCAGAATGATCAACAGTGATGTGTTCATTTCATTAATTAAATGCTTGCAAATGGCTTAATTTTAATTATTTCTCTTCTTGCGTCATTGCAATGTTGTCATTTTATAGCTGAGTAAGGTCTATTTCCGAAACTCCTTCTCCCTCACTCGTCGTGGAAAGTTTTTCCAGTTCTATTAATAATCATGCGCCAGCTTCTTATCGATGCGTCAAGCGTGATCTCATGCCCGCGTGACTAGTGGTCACCCGCACTTGCATCACATTATAACAGCCCACTTCTAAAAATCTTTCCAATTCATTCTAAAGATTGCATTATTTCCTCTCTTCTTTTGCATATAAAATATGGATTCGACGCTTGAACCAATTGCAGATGGGTTCAGTAGAGACCAGAACAAAAATTAAGTGAGAAGGAAAATACTTACAAAAAGGAACTCAGATTGAAACGACTCACAAAATGGAGAGCGGTAATACTTACAAAAGGGAATTTAGAACGAAAACACTCACAAAAGGAATAGATTGAAAAATACCCACAAAATGTAGGTTAGGTTCAAAATACGTACAAAATGCAATGTAGAGACGAAATCCTTTACTTACAAAATGCAAGTGATATTCAAAATACTTACAAAATGCAAATGAGATTGAAAATACACAATGCAATTTAGATTGAAAAACGCGCATTTCAGATTCCAAAAAAAAAATCACAAAGTGCAATTGAAATTCAAAATACCTACAAAATGCAATTGAAATTGAAACTGCTTACAAAATGTATGGCAGATTCAAACTACTCAATTGGATGGACAATACTTACAAAATGCAATTTAGATTGAAAATACTTTCAAAATGTAATTTAGATTCAAAATACCCACAAAATGCAATTGAGAATCAAAATACTTGCAAAATTGCCACCATATAAAATACAATTGAGATTGAAAATACTTGCAAAAAGCGATTAGGTTGAAAATACAAAATGCAATTGAAATTCAAAATCCTCGCAAAAGTCCCATCCCCTATATTGAAAGACTTACTAAAAAGCAATTTAGATTGTCAATCCTTACAAAATGCAATTGGGGTTGAAAACACTCTCAAAATGCAATTTACTGTAGATCGAAAAGACTTACAAAATGCAACGTAGACTGAAAACACCTACAAAATGGAGAGTAGATGACAAAAAAGCTCACTGGAATTTGGATACACGAGGAGCCAATTAACAAACAACAGTGCGGGAATCTTAAAGAGAAAAGGAAATATAATGAAATGAGAACAAGAGGTCTGAACTCTCGAAGAAGGAGGGATCAGGTAAGATGTGGCAATGCCCAATGAAGGCGGGAAAGTGAAAGACTCCCTAGGCCTCGGATAGCCTAATACCGTCGGGGTCGGAAAAGAACAAGAGTTGACCAAGGGAGGTCGACAGGATAGAAGACGGAGATGAGCCCGGCACAAGTAAGTGGAAGCAATGCCCGACTCAGCTGGGGTCCCGTGGTCGCCAACCCACTTCCCACTCGATGTGAGCCCCTGGGGGAAACAGGTGGAGCCTTGCGGGATGAGGAGAGTCCAATACTGCTGAGCGTAACACCACGGAGAGAAGAACTGTGACTGAGGCTACTGGAACTGCGGGACTGTACCTGTCAACACTGCAAGCTGACATAGAATAGTTCCCAACTTCGCCGCCGGCACTCGTATCTCGCAGAGGTAATACCATCTTCGGGAAAACATATTTGAGTCAGTGTTCGTCACGCTACCGTCGGCAAGGATTCGTCATTGAGACCGGCCGCGATCAAGAGTGCTTATTGACATGGACCTACGACACGAAGGCGCTCGATCGCCCTGAGCTGAGCTAAGCTAAGCTAAGCACACACACAATGAGCTCTATTAACATAAAGCCAGTATCATTAACTTGACGCTCCCTACAAGAAGCGGATATGCATTGTTTCCGTTCCGAGTTTTACTGTAGGAACACGGCTTAATGGCCAAAAATATTCATCTAATTACAGTCATCGCTTGGAACACTGGGGGCGATTAGATGCAAATTCTCATAGGGAGCAGTTTCATAACCCCTAGTTAATTACGAGGTTTTTCCAAATTTAAGGCGTTCTTGTGTCATTTAATGGCCTTGTGACACTCAGGTCAACAACCCCACGGCTGCAGCAAGTTCGGAAATAGGTGGTTCGGATCCCGGGACAGATAGCGGCTAACCAGTGTAATTTCCCAACCCCTTAGCATAGTAATTAGATTATCACCTACAGAGGTGTTCAAATTATTGGAAACGACGCCCGTTTTCGAAAACTGCCTTTATACTTTTCACGGTTTAATGCATTAAATATGTTTCCAAGGCGTCGAAATTACGTTGTTGAAAGGCACTAAGTCCAATTTTTAAAGTTTTGAGATAAACACTAAAAGCTGTTTTTCCGCTCTTGTTCTGAAATATGAGACGTAGTTTTTGCATGTGGAAAGTGCACACACACGCCGATATACTGTAATAAAACCGAAATACCATTGTTCCGTAACACTTTTATTGACAATACACGTAACTGGACTTAGTCCGTTTCAACATGGAACGAGCAGAACCTTTGAGCGAGGAATAACATTCACATTTTTAGTTCATTTCCTTTATTTCTAAATGAACTGATGCATACGGAAGCCTGAAAGGAAAGGTAACTTATTTTGTTATGTTGAAACGCACTGACTGCTCGACTCAGTTCCTTTCAACACGAAATAACTAACATGACGGCTGTGGTAATAGCACAAACGCTGCCAGGACATGGTTCCATTCAACACCAAAACATTCAACTTGCTTCCTAGGACGCAAAATCATGGTAAAAGGGATTTGTAAAAAAAAATGGACTTAGTGCCTTTCACCAACGAGCGATTCAATTCTATTTTCTTTACGAAACTCAAAGTAAAACGGTTTTTTAGAATTCCCACTAACAGAGGAGCCTTGGTAATGCAAATTGCCACACGTTATGTTTTGATTACTTCACTCTACGTTAACAATTAATTAATAACTTTTCAGTTGGTCAACACTAATTATATCAGGCGGGAAATATAAGATTGAATACGTGTCAGAAAGAACTATAGAAACACTTTTGTGTCTTGCTAATGTAACGTTAATGAAACACTTGTATATTCTGACGTTTCCATTATTATAAGCTTTGGCTGTTAAGACTACATTTTACTGTGGAAACATTTCGTATTACTTGTAGGTTTATTGGGTGTTCTTTCTTAAATAAACAATCACTCAATGTTGAATAGCCTAGAAAATGTACACGTTCTTATTCATTTGTAGATATTTTTACCAATGTAAATGTGAACATGGAACCATCAACCAACTTTCATCATCTAAATGTACACTGATGCAGCTTCCTCAGTGGCTGAAGATCCGAAGATCGCGGGTTCGATTCCCGGCCGGAGAAATCTTTACTTTATGAAGAGCGGCAAAAATCTACGGCACGGCACTCAGAGTCGTACGATGTCAGCTCGGAAAAGTCCTCTCGCATCACTTTTGGTGAATGCAAGACAACATTATTTACATCTCAGCCACAGGCCACCCTGTCGAGGCGTGCAGCGTTGAACAGAAAGTCTCAATGGCTTCAAATTAAAAAAACTGCGTCACAATCGACGATTATCATTAGTCTGACTGTGGACCACGTTAATTTGATTTCAGCTGCTTCAGGGTCTATATTTTTGCCCAGTACTCCTTCATTATTATTCCCTCCTTTCTTCAGTCCATGGTGCCTGGATCCGGGATGTAGGAAGACTCTTAAAATCCGTGCAATTCTTAATTTTGGTCTTGTATGTTTCCCTGTTGCTGATATGAGCTTCAGATGTTGCCATTTCTTCTAGGTCCTTCTTCACCAGCGAGCTGTGGTTTTCCTGGTCGTAAAGAATTTCATTATCTGGTAGGTTAATCTACCTGGGTTCATTCTGTATGTATGTCCAAAGAACATGGCCCTTCTTTTGCGGATGGTGTCTGAGATTTTTTCCAATCTGAGGTATAATTCTTGGTTGCCTTTTTTTCTATAAGATCCATCTTCTGTTCGTTCTCTCTATTAGCTCATTCCTTTCTTTGTCAGAGACAACCATTCAGCTGAATATACGGCGTCCGGACGAATCACTGTCTGGTAGTGTCTCAGCTTTGTGTTGATCCAGATAGTCTTCTTGTTGTAAGTGAACCAGGTTAATTTGCATGCCAATTCTCGATTTCATTGCTCTTTTTCCAACAGGTTGCCCTCTATCCATTCTCCCAAGTACTTAAATCTCTCCACTTTTTTGATCCGTTCTCCCTCTACTGCCATCCATTTTGGGTGCTGTTTCAATATTGGTCATGTATTGTGATTTTTCAAAGGAGATCCGTAGACCAGTTTTAGCTGCTCGTTCTTGCGGCTGAACAATCTGCTTTTGTGCCTTTTCTATTGATTCTGGCAAAATCATAATGTCATCTGCAAAGGCTGAGCAATCTAATTCAATTCAATTGATATTATGCCGTACTGTACTATTACTATAATCAATATTATAAGTTATAGGCCTACCTTGTTTGTTGTTAATTCATTTTAGGGGCTTGGGACATCTTGGTCATCAGCCCCGTGAGTGTTGAACTAGTCTGATAACCGGTATTTGTGCGGTTTGTGTAGCTGTATTAGGTGTCTTCCTGATTGCGGTCATTCCAGATTGCGGTCACTTTCATTTTAGGGAAGAACTATAAACATTCCAGAGTCCATATTGCGATCACTCTTCTCGGGAGACCGGTCCTTGGTTCTTGGTTCTTCCCGACTGACTCATACCTTCCGTAAGTTTTGTGGATAACAAGGGGAAACTGATATTTCACTACGTAACCAAAGAATACAGTTCGCTTCAAATCAGGAATGTTAATAAACCTAAAACTTCAAATATTTGATTTTGTGTGTAGGAGGGGGGGGGGGGAACAAAAATGATTACAAAGGGGATTGAGAATCAAACACAGAACGAATTACTTTTACGAGACGAATTTTTCGAGGTAATGAAAAGAATGTTTTTCACGATACACAGTACCTATTATAAAAATGGATGTCTCGCGCCTCAAATGGGAGAGGAGGGGCAGAAATTAAAAATTATACCCTGTAGCCTAAGTATAATATTTCCCGTTACAACAATTTTGTTGAAAGTGAAGGTCGTTGATTCCGATCCTGAAACGTTTCTATTCTTAAGACTGAAAATGTTATAATCATTGCCTTACGAGGTGCTGTCAGATTGGGAGGGGACTTGATTTTTTAAGCGTAGTATTATGGGGTGTGCTCAACTGAACACTGAACTGTATTCTTTGGTTAGGTAGTGAAATATCAGATTCCCCTTGTTATCCACAAAACATATGGAAGGTACGAGTCAGTCGGGAAGAACCAAGGACCGGTCTCCCAAGAAAAGTAATCGCAATCTGGACGCTGGAGTGTTTATAGTTCTTCCCTAAAATGAAAGTGACCGCAATCTGGACTGCTAATGAGGTGAACGCAATCTGGACACAACCTGAGGTAGTAGCCTCGGGACTTGACATAAGGTACTATCCCGGATTTGCCTGGAGGGAGTATGGAAAAACCATACTCAGGATAGCCGCTATCAGCGCCAGGATCCGACCTTGCTGCCGCTGCCCACACGATTTAACGAGCACGGCGATGTCATAATATGGGGTAAATGTGCACAGGAATCAATAAATGAGCTCGAAGTTCTCCAAAAAAGAGCAATTAAAATCATGTATGGTTACGATTTTAGGAAACCAACTGTACAAGTATTTCAGGAGACAAACATATTGCCATTACGAAGCCAGCTCAAATACTCTGAAGCTTTATTTATGTTTAAATATAAACAAGGTCTTATTAATCTTAATACTGAACTTCAATGCAGGAAAGACATTCATACCCATAACACAAGATCAGCAAACCAGTTCTACATGGAGTCAACAAACACAACTAGATATGGTATTAAAAGTATTTCCTATTCAGCCAGCACATCTTATAACAACTTACCTCCTAAACTGAGGCAAATTGTAAACTTAAACAAATTCAAAAAGGAAGCACGCAGGTAGCCTACTTCCTGAAACTATATGTTGAGGAATATAGATGAACCCATAAAGACTGAATAAATGATCCTACCACCTTAGTATATTCTAGTATAAGTTGCTAAGCCATATTTGTAAAGGGCAGTCCCCCCTTGAGCTACCAGCTCACTGGGACTTTCTGTACCCTATAAATAAATAAATAAATAAATATATAATACTATTATAGCTGTGGCTCAGGCTGGTAAGAAAGTATTGCAGCGAGCATACATTCATCAAGAAAACACGTCATTCAATGCAATATCCTGCCTTGCGTTGCTGTGGAATGAGAGGAAAGGAAGAAAACGATGTTTCTCACATGAAATCATTTGTTATTGTAAAGCTAGTGGATTGACTACATTCTTTGTTTGTCCGTTTTCTGTATAAATATAGAGATCAGATTGTTTACCGACTCGGGGGCATGCGACGTATAACTGCCCATGAGAGAAACAATCGTTTCTTTAATTCAAACCACACACTTGCAAATAATCTCTTTGAGAAGTTCTGACTGACACGTTCATTATCGTCTATACGTTCTTGATCTGTGCGGTTTGATCTCCTTTGATGTTCCGTGATTGTGCGTCGAGGCCGGCGCGGCGGCCTGTGTTTGAACGTTGGCGAGATATGAAGCTCATTCAGATATTGCCACTGTATACGACTTAGCTGTAGATGTAATTGTTCTTGGCGTTGTTGAGATGATTGTGCTGCTCTTCTTTTTTTCGGTTGAACTCGTGGAACTTTTTATTGCATGTATTGATCAAAGGGATTATGGTATGGGATGTTTTCTTTGCTCATAGAAGATTTTTAAGTGGATGCGCTACGTCGCCAAGGAGATTTGGTCTTAGTTAATACGAAGAATTTTAAGTGGATGAGCATTACTACCATGGAAACGACTATGAAGATTTGCACTCTACTTTCTATTCACGGCGTTGCCTAGATCAAGCATCTTTAAGATGAACAATGAACTTAAGCAATTTCTACCGGACTATCATGATACAAGGTTAGTCGTTGTTGCCTAGCGACA
The DNA here is from genome assembly GCA_946902985.2 of Meconema thalassinum. NCBI lineage: Eukaryota > Metazoa > Arthropoda > Insecta > Orthoptera > Tettigoniidae > Meconema > Meconema thalassinum. The sequence continues at coordinate 75,674,116 of OX336389.2, forward strand.
ATCTGTCCATCAAGTTATTAGATTCAAGAGCGTTAAAAATCCCTCAGTATGCCTTCCTTCGGAGGGGAAGTAAAGCCGGCGGTCCCATGTCATAGATTTATGGCATGTTAAAGAACCTTCCACTAATTGCACCTGTGTGAAGCTAAATTGGATAGGTTAAGAATGTAAACAACACTCTTAGGTTTCTACGTTCGTTGCCAAGAGCCGACTGCGGTGGCGTCTAGTAGCTGAGTTACGAACTTGGCCTAGTAGTCGTTGACGGTGGCGCTTGGCGGCCAAAGTAGGAACTATTTGAAAAATTCTAAGTTGCAGTACTTAAATAAAAAGAAAACAGATAACACACACTATTACAGTCATCACAATTAACACGGGTTATCAGACAGATCCTACACACACCCAAAGTACACGGGGCTACACGCGTTGTCGCAGCCCCTAAACTTAAGAACCAACCAACCATTCAATATTGGTGTGGCTTTGTAACTGAAATTAATTACATAAAACTACTCATAAATAAGTACCTACCTGATTTCATTCAAACCACTTTCTAAACAGTCTTCGCCGTAATGAGAACAAAATTTAGAATTTTCAGCGAAATAGGAGCAGTAGTTTTCGAGTTTTGCAGCCACAAACATACGCAGGCTGAATTTTATAGATTCCTTGCTGTACCCGGCATGCGATGCAATGCCAATGAAAGAAAGTGTTGGCGTTGTAACTTTGTTCGTTGAGTGCTTTTGGATACGCAATATTTTTCTTCCTTTTCCGTTAACTGCCTCTAAACTTACGTAAAATGGATTTACTAAGCCAGAAACCTTCACGGGTGTATACACAACAACTCACCAAAATTTCATCGCAATTGGATGAATGGTATATGAACGCATACGGGATTTTATTGAAACGATTCGCATGCCCTCACTCATTTGATGAATCTACTCGTGCGCTAGCTATTGTAGAACGGATTTACTAAGTCAGAAACCTTCGCAGGAGTGTACACAACTACTCACCAAAGTTTCGTCCCAATCGTATGAATGGTTTGTGACCGCATACGGGACTTGATTGAAACGATCGCGCGCCGTCACTCATTCCTTAATCTACTCGTGCACTAGCTATTGTAAAATGCATTTGCTAAGATAGAAACCCTCGCTGGAGTGGGAACAACAATTTATCAAAATGTAATCGCAATCGGATAGATGGTATATGAACGGAAAGGGATTTTTTTGAAACGATTCGCGCGCCGTCATTCATTTGTTACCGGGTGAGTTAGTCGTGGTCGTTACGGCATGACTGCTGACAGTCGCTTACATCCGGGAGGCGAGGTGGTTCGAATCCCCCCGACGGCAACCTTGAAGATGGTCTTCTGTGGTTTCCCATCTTTATCCCAGGCAAATGCCGGGGTTGGTCCTAACTACTGTATAGGCCACAGCCGCTACCTTCCAACTCCTCGTCCTTACATTCAAACTTTCCTCCCCAGACAACACTCCACACGCGACGGTACGTGTAGCTCACCCATTGGGTGTCCGTCTCGAAGCAGCTACAAAACTGGCGAGCCGAACGAGTCCTCGGGACACAGCCGGCACTAAAAGCCATACGCTAAAAAACTAAAAAAGTTACGAGTAGTCGCATATGATGTGTAACATCTGACATAGAAGAAACCTCACGTGAAGTTGTTGATACACCGGTATTTTGTACTATTATTGGCACAAATATTAATCTATTGTAAAAGGGAGTGTTTTACAGATATTGTAGTTTATAATACGGAACTCAATGTATTAGATGATTTGTAGCTTCCACCAGCACTAGCCCAAATAAAGAATACGATATGGATCAACTAGATTAATAGACGCGACACCGCTCATAACCTTAAATTCCTTATAAACAGGACCTCTTGATTCACAGACCAACACGTAATTTCATATGGATTCTGTTAAAATGAGTCATATTGATATGATAAATATCGTTTAAAATGATAATCTGATAGCAAAAATATCTACCCCGACCGGGATTCGAATCCGAGATCTCTAGATTCACCCCACGGCTATTTCGACTACGCAAATATTGTGCACAAGATGGTGACTTATTTCCACGTTCCAATAATACTGCATTACGGAATTAAATTTCATTTATATTTTGCTTGTTTCGATAATGTTCCTGAATGAAATTGAGTTTAAAATGCCTTATGAATAGGCCCTCCTATGAGTAAAGAGAATGTATTCAGCAATAGTTCAATTCTCGTATAACCACAACGATTATATTATATTGATGACTGTATTACCGTTATGTGGCTTAATATTTGAATAGCCATTGAGCAGAAACATAATACCGGCAATGCCGACTACTTAAAATGTTTGATATTAAGGCATTTTACCATTTAAATACTGATACGATGACTTCGAACATGTACCATGTGCTTTATTTCAATCACTTGACACCAAAGTTCGCATGAGCGTTTACCGTTCAGTATGTCATATACCTTCCACATGGCCGAGAGTACGTCATGGTATCAATTTCCGACACCGTGCGCTCATTGTTTCTCTTACCACTGCCAGCTGGATCGATCGATCGAGTTGGCAGTGCGTCTTACACTTCCGTTCGATCCACCACTGCCAGCTAGCACACTTCCGTTCGATCGAACGGAAGTCAAACGGAAGTGTGCCAGCTGGTGCCATCTCGATCGTTCCGATCCACTTCCGTCCCATTTTTCAAAATCACTCCCACAAAAATATCCAGCAATCGAGTGGAAAGATGTTATACATAAAAAAAACTCATTTGTTGAATCTACTCGTGCGCTACCTATTGAAGAATGGATTTAATATGCCTATAACCATCCCGGGAGTGTGCACAATAACTCACCAAAATTTGATCGCAATCGGATGAATGGTTTATGAACGCATAGAAGACGAACAAACAGACAAACATTATATATATATATATATATATAATAGAAATGAATGCTTGTTTGTTCGTCCCTTATGCGTTCATATACCATTCATCCAATTGCAATCAAATTTTGGTGAGTTGTTGTGCACACTCCCGGGATGGTTATGGGCATACTAAATCCAATTTGCAATAGATAGCACGCGAGTAGTTTCAATAAATGATCGTTGGCGATGCGTTCATATACCATTCATCCGATTGCGATCAAATTTTGGAGAGTTGCTGTGCACATTCCCGGAATGGTTAAATACATAAAAAATTCAATTTACAATAGATAGCGCGCGGGTAGCTTCAACAAAATGGCACGCGATCGTTTCAACAAAGTCCCACATGCGGCCCTATGCCTTTCATCCGATTGCGATGAAATGTTGGTGAGTTGTTGTGTAGACTCTTGCGAAGGTTTCTGACTTAGTAAATCCATTTTACAATAGGTAGCGCACGAGTAGATTCAATAAATGAGTGGCAGCGCGCGAATCGTTTCAACAAAATCCCGTATGCGTTCATAAACCATTCATACGATTGTGATGAAACTTTGGTGAGTTGTTGTGTACACTGCTGCGAAGGCCTCTGACTTAGTAAATCCATTTTACAATAGGCAGCGAGCAGGGGAGTGATGATGGTTCTAACCCTCCCCCCCCCCCCCAACCACTACTCCCAATGCGAGCCGATATCTCACAGAACCCATGGTCGGAGATTCACGAATGAGGTGTCGTTGGACTCGAGCTGACGGGGGCTTTGCTATGGACCACTTATTTCAACCCTAAAATAAAACCTACCCCTACTAGGGGGTAAAATGCTATTTTCTCAGTAAATGTGGCTTTCCGTGTGCTACATGTATGCGGTTCAATGCTAATATGAAATTAAACGTTGTTCCACATGAACAACATGCAAAGGGGTAGACGCCATTATGAATTAACATTTTAGTTTTTTGTTTTTACGCATGCGCACTTGGGGATTTTGTAAGAGGGCGGGCTTTTAAAATAATTATTTATGGATGAGTTATTTTTTTAAAATTTAAACAAACGATCGAAAACCAATAGGTCATGTGCTTTTTAATATTTCGTATGAGGGATCGTTGGACTTGGGATGACGCCCCTACTGCAGCGCACGGGTAGATTCAACAAATGAATGACGGCGCGCGATTCGTTTCAACAAACTCCCCTATGAGTGACGGCGCTCGATTTTTTAAACAAAGTCCAGTTTGCGTTCATGAACCATTCATACGATTGCGATTAAACTTTGGTAAGTTGTTGTTTACACGATTCCTGATTTAGTAAACCATGTTACAATAGGTAGCGCACGAGTAGATTCAACAAATGGGTTATGGCGCGCGAATCGTTTAAACTAAGTCCCGTATGCGTTCATATAGCATTCATCCGATTGCGATGAAACTTTGGCGAGTTGTTGAGCACGCTCCCACAAATGTTTCGGAGATAGTAAATCCATTTACAAAAGTTTAGAGACAGTTAACGGAAAAATAAAAATAAATATTGTTTATCCAAAAGCATTTCAACAAACTAAGTTACAACGCCAACACTTTCTTTGATTGGCATTGCAACGCATGCCGGGTACAGCTATACAGTATAATAGACTAGCATTACCCGTCGCGGCCTCACCCGCGAATATTGTAGCTGTAAAGAATACACTTAGCAACGTCTCAATCATGAATGCTATGACTTATTTATCATTTAATTTTGAATAATAATAATAATAATAATAATAATAATAATAATTTGGTAAAGAACGTAAACAATCAGACAATAAATGCAATGGCATATAAATATCAAAATCTCACTAACGTCACCTCGCATCGCATGTGTAAGATTCGGCTCAAAATCGCAACACGGTTTTCGACCACAAACGTAAATATAAAATAAATGAGATTTTTAACACACTGACTAAACACAAAATACATTTACCTAAATTCCTATGAAAAAAAAAAAGTATACATTATAAAATCACACAAATCATAATCCTCTACGCCAACATTTCCCCCCTTTCACCTCATAATAAACACCACATCGAAAACCCTTAAACGGGGGCGTGGTGGCTCAGCGGTCTAGCTGTATGCCTCTCACCAAGGCGGTCCGGGTTCGATTCCCGGTCAATGCATGTGAGATTTTCGAAGTGAAATGCCATGTCCTGTGGTTCGGATTCCACGTAAAAAGGAGGTCCCGTGGCTCATGATCTCAAGATTAACGGTCACGTTAAACTACAAGCTTCCTTCCTTCCTTGAAAACCCGTAGACACACATCCGCTTATTTTTAATGATTAGTTTATATGCCAAGTATCACAACCCCAAACGAAACCACTCGTGAAATATTGTTATTCAATGAAATGCAGGTTTAATCCCTTAACAACCATTTTGAACCTGAATATCCAAAAATTCTTACTTAGTGGATGTTTTCGACATACAACGAACATATTCCCAAAATTTCATGTTTCTAACTTCAATAGTTTTGGCTGGGCGATGATGAGTGAGTCAGTCAGGACACTTTCCTTTTAAGAGAATACCATTTTATGCAAGAAGTAGGAGTGGAGTTCTTTACGTTGAGGGAGGAACGAACGAATTACAGAGCAGGTCTCCAAAATGATTACTTTCTGCATTCTGATAATTATGCAGATTATCAAGGTTAACCCTCAGCGACTTCGGTATAATGGCAGTGGAAGAAATTATGGTCACTACGTTTATTGGATCTCTTCAGCCAGAGGCATGTACTTGTTCTCTTCAGCATATATTTGTTGCTTATTGAACAAGGTAAGGATTGCTATGTCGATTAGAAGGGTTCTCTGCGGCGGTTTATCAACTAGAATAACGACCGGCCCGTTTTATGATATATTGTTGCCTAGATTTCGATCCCTTTTATAATTAGAAATTTCACTGAACAGTCTTCAATCGCTGAGTTACCAAACATCGGAGAGACATACAGGAATTGCTATAATACGCATTTCAGCATTCTGATATGCTATGACTGTACAAAAAGTTTCTTTAAATTCTATGCAAAGCTCTAATTTATTTTTCTTTTTGATGGTAGATTATTTGGAGGAGATATGTTCTACATTAGCGCCCAGTGTCAGAACATCTGTCGAGCCTTCCACAATTTACATGGAAATCACCGCCCCAGTCTGGATGGTACGAGATACAATGTAGGCCCAGTCTCCTCTCCTCATTTAAATAACGTTCACAATGGCTCGATTTAGAGACATAAAAGATTGGAGAATGACATTTTATATACCTATACATATAACGATTTACATACGGAAACAGGTCAAATTTTGGGTCATTTTCATTTTTTTCCCCTACCGGTGCTCTGGTTTGTGGTATTTTTTTATTTTTCCCATCCCCCTCCCGGAACACAACGGTACAGGCATGAACACAACATTCCCAGCGATCCATTGGAAAATCACAAGCGCCCATTTCCATCGAGTATTGTGGAGGGCTAGGATGTTACTGGCATGTGCGATTTTCGAAGTGAAATATACGTCCTGTGGTTCGGATTCCACGTAAAAATGGTAGTCCCATGGCTCATGATCGCGAGATCGCATAAAACTACAAGCTTCCTTCTTTTACCCCCAAATAATGCTCTGAGCTATGTTTGGTCTATACCTTTGTTGCAGAATTCTCTGGGGAATTATCCCTTCTAACGAGGACACATCTTACCCTGTATCTGTACCGATTTTCATGGGAATAGTTCTGGTGGTTTGTGAGTTTCAGTGAGAAGGTGTGTGAAGTAAATGTACAAGAAGACACTCTGAAACTTGTCTTCTTTAAAGTTGTATTTTTCATTAAAAAGAACACAAGATAGTTCATAAACTAATTGGCTGATTCACTTAAATTCTCTAAGATGAACCTCAATAGTCACACCCAATAAAAAAACTGAACGGTTACTACCAAGAAACCATTCAAACAATCAGTTCTTGTTACACAATATACTGATGGTATATTTCACGAGATGTGAAGAAATTTCCCGTTTCTGAGAATATTGATCTTGTTTTTGAAAATAAGGCAACAACATTTTGAAAAGCCGATCGCATTCCACTAAATCCTCGCTATATAGAACGCCCAATATGTGCAAAAATTCGAGAACGTCCCTCAAATAGTTGCCGATATATCGAGGGAGATGTGCAGACCATTAGCGAGGTTGGCCCATTGGGTTCAACATTTCATGATAAACCGTTAGATAATAAAATGTTTAAGCTTCAGAAGTCAGAAACAAATATGGCCTTACTGGGTCAAAAATGCAACTACCTGCCGTACATGCAATGTTTATGGTTTACCAGAAGAAAAAAATGCAATTTCATCACAACTGATCAACAGCGTCGAAAAGAACGATTATGCTACTTGAGAGGCTGACTCCTGTGCTGATGTCCGATATATTTCATGTTTGAGGCTTGGCGCATCTCAGTCATCAGCTCCTTGCCCTAGTTGATGTGTGTATACAATTTAATTTCAAAGGCGCGCTTCTCGCATGCTGGCTCGTGTTCGAATTTGGCACTCCCAATATGGTGTAACCTCGGGCAATTGTTCGCAATGCCTGCTTATAAAGGCAAATTTGTACTGATCGGCGGAGCATTTTAATTAATTATAGAGGCACGTCTGAAATTACCCCACAATAGTTGAAGCTTCAATGCACCCAGAATGTTGGTCTACTACTGTTCTTGAAATCAGGAGCTGTATACGGAGGAAGATTGCCAAAACTCGAAAAAAGGGACAGATTTATATGCACGAGTAAGTTGGAATGTAATGTCTTTTGAATTGATTTGGGTAACAAAAAAATGCATTAAATATGTATTTCACTTTATGCCATGCAAGAAAAAAAACTAAAATATTTGAAACTAAAGCAAAACACACAAGATTTAATATTACTGTATAATTTAGGCCTACGTCCAGTATAGTTTCATCTTAGGAATCATGAAATAGCTTTATTTAGCAACATAAAAGGAGAGACAGAACTCTATCAATCTCCACTCAATGGAAATGAAATTTGGCCTGCTGTCGCAGCAGAAAAGAGGAGAATGGGTACATTCCATGGGTACGTTTCAATCAGAATATTCTTGGGAATAGTTCCCCAAACATTCCCAGCAGTCAAATGTGTTAAATTGGTTGAAAATGAAAACTCGAAATACAGAAAACCAACTTTGTAAATACCTTTTTTTTTTTCATTAGTTAATATGGTGAACAGTAATATTTTGTAAGACAAATCGTTTAAAGAATAACATATAGACTAGTCTACTTATGTTAATGAAATCAATTTGAACAAGCTCAGAAAAAGTAGCTTCCAGCATCACATGGTTGATTAAATAATTATATTTGAAGTCTTTCAATCTTACATTGAAGTTTTCTCTTCCTACATGTAGCCTAGGTGTGTTCCCACCGCCTCTGGTTCATCAAGTTCCAATTGTGTGAAATAAATGTGAACTTCTCAGCCCCAACTGATGTTAACTTCTTGTGGATCCAACCGAGGTGACAGGAGCAAATTAGAAGTTAATACTACACAACTAGTTCCGTGAAGAACTAAAGCATATTTCCATATATCCTACTTATATTAATTGCCTCTATCAACATACAAAATTCCATTTTGATTGCTGTAATAGATTCGTAAATATTGAGAACCATCTAATATTTCGGATGGCCGGCATGTTGGATTTTTATATATGTAGGTCTTAAGAGTTATGTACTATTACATGAAGATTATTGTGTACGTGTAGTATTCAAACTTCAATGGCATGATTAGGACACAAGAAGTAAAAACTAGATTTTAAAATTTCGCACAGCTGCCATCCTGCGGTTATTAAAAGCAATTGAAATAAATTAGATGCCAGTGGATGAACATTTGTATAAACATTTACCGTGCCAAGTTTCATTGCACCCGGATGGTTAAATCGCGAGAAACGTCCATTTTAATATGTATATTTCGGGTCGACGCCATGTTGGATCTGTGCTCACCAGGTTATTGAAAGTCCTATACGTGAACTTACGTTCATAGCTTCTATGAACATAAAAAAAATCAGTCTGATTGCTGTAAAAGATTCGTAGATACTGAGAACCGTCTAAATATTTCGGATGGTCGCCATATTCGATTGTTATATGTATAGGCCATAGAGTTATGTACCATTAAAGGAAAAATATTGCGTAGGTTTATTATTCTAACTTTTACATCCATCGCATGATTACGACACAAGAAATCAAAACTTAATTTTAAAATGTCACACACCCGCCATCTTGAGGTTATGTGAACAATTTAACTAAATTAGATGCCAGTGCATTGCAATGTGTATAAACATTTACTGTACCATATTTCACTGCGCTCAAATGGTTAAATCGCGAGAAAAGTCTATTAAAATGTTTCAAATTCGCTTGGCCGCCATGTTCGTTTTGTACTTTACAGATTTTTGAAACTTACATATATAAACTTGTATTCGTGCCCTTGATCACCGTACAAAATGTCAGGGTGATGTCAGTAATAGTTTCGGAGATATAGAATGCCGATGAAATATTTCGCACAGCCGCCATCTCGAGGTTATGTAAATAATTGAACTAAGTTAGATGTCAGTGCATTGCAATGTGTATAAACATTTGCTGTACCAAGTTTCATTGTGTTTGGATGGTTAAATCGCGAGAAAATTCTATTTAAAAGTCTCAACTTCGCTTGGCCGCCATGTGGGTTTTGTAGTTACCAGGGTTTAGAAAGTCTCATAGGTGAACTTCTAGTAGTGCCCTTTATCACCGTACAAAATTTCAGTGTGATATCGGCAATAGTTTCGGAGACATTGAATGCTGGCGAAATATTTCACACAGCCGCCATATTGGTGAGACGGAATAACATTTGAAGGGCACGGTCGGGGTCGGTCAAAATGGTGCTATGACCTTACCGAGTTTCATTGAAATCGCTCCAGCCGTTTAGAAGTTATTAGACGGGGACACACACACACGGACAAAAGATGATCTCATAAGTCTTTTTTTTTCCTTCATAAAATGAAAATAGGCTAAAAAGACAAAATACTGACATACAGTAATTCCCAGTCACATACCCAAGTGCTGAGTTACCCAGTTAGCTATTTGCTACCTCGTGATGATTTTTTTCATTCGCATTTAAAAAAAAAATTAGAAGTCATACTTTTTAACTTATGATGGGGGAGATGATGAGGGGGGTTATTTCCCCACTGATACGCAAAATTGATAATTCCTTGATCCGAAGTCACAACGTGGCGTAAAGAATTTGCTTGTTATTCCGGTTTACATCTCATTTGGAGCCTCTAAAAACTGTGCTGTTAGTTACTTCCGGAAGCAAGATTCCAAACTCAAGTAGTACTACAACCTCTGTCTGAAAAGTTCGGTGAATGGGTCTATATTACGAACGGATTGAAGGCTTACCTGAAACAGCCGTTACTACCCTTCGAAGTAATCCCCGTGGATGGTTATGCACTTCTTAGAACGGCTGTACAAGTCCTGTCATAGTCTTCCTGAGGGATAGCCTTCAGTTTGGTCGTCACATTACGTTGGATGTCCGAAATGTCCGAAACCCCCTCGCCCTTCAGGGCTTTGCGGCGACCCTGGACCCCGATACTCCATACTTTGACGCTTGCTTTCGAGGTCGTACGTCAAGCACCAGGTCTCGTCACCCGTGACGATGGTTTTCAGGACCATTCATTCTCGATGGTCTTGCTTCATGTCTTGGGTATTGCTTGTTGTAAGGTTAGGCACTCCAGTGCTCTTTGAGTTTCATCTTACGGGGTAAATTGCTTCTGAACATCATCACATGTAATCCCACTACTTTTGATGGCCTTTCTACCTTCGTAAACTAGCTCTTTTGGTTTTCTTTCCCAGAAGGTCAATGTGATGCGCATTCGTGTTAATACGACCCTTCTCTTCCGCATCACGCCCGTGTAGAGCTCAGGGTTATACCGTCGTCTGTATTGACCGTTTTCCTTAGAATCTTCCGTTCTTTGACTTCACGTTTCTCCATAAGAGCTTTCATTTTCATTGCAAGGCATTCTGCAGCGTATTATTGTTATTGACATGTTCTGAAGGGGGAGAGGCGAGTCTCCATTTACCGTGAATGTAGGCTCATCAGTTGAGACCGCATGCTACATCTGTTTGTTATACTGTGATTTGGAGCTTGCCACGGTGGGTGAGTGGTTATCGTGTCGGACTACCAACCCCAAGCTTCGCTCCTGGACATGGTAAGTGATTTTTGAAAGACGACAAAAATCACGGTAGGCTACGTATGTCATACGTTGTTGGGATGTTAAAGATCTCATTTTAATTCAGTAGGCCGTGTTCATAATGGCAAAATCAATCTCGAGATTTTCCGCCAACACAGAAAGTTTCTCCTTTCTCTACTAGGAAGCGCTATAATGTCAAGGAGCTTAGATATCTAACCTCCTTGTCTTTCATAGCGCTCCAAGGAGGTATAAAATTCGACATGCAAGCTGCCCTCTGGGCGCAAAATTAACAAAGATTGCACCCGGCACCCGAGGTCACACGCTATTATTATTATTACTTTGATTTGATTAGTCCTTGGCAGTTTAAACGCTATGCGGGCCTTATTTGGCACATTTACGTTAGTAGAATCCCGTAAGATATTGGCTTTGCCATTGTTCAGAGCCTGGTCTGCATTTATTATTATTATTATTATTATTATTATTATTATTATTATTATTATTATTAACATGTTTTGACGGAGGGAATAGCTTGCGATGATCAGTGGTTGGCCTCTTGAAGATCAGCAGTCCGTGAAGCCGTGTCAGGTGTCTGTCGAGAGTAGTGGGTCATAGTGGAAGAAAGTTCACCTGTTTAGTAAGTGATCCGCTCAAGCTACTCGGGCTCGGTGTGCCTGCACAGACAAGGCGGTACAGGTGACTGGTCCTGAAGACGTGATATTGCTGTACAGGCGGAAATAATATGGTGATGTGGCGCGTTTAAAGATTCTTTTGTATTTTTACTAGAAAATCGGAACGGTGTCTTGGGTTTAACTGAAGGCAAGCAGGAATGAAAACATGGATTGATAATTAGAATCACTGGAAAATATTTCAGTAATAATACTGTACAATAATTTAAAATGTGAGTAACGGGCCTTATTAGGAACACTCGTTCTAAATAAGGCCCACTTCTTGTTCCCAATAAGGCCCCTATGTAAATCAAAGAGATAAAGAAATGCACATTAAGCGGAAAATATCAATACAGTATTGTACAGCACCGGGGGGCAGTACCCCCTGAGAGCCACCCCCCATCTTTTACTAAAACCAGCCCAACTGGCAACGTCATAAGACCAGAACATCATCTATACACGGCAAGCGGTGGCCACCCAGCCTGGGAGGTCAGCCAACTACTTGCAAAACATACATAAACATTTACACTTACAAATATCTGGGGCAGCTACATTGACGCAATGCTGACCACGCAGCGCCGAGAACTATAAGAATGGAGTCCTAACTAGGAGCCATTATCTGTTCTACTCAGTGCGTCGCCAGCGGCCCTAGCCGACGTCTGTTCCAGCTACATCATCAGGTGAGATTCAGCAGTGCTCAGACTCCTTTATTTTGTGAACACCTACCCATAATTTGTACACACCACTTGTATACTTGTCTACATTACCCCAAGAGGGACTTACCAATTCACACTCACTGACCAATAAACACATGGTCAGTAAACTACACTTGCATTAATAATTACACTCCTCTTCACGTCCTCATGCCCATCCTGACCTTCGTCACGATTGTCCGTGACCGTAGTAGCCAGTAACTGCTTTGTCAGACTGCATTGTATCCCCAGCACGCGACTCGACTGCATAACGTCGAGCCGCTGACATAAGCACGTCTATTGTATTACTCATCCCATCCAGCTGACAGGCCAGCATAGTAGCCTGCATTTAGAGGTCCATCCCCTAACATCTTTGCAGGAACACCCCCTAGCGTTTAAACACTAAACAACACACTACACTAGTAAGCTCTCCCAGCTACGGGAAGCTACTCTCACCTAGGAACTACCTTCCAAATTAGCACAGTGACACAAGTGTTTTATCCCAAACTACCCCCCAACTAAGGGATTAAAACAGTATATTAATCTACAAATCACATTCTTTGAAATTATATACACCGGGTTTGTGTGTGTTAAATTTCATAAAAATGAAGGTTTATTAAAATACCTAGAAATAGTAACAAAAAGAGTTTCGGACAAAGTTTACTACTCGACTGAAGCAAACAACGCGGAATCGTTCGCTGCAACAGTTGTAGTTTCTAGTGTAGACGTTAAAGGCTGGTAGCTATCAGAAACACTAAGAATCTTGTATGATTTCGAATATTCTGCTAATAAAATCACAGATGGGCCTTATTTGGCTCAAGTACCTTAGAATAACTGATCACTCAGTAGAAGCCAACAGGAAACACAGAAGGCAACCATTGTCGATGTTGCTGTTCCACTCGATCAAAACTTATAGGGCACAGTGGCAGAGAAAAGGCGCAAATACCAGCCACCTGCCACGAAACTAATAATCGGAAGACACCGAAATTTCGCTACAACAACCCCTGTAGTAGTACCTGCAATAGGAACAATTCTTATTTCGAAATTCAAATTTTGTATTAACCTCTTCAGATTTGAATACCATTTTTAGTGAGAAAAAATTGTTATATTAACTTCAAAGTTATATTAATTTGAAGTGGATCTTATTCTGAGCAGTAGAAAAGTTTGATAAAGAAAATTGGTTCAGCGGTATACCCGAGGTGCATGTACCTTTCAGACTAAAAACGCTGGCTGAATCAGTCACACACACATACACACACGCGCGCACACACACACAGCGACAAGACAAGGTCTTGGGCAAGAGCGCGCTCAGGCACCTACCTTCCCCTCTCCTTCAACACCTTTGCTATCGCAGCGCCCCCCCCCCCTCCTCCCTCAATGACTCATCCTGCCAGGCTACACGACCACAGTCTGGAGGAAATCGTAGAAGTGTTATTATCTCACCCATTACTCCTTACAGAATGTTAAAAATTATGTATAAGTTACTTTATAAAATTCTGTAAGTTATATTAGCAGAATAAAACATGTTTATGATCAATTGAACTTTATGAGAGTTGTAGTCTTCAAAATATATCAAAATAATATATATATATATATATATATATATATATATATATATAAAGCTAAAGAGTTTGTGTGTTTAAACACGCTAATCTCTGGAACTACCAGTCGGATTCGAAAAATTCTTTTTTATGTGATAGCCAGATTCAAGAGGAATAGTTCAGGCTATGTTAAATTGCGGACAGACCACTCCGTTCCCTGCATTTAGGCCCTTTGGCACAAATCTACACCGTTTCACCGATCAGAACCAAAATTTGTATACAGTACATACCCTTTGGAACCCTGCGAGTAACACTGTCTGCATGAAATTTATGACAGACCGGTTCATTCCCTGCATTTAGGCCCTTTGGCACAAATCTACACCTGTTCACCAATCTGAACCAAAATGTGTATACATAGCCTTTGGAACCCTACGAGTAACACTGTCAGCATGAAATTTCAGACAGACCACTCCATTCCCTGCATTTAGGCCATTTGGCACAAATCTACACTGTTTCACCGATCTGAACCAAATTTCACATACTTTGGAACCCGACGAGTGACACCGTCTGCTTGAAATTTCGGACAGACTACTCCATTCCCTGCATTAGGTCCATTGGCATAAATCTACACCGTTTCACCGATCTGAATCACATTGTGTACCCTTACCCTTTGGAACCCTGCGGGTGACATCGGCCACTTTAAATTTCGGACAGACCACTCCATTTCCTGCATTTAGGCCCTTTATCACAAATCCACACCGTTCCTCCTAATTGCACCAAATTATACATACACTTTGAAACCCTGCTGGTAACACTGTCCACTTGATATTTTGGACAACACTCTCCATTCCCTCATTTAGAATAACAAACAAACTTAACTTGAAAACCATGTATTAAGGCCCTAGAATCATTCATGTCCGTAGTAGTGTAAATGCAAGAGTATTTTAATAAGTCTATTGTTGACTGGCAATTCGGGCTGCATCACGTCGCCACTACCAGTGTTCTGGTGCAGAATTGCGTAAATAGTTGAATCTTCCGCTGCTTATAAATTGCAGTCACGGGGAGTAATTAGTGCAAAAAGACTTATTTTGCCCCTTAAAACAGTTATCATCATGAACATATTATGCATCTGTATAAGTGCAATGGTGTTGGTGCAATACATTGAGGTTATCAGCTGCAATAAGCGTTGGTGCTTTCAAATTTACCGTAATTTATTACGAAACTTATCGTTGAGCGCTATGTGGCCATAAATGATACTATTGCTACCTCAGGAGCTCGGGACAGCCGAAGTTTTCCAAAGTGTTCTAATTCTTTTCCTACGGCGCTATGCGACAAAAGACGACACTATTGGTCTCTATATTTCTAACAGACAATGAGATATATGCCCTAGGCAGTGTCTTTTATTTCGCTTATTCCTCTTTCTATTCATTTTTAGAAAGTAAATTACATGTGTCAGTGCTGTAGTTAGTAAATAGCCGTTTCCCTATTCATTATTATCATTATTATCACTAGGGGAAAATGATCTAAATGTTACGTCCATTATACTGTACTGCTTATCACCCTCACTACATCCACCACCACCAACACCACCACCTCCACCACAAAAAGTTGTATTTTCTTTTCTTTCGGGTAGTTTAAGTATCATATGCCAGTTCTGTAGTAGTATTCATTATCATCCATAAAACAAATAAATCCACCGGGGGAAGCCGGGCACTACTACTAGTTTTTATATATATATATATATATATTACAATAATTTGCCTTAGGTCCCACCAACACAGATACTGTAGGCCTTATGGCGACGATGGGATAGGAAAGACTAGGAGTGGGAAGGAAGTGGCTGTGGCCTTAATTAAGGAACAGCGCCCAATTGACTGGTGTGAAAATGAGAAACCAGGGAAAACCATCTCCAGGGCTACCGACAGGGGGGGGGGGTGTTCGGACCCACTATTTCCGGAATGAAAACTCACAGCTGCACAACCCTAACCGCACGGCCAGCTCTCTCCGTCAATCATATCATACTATATCATAATATAATCTTTTTCATTGGGCTGGACGGAGGGAGAGTGCCTAGTCCATAAATTGGTAATACTAGGGCTGTCGCGAAAGGTGCGGTCGCGCCAGGCCCCGCGCTCAGAAAAGCCATTTTTTTTATAAATGAAAATAAATAAATATATAAATAAAGATAGTGTGTTTGATTCAGTCCAGCCAAATTAAAGTTTGTCCTCCGCTATGTTGATATGATAGCAGAAACTCCAAGGATCGTCGAATCGTTCATCGAGTTTTTGGAGGTACACGACACTACGGGAAAGGGGTTAGCTGAGGTTTTAGAAGGAGTATTGTAGGATAATGATCTTGATATCATGGACTGTTGGGGCAAGGGTATGACAAGGTTGCTAATATGAAGGCTAAGTATAAGGGAGTGCAGATGCAAGTAAAAAATACTAATAAGCGAGCAATCACGGTTGGCAAAATAAAAGTTTTTTTTAAATAAAACATTAAAATATGTTTTTCTAAACAGTGTAATAAATTGCTGTATTTTTAATACTTAAATATAAATACTTTAGAGATCATCTTGACCAGAGTTGTATGGTAAGTAATAGACCACTGTTTACAACTAAACTCAGCCAGCAGGGAAATTTAGTTACCAGCTGGGATTTTTTTCTCTACAACTTATGGTTGGCTGTTGTGTTGTGTTTGTGTTAGGTTATGTTTGAATGGTGGTGTATCTACTTTTTTGTGTTCTGTTAATTGCTGTGTAGAAAGTGTTTACTTAGCAGTATAATCAGCTTTTTGCAGTTATGAGTTCAACTGGCAGACGAAAAGATCCTGTATGGCAACATTTTAACGAATGCAAAAGTTCTAAGGGTAAAACAATTAGGGCAAAATGTAAGTTGTGCAAGGAAGACATGGTTGGGTTAGTTGCTAGAATGAAACAACATATAGAGACAAAATGCCCTTATAGAAACAAATCCATGCCTGCACAATTTGAGGATAATACTGACTGTGGAGTCATGGAAATGGAATACGAAAATGAAACCCAAATCAAAAGTTCACTAATATCCACTCATCAGCAGCTTGCATCACAATCACTTCAATCTCATTCCAATTCTACAGGTAAGATATATTTATACATAATTAAATTAAATTAATAAAAAACAAGAGGGGCAAATTTTATAGGTTATGTTCAATAATTAATTTGTTTTTAAAAAGAAATAAAATTCATAGTGCACTTTTGTTCAAATTGTTTGTTTGAAATAAATATATATTATTTAAATTACAATTCTATTATGCTCTTGAAAATATTACATACCGGTACTGTGTAAGTTATAGGTTTTATTCAAAAAACCAATGTATCCTAATGGCAAAGTTATGATTAATACTGGTCTTACCCAATCAATCATATATTGTTTATACCAATACAGATAATTTGGGCTAAACGGATAACATTGGATTTGTTTTATTACAGATGATAAACCAGCTTCCAGTTCACGTTCTGTGGTTTCAGCACTATCAAGATCAAGAGGAAAATGTACATTGTCCAGTTCTCCATCTTCATCTTTTATTCAAGGCCCTGGCCCAAGAATATTGCAAGGAGGATTGGATAGGTTTACAGTACACACATCAGCCAAGGAGAAAAAGCAATTTGATTTGCAAATAGCTCGCTTTATTTTTGGCACAAACTCTGCTTTTCGGCATGTTGAACATCCCGAGTTTGTAAAAACGATTCAGCTTCTTCGGCCTGGCTATAAACCACCCAACCGAAAGCAAATTTCAGGTGAACTTCTTGACGAAATTTTTGCTGAAGAGTTGGCCAAAGTAAAGAAAACTTTGGTAGGAAAATCTGTATGTATGGCTTTAGATGGTTGGAGCAATGTGCACAACGACTCACTTCTTTGTGTGTAGCTTAGTGATGTAATGGACCACTCTACTTACTTAACCGAAACCATTGACACCGAAGATAACAGTCATACATCTGATTACCTCTTAATGGTATCAGAAAAAACAATTAAAAACTGTGAAACTTCTTATGGCTGCCATGTTCGAAGTTTTGTCACTGACAATGCTGCCAATATGGGGAAAATGAGGGATGAATTGGCAAAAAAAGATATCAAAGAAGTGATAACTTATGGTTGTTCAGCTCACCTGCTTAATCTGTTAGCACATGACTTGGAGGTGGTTGGCATTTCAGAACATGTTAAACAAATTATTAAATAACTCAGGAACACTCACTTTGCAGCAGCCAAGTACAAACAGGCTGGCGGAACAGCTCTTGCTCTTCCTACGGATGTACGCTGGAATTCTTTAGCTGACTCTATAGAGTCCTATTTGGGTAACTGGCATATTATTGTCAAAGTCTGCACTGAAAATCGAAGTGCCATTGAACCAATTATAAGTGCAAAGGTAAATGATATCAATATGAAACAAAATGTTCAAGACTATCTCATAAAACTTAAGACTGCATCAGTCTCATTAGATAAGATGCAGCGTGATGACTGTACCATTGGGGAAGCAGTAGAGGTTTGGCTTGACCTGCTCATTTTTTTCAAAAATGAAAACAATCCCAATTACATAAAGAAATTCATGAAACGATTTAACACCGCTGTAACTGATACCCATCTCCTTGCCAATCTCATGGATCCACGCTATCAAGGACAGAGACTGAGTAAAGAACAACATCATTCTGCTATGGAGTATGTTGAAGCTTACCACCCAGATGCAATGCCTGACCTAATTAAGTACAAAGCAAAATGTTCGCCCTTCAAGGAATACCTGTTTGGTCCTGCAATACTAAAAGAAATTAAACCCCTGACATGGTGGGTGGCACTGCAGAATAACATTCATCACACAACTTCAGGCCTAGCACATCAGCTGCATAGTGCAGTTGCTTCATCAGCTGGGATAGAACGTCTTTTCTCCACTTTTGGGTTTGTGCATAGCAAAGTCAGGAATAGGTTAGGGACTGAGAAGGCTACCAAACTAGTTTGTGTTTTTCGTGAACTCAACAAGAAACCTGTTGAATAAAGACAAAGTCGCAGTGATATTTGGATTTATAATATTTTAAATACATCCCTATATTTTCTGATGGATGTTCGCTTGCAAACATTTTTAACAAGGACATCAAAACCACTACAAAATCACTCTATAAACTTTATATTATGACTTAAAACCTTCAGTAGAAGGCAGAGAAGACCACTGTACTCTACTGTATTGCAAAATGATTAATTAAAAATATGAAAAAAGAATCTTCTAAAGAAACATATTTTAGACGGTTGTTTGAAGCATTAAGTTTAAAACTAATTTTAAACAATGTGCATTGTTTTAAACAGTTTTAAACATGCTGTTTAAAACATGTTGTTTTAAACATGCCAACCCTGCGAGCAATGTTCATGGCATATGTTGCACATAATCTTAACTTACTTTTGGGTGACATGGTTAATGCAATAAGAACGCTATGGCATTTTTTGGTACAGTTCAGCGCCTGCACGCTTTGTTTGTAGCTTCCACGGAAAGGTGGGACATTTTGTGCGAACTATGTCCTGGCCTCCTCACACTAAAATCTTTAGCTAGCACGACATGGGAATGTTGAATTGGCAGTGCCAAGCCCATCAGGTACCAGTTAGGCAAAGTAAACGAAGCTCTAGAAAAATTGGCAGAAACTACCAAAGATCCTGTTACCCGGTCAGAGGCCCAATCTTTGTTGCTTCATACAAGTTCGTATGAATTTGTTTTAAGCCTCGTTATCTGGTACGATATTTAATTTTCTGTGAACTCAACAAGTAAAACTCTCCAATCTGAGAAGACTTCGTTAGATACGACTTTAACCGAACTTCAGGGCCTAAAGTCATTTTTTCAAAATTATCGCAACACTGGCTTTGACAGTGCAATGGCCACCGCTAGAGAAATAATGGAAAATTTGGGCTATGCAAATAAATTTTCTATTCGCCGTCAAGGAAATTGCAAAAGGTTCCTTGATGAAATAAAACAGCAAAGTGATCATCAGGTGGAAAAAATTGAAGAGGAACTTTAAAGAGAAGCTGAAAATAAATTTCGGGTAAATTACTTTTTTCTGTCGTAGAAACTGCACTGAGCTGCGTAGAAAATAGATTTAACGAAGTATTTTTTTTTTTCGGAATAATTTTGATTTTTCTTCGATCCTTCCAAGCTTTCCAATTTGGAGGAAAGGCAATTGAAAGACCATTGTCAAACACTCTCTAATTTTCTAAAAGACGGGGAGCTTGAAGATTTGGATGCAGATGACCTTTTCCTGGAGCAACAATTATTTAGGTACCGTACGCTGTTCCGTAATCTGTAAAAAGTGCTTGCGGTGCACTAGAGTACTTAGCCCCGATAAAGGAGTCCTATCCTAATTTAACGACGGCATATCGAATTATGCTTACTTCCTATAACGGTTGCGTCGCGGGAAAGGAGTTTCTCCATTTTGAAACTAATCAAAACAAGTAGTTCCCTCAAGAACTAAAGCCTATTTTCATATATCCTACTTATGTTAATTGCCACTATCAACATACAAAATTTCAGTTTGATTGCTGTAATAGATTAGTAGATATTGATAACCGACTAAATATTTCGGATGGTCGCCATGTTGGATTTTTATATATGTAGGTCATAGAGTTATGTACTGTTACATGAAGATTATTGTGTACGTGTAGCATTCAAACTTCAATCTCATGATTAGGACAAAAGAAGTAAAAACGAGATTTTAAATTTTCACACAGCTGCCATCTTGTGGTTACGGAAACATTTGTATAAGGATTTACTGTACCAAGTTTCACTGCACTCGGATGGTTATATTGCGAGAAATGTCCATGTGAATATTTTTACTTCGCGTCACCGCCATGTTGGATTTGTGATCGCCAGGTTATTGAAAGTCCTATAGGTGTACTTGTCTTCATAGCCCCTATGAACATTTAAAAAATCAGTTTGATTGCTGTAATAGATTCGTAGATATTGAGAATCGTCTAAATATTTTGGATTGTCGCCATGTTGGATTGTTATATGTATAGGCCATAGAGTCATGTACCATTAAAGGAAAATTATTGCGTAGGTTCATTATTCAAACTTTCACTTCTGTCGCATGATTACGACACAAGTAATAAGAACTTAATTTTAAAATTAGCAAAGCCGCCATCTTGAGGTTATGTAAACAATTGAACTGAATTAAATACCAGTACATTAAAATGTGTACAAACATTTGCTGCGCCAAGTTTCAATGCGTTTGGATCATTAAATCGCGAGAAAAGTCTATTTAAAACTTTCAACTTCGCGTGGCCGCTATGTTCGTTTTGTAGTTAACCGATTTTTGAAAGTCTCATAAATGAACTTCCAGTAGTGCTCTTTATCTCCGTACAAAATTTCAGGGTGATAACGGTAATAGTTTCAGAGATATAAAATGCCAGTGAAATACTTCGCACAGCCGCCATCTTGAGATTATGTAAACAATTGAACAAAGTTAGATGTCATTGCATTACAATGTGTATAAACATATACTGTACCAAGTTTCATTGCGTTTGGTTGGTTAAATCGCGAGAAATGTCTATTTAAAAGTCGCAATTTCGCTTGGCCGCCATGTTGGTTTTGTAGTTACCAGGTTTACAAAAGTCATATAGGTGAACTTCTAGTAGTTCCCTTTATCACCGTACAAAATTCCAGGGTATTCTCGGTAATAGTTTCGGAGGTATTGAATGCTGATGAAATATTTCGCACAGCCGCCATGTTGGATTGGTGGGACGTAACAAAATTTGAAGGGCACGGTCGGGGTCGTCCGGAATAGTGCTATGAACTTACCGAGTTCCATTGAAATCGCTCCAGCCGTTAAGATTATATTAGGGACGCACACACACACATATCACACACACACGCACACACAGACAGACACACGGACAAAAGGTGATCTCATAAGCCTATTTTTCCATAAATGAAAATAGGCTAAAACTATTTGCGATCAACGATGGCGCAGGAGCGTCTGAATGGTTTGGCTACTCTGTCAATTGAATGTGAAACGTCCAAAAAATTAGAAATGAACGATTTAATGAGCACTTTTGCCCTAGCAAAGGCCCGCAAAGCGCCTTTTACATAAATAAAAAGCTCTAAATACTAAACATAAAACAGATTTTTTAAAATAAAAAATTAAAGCCTGCCTTGTAAACCATGTTATTTCTCGAGCAAAGGGGCCGTTCAGCTAATATTTATCTGTGGAAGTAGACTTATAGTACTTTCAGTAGTTAAGTTTATGAAAAACTCTATAGCCGAAGAAATGTTGGAATATGTAAACGTGATTGCGTATTATTATTAATGATGTGCGTTTGGGTAAGAAATTACATCAAGCACATGCTTCGTTTTCCATAATAAATTATTTATGCCAAAAATTCACCTGTGTTAGCTCATTATATCAGGTTTCCATTGATATAGCTTGTTGCTTTTATCTGATCAGGTGCTTCCTGAATCCAATTTTATGCTTAGGCCTATCCTATTTGTTGAGATTTGTTTAGAAACTAGAAATGTAATAAAATGAGTTTTAACTAGCCTAAAATTGTAATTTCTTTTAAAACATCACTCTCCGTACAACACAGCCACTTACAGTCTAACGCTATCAGTGAGAGAGAGAAGACATTGAGTGACGAGGAGAGGTAGGGGCGGAAGTAGGTGGTATGTGAAGGGTCGACAGATCACTAACACAAATGCAGCGGCTGTCAAACGGTGATAGTGCTGCCATCTCTTGCCTTGCGATTGACGGCGGTGGTGATCGCACAGCCTTAAAAGAAGGTTTCGTCATCCCAGTCGTTGCATCTAAGTTATGAATCGTTTAGATACGACGGATTGAGAAAATGTAAAGGAAAAACTTGGCTTGAAGAAACATCATAAATTAAGACAATGCTAAAGGATCCAATTTAACATGAAACACATTGAAAGTGGTATAATAAATATTTAACATGCAATTTAAACGATATAAGGAACTTCGGGGAATGTTATTTGAACATTCAGTAGTAATGGATGAATTTCATGCAATTGAAAAACAAGACGAGAGATATTCACATTCTTGAAGTGGTATTAAATTATATTGTTGAGAGATCATTATTGAGCTAATATTGAGCAGAATTGATAAAGGAAGACTATATAAGCATGTTTGACGAATGGAAGATATTACTTTGCAAGAAACTCTGGATGTTGCGCATTTAAAGAAAGTAGAAGAAGTACGCACGAGTTGATTGTGTGATTTTAAAAAATGAAGAGATTACAGTCCGGTTTATCGAGTTTATTATTGATATCGTGCATTGATCATGACAGAATGCTGTTTTCAGGGGCAGATGACCTCGTAGTTCCGCCCCTTAAAACCTCAATATCTAACTAACTAACTAACTAACTAACTAACTAACTAGAGTGCTAGTAGGGCCTTGTAGAACTCAATTTTCGAAACGTTGAGGAATAGTTGCTTTAATTAGTGCTTACATTATAACTCAATCAGTTCTAGCTGCAACTCTGATTTTACCGTTCCACAGTCAACATTAAATGGCATGCTGAAAACCTCCAAGTCCTGTTCAATAACTTTGAAGTTCTGAAATCTTCATTCAAATTCGTCGTGGAGATATTTCGCACAAAAGGAGATTACACAAAACGCATAAACACAATGAGATTGAAATAGTTTTTCACTTCTAGATTCACAGAACAGGAAATATGACCTATGTGTAATTGTAGGTGGTATACTGTCGCGGGCCGGATTAGACTAGCACAAGGGCCACACTTGGCCCGCGTGCCGTACTTTGATGATGAAAATTGTTGTTTTGAGGGGCCTAACATCTAGGTTATCGGCCCGGGGCCGTACTTTGCCCATGACTGATTTATGGTATAGAAAGGATATTCTTCGAGGAAATATTATGACATGGAAATATTGATGTTTATAAGAAAGGAATGCGTAGTTTGTAGAGCACTTTTGTGTTTATTGAAGGTTATTTAGAGATTTTTGAGAAGTATTTTGCAATATAGAGATATGAGACGATACAGTCGTAGTAAACAGCTGATTAGAGGCTCAATTTTATCCATGATAGAAAGATTGTTTGAAATGAAGAAGTAACAGTAATGGCAACAATTATAATTAAAAGGAACAAGTTGTATTATTATTATTATTCATTCATTCATTATTATTATTATTATTTTATTGCATGAAAAGAATTAAAGAGGACATGAGCACTATAATCTAGGCTTTGTTGCACGGATTATATATATATATCCGAATTTGACTTCATAGACCGAATTAAGACAGGAGCAAGTGCTGAATTTCCATAAGATACTTGAATTGTCGGAAGGACAATCATGTTGTGTATAATTTGTAAATATTTAGACAGAGTACGAATATTTTGAATATCTAGAATAGAAATTATTAGAATAGGAATTGTTAGGATAGGAATAATTAGAATAGAGATTAATTAGGAACAAGGAGTGGAGTAAAATTTAAAGTTTGTAATAGCGAAAGACCATCGCTAATTTATTTTGAAAATTAGGTAATTTAAAATATTTTCGTTTCACTCCATAGATCTAGAGCACCGTATTTTCATGCCAGAAGCATATTTTAAATTTTATTTTGAGTTTACTTCAACTTAAGCAGGAACGATTCGAAGAGATATTTAATTTGTATTTTTTTATTTTTATTATGCCCACGTATTAAATCAACTGTAATTTTGTCATCAATAATACATTAAGTCAACATACACGTCATTACGAATATCTGATATTTTTATAGAACATTGAGTTATCCTTTGCAGTAAATTAGGTAATTGTAGTGTGCTATAGAGGTAGAATAGGACTCAAAACCCACACCTTTTTCCCGTTACGCCCCGAGAACCGTAAGTTTCTCACTTTCCACTATTAGATAGACGCCTATTATCCAAATCGAGTAGTCCTATAGCACATTAGTAGTAATTGTATCCCGAGTACTACAAGTTGCTACAATCCACCTGCGGATCCTGACAGGTTCTACTAGATTCGGGTACAGTACGTTTTATTTCAGTTTTTCAATCGCTAATGTGAATATACGAGACCTGACAAGAACTTGAAGACTGTACGAATAACAGAACAACATACTTTTACTGTATGTCTGTGCATGAAACTTGTTTACGTGGTTGCCTAGGAATTGCTTGATAAGAGGTAAGGTTGACCTTGTACCATAAAACAGTTAGCTTTTCCACATTGGCGCAGAGATCGCCAAAGTGATCACTACTATTGCGCAGCAGGGAGTTTCCTTAGTGCCGAAAAGGACTCCAGTTTCAGTACCGATTAGGCCATTGCGATCGAAATGAAAATGCAGCTTGTCTTGCTAGATAACTGTTCATTATAGGCCAGCCGTATAGTGTTCGTGAAAGGTGGATACTTGCTTTTACAAGCATACAATCATAATGTTCATTCAGTAGACATTCTTCGCATCGGAACTGGCCGTATCGATACACTCACTTCGTGTGTGTTGTCAGAACAATTAGCACCTCCATTTGAGAAGCATTTCTCAATACGAGTGCTTGGATATTGAATATACTTCATGATATACAGGGCCTTACTTATATGTCTGTGACCTCACAACTATGTTGAGCAATTTCATGTCGAGAGGAAAGGCTGAAATGTGCTTCAGTGACTTAACCATGTGCGGTTAGGTGATATAGACATGAGTGTCACTGTGCGAGCGAAGTCACGTTCATTTTGATGCTATAGGTTTTGCGGCCCGTGCTGGTGAGTGCGAACACAGCTGTTGTATTGCAATACAGTGTGTTTCGAAATGACCCGATTGCGCGAGGCCAGTGAACTTTGGTGTTCGAGCCGTTATAGACATCCCTGCGTGCTGCGGTTGGTAGGACGTTATCCGAAGATGAAAGGAACTGTCGTTGGTATTAGAGTGGAACATTCAGTCAGGATGGGAGATGGTCTGGAGATCCAGGGTTCGTTTCTCGCTTTCCTGGACAGTGAAGACCTCTATTTCTTACATGGAGGGAACAGTCATGAAGGACATGACTGTGTTCTTTCGGGGTCTACAAGAATCATTTAAGGTACAGAATTAACCATCTTCAATCGTAGCTAAGCATGTTTATTCTAACGTTGTCACCCTGCCACATTTTTATGGGATTTTTCGTAGAATGTTTAAGAATGGAGTTTAGGTTTGCGGCCCGTGCTGGTGAGTGCGAACACTGCAGTAAGCTTTATGAAGCAGGTTCAGTGAAGAAAGCGGATTCTATTCTGGACAGGGTTTTGATTCTACTAAAAGGATGCACCCATTGTAATTAAATGTATTATAGTTTAATTATCTTTTGATTACTGTAAATTCAAGTTCATTTTATGGGGAATTTAATTAATGTAGAGAAGAGGAACTTTAGGCCACTCAAGATTCATCATTTTTCGTGTTTGATTTATATTGTAAATGAACACTAGTTTTATGCCTTCATATGACATTAGTCGAGTTTGGGTAGACTCAGTTTGGAGTTTCTACTACAGCGAGTCTATTTAGAAGACTGTTATACACTCGAAAGTGAAATTTCAGTATTCAGGTTGATTTTCGAATACTGCAGTAAGCTTTATGAAGCAGGTTCAGTGAAGAAAGCGGATTTGTTTTGATTTGCTAGGAATTTATTCCGAATTTTGACTTGATCCAGGTACTTTCTAACGTAATTTTTTTTTTAGATTCTGCATTACGTTTGCTTTAATAGATTCGATCAAGATCCATTATTGATGGACTAGACAGATGTTTTAAACACAGTTTGAAGACATTTGAATACATTCACCCTATGTTATTAACGCGAATCCCAGACTAGATTTATGTGGAAGCAGATATATCGCCAAAGCTGCAATTGTTATTTACCATATATTGAAAGCTATGCATATTGATCATGAATAATAATAACATAAGTGCAAATGAAATAATAATTTAACAGTGATTAATTGAACTGTAAAGAAACTTGTATAATTTTAGCAACAATATTTCATTGTGAATGTGATCTGTCAACTAAGCCGAATTCTTTGTTCACCAAGAAAGATAATTAATTGAAGCGCTAAAGGTATAGTAGTAGTGCCTGATAATATAAATGATATGAATGCTTAGTGTAGCATGATATTTAATGGCAAAGCCATGTAAAGGCTAATGTCCTTGATTATTAAAAGGGTATTCAATGGAATATTCCAAGTTGTAGTATGGAAAGTAATCCACTCAGATAGATTGTGAAATTAGGGCAGTTTATTTCAGTATCAGTTCAAGTAAATAATCTGTTGTGGAAATCATGCATTTTACGCATGTTGAATTAAACCTACCTGGTAAAATGTTCGACCATTTTTATCAATGCAATGCTTAACAGGCGTTATAACAATCACTAATTCCGGTCTGGTGAGGACAGTTCATTTAAAGGGGTGTTAAAATTAAATTAAAGAAGTTAATTTTTGACTTAGCTTTATTGCTCGGTCAGAAGAGATAAATAAAATCAGAAAAACACAGCAAACACAAATATAATAAACCACATGGAAGATGTCACTTCTGAATCCTATTAAAAAACACACTAAGAAGGTGTTACAAAATGACTGTACATTTGTATTATAGCTTTTTTTTCAGGGTATAAATTAATGTATGTCTTGTAAATATGAAAATTTCCAGGGTTTATATTTAAATGTTCCAATTGTTGTCAACATTTATGTTGAACCATGTATATGATTTGTGTTCACTCATTCTTGGGTAAAATGCAGTCAATAACATTGATGAATGTGGGGGCTGGCATTTTTCTCCAATGTTCACGAAACTTCGGATGGAAGTTGGGCACTCTGCCTTAAATTATAATATAGTGACTTACACTATATTTTCCTTTCCTGAATATTTTTTTTTGATCAATTTAAAATTTTCGAAGTGTGGTACTTTATAGAAACGATAAGAGAACACGTTAAGAAGGCCAGCGGTGGGTATTTCAGTGGTTTTCCCACACACCAGAGATTGCGTTCATCGTTATTCTTGTGCTTTCGAGCTTTCTTATGTCGTTCACCATGGTTTTTCTTAACGTAGTCTCAGTTAGGAATTCCTGTACCCCATTTCCTCGTCTTATGTTGGGTAGAATCTGGCAAATTTTCTAGCCGGGGTTTCCAGGCTCTACGATCCAGCTGTCTTCGTGGGATTCCAACATGCTGATGGTAGGTATTTCGGGGACATAGAAATGGCTGCCAACGTTCAGGGGCGAGAATTTACTGGAGTACCATTAAATTCTATGTTTTTTTGAGACCAATGTTTGGGAGAGATATATAACTGGAATACCAGAGAGAGAGCCATAGCTTATGGGGACTTAGACAGAGATGTCATACTCCATGATGGTTCTATAGGCCGGTTGAATGACGCCATTTCATGCTAGTGTCTGACATTGCTGTCAAACACGTGGAAGGCGTCATGAACGGGTATACTCTGACGCCATTACATCGATCATTACGAATTCCTTGAATGAACGTCAGAAAGTAATGGTGTACTGACATTTTTAGCACAAAATGCCGGAATTCACTTGTGAACAAAGCGTATATGAGGACACTCAATTTGCATGGCATACATGTAGATACGCAACCATTAATAGATTTTCTTTTTATTAATAGTGGTGCTACACTAGTTTGTAATAAATATTCGATTAGAACATGAACAGTGAAAGGAATACTACGGAATCTTTACTGACGTGTTTGGTCGACTGGGGCATTTGATGTAGTTCACGTTTGAGCTGCATACACAGTGCTTGGTGTAGTTAAATCCGGCTGATGAGCATTTTTGAACTCATCGTAATTTAGGAGGATTTTTATTCATTTAAATTATGGTCAAATTAGGATCTTTAATATTATTATCGTCGATATAAAGCATCACACGTTTAGGAGTGGAAAATTTCATATTTATAGCTGACTTTATTATTAGTTATGTTTAAGTTAGCCTAGTTATAAGGTAATGCAATACATTAAATAAATTCCCATGTGGCAGTGGATTTCATTGGAATGTTCGTGCTTTGCTTAGTTATAGTGATAGTCATGTTGTTTGTCTTTAGTGAATTATATTAATTATACCATGTCTGGAGAAGAGGAGATAGTGGACCTTAAGTCGTTATACAGTATGCTACAAAATAAAATCGATGCCATACATGATCATTGGACAAATACAAGTAAAAGTCTTATACAAGATGTAGTTGCTGAGAGTCTCAGGCAAGATATTACGGGCATCCAAGGCACATTAAAGGAACTACAAAATAGTTCTAAAAGAGTAGAAACCAAAGTGAATAGGGTAGATGAAACAGTAGATGAGGTCCAAGTGGACGTAAAACAAGCCCATACAGACATTCATAAAGTACAAACGGACTTAGGCGCAGTTCAAACTGGACAAATGAAGCTAGAATTATGCGGTAATAAACTTCGATCCACTGTTGATGAGCTTCAATTGAAAATAGGTAAAGTTGAATCTAGTCAAGATAACCATCAACGAGAACTAGGTAAAATTAAAACTAGCCAGGATAGCATTAAATTCAGTCAAGATTGTGTTAAGCTTTGCCAGGTTAATCTTGAAACAGAGCTAGGTAAAATTAAAACTAGCCTAGATAAAACAGAAACAAAGTTACTTAAAATTGAATCAACACAAAGCCTGATGCAATCTACACAGTCAAATATACAAACCAAGATAGACATAGTAGATGCCAGTCAGAAATTGTTACAGGTCCAGTTGAATGAAGCTGAACAATCCAATAAAGATTTTCAATTAGAAATGCGATTAGAATTATCCAATAATAAGAGAGAATCTAAAAATAATATTGAAGCACTTCAATTACAAGTGTCAAATGACACAATTCACACCCAAGCATCTTTAGAAAACTTAAAAGAAGAGTTATTGTTGTTGCAAACACAAGTTAGGGATCACAATAAACTTATTAAAGACGACTTTGATGTCGATATAAAGGGAATCATAAACGAGAATGTAGTCACTTTAAGGCAAGAGATGACTAAAATAAATGAAGACTACTTTAAAGACTTCAAATTAGAGGTCAATAAGAACATTGTAGAAGGTGAAATTAGATCCAGCAAGGAAATCACAGATGTAAGGGAGGACCTGATAGAAAGGTTGAATGTTATTCAGTCCAATCAAACTACAAACCATGGTAGCATGGAGGATAGAATTCAAACTTTAGAGGCAAAAGTTGATCAAGGCAAAACGGAATTAATTGAATTGCGTGAGAAAAAGACTTCGGAAATCAACCAAATCAGAGATAAACTTGAGAATTTAACAATTGGGGACGGTATAGATCTGGATAAGTTAAGGGTTAAATTAAGGGTAAATTGGATCGCAGATTTCCAAACCACGATTAAGGAGATTAATCTCACTTCACATGAAAGGGAAGGAGGTGATAAATATCCAACTCCTATGGCAAATATTAGTCCACAGTATCAAATTAATCCAAATTTGAGCTCAGCTAATCCACGTGTCCAAACATACACATCACCGATGACACATACAGGAACAGGAGCCTACAATCTGAACACATCTAATGGGGCAGGCCACATTACGATTATTAGGAATTTTGTGGATAAGCCTCGTCGTTTCAATAATCCTGATGGGACGACACCTATAGAATTCATAAGAAGTATGCGTGATTATTTTGCTGAATCTCACGTGCCAAGGGAAAGACAACTACGTGTGGTAGAGCGTTTTCTTTCCGATGCACCGCTTCAGTGGCACAGAGCGTTTAGATACACGTTTAACGACTTCGAGGAGTTTGCCGAAGCGTTTATCAATCGTTTTTGGTCTACGGAAGTTCAGAATAACGTTCGTTCCGAAATCTATTCGAGCAAGTACTCAAGTACTGGTCCGACCAGTTTCTCTGAGTATTTTTCTTGTCAGTTATCGAAATTAAGATTTTTACAGCCTCCGTTAACTGAAGAACAATTGATCGAGGCGATATCTCGACAGTTTCCTGTTGACGTAAGGAGGAACATAATTTCATCCGGAATCACTAGTTTAGCCGCGATGGACGATTTGTTGAGACGTCTGGACTATGTGAGTGCTGTTACGACACCCACAGTTGCGAGAAACAATCGACATGAACACAGATCCGTGAATACTATCGTCATGGACAGAACACAGCAAACAGACCAAGCCAAACCAGAGAACAGAAATTATGTTAAACCAGGGTGGAATAGGAACAATTACCAAAGGGACAATCGTCAGATCGATCGATACGCAGAACGAAATGAACAACCTTGGATACGAAAATACGATGAAAGGAATTTCTATCGTCGTAATAATGAATATGATCGAAATAAGTATCGTGATAGACCATACAATCCCAACTATAGACCACGTACTGGTTATAGCAGATACAAAAACTATAGGACGGAGGAATTTGAACGAGATCGAGAGAAACAAAGGCTCAGAAGTGAGCAGGAAAAGTCTAAAAATAATATACGAAAAAATTCAGAAGGGAGGGAAAATCAGGAGATTGATGAGCGAGAAAGTAGACCGAGTACTAGTCGTCAGGGGAGAAATGAACGAGATCCTGACGAAGAGAAAAGGAAAACATCAGTTTCGAAACGAAAGTAGGAATTCAGAACTCGACACTTCCATTAAATATATATAAAGATTTAATTAAGATGCTACAGGAAAGGTGGCAATAGAAGAACGAGAGAATCAAGGAAGATGCTACAGATAAGGTGGCAATTGAAAAACATTAGAAAATATTACAAGAAGATAATTTGAATAAATGAGAATGATGTTCCATTAGTTTGAGAGGTTTGTTTTTGTGTACATATAAGTCTGTTCCGACTTTATGTATCATGTCGAGAGGAATATGTACCCTCATTCTCATGACTGGAATGCCTTTATGGGAAGGTAATATGTAATTACTTGTGAACATGAAGGGAGAGTCAGGATCATATGTTTCGCGACCCACAAGTTGACTTTGGATAGCGACCACGACGAGAGAAGCAGGGCCCATGCGTTCCAAGTACTGTTGTCACAGCTGATTGGTTAGGGGCATTGATTATTTTATCGACTAGCAGCAAGAGATAAATTATGCCCTTTGGATGGGGATTCAAATTTTGTATACGTTCCGGCGTATTTTAACATGTCTGTAATTATAGCAGGTGTTGGATTATTAACTACTTTCAAATAATTGAATTCTTAGGAACACGGAAATAAGATACTTGCATCTTATCAGTTCCAGTTTTGAGCACTCGTGGCGCGACGGTAGGTGACCTCGCAGTCGCGAACTGGTTTGAAAAACGGAGAGAGTAGATTGGTTTTTACCACGCACGAATCCACATGTATCGAGTTACACCTGAGAGCGGCGGGCAATATCACGTGAACCGTGAGTGAAAGTTCGTTTTGAGTAGTGTACTACTATTGCACAGCAGGGAGTTTCCTTAGTGCCGAAAAGGACTCCAGTTTCAGTACCGATTAGGCCATTGCGATCGAAATGAAAATGCAGCTTGTCTTGCTAGATAACTGTTCATTATAGGCCAGCCGTATAGTGTTCGTGAAAGGTGGATACTTGCTTTTACAAGCATACAATCATAATGTTCATTCAGTAGCCATTCTTCGCATTGGAACTGGCCGTATCGATACACTCACTTCGTGTGTGTTGTCAGAACAATTAGCACCTCCATTTGAGAAGCATTTCTCAATACGAGTGCTTGGATATTGAATATACTTCATGATATACAGGGCCTTACTTATATGTCTGTGACCTCACAACTATGTTGAGCAATTTCATGTCGAGAGGAAAGGCTGAAATGTGCTTCAGTGACTTAACCATGTGCGGTTAGGTGATATAGACATGAGTGTCACTGTGCGAGCGAAGTCACGTTCATTTTGATGCTATAGGTTTTGCGGCCCGTGCTGGTGAGTGTGAACACAGCTGTTGTATTGCAATACAGTGTGTTTCGAAATGACCCGATTGCGCGAGGCCAGTGAACTTTGGTGTTCGAGCCGTTATAGACATCCCTGCGTGCTGCGGTTGGTAGGACGTTATCCGAAGATGAAAGGAACTGTCGTTGGTATTAGAGTGGAACATTCAGTCAGGATGGGAGATGTCTGGAGATCCAGGGTTCGTTTCTCGCTTTCCTGGACAGTGAAGACCTGTATTGCTTACATGGAGGGAACAGTCATGAAGGACATGACTGTGTTCTTTCGGGGTCTACAAGAATCATCTAAGGTACAGAATTAACCATCTTCAATCGTAGCTAAGCATGTTTATTCTAATGTTGTCACCCTGCCACATTTTTTTAAATGGGATTTTTCGTAGAATGTCTAAGAATGGAGTTTAGGTTTGATCCTAGTGTCAAGACTGATTCTATTCTGGACAGGGTTTTGATTCTACTAAAAGGATGCACCCATTGTAATTAAATGTATTATAGTTTAATTATCTTTTGATTACTGTAAATTCAAGTTTATTTTATGGGGAATTTAATTAATGTAGAGAAGAGGAACTTTAGGCCACTCAAGATTCATCATTTTTCGTGTTTGATTTATATTGTAAATGAACACTACTGTCGACCAAAGTATTATGTGTACTCGAGTTCGAAGGTTGTTTGTGAAGTAACCAATAGACCTACATAAAATCCAATAACATAATCATTTTCGTCGTTCTATTTAACGTTAGCTCATGTAGGTTTGGAATTTTTAATTTATATTTTAATATTTTTTGTCGCAGTTGGAACACAAAAAGTGCACGTTTTTAAGCGTGTTTCAACCATGCGTCACATTTACGAATTATTATCTCAAAAACACGACATCAGATTGAATCCAAATTTTAGCACAATATACATTGGAATGTTGTATAACCGGTTTATTAATTTCAAAATGTTGCATGTCCAAGAAATAAAGTTGTTATCATTTTTGTAAGGTAACTTTTTCTCGGCTCGGGGTGGTTGGAAAATGTAGTTCTTAGTTGCGATGTAATCCTTATACAACAAAAAGTTATGCTGTATGACTGTGAAATACGTAAATTAACTCACTTATTTTATATCGGTTTGTATTTGCAGGCAGAAATAACACATCGTTCACCACCTACCCGCTCCGGGAAAGCTGTACAGCGCTGCTGTTTCCCATTTTCACTACCAGGCAAATGCCGGGACGGTTCCTTTCAATAGGTCCACGGCCGATTTCCTATCATTATCCCTTCCCTGACCCGTCCTGAAAAGAAAAATACATGGCCATTGGCTGCATCAATAAAATTACACAGGCCAACGATGAAAACACTTTTCTACTGAAAATACCTTTTTTGTATGTCTTTTGGGGTGCTGAATCCAAATATGATACTGAAAAAGGTTATCATCCAACATTTCTTTACATTTTACAGTTCAATTTCATAAATTAAGTGATTTCTAAGGAATTCAACAACTATTATATAGTTCATATATTTAGAAAAGTAGCTGTTTAAAGGCTGTTTTATTACACAATTGTAACATGTATTCATCCTTACCCGTTGGCCTTCTGTATATAAGAAAGACACATATGAAAACCTAGAAATAGTGTTAAATAAAATAGGCTATTTAGATCATGGATGGATGATTTGTGGAGATTTAAAAGTATTATGCATGCTTCTTGGTCAGCAAAATGTCCATGTTTCTTGTGTGAATGGGACAGTAGGGCTAGGGATCAACATTGGTGCTGAAAGAACTGGCCTGTGAGGACATCTTTAAAACCTGGCGAGAAGAACATTCTGCGCAAAAACCTTGTAAATCCAAAAAACATGCTCCTATTACATCTGCATATAAAGTTAGGCCTCATGAAACAGTTTGTAAAGGCCTTGCCTAAAGATGGACCATGACAATTTCCTTACCTTTCAGAAGCTAAACTAAAAGAAGGTGTCTTTGTCGGACATGACATTAGAAAAATGGTTTTTGATGTAAACTTTGAATCCAGAATGACCTTAAATGAGAAAGAAACATGGGTATCATTCAAGCAAGTCGTTACAAAGTTCTTGCGAAATTAAAAAGATCCAGAATATGTTTCAATTGTAGCTAGTATGTTAAAGAAGTTTTAAAATGTAGGATGTTTGATAAGCCTGAAAGTTCACTTTTTGAACAGCC
The DNA here is from genome assembly GCA_946902985.2 of Meconema thalassinum. Classification (NCBI taxonomy): domain Eukaryota; kingdom Metazoa; phylum Arthropoda; class Insecta; order Orthoptera; family Tettigoniidae; genus Meconema; species Meconema thalassinum. The sequence continues at coordinate 75,709,180 of OX336389.2, forward strand.
ACCTTGATTAGTTCCCGGGCTGTTTGGGAGATGTTAGTGAGGAGCAAGGTGAGCGTTTTCACCAGGACATTAAACTTATGGAGAAACGCGACCAGGTCGCTGGAACACAAACATGATGGGGGACTTCTGCTGGTCACTTCACCGAGCGATTCAGCAAGCGACTCATCGTAGAAAACACTACACAAGAAGCTTCAAAGAAAAAAGAGAAAGAAAATATAAAGCAATTCCAGCTGACAATTAAAACCTGTATAAACACATTAAATAAATTTGTTAAGTAGCCCATTGTTAATTGAAAACATGTTTATGTTGTAACATAGTGTTTCATTAATTTGCCCATGTGCCGTATAGGGGTTTTATGATATATAATAGAATGCAGATTGCTCAAAAAACTAAGGCTAGCTTGGGATTCAGCTCATGAAACTCTATAAAGATCAGCTATTCAAGTAAAAAAGTTTTTCAAAACTTTTTTTTGTTGGCCTGTGTTATTATTATATTCCAATCCTAAAATCCACTCTGCATAGGGATGAGTATTAGGAAGGGTTTCTGCAGCATTAACATTCAAGCAACCAGCAAGTCAAGAAATGGCCAAGATACGTTAATTGAAACCTGTTGGAATCATGCTAAGTGATGTATTGTGTATGCAAGTGCAAGTGGATTTGAGTGTATGGCTAATGCTCTGTGCTTTGCTTTGTTTGTAGACACGTGAAATTACATCAAGTTGGCTAATGTGATTCAGAATTCATTCAAGCAAGACCAACGAGCAGTAATCCACTTTTTAACGGCAGAGGGATGTCCGTGAAGATTTGTCGGAGAATGGTTGCTGTATACGGAGAAAAGTGCTTGTTAAAGACAACTGTTGTGGATTGGCCTCAAATGATCCGCAATGGCCATGAGGAAACAAATAGATTTGCAGCACCCTGTTCAAGTCCACAAGGTTGTGACCGAGACTCTCATTGCAGATATCGACAATGCAATCTAGATAGGCCGTTGACGAAGCATTAGTGCCGTGGCAAGTGAGTTTGACATTTCTGTCTGCATTGAACACAATATTCATCATCATCTAGGGCAGAGTTTCCCAAACTGTGGTACGCGGTGATGTTACAAAAAATATAAAAATAAAGAAATAAAAAAAATATAAAATTGAGAAATGTATAACATTGATATGTTGCCGGAGGGCTTTAAGGCCAAAGATAAGGATCAGTCTTAAGAATTGAATTGTGATTCAGAACTCAGGCAAACTTTTTCAAAAATGGCTCTTGTGATCTTTTGGGTTGAGAGGCGTGCAAACTATGCAGACATAGCTGACAAGCAGTTAGATCTTTACTTCCTTTCACTACTTCGTACTTGTGTGAGACTGCATTTTCTTCACTTGTTTATCTCAAGAATAAATATTGGAATAGGCTCCTTACACTGGAAAACGATCTTCGTTTGTGACTCAGCAATCTTAAACCAGATATTCCTAAGTTGTCTTCTAATCTTTAAGCTCACCCTTGACATTGAAGTTGTTAGTTGAACTTTGGGTTTTATGCTTAATTATTAAGAGTTCTTTTATTAATATTATTTGTACAGTGCCATTTCTGAATGTTTGAATTGAATACTTATTGTAATAAATAATAAAACAACTCGGCACACTTTTTTATTATTTGAACTTTAACTCAACAGACACAATTTACAGATGGAGGTTATAGTTACTAGATCTCCCAACCATTAGGTGGTGTTACGCACACACAATAGTTTGGGAAACACTGATCTAGGGATCCTTCCAGTGGGCCGGGTAGGATTTGAGTGGATGATATGTCTCCATCTAACTCTGCCATTAATATCTTGCAACATCAGTCCTCTCATTAGGAGATCTTCTTTAACTTGCTCTGTCCACCTTCTTCTGGGACATCCAACGGGTCTCTTCCCCGGTACCTTCTTGAACACAATATTGTCTACCATAATCTGAAGTAACCAAAAGTATCCTATTACAACATATAAATGATTGAGGATGTAAAAAAGTACCATATACTTGTATTAGCCTGCACATTGTATATACAGCTTATTTATTTTATCGTATCGGAGTCACACTCATACCACACTGTGCCAAGATATATGAAAAGATACTAGAAAGGGTAGAATACGAGCCAAAGTGGAGAGAGAATTGAGAGAGGAGCAGTATGGATTCAGACCTGGGAGATCAACAGTGGATCTCATATTTTCAGTGAGACAGCTCCAGGAACACCACTAAGAATTTGGAGAGGATCTGTTGATGGCCTTTCTGGACGTCGAAAAGGCCTATGATAGTGTGGGTAGGGAGAAGGTTTGGGAAGCAATGGAAAACATGGTAGTGGAAAAAGGGACTGTAGGCAGAGTGAAGGAGATGTATTGTGGAAGTGTGAGTTGTGTGAAAGTTGGAGGGGAAAGAACAGACTGGTTCAGACAAATGAGTGGCATGAAACAGGGTAGTGCACTGTCACCCCTTCTCTTTATTGTGGTTATTGACGAGGTAATGACACGGGTCGCAGGAAATATAGGAGAAGATAAGATGAAAGCAATGGTGTTTGCAGATGATCTCATGGTCAGGGGAAACAAGGAGGAGAAAATTCAGGAGCAACTGAAGGCTTGGGAAGAAACAGTGGGAGAGTACGGATGGAAGTTCAATATCAATAAATGTGAGATCCTGTTAACGACCAGGAAAAGGGACAGACCAATGAGTGGGATAACACTTGGAGGTGGACAGCTGAAAAAGGTGGAAAGTCTCAAGTCCTTGGGAAGTATAGTGGAGGAAATGGGAGAAGTGACAGAGATTACGGAACGTGGCAGACAGGCTGAAGCATTAGGAGCTTAGTGTGGAGTAAAGATGTCCCACAAAAAATCAAGAAAGTGTTATACAGAAGCTACTATATCCCGATACTGACCTATGCATCAGAAACGTGGATAATGAAGAAAACAGACATAAGCAGAATACAGGCAAGTGAAATGAAGTTCCTGTGAAGTAGGATCGGAGTAACAAGAAGAGACAGGGTGAGGAATGAAAAGGTCAGGGAAATAGTGAAAGAGGAGCCCTTGCAAGGTAGGATTGAGACATCAAAACTGAGGTGGTATGGACACTTAAAGAGAATGGAAGAGAAGAAGATTCTCAAGAGGATACATGAGATGCAGATGCAGAAGAAACGACCAAGGGGAAGACCAAGAGATAGATGGGTGAAATGAGTGGAGGAAAGTGTCAAGAAGAGAGATGAGGACTGGACCAGAGTGACAACGGAGAGGTGGTGGGAGGAAAGGACTAAGTGGCGAGGCTTATGTTCCAAACAGACCCAGCCTGGGGCTGGAAACTGTACAAGATGATGATGATCGTATGACTTTTAGTGCCGGCCGGGAGTGTCCGAGGACATGTTCGGCTCGCCAGAGGCTGTGGCTGCTTCAAGGAGAAAAGAGCCTCGCGAGTACCCAGTCCATTCCTAAAGTCAAACTGAGTATTACCAACATAGCGTTCGCATTTAAGGTAGATTCGATTGTGGATGATATGCAGAAATACCTTTACCACATGGGACATAAGACTGATCATACGATAATCATCACAATGTAATGCACTAGCCTTTTTAGGTATGGTGACAAAAGAAGATCTTTGCCAGTCAGATGGAATTCTACCAGATTTATATATTGTGTTGAATAACAGGCGTAAACTACAAGACTTTATCTACATTTTAACATTAAGTAGAAAGTGACGCAGAGTGACGCAACATACTAAAAATCTAAGTGAAAATATAATTTTAAAAATAATAGTTAAATATTATATAATGCAAATATAGCTAAAATTACGTAACAATTACGCCTATTAATAACTGAAACATGTTACAAATGTAAAGATCATACCTTCAGCTGCATGTTCCATCTTAAAGCATCACACTAACCACATAGACAACCAAACCACAGCCACATTCATTCACTCTCCAATTCTGACTGCGAGATAACGGACGCACAGCGTAGGAGGTAAGATTAGATTCCAGCTCGAACAGTGGTGACAGATTTACACTAAGATGCGTTTATATCCCAGAATAGTGAGTGGCAATAATATGAGAATGCTTTAGAAGGAATAAATTTTGATTTTTTAATTATGAAAATAAATAATTTTGTCCTCCTAGATTTCGATTTTGACCCACTGTGCACCGGGGACGACTTAGTCACTCTTCCCGAGGGCTTCCAGCTCCAGCCGACTCCCCGTCCAGCAGCGGTCTCCCGTGGTCGAGGAGAGATGGGACGTGGACCACGCGAGGCAGGGAGGGGACGGACAGCTGCAGCACCCGGGGATCTCCTCTTCCTGCCCAGGCGTGTGCTGATAAATCACCCACACCGGCGAAATGGAAGAGACGACCCTATAAGAAGAAAACTCCGCCTTCTTCACACCAACCACCACGAGCAACGACGACTTCAGCTTCCAAGAGACCGGCTTGTCGAGTTAAAGGCAGCCCAATACGGAAGTTCTTGCGTCTGCCAGTGCGTTGGTCAACAAGTCCGGACAGTTCTGAGTGATGTGTTAATTCAGGGACTGAAGTGTTTAAAAATTGTGTCTTTTCCTTTGTTGTTGTGTATCATGTTTCTCTGTTGATGTCCCCCAGTTGTGGGGAAGGGTATGTTACTAAGTATTATGTTCTTTGTAAATTATCAGCAATAAAGCTTCGGCTATGGGTCAGCTCCTTCGCTTGACGCTGGCTGCGCCCGTGCTGCATCCCGGTTCTGGGGTGGATAGATACAGTCAATTGGAGTAGCTCAGTTTCCCCCGTCGGAGGGGTATGTCCACACCAGACACTATCACTGGACATTACCAGGTCACCCGATCTGCCAAGAATAAGTCTCATCTTAAGAAGAGAGGAAGCACGCCATCCACAACGGCGTCCACAAGCGCAGAAACAGCCACCGGCAGTATCGAGAATACGTCTACCACATCCGAGACATCCAACTTGACTACAGCAACAACCGTCGCCGTCACGACTGCCGCAGACCTTCAAGCCATCCATATACAGCATTGGATGAAATCAAGACCAGGCTGACTTTTTTAGAGGTCGGCCCAGAGGATCCTGATCCGGACGGGGATCTCAACGACGACGACATGAAATTCTTGAGAAGCAGTATTGTAGCGACAAAGGTGGACAGGTTAAGAAATGAGAAGATCAGAGAATTTACCAAAAGGGAGCATTACAGGATAGAATGGAGGAATCAAGGAATGGGCATGTTAAGCAAATGGATGGGAGGAGGATACCCAGGAAGATACACGAGATGAAAATAGAGGGAAGTCCAAGAGGAAGGCCATGAGATAAATGGCTGAAGGGTGTGGAGGACTGCGTGCGAATGAAAGGAGAAGACTGGACTAAGGTGGTGACAATGAGATGGTGGGAGGACAGAAGACGATGGAGAGTCTTATTGTAACAGCTCTCATCCCCCCCCCCCCCCCTTGCCCTTTTGATAACCCAAGACGCGATAATAATAGTAATATCAGCACATCAAATTAATTAACATGATATTACCATACCCCAAAAAATATAATTTATAATACTCCCGTAGGGCCTAATTTTAATTACTCGCTAGGTCAGCTGAGTTCACAGCAAAAAAAAAACCTAGGAGCGAATGTTCCGATTTGCTTGGTATTCAAGAACACCCTGATTTAATTTAGGAAAGAGATCGGGCGGGACGAAACTAATGTCAAGACCAGCTTGTTGAGAGGAAAGCTGGGCGTACCTCAGTAGGCCGTATTAAAATGACCCTGCCAAAAGATGAACGAAAGGAACAGAACAAGGTATAATCTTCCTACCGACTGCACGCATTAAATGAGATAAACAAGTTCCAATAAACAATATATTATAAAATCAGAATGATGTTACATCACTATAGATCCCCTCACCTCTTACAGCACTAACAAATCTGAACAATATAGTGATAAAACCTATACAGTTCTTAGTCTAACATATAAATACGGACACGATGATTCCCTTAAATTGATAGCCAACAAGGACTAAATAATTGTCATTTGCCCACATGGCAATTTATGCAATTACATTTGAGGTTAAAACATGAATTTCAAAATGGATCCGGAAGAAGAAGAAAAAAAAAGAAAAAACAACATGAGAAAGGCAATGCCTTCTCAAAAAACAAAGCTGCATCAAACAACCGAAACGCCCCTTAATGGAACGGAAAGGTCTGACAACCTCCACAGTCCAGCATTGACCGTCCCGTCAAGGCTGTCTGACCAAGAATTAAAACCCACGAGGTTCCCATCCAGCTAACGGGAAATAGGGCAATAATAATCCACCCTGCAGTAATTACATATAAAGGTACCACCCAAAATATTACATACTAAAATAAAAATGTCAGTCCGCTTAAAATATGGTCCACCGTCACATGGCCTTAACGACATAGCAAATGACACAGTCTAATGTTCCATCGAAAGGTTGCCCCTTCTAACAAATTGAGTTCATACCACCTGGTGTATTTCGGCCCTCCGGAGGAACTGGCTTCTCCGTTCCTCCGGAGGCGATCGCTTTAAGTCCTTCCGTCTCCAAGCTTCCTCTCGTACTGTCTGTCGAGTCACCGAGTCCACCCCTAGTATTCCAGAGTCCCCCCACCACTCGACTCCAGTAATACCACCCGCGAATAGTGGCCCAACCCGCCAACACAAGGGGCAGAGCCCGAGGTTTGAGTTGGTATCATAGAATACCAGCCCACACAGGTTAGCGCGTAGAAACCTTCCAGGAGCTGAGGGGTTACACAATGTCCTGGTAAGATTTTCTCAGAATAAGAGCTTGGCGAATGCAGCTGACAAGAAACGTTCACCTTTCAAAAGTTCACGGATCAAAGCTTGACTTATCCCTCTTTTCCATCAGCGATAATACCTTAAGTGACAGTTCGCACGAAGGGTAGAAATCCTGGCAGAAAGGCTCGGCGAATGAAACTGACAGGAAATGTTCACCGATCAAAGCTTGACTTATCCCTCTTCACAAGTGTCTATCAGGGATAATACTTTAAGTGACAGTTCGCACGAAGGGTAGAAATCCTGGCAGAAAGGTTTGGCGATCCCATTTCACCAGTAGTCAGGCGTCAGCTTGGCGAAAGGAATTCTCAGAAGAGGCCTGGTGTGTGCTCTCGTGATAATCCGGCCAGACCTGGAGCTCCTGCTGCGTCTCGAAGATTTGCAAAATTGGTACATCCTCCTCCTCCAAAGGAAGACGATGGGGAGATGATGAACAGGGTGATGGTGTCCAGCTGGTCTCTTGGCAGCTGAAGAGGCTACTCCAATCTCCGCCAGCGGACCTTGAAGTAGAGCTCCTCGGGTAGAATGATACCATGGGACCTAGATGATACCTCCAAACTGGGCCCAGATTGGTAGTACACGTCCCACATAGTGACCACTGAAACACACATCAGAACAGCAGCGTATGGTCCAAATACAGTTCCCTTAGAGGGAACAATCGTTCCAGGCCAGTCAACCAGCCCATAACAGCTGAAGTTATCCCAGGAAGGATTAAAAAAAACATCACACGAAGCATTAGTGTGCCATCGAAGTTCACTTAACAGTCTTTCAAATCACAAGGGATACTTGATGCTTCAAACAAGGTTCTGCGCAAAGAAATAGTGTCCAGGGCATAGTTAAAGGTCCACTGAAGTATGAAAAACACACGAAAGGGGCAACCAACTATACGATATGACTGACGTTAACAAGCTTAATTGAAAGTTCACTACAATACTTAGCAAGAATAACTAAATCAACTTATATCAATCAATTTTTGACTAAAACATCCAGAAACCATAATATTTACAAAATTTCAGATATTTTCCCACCGAAATTCCCTGAAATTTTATGGGCGACACCATCAAAATAGAAATAATGCAAGGGGGAACTCACTGGTACCCTTCCAAAACAGTTAAACATACTCAAAAATGAATTTACATTTACTTTGATGGCCTCACGCAGTACCGTAGGAAAACAGAACACATTTAGGAAACACCAAAACATTTTAAAACAAACACAACATACCATAATCAAACCATATGGATCGTCTCAGGTATGTGACACATATAAAAACATAATGAATATCAAAAGCCACTGTCTCACTTCACCAGTCGCTGCCCCTAATCGTCCACGGTGGCCATCCGACGAACGACAGAAAACAGCAACTACCTTCCACGAGAACAATAACCAAATGGGGAGACTACGTTAAATAATAGACACCACGATCCAACCAATTCACATACAAGCACCTAACCAAATTTCACCAAATAACTTCATCGCTACTCGCCAACGCATCCTAACAGTCTACAAACTCCCAAGAGTTCCTGTAGGATGACCAACCGAACTCAGGACACTAAGGTGATCACACCTATCCTGAGAACCAACTTACCACAGTTACACCAAATGTTCAAAATTAAAACATCTTCTCAAAATCAAGATGCCATCTTCTAGGCACGGAACCCAACCAATATCAAACCAACAACAACTACGAGCCCGGTGCAGAGGCTACACTAATTCTACACCCAAAGCACATAGCTCAGCAGAATTAGACACAAATTCAAATTGGTACCAACCAATTTTCAAGACATACCTAAACGAACGTGGCTCCACCATAAAAAAAAACACAAATTACTTATAACTTTTACACCCACACAGACAACAAACCACTTCCATGGTCCCACACACAGATCTACCTTACTACATCGAACACCCATAGGTGTCATGTGGCACATTTCTACAAGCACAAGGTGATTAATATCCTCAAAACTTCAGATTCTCTAACCTAGCGGTCCTCGACTTGCCACAGCATGCTCAAAATAAAGAATTACAGGATCACAGATGTGATGGCATGATAATTTTTTAAAATGCATGGGGCGGTTACTGTCCCCAAATTCACATGTTCTCCACCTTCAACATCTCGCACACACTGCATCATGTTCCACACACAGAATTACAAGGTCACTGAGGTGACAAAAATGATAAATTTTCAAAATGCACGGGGTGGTTAATAGTCCCCAAAGAAAATGCACCTTACACAGAACGAGAGTTAGCTCACCAACTAATAGATACCTCAAATTTCTCCAGAACAGGTACGACATCTCCAGTGCAACACTATCTCGATGCATAGAACAACTGACTAACGCTATAGCCTGGCTACCAGCTCGAAGCTGATGCTAATCGAACTTAATTTTTCTTTTTCACACCCAAGTATACGGGGATACATGAACTATGATTCCAACTACAATCCCATGAACGTTGTGACAATACCAGCAAGTCAGCAGTCTAACAGTATATACCGCAGATTACAAGTAACCTACTGACTAACCTAACCAGATACATTTTCAACCGACAAGAGATTGCAATCCGAAGATTTTCCAGATCACTGATACAATTTCTAAAGCCCTCACGTCAGCAGATGAACAACACAGCGAAATGAGCATCACTCTGAAGCATTACACCTATTTTCACACAAAATCGAAATTTCACTACCAACCTAACAAAATTATCACTAAATTATCCAAAAAATTTACTCAAAAATATCAACCACGAATACGATGAACAAAACTCAGCTAACAGAAGCAGATCACAGCCTTTCTTGAGGATTACTAAAAATGACATAAGAGATTTGACTTCAGCGGAACAACTAGACCATCTCCCATCGCTCTGAACTTCATATCATCGCATTCACAGGAAATAGAACATCATAATTTCACCTTTTACACATCTCGAGTTTCACGTTCACTAGCAGGTTTACAATTCGATATATGAGTCCTAAAAACACGTTTCCTAGACAGATCCTCTAATAACACTGTTACTTCAGAAGGAAAGGACAGAATCTCATAGGGGCCCTCATATTTCGGCTGCAGTTTACCTGATACCTGACGACCTGGGGCCTTAGCCCAGAAGTTTTTTGCATACACAAAATCTCCGACAGAATATCCACCCTGTTTTCGGCCCAAATTATATCTCTCAGCCAGCTTATCATGCGAGATCTTTATAGCAGCTTTGGCCTCCTTCCAGATTTCTCTGACACGATCAGGAGAGGGTTGGTCAGGAAGCAGATCATGAAGTGACCACAGATTCGTTAGAGGGGAATTTGGGACGAACGCATACATAAGTGAGAACGGCGTTTTCCCATGGGATTCATGCTCAGCAGCATTGAAAGCGTAGGGTAACCAATGTAATGACGAATCCCACTTGGCATGATTGTCACGATGATATGCGATAAGTGCAGCTTTCAAATTTCGGTTAACTCTCTCTGCCAAACTAGGGTTGGGGTAATAGGGTGTCGTGGTGACATGAGAAATAGCATAATCAAAACAAAATTTTCTAAACTGATGAGAAACAAAGGCCTTGGCATTATCTGACACCAAGTATTGACTAGGACCAAAGGAAGAGAAAACAGACTTTAAACATCTTATGACAGTAGCAGAGTCACAATTTCTAGTGGAAAAAATCCATGAAAAGCGAGAGAAACCATCGACACAAACAAAAGCAAAACGGTTACCCAGTTTAGACCTCGGCATGGGTCCAACGAAATCCACATACAAGCGTTCCATGGGCCTAGACGCAGATTCAGAAGCTAACTTACCAACCTTACCACTGACGGTAGGCTTACTTACTTTACAATCATGACACCCCAGCACGAACTTTCTCACATCCTTATCGAGACCCTTCCAAACAAAAGACTGCCTTATTTTCTGTCGAGTTTTGAAAATTCCTAGGTGGCCTCCAGCGGGTGACTCGTGAAAATACATTAGCGTGCCATTTATCAGCTGAGTAGGCAAAACGACCTTAGGCTTTCTATCACGCCTAGTTACACAACATAATACACCAGACTTTAAAATATAAGGCTTTATCTCTTCTCCAGAAACTAATCGAGCAATTAAATCACACAAGACGGGATCTTCCTTCTGATGGTTAGCAATGTGTCCAAACAATAACGGTGAATTTACTAACATGTGTTGAGCTGAATTAGCCCCAACAACAACAGGTTCCTCTAAAGAGGGAGTTTCACACTTGTCAGGAATTTCTCCATAGAGACGCTTAAGTGACACAGCACAAATATTTTCATGATTTTCCTCGGGAACGAGATTCTTACATTTATTAGGAGCTTCTTCATACATGCGGCTAAGGGAGTCGGCTATGACATTTTCACAACCCTTTATATGACGAACGGTGAACTGAAATGATGAAATACGGGTTGCCCACCTGGCGATTCGCCCAGTGGTTCGAGGTCTAGCCAGGACCCAGCTCAGGGCCTGGTTATCGGTTTCAAGTTCGAAAGGAACATGTTCGACATACATTCGGAATTTCTCCAGTCCAAACATCACCGCGAGCCCCTCAAGATCATACACGGAATAATTTACTTCAGCAGGGGACAGAGTTCGAGAAGCAAAACCAATAGGTCGTCTACCTAACTCACCTTCTTGTAACAACACAGCAGCTACAGCACCGAGCGACGCATCAGTCTGGATTATAAACTTCTTACTGAAATCAGGGACAGCGAGGACAGGAGCGCTACACAGTGCCTCCTTCAAATCGTCAAAAGCTGCTTGCTGCGACGGACCCCACTCAAATTTCACGTCAGACCTTCGCAGATGATTAAGTGGCAACGCCCGCTGTGCAAAATTGGGTATAAATTTGCGCAGAAAACCAACCATTCCCACGAATCGGGCTACTCCTTTCACATTTTTAGGGGGTGCAAAATCTCTAATTCCTTGGGTTCGGGAGTCATCGACCGAAACACCTTCAGCAGAAACAACATGTCCAAGAAAGGCAATTTTAGGTTTAGCAAGGGACACCTTAGACAACTTTACGGTTAGACCAGCAGATTTTAACCTCTCAAATACTTCACGAAGATGGCGCACGTGGTCTTCGAACGTCTCGCTATAAACAACAACATCGTCCAGGTAGTGATGCAAATAATCAAATTTGATGCCAGAAAACACGTGATCAAGAAGCCTACTAAGCACAGCGCCCCCTGTAGAGATGCCAAAAGGTAATCTGCAATACTCATAGAGATTCCAATCGGTGGCGAATGCAGTCAGATGCTTAGATTCTTCAGCTAACGGAATTTGAAAATATGCCTGGGTCAGGTCAATGAGGCTATAATAGGAGGCGTTTTTGAACCAGGAAAAACAGCTATGTAAATCAGGAAGAGGGATGGATTCTAAAACAATCTTTTTGTTTAACCTACGATAATCTACGACCGGCCGAAAACCACCATTTGGCTTAGGTACTAAGAACACAGGTGAGGAATATGCTGATGTGGAGGGTCGAATCACTCCATCTAGTAACATCTGATCGATTAATTTCTTTAATTCCAACATTTTGGGTGGACTCAAACGGTAGGGAGGATGTCTGACGGGTATAGTATCCGTTACTTCAATTTTATACTCCAGGATTTTAGTCATTCCTAATTCGTCAGTGAACACCTCGGGAAAATACCCACACAAATCTCGAATCTCTTTAGCTTGAGCGCCAGATAAATTACTTAAATCCAAGGATTCAACCCCGGTGGACAAGACGGGTTCAGCATCACGATTGGCAACATGAGCACTCGCGCTAGGGACAGCAGTAGAAAAGAATTTAAATTTTACCTCAGAACAAAACCTGAACCAGAATGATTCGTGTTGCATATCTAGCAGTAAGCCAGTATGAGCAAAAAAATTAGCGCCCAGAATAATAGGACATGACAAATTCTTAATGACCCAAAAGGAAAATTTCCAACAAAATTTATGAATTCGAACCTTAAACTCCACAGAACCAAGAACGTCCAATTGAGCACCATTGGCAGAAACCAACTTAACATCTACATTTGACAGGTTACTTAATTTACAAATGAGTTTCATAGACAAATACCAATTCTCGCTAACCAATGAAGCGGCACTTCCTGAGTCTAACAAAGCTATTACACAGGCGTCATTAATTGCAATTTCAACCATAGGAGAGGGTAGAACTACATCAGAAACTTTAGAACAGACACCATTTGATCCGATAACTTTGGCATCATCCCTCGTCACCTCATTTCCCAATACACATCGCTGATCCTTGGCAAGGAGGATTTCAGGATGCTTGTCTCGGAATAGTCAATTTCTTTTTACCGGACAGTTCCATGCTATGTGGCCCTGCTGCCCACAGTTGAAGCACGTCACAGGACGATTACCACTACCCCTAGGCGAATTATGGGAAGGACGACCGGCCCCAGGTGGTGGTCGAACCGAGGGAGGTCGAACAAACGGAACAGGGTTAATGAAAGGAGGGGGCATGCTAGTTGCATACCTTATGATATCAACCGAACGCACGGATGCGGCCTGAATAGCGGCTTCACGTAGTTCCCTAATCGTACTTGGATTAGTCCCAACACATAGGCAATTCCAAAATTCCGGCGTAGCACCGGCCAAAATAAGCCTTACCACTTCTGCCTCTGGCATATCTACTCTAAAGACTTTTACGAACCTGGATATGTCCACAATGTATGAATTTAACGGCTCGTTAATACCCTGTGCTCGGTACAGGTAACGTCCCTTCACAGTATCGAGCGACCTGATGGGCATAAATACTCGCAACACCTCGGACATAAAATTCTCCACACTCCAACCTTCACACATGGCACTAGTCACATAGGCCCCCAACGTATCAGACACATGGGAGGATATTAATTGAAAGACCACTTGGTCGCTGACACCGAATTGGATAGCACACTCATGAATATCGACCAATATTCTCAAAAAATTAACGACGCCTTCAACCGTGTCCATACTTTTACCCGATAACTTTGAAACAAAACCCAAAATGGGGTGACTGACAGAACCAAAGCTGGCCTTAGAAAAAACAGAATAATTAGAATGCTCGACATTGGACACGTCACGCCCCGGCATTTCGGCACAGGGATTTCCTTGCACATAATTTTGGTTTCCGGAACAAGATAAAGAAACGAGGTTACGCCCTGAATTTGAAACACTCCCCTGAGGGTCTCGATAAACAGAATTTAAATCCCTAACCGGTTCGGAAGGAGAATTTTGTGTCACTGTAGGCCCCTGATGACCTGAGTTACCCGGCACCTTAAATGATGAAACAGACCCGGAATTATCTCTAGAATTTACTTCCCGAGCACCGACACTAACAGGATTACAACTAGATGAGGGGATATTTAAGACAGACTGGGGTTCGATTACCGACCTCCTTACACGAGGCGAGCCGACAACAGCAGAGAAGGAGTTACAAGTTACACAGTTACAACTACAAGTACAATTTTCACGTCCGGGGAGGTTGAAGGTTACGTTGCTGGTATTATTTGGCACAGAAGTCATCACAGCATTAGGGTTAATGGTATTCGAAACTGGTACCACCGTATCAGGACCTAACGGTGCCTGGTCAAACCCAGAATTTGTTGTCACAGTTTCATGATTAAAGGTACGGTTACCGACAATAGGAAGAATCTCTCGACTCTCACAGCTGTTGGGCAGGCGCGCTATTCCATTGCCACGGAGCGCGGCGGGTTCAGTGACACGATTACCAACTTGGCCAGTGGCATTTTCAGCCAGACTGGCGCCTAGATTAGTCGAGACATTACGGCTACATACAGGAGTCGAATTCAATAAATCCCCACTTCCACTAACACGATTAACAGTGTCCAAAGTCTGAGCACATTCCACTAAATTAACTTCGGCCTCTAATAGACCTTTCAAATCGGCGATGGGACGTTCTTCATCAGATTGTAACAAATCCCCACATCGGAGATATAGGTAATCAATTCTAGCTTTCAATTTGGTGAGTTCAACAGGGCTACATTCTACTTCACTGAAACAATACTTAATTACATTACAAATTTCCCTAATTGCATCACATAACCTTGACTCACCGAGTTTGAATTCAGCAGTTGACAGCTTTGGAAGGGTTGCTGCAAAATTCACGGCATACTCTAGACTCTGGCGCGCTTGTTCTGCGTCCCTGGGCACTTCAAGGTTACGTAACAGCAATTCGTAGGTTACCTCTTTATCCGATAAGTATTTCACGATGATTTTGCGGGAAGCCATCGTACATAAATTTCATGTAACAGAACACAAATTAATCATTACACAGAGTTTAAATCAATCCTACCTATGTGGAGAAAAGATTAATAAGGAGGACCCAATCTACATTAATTAAGTTACTGAATTAAATTTTAATAATTAAGTTACTGAATTTAATTTTTAATTAATTACTGCA
This sequence comes from Meconema thalassinum, assembly GCA_946902985.2. Taxonomy (NCBI): domain Eukaryota; kingdom Metazoa; phylum Arthropoda; class Insecta; order Orthoptera; family Tettigoniidae; genus Meconema; species Meconema thalassinum. The sequence goes on from OX336389.2 coordinate 75,724,379, forward strand.
ATCAGTCAGCAGGAAAGATTATATGCTAATGGCAAGATCACAGAGCAAAACCATGCTCATTGCTACCAATGTAACAGCTCTCATCCCCCCCCTTGCCCTTTTGATAACCCAAGACGCGATAATAATAGTAATATCAGCACATCAAATTAATTAACATGATATTACCATACCCCAAAAAATATAATTTATAATACTCCCGTAGGGCCTAATTTTAATTACTCGCTAGGTCAGCTGAGTTCACAGCAAAAAAAAACTAGGAGCGAATGTTCCGATTTGCTTGGTATTCAAGAACACCCTGATTTAATTTAGGAAAGAGATCGGGCGGGACGAAACTAATGTCAAGACCAGCTTGTTGAGAGGAAAGCTGGGCGTACCTCAGTAGGCCGTATTAAAATGACCCTGCCAAAAGATGAACGAAAGGAACAGAACAAGGTATAATCTTCCTACCGACTGCACGCATTAAATGAGATAAACAAGTTCCAATAAACAATATATTATAAAATCAGAATGATGTTACATCACTATAGATCCCCTCACCTCTTACAGCACTAACAAATCTGAACAATATAGTGATAAAACCTATACAGTTCTTAGTCTAACATATAAATACGGACACGATGATTCCCTTAAATTGATAGCCAACAAGGACTAAATAATTGTCATTTGCCCACATGGCAATTTATGCAATTACATTTGAGGTTAAAACATGAATTTCAAAATGGATCCGGAAGAAGAAGAAAAAAAAAGAAAAAACAACATGAGAAAGGCAATGCCTTCTCAAAAAACAAAGCTGCATCAAACAACCGAAACGCCCCTTAATGGAACGGAAAGGTCTGACAACCTCCACAGTCCAGCATTGACCGTCCCGTCAAGGCTGTCTGACCAAGAATTAAAACCCACGAGGTTCCCATCCAGCTAACGGGAAATAATAATCCACCCTGCAGTAATTACATATAAAGGTACCACCCAAACAGTACCAACCCTTCCAAAATATTACATACTAAAATAAAAATGTCAGTCCGCTTAAAATATGGTCCACCGTCACATGGCCTTAACGACATAGCAAATGACACAGTCTAATGTTCCATCGAAAGGTTGCCCCTTCTAACAAATTGAGTTCATACCACCTGGTGTATTTCGGCCCTCCGGAGGAACTGGCTTCTCCGTTCCTCCGGAGGCGATCGCTTTAAGTCCTTCCGTCTCCAAGCTTCCTCTCGTACTGTCTGTCGAGTCACCGAGTCCACCCCTAGTATTCCAGAGTCCCCCCACCACTCGACTCCAGTAATACCACCCGCGATTAGTGGCCCAACCCGCCAACACAAGGGGCAGAGCCCGAGGTTTGAGTTGGTATCATAGAATACCAGCCCACACAGGTTAGCGCGTAGAAACCTTCCAGGAGCTGAGGGGTTACACAATGTCCTGGTAAGATTTTCTCAGAATAAGAGCTTGGCGAATGCAGCTGACAAGAAACGTTCACCTTTCAAAATTTCACGGATCAAAGCTTGACTTATCCCTCTTTTCCATCAGCGATAATACCTTAAGTGACAGTTCGCACGAAGGGTAGAAATCCTGGCAGAAAGGCTCGGCGAATGAAACTGACAGGAAATGTTCACCGATCAAAGCTTGACTTATCCCTCTTCACAAGTGTCTATCAGGGATAATACTTTAAGTGACAGTTCGCACGAAGGGTAGAAATCCTGGCAGAAAGGTTTGGCGATCCCATTTCACCAGTAGTCAGGCGTCAGCTTGGCGAAAGGAATTCTCAGAAGAGGCCTGGTGTGTGCTCTCGTGATAATCCGGCCAGACCTGGAGCTCCTGCTGCGTCTCGAAGATAAGATGAACATGTACCGATTTGCAAAATTGGTACACTTATGTTCCAAACAGACCCGGCCAGTGGCTGGAAACTGTGCAAGATGATAATGATGATATTAGGTCGTGAAGTGGTCTTGGTTTAAAGTCAATTGAATCTGTTATTTACGAAGTCTGTGGACGAAGGTATCAAGTCAATATTGAGTAGCACTTCTATTCTGTTGTACATACCTATAATTCCAGGAAGTGACGCTCTCTGAAGCCATTCACCACTGCACATGTGATTCCAGGCACCAGAATGCAACAACACGCAAGCTCAAGAAACAGGATGTCCACCAAAACCAACTAACAGATTTCCCTGACAATTCCCTGATTTTTCCAGGATGAATCACAAAATTCCCTGAGTAACACTAGCGGTCATAATAAATATATAAAACAGAGTTTGTACTTAAAGAGCATTTCAAAAAGAGCTTGAACAATACAGAGTAGCATGAGAATTTTGGAAAGACAAAAAAAAAAGAAACTGAAATATATATATATATATTTTCCAATTTACTAATCCAGAAAAACTATTGTACGTGCGAGTATTGAAAGTAGCTCTTCAATAATGATGCTCTCAAAAAGCATACAGTTATACATTTATACAAATACACGGTCTACACATGTAATTTGTGTGCTCTATCTTGCAAGAAATGAGAGCTTACTGATTTAACATCAGTACCACAATCATCACCAGAATATAGGCTACTTTCCCCAACAAAATTTAAATGCTTATTTTCCAATTATTCAAGGTTGGATCTTGTAAAACTAAAATTCTCTGAGTGTCATTAAAATACCCTGATAATTCCTGAGTTTTCCAGGATTTAAACATTCCCTGTTTGCATGTTTCTAGAGCAGTAGACACCCTTCACAGCCAGCCCATCTGTCATGACCTCTTCCGCCACTTCAACTTCGCCCGCTTCTCCGTTGGGCCTAGCACTCTCGAGCACTGGGCTGCACTCCACTGTACATGCCCTGAGCTAGGGCCCTCCATATTTATTACCCCTGGAGAAAGGGCGTCCCAGTATTGTAATGTCCTCAGGAATTGGGCTGCCTGTTGATCTGCATGTTCCTTTTCAGGGGTGCCTGAACCTGACCATATTACTGTGGTCCTCCTGGGGACGTGCCCCCTAGGGGTTAGCAGGCTCCCCCGAGGAGATGTTTATGTTCACTCCTCATTTCTTCACATAAGATTGCTAATAAGAGAGAAAAGATTCCACAGATATGGCGCAATCGATAGCATTTGTTAGATATATTGATTCTACTTGGCCAGTGGCTGAAGATATGCTCTGCAAGGAGCTTCCAGAACGATTAACAGCACAAAACTTATTTGACACACCTGACGGTGTTCTAGAGCAGCATGGTGTCGACTGGGAAAAGTGTGTTGGTGTGTGAACTGACGGTGCAAAATGTGGTGTGATTTCCCAGATCAAGAAGGTTGCTCCAGAGCAAAATATGTTCACTGTCTTCGAGTGTCTAAATGGAATGAAAATAGTGATGACAGAAGCAGTAAATTTCATTAAATCAAAAGCAACTAATTCTATATTATTTGAATCTCCATCATCATCATCCTGAACCAACTCCAGTTGCCCGGGTATGGTCAATGAGCCCCCTCCATTTCATCCCGACCTTGTACCACTCCTCCTCCTCCAACTTGTCCCAATCAAGACCTCTCTGCAGTACATCGTTCTTGACTGTATCTATCCACTTCTTTCGTGACCTTCCCACGGGTCGTCTTCCTTCTACTTTTCTCTCAAATTCCTTCCGTGCCGTTCTGTTTGAATCTTATGTGAAGAAATTGGGGGTGAACATAAATATCTCTTCTACAGCACACAAAGTCCTTATACCCCTACTTGTTATTCTTTATTTCTATTGTCAGTACATATTCCTTCCTAGGTGGAACATAGGGCCTCGACGAAATTTCTGTGCTTTCTTGAGACCTCCATTTTCTTCTCAGCAGGGCCACCAAGAAGGGGGGGCAAATGCATAGGGGCCCATTAGTGATTCTTTACATTTTCTTGCAAATATTGTTTTCTTCTTCTTTCGAATAACCCATTTGGAGGGTACGATGAATCAACGTTGGCTATTGTCCATTGTATTCAATTTCCGTTGTTTCCAAATTTCTTTCATCCTTCTAGAGTGACGATCTATCTCCTCTTGAGTCCACTTCCTGCCAGTTGTTTGTTTCTTCCTTTCTTGAAATTTTGCTTTTTGAATAGCTTCTCTGAAGAGAGATCTGTTTGCTATTGTGTCTGTCTGAATTTTGGCATTTGTCAAATCTTTGTCAATTTCAATGAACCATGTGGGTTTGGATTTGTAACTAGTCAGTAAGTTGAAGATCTATTTAGTTAGTCTACCATTTTCCATTCTATAAATGTGCCCAAAAAACTGTAATCTTCTCTTTCTCATTACATCAGTTGATTTTTCACATTTCAAATGTAACTCTCTGTTTGGTCGTAACCTATATTCTGCGTTATTATTTTGTTTAGCTCCCAGTATTTTTCTAAGAATTCGTCTTTCAGTCTTCTCTAATTTGTCTAAATCACCAAATCTTGTTAATTTAAGTGTTTCTGCCACATACAGAGTTTCAGGTCTGACCACTGATTGATAGTGCCTTAATTTAGTGTTCCAGGATGAGTTTTTTTCATATTTTTGTCATATTGTTTTATTTATTTTTATTTAAAACCTGGTAGGACCTGGTAAGTGATATTGAAGATATTGTTCGAAGAGATCCCCCTTCATTGCATAGTAACCTTCCAAGTGACGGAACAAGAGCCTTCCTGAGAACAGGTTGATTTTCAAAACTGCAGCATGGAGAATGTGTTTGTTAGTATGGAGTGATACAAATCAATCAATATCAATATATTATTTTCCTTGCAGATTACTTGGTCTAACCCTGACAGTTTTAGTTACTGACGAAGGTTGGCTTGAAGATCATTTTTGGTGTAAGCTGTCAGTTCATAAAATGAGTGCCAGTCACAAACTATGCTACATTGATGTTGTTTCATTTGAGAGGCTTGGACATCGTGGTCATTCAGCCCTGTGTACTTGGGTATGTGTGGAATTTCGTGCGATAACCTGATTTTTAAATTATGACTCAACATCAGATGCTTTTCTCAGAATGGCATTGTTTTTCCACAATAGTTAGTACAGTAGTGGATAATAATAATTAAACGTATTTCAAAGGGGGTCCAACAAAAACATTGCATAGGAGCCCTTAAATCCTCTCGGTGGCCCTGTTACTAAACAGGACTCTGGCTTGTTGCCTCGCGAAGATCATCTTTGGCCACCATATTCTCATTTTGTACCTCAAGCAACGGCCTTCTGGTAATGTCTTTGGTAACTTTCCAGGTCTCACTTCCATACAGTAATACAGATTTGACATTTGAATTGAAGATTCTAAGCTTTGTTTTAATGTGGATATGTGGGGGATCTCCTAATTTGTTGTAACTGCAAATGCGCCACATCTCGAAGAGCACCCCCATCTTGGCTGACCATACTTCCCATGCTGCAGAATTCATCTACCCTTTCTATGTTCACTCCCTCTAGGGTCAGGCTGCAATTGTTACCATGGTTAATGCACATTTCAAGCCTGCTTCATTTGCTTCTACCTTTAGGATGTTCAGTTTGATTTCCATATGCTTATAAGTGAGATGTACCCGGGAGGACTCCTCAGTTGATCTTTGTCTGAGGGAACAGTGACACCACAGCAGCTATTCTTTAAAAGTTCAATTATTATTATGTGTCGCGCAACTCACCGGCGTCGGCGGGGCCTGTTATTGCGGCTAGGCCCGGCACAGTGGGTAGAGCGGTCCAAGACGCCGCCCATAGCTTACGTCCACTACTCAACGACCGGTCATCTACAGACGGCGCTGCAGGTATTCTGCAGCCAATATAATCCAGAGGATGATCAACAACCGGAAGACGCTCCATACTTACAGGAGAACATAGTGCCAACCCACGTCCAGGATCTCACATGGATACGGTGGAGAAGTGCACCGTGGGATATACTGTACGACGAGGAAGAAGCAGACGTAGGTGCCCCCGGCATACCGGAGGGAGAGGGACATCACCCTGAACACGGCGTTCAACAAGCCTTCCCAGAACTAGTTGTACTGGACCCAGAACAACACGAGGAAGACACAAACGAGTACTGGGGGTATGATCCCCGGTACCCGAGGAAACTACCAACGCTGCGACAAGTCATCACTACAGACGAGATGGGGTATCCTCAGATATCCACAGTACCACCATCCAAGAGGCCGCAACTGCCTTCCAGATATGTCTCCACAGCGGTACCAGCGGCGAACGCCATCCCATACATGGACACTCCGTGTGGGAGATATGCCACCAGGATCATGAAGGAAGGAGTGGCGCTGCCTAGGACGACCAACGCCCCAGCGGTCTACAGGCAGACCAAGCGCACGGAGTTGATGGACGAAGTAATTGGTGACCTACTGAATCACCAAATCATCTGTGAGTTCAAGCCTAATTTTGCTTTTCCAGTGTTCTTAGTGCCCAAAGCTAACAATACCGCTAGGATTATATGACTTGTCAGTATAGACCCCATACATAGTGTCGCCTAAATTCACATTGAAATCAGCAGCAGAAGCGACTGTGCCCTTCAAAGTTTATTACGTATCACCAATCCAACATGGCGGCTGTGCGAAATTTTTCACCGGCATTCTACTGTATATATCCGAAACTATTACTCATATCACCCTGAAATTTTGTACGGTGATAAAGGGCACAACTAGACGTTCACCTATGTGACTTTCAAAAACCTGTCGACTACAAAATGAACATGGTGGCCGAGCGAATTCGAAACATTTAAATAGACCCTTCTCGCGATTTAACCATCGGAATGCAGTGAAACTTGGTACAGCAAATGACTACACGAATCCGAATGCACCGATCTAAATTATTTCTATTGTTTACATAACCTCAACATGGCGGCTGTGCGAAATTTTAAAATTAAGTTTTTTATTTCTTGCGTTCTAATCATGCGATCAAAATGAACGTACACAATAATCCTAATCTAATAGTACATAACTCTATGTCCTAAGCTTGCCACGGTGGGTGAGTGGTTATCGTGTCGGATAACCAACCCCAGTTCACTCCTGGCCATGGTAAGTGATTTTTGAAAGGCGACAAAAATCACGACATGGATGTCATATGTTGTTGGCATGTGAAAGAATCCAATTGAATTCAGTAGGCCGTGTTCAATGGCAAAATTAATCTCGGGATTTTCCGCCAACACAAAATTCCTCATTTCTCTACTAGAAAGAGCTATAGTGTCTAACCTCCTTGACTTTCATAGCGTTCAAAGGAACGACGAAATTTGACATGCAACCTGCCCTCTGGGTGGCAATTAACAAAGCTTGCACCCAGCATCCGAGGCCATACGATATTATATTATTATTACTCTATGTCCTACACCACGGCCGACTGAATGCGAGCTGCGCTCATACCGGCCTAGACAATGAGACCTTTTACATGAAATCTTGTTAGTTACTCAACTGCTCACACAGCGCTGTTGACCAAGCATTGCACGACTAAGACTTATCTCTACTTAGTGTAAAACTAAGTCCCCGATTCTTGGATATCACGGGTAATCTCGAGAACCAGTGAATGAATTTTGATGCGGCTATCACCATTCTGTACAGGTAATATCGAGGAAGATTTCTGTAGAAAATAATTTATTTATGATCAAAGAGAGCCAAGCAGTAATGATTTTAGATTTCAGTGAATAGATCGAAGAAAGAACTTGACGTCCGTGCGCTTTTTAAGCTTACGCTGGACAAACCGTTAAAAATATCAATATACTATGAGTGTAAGAATTGTTCAGCATGAAATATTGTACAAAAAAATCCGCGTGAGCATATCTCTATCTCCGATACATCGCCCACTATAAGTATTTTTAGTTTGGACGGGAGGGGGATTTGGCATGCACCTCGCCATTCTTAAATTACGTCTGACAGGAATTCCTTGCACATTCATAACTGTTCCTGGGCAAAGCCGGGGCGGGTTGCTAGTGACACTATATATTATCATTATAATTCCCGCAATATCAGAATGCAAATTATATCACAAAATAAAATAGCGTGCTAATAAATCTAAGAGAAATTAGACATACCTTGCACCTCGTTACAGTTGAATTCGATCAGAATCACTCGGTTTTCATTAAAGTTTATGCATTTTCCTGCTGAACGGTTTGGAAGTTCGGCAACAGGAAACTAGGACTGTTATTAACTTAAAATATTCATTTTTGTATTTTTGTACTATTTGTGTTCATGATTTCATTACATTGTCAGAATTAATGCTTTAATTAGTAGGGTATACTATTCAATAATAATAGCCTTTATTGCAGCCAGTTGGCCATATTACATGTTACAGATATGTGCACTTACCTGATACTATGGTTCGCTTCTAGTCCTTACTATAAGCCACTATTGATAAAGTTCTGTTGGGGCATGTCGTGATATGGTACCTGCCGCATTCGTTCCTACACAGCTCACATATACACCTCTCATCCGGGTCATGAAATGTATTTCGTGAGCAGACCTTATGGTGGAACCCATGAACTACGAGTGGTGCAGAGGCGTCGTGTGCAAAGGGATCAACGCTCCCCAACCCAGGAAGAAAGCGCACACAGAAGGGAATATGTGAAAGGCACCAGACAAGGAGTCACAAGACTGAAAACTGCAGAAAAGAGTGCGTGACTTTACGTCTCAAAACTGAGCCAAGACACTTCCCCAGAGGACTTAACTGCGTATCTGCAGGAAAATGGAGTGGAAGGAGTGATCCACTGTGACGTAGTGAACCAGAAAATTGGCAGCAGAGCTTTTAAAGTCGGCATACCCTTTAATAAAAGAGATTTGGTCTACAACTGCAACTTCTGGCCAACGGACGTCTATTGCCGGCCCTTTCGGCAACCCTGGAAGTTCAGAGGCTCGCGCCAGTAGGACGAGGATACTAACGTGGAATGTAGAAGGGCTGCGAGGTGCAATGAACCTCCTATCACGAGAAATCCTAAGCGAATATGACATCTGTATTCTCACGGAGACTATGATTAAAGAAGAAAAGAGATTCGACGTCCCCAATTTCTACAATTTTCATGCATTTGCGAGGCAGTGCAGGGAGAGGGGAAGACCATCAGGTGGCGTTGCCTGCATAGTTAAGCCTAAAATGGCCCCGATAAAGTTATTATGGAAAGAAGAGGACATACTAGTCGTGGAAACGAAAATCGGTGTAATAGTGGCGGCCTACTTCAATCCCAACCAGACCGCCCCGGACATAATAGACCACCTTGGAGCTGCACTGAATACATTCCCAGGAAGAAGAAAGACAGTCCTTGCCGGAGACTTAAACTGCAGAATGGATCAACAAAACGCAAAGAGTGAAGAAGTTTTCAACTATCTAAGCCTAGAGGGTTTTAAAATACGGACCAAAACTCATGACTGGACGTACATAGGCCCCAACGGGACCAGCACAATAGACTTAATATGCACAAGAGGAACACTCGAAACAAGGAACGCAAGTACAATTAGGTCGGATGGAGCTATTATACGCAAGCACATACCAGTGAGCCTAGAAATAGATGGAGAGATCTGCGATGGGGAAACTATAGAAGGACCGACCAGAGTGAGCAAAACTCTAAACAGAGATAAAATTAGAGAAAATTTGGAAGACATAGACAAGATGATGGAAAGCATCCAAGAGGGAGGTATCGACGAGGCGGCAGCTTGGATACAAGACTGCATCACCGGCGCAGCTACCACGCCTTCACACGGGAGAAAGGCTAAACCTTGGTTCGATGAGTCGTGTTTTATTCAAAGGAAGGAAACCCTAGGCAAACTCCACTACATAAGAGTCACAAAAGACAACAAAGCACTGGAAGAATACCGACAACACAGGAAAACCTACAAAGAACTGATTAAAAAGAAAAAAAAGGGACTTCATAGAAGAGACGCAAAGAGCGGTCATTGCAGAAGCAGAAACAGACCCATACCGTGCCCTGAGTCCAAAGATCCATAGCTTCCAACCAAACATATCATTGGAGACATGGGAGGAGCATATCAAGAACGTCACCTGTGCAAAGGAGACTAGACCCGAAACCAGGCCCCAAGAAGAACGCGATGTGTCAGAACCCATCAAAGAAGAAGAGATCACCATGGCCATACAGAAGAAAAGAAATAATAGATCCCCCGGACCAGATGGACTAAGGAATGAGCATCTAAAACAAACTACTGAGGAACTGGCACCGATATGGACGGCCCTACTAAACAAATGCTTAGAACTCGGGCAAATACCAAACAAATGGAAGAAGTCAACCATCAAGCTACTATACAAAGGAAAAGGGAGTACTGACGACCCAAATTCATACCGGGGAGTAGCGCTGGAATCCGCAGCCCTAAAGCTACTAACAGGAATATTGACAGCGAGAATATACAAAAAATAGACCCAATACTACCAGAAGAGCAATGTGGATTCAGGAAGCATAGATCGACAACTATGGCTACAGGAAGCCTATTACGGCACATAACAACAACACTAGAGAAACCCAAGAGCAAACTCTATGTAGTCTTTGTTGACTTTACGAAGACTTTTGACCTGGTAAAAAGAAAGCTGCTGATACATAAGCTGGAAACACTCATAGGTAGGTCAAGGCTGACGACCCTTATATCGAACATATTGGCAGAAAACTATATACAAGTGCAGGACAGAGTTGGACAAACCAAATGGATGATACAAACGAATGGAGTACTTCAAGGGGACCCCCTCAGTCCCATCCTATTCAATGCGCTCTCACACGATGCAGGAGACAAAATAAAGGAATCGACTGCGTCCAAACTGTATATATACGCAGACGGCATGGCAATCGCCTCAGAGCAGATAAAGGATTTGCAAGATGCAATCAACATACTAAGCGAATGGGCCCAGGAAAACGAACTAACAATCAACGAGGACAAGACTGAGATGGTCGTCTTCCGGAACGGGGGCAGGTCAGCGGCATCAGACCAAGTGCTATGCAACGGCAAGGAACTGAAAAAAGTAAACAATTTCAAATACCTCGGCCTCACGCTCCAGGTAACAGGCCGAAGCTTCAGAATACATACAAGAGCGAAAGCGGCCGCAGCAGTGAAGGCCATAAACGACATAAGCCATATTACCCAAATATCGCTGGAAACAGCAATGATGCTCTTCCGAGCCAAGGTCATACCCGTACTAACATACGGTCTGGAGCTAACATGGGAGTTTCTCAACTACAAACAGCTGGAGGAACTCGAAAAGGTGAAATCTAGGTTCCTCAAAAGAGCCCTCGGAGTCTCCAAGTCAGCCAAATCTCGGCTGGTATATGAACTGGCGAGAGAAACGTTCCTAATAGAGGACCTTCGCTCACTTTTACTGTTGCCTTCCACAGAAAGCTTCAGAAAATTACTCCAGGATCTGCAAAGCAAAAGGCTTGACATTCCGAAGGAATTCTACGCGACTGATGCCATGGTGGACAAAAGATGGAAGCAACCCATATCCGAAATGAGACACGTCGTGACGAGACTCGCAGTTCAGGGTATACTATTCAGTGTACCTGTTATACATAAAAACCGTGAGGTTTCTCACCTCCCCATATTACGAAACCCGGTTGCCTAATACGGGGAAAGTGCACTTTTAAAGTTAACAATAATATCAGGGGGTATTACAACATCAAACGTGCCCATATTTGTAATATACATAGTATATCACCTGAGGTTTACATGGGTGAGAAAACCAAAATTATTCCGTCCCTTCTTATGTCTAATGTGAGCCCTATAATAAAAACTCCCCATATTTGGCGACTTTCCTCTACCCATTTTTAGAAGATACCTTATGCACTGGACAGTTGAATCCGTGATTAATTGTATAGGTAGCTTCGTAAGTCTCAGAACTCAGGAAGTCCTTTCTAGCAGCTTTCAAAGTTTCAAGGTAAGAAAGAAAATATTCCTCTAGCCAGTTAAGGCGACTGTCATTTAATGAGAAACAATGCCCTTTATCTGGATTTCTAGGCTGAATATGATGATATGGGATGCTTACGTCATGCATAGCGAACCATTTATTAACGTTTTTCAAAAAAATTATGGTTGCTTCTGCGTCCATGAATGTGTACGCTTCCGGGTGCATGCCTATATTTTCTTTCAGTGTACTAATGGCACCAATAACTTCTGACGAGAACACTTCCTTGGCACGCCGGACATTCATTTTTTCAAATTTAGTGCGTTCGATGTGTTTTTTAGTGAGGTGCCTAACCGGTTTGACGATCTCATCCTTTTGCATTGTGTATAGTGTAATAGTGGCGGCCTACTTCAATCCCAACCAGACCGCCCCGCCAAGTATTTCCCTGAAATTATTCCAGTACCATCAGTCATCTCTCGTTACAGAAACTGCGTTCTAATGTTGTTGTTTTTTTCGTTTGGGACAATGATCAAAACTAGGGAATAAATTCCTAGACTCGTCGTATGGGTGATTGACCATTGGTTGCAAATTCCCTCCCTCTAAATGCCTCGTCATTGTAGTGTTAGTTTTGTGATTATCAGAGATGAAACCGCATTGTTCAACCTCGAGAATAACGTCCAGCAGGAGTTTATGTAAGTCCCGTCGTGACAGCTGCTTCGTGAAAAGGAAGGCACACGGTATCTGATAATTTGTCGAAAGATCTCTTAGCACAAAACACAACACACGATTGGCTGCTACTTGTTCCCGGTTGTAATTTTCATCCTCTCTTTCCTTTTGATGAGATGGTGCTGGAATTGTGTCCTTGTACCCGAAGAAGGTGCAAGGTATTGTGCCCAAATCCAGTTGCCTAGATTTGAGGGTACAGGCCACAATGCTAAGTCCAGAATTGAAAGTTTGAATAGCGCGCGCCAAACCTTCTTAGAAGGAATTGGAAGCTTTCGACAGCCAAGAAATGGTTAAGTGACGTAGGCCGAGAGCGTCATAGTCGAGGCTAAAATGTCATTAAATATTTGCCGATGGAGTAGGATCTTGAGACTAACATCAGATTACTGGCACGGACAAGGGAGGAAGAATGTTCTTTATTTCGAGGAAATTGATTGAGCGGAAGCTGAGATATGAGATGTTTTAGTTCCAGCATTTTTTCCCGCAGTAACCTCGAGTAGCCCGCTGAGGAGTATATAACGCACGCCTGCCCGAGCTAAGTATGTTCACTTCTCCATCAGCACTCCGTTGCTATGGATGTTCACTTCTCCATAAGCACTCCGTTGCTATGGATGTGTAGTACTTCGTAAGCGCTCTAGCCGCTAAACACTCTAAGACTCCGAACACTGTTATAATCTTCGTGCACATGGTTGCTAATTCTTCGTTATTAACAGCACAGTTGCTGGGACTTAGTGTTTCGACAGTACATGGTTACTGGTATTAGGAAAGTGTTAAACATTTTAGTGATCTTCGAACTTTTCAAAGATTATCACCGAAGTGATAAAAATTTGTGGCACTGGTAATTATTTACTGCTACAACTGGACATATGGTAGACTTTGTCTACATTTCTTTCTTCTGTCCACAATTATTCAAAGCTGGATTATTTAATCCAACAGTCAGAGGACAAGCTTTTGTCTTGTTAGTGGACCAGCCAAGATAAATCAGTACTTTTATTACCATTCTTGCACAGTACAATTCTTTAGCCGATATTGGGAATACAGTTTTGCCTTGCGCAATCTGGAGAGTGAGAAACTCTGCCCAGCAAACTCGACAGAATTTGTACTAGTGCTGAACAAGATTATAAGCGTATTAGGAGTACTGAACACATCACAGTTGGGCCATGTTAATAATTTTCATCATGGATCATTTTGATCAGACCCCCGTCAACTTTACTTCAGCTTTTGAAGCTGGTAACATTTTTCTTCAAGATATTGAGGCTTCAAGTATGAATACCGCTATGTCTGTGTAAGACCATTGCGGGTATAAAATGGAGGCCGATACAAGATTATAAATACGTGTCCTAATGGGGACAAGAAGACTGAATAATCTGGTTCAGACCAGATTACAAGCATCAAGATCTACAAGAATGTAAGCTACAATTTGCATTATTTTTATGCATAGTTAGCTGGATTTCTCATATTTTTCTAGTCTTACCAACACACATTTTCTATGCATCGAGATGTTTTTTTTTGCTGTTGCAAATATTTTCTTTTGCAATAGAAGCTTTGATCTGAGTATTTTTTACACTCAGAAGTCAATGATTCGAAATTTATGGACGAGCAGAACGAGCATTTATTTAATTTTGATATTTTTCTAATCGCGGCCATCAGCCGTTGTAACTAAAGATTTAATAATAAATTAAGTTGAGGAATGGATATTTATCCATTATTTAGAAGTCGAGGATGATATTCCCCGAACAGTTTAACAACTTTAAATCCTTTTGTTGATGAAATAATAATAATAATAATGATTTAATAATAATAATGATTTTTCTATTTTCTGAAATAATAATAAATATTTGTGATTTCCAATAATCATTTTCACGTAGTGTGATTTATTCATTTGACATTTGAAACAATATTCTAAGTTCGGATACTTGTTGATTCCGAAGGTTAGTGGTTAACGCATGCCCACAAATAAATAACATTAATTCAGTGGAATTATTTCACACTTGCATTATGCATTTAAATCTTAGGACACGGAAAGTAATGATACGGGAAGCTAAAAGCATGTATAAAACAGGGTTTTTGCTAGAATTTGTATAAAAATAAAATCATTATGGAGTAACGTCTTTCAAAACGTTTGGCTAAGAATAGACACGGTGTGGAGTTATTCATGTTTTAAACTGATGGTAAAAATATTATTATTGTAAACTCACTGGTGAAGTTAACTGATTTATAAATCTTCCAGTTGTCGTAACAAGCAAAGGCTTGATTATTCTGTATAATTTGGGACGATATTATTGTTGTGTGTGCAGAGAGTTAAATATGCCATTCTGAGTGCGCAATTAAGTCGCAGGAATGAGGTTGTGTGGAATGAAGCATCAATCATATTGTAGGTTGGATGTCTTTGATTAGTAGAGGAGTCGATTCTAGCCACACTTTAGTCGAAATATAACCAAAGGTTATTTTGTTGAGCCATCATTGTCAATTCACAGTTTACCCACGTGTTCTAGAAGTATTCCTAGTAATTGTTTACCCGGGAATTGTTATTGTTAAACTTATACCTTTCATTACGAAAAGACTTTACCATTGTCTAGATACTAATTATGATTATGTGATTTTGACGCATTTAAATCGAATGGGCCGATGCTGTTAATTACTTAAAACTGTTACTTCTTAACAACCACTACCAACTGAGAGGATTTTGTGATCCTATAAAAATATATAAACATTTTGCAAATAAGTTTGATGATTAACATATTTGACATTTTGTCAAATTATGGTAATTTTGATAATAATAATAATAAACGAAATTGTTTCATGATAAATTTTCTAAATAATATTTCCAAGTGATAATTAATTGATTAAATGGTTGAATCCATATGGAATTGAATTTATATTTTGTTGATAATAATATTTTGACAATTATATTTATGATTGAGTCAAAAGCTCTGAATAGACTTTGGATCGAGAACAGATGATTCATTAAATATTTTCTGTTTATCGAAGTTCGTCGAATCCAAATGCTCGAAAGTCCATGTAAATGATATTGTGTTGTATTTCTTGTTAATAACTTTGTATTTGAACAAAATCTTGAGATAACTGAATCCTGAAGTGTTAGTTAATTTGCTACGATATTTTGAAAAAGTGAACTGTGATATATTTTTCAACGAGTGATACATTTTTTATTTCAATATGTGAATACTCAAATAATATAGGTATCAGTAAAGAAAAATAAATTTGCACTGACAAAACCCTACTACTATAAATAATTATTTTGAGCGAAGTCAACAGGACTATTAATTTGACCTTCGTCTCAATTGTTAATTGTTCATGTGTTGGTGAAATTGTATATCTTGTACATAACATATGATTCATCTTTTATGCCATTTTGGCATTCCTTCAGTCAATTTTAACATCTCTCTATATATAAGAATGAAAGTTTGTCTGTTTTTTCTGAATTTCTACGGAAATTTGCGTTATTTACGCGTTTTAGACTGTTTTATGACGGATGCGCGCGAAAATGAAATTTCTGTCTGTCTGTTTGTCTGTGGACAATTTTTTGTGTCCTTATAACTCGAGAACGGCTGAGTGGATCAACGTAAAATTTGGTACAGATATCCTTCAGAAGCAAGACACCAATCATTGATGTAACTCTTCTCTGTACCTCTCATAAAAGGGGGCCTACCCCCTGAAAATACATGCTGAAATAGGCGTAGAAGGGCGAGACAAAGCTCATTTTCAGCCCCTCAATGTGAGAAACGAAACTCGGGGGCCCTAAAGGGACCCCGAAAACCACATTTTAAGGCCCTAAAACCAATAGTTTTTGAGATATTCCCAGAAAATTAATTTCATTTAATACAATAATGAAAGGAAGCTAGCCAGTAACCATGGCAACAGAAATTCATAGGTCTATTGCTGTAATATAAGACGCAATACAATTCCATTTATTACATTACTGAGATAGTTTGCAAACGGCTAGAAGGTTATAACGGAACCAAACTAAGCTGTAAAATTCATCAATACATATAATGCGCTTAAGGGGGTCAAGGGGTACTCTAGATTTTTTTCACGCGATTTACACGTGCTGGTGTGCTACGGAAGGTCTATTATATCCCTATCCCTATATTGTTATATTATTATTATTGATATCATTATTACACTACGGAAATGAAGACCCCAGAGGACTGGAAAAAGGGAATAATTGTCCCGATCTTCAACAAAGGTAGTAGAACAGAATGCAGAAACTATCGGGGAATAAAACTGATGAGTCATTGTGCAAAGATGTTTGAGAAAGTTTTGGAAAGGAGAATTAGGACAAGGATAGAAGGAGGGATGAGGGAAGAACATGGCTTCAGAGCAGGAAGGTCCACAGTGGATTTGATTTTTGCTGTAAGGCAGTTACAAGAACAGCACTGTGAGTATGGAACAGATCTACTGATGGCCTTCCTGGACATTGAGAAAGCATATGACAGTGTATGCAGAAACAAAGTATGGAAGTCCCTGGAGGATAGAGGAGTAGAAAAATGGACTATAAGGAGGATAAAGGAGATGTACAAGGGAAGCGTGAGCTGTGTGAAAGTGGGAGGAGAGAGATCGGACTGGGTGGAACAGAGAAACGGCCTGAAACAAGGAAGTGCACTGGCACCGTTACTTTTCATTGTGGTGATGGATGACATAATGACCCGAGTGGCACAAGTAATTGGGGAAGGAAAGATGAAAGCAATGGTGTTAGCGGATGATTTGGGGAAACAAGGAGGAGGAGGTACAGGAACAGTTGGACGTGTGGGAAGGAATGATACAAGGATATGGGATGAAATTTAGCATAAATAAGAGTGAGATGGTGATCACAACAAGGAAGAAGGAAAGAACCACAACGGGAATAACAATTGGTGGGGAACAGCTGAAGAAAGTGGAGAGTTTCAAGTATCTGGGAAGCCTGATACAAGATAATGGAAGAAACTATAGAGAAAAAATGAGCGGGGGAGACAGGCAGAAGCATTCCGGAGGAGTGTGAGAAGCATGTTATGGAGCAAGGATATCCCTCAGAAACAGAAAAAAGATCATATATCGGACGTACTAAGCCCCTATCCTGACGTATGCCTCGGAGACCTGGGCTATGAAAGGAAGGGAGAAGAGCAAAATACAGGCCAGTGAGATGAGCTTCTTGAGAAGCAGTATTGGAGTTACAATGATGGACAGAATAAGAAATGAGAGGACCAGAGAATTAATAAAGGAGGAACCATTACGGGATGGTATAGAGAAATCTAGACTTAGATGGCATGGACATGTAAAACGAATGGAGGATAAGAGGATACCCAGGAGGATACACGAGACGAAATGGGAAGGAAAGAGACCGAGAGGAAGACCGAGAGACAGGTGGCTGAAAGGGATGGAAGAAAGCGTGAAGAAGAGAGGAGAAGACTGGACAGGGGTGGAAGCTGAGAGATGGTGGGAAGACAGAAGACGTTGGAGTGGCCTGTGTTCCAAACAGACCCGGCCAACGGCTGGAAACTGTGCAAGAGGATGATGATGATGATACTACGGCCTACAACGACGAGACAAAGCTCATTTTCAGCCCCTTGGTGTCAGGAAAAATCCTCGGAGCCCCTAAACAGACGTAAAGGGTCCCCGGAAACTACATTTTAATGCTCTAAAACCAAGAGTTTCTGAGATATTCCCAGAAAACTATTTTCATTTAATAAACTAATGTAGGAATGCAAGCCAGTAACCATGACAACAGTGTCTCAAAAAGGTACATCCAACTTTCCATCTATTTCTGCAAGAAGTAATACCACTCCATTTATTAAATTTCTGTGAAAGTTTGCAAATGGCTATAAGGTTATCACGGAACCAACAAAAACTGTAAAATTCATCAATGCGCTTAAGGGGGTCAAGAGGTACCCTGGATTTTTTCACAAGAATTAAACGTGCGATGTGTCGTACAGAAGGTCTATTATATCTTCAAACAGCAACATTATTTTCAAAAATTCCTGAATTGAAATAGTTTATTTTTTATTTTATTTTTTTGCTTTTAGGAATTTGGCCATTGGAGGCTAAAAAAACCTGAATTTTCACACACCAGAAGCCTTTATAATTTATTAAAGAGGTCTTCCTCTGGATGTGCACTTGACACAACAGTGTGGGTCAGTTTTTATGTGACGTGAATTGCATTTCGTCTACGAGGTTTTCAATTTTATTTTCACGTCAGGAAGTACACGTTAGGTAAATTAGTTTCAGAGCATATTTCAACTAATCATTTATCTTTGTCGACAAACAGGTTCCAAGCCCCTAACCATTGCAACAGTAGCTCAATTGATTACGTTTGGTTATTAATACCGACGACCGTTCGAAGAATGGGTACTTCTGCTAGTTTTAAATAAAATGAGATAATTTTATCGGATGCATTCATTTCAGAAAATCTCCTTCTATCCTTATTGTTGCATCGAGTCGAAAATCAGTAAAGCATTTTTTTTTTGTTGAGTTATTGTAGTCACTTTAACCCATCTGGCGCCCCGGGATGTTTTGATTCTCGTGCTGACTGACTTTTGGTGAAATGCATATGTGGTCGTCCGGACTTCGGTCTGAACAGGCACAGTATGTCTAATTTCTCTTAGATTTATTAGCACGCTATTTTATTTTGTGATATAATTTAAATTTTGATAATGCGGAAATTATAATGATAATACTTATAGTGTCACTAGCAACCCGCCCCGGCTTCGTCCGGGAACAGTTATGAATGTGCAACGAATTCCTGTCAGACAAATACACAAATCCCCCTTCCGTCCAAACTAAAAACACTTATAGTGGGCGATGTATCAAAGATAGAGATATGCTCTCGCGGACTTTTTTTGTAGAATTTCTCATGCTGAACAATTCTTACACTCATAGTATATTTATATTTTTAATGGTTTGCCCAGCGTAAGCTTAAAAAACGCACGGACGCCAGGCTCTTTTTTCGACCTTTTCACTGAAATCGTTACTGCTTGGCTCCCTTTGGTCATAAATAAATTATTTTCTACAGAAATCTTCCTCGAGATTACCTTTACAGAATGGTGACAGCCGCATCAAAATCCATCCAGTGGTTCTTGAGATTACACATTTAATAAACGTACTGTACAGCTGTTTATTAATCGCGCCTACAATGGGATGGGAGTGCGCTCTATCGGCGCCGAGTAGAAATTTTCCAATTACACGTTATGCATGGGCTCTAACTGGGATAGTCAAGGCCGGTATAGAGCGCAGCTCGCATTCAGTCGGCCGTGCCTACACTATTGTCCAAAAGTTAAGCATACTCACTAAACAAGGCTATACTGCCTGATAGGAATGTCCGACGGATTGCTAAAGAATCACACACCCAGCACACAACTTGTCCAAAAAAAAAGTGTCAGAAAGGTTCTGAGAGCTAAGGTACACCTTTGACAACAACTAACAAAACATGGCAATGTCTGCCATAACAAAATTTGCTGTTGCTGGTTACCTCTAACGGCCGCACATGCTTTGCAGCGACGTGGCATGCTCTCTATCAGATGGTCCAAGAGCTCTTGTGGCAGTCGATCCCATTCCTCCGAAAGCGCAACGCGAATGTCTTGGTGGAGGCTGACAGGATGCAATTCGCCTCCCCAATGAATCCCAGGCATGTTCTATAGGATTCAGATCCGCAGACCTCACTGGCCAGTACATGCGATGAATGTCTTCCCCAGCCAGAAATTCGTCCACCAGAGCAGCGCGGTGGGATAGGGCATTATCGTCCACAAAGAGGAAGTCTGGACCAACCGCACTTCTGAAGAGTCGAACATATGGTCTCAGTACCTCATCTCTGTATCCCAGAGCTTTCACAGTGTTCCTTGGACCACCTATGAAGATGTGTAGGTCGGTACGGTCATTCAACATGATGCCGCCACTACCACTATACTGGTTCCGTTCCACGATGTTCCTGTGGTTGTATCGGCTACCCAGTTCTCTCCAGATTAATGTGAGATGGGAATCGTTATGCAAACTGAAGCGGGATTCATCTGTGAAGAGCACATGCCTCCATTTATTCATGGTCCAGTTTCGACGTGGACGGCTCCATAGTAAACGGACCCGTCTCTGTGCTGGGGTGAGCGGGACGCACACCGCTGGAAGTCTGACTAACAGCCCTGCTGTTCTGAGCCTCCGGTACACAGTTTGCCAGGAAACGGCAACCCCTGAGACGTCTGCAAACTCCGCCGACAATCGTCTTGCAGGTGCACCCCAATCTAGTCGGGCGGTTAAGGCCAGATATCGGTCCTGCTGTGGGGTGTTTACTCTTGGTCGACCTGGTACTGGCCTACAACTAACGTCTCCTGTGTCTCTAAATCGTCTCCAAAGCCTGGAAATGACACTTTGTGGCACATTCCAGGATACGGCGACTTCGATCTGTGTCTGCCCTGCAAAACGGGGTCCAAATGGAGTCGTCGTGCCATTATGTTGTCACGTTCACCACGAGTCTACACTCCGCACACTATGACAGGGCAAACACTACTGAGGGAATATGGGGCGCAGACACTGGCTGTGTTTAACTTGCGGTTATGCCTCTAGTCAAAGCAGGGAATACTCCTTTCCTATAGAGCGAACACGTAAGGTTGGTAGGTGCATATGTCATGAAATTTGCTGTCTAATTCCTGTTGCCCTGCTTATTCGTAACTTAAGCTTATCTTTCGGACACTATTTGTACATATATTAAAATCCTACATGGCGACCATCCGAAATATTTAGATGGTTCTCAATATCTATTAATCTATGACAGCAATCAAATTGAAATATTGTATCTGTATAGAGGCTATAAACATAAGATCTCCTATGGGACGGTCAATAACCTGGTGAGCACAAATCCAACATGGCGGCGACGTGAAATTTAAATATCCAAATTGACGTTTCTCGTAAATTAACCATCCGAGCACAGTGAAACTTGGTATGGTATATGCTTAAACAAATTTTAATCCACTGGCATCAAATTCATTCAAATTATTTTAATAACCACAAGATGGTGGCTGAGCGAAATTTTAAAATCTCCTTTTTATTTCTTGTGTCCTAATCATGCGATTGAAGTTTGAATAAAACACCTAAAAGGCCTATATTTAAAAATCCAACATGGTGACCATACGAAATATTTAGACGGTTCTCAATATCTAGGAATCTATTACAGCAATCAAACTGAAAATTTGTATGTTGATAGATGCAATGAATATTAGTAGGATATATGAAAATAGGATATTTAGTTTTTCATGGAACTACTTGTTTCTTTTATAATGTTGCTAGGAATATAAATCATTAAAAGAGAAATGATAAGGTTTAAATTTGACTTACTTTGCATGAGATTAATAGGATGCTCAATTTAAATAGGCATGGTCTAAACAATCTTAGATATGGTATCAATCTTACAATAGGCCTATGTCCTTATTCATCAATTTGTGTTACCTTCAGAATTTTCTTCCTTGGTGTGTAAACACACATATTACTGTACAATTCCTCTGTACGAGCCTATGGCTCTTTGGAATTAATTGAATAAAATATCTACATGCTACAAAAGGAATCTTTTTTCAAGAATTGGAAATTTATGACAGGGATGAAACAAATGGAGGTCATCAAGGGGAGTTATTCTCTAAAACCATTTCTATGAATAAAACCTCGTCAGGTTCAGGCATTAGTGCACAGGTGGCACTGTGAATCGTCCGAGAGAGACGACATGTTAAAAGCTGCCATGGGCCCATGGGAGTGCAAGGGGCTAAGAAGAGATTTGGGATCGATCCAACTTACTCAACAGACATGACTTGTATTTTGTATGGTTGCAAGTTTTTAAAAGGAGCAATTGGGTTGAGAGCAGAAGATAAAAGGCCTGAACAGCAAAGACCTAATTTCTTTGTGCAACATGTTAATCTCATGCATGATGTCAGAATGACTGTAGTTATGTAATTACAAGTGGGATTCATTTCATGCAGCAAAGAATTTATGTTAGTGCTGTACAACAGGACTTCAACCCAATTGCTCATTTTATATGCTTGCAACTGTACAGAGTTTTCCAAGTAAAACCTGACAGCTTTCATGCGACTGAGTCAAGGCCGGTCAGCTGACTGGATTCCCCCACACCCGCGGACTTATCCACCTAATACCTACCATTAATCTTTGCTAATGAGTACTCCTTCCTGTTTTGAAACTTATATGATTTGACGTGGATTCCGCACCAGGGCCCAGATTATGACGACCTACAATTGTTTAAAAAATAACCTATACAATAACTGCAAAAATGCCATAAATAAACAACCCAAAAACTATAAAAAAAATGACCTAAAAATTTGAAGGAAACGGACGATTTCATCACACAAACAATGCAAACAGACTACGTCATTCAACATCATCATCATCTTGTACATTTTCCAGCCCCAGACTGGGTCTGTTTGGAACTTAAGCCTCGCCACTTAGTTCTTTCTTCCCACCACCTCTCCGCTGTCACTCTGGTCCAGTCCTCGCCTCTCTTCTTGACACATTCCTCCACTCCTTTCAGCCATCTATCTCTTGGTCTTCCCCTTGGTCGTTTCTTCTGCATCTGCATCTCATGTATCCTCCTGGGAATCCTGATGGCTGTATTAGTGTGTGTTATTTATTTAAGTAAGGACTGCAGACATTCAATTTTCAAGTAGTTCCTACTTTGCTACCAAACGCCACCGTCAACTACCGTAGTTCTGAACTCAGTTATTAGATGCCACCGCAGTCGGCTCCTGGCGACCAACGTTGGTACCTAAGAGCGTTAGTTAAATCTAACCTAGGGTAGCTTGCATGTTGAATTTCGTTGAACACTAAAGCGCTTTCTAGTAGAGAAATGAGGAACTTTGTGTTGGCGGAAACTCCCGAGATTAATTTTGCCATTATGAACACGGCCTGCTGAATTCAAATGGCCAACATCGTATGACATGCGAGTCGTATTTTTGTTGCCTTTCAAAAATCACTTACCATGACCAGGAGCGAACGTGCAATTTTGGGGTTAGTAGACCGACACGTTGACCACTCACCCACTGTGGCAAGCTAGTGTAATTAGTGAAAGGTATTTGTTTTATTACTCATTGTTGCCAAAGAAATTCCATTTACCTGTATGTCTCTTAGTTCATCGCTTCTTAATAAAAATAACAACAACAAAAAAAACAACGCTTTGACAGTCTGCAAATCATTTACATACACAGTAGACAGTACAGGAAAGATGCCTGGGACACAAGTAGCCTCAATTCAGTTTTTGAGCCATCTGTTCAGTGAATCACTTACACCACAACTATACCTTATTCCATTTAAGTTCAGAGTCACGCCAGAGCGCTTACCTCTTACTGAGTTAAAGCCAGTTTACAATTGATACGGTGTCTGTAATATTTCAGTACGTAAGAGCTCTTCTCCGCAGCTCTGGCGTGACTCTCAACTTATGTGGAATTAGGTATAAAGACTCGAATAATTTTTTCTTTTACGAAGCTAATTTTTCTGACTTTGGATACCCTGAAAGGCGTACATCCGAAAAGTCGAGATGGCAGATCTGTCAAATTACCGTAATTAATCTTGTATGCATTATTATTAAGCCCAATCATACGTCAAGATATCTTTTTTTTCATTGTGCCAAATTTTTCCCCTGTATATTCTATGCAATTTAAATTCCCCGTTTTCCAGAAAGCGGCCACCCTGTAGAATTTGGCTGCCTTTCCGTAAATGGTAGCGAGATTATAATCAATGTACAGTTGCGCATTGCTCCTGATATTGTACGCAATGCACGATTCTGAACAACTTGAAGCTTGTTGATGGTAGGGGGTGCTGCAAATCCCCATTCTGGGCTGGTATATTCCATTATGGATCGTATGATCGTTTTGTAGGTGAGGTGTTTGCTTTTGTCATTGAGAGCGCCCTGGGACCTGAGCTTGGCTTGGATCACTTTTGCTTGATCGGCGCGCTGTGCAACCTCCTTAGCGAAAGTAAGGCCATGATCCAGCGTGACATCTAGATATTTAATATCTGGCTGCCATCTGATTGCTGGGGTACGAAGTGTAGACAACCTCCAAGATGGTGTACCCTGGGCAACGGACTGCAAGGGCAGGACGGCAGAAAGTCTACAAAAGCGGTAACCGAACTAGATCTCGTATCTCTCCCACTTTTTATGATCCACAACATTTTCCAAAAGGTTCTTTTAAGAGCCAAAGCACACAGAACTCAAACTGCATTGGGCCTTGTGCTCGTGTCCTACAGCTGAACATTGAAGGTATATCCAAAGATAAATGTGAGTACCTAAGTAAATTATCCAAAGAGCATCAAATTGATCTTATTGCTCCTCAAGAAACCCACCTACTAGATGATCAGGTAGACTCTAGAGCCAGAATTTCCAGATATAAAATTGTAGGCATGCTTGGATCAGAGATTTATGGTTCTATCATGTACATTCGCCAGGAAATTTCCAACTAGTGTTAATTCTTGCAGTCGCCAAGGTAATATTGAAATCATCTCTGTCAACTTAATGGGAACAACAGTATCTGCAGTGTATAAACCAGCACATGATCATTGGCCAGATCCCCCTCTTCCAGCCATACGTCATCCAGGTGTCTACTTTGGCGATTTCAATAGTCATCACACTTCATGGGGGTATGGCAAAAATGATGAAAATGGAGAGAAGCTGTCAGAGTGGATGGACCAGATCCAGCTTCATCTATCCTATGATGCAAAAGACAAAAAATCATTCCATTACGCCAGATGGCAAAAAGACACCAATCCTGATCTCTGCCTAATAACAATGGATGCTAACCATATTCCTTTACCTCACACAAGAACTTTACTATCAGGTTTTCCACGCAGCCAGCATCGTCCAACTATTTTAACCATCGGTTTACAAGTCCCATTAATCAGAACAAAACAGAAACCCAGATGGAACTTCAAGCAAGCACAATGGATTAAGTACTCTTATGAGGTTAATTCTCATCTTCGCTGGATTCCACCTAAACTAGAGAATTATAAGCGATTTGTTGGAACAATTATTGGAGCAGCAAAATGTAGCATACCTCGTGGGTATAGAAGGGATTACATTCCTTGCTGGAATGAAGAGACTGAAGAGCTTGCTAAAGCATATGAAGAAAGTGGAGATCCTGCCTTGTGCAGTCAGATTCTTCAATCCTTGAACACTCAAAGAAGGGAACACTGGCATAGCACAACTAACGGCCTTGATTTCACTCACCCCAGTCGCAAAGGTTGGTCACTTCTCAGAAAGCTTGGAGCAGGAACACCACTGCCGAATACTGGACCTGAACTTAATCCATCTTCTATCGCACAACACATTAAAAAGAGGTCAGAAGATGTTCCAATAGATGCCTGCCAAAAGAAAAATGTGCAAGGAAGTCTTAAAGCAATCAGCGATCAGTTGGATGATAACCCGTTCTATTCATCCCCTTTTATGAGTGCTGAACTTAATCAAGCAATTAGATCACTGAAAACTGGAAAAGCAGCTGGTCAGGATGGTATATTTCCAGAATTTATAACTCACCTAGGAAGAAATGGCAGGAAGTGGCTCAGGAATTTTTTCTCAGATATCCTAGCCAAAGGACAAATACCACCAGAATTCAAAAATCATCGCAATCCTTAAGCCTGGGAAACCAGCAGATGACCCAGCAAGTTATCGTCCGATTTCACTCCTCAGCGTTTGCTATAAACTTCTGGAATGCCTAATTTACAATAGAATTTACTGCACATTAGACAGCTGAATACCACCAGAACAGGACGGATTCAGGGAAAAACGAAGCTGTTGTGAGCAAGTCTTAGCACTAACATCCTTTATAGAAGCAGGATTCCAAAGAGGACTAAAAACATCTGTGGCTTTCCTCGACTTAACTGCTGCCTATGATACAGTGTGGATTGATGGGTTAATGCTGAAGTTAAAACAAGCACTACCGTGCAGAAGACTCACTGCCCTGTTATCCACCATGTTAAGGAATTGTTATTTCAGAGTGTGCTCAGGTGACAAGATGAGTAAGTCGTACACCATCAAGAACGGCCTCCCTCAGGGATATGTCTTAGCCCCATTATTGTTCAACCTATATACAAGCGATGTACCAGCAACAGTGTCCCATAAGTTCTGCTATGCTGATGACTCTGCCATAGCAATCCAAACCAAATATCTGGACGACGGGGAAAAAATCCTGACTCAGGACCTGCAAAAACTTGAAAACTATTTCAAACAGTGGAGGCTTTGCCCAAACCCATCAAAAACTGAGGTCACAGCTTTTCACCTTAATAGTAGAATCTCCAAACAAGAGCTGAACATTACATTCTGCGGAAGGAGGCTGAAAAAAAATCCCAACCCCAAATACCTAGGAGTAACTCTGGACCGTTCTCTGACCTACAATAAACACCTTGAGAATACTGCAGGAAAACTTGAGACCAGGAACAATATCATCCGCTAACTGGCTGGCACAACATGGGGTGCCCATGCAAGTACTCTTCGTATGGCAAGCCTTGCGCTAGTCTACTGTTGCCGAATATTGTGCACCGGTATGGTATAGAAGTGCTCATGTCCACAGAGTGGATACTCAGCTCAATGAGTCCTTAAGGATTATAACAGGCACATTAAGATCAACCCCTGAGCCATGGTTGCACGTCCTGGCAGGCATTCCTCCTCCACAACTGAGACGACAACAAGCAGCTGCCCGTACTTGGAAAACTTACATCTGTTCTGACTTCAAGCACATTCCGGTTCACTCAGTACAGAATAATCCTCCAGCCATGCGCCTGAAATCCAGGAATCCTATTTGGAGTGAAGACATTATTAAACAGCCTAAGCCTTACAACATCAGCAAAATCTGGAAGGAAAGGTGGAGAGATTTTTCTTCACCTCACCAAATCCACTTAGATTATCCTTCCCAGCATATCCCAGGAATTAATCTACCAAGAGCTACATGGTGCCAACTAAATCGTGCTCGAACTGGTCACGGAAGGTGCAAAGCAATGCTACACAAATGGGGTTGGCTAGAATCACCAGCTTGTGACTGCGGAGCTCAAGAACAGACCATGTACCACATCATTCGGGAGTGCCCACAGCGTAGCTTCGCAGGCGAATGGGAAGAGTTCATGAAAGCATCAGCTCCAGCGCTTTCCTGGTTGAAGAGCCTTGACGTTCATTTTTGATTGTTATGTACATATTTGTATATATTTGTAGATCACTTGTACCATAAGAAGAAAAAAAACAAAAAAACTGAATGCTTCATTGAAGAAATTGAGGTCCTGGACTTCAGTGTGTTTGCGTTTCTTAGCAAACAGAGTGGCAGAACATTTACTAACACTAATTTTGACTCTCCATCTCCATAGCCAGAGTACTAAGGTGTCTAGAGCGACTTGGAGTTTGGTGGTAACTCTATGTCCTCTCCAGGAGGTGGATCATCTGCATATAGGTGGAGACTAGTAGCATCTGTCTTGGGGATGTCAGAGACAGATATTGAAGGGGGAGGGAGCTATGACCCTGCCCTGCGGTACGCCGGCTTTAATCCTTCTGATGGAGGGATGGGCATCATCCACCTGGACATAGAATTTCCTGTGCTTAAGGTAGGATTGTATGACCTTTAATAGGTGGTCTGGAAACGCGTTGTGTTACGCGTTTCAACTTGTACAACAGACCGCAGTGCCAGACTTTGTCAAATGCACGAATAATATCTAGGAAGCAAACTCCTGCAATACGATTCTCGTTAAATTGGCGCGTAATAAGCTCAATGAGCTTAAGAAGTTGGTGCACCGTAGGAAACCGAACTGCTCGTCATTAATTATATTGTCTGTATAGGTCTTCAGCCTGGCAAGGAGGGCCTGTAGTTCTGCGGAAATGTGCCATTTGCATTGGGCTTAAGGATCATTATGACCTTGGCTAATTTCCAGGCTGAAGGAAAATAGCCGAATCAATAGATGGCATTGAAAAGCTTGGTAAGGCATGTGAGAGCGTTTTTGCTCAAGTTTTTGAGGAATGAGGCTGAAACGTCGTCAGGACCGGGGGCCTTTCGAGTTTTCAGCTTCTTAATGTAATTGAGCAGTTCAGTAGGCGAGACAAATCTAAAGCCCTGGGGAATTCCGCCACGAAGGTCATGACGGACTTCGTCAACAAAGTCAACGTCACAAGGTTCCTGGTTAGGCTCACAGACTTTTTCGAAGGTAACCGCCAGGGCGTTAGCCTTGTCAACGTTGGTAAAGACCAGTCCACGTGTACCATGTACCATGTAATGGGGGAATGCCAGTTCTTTTTCTTAGCAGATTTCTGGCCGCACTACCTCCCTTTTTATGAAGCGCACCTGCGCCTTTCTACTGCGAGAACTAAAAGCTCAAGCAGTCATAACCTCCCTATGAAGGCTTCCAAAAAGATGGTATATTGCCTTTCACGCTCAGTGTGTCCTAGGCGAAACCCCACCCAGGACACGGCACAAACCCAGAAGATAGCTGAGATTTAATTCACTGGCCGTGAAAGCCAATATACCATCATTTTGGAAGCCTTCATAGGGAGGTAATGGCTGCTTGAGCTTTTAGTTTTCATAGCAAAGAGGCGCAGGTGAGCGTCATAGAAAGGGAGGTAGCGCACAGGTCGCTACTCCTGTGGGGGTCCGGGCGGGGACACCAAGAAGAAAAGGAAGATTGTAGTTTTACGTGACTGTTAATCACGAGATCATAAGCCACGGGACTTTTTATGTGGAATCCGAACCACAGGACATGGCATTCAATTTGAAAATCTCACATGCATTGACCGAGACATCAAGAGCCCACTGATGAGCAAGCTTGGTGTCCTAGGCGAAATCCCACACAAGACATGGCACCAACCTAGAAAAATTGCTGAGTTTTATCACAATATCATTATTAATTTTATGTTTGACCCTGACTATTATATGTCAGAAAAATGTACTATAATGAGGCTCATTATAACACTATTTTTCATTATGAAACAGTTTCTCCCAACAATCAGAGCTCAAGAAACAGTTGTTTGACCAATTAGATTGGGATAGCATCTCACCAGCACTGAGTTCCACGGCCTTCTAATTTAAATTTCACTGCGTGGCCTAGTGTCATAGCAGGGTAATCGAGGAGGCCAGGGTCAAATACAAGGCATTCTCTGCGTCTCATGCACTCTGTTCAGTACATAAAACTGGCAAAATCTCGACAGATATTTATGAATATTTATGTTTGAACATAAAATAGTTATAATAATTATCCTTGGGAATATTCATTGCCATTTTTTGGTCCGTATTGACACGTTTTAATATAATATATTCAAATAGCCTCCGTCAATCAATACAAAAAATTAAACGTTATAAACGCACTACTGGTGGGACATGTTTCGAACCATATTACGGTTCTTCCTCAGCCACTTCAATACAATGATTAGATACATTACACACAAAAAACACTGGACAAGATAAAAAACATCAATCACAAAACTCAGTCACTCATGCAAAACACATTAAAATCTGATCGATTCAAACACAGTCATCATATAAAATGTCATTAAAACAATTTAGTCCATATCTTCTTGTTCATTTCAGACTTGCTGTCTTGTTGTCATTTTCGACATTCTTCATTGACGAGGTTGAGTAGGGCAAATTGTTCATGGTGCCCATGCGTATCTGCTTGTATTTGAACGGATCAGGAGAATATTCCCAAAGAGCGGTCTAAAATGAATGGAAAGATCTAAGCATTAATTAAATTCTGAAAATTTAAGGAGAGAGCAATAATATCAGCAAAATTAAGGGGATCAGCTACTGCGCTAGATACGTAGATGATGTGTTTTTAATATTAATATTAATTAATATTAATAACATTACAGGAGAGCTCAACCAAATTGACGATAGCATTAAATTCACTACAACCTCGGAAATTAAACGAGCCATTAACTTTTTGGATCTGACCATCATCAGAGACACCACGAGACTGCGATACAAAATTTACAGGAAACCATCTCAGATGAATTCCACTGTCAGAAATGACTCTAACCACCCAGCTAATCACAAAAGAGCAGCGTTTAGAGCCTACAACAATAGGGCTCTTAATATACTGCTATCGGAACAGGATCTGAAAAACGAAGCAATATGTCGATTCGTTATTGTCCAAAATTAAAAACAAATCCTTTACAAAATTGCAACCTATCAAAAAAGATACGCCATATATTGCAACTTTCACTTACATAAATCAGTTGACGCACAACATTACCAACGTATTAAAGAAACAGGATATAAAAATCCCATACAGCACAGCCAACACCACAAAGAGTCATTTATTCAATTCCAGCGCTGTCAACAAACAGGATAAATTTCAGAAATCAGGGATCTATAGGATTAAATGTAAAGACTGTCCCTTGGACTACGTAGGGCAAACAGGATGTAGCTTCAACATAAGATATTATGAGCATTTTAATGCAGCAAGACATAAGAAATCTTCAGCCATTAGCAACCATATGATTGAGTAAAATCATACTTTTTCCAAAATCGAAAATGACCTGGAAATCCTACATTATTGCAACAAGGGAACTATGCTGAACATCTTGGAACAACTGGAAATAGACCAGGCCTTAAGAATTAACCCATCACATAATTAAAATGAAATTAACTTTCATAATAACATCATGTACGAAACATTGACGAATTATGTTAGTGGCATCTAACGTAAAAAGCCCCCGTAGTTGCACATATCTCTTGGGTCACGCCTTCCGTTCCTCACCCCTCAACATCCCTTTCCCCCAATCATCCTAAGGGCAGCAGCCTCCCCCCTCCCAACCCTCCATTCCATTCTTGACCTCCCTCGCCCTGACCAGTACATCAGTTGCAACAGCTGACTACAGCTAGGAGGTCACACGTGAGCACAAGGTAAGACTTTTCATCAGTCTCGTGATAAACCTTCATGTTGAGCAGTTTGCGGGAATTGGATACATTTCTTTTCGCTAAGGGAGGTTTTTTAGTTTTTTCAATTTAATTTTTTGACACATAGAATAGTAAGATATTCTCTCAGAGTTAAGATGTTCACCCATTTCCTTAAATTTTCAGAATTTAATTAATGCTTAGATCTTTCCATTCATTTTAGTCCGCTCTTTGGGAATATTCTCCTGATCCGTTCAAATACAAGCAGATACGCATGGGCACCATGAACAATTTGCCCATGGTGTCCACAGAATTTTCAATGTAAATTTTCCTGACTTTTCCTGACCATTTTTCAACAAAATTCCTGACTCGTGAAGTCATCGTAACATCGGAAAAGAGGTTCATTGAGCGAACAGATATATATATATATATATTTTATTTGCAGCCTCCACCATCCCCATAGCTGCCCAACGCTCGCCTCTTTATTCATTTAAAATACAAAATAGCCTAAAGTGCAATGTGCTGGGCGATGGGGTCGACACATCCCTACGCCAACGCTAAAAAAAGCGTACAAAAGATAGGTAAACGAGGTTTTTACTATGATGTACTGTAAAAATGGAAACTTACCATAATGTCCAGTGAGTTATTGCTTTTTATCTTCAGAGATTAGTTGAACTAGTAACATCAAAATATAGTTGTAAAACACAAAATAGTGTCTGGTTAATATAAAATTCCTGACTTTCTAATACTTTTCGACATTTTTTCCTGACTCACGCCATGTTTTCATAATTTTTCCTGACTTTTCTTGACCAAAAATGTAATACCTGACTTTTCCTGCCTGTGGACACCATGTCGCCCTACTCAACCTCGTCAACGAAGAATGACAACAAGACAGCACGTCTGAAATGAACAAGAAGACATGGACTAAATTGTTTTAATGACATTTTATATGATGAGAGTGTTTGAATCGATCAGATTTTGTGTTTTGCATGAGTGACTGAGTTTTTTATCTTGTCCAGTGTTTTTTTTGGTGTGTAATGTATCTAATCATTGTATTGAAGTGGCTGAGAAAGAACCGTAATATGGTTCGAAACATGTCCCACCAGTAGTGCGTTTTTAACGCGTAACTTTTGTATTGATTGACGGAGGTTATTTGAATATATTATATAATAATTATCGTCGAACATAAACAGTCATATGCAACTCGCCTATAATGGTAATTAAGACACTCGTATGGAAATTATAGGCTCGTTGCATAATGTACTATAAAACACTTGCTTCCCAAAAGGGCATTGAGCAAATAATGATAAAATAACTTATCATGCTCCACCCCTCGCCTTTAGACTAAGGATATCTATGCAGGTCAGGTAACAATGGATCAAAGTAAGTCAGGTGATAAAATAAATGTCCTGCTTAGGAACATATTTATTTTATATTGCAAGAAGTCCAATGAATAACAGTAGAAAATGAAAAACAAAATTCTACAACTAATACAATGATAAGAGACTAAAAAAAGTACAAAATTAAGAACAACCACACACAAGTACTGCTGCAGCTGTGGACTTAATAACACTTATCTGTTAATATTGCAGGAATGATTGATTCAGAGGCAGTTTGCATCAATATTACTGAATCAACAGACAATATCTTAATGGTGAGTTGTGGACATATTCTCAAATCTGTTGAATTGACCGAGAGAAAAGGACTTTGTAAGGCAAATTAAATTGTGTTTAGGAGAAACTTTGCCATAGAAGACAAGTACCACACAAATTAAATGCTGGAGTAGTAGTCTTTCTGTAGAATTAACAATTTTATTAACACAATTATTTATTGGTCTAAACCAAGATCATCATTTTTAAAAATATTTTTGAGTAGTA
The DNA here is from genome assembly GCA_946902985.2 of Meconema thalassinum. Classification (NCBI taxonomy): domain Eukaryota; kingdom Metazoa; phylum Arthropoda; class Insecta; order Orthoptera; family Tettigoniidae; genus Meconema; species Meconema thalassinum. The sequence continues at coordinate 75,757,587 of OX336389.2, forward strand.
CAATATTTCGTGTTAGTTGAAATCCTTCATACATAATGATCAAAACTTGTATTTACAGTCACTTTTGCTCTGTCAACATTATTGAACTGTTGTCTTGCCACTTTATATCTGTTGGAGGTTGGGTATCTCCTGACAGGAAGGTAGACCACCAGTTGTGACTTTTAGCATGCATAAGGACTTGAAGGTGATCCATCAAGGTGCGTGACAAAGGCTGCGTGGGACACCAAGTCTTGAATATGTTTGTCACGCGTAAGAAATCAAATCTGGATAAACAGATGAGTGCACTCCCAACGGTTTCTTTGAACGCATGAGAACCTGAAAAAATGAAAACGTTTATTTAAGTCGGGGATAGATGAGGGAAGAAAGGAAAAACAAAATTGTTGTGTTGAGAAGCCCATACATCCATTGTAACCTGAACCCTTGGCAGGCTCTACAGTACTCGCTTTACATTGCGGGCACACCCAAATGTTCATGACATTCGATGTGAACACACAATATCAACAAAAAAGAGCAGTTACAGGCATTGAACATGAAACTTCTGTTTAAATTTACCAGCAGTGTATCAATTGTAAATTAGCTTTACATCACAGGGAGTCTACCAAAACCAACTAACAGATTTCCCTGACAATTCCCTAATTCTTCCAGGATAAATCAGAAAATTCCCTGAGTAACAGTAGCCACCATAATAAATATATAAAACAGAGTTTGAACTTTCAAAAAGAGCTTGAACAATTAAGTGTAGCATGACAACGTTGGAAGAGAGAAAAAAATCTATATTTTGCCAATTTCTAAATTTTTGTATACAGAAAAACTATTGTACTTGCGAGTATTGAAAGTAGATCGTCAATAGTAATGCTCTCAAAAATTATACAGTTACACATTTATATACAAATACACAGCCTACACATGTAATTTGTGTGCCCTATCTGATTTAACGTCAGTACGAACATACATCTGTATTTTGCCAGTGAGATGAGGTTCTTGAGAAGCAGTATTGGAGCTATAAAGATGGACAGAATAAGAAATGAGAGGACCAGAAAATAAATGAAGGAGGAACCATTACAGGATGGTATAGAGAAAACTGGACTTAGATGGTATGGACATGTAAAACGAATGGAGGAGAAGAGGATACACGAGACGAAGTGGAAAGTAGGATCCAGGCATCCAAAATGAAGTTTATACGAACAATGCTTCAAAGGACAAGGAGAGACAAAGTAAGAAATTAAACAAACAGGACAGAGGCTGGCATAGATATCAGTGCGACAAAATATTTGCAGAAGCAACGATTAGGATGGTATGGGCATCTTCAAAGAAGGTAGACGAGAGGACACCAAAAGCTTACTTTAACACGATTATCCCAGGAAAAAGACCAGTATGAAGACCAAAGAAGAAATGGTTGGACCAAATCAAGGATGCTCTTGAAGACAAAGTGCTAGACAGGAGAAGGACTCATGAAGACCAACTATTCATGGACAGAAAAAGATGGCGAGGACTTGGTAACAGAACCCGGGTGACTGTATGATGACGTTGTGGAAGATGTTGCCGAAATGGCAACACATGTTGAAGAAGGGAGGGAAGGTAACATAGATGCATTCCAAACAAAGAATAGCATGAAAGTTGTAAGACACACTCGCACAAACCAAGAAGGTAACATAGATGCATTCCAAACAAAGAATAGCATGAAAGTTGTAAGACACACTCGCACAAACCAACATGCATTTCGGCGACTCATCCTAATATACCATAGTCTCCCATAAGAGACGTTGCACACAGAAAAACGCAAGGTGAGTGATTCACATCTTTGCGGTTGCATTATTAAGTCTTGTTCCTTACATAAGAATGTGATGCAATATACTGCAACTCCTTTTCAATATGACTTGAGATGAAACCAGGTCTACAAGAATAATAATTATATCGACTATTGACTAAAGGTCACTTTTCATTTTCTCTTAAACTTTGTCAATAAGGGTCATTTTAACGTCTCATGCCACTAGCAATCATGCATTATGATAAACTCTGTTCTGAGCATATGCAAGCTGACATATCGCATGTGAACACACTTTTCACTTCTCAGTGACATCAAGGCATTTTGCAATCTTTTACTGTGCTTAATCATCAATACTTGTGTTCATAACTGCACCAATGTAAGTCAAGCTTGATGTTCTCAAATAATTTCACGATTTTGCAATAGAGTAATTTTGATGTCTCTTCTTAACTTAATAGTCACCCAAAGTGATAAGAGCTCAAGCATTTAGTAGCAAAAGACAATTACTCACATGTTTTACAATCCAATAACAGTTTCTCAAAATGGTTGATGGTAGTTGTAACCTTCGCCAGGCTTAGAGAATCATTTGGAAAACATTTGATTATATAACCTAGAACAAAGCATAACAATAAGGATTTACACAGGAACCAACCAATGAGCCACACATTTCATGTCACAAGTGAGTTATGGGAAGCTTACCTATCAGCTTGACAACAAGTGTGGCAATCTGATCACTGACAGTGCCCTGCTCCCACTCCTTAAGAATGAGTTCAAGGCCATTGTTAAGAAGGATATTCAATGTCCACTTCCATTCCTTCCGCTTGGCCAGCAGGATAATAGCAGGTGCCATGTCGGAACCACCTGAAGACAAATAGCTTAACATAGAGAACAGTTATTGAAAACAACTCACCAATTACTACTTGTAAGACAGAACAATTAAAAAGGATGAATACAAAGACAAGCAGGAGTAAGTGATCAAGGGGAAAGAAAGGACAAACACAAGCTTTTTTTTAACTACCGCCTCATCAAGAGGGCAGGCGACAACAGTTCTTCAATTCATAATGTTGAATTTTGGGCTTATGCCGTGTTTTATTATATTAACATTCGACGCGTTTCGAAAGAAACCATGTCTTTCTTCGTCAGGAAATCTGGAATACGACAATGATTGCTAAGAGAAAGCAACAAAGAACATATAGAAGGTGCCCAAAGATGGACGCCATTATAGCCCCATGTTAGGGACAACGGGAAACAGCAGTGAATTACTTTCTCAGGGTTCTGATAATAGGTAGCCAGTGTCGCGGTTGAAATTATCTGGGTGTTTACGTATTTCAACCGCCTCCCTGATGATTCTGGGACGATATTGCTTTATACGGGCAAGAACATCCACTCCTTGGAACATGACATCATGGCCAGGTGTTAAAGCATGATCGGCAACAGCTGATTTATCAGGTTGAATGAGCCTGATACATCTATTATGTTCCTTAATGCGAGTGCATATTGTTCTCGAAGTCTGCCCGATGTAAACCTTGCCACAAGTACAGGGAACTCTGCAGATACCTGGTTGTTGCAATTTAGGCAAACTGTCCTTAGTTGGTCGCAGGAGTTGCCTAATCTTAACAGAAGTTCCAAATACAGTCCGTATGTTGTACCGACGTAGGATTTTAGCAATACGATCCGTCGTGTTATGTATGTACGGAAGGTAAGCAGTTCCTCTTACATCTCTTTTCTCAACTGACGTCCTATTATTATTAGTTGGTTTCAGAACCGTAGAAATCAAAGCCTTGCTATAACCGTTGCTCTCAAAGGTGGTTCGCAAGGTCTTAATTTCTTCTTGTAAAGAAGACACTTCACAAATCCTCCTAGCCCTGGTAGTTAAGAGTTGTAAGGATACCATGTTTCTGGGCAGGGTGATGGTGAGAACTTGCGTGGAGATATCTATTGGTGTGTGTTGGTTTACGAAAAACGCTGTTTCCTAAAGATCCATCCTCTTTCTTGGTGACGAGAACATCTAAAAAGGGTATTTTGCCGTCAGATTCCTTTTCCATGGTGAAACAAATAGAAGGGTGCTGGAGATTAAGGTGATCCAGGAAATGGCTAAGATTTTCCTCACCTTCCGTCCAAACAACGAACGTGTCATCCACATAACGCCACCAGATCTTCGGTTTGAAAGGAGCCGACGACAAAGCTTTCTTTTCAAAGTTCTCCATGAAGAAATTAGCCACAACAGGAGAGAGAGGACTACCCATGGCCACACCATCAGTCTGCTCATAAAAATTCCCATTCCATAGAAAGTAGGAGGAGGTCATGCAGTGATAAAGTCTTGTGATGTCTTCAGGAAAAAAGCCATTAATGAGAGACATAACACCATCAATAGGTACTCTCGTAAACAGAGACACCACGTCGAGACTCACTAGGATATCACCCGGCTGAAGTGTTATAGCTTTCAACTTTTCCACGAAGTGTGTGGAATCCTTAATGTACGAAGGCGTGTTACCCAGAAGCGGCTGAAGTAGTCTACCTAAGTATTTGGAAAGGGCATATGTAGGAGAACCAATCGTACTAACAATAGGTCTAAGAGGAACATCTTCCTTATGTATTTTAGGAAGACCATAGAGTCTCGGAGGAATAGCATCGCCTGGAAGGAGAGTCTTCGCAGCATCCGCGATGCTATTCCTCCGAGAATCTATGGTCTTCCTAAAATACATAAGGAAGATGTTCCTCTTAGACCTATTGTTAGTACGATTGGTTCTCCTACATATGCCCTTTCCAAATACTTAGGTAGACTACTTCAGCCGCTTCTGGGTAACACGCCTTCGTACATTAAGGATTCCACACACTTCGTGGAAAAGTTGAAAGCTATAACACTTCAGCCGGGTGATATCCTAGTGAGTCTCGACGTGGTGTCTCTGTTTACGAGAGTACCTATTGATGGTGTTATGTCTCTCATTAATGGCTTTTTTCCTGAAGACATCACAAGACTTTTTTTTATCACTGCATGACCTCCTCCTACTTTCTATGGAATGGGAATTTTTATGAGCAGACTGATGGTGTGGCCATGGGTAGTCCTCTCTCTCCTGTTGTGGCTAATTTCTTCATGGAGAACTTTGAAGAGAAAGCTTTGTCGTCGGCTCCTTTCAAACCGAAGATCTGGTGGCGTTATGTGGATGACACGTTCGTTGTTTGGACGGAAGGTGAGGAAAATCTTAGCCATTTCCTGGATCACCTTAATCTCCAGCACCCTTCTATTTGTTTCACCATGGAAAAGGAATCTGACGGCAAAATACCTTTTTTAGATGTTCTCGTCACCAAGAAAGAGGATGGATCTTTAGGACACAGCGTTTTTCGTAAACCAACACACACCAATAGATATCTCCACGCAAGTTCTCACCATCACCCTGCCCAGAAACATGGTATCCTTACAACTCTTAACTACCAGGGCTAGGAGGATTTGTGAAGTGTCTTCTTTACAAGAAGAAATTAAGACCTTGCGAACCACCTTTGAGAGCAACGGTTATAGCAAGGCTTTGATTTCTACGGTTCTGAAACCAACTAATAATAATAGGACGTCAGTTGAGAAAAGAGATGTAAGAGGAACTGCTTACCTTCCGTACATACATAACACGACGGATCGTATTGCTAAAATCCTACGTCGGTACAACATACGGACTGTATTTGGAACTTCTGTTAAGATTAGGCAACTCCTGCGACCAACTAAGGACAGTTTGCCTAAATTGCAACAACCGGGTATCTACAGAGTTCCCTGTACTTGTGGCAAGGTTTACATCGGGCAGACTTCGAGAACAATATGCACTCGCATTAAGGAACATAATAGATGTATCAGGCTCATTCAACCTGATAAATCAGCTGTTGCCGATCATGCTTTAACACCTGGCCATGATGTCATGTTCCAAGGAGTGGATGTTCTTGCCCGTATAAAGCAATATCGTCCCAGAATCATCAGGGAGGCGGTTGAAATACGTAAACACCCAGATAATTTCAACCGCGACACCGGCTACAATCTCAGTGAATCCTGGCTACCTATTATCAGAACCCTGAGAAAGTAATTCACTGCTGTTTTCCGTTGTCCCTAACATGGGGCTATAATGGCGTCCATCTTTGGGCACCTTCTATATGTTCTTTGTTGCTTCCTCTTAGCAATCATTGTCGTATTCCAGATTTCCTGAAGAAGAAAGACATGGTTTCTTTCGAAACGCGTCGAATGTTAACATAATAAAACACGGCATAAGCCCAAAATTCAACATTATGAATAGTAACACGGGCCGTGAAAGTCTAAATGATAATAACAGTTCTTCAGTCGTTCAAAAGACGGCTGGTCATTTTGCATGGAGTGACCTGTTTTTAAATACCCGTATTTTCCGAACGAAAATCGACCAAATTACCGTATACAGTAAAAACCTCTCTATAACGGACACCCTTGGGACCATAAATACTGTCCGCTATAGAGAGGGTTAGAGAAAATGATTGCAATTTGGCACATGTACTTGTGCAGTATGTGTACTTACATGAGAAACGTAGGGTTACGCGCGGTAAAACAGTCCAGTTTAGTTCGCATTTAAAATGTTTTCCGGCGAATAACCGTCAGTGATGGAAGGCAATTTTTCTTCCCAGCTTGAAACATTATCCTTACCAACATTGGAGGATTCTCCACAAATTGCTCTAAATTTTATATCGTGGCGCTTTCTGAAATTCTCGAGCCAACCGTTCGAGGCTTTGAAATCTCCGATACCTAATTCTGCCGCGAAATCCAATGCTTTGGCTTGTATCATTGGTCCGGACACAAGGACGTTCTGACTTGTTATTTTGCTGAACTACCCTATCACTGACTTATCAATAACAGCACCATTACCACTTTGAAACCGTCTAATTTGCAACTCATTACCATTAAGACGTCATACCTTAATTATCTCTTCTTGTTTTTTCACAATTTCTGCTGCCTGTGTCTTTCCAATCTTAAACACTTCAATACATTTCTCATGTTTGGGCTACTTTCTCTTAAACATTTACGATTAGTCATTTCAGATGCACTCACTTGCTACTGCAACGCACAGGTCCTACAATAGATTTAAGAAGTTTCACGGTAAAACTGACCAGATAGTGAAGTATGAACTCCCTTATCCCGACCATTTCAAGTTCAAGAGAACAATGAAAGCGATACCGTCTGGCTTAGGTTTATTTTTGGAGCAGTGCAGAAGATAGGGGATGAGAAGGTCAGTGCTAACTGGCTTCCAGGAAAAAGTACATTACAACAACAGAGTGTTCATACAAGACTAATAGACCCACAGAGATGCGATTTCTTTTCAAAACAAGTGTCCGCTAAGAATGGTTAATTATTTTAAGTGCGGCCGGGGTGTCCGTGTCCATAACAGCAAGTGTCCGCATATGAGAGATTAATTACTACTAAACTTAATAGGGGTTTTGCCACTCACCTAGAAAATCGCCCGTTATGAAAGGCTTGTCTGCCTTAGAGGAGTGTCCGTTAAGAGAGGATTCACTGTATTGTAGAACTCTCTGAGACTAGAGTTCGTACACCGAATGGCTGAAAAATGAATCTTAAAGCGCTAATCAAGCTTTTGCTAGTGTAAGTGTAACTGCATAGCGACAGTGTGTTGTTTCATGATGAGACGTCTAAACAGATCATTATCCAGATCAGAGACGATCCAGATTACTGGCGATTGTGAAAGTCACGGGAATAGTGTCACACACGAACGGTGCCGATCACATCCAATTGCGTACCGTACTCACGACCTTCCCCAACGCTTGTGAGTGGCACCGATACCTACTCGCCACATTCGACCATGCCCAACTGCGAACTTGCTACCTTCCACTATGCTAGACCAACGGGAATCCGTCATAAGGCCGAAAGCGGCGTCGATAATGTGCACAGCGGCATTTCTCTGCGTTTGTCCACGAGAACCAAGATCTCGTTAAACGGACGGCGAGCAGTGTGGACTGTGTAACATCGCAATATTTCAGTTTCAAGGAGGACGCAAGGACAACGGAAATCTCGTCAAAGAGTAGAGAGCGGCGTCGATTGCATAAAATCGTGGTACTGTACTTCTCCGTGTCCAATTGGCGAGAACAACGGGAGTCCTGTCAATCCGTAACATCGCAATATTTCTCCGTGTCTGACCGAGAGAATGGGATCTCGTCAAACTGACCACGAACATTGTGAAACCTGTCCAACAGCCATGAGCTGTGTTGATTGTGTAACATCGCAATACAGTGCCTTCCCACATTTTTCCCAAGCCTCGACCTCGAAGCCGTAGGAACAGCAGATATCTCGTTCAAGTGATGGATGGCGCATAGGTGAAAGGCGAAGTAGCATACGGTAAGGGTTTCTATTTCTGCTGAATATCCTTCCCCATCACATTGAGGTTTGCAAAGATTGACATAAAAATATCAGCTCTGCTGAAAAACACACTGGTCTTCTCTGTGAATAAGAATGCAGGCCGAGTCCTGTCCATCACTGTCTAGCAATGAGCGCGGCATCTGTAGCCCCACGTGTAGTGGGTATGACCGGAGATTCTTCACGGTGACTCTGTATCCGATCCATTTCCAATCACTCACGGTTTGAAACAGGGCTGTGTGCTTGCTCCAACACTCTTTGCATTGTACATGGCTGCCATGATGTATGAATCATCTTCCAACAACCCAGGCATAGAGATTAAGTTTCGCTTCGATGGAGGTCTTTTCAATCTGGCAAGACTTCGTTCACAGAGACATACCCAAGTTACCCGGGTGACAGAACTGCAGTATGCCGATGACACCGCATCTCCTGCTCCGACAGCTGCAGAGCTTCAACAATCGGTCAATCTCTTTAGCACTGCGTGTGATCTCTTTGGTCTCACCATCAATGCAAAGAAAACAAAGGTGCTTGCACAACCTACCCCAGGATTACCTCTTCCTGAGTTCAATATCTCCATCTTAGACTCAACACTGGAGCTGGTTGATCATTTTTCATATCTTGGCAGCATCTTGTCTAAACGGTGCACTTGCGAACAGGATGTTGACAAAAGAATTGGGGCTGCCCATGCAGCATTTGGCCGTTTAATGCACAGAGTCTTCATGAATAAAGACCTAAAGATGCATACCAAACTCATGGTGTACAAAGCTGTCGTCATCTCAACGCTACTGTATGGCTGTGAAACTTGGACACTCTATCGCCGTGATATCAAGAAACTTGAGCGTTTCCACCAACAAAAGATGAGATACATCTTGAACATCAAGTGGGAGGACTACGTGACCAACACTGCAGTTCTCGAGAGAGCGCATCTCGATAGCATTGAGACAACTATCATCGCTCATCAACTGAGATGGTTAGGCCATGTTCACCGTATGAGTGATACCAGGCTTCCACGTCAATTCCTTTATGGTGAGCTTTGCTCCGGCACTAGACCTCATGGGGCCCCTTTGAAGCGTTTTAAAGACCAGTTAAAACACATCATGACGACGACTGGTATAGACATCCACTCATGGGAAACATCTGCTGCGGACCGTTTACTGTGGCGGAACACTACATCGACGGCTGTCAACTTCTTTGAAGAAGAACGTCGCAGACATGAAGAGGCCAAGCGACAAGCAAGAAAGCTTCGTCACTTGCAACCCCGCCCTCCCCCGACCATTGAGTGCAATTTATGTGGGCGCATGTTTTATGCCAGGATTGGCCTGTTTAGTCATCAGAAGCACATCCACAAGCTGGTCTGAAAAGCTCTATGCAGGAAGAAGTATGTTTACTCGGAATCGAGTTACAGCCGACGACGACGAGTGGGTATGACCGGCGTGGCGGTCGGCCAGGCAAAGCAGTCGCACTCGCCGCGACGCTGTTGCGTTGTGACCTCGGCTGGGCTAACCCCACCCCTTAGCGCTCTAAGAGGCGGTGGCGGGATGGTCTGCAGGCGAAATAGAAGGTCGAGTGGCAGGACTTGGGAATATTAAATGCCATTTTTGGTCCGTATTGACAAATATGATTTAAGTTAATAAACAACCTCCGTCAAATCAATACAAAGTATGTGCGTTATAACGCGCTAAGTGTGGTACATGTTTCGAACCATAGGATAGAGGTCCTTCTTCAGCCACATTATGACATAAATAACATTACACACAAACATTCAGCAAGATAAAAAACAACATCATGCATATACACAGTCACTCATAAAAGCACATTAAAAATTTGATCAACTTAGGCACATTAAAAAATTTTAAAAAACTTTTGAAAAGTGATATTGCCCATTATCTTCTTGTCCAGACATTCTTCAGTTGTTCAGACTTATTGTCATATCCTGTCCATTCAACTGAGCTAAGAAAAAGGACAGTTGTGTCATGTTTTATATCGCCGCCATCTTTATCAATACTGAATGGCGGCCACCTAATCATTCAAAACATAAAATCAAATTACGACGAACTAATCATCCGATCTCTACCAAATTCGGTAACAACATATCTTCATATGGGACGCGTCTTCTGCCCAAACTACAAGGTCATCGCCGTAACATTTCAAGATGACGGTCAAGTGAATTGTGCAAGCATTATAATCTGTAACTCAAAAACCACCAGTTCCGATTATCGAGGCAAGATTATATGAGTTGTTTTAGAAGACGTGACTCTGGCATTCTCAAATGTGCCCAAAGAATCTTAGTCTTTTCTTTCGCATGGTATCATCAATGGGTTCTAGGTTGTTATAGACAATATTCATTATGATCAGTGTCCAACTCCAGCCACCCGGGTGTTGTAAACTAGCCTCTTCCACTGCTGTCTATCCTTCCATTGCTCCTGCTCCATTACTTCTGCCTCATCCAGTCCATGTTACATATGTCTTGTCGGATTTGGCCCATCCATCTCTTTTTCGGCCTTCCAACTAATCTAATACCGGGAAGGTTCCACACCATCTCCCTCATTGCAGCTCTATCCAGTTCCATCCTGATGGCTGTATTAGTGTATGTTATCAGTTTTTAATTCAAGTAAGGACTGCAGACGATACAGTCATTTCAAGTAGTTCCTACTTTCGCTACCAAATGCTACCATCGCAACAAGAGCCTCGTGACGAACGTTGGAACTTGAGAGCATTAACCAAACCTAACCTACAAATTAAGTTATGCTTCACACAAGTTTAGTTAGTGGAAGGTTCCTTTATGTGCCATAAATCTATGACATGGGCCCGCCGGCTTTACTTCCCCTCCGAAGGAAGGCATACTATGGGATTTTTAACGCTCTTAAAAAATTTGACGACTTCGGACAGGTTTGAACCGGCGACCTTGGGCATCGAAGCTCAGCATGCTACCAACTATGCCACTGAAGCCACCATTTAAGTCTATCACAGCAATAGTAGCTACACTTTCATAGATTAGTTGTGGAAGAAAGACTTTTGTTTGTAAGTTTTGCAACCTTAAAATAAATAGTTCCTTTTTCAAATGCTTAATATTTATCAGTAAAAGTTACCACACTTACAAAGTTTTGTGAGGGCAGAGACTGGCTGTGGGCTTGGTAGTGGTTTGTGGAGATTATAGATTTGGATCTGAAGATGCTCGCTTGACAAGAGAAACTTGTCATCCCTTAGTCTTCTTCTTCAATAGTCCTCAATAACAATAATGGTTATTTTTTCACATATTCCAGTAATTGTGTGTTGAGCGACTGAAAGCATTACCAATGGCGTCCTCTCCCAACTGAAGGACATAGGCCTACTAGTGCCGCCAACGTTACTTCCGACTTGACAGTTCACCGGCTGGCAATACAGTGTTGCCAGTCCACTAACGCGAATCAGCTGACGTACATGATTATAGCCGTAAAATTAACAAAACACTCGTAATGTGAACAGACATGTTTACACACAACATCATACTCGTGAATAAGTACATAGTAGAAGAAATTACACGTATACTGCGGTTAACAGAATATTTCTGATAATGAAGCAGAAACAAATTGTAACAAATAAATCACTCACCATGACAGTCTCACGTCCGGAGTCGGGAGAAAATGTATTATAAAACCTATAAAGGGAACACACTACTCACTATTGCCGTCTGACCCCACTCAATGAGCACATTCTTTCTTGCTGCCATTGTTGGAGCTTTGTCGTGAAGGACACTATGATACGGGGCATTGTCCATAACAATTGTGCTCGCACATTACTAATCATTTCCCGGGTTCAACTCCTTAGTGGAGTCCCTTGTCCTAAGGCCTTTCCTCTCTTGGCGCTTGGCTTCCTTGTGCTAGACCCCGGCATGACACTATCACGCACACGCACGGCAGAAACCTAAGGCTAACCTACAACTCCACGTAATTATACTACACTATGTCAAACGACAAACAAATACTAAGCTATTAAATAGACTAGATAAATATACGACAAATACGAGAATACACAAAGACCGCCAATGAAACTAACCGAGCACAATGCAAACAGCTGATGGACGCAAGATGTTAGCTGGCAACATCGTCAGCGAAACTCGATTTATCTCGATATATCAATTCGAATGGCTGCCTGTGATTGGCTGGTTAGAGTGTAGCTGTGACATAGCACTGAAACTTCAAGTCGGAAGTAAGGATGGCTCTAGTATAGTGCAAATCGGCAAAAGGGCTCTACGAGGGCTTTTGGAGAAAAATCAAATGTTTGATTGTTGCCTCTATAGATGGACATTTTGACAATGGGGCTGGGGAACGGTGAGCAATTAGCCTCTGTAGACATTGCAACTTACTATAGTGAGCTGCCATGTAGGTAAACCATATACAGTATTTGCTCGCATATAACTCACACTTTTCTGACCGAAAATATGTGTAAAAATCTTTGGTGCGAAATATATGCGGTGATTTGTCAGGGAAATACCTTATTCCCCCCCCCAAAAAAAACGTAAGATTTGCATTACTGAATTAAGATGACAGGAATTGTCAACAGCCGTCGCTGCTGCCAATCTCGGAGCTAATACCGCGTGCATCATCCTAATTTCTGTCCAATGCATTTGCGATGCCAGTCTCCAAGAAGCTCTTAATAACATCTGTCAACACCATAACCCATACCCCTACATCCAATCATGCAAGAGTTCAACTGACGGCCTTCTTTACTTTGTCTTCTCTCGTCAGCTTATCGTGGTTCACAATACCAGATCTCGACGGGTTCTAACCTAACAATTACTTATTATTAGTGTGTGGAGCGCCAACAAAACAGCTGACGATCACACCCTGTATTGCAGTTTTACTGCGTCGTCACATTTGAAAACACCATATGTGTTTGGTTATTGGTTTCTAGCGTGTCTTTCTGTTGACTAGTAGCGAATATCAAATTCATTCACAATGAATTCTTGACCGGCAGCTCTATTACCATCGTGGTCTGCGTATTTGATCACTTTGAGTTTAAATCCAGCTGTATAACTTCCTCATTTTTACATAACTAAAAGATCGATTTCCACAACAAAACAGTCACACTTAACTGAGAAACAAAAATGGAACGTGAAGGCCTACTTGTCGACAATGCAACTGACGGACAACAAACACCGTGTAAGAAAGGAAAGCACCGCCGCAAAAACGAACAATAACATCGCAGGCAAGACGTGTTTTAAAATTACTACGATCATCTTTATGACGGAGTCAGAAATTAATGTGAGATATATGCGAGGAATACTTTTTCCTGCAATTTCCAATTTAAAAATGGGGTGCGAGATATATTCGAGCAAACACGGTATTAATACTGAACGGACCATGCATGGATAGGCTGTCCCTAGAGCTCCTTAACCATTCCTACGGACGAACATTATTTCGGGAAATTAATGACAAATTAACGAGAGGAACAATGTTTGGTAGGGGAGAACATACCTTTTAACTTGTCCAATAAGGAGCGAGCGTACATTTCCGGTGTGCCAATCTCGTGGCTGTAGCCGAACACTCTGACGAGCATATCCTTGAGGCCCGACACCTTAGGCATAGGGTTACTATTGTAGTTACCACGATGTTGGAGCAGTAAGTACACCAGACAGTTAACTAAAGGGATATCTGAAATGAAACATCAAGGAAACATATATGCATGGTATTTCTTTGACATAACTCAAAATTCAATTGCTTTCTTTCCACATTTCAATGGTAGTACCATATGTTTCAGTCTAAAGGCCTTCCTCAGCTACACTGTCTTAAACATAAAACTATATTAAAACATAAGAAACATTGTCATTCACACTTTTTCTTTACAATAAATTAAAAGTCACACTTTGCTGGAATCTTACCCCACGTCTAAATTAAATCGTCCAATTACATTCTACAATGTTTACGATAAAAATGTTCATAACACGAAAGAAAAAAACAAGTTACCGTATTTCTTTCGATGTCACAATTGCAATAAATTGTCAAGCATCACAACAAGATTGGGTTCCATTCATGGAATCAATCAATAAGATCAACACGGATTAAAACAAATTGGACCTTGTAACCCATTTTTAGGGGTGGTGAGGTTATTGGGGTCGTTTCTGCTGCTGTTCACACTAGAGAATCCCTAACAGACAATCCTACTCCTTTATTTTCTGCAGTGCTGCACCATAATCTCTCCTTGTAACTTGAACTGTCCACTATTCTTCCAACATATGATCAAGCTTATTTCTTTTCATTTCAAACATAACATCATTTTTATTCTAACCAAATCTCTCTGAAAAAACTATAACATCTTATCTCCCTTATTTTTCCATCACATAAAACAATCAATCCCTGGTGAATCACAACTCTGGCTTGGACACACTTCCTTTACATCTGATACCCTGATTATATTTGCCTCTGATACAATTTTAATATCTTCATATATTCCTATCTTTCAAAGCCAGCCTAACTCCTACATTACAAAGCTTTCTACGTCTATTGTTGGTTAGATCACAGTATAGTAATCATATACAGTATGGACACATCAGGTCTTTACCATGTAATTTGTTCGTCATGGTTTTGAAACGGCCGTCACACGAAGCACCGCACGCACGCATGACGGCGACGGTTCACCATGTATCCGTGAGAGAGCAGTCTACCCATATTCATTATTGGGTGCGGCCTGTTGATTTTGTCTGAAGAAAACATTGCTTGTACTCCTTAAAAACAACTCAGAAATATAATTTTGCATTTTAACCAATAGCAGAAATGTGGGAAACCAACATCTATGCAGTAATTTTTTGCGCAGTTCTTATCACACCGGACATACCAGCATTCCGGTTTCTTCGGGCATTGGAGCAGTAAAGACAAATATCAAACGTTACACTGAATGGTTAATACCCATGAAATATCAGTCTCTCAAACACCTATCCATTAATTCACAAAACAAAACCACATTTTCCCCCCACTTTTCAATATATCGTGTTACTTTAATCATTTAAAACATATTATAACCTTTCATCGTTACGATGCAATCAAAACTGAACATTAAATTACACACTTCTTAGAATTAAAACTCAGTAATATTAACACTTTCTATTTTCTTGTTATTCATTTTCTTAAAATACGGTATCTGATTATAAAGAGAGCTAGAGTGTTGAAATAGAGTTAAATAAATTACATAAAATATACATTCACCACCCAGCTGAGGTGAATTGGTCCTGTCCCTTATCAATTGTTTTTTTTGAAAATCCGTTCTTCCGGTTTTGCCAAAGTGTCCATACTGTAATGATATCTATACTGAGGTTAGATGTCCATGGAAGTCTCCAACATAGGGCACTACATAGAATGTTCAGCCCATGCACTTGCAACCTTAATGTGATGACTTGTACAGTAATCAAATAGCTTCCTTTATTTACGCCCACATTGGAGCACTAAAATCCAACCTTGTACAACAAAGTCTTCAGAAAACAAATAAATTCAACTTTTAACACTTGACAACTTCTTTCTCTCCCAAAACTCCTAAATCCTGGATGATCATTCTTTTACAGATATAACATATTGCTTACGCTGTAAAATTTTGAGTTTTAGTGTCGTGTATTTGTTATTCAAAATTCGTTTCTCTTCTCTATGTTCAATTTGATGCTTAGTAATTTTCAATTCATCTAAATCCATTTGTATTTCTTTAAACTTGGTGGTTGATGAAATACGTGCCAAGTTGAAGCGAGTATGGAGAAATATAACCTGCAGGCTCCAAAGGAGAAAGGCAAGGCTGAAGACAGGGAACTAGTCTCTATGACGCAACCAAATAGCGACTCACAACACCCGCCTGATTCAGCGGCTTTTTAATGCACTCAGGCCTGGAAATCCAATTAGAAGATCTTCTATGGGGAATCGGAAACAGTTGAACTTCACATTATTTATTTCACAAATCTTTATTTCATGTAACGTATGTTCTTATAAAGGTAATTTATCTTTGATATTTATGTACAGACTGAGGAAGAAGGAGTTAACCTTCAAAACATGTACCTGTGAGTAGGTTCAATATAAGTATTGAAAAGGCAGAATCCCTTTATTTTCTTTCTAATATACAAGAGAATCATGGCTGAATGAGAGATGTGAAGAAATAGAGAGGCTGGAAAAAGAGGGAAAATACGAAATGATGTATCAAGCGACTAAGGAGCTGGTGTTTGATGGTACGTTACTAAGTGAACCTCACGATGTTCAGAAAAGATGGCAAGAATATATAGGGAATCTTTACGAGTCTGACAAAAGACAACATGACCTTGAAGATGAGGTAAGAGTACTGGAAGACTGAAAAGGATTTTGTATTTTGGAAAGCAAGGTGGATGGGGCATTGAGGAATATGAAAAATCACAAGGCAAGTGGAATTGATGGATTACCTGCAGAGATGTTAGAGTATTGGAGGAATAGGTGTGAAGGAGATAACATATCTCTGTAATGAAATATACAACAAACGTGAATGACCAGACGACTTTCTCTCCACAATCATGATACCAAAGAAGAAGATTTCCGAGAAATGCGATGACTACCTAGTCTTACCATAAATACTGTCCCAACTTTTGAGGGTGGCTGTACTTCCGCCCGAATGAAGGAGCGGCTTCAAAACCGGTATTGTGAGGCATGAGTGGTTCATTGAGCTGCAGAAGTGTACAGTTGTCAGTTTGAAGTTTTCAAGATGGAATGGGGGAGTATGAGAATCGTGTGGCCGTGATATTGTTACACAAGTTAGCGCAATCGCCAGGGGAGATTTTCAAAACCCTCCAGAAGTTGAAAATTAGTAAGAAATTTGTTTACCGCACTATAAATCGATTTGTTTAGGCTGGAACTGTGAGAGATCGCCCGCGGCAAGGAAAACCATGCACAGTACGAACGCTAGAACTTATCAAAGCAGTGGCGGCTCGTGTGCGACGAAATCCGGTTAAGGAGACAGTCAGTGATGGCTCGTGAGTTACAGATATCAAAAATGTATGTCTCGCACGTTAAGCATTGACTTGGGACTCAGTGCTTACAAACGACGCAAAGGACATCTCCTGACAAATGAACTGAAGCGCCAGAGGCTCCTAAAATCAAAGCGCTTACTCAAGTGTTACGCAGCTAATGGTCATCGTCGAATCCTGTTTACGGATGAAAAGATTTTCAGTGTTGAGGAGACTTTCAATGCCCAAAACGACAGGGTATATGCCCATTCCTCTAGAGAAGCTGGTGAAAAGGCACCAAGGAACCAGAGGGGTCATCATCCGTCATCAGTTAAGGTGCGGTGGGGTGTGAGCTTCTAGGGCACAACAGAGCTCCATTTCTGTGAAAAGGGAGTCAAAACTTCAGCTAAAGTGTACCAGGAGACAGTGCTTGAGGGACTGGTCAAGAATCTCAGCAACAACCTCTTCCATGGATGGAACTGGAGCTTCCTGCAAGACTCAGCCCCAGCGCACAACGCACGGACAACCCAGCACTGGTTGGAGGCAAATGTTCCTGATTTCATTTCCACTTCAGATTGGCCATCTGCAAGTCTAGATTTAACCCCTTAGGACTACAAATTGTGATCCAAGCTTCAGGAGACGGCTTGCAAGAAAAGACATTCCAATATTGAAAGCTTAAGGCAGTCTCTTCGGAAGGCAGTTGCAGATTTTCCAGTTGATGTGTTGCGTAATTCCATTGATGAGTGACCACAAAGACTTAAGGACTGTGTGCGTGCAAATGGTGGCCATTTTGAATAATTATTTGTGGTTATGGTTCATAATGCATCTATGTAACATTTGTTATTAAGATATTAAAATATCTCTAACCATTTTGTTTCAATTTACTTAAACGTTTGGGACAGTATTTATGGTAAGACTAGGTACAGGACAATTAACCTAATATCCAATGCAGCCAAAGAATTACTTAGAATAATGGCTTGAAGACTGTATGGAAAGTTAGACACATAGAATTACTTAGAATAATGGCTTGAAGACTGTATGGAAAGTTAGACATATATTGCGGAAGAGCAGTATGGGACAAGAGATGCAATTAGAACTATAGGTGAACGATACATAGAGAAGGGAAGGGAAGTTCATGCTGTCTTGATAGATTCAGAAAAGGCTTTTGACAAAGTACAATGCAAGAAGCTGATGGTCATATTAATGAGGAAGGATTGGAAGGACAGAAGACTGATCAAGGGACTGTACTTACAACAGGTCAGAATAGAGATAGGAAAGGATATGACACAGGAAAGTAGAATAGGAAGGGGTGTTCGACAAGGATGTTGTCTATCTCCCATACTATTCAACATTTACCTGGAAGATATTGTTGGGAAATGTCTGGATGGAAGAAGAGTAGTGCACATTGGTGGCAGGAGAATAGAGCATATTCGATTTGCAGATGACATGGTGTTGCTAGCAGAGCATGAAAGGATACTGAATGGAATGATAGCAGATCTGAATGCAACCTGTGAGCAATATGGAATGCGCATTAATAAGAGCAAGACAAACCGTATGGTGATAAGCGCAAGAAGGAACAAAGTAATAAACATCGGGATAGGCCAGGACGATATTGAACAAGTGTCAGTTTTTAAACATCTAGGAAGCATACTAACGGATTATATGACTAGCAGTAAAGAGGTAAGAACTCGCATTGCCGTCGCTAAAGAAGCCTTGGACTTGAGGTTAAGGAAGGGGCTGGCAAAATGCTTTGTTTGTAGTGTGGCGCTATACGGAGCCGAGACCTGGACGCCAAAGAAGGATGATGCAAGAAGACTAGAAGCGTTTGAAATGTGGTTATGGAGGAGGATGGAAAGGGTCCGGAATGAGGAGGTATTGGAGCGAATTGGAGAGGCTGTTACATACAATCCATACAAGGAAGAGGAACTGGCTTGGGCACTGGCTGCGAAGACAGTGTTTGCTGAGGGATGCTCTTAAAAGGATCAGTAAACGGAAAGAGAGGAAGAGGGCGGAGAAGGTACCAGCTGATGGACAGTGTCAAGATAGCAGGAAATTACCACCAAACAAAGAGAACGGCTGAAGACAGGACTGCATGGAGAGCTGCTGTGTGTAGAGTAGACCTGCCTACGGGCAGAACGCGTTATATATAAACCATGTGTTTTTGTTTTACTGTTCCGAAAGAAATCAAAAAGTTGTTTTAGGAGTCTAGTATGCAGTAAACAGGAAATGTGTCCAAAAAATGCAACCCTTCGTTTTCGCATCGTATCAATGATCGACTCACTTTCCTGAATTAGGCAAAAGCCTCCACTGGCCATCAATTTGGTGTCTCTTATCAATAATAATTGTCCGAAGAATTCTTCTATCAACCCTGTGTTGTTGGGCATTAAGTTTAAATAATGTTTCACTTGCATAAGTTGCTTCTGGCTTAATGACGTAGTAATAATGTCTTTAGCAGTAACGAGAGACCTCTTTTTGTCAAGCACAGTAGATCAAGTAATTTGTTGAGCACGCCACAATTCTAATGTTCTACTGTCTATTGAAGCTCTTTCATTGGCATTTCAGGTTAATATTTCTCACCAAGATATTTGAATTTGTCTGCAAGAATTTACAGGTGTAATTATGCCTGTATTCTACACATACTTCCGAGGTACTGAAAGTGAGCAACAGATTCTAGTCTCTTTATGGTCATTTCAACAGTCTTGGCCTGACCGATCTTCAGGTTAAATTCTTTAAATTTATTGTCCCAAGCAGTCAGTCTCTTCTGTACTTCCACGTCTGTTTCCCCTCATTATACCACATCATCTGCAAATACCAGAGCTCCTGTTTTATTTGCAGATTCCTTAATAGGAATTCCGTCTGTGACAATGGCGAACAAGAATGGCGACAAGGCACTTCCCTGCTGGACCCTCCCCCCTCTTCGTAGCAATCCATTCCTTATTGGACACAATCCGATATAGCATCCTTATTCTGTCAATCAGGTACTTGGGCACTTTGAGATCTTGTTAAGAGGAACACTATCGTAGGCCTTTCCAATGTTCAAAAGCTCCATCATGAGCTTCTTTCCACGTTCCCAGTACTTCTCAGCCAAAATCCTTATAGCAAAAACGAGAGCCACAGTACTTCGGCCTTTGCTGAAACCAGGGTTGAACTATCTTCCTCAGTCTGTTTTCTATAATATTTTTCCATGAGCTTTTGGGTGTGTGATAACAGATAATACCTCTGTAGCTTCCACACTACTTTCGGTTTCTCCTTTCAAAAAGCGGAATGATTCCTTCCCCATAACAAAATTCAAAGACGATTAAGTAGAACAATTTTTAGAACGCAATATTATTAATTAATGCACAGCACAAGTTAATTACAAGTTATTTAAAAAGGCAAAATTATTTTTTAAGACAAACTACTGTACATAATATAAAAAGATGTTGGAATCTTTCAAAACTCACGGTTCTACTCAAGAGTGACTTTGATGCACGAATTTCTCTGACAAGCTGAAGAATTCTAAGAGTTACCGCCTTGCTCAGAGCTAGCACCTAGCTGATTTCTTTGTTTGTTTTTAATGAAAGAAAAATTACATGCAAAATTCTCGGCCCATTAAGAACTACCGAGTTTTGGAAATGAAGAAGTAACGAAGAAACATATCGGAACATTGAAAACATCACAGAGACAATAAGGAAGAGGCGATTGTTATTTTTCGGACATTTATATAGAATGAATGACAGCAGGTTAACCATACAGATTTCTAAATATCTTTGGAAAAAGAAATCGACAACAGCCTGGTTTCAAGATGTAAAGAAAGATTTAGAAAGAAACAATGTAAAAGAAGAAGATGCACTAGAGAGAAAATTTTTCAAAAAAAAAAGGTATTGGAAATTGAAGGACTCCAAGAAAGGCAATATAAGAAAACAGGCTCAAAATGGTCGGAAGAGAGAAAGAAGACACACAGCGAAAAGATGAAGGAGCACTGGAGGAAGAAGAAGAAAGAACAACAAAGGACTAAACATGGAAATTGGTTCGTGGCCCTCAGAAGACCCTAACAGACAAGAATCCCTGCTGCCTGTCCGGAAAGTTCCTTTGGCATGTTTAAACTTGAAAATTATTATGCATCAAATTCTAATAATAATAATAATTTGAAAGATATTTCGATGATGATGGTGATAATTGTTGTTTTAAGGGGCCTAACATCAAGGTTATCGGCCCCTACAGATATTTCAACTACACAGCTGATAGTCATTGCCACAGATACTTGCCACGGTGGGTGAGTGGTTATCGTGTTGGACTACCAGGTTCCCTCCCCGCCATGGTAAGTGATTTTTGAAAGGCGACAAAAATTGAAGCACACGCATGTCATACGTTGTTGGGATGTGAAAGAACCCATTTGAATTCAGTAGGCCGTGTTCACAATGGCAAAATTAATCTCGGGATTTTCCGCCAACACAAAGTTCCTCATTTCTCTACTAGCAAGCGCTATAGTATCAAGGAGCTTAGATATCTAACCGCCTCTACTAGCAAGCGCTATAGTATCAAGGAGCTTAGATATCTAACTGCCTCTACTAGCAAGCGCTATAGTATCAAGGAGCTTAGATATCTAACCGCCTCTACTAGCAAGCGCTATAGTATCAAGGAGCTTAGATATCTAACCGCCTCTACTAGCAAGCGCTATAGCATCAAGGAGCTTAGATATCTAACTGCCTCTACTAGCAAGCGCTATAGTGTCAAGGAGCTTAGATATCTAACTGCCTCTACTAGCAAGCGCTATATTGTCAAGGAGCTTAGATATCTAACTGCCTCTACTAGCAAGCGCTATAGTATCAAGGAGCTTAGATATCTAACCGCCTCTACTAGCAAGCGCTATAGTGTCAAGGAGCTTAGATATCTAACTGCCTCTACTAGCAAGCGCTATAGTATCAAGGAGCTTAGATATCTAACTGCCTCTACTAGCAAGAGCTATAGTATCAAGGAGCTTAGATATCTAACTGCCTCTACTAGCAAGCGCTATAGTATCAAGGAGCTTAGATATCTAACTGCCTCTACTAGCAAGCGCTATAGTGTCAAGGAGCTTAGATATCTAACTGCCTCTACTAGCAAGCGCTATAGTATCAAGGAGCTTTGATATCTAACTGCCTCTACTAGCAAGCGCTATAGTATCAAGGGAGCTTAGATATCTAACCGCCTCTACTAGCAAGCGCTATAGTATCAAGGAGCTTAGATATCTAACCGCCTCTACTAGCAAGCGCTATAGTATCAAGGAGCTTAGATATCTAACTGCCTCTACTAGCAAGCGCTATAGTGTCAAGGAGCTTAGATATCTAACTGCCTCTACTAGCAAGCGCTATAGTATCAAGGAGCTTAGATATCTAACTGCCTCTACTAGCAAGCGCTATAGTATCAAGGAGCTTAGATATCTAACCGCCTCTACTAGCAAGCGCTATAGTATCAAGGAGCTTAGATATCTAACTGCCTCTACTAGCAAGCGCTATAGTATCAAGGAGCTTAGATATCTAACCGCCTCTACTAGCAACCGCTATAGTATCAAGGAGCTTAGATATCTAACTGCCTCTACTAGCAAGCGCTATAGTATCAAGGAGCTTAGATATCTAACCGCCTCTACTAGCAAGCGCTATAGTATCAAGGAGCTTAGATATCTAACTGCCTCTACTAGCAAGCGCTATAGTATCAAGGAGCTTAGATATCTAACTGCCTCTACTAGCAAGCGCTATAGTATCAAGGAGCTTAGATATCTAACCGCCTCTACTAGCAAGCGCTATAGTATCAAGGAGCTTAGATATCTAACTGCCTCTACTAGCAAGCGCTATAGTATCAAGGAGCTTAGATATCTAACTGCCTCTACTAGCAAGCGCTATAGTATCAAGGAGCTTAGATATCTAACCTCCTCTACTAGCAAGCGCTATAGTATCAAGGAGCTTAGATATCTAACCGCCTCTACTAGCAAGCGCTATAGTATCAAGGAGCTTAGATATCTAACCGCCTCTACTAGCAAGCGCTATAGTATCAAGGAGCTTAGATATCTAACTGCCTCTACTAGCAAGCGCTATAGTGTCAAGGAGCTTAGATATCTAACTGCCTCTACTAGCAAGCGCTATAGTGTCAAGGAGCTTAGATATCTAACTGCCTCTACTAGCAAGCGCTATAGTGTCAAGGAGCTTAGATATCTAACTGCCTCTACTAGCAAGCGCTATAGTATCAAGGAGCTTAGATATCTAACTGCCTCTACTAGCAAGCGCTATAGTATCAAGGAGCTTAGATATCTAACCGCCTCTACTAGCAAGCGCTATAGTATCAAGGAGCTTAGATATCTAACTGCCTCTACTAGCAAGCGCTATAGTATCAAGGAGCTTAGATATCTAACTGCCTCTACTAGCAAGCGCTATAGTATCAAGGAGCTTAGATATCTAACCGCCTCTACTAGCAAGCGCTATAGTATCAAGGAGCTTAGATATCTAACCGCCTCTACTAGCAAGCGCTATAGTATCAAGGAGCTTAGATATCTAACCGCCTCTACTAGCAAGCGCTATAGTGTCAAGGAGCTTAGATATCTAACTGCCTCTACTAGCAAGCGCTATAGTATCAAGGAGCTTAGATATCTAACCGCCTCTACTAGCAAGCGCTATAGTGTCAAGGAGCTTAGATATCTAACCGCCTCTACTAGCAAGCGCTATAGTATCAAGGAGCTTAGATATCTAACCGCCTCTACTAGCAAGCGCTATAGTATCAAGGAGCTTAGATATCTAACCGCCTCTACTAGCAAGCGCTATAGTATCAAGGAGCTTAGATATCTAACCGCCTCTACTAGCAAGCACTATAGTATCAAGGAGCTTAGATATCTAACCGCCTCTACTAGCAAGCGCTATAGTATCAAGGAGCTTAGATATCTAACCGCCTCTACTAGCAAGCGCTATAGTATCAAGGAGCTTAGATATCTAACCGCCTCTACTAGCAAGCGCTATAGTATCAAGGAGCTTAGATATCTAACCGCCTCTACTAGCAAGCGCTATAGTGTCAAGGAGCTTAGATATCTAACCGCCTCTACTAGCAAGCGCTATAGTATCAAGGAGCTTAGATATCTAACCTCCTCTACTAGCAAGCGCTATAGTGTCAAGGAGCTTAGATATCTAACTGCCTCTACTAGCAAGCGCTATAGTATCAAGGAGCTTAGATATCTAACCGCCTCTACTAGCAAGCGCTATAGTGTCAAGGAGCTTAGATATCTAACTGCCTCTACTAGCAAGCGCTATAGTATCAAGGAGCTTAGATATCTAACCGCCTCTACTAGCAAGCGCTATAGTGTCAAGGAGCTTAGATATCTAACTGCCTCTACTAGCAAGCGCTATAGTATCAAGGAGCTTAGATATCTAACCGCCTCTACTAGCAAGCGCTATAGTGTCAAGGAGCTTAGATATCTAACTGCCTCTACTAGCAAGCGCTATAGTATCAAGGAGCTTAGATATCTAACTGCCTCTACTAGCAAGCGCTATAGTATCAAGGAGCTTAGATATCTAACCGCCTCTACTAGCAAGCGCTATAGTGTCAAGGAGCTTAGATATCTAACCGCCTCTACTAGCAAGCGCTATAGTGTCAAGGAGCTTAGATATCTAACCGCCTCTACTAGCAAGCGCTATAGTGTCAAGGAGCTTAGATATCTAACTGCCTCTACTAGCAAGCGCTATAGTGTCAAGGAGCTTAGATATCTAACTGCCTCTACTAGCAAGCGCTATAGTGTCAAGGAGCTTAGATATCTAACTGCCTCTACTAGCAAGCGCTATAGTGTCAAGGAGCTTAGATATCTAACCGCCTCTACTAGCAAGCGCTATAGTGTCAAGGAGCTTAGATATCTAACCGCCTCTACTAGCAAGCGCTATAGTGTCAAGGAGCTTAGATATCTAACTGCCTCTACTAGCAAGCGCTATAGTATCAAGGAGCTTAGATATCTAACTGCCTCTACTAGCAAGCGCTATATTGTCAAGGAGCTTAGATATCTAACTGCCTCTACTAGCAAGCGCTATAGTATCAAGGAGCTTAGATATCTAACTGCCTCTACTAGCAAGCGCTATAGTATCAAGGAGCTTAGATATCTAACTGCCTCTACTAGCAAGCGCTATAGTATCAAGGAGCTTAGATATCTAACCGCCTCTACTAGCAAGCGCTATAGTGTCAAGGAGCTTAGATATCTAACTGCCTCTACTAGCAAGCGCTATAGTGTCAAGGAGCTTAGATATCTAACTGCCTCTACTAGCAAGCGCTATAGTGTCAAGGAGCTTAGATATCTAACCGCCTCTACTAGCAAGCGCTATAGTGTCAAGGAGCTTAGATATCTAACTGCCTCTACTAGCAAGCGCTATAGTGTCAAGGAGCTTAGATATCTAACCGCCTCTACTAGCAAGCGCTATAGTATCAAGGAGCTTAGATATCTAACCGCCTCTACTAGCAAGCGCTATAGTATCAAGGAGCTTAGATATCTAACTGCCTCTACTAGCAAGCGCTATAGTGTCAAGGAGCTTAGATATCTAACTGCCTCTACTAGCAAGCGCTATAGTATCAAGGAGCTTAGATATCTAACTGCCTCTACTAGCAAGCGCTATAGTATCAAGGAGCTTAGATATCTAACTGCCTCTACTAGCAAGCGCTATAGTGTCAAGGAGCTTAGATATCTAACTGCCTCTACTAGCAAGCGCTATAGTGTCAAGGAGCTTAGATATCTAACCGCCTCTACTAGCAAGCGCTATAGTATCAAGGAGCTTAGATATCTAACCGCCTCTACTAGCAAGCGCTATAGTATCAAGGAGCTTAGATATCTAACTGCCTCTACTAGCAAGCGCTATAGTATCAAGGAGCTTAGATATCTAACTGCCTCTACTAGCAAGCGCTATAGTGTCAAGGAGCTTAGATATCTAACTGCCTCTACTAGCAAGCGCTATAGTATCAAGGAGCTTAGATATCTAACTGCCTCTACTAGCAAGCGCTATAGTATCAAGGAGCTTAGATATCTAACCGCCTCTACTAGCAAGCGCTATAGTGTCAAGGAGCTTAGATATCTAACTGCCTCTACTAGCAAGCGCTATAGTATCAAGGAGCTTAGATATCTAACTGCCTCTACTAGCAAGCGCTATAGTATCAAGGAGCTTAGATATCTAACCGCCTCTACTAGCAAGCGCTATAGTGTCAAGGAGCTTAGATATCTAACTGCCTCTACTAGCAAGCGCTATAGTATCAAGGAGCTTAGATATCTAACCGCCTCTACTAGCAAGCGCTATAGTGTCAAGGAGCTTAGATATCTAACTGCCTCTACTAGCAAGCGCTATAGTGTCAAGGAGCTTAGATATCTAACTGCCTCTACTAGCAAGCGCTATAGTATCAAGGAGCTTAGATATCTAACTGCCTCTACTAGCAAGCGCTATAGTGTCAAGGAGCTTAGATATCTAACCGCCTCTACTAGCAAGCGCTATAGTATCAAGGAGCTTAGATATCTAACCGCCTCTACTAGCAAGCGCTATAGTATCAAGGAGCTTAGATATCTAACCGCCTCTACTAGCAAGCGCTATAGTATCAAGGAGCTTAGATATCTAACTGCCTCTACTAGCAAGCGCTATAGTGTCAAGGAGCTTAGATATCTAACCGCCTCTACTAGCAAGCGCTATAGTATCAAGGAGCTTAGATATCTAACTGCCTCTACTAGCAAGCGCTATAGTATCAAGGAGCTTAGATATCTAACTGCCTCTACTAGCAAGCGCTATAGTATCAAGGAGCTTAGATATCTAACTGCCTCTACTAGCAAGCGCTATAGTATCAAGGAGCTTAGATATCTAACTGCCTCTACTAGCAAGCGCTATAGTATCAAGGAGCTTAGATATCTAACTGCCTCTACTAGCAAGCGCTATAGTGTCAAGGAGCTTAGATATCTAACCTCCTCTACTAGCAAGCGCTATAGTATCAAGGAGCTTAGATATCTAACTGCCTCTACAAGCAAGCGCTATAGTATCAAGGAGCTTAGATATCTAACTGCCTCTACTAGCAAGCGCTATAGTATCAAGGAGCTTAGATATCTAACTGCCTCTACTAGCAAGCGCTATAGTATCAAGGAGCTTAGATATCTAACTGCCTCTACTAGCAAGCGCTATAGTATCAAGGAGCTTAGATATCTAACTGCCTCTACTAGCAAGCGCTATAGTATCAAGGAGCTTAGATATCTAACTGCCTCTACTAGCAAGCGCTATAGTATCAAGGAGCTTAGATATCTAACTGCCTCTACTAGCAAGCGCTATAGTATCAAGGAGCTTAGATATCTAACCGCCTCTACTAGCAAGCGCTATAGTGTCAAGGAGCTTAGATATCTAACTGCCTCTACTAGCAAGCGCTATAGTATCAAGGAGCTTAGATATCTAACTGCCTCTACTAGCAAGCGCTATAGTGTCAAGGAGCTTAGATATCTAACTGCCTCTACTAGCAAGAGCTATAGTGTCAAAGAGCTTAGATATCTAACTGCCTCTACTAGCAAGCGCTATAGTGTCAAGGAGCTTAGATATCTAACCGCCTCTACTAGCAAGCGCTATAGTGTCAAGGAGCTTAGATATCTAACCGCCTCTACTAGCAAGCGCTATAGTATCAAGGAGCTTAGATATCTAACCGCCTCTACTAGCAAGCGCTATAGTATCAAGGAGCTTAGATATCTAACCGCCTCTACTAGCAAGCGCTATAGTATCAAGGAGCTTAGATATCTAACCGCCTCTACTAGCAAGCGCTATAGTATCAAGGAGCTTAGATATCTAACTGCCTCTACTAGCAAGCACTATAGTATCAAGGAGCTTGGATATCTAACCGCCTCTACTAGCAAGCGCTATAGTATCAAGGAGCTTAGATATCTAACCGCCTCTACTAGCAAGCGCTATAGTATCAAGGAGCTTGGATATCTAACCGCCTCTACTAGCAAGCGCTATAGTATCAAGGAGCTTAGATATCTAACTGCCTCTACTAGCAAGCGCTATAGTATCAAGGAGCTTAGATATCTAACTGCCTCTACTAGCAAGCGCTATAGTGTCAAGGAGCTTAGATATCTAACTGCCTCTACTAGCAAGCGCTATAGTATCAAGGAGCTTCGATATCTAACTGCCTCTCCTAGCAAGCGCTATAGTATCAAGGAGCTTAGATATCTAACCTCCTCTACTAGCAAGCGCTTTAGTATCAAGGAGCTTAGATATCTAACTGCCTCTACTAGCAAGCGCTATAGTATCAAGGAGCTTAGATATCTAACTGCCTCTACTAGCAAGCGCTATAGTATCAAGGAGCTTAGATATCTAACCGCCTCTACTAGCAAGCGCTATAGTGTCAAGGAGCTTAGATATCTAACCGCCTCTACTAGCAAGCGCTATAGTATCAAGGAGCTTAGATATCTAACCGCCTCTACTAGCAAGCGCTATAGTATCAAGGAGCTTGGATATCTAACCGCCTCTACTAGCAAGCGCTATAGTGTCAAGGAGCTTAGATATCTAACCGCCTCTACTAGCAAGCGCTATAGTGTCAAGGAGCTTAGATATCTAACCGCCTCTACTAGCAAGCGCTATAGTATCAAGGAGCTTAGATATCTAACCGCCTCTACTAGCAAGCGCTATAGTATCAAGGAGCTTAGATATCTAACCGCCTCTACTAGCAAGCGCTATAGTATCAAGGAGCTTAGATATCTAACCGCCTCTACTAGCAAGCGCTATAGTATCAAGGAGCTTAGATATCTAACCGCCTCTACTAGCAAGCGCTATAGTATCAAGGAGCTTAGATATCTAACCGCCTCTACTAGCAAGCGCTATAGTATCAAAGAGCTTAGATATCTAACCGCCTCTACTAGCAAGCGCTATAGTATCAAGGAGCTTAGATATCTAACTGCCTCTACTAGCAAGCGCTATAGTGTCAAGGAGCTTAGATATCTAACTGCCTCTACTAGCAAGCGCTATAGTATCAAGGAGCTTAGATATCTAACTGCCTCTACTAGCAAGCGCTATAGTATCAAGGAGCTTAGATATCTAACCGCCTCTACTAGCAAGCGCTATAGTATCAAGGAGCTTAGATATCTAACTGCCTCTACTAGCAAGCGCTATAGTATCAAGGAGCTTAGATATCTAACTGCCTCTACTAGCAAGCGCTATAGTATCAAGGAGCTTAGATATCTAACTGCCTCTACTAGCAAGCGCTATAGTATCAAGGAGCTTAGATATCTAACCGCCTCTACTAGCAAGCGCTATAGTATCAAGGAGCTTAGATATCTAACTGCCTCTACTAGCAAGCGCTATAGTATCAAGGAGCTTAGATATCTAACTGCCTCTACTAGCAAGCGCTATAGTATCAAGGAGCTTAGATATCTAACCTCCTCTACTAGCAAGCGCTATAGTATCAAGGAGCTTAGATATCTAACTGCCTCTACTAGCAAGCGCTATAGTATCAAGGAGCTTAGATATCTAACTGCCTCTACTAGCAAGCGCTATAGTATCAAGGAGCTTAGATATCTAACCGCCTCTACTAGCAAGCGCTATAGTGTCAAGGAGCTTAGATATCTAACCGCCTCTACTAGCAAGCGCTATAGTATCAAGGAGCTTAGATATCTAACCGCCTCTACTAGCAAGCGCTATAGTATCAAGGAGCTTGGATATCTAACCGCCTCTACTAGCAAGCGCTATAGTGTCAAGGAGCTTAGATATCTAACCGCCTCTACTAGCAAGCGCTATAGTGTCAAGGAGCTTAGATATCTAACCGCCTCTACTAGCAAGCGCTATAGTATCAAGGAGCTTAGATATCTAACTGCCTCTACTAGCAAGCGCTATAGTATCAAGGAGCTTAGATATCTAACCGCCTCTACTAGCAAGCGCTATAGTATCAAGGAGCTTAGATATCTAACCGCCTCTACTAGCAAGCGCTATAGTATCAAGGAGCTTAGATATCTAACCGCCTCTACTAGCAAGCGCTATAGTATCAAGGAGCTTAGATATCTAACCGCCTCTACTAGCAAGCGCTATAGTATCAAGGAGCTTAGATATCTAACTGCCTCTACTAGCAAGCGCTATAGTGTCAAGGAGCTTAGATATCTAACTGCCTCTACTAGCAAGCGCTATAGTATCAAGGAGCTTAGATATCTAACCGCCTCTACTAGCAAGCGCTATAGTATCAAGGAGCTTAGATATCTAACCGCCTCTACTAGCAAGCGCTATAGTATCAAGGAGCTTAGATATCTAACTGCCTCTACTAGCAAGCGCTATAGTATCAAGGAGCTTAGATATCTAACTGCCTCTACTAGCAAGCGCTATAGTATCAAGGAGCTTAGATATCTAACGGCCTCTACTAGCAAGCGCTATAGTATCAAGGAGCTTAGATATCTAACTGCCTCTACTAGCAAGCGCTATAGTATCAAGGAGCTTAGATATCTAACCGCCTCTACTAGCAAGCGCTATAGTATCAAGGAGCTTAGATATCTAACTGCCTCTACTAGCAAGCGCTATAGTATCAAGGAGCTTAGATATCTAACTGCCTCTACTAGCAAGCGCTATAGTATCAAGGAGCTTAGATATCTAACTGCCTCTACTAGCAAGCGCTATAGTATCAAGGAGCTTAGATATCTAACTGCCTCTACTAGCAAGCGCTATAGTATCAAGGAGCTTAGATATCTAACTGCCTCTACTAGCAAGCGCTATAGTATCAAGGAGCTTAGATATCTAACTGCCTCTACTAGCAAGCGCTATAGTATCAAGGAGCTTAGATATCTAACCGCCTCTACTAGCAAGCGCTATAGTATCAAGGAGCTTAGATATCTAACCGCCTCTACTAGCAAGCGCTATAGTATCAAGGAGCTTAGATATCTAACCGCCTCTACTAGCAAGCGCTATAGTATCAAGGAGCTTAGATATCTAACCGCCTCTACTAGCAAGCGCTATAGTATCAAGGAGCTTAGATATCTAACTGCCTCTACTAGCAAGCGCTATAGTATCAAGGAGCTTAGATATCTAACTGCCTCTACTAGCAAGCACTATAGTATCAAGGAGCTTAGATATCTAACTGCCTCTACTAGCAAGCGCTATAGTGTCAAGGAGCTTAGATATCTAACTGCCTCTACTAGCAAGCGCTTTGGATCAAGGAGCTTAGATATCTAACCGCCTCTACTAGCAAGCACTATAGTATCAAGGAGCTTAGATATCTAACCGCCTCTACTAGCAAGCGCTATAGTGTCAAGGAGCTTAGATATCTAACTGCCTCTACTAGCAAGCGCTATAGTATCAAGGAGCTTAGATATCTAACTGCCTCTACTAGCAAGCGCTATAGTATCAAGGAGCTTAGATATCTAACTGCCTCTACTAGCAAGCGCTATAGTATCAAGGAGCTTAGATATCTAACTGCCTCTACTAGCAAGCGCTATAGTATCAAGGAGCTTAGATATCTAACTGCCTCTACTAGCAAGCGCTATAGTATCAAGGAGCTTAGATATCTAACCGCCTCTACTAGCAAGCGCTATAGTGTCAAGGAGCTTAGATATCTAACTGCCTCTACTAGCAAGCGCTATAGTATCAAGGATCTTAGATATCTAACTGCCTCTACTAGCAAGCGCTATAGTGTCAAGGAGCTTAGATATCTAACTGCCTCTACTAGCAAGCGCTATAGTATCAAGGAGCTTAGATATCTAACTGCCTCTACTAGCAAGCGCTATAGTGTCAAGGAGCTTAGATATCTAACTGCCTCTACTAGCAGGCGCTATAGTATCAAGGAGCTTAGATATCTAACTGCCTCTACTAGCAAGCGCTATAGTATCAAGGAGCTTAGATATCTAACTGCCTCTACTAGCAAGCGCTATAGTGTCAAGGAGCTTAGATATCTAACCGCCTCTACTAGCAAGCGCTATAGTATCAAGGAGCTTAGATATCTAACCGCCTCTACTAGCAAGCGCTATAGTGTCAAGGAGCTTAGATATCAAACCGCCTCTACTAGCAAGCGCTATAGTATCAAGGAGCTTAGATATCTAACCGCCTCTACTAGCAAGCGCTATAGTATCAAGGAGCTTAGATATCTAACTGCCTCTACTAGCAAGCGCTATAGTGTCAAGGAGCTTAGATATCTAACTGCCTCTACTAGCAAGCGCTATAGTATCAAGGAGCTTAGATATCTAACTGCCTCTACTAGCAAGCGCTATAGTATCAAGGAGCTTAGATATCTAACCGCCTCTACTAGCAAGCGCTATAGTGTCAAGGAGCTTAGATATCTAACCGCCTCTACTAGCAAGCGCTATAGTATCAAGGAGCTTAGATATCTAACTGCCTCTACTAGCAAGCGCTATAGTATCAAGGAGCTTAGATATCTAACTGCCTCTACTAGCAAGCGCTATAGTATCAAGGAGCTTAGATATCTAACTGCCTCTACTAGCAAGCGCTATAGTATCAAGGAGCTTAGATATCTAACCGCCTCTACTAGCAAGCGCTACAGTATCAAGGAGCTTAGATATCTAACTGCCTCTACTAGCAAGCGCTATAGTATCAAGGAGCTTAGATATCTAACTGCCTCTACTAGCAAGCGCTATAGTATCAAGGAGCTTAGATATCTAACTGCCTCTACTAGCAAGCGCTATAGTATCAAGGAGCTTAGATATCTAACTGCCTCTACTAGCAAGCGCTATAGTATCAAGGAGCTTAGATATCTAACTGCCTCTACTAGCAAGCGCTATAGTATCAAGGAGCTTAGATATCTAACTGCCTCTACTAGCAAGCGCTATAGTGTCAAGGAGCTTAGATATCTAACCGCCTCTACTAGCAAGCGCTATAGTATCAAGGAGCTTAGATATCTAACCGCCTCTACTAGCAAGCGCTATAGTATCAAGGAGCTTAGATATCTAACTGCCTCTACTAGCAAGCGCTATAGTATCAAGGAGCTTAGATATCTAACTGCCTCTACTAGCAAGCGCTATAGTATCAAGGAGCTTAGATATCTAACTGCCTCTACTAGCAAGCGCTATAGTGTCAAGGAGCTTAGATATCTAACTGCCTCTACTAGCAAGCGCTATAGTATCAAGGAGCTTAGATATCTAACTGCCTCTACTAGCAAGCGCTATAGTATCAAGGAGCTTAGATATCTAACTGCCTCTACTAGCAAGCGCTATAGTATCAAGGAGCTTAGATATCTAACTGCCTCTACTAGCAAGCGCTATAGTATCAAGGAGCTTAGATATCTAACTGCCTCTACTAGCAAGCGCTATAGTGTCAAGGAGCTTAGATATCTAACTGCCTCTACTAGCAAGCGCTATAGTATCAAGGAGCTTAGATATCTAACTGCCTCTACTAGCAAGCGCTATAGTATCAAGGAGCTTAGATATCTAACCGCCTCTACTAGCAAGCGCTATAGTATCAAGGAGCTTAGATATCTAACCGCCTCTACTAGCAAGCGCTATAGTATCAAGGAGCTTAGATATCTAACCGCCTCTACTAGCAAGCGCTATAGTATCAAGGAGCTTAGATATCTAACCGCCTCTACTAGCAAGCGCTATAGTATCAAGGAGCTTAGATATCAAACTGCCTCTACTAGCAAGCGCTATAGTATCAAGGAGCTTAGATATCTAACCGCCTCTACTAGCAAGCGCTATAGTATCAAGGAGCTTAGATATCTAACTGCCTCTACTAGCAAGCGCTATAGTATCAAGGAGCTTAGATATCTAACTGCCTCTACTAGCAAGCGCTATAGTGTCAAGGAGCTTAGATATCTAACTGCCTCTACTAGCAAGCGCTATAGTATCAAGGAGCTTAGATATCTAACTGCCTCTACTAGCAAGCGCTATAGTATCAAGGAGCTTAGATATCTAACTGCCTCTACTAGCAAGCGCTATAGTATCAAGGAGCTTAGATATCTAACTGCCTCTACTAGCAAGCGCTATAGTATCAAGGAGCTTAGATATCTAACTGCCTCTACTAGCAAGCGCTATAGTGTCAAGGAGCTTAGATATCTAACTGCCTCTACTAGCAAGCGCTATAGTGTCAAGGAGCTTAGATATCTAACTGCCTCTACTAGCAAGCGCTATAGTATCAAGGAGCTTAGATATCTAACTGCCTCTACTAGCAAGCGCTATAGTATCAAGGAGCTTAGATATCTAACTGCCTCTACTAGCAAGCGCTATAGTATCAAAGAGCTTAGATATCTAACTGCCTGTACTAGCAAACGCTATAGTGTCAAGGAGCTTAGATATCTAACTGCCTCTACTAGCAAGCGCTATAGTATCAAGGAGCTTAGATATCTAACTGCCTCTACTAGCAAGCGCTATAGTGTCAAGGAGCTTAGATATCTAACTGCCTCTACTAGCAAGCGCTATAGTATCAAGGAGCTTAGATATCTAACTGCCTCTACTAGCAAGCGCTATAGTATCAAGGAGCTTAGATATCTAACTGCCTCTACTAGCAAGCGCTATAGTATCAAGGAGCTTAGATATCTAACTGCCTCTACTAGCAAGCGCTATAGTGTCAAGGAGCTTAGATATCTAACCGCCTCTACTAGCAAGCGCTATAGTATCAAGGAGCTTAGATATCTAACCGCCTCTACTAGCAACCGCTATAGTATCAAGGAGCTTAGATATCTAACTGCCTCTACTAGCAAGCGCTATAGTATCAAGGAGCTTAGATATCTAACCGCTTCTACTAGCAAGCGCTATAGTATCAAGGAGCTTAGATATCTAACTGCCTCTACTAGCAAGCGCTATAGTATCAAGGAGCTTAGATATCTAACCGCTTCTACTAGCAAGCGCTATAGTATCAAGGAGCTTAGATATCTAACTGCCTCTACTAGCAAGCGCTATAGTATCAAGGAGCTTAGATATCTAACCGCCTCTACTAGCAAGCGCTATAGTATCAAGGAGCTTAGATATCTAACTGCCTCTACTAGCAAGCGCTATAGTGTCAAGGAGATTAGATATCTAACCACCTCTACTAGCAAGCGCTATAGTATCAAGGAGCTTAGATATCTAACTGCCTCTACTAGCAAGCGCTATAGTATCAAGGAGCTTAGATATCTAACTGCCTCTACTAGCAAGCGCTATAGTATCAAGGAGCTTAGATATCTAACTGCCTCTACTAGCAAGCGCTATAGTGTCAAGGAGCTTAGATATCTAACTGCCTCTACTAGCAAGCGCTATAGTATCAAGGAGCTTAGATATCTAACCGCCTCTACTAGCAAGCGCTATAGTATCAAGGAGCTTAGATATCTAACTGCCTCTACTAGCAAGCGCTATAGTATCAAGGAGCTTAGATATCTAACTGCCTCTACTAGCAAGCGCTATAGTGTCAAGGAGCTTAGATATCTAACTGCCTCTACTAGCAAGCGCTATAGTATCAAGGAGCTTAGATATCTAACCGCCTCTACTAGCAAGCGCTATAGTATCAAGGAGCTTAGATATCTAACTGCCTCTACTAGCAAGCGCTATAGTATCAAGGAGCTTAGATATCTAACTGCCTCTACTAGCAAGCGCTATAGTATCAAGGAGCTTAGATATCTAACCGCCTCTACTAGCAAGCGCTATAGTATCAAGGAGCTTAGATATCTAACTGCCTCTACTAGCAAGCGCTATAGTATCAAGGAGCTTAGATATCTAACCGCCTCTACTAGCAAGCGCTATAGTATCAAGGAGCTTAGATATCTAACCGCCTCTACTAGCAAGCGCTCTAGTGTCAAGGAGCTTAGATATCTAACTGCCTCTACTAGCAAGCGCTATAGTATCAAGGAGCTTAGATATCTAACTGCCTCTACTAGCAAGCGCTATAGTATCAAGGAGCTTAGATATCTAACTGCCTCTACTAGCAAGCGCTATAGTATCAAGGAGCTTAGATATCTAACTGCCTCTACTAGCAAGCGCTATAGTATCAAGGAGCTTAGATATCTAACTGCCTCTACTAGCAAGCGCTATAGTGTCAAGGAGCTTAGATATCTAACCGCCTCTACTAGCAAGCGCTATAGTATCAAGGAGCTTAGATATCTAACCGCCTCTACTAGCAAGCGCTATAGTGTCAAGGAGCTTAGATATCTAACCGCCTCTACTAGCAAGCGCTATAGTGTCAAGGAGCTTAGATATCTAACTGCCTCTACTAGCAAGCGCTATAGTGTCAAGGAGCTTAGATATCTAACTGCCTCTACTAGCAAGCGCTATAGTGTCAAGGAGCTTAGATATCTAACTGCCTCTACTAGCAAGCGCTATAGTATCAAGGAGCTTAGATATCTAACTGCCTCTACTAGCAAGCGCTATAGTATCAAGGAGCTTAGATATCTAACCGCCTCTACTAGCAAGCGCTATAGTATCAAGGAGCTTAGATATCTAACCGCCTCTACTAGCAAGCGCTATAGTATCAAGGAGCTTAGATATCTAACTGCCTCTACTAGCAAGTGCTATAGTATCAAGGAGCTTAGATATCTAACCGCCTCTACTAGCAAGCGCTATAGTGTCAAGGAGCTTAGATATCTAACTGCCTCTACTAGCAAGCGCTATAGTATCAAGGAGCTTAGATATCTAACTGCCTCTACTAGCAAGCGCTATAGTATCAAGGAGCTTAGATATCTAACTGCCTCTACTAGCAAGCGCTATAGTATCAAGGAGCTTAGATATCTAACTGCCTCTACTAGCAAGTGCTATAGTATCAAGGAGCTTAGATATCTAACCGCCTCTACTAGCAAGCGCTATAGTGTCAAGGAGCTTAGATATCTAACTGCCTCTACTAGCAAGCGCTATAGTATCAAGGAGCTTAGATATCTAACTGCCTCTACTAGCAAGCGCTATAGTATCAAGGAGCTTAGATATCTAACTGCCTCTACTAGCAAGCGCTATAGTATCAAGGAGCTTAGATATCTAACTGCCTCTACTAGCAAGCGCTATAGTATCAAGGAGCTTAGATATCTAACTGCCTCTACTAGCAAGCGCTATAGTATCAAGGAGCTTAGATATCTAACTGCCTCTACTAGCAAGCGCTATAGTGTCAAGGAGCTTAGATATCTAACTGCCTCTACTAGCAAGCGCTATAGTATCAAGGAGCTTAGATATCTAACTGCCTCTACTAGCAAGCGCTATAGTGTCAAGGAGCTTAGATATCTAACCTCCTCTACTAGCAAGCGCTATGGTGTCAAGGAGCTTAGATATCTAACTGCCTCTACTAGCAAGCGCTATAGTGTCAAGGAGCTTAGATATCTAACTGCCTCTACTAGCAAGCGCTATAGTATCAAGGAGCTTAGATATCTAACTGCCTCTACTAGCAAGCGCTATAGTATCAAGGAGCTTAGATATCTAACTGCCTCTACTAGCAAGCGCTATAGTGTCAAGGAGCTTAGATATCTAACTGCCTCTACTAGCAAGCACTATAGTATCAAGGAGCTTAGATATCTAACCGCCTCTACTAGCAAGCGCTATAGTGTCAAGGAGCTTAGATATCTAACTGCCTCTACTAGCAAGCGCTATAGTATCAAGGAGCTTAGATATCTAACTGCCTCTACTAGCAAGCGCTATAGTATCAAGGAGCTTAGATATCTAACTGCCTCTACTAGCAAGCGCTATAGTATCAAGGAGCTTAGATATCTAACCGCCTCTACTAGCAAGCGCTATAGTGTCAAGGAGCTTAGATATCTAACTGCCTCTACTAGCAAGCGCTATAGTATCAAGGAGCTTAGATATCTAACCGCCTCTACTAGCAAGCGCTATAGTGTCAAGGAGCTTAGATATCTAACTGCCTCTACTAGCAAGCGCTATAGTATCAAGGAGCTTAGATATCTAACTGCCTCTACTAGCAAGCGCTATAGTGTCAAGGAGCTTAGATATCTAACTGCCTCTACTAGCAAGCGCTATAGTATCAAGGAGCTTAGATATCTAACTGCCTCTACTAGCAAGCACTATAGTATCAAGGAGCTTAGATATCTAACTGCCTCTACTAGCAAGCGCTATTGTATCAAGGAGCTTAGATATCTAACCGCCTCTACTAGCAAGCGCTATAGTATCAAGGAGCTTAGATATCTAACTGCCTCTACTAGCAAGCGCTATAGTATCAAGGAGCTTAGATATCTAACCGCCTCTACTAGCAAGCGCTATAGTATCAAGGAGCTTAGATATCTAACCGCCTCTACTAGCAAGCGCTATAGTATCAAGGAGCTTAGATATCTAACTGCCTCTACTAGCAAGCGCTATAGTATCAAGGAGCTTAGATATCTAACTGCCTCTACTAGCAAGCGCTATAGTATCAAGGAGCTTAGATATCTAACTGCCTCTACTAGCAAGCGCTATAGTGTCAAGGAGCTTAGATATCTAACTGCCTCTACTAGCAAGCGCTATAGTATCAAGGAGCTTAGATATCTAACTGCCTCTACTAGCAAGCGCTATAGTGTCAAGGAGCTTAGATATCTAACCGCCTCTACTAGCAAGCGCTATAGTATCAAGGAGCTTAGATATCTAACCGCCTCTACTAGCAAGCGCTATAGTATCAAGGAGCTTAGATATCTAACTGCCTCTACTAGCAAGCGCTATAGTATCAAGGAGCTTAGATATCTAACTGCCTCTACTAGCAAGCGCTATAGTATCAAGGAGCTTAGATATCTAACTGCCTCTACTAGCAAGCGCTATAGTATCAAGGAGCTTAGATATCTAACTGCCTCTACTAGCAAGCGCTATA
The DNA here is from genome assembly GCA_946902985.2 of Meconema thalassinum. Classification (NCBI taxonomy): domain Eukaryota; kingdom Metazoa; phylum Arthropoda; class Insecta; order Orthoptera; family Tettigoniidae; genus Meconema; species Meconema thalassinum. Next base: position 75,796,295 of record OX336389.2, read on the forward strand.
GTGTCAAGGAGCTTAGATATCTAACTGCCTCTACTAGCAAGCGCTATAGTATCAAGGAGCTTAGATATCTAACTGCCTCTACTAGCAAGCGCTATAGTATCAAGGAGCTTAGATATCTAACCGCCTCTACTAGCAAGCGCTATAGTGTCAAGGAGCTTAGATATCTAACCGCCTCTACTAGCAAGCGCTATAGTGTCAAGGAGCTTAGATATCTAACTGCCTCTACTAGCAAGCGCTATAGTGTCAAGGAGCTTAGATATCTAACTGCCTCTACTAGCAAGCGCTATAGTATCAAGGAGCTTAGATATCTAACTGCCTCTACTAGCAAGCGCTATAGTATCAAGGAGCTTAGATATCTAACTGCCTCTACTAGCAAGCGCTATAGTATCAAGGAGCTTAGATATCTAACCGCCTCTACTAGCAAGCGCTATAGTATCAAGGAGCTTAGATATCTAACCGCCTCTACTAGCAAGCGCTATAGTATCAAGGAGCTTAGATATCTAACTGCCTCTACTAGCAAGCGCTATAGTGTCAAGGAGCTTAGATATCTAACCGCCTCTACTAGCAAGCGCTATAGTATCAAGGAGCTTAGATATCTAACCGCCTCTACTAGCAAGCGCTATAGTGTCAAGTAGCTTAGATATCTAACTGCCTCTACTAGCAAGCGCTATAGTATCAAGGAGCTTAGATATCTAACTGCCTCTACTAGCAAGCGCTATAGTATCAAGGAGCTTAGATATCTAACTGCCTCTACTAGCAAGCGCTATAGTGTCAAGGAGCTTAGATATCTAACTGCCTCTACTAGCAAGCGCTATAGTGTCAAGGAGCTTAGATATCTAACTGCCTCTACTAGCAAGCGCTATAGTGTCAAGGAGCTTAGATATCTAACTGCCTCTACTAGCAAGCGCTATAGTATCAAGGAGCTTAGATATCTAACTGCCTCTACTAGCAAGCGCTATAGTGTCAAGGAGCTTAGATATCTAACTGCCTCTACTAGCAAGCGCTATAGTATCAAGGAGCTTAGATATCTAACCGCCTCTACTAGCAAGCGCTATAGTATCAAGGAGCTTAGATATCTAACCGCCTCTACTAGCAAGCGCTATAGTATCAAGGAGCTTAGATATCTAACCGCCTCTACTAGCAAGCGCTATAGTATCAAGGAGCTTAGATATCTAACCGCCTCTACTAGCAAGCGCTATAGTGTCAAGGAGCTTAGATATCTAACTGCCTCTACTAGCAAGCGCTGTAGTATCAAGGAGCTTAGATATCTAACCGCCTCTACTAGCAAGCGCTATAGTATCAAGGAGATTAGATATCTAACCGCCTCTACTAGCAAGCGCTATAGTATCAAGGAGATTAGATATCTAACCGCCTCTACTAGCAAGCGCTATAGTATCAAGGAGCTTAGATATCTAACTGCCTCTACTAGCAAGCGCTATAGTATCAAGGAGCTTAGATATCTAACTGCCTCTACTAGCAAGCGCTATAGTATCAAGGAGCTTAGATATCTAACTGCCTCTACTAGCAAGCGCTATAGTATCAAGGAGCTTAGATATCTAACTGCCTCTACTAGCAAGCGCTATAGTATCAAGGAGCTTAGATATCTAACCGCCTCTACTAGCAAGCGCTATAGTATCAAGGAGCTTAGATATCTAACTGCCTCTACTAGCAAGCGCTATAGTATCAAGGAGCTTAGATATCTAACTGCCTCTACTAGCAAGCGCTATAGTATCAAGGAGCTTAGATATCTAACTGCCTCTACTAGCAAGCGCTATAGTATCAAGGAGCTTAGATATCTAACTGCCTCTACTAGCAAGCGCTATAGTGTCAAGGAGCTTAGATATCTAACTGCCTCTACTAGCAAGCGCTATAGTGTCAAGGAGCTTAGATATCTAACTGCCTCTACTAGCAAGCGCTATAGTGTCAAGGAGCTTAGATATCGAACTGCCTCTACTAGCAAGCGCTATAGTGTCAAGGAGCTTAGATATCTAACTGCCTCTACTAGCAAGCGCTATAGTATCAAGGAGCTTAGATATCTAACTGCCTCTACTAGCAAGCGCTATAGTGTCAAGGAGCTTAGATATCTAACTGCCTCTACTAGCAAGCGCTATAGTATCAAGGAGCTTAGATATCTAACTGCCTCTACTAGCAAGCGCTATAGTGTCGAGGAGCTTAGATATCTAACTGCCTCTACTAGCAAGCGCTATAGTATCAAGGAGCTTAGATATCTAACTGCCTCTACTAGCAAGCGCTATAGTATCAAGGAGCTTAGATATCTAACTGCCTCTACTAGCAAGCGCTATAGTATCAAGGAGCTTAGATATCCAACTGCCTCTACTAGCAAGCGCTATAGTGTCAAGGAGCTTAGATATCTAACTGCCTCTACTAGCAAGCGCTATAGTATCAAGGAGCTTAGATATCTAACCGCCTCTACTAGCAAGCGCTATAGTGTCAAGGAGCTTAGATATCTAACTGCCTCTACTAGCAAGCGCTATAGTATCAAGGAGCTTAGATATCTAACTGCCTCTACTAGCAAGCGCTATAGTATCAAGGAGCTTAGATATCTAACCGCCTCTACTAGCAAGCGCTATAGTATCAAGGAGCTTAGATATCTAACTGCCTCTACTAGCAAGCGCTATAGTGTCAAGGAGCTTAGATATCGAACTGCCTCTACTAGCAAGCGCTATAGTGTCAAGGAGCTTAGATATCTAACTGCCTCTACTAGCAAGCGCTATAGTATCAAGGAGCTTAGATATCTAACTGCCTCTACTAGCAAGCGCTATAGTGTCAAGGAGCTTAGATATCTAACTGCCTCTACTAGCAAGCTCTATAGTATCAAGGCGCTTAGATATCTAACTGCCTCTACTAGCAAGCGCTATAGTGTCAAGGAGCTTAGATATCTAACTGCCTCTACTAGCAAGCGCTATAGTATCAAGGAGCTTAGATATCTAACTGCCTCTACTAGCAAGCGCTATAGTATCAAGGAGCTTAGATATCTAACTGCCTCTACTAGCAAGCGCTATAGTGTCAAGGAGCTTAGATATCTAACTGCCTCTACTAGCAAGCGCTATAGTATCAAGGAGCTTAGATATCTAACTGCCTCTACTAGCAAGCGCTATAGTATCAAGGAGCTTAGATATCTAACCGCCTCTACTAGCAAGCGCTATAGTATCAAGGAGCTTAGATATCTAACCGCCTCTACTAGCAAGCGCTATAGTGTCAAGGAGCTTAGATATCTAACCGCCTCTACTAGCAAGCGCTATAGTATCAAGGAGCTTAGATATCTAACTGCCTCTACTAGCAAGCGCTATAGTATCAAGGAGCTTAGATATCTAACTGCCTCTACTAGCAAGCGCTATAGTGTCAAGGAGCTTAGATATCTAACTGCCTCTACTAGCAAGCGCTATAGTATCAAGGAGCTTAGATATCTAACTGCCTCTACTAGCAAGCGCTATAGTGTCAAGGAGCTTAGATATCTAACTGCCTCTACTAGCAAGCGCTATAGTATCAAGGAGCTTAGATATCTAACTGCCTCTACTAGCAAGCGCTATAGTATCAAGGAGCTTAGATATCTAACTGCCTCTACTAGCAAGCGCTATAGTGTCAAGGAGCTTAGATATCTAACTGCCTCTACTAGCAAGCGCTATAGTATCAAGGAGCTTAGATATCTAACTGCCTCTACTAGCAAGCGCTATAGTATCAAGGAGCTTAGATATCTAACTGCCTCTACTAGCAAGCGCTATAGTATCAAGGAGCTTAGATATCTAACTGCCTCTACTAGCAAGCGCTATAGTATCAAGGAGCTTAGATATCTAACTGCCTCTACTAGCAAGCGCTATAGTATCAAGGAGCTTAGATATCTAACTGCCTCTACTAGCAAGCGCTATAGTATCAAGGAGCTTAGATATCTAACTGCCTCTACTAGCAAGCGCTATAGTGTCAAGGAGCTTAGATATCTAACCGCCTCTACTAGCAAGCGCTATAGTATCAAGGAGCTTAGATATCTAACCGCCTCTACTAGCAAGCGCTATAGTATCAAGGAGCTTAGATATCTAACTGCCTCTACTAGCAAGCGCTATAGTATCAAGGAGCTTAGATATCTAACTGCCTCTACTAGCAAGCGCTATAGTATCAAGGAGCTTAGATATCTAACTGCCTCTACTAGCAAGCGCTATAGTATCAAGGAGCTTAGATATCTAACTGCCTCTACTAGCAAGCGCTATAGTATCAAGGAGCTTAGATATCTAACCGCCTCTACTAGCAAGCGCTATAGTGTCAAGGAGCTTAGATATCTAACCGCCTCTACTAGCAAGCGCTATAGTATCAAGGAGCTTAGATATCTAACTGCCTCTACTAGCAAGCGCTATAGTATCAAGGAGCTTAGATATCTAACCGCCTCTACTAGCAAGCGCTATAGTATCAAGGAGCTTAGATATCTAACTGCCTCTACTAGCAAGCGCTATAGTATCAAGGAGCTTAGATATCTAACTGCCTCTACTAGCAAGCGCTATAGTGTCAAGGAGCTTAGATATCTAACTGCCTCTACTACCAAGCCCTATAGTATCAAGGAGCTTAGATATCTAACTGCCTCTACTAGCAAGCGCTATAGTATCAAGGAGCTTAGATATCTAACCGCCTCTACTAGCAAGCGCTATAGTATCAAGGAGCTTAGATATCTAACCGCCTCTACTAGCAAGCGCTATAGTATCAAGGAGCTTAGATATCTAACTGCCTCTACTAGCAAGCGCTATAGTATCAAGGAGCTTAGATATCTAACTGCCTCTACTAGCAAGCGCTATAGTATCAAGGAGCTTAGATATCTAACTGCCTCTACTAGCAAGCGCTATAGTGTCAAGGAGCTTAGATATCTAACCGCCTCTACTAGCAAGCGCTATAGTGTCAAGGAGCTTAGATATCTAACCGCCTCTACTAGCAAGCGCTATAGTGTCAAGGAGCTTAGATATCTAACTGCCTCTACTAGCAAGCGCTATAGTGTCAAGGAGCTTAGATATCTAACCGCCTCTACTAGCAAGCGCTATAGTATCAAGGAGCTTAGATATCTAACTGCCTCTACTAGCAAGCGCTATAGTGTCAAGGAGCTTAGATATCTAACCGCCTCTACTAGCAAGCGCTATAGTATCAAGGAGCTTAGATATCTAACTGCCTCTACTAGCAAGCGCTATAGTATCAAGGAGCTTAGATATCTAACCGCCTCTACTAGCAAGCGCTATAGTATCAAGGAGCTTGGATATCTAACTGCCTCTACTAGCAAGCGCTATAGTGTCAAGGAGCTTAGATATCTAACCGCCTCTACTAGCAAGCGCTATAGTATCAAGGAGCTTAGATATCTAACTGCCTCTACTAGCAAGCGCTATAGTATCAAGGAGCTTAGATATCTAACCGCCTCTACTAGCAAGCGCTATAGTGTCAAGGAGCTTAGATATCTAACTGCCTCTACTAGCAAGCGCTATAGTATCAAGGAGCTTAGATATCTAACTGCCTCTACTAGCAAGCGCTATAGTGTCAAGGAGCTTAGATATCTAACTGCCTCTACTAGCAAGCGCTATAGTATCAAGGAGCTTAGATATCTAACTGCCTCTACTAGCAAGCGCTATAGTATCAAGGAGCATAGATATCTAACTGCCTCTACTAGCAAGCGCTATAGTGTCAAGGAGCTTAGATATCTAACTGCCTCTACTAGCAAGCGCTATAGTATCAAGGAGCTTAGATATCTAACTGCCTCTACTAGCAAGCGCTATAGTATCAAGGAGCTTAGATATCTAACCGCCTCTACTAGCAAGCGCTATAGTATCAAGGAGCTTAGATATCTAACTGCCTCTACTAGCAAGGGCTATAGTATCAAGGAGCTTAGATATCTAACTGCCTCTACTAGCAAGCGCTATAGTATCAAGGAGCTTAGATATCTAACCGCCTTGACTTTCATAGCGTTTTGGTCATCCAAGCAAATCTAATTATTAATCTCATGTATTTTTATTTTTTCAGGTTTAGGGAAACATCCAAACCCTAGAACCGGCAATGTGAAATTCTGTACCAGCAGCCACTTTGTGTGAAGTGGATTCTTATTTACAACCTATTGTGAACAATGTTGCATATCGTTGAAAACTAACAAACCACAGATTCAGATGGTAATGTTAACTTATCTTTGAAGGTTGGTAAAAATAAATGGTGGAATTATTATTTCATAAGCAATATCGAAATTCTAACAAACTAAAATACGAGATGAGACATGAAATACAAAATCCAAGATATAAGAAATGATGCACATACTATATCATCGCGCCAGGAGATGGCAGTTCAACAAGCTGCGACGGGGTAAAGGGGGTCTTGCAGTACGCATGCGCGGTCCGCCTATTCCAAATCTAAATATATCGGCTGGCAGTCAATTGCTGCTACTTCCTGCAGGATAATTTGTTATCGGGCTTCACATTTGTATTGTTACCTTCCTTCCTACTGTCAATATTCATACAAGTCTTTGTGTTTACTTTTAACAGTGTGGCAGAATCAGGTACAGTATTGGAAACAATGACCAACTTGATGTTTTTGGAATGTGCGATACGCAGTGAGCGGAAGACAACTGCAGTTCAGACCCGACTGCCATCTTCTGATGCGATATCAGTATGTGTGAAAGTCTCAATTCTATGCAATAATATGTTTGATTGATAACAAAAAATATAATTTCCAAGAGCCATTTTAGGCCTATAACCCAAGTGTGTGAACGCACTTACGTTATTGTAAATGTTATTACAGCTGTCATGCTACATACAAGCCAACTGAAACGAAACTATTGTAGATGGAAACTATAACAACAAAGGTGCACTTTCAACTCCCCAATACATATAATTACATCCTCAAAATAAGACCGGTAGCGATAACATATACAGCAGCATTACACAATATGTTTTGGTTCGCATGGCAGCGAGTCTCTCATTTGTTTCCAAGGAAACTTAAACAAGGAGATTGTTTCTATGGATGAAAATGAGTAAGAAGCTTCGGTAAACTTCCAGGAACACAAGACAAGGTATGTCACGCCATCTAACAGCGGAACAGAGCTACGAAATGAAGAAATAAAAAAGCGTTGAAAAATCGACTCAGCCGCTACAGAAATGGGCAAACCGTCGATCCATTGATGCTTGCTAGTTCTAGGGTTCAAATTGGGTACACTCGACTGAAAAGTATTAGTTTCGAACCAGTGGTCTATAGAATTAAACACTGCGTAGCTGTTAAATTGGTGGAGGATCAATTCAATTTGTGAGTTTTCCCTCCATGGCGCGTGCCAGTTTGTTAGCTTACCTTGTCCGACCTCAGCTATGGGTATTGCTTCTGGTAGCACAGAGAGAGCAGAAAAGATTACAGCATGTGCTTTGTTTTTCAAGCTGTAGAGGGCCATGATACAGAAGCTCTGTACTCGTGATGTGTCCCCTAGAATTTTGCACAGGGATGTGTAAATTAAAGTCATCTTGATGGCCTCTTCCATCTGTAAAAATGAAAACAAAATAAGTGTAAGCAATACTTAACAGGGTGCGACATCTATAGCTGGAAGAAGCGGAGAAGAATATTCATTAGTGAGCCTGAAATATAGCAGGATTAACAAGGATGGAGAAAAGAAGAGTCAGTGGTTGAGCATTTGAAATTCCTAATTTTGCAAAAGTTTCAAATTTTACTGGAATACAGTGGAAGGCTCCATTTGGGAATTTTGATAAAGATTAAAGTGCTCAGTTATTTGTTGAAATGTATGAGATGTGATAAAGCCTGTGGTCGAGTCGGTTGTGCGCCATGAATCATGTTCACTTGAAGATGAAATACATGCCATCACCAACACATGATCATCCAGACTACAAACACTAACCCGTGTGTATAAAATACGACAAAGATGCGACTTGAATTTATCAGCTTTAGTTTTTATTTCTATCATCTTCAAGCTCAGTGTCATAATCATCTTCCATTATCATGCGAGTCATAAAAAGTTTTTCAGTTTCGTAATTTTTAAAATAATTTTTAATAATGTTATTATTAATTTAACAACATACACTGGCATGTATGAACTTACAGTACATACACCAAGATTTTTCTGAACCGGCTGAAGATGGCTCGATAGAAGAGCTGAAACATGACCCGGAAGAGGTAAGTTGCCTCAAAACAAAGTAAATTGTCTTGAAGAGTGGACAACAGATTGCATTGAAATTTTGTAGGATTGTACTCATATTTTCAGTGAGACAGCTCCAGGAACACCACTACGAATTTGGAGAGGATCTGTTGATGGCCTTTCTGGACATCGAAAAGGACTATGATAGTGTGTATAGGGAGAAGGTTTGGGAAGAAATGGAAAACATGGGAGTGGAAAACTGGTTCAGACAAATGAGTGGCCTGAAACAGGGTAGTGCACTGTCACCCCTTCTCTTTATTGTGTTTATGGATGAGGTAATGACACCGGATAGCAGGAAAGATAGGAGAAGATAAGATGAAAGCAATGGTATTTGCAGATGATCTCATGGTCTGGGGAAACAAGAAGGAGGAAATTCAGGAGCAACTGAAGGCTTGGGAAGAAACAGTGGGAGAGTACAGATGGAAGTTCAATATTAATAAATGTGAGATCCTGTTAACGACCAGGAAAAGGGACAGACCAATGAGTGGGATAACACTTGGAGGTGGACAGCTGGAAAAGGTGGATCAAGTACCGTATTTACTCGAATACGACCCGCCCCCGAATAAGACCCGCACCCTGATTTTGAAGAACAAAATTTAAAAAAAAGAATTTTTACTCAAAATTATTTACTATCTTAACTAAATAAACAGAATAGCATTTATCCAAAATAGTTTCCAACAGTTTTGAAGTCGTCCTAAAATAACACACATCAAACGATTAAAGATACAAATAAAAGTACACAAACACTTCATTCATCGTCATCAGAAGTACCAACTCCGGAACTTTAATCACCATCACTTTCCCACTAAATGTCGTCATCACAGCCATCCATAGCATTCGAAATACTACATTTCTTGAAGCTCTTCCGTATGAGATCTCCAGAGATACGATTCCATGCCGTCAAAATCCACGAACACAGCAGCTGAACTTTCGGGCGCTGAATACGACCAGTTGGAGTCGGTGCGTGCATACCATCCGCTCCGTACATAGCTGTTTCAAGGCTGCTTTGAACGGGCGGTTCACGCAGCATAGACGTCATCCCGCCCAATCACGAATACATGACTCGTCAATATCATATTTCCTACCGGGCACGATTTCCAATAACTTCAGCTTCCCTCGCAACTTTCAATTTCTCACTCACAGTAAATGACCGCAAACGTTTCGTAGCATTCATGTTTACACTCGGAGAACGTGCGTGTGACTATGACGTGCGTGCTTACGGTAAAACAAAGTTATAGCCGGAAGAAGGCTAGCACCATCTAGCGGATACTCGCAACACCCACTATCGCGCGCGGCGGGCAATTTAAATCTTTCAAATTTGGATGACTCAAATAAGACCCGCACCCCAATTTTTCACGTCCGAATTTGTTTAAAAATGTGCGGGTGGTATTCGAGTATATACGGTACTTGGGAAGTATAGTGGAGGAAAATGGGAGAAGTGACAAAGAGTTTACAGAACGTGACAGACAGGCAGAAGCATTTCTGAGAAGCATTAGGAGCTTAGTGTGGAATACAGATGCTACTATATACCAATACTGACCTATGCATCAGAAACGTGGATAATGAAGAAAAGAGACATAAGCAGAATACAGGCAAGTGAAATGAAGTTCCTGCGAAGTGGAATCGGAGTAACGAGAAGAGACAGGGTGAGGAATGAAAAGGTCAGGGGGAGCCCTTGCAAGGTAGGATTGAGACATCAAGACTGAGGTGGTATGGACACTTAAAGAGAATGGAAGAGAAGAAGATTCCCAAGAGGATACATAGATGCAGAAGAAACGACCAAGGGGAAGACCACGAGATAGATGGCTGAAAGGAGTGGAGGATTGAGTCAAGAAGAGAGGCGAGGACTGGACCAGAGTGACAGCAGAGAGGTGGTGGGAAGAAAGGACTAAGTGGCGAGGCTTATGTTCCAAACAGACCCAGCCTAGGGCTGGAAACGGTACAAGATGATGATGGTGATGTAGTCCACACCCCAAGGAAGGCTTTTGGCATCATTAATTTTAGATAGTTCTCTCCATTCCCTTTATTTAGGCCCTTTGGCACAAATACCGCATTTCCATGCCCCAAAAACTTTATAATTTTATTTATGGGCGTCATCACGGGAATGGGGACTTATAGCATTTGTGAGGATTCATTATTTTACAGTATGAGCGGAAAAAATATAATTTTCCTTGCTTCTATGCATACTTTATTTGATTTTTTCTGTTTTGCCGACAGAATCCATACCATCCAATGACAAGTTGAAGACTGGAATAACCGCCTCTCCCAGTATGGCATATGTCTGAATGTGAAAAAGACAGAGTATCTGGAGTTAAACCCAAGCGACGGTACCATTCAAGTCGCTGGACAAAATCTAGTCAAGACTGAATGCTTCAGGTACCTTGGATCTCGTCTACAGAGTGATGGCAACTTCAATGATGAAGTAAGGGCCACGGTAAACGCAACCTGGTTGCGGTGGAAGGAGGTCTCAAATCCAAGATATATCGGACAGTTGCGCTGAATGGAGTTGAATGTCGACCACCCGACAAAATTTCAGAATGTCACCTACACGCCATGGAACTGAGAATGCTCCGTTGGACAATGGGCATCTCCCTTATTGACCCTGTCAGAAACGACACGATTCGGGAGCAAATGGGTGTTGCCCCAATTGTGGACAAGATGAGAGAGAAACGGCTCCGATGGTATGGCCATGCCCTGCGTGCAGCGCCTGACACTGTTACGAACTCTGTCCTTCATTTTGAGGTTGAAGGCCTAAGCCCCAGAGGACGACCGAAGCAGCGTTGGCAAGACACAATAAATGGTGACTTAAAAATTACTGGCCTTAATCCAGCTGATGCACGAAACCGGACAATATGGAGGTCAATGACTTAAAAAGCGGACCCTGCACCAGCGGCTCAATGCTAGGAAGAAGAAGAAGGAGACAGAATGAAAGAAGAATGGGACCTCATGATATGGCGTTGCCATGGTAACATTCATAAATTTCGCAGACCAGGAATAGTTTTCTGGCAATATCTCGAAAACCGTTCGTTTTAGGGCGTTAAAACGTGGGGTTCGTCAACATTGCTCCTCGCATTGCTACGCTTATAACGAGCCTCGTCCTATCTTTGTACGAGCAAATCGACAAATCTCATCCAATCCCAATCCTCTTCTTAAATAGGGGCAGATGACCTCGTAAAAATATAAAAGAAAGGTATATCAGTACAAAGTAGTGCAATACTAGTATTTCAGTCAAAGGCTCAACGACGCACGCATGATTATGAATTATCAAAATGGTACAGGATGCAAAATTCTCATTTCCACAGTTTTTGAACACTTTCAAGATTTATTTGGAAAAGAAAATCATTTAACACACTTGCAACCAATAAAAGCTACTTGTACTGTGCCCGAAATTATCATGAAGATGCATTTGGCGAATCTGAAGAACAGCTGGGTTGTAGAATCTTCAAGGTCCATGGCTAAAAAAACTCTTATTAACAAATTCACAATGTAGGGTGTCGAACGATAACCTTTTTTCAAATTCCCGTATGATTCCCGTACGAAAATCCACCAAATTCCCGTATATTTTAGAATCCTCTAAGACTAGAGTTCGCATACCGAATGGCTGAAAAATGAATCTTAAAGCGCGAATCACGATTTTCTGGCGTAAGTGTAACTGCATTTTTGGAGACTGTTTTACTGAGGAGGGTTGAGAGAGTAGAGAATAGGAGTGTCACATAATAAATGCTTACGGGAAGTGACTGAATTGTATGGTACCGTAACCGTATAGAGCTTCCAAGAGTTAAAATGGCACCAAAACTTATGCATAGCGAAATGCCGGTCCGCGAATCTCCATTTGATTTTCATTGGCAGTGAATCGTTCGTTCGTGATTATCTTCTTTATTATTTCGGATTGTGGTTTTGTTTTTAGGCATTCAACTTATGAAATAACTAGAGAGTTTAGCCCTTCATTAATATTCCAAAGATAAGTGTCTCTTAAAAGAGTAATTAGTAAAACTTCGCATCAGAGACGACCATAAGAAACAGCTAGCCTACAAAGTGTACGATTTGCACATTTCAAACGGCAGTGGTGTAACATATCTTAGACTACAATAATTAAGTTGGTGCAAATTAAATATGATATATGTGAGAATATTATTATAATTTGCTACCCGGTTGTTATATTAGTATGTTATGCATTAACGTGGCCCGTTTAAATGTTAAATTGTGACGGATGCTACGAGTTATAGGCTATTCGCCGTACCGGTAGGCCTAATATTTACTAACAACGCATCGTTTCATCTTTAATATTTATTTAATCATTATAATAATAATAGCCTATCTATTAACACTTATTTAACCAATAATCATTTTATAATTCTATACATATTCCAGGTATTGCAAGAAAGCGATATTTGATAGCACATGCGGTTCCACCTTTAAATCCAACCGTGCCCAGTTTTCAGTACCTATGAAAAATATTACAGTAAATTAATAAACCAAACAACTGGCGACAAGTTTGTTTTGTTTTGAAATTCTCATTTACATCTTCAACCTACAGTAGTCTACGTAAAGTACCATACTGAAAGGGTAGGGGCGGATATGACCTTAATTTCACAAACGAACGAACCTCATTTTGCATGAACTATGGAACCCGAAACCTAATGGAGGTATAGATTGTCTGCATTTAGAAATATGACAGTCAATAATTTAAAACACGATGCCAGAAAACTAAATACAAAAAGCTGCGTGCCTACTACGGTGTAAAGTTGCTCCGTGAAAAAAATACACCTCGCCAACATTATACGATCTGCATACAGTTAAATACAATCATCCAATCTTATCAGCAATTCAAACATAAACTGATGTAATTTACGGGAAAATGTGCAACATTTAGAGACTACGAGTGTTGTATGTGGCACGTTAGCTGACATTTCGCATCATTAATACATAAGGAATGAACACATGCAGAGCTTTCTAACTGCACACAGCTGAAGATCGTATCGTTCTTGGTGCATTTTACGTTCTCTTAACAATAATAATTTGCTTAGTTACATGCAAGGAAAATTGTAGTACACAGTTCCCATTGCTTCCATTACCAGACTACTAAACCAGAATCTGTAATGCATAACCATACACCGGTGGCGCGTCCTATGGCAAATGAAAGATCGAAAGAAAATGTAAGCTCCATGGGAGCCCGGAACAAGGCGATACAATTTTCTACACTACTGAAAATAGTCAAAATACCCTTTGTAATAATTAATAATAATTTTGGGGGTCATGTAGTAATAGATGTTACCCACCCACTATCCCTTTTTAGATCACGACTTTTATAGTAAAATTGGAGGTGTGTCTGCGTAAATTATGGGACAAATACAGTATTGCTAACCCCGCGCATTCGGTACTGACAGCCTTCCTGCCACTTTGCCCCGCTTTTCTTCTCCGCAACCCACGGTCGCCACATAACAAGACCCTGTGTCCAACCACCACACGGCAAGAATTCTGAGCATGCTTCTCACCTACACCCTGTATTTCGAAGGAAACAACGCGAAGGATATGTCGGGAGCTTGGAACAGCTGAGCTGTGTTGCTAAGTCTTTAGTGTTATTGTAAATCAACTGATTGGAATACACAGCGCTACACTTCAGAAATTATTACTGTACAATTACACGTAATATATTTTTAGAAAAGATCCTGAGTCAACGCCGAGGACATTCAAACAGAGAAATATGATATTTTTAGATGAATAAATAAATTACACACCGAAGCTATGATGCCTTTATCATCGGTATTCAATTCAATAAATACGACAAAGAGGGCAAACACTCTACAGATAATGAATATAAAAACACTCACCATGCAATGATTATCCTTTAACATGGAACAAGTGTCTGAGTGGAGGTCCTTCACAGCTTACTACAGTAGTTGACAGATAACACCATGCACACTCACTGTATCGCGACTCTCTACGGTTAATATTAGCTTTCGTGATAATACAAAAGTAAAGTTAAGGTAAAGACATATTTAGCATTGAGCACTCAAACAAGCCCCTCTGTGGCGATATTATTGCCGTGGTTTTATACTGTCGAGTTGTAGGCTATTGAATGGCAGACGGTATTTTGAACACTATGACGGGAAACAATATCTTGTGCTCTATTATCGATTGACGCAAGCGAACTGACACCAATAAATAAATTATCCTCAGTCACTTGGCAAGGGTTTGTTTGACACTTTCCATCCCTTCACTGTCCCTATCATCATCACCACCATCATTGTCTTCGTCAGAGCTTGATGAATTGCCAAGGTTAATAATCATTTCATCCACTGCGATATCCAGACCGCCTTCAGTATTTCTTTCTGTACATGCTGTACGGGATGTGTCCAGTCCTCGGGTCGAACTTCGGCGAAGTAAAAGTAACGAAACAATTACAATGAAAGGAAATCCGACACAGACAGTGGTTAACAAGCGACTGAAACAATGCCTGCCCTTACGAGAAGAATTCTGTCACTTGTGAGGTGTATTTTGAATCCACATGTTGGTGACGGGTGTTTGATAGTAAAATGTCGAGAGCTGTGAGATATTGTTTGTAGTTTCTGAAATTTATGCATGTGTGACACATTTGCATTGAGTGTTTCCACGGACTTGAAAAGAATTTGGTATGTGCATCTCCCCTGCGAAAGAAGACCATGGAAAGGCTAAATACAGTAAAATTCCACACGCGACACGCCGCGAATACTTTTTAATTTAGATTTATTTTATCAAATTAGATAATAGAAATTAAAATAATGCAAAACGAAATTAAACAAGTCACTTTGACAAATACAAGATTGTTACTAGAAACTTCAGATATACACAGCACAAAATTAAGTTCTTTTGACAGTGCTCTTTTTTTTTTAATTCCTGGAGATCTTTCGACTGCCACCTTAGCCGTCGCATCGCACCTAATTTGCTTCCTTGAACACGGCGTAGGAGTCTCGTGCAGTATGGACTCTTGCTCACGGTTATCTTTTCTACTCCACCAGCTGCCATCACAGCGTCCTGAACAGTATGCATGCCAATCAGACTTGCTTCTTTGTGATTGACGATCATGCACTCCTTGTTCAGGGAGAAACCTCTGTCTAGAGCTGCATTGTTGTGATACAAAATCAGTATAATTTTAACGAGGCTTGTGAGATCGTTTTTGGCAGGAACTGAGGAAGGTGCTGAAGCCACTAATTCAGACAACAACACGTCGAGCCATGGCTCTTTTCCGTCCAACTGCTTCAAACGCGCAGTGACGGAGGACAGTCTCAGAAGTGCGGAGTAGCTGCTCTTGATGCGGTCAGCCATTGCGCCAGAAAGCAAATTCTTCTGATTACAAAGAATTTTCAGGGCAATGACGATCCTAACTTCTTCCAACTTAGGAGTCTCAGTGACCCCTATAGGGTCTAGGCAGGAAATAGCACGGGTCTCTTGTGAGCAAGAGTTGAACTTTCTTTGATTTTTTCAGCCATAGGATACGAATGTACAATTTTCGGCAGTTGGTGCGAAATTGCAGCATATCCACGTCTGGAATTTACTGAGATCTTGAGCTGTTAGCTTCTTTAAGGGCTGTTCTTGTCGAGAAACACAGGTCTCCTCTGTGAATAACAATTCGGACTGATTCCTGTATGTCATTGTCAGCAACGAGCGCGGAGGTGGTACGGCCGGCGGTCGGCCAGGCAAAGCATGCATTCGACGTTGGCTGGGTTCTCATCCCGCTTAGCGCACTATCGGTGGCGCAAATTGCGAGTGACAGCGCGGTCTGCAGGTGAAATAGAAGTCTGAGCAGGAGGACTCTACCGAGCGTTCGGGGGTTAAGAAGTCAGGCATTATGAGACTTTTCAAGATTTCCCGTATCAAGTGCGAACTTCCCGTATTTTTCCAGAGTCACTAAAATTCCCGTATAATTCGCGTATTGCTCGACACCCTGCAATGAAATTTGATAAAATGGTCCGGTTAACATAACTCAATCGGCCAATTAACATCCTGTTTCCTTTGGGAACAGATATTTCCAATATAGAAAAACCTGTAAATCCTACCGACAAGTACTACATGATGGAAACTTCCTATTTTCGACTGTGTTATGGACTACTCTACTGGGAAAAACAATCAAACTACTAGGGGGAGTGAGAAACTTATGATTCTCGGGGCGTAACGGGATAGAAAAAAGGGTAGCCTTAAATCTGACACCGATTTCCAAAACACAATCTTGCTATAACTAGTATAAATCACGACGATTCCTTTCTATATAAATGAACGAAAATAAAATGAAAATGAACGAAATACAAATAAAATAAAATACTCCTGCAATATAATTAAAATATAACCGTAAATAACTTGGCTATCGTAGAAAATTAAAAATATACCAAACTGCAAAAATTAAATACCAGTAATTCTTCTAGGTTTGTGCCGTGTCTTGTGTGGGGTTTCGCCTAGGACACCAAGCTGGCTCATCGGCAGGCTCTTGGTGTCCCCGCCCGGACCCCTACAGGAGTGACGAACTGCGCGCCACCTCCCTTTATATTAGGTGCAACTGCACCAGTTGACTGCGAGAACTAAAAGCTCAAGCAGCCTGAATCTTGCTATGAAGGGTCCGGGCGGGGACACCAAGTGCCCGCCAATGAGCCAGCTTGGTGTCCTAGGCAAAACCCCACACAAGACACGGCACAAACCTAGAAGAATTGCAGAGTTTTAATTCACCGGCCATGAAAGCCAATATACCATCTTTTTAAATACCTGTGTTCGCATTTGCGAAGGCTACTAACGCCTAATTTATTCATTTTAGCTTGTCGTAATTTTTAGAGAGAAAAAAATAATTAAAATGTCAGCTGTTGTTTAACCTAACTAATTTGACATGTGCACACGTGTCTTCTATGTCTAGAATGACCTGTTAATAGTTTACGATCTATTTTTACTTACTTGTTCGGCATTCAAATCTGCCCTGTTTTTTAAGACATTTTCTTTAGGCCTGTTACGGTTAAAATATTTCTTCCGATTTTCATTAGAGCACACATTCAAATGACAGCCATGTTGTTGCCATACCTTTCGTTTCTTTTTCAACGCTTCTCATTGGTTGCTGTATCCAGCCGACCAATCATGTCTCCCGATTCATCGAAGTTTCCAGATACTTCTCGTCCGAGCTCCTATATTAACGCCGGCAGTTTGGACCTTCTAAGCACACGTTGTCAACTTAGAAACTTGCCGTCTACAAGACACTTGCTGTCATCATGTTGAAGCTATCGACAATTCAGCACGCTTTTCTTCATCTACATATTTGAAATCTTCGAACTTGTCCTCATTTAGACACGAGCTTGCTGTCTAATCAGAACTTCCTACGCCATGGGACTCTTACTGATCTGCCGTTAGGCCTTAGTTTCTTCGAAATTTTACAAATCTAGTCATTACTTTGACCATGCTTAAGTGTGTTACAGTGGAACGTGGCTAATTCGAACTTCTATAATTCGAAATCTTCTTTAATTCAAATTTTTCTCTTGGTCCCTAGCATTTTATATGGAATAAATGCTAAAACATCGTGGTTAACTCGAATTATATTTTGGATAATTCGAAGATTTACGTGTAAAAACTCCGAAAAACAAGATGGTTCCCGAAAAAACTGTTCCAAGTGCAGCCCCAAGCAACAAACCACATCACAGAACTAAGGCGTTTTTTTGAAAGTAGAAATGACGTATGTGATTCTTTTTTTCGTTTATTAAATTTGTTAGATTCTTTTGTGATGGCCGAGAGACTTAATTGCAGGAAACAGGTAATAATCTCAAACATTTTGAAAAACAGTAGATTTCTCTATGAATTAACTAGATTGCTGGATTACTACTGTCGTTAAATAGGTGAATAGTACATTTTGGTTTTATTTTATCATTTGAAACTTTTGAGGTTATTCACGATACAGTCATTATACAGTGCCTTTGTTAATCTGCTTTGTTGAATGTAAATCATTATGTAAATGTAATACAGTACAATATCTTTTCTCTACCCTTTTCAAAGAACTTTCTTAATTCGAATTTTCTTACTGGTCCCTTGAGGTTCGAATTATCCAAGTTCCACTGGACTTCAAAGTAGCGTGTATTTAAGCAGAGCTTCGCTAAATTTTAAACGGCTCCTCCTGTAGAGGTAGTGTTGTTAATGACCGGCTAGAGTGTTTTTAAGCAGTTTACTGCTTGTGTTTCAAGTGTCACTATATAACAAAAAAGAAACTGTTCCGCCTAGTCAATACATTTATTTAAAACAAGTTATAAACTTGTTATTATATGGTACATGTTTTGGGGCCTCTAGTACTGGTCCCTTCTTCAGCCATAAATTAAGATGTAAAATCCAGTATAATTAAAGATATAAAAAAAATACATAAAATGATGAGTGAATGGATGAAATGAGGTGAAAAGAACATATTAACCATGTAAAGTACCGTATTTCCTCGCATAATCGTCGCACTTTTTTAGCCTACAATTCATGGATAAAAACAGGGTGTGACAATTATGCGAAGAATATTTAAGTTGAAGGAACGCACTGTGCTGCAGGGGCCAGTCATTCGCATAGCGTGAGTCCGAGACAGGCTTCTTTCTTCTAACAAGATCACGACAGGTTAAACTCGCGGAATGTGCTGACGAAGCTGGCCGTTCCCATCGCGGTTCATAGCCCGCAGGCATAAAGACGAGATTACTTTCACCTGACAAGATCACGCCAGATTATGCCTGTAAGCTCGCGGAATGTGCTAAGTGATGAGGCTGGCCGCTCACATCACAGTTCATAGCCCGCAGGCATAAAGACGAGATTACTTTCACCTGACAAGATCACGCCAGATTAGGCCTATAAGCTCGTGGAATGTGCTAAGTGATGAGGCTGGCCGCTCGCGTCACAGTTCATAGCCCGCAGGCATAAAGACGAGATTACTTTCACCTGACAAGATCACGCCAGATTAGGCCTATAAGCTCGCGGAATGTGCTAAGTGATGAGGCTGGCCGCTCGCGTCGCAGTTCATAGCCCGCAGGCATAAAGACGAGATTACTTTCTCCTGACAAGATCACGCCAGATTAGGCCTATAAGCTCGTGGAATGTGCTAAGTGATGAGGCTGGCCGCTCGAGACAGTTCATAGCCCGCAGGCATAAAGACGAGATTACTTTCTCCTGACAAGATCACGCCAGATTAGGCCTATAAGCTCGCGGACTGTGCTAAGTGATGAGGCTGGCCGCTCGCGTCACAGTTCATAGCCCGCAGGCATAAAGACGAGATTACTTTCTCCTGACAAGATCACACCAGATTAGGCCTATAAGCTCGCGGAATGTGCTAAGTGATGAGGCTGGCCGCTCGCGTCACAGTTCATAGCCCGCAGGCATAAAGACGAGATTACTTTCACCTGACAAGATCACGCCAGATTAGGCCTATAAGCTCGTGGAATGTGCTAAGTGATGAGGCTGGCCGCTCGAGTCACAGTTCATAGCCCGCAGGCATAAAGACTAGATTACTTTCACCTGACAAGATCACGCCAGATTAGGCCTATAAGCTCGTGGAATGTGCTAAGTGATGAGGCTGGCCGCTCGCGTCACAGTTCATAGCCCGCAGGCATAAAGACGAGATTACTTTCTCCTGACAAGATCACGCCAGATTAGGCCTATAAGCTCGCGGAATGTGCTAAGTGATGAGGCTGGCCGCTCGCGTCACAGTTCATAGCCCGCAGGCATAAAGACGAGATTACTTTCTGCTGACAAGATCACGCCAGATTATACGCTCGCGGAATGTGCTAAGTGACGAGGCTTGCCACTTGCGCCACAGTTCATAGCCCGCAAGCATAAAGATGATATATTTTTCTTCTGACGAAGTCGCGCCAGGTTATAAAGTCGCGGCAGCATGTGCAACTGACTGGCGCACAAATACGAATATGCTATGCAACGATTATGCGATTAATTTTTTAAACCTATTTTAGTGTTTGAAAAGTGGGGTGCAATAATTCATCATCATCATCATCATCAAGTTTCCACTCCAGTTTCCCGGGTGTGGTTCACGAGCGCTCTCCACTTTGGTCGATTCATGTACCACTGCTCCTTCAAGACTTCATCCCAGTTGATTCCCTTGGATGTGATATCTTCCTTCACTTGGTCCAGCCATCTCCTCCTAGGTCTTCCAACAGGTCTCTTTCCAGTAATCTCAGTATGTAACCATTGTTTTGCAATTCTTCCTTCTGCCATACGTTTGACGTGACCAAACCATCGTAAACGTGCCCTAGTTATGGTCTCCTTCAGGGATTGGTTTATTCCAGCTTGTTCTCTTATCCTCTCATTTCTTACTTTGTCATTCCTAGTTTTTTGAAGCATGCTTCTTAGAAACTTCATTTCTGAAGCCTGAAGTCTGCTGTCATCTTTTTTGGTAGTTGTGCATGTTTCCAACCCATATGTCAATATAGGGACAAAGTATGTTCGAAACAGAGTTTGTTTTGATCTTAGTGGCACTTGCTTATTCCAGAGTAGATATCGAACTTGCTGATAGAATTGACTTGATTTCTGAATACGGTTATTTAATTCAAGATTTATTCTGTTGTCACTTGATATTAAGCATCCAAGGTACTGATACTGGTTTACTGTTTCCAATTGTACACCCTCCAGCATTATATTATCTTTACTTCTCTGTCTGTTAACAGACATTGCAGCAGTTTTTGTAGCACTTACTTTCAGTCCATATTTTTTCAAATGATCATTCCAGACGTTCAGCCTTTCCTGGACTTCCAGCTCACTATTTCTCCAGATAACTATATCATCTGCAAAAGCAAATGCTTGAAGATCCATATTGGTGCTCTGCTTCACTTCCTTTATGATTTCATCCATGATGGTGATGAATAGTAATGGTGAAAGGGCACTGCCTTGTTGCACTCCTCTCGATGTCTGGAACCAATCTGAATATCCATTTCCTACTTGAACACAGCTGTAGCAGTCATCGTAAAGCATTTTTACTCTCTGAATGAGTTCCATAGTCACATTCTTCTTTTTAAGACACTCCCATATAGTTGTTCTAGGGACACTATCGAATGCTTTTTCGATGTCTAAAAACACAAATGTCAAATTACGATCTTTCTCCCAGTGCTTTTCCAATATAATTTTCAGTGCGAATATGAGATCTATAGTTGATCTATCTTTCCTAAATCCATATTGTTCTTCTTGCAGTTGGGGTTCAATAATTTTCCTTAATCTTTTCTCAAGAATCTTCTCAAATATTTTTAATCCATGAGACAGTAAAGTAATACCTCTATAGTTGTTGCACTTTTTTCGACTTCCTTTCTTAAACAGGGGAACTATAACTCCCTTCTTCCAGTCATCTGGTATTATTTTATCCTTCCAGATTGCCCTTATTACCCTGTATAGCCATTGAATTCCTTGTGGGCCAACAGCTTTAATCATATCTGCACTTAGTTCATCAAAGCCAGTAGCTCGTTCATTGCGCATACTTTTAAGGGCTGATTCTACTTCACTCCAAGTTGGTGGCGTTTCTTCAGATATATTATCACTTGACTGAATCTGTGCATTAGGGCTGGAGTCCTTCTTTATACCATTGTATAAATTCTCAAAATATAATTTCATAATTTCTCTTATTTCTGCGTCTTCCCTAGTGATGCTCCCATCTGGTTTCTGTAAAGCCGTTATTTGCTCATAACTACTCCTGGTATTTTTAACAACACTGTACAGCAATTTGGAATTTGCTTTACTATCTTCTTCCAATTTATTTGTAAAAACAATCCAAGACTTTTGCTTTTCTTCTGCTACTATTCGTTTCACTCGCAGTCTACAATCTCTGTATGCCTATTGTAATTCACTCATTTTTAATTCATCTTTTCCATCTCCTTTCTGAATTTCTTTATCTCGAGCCTTTCTTGCTTCATTTTTCTTCTGAACTGCTGCACTCTTTACTTCATCATTCCACCAGGCTGTTTTTCTTTCTTTTACTTTACTACTAGTTTTGCCACATATTTCTACAGCAGCTCCAACAAGACATTCTTGGAATCTGTTCCACTCTGTATTTCCTCCTTGTGTTCTGTCTCGAGGTATTTTGCAGGCCACCTTTCTAGTATACATCAGTTTGTTTTCTACTTTTTTCAGTTCCCAGGTTTTAATCTTTGGTTTTTTGGTTTTCCGTGGTGTGTGGATTTTTACATTTTTTGATGATTGCAAGAAGCAGTCTGTGGTCGCTATCTAAGCTCTCACTTGGCACAACCTTAACATCACAAATAGTTTGGCCAGCTTTTGCATCAGATAGTATGTAGTCTATTAAGGATTTGGATTGTCCACCCCAACTATACCTTGTTATTTTGTGAGATAATTGTTTTTGAAACCAGGTGTTATTTATTTTTAAGCCATTTCTCACACAAAAATCTAGAAGCTGTTCACCTTCCTGGTTCCTGGTACCAAAACCATGCAGACCCAACACATTTTCATACCCAAGTCTGTCTGTTCCCACTTGTGCATTCAGATCACCCATCACTAATACATTTTCCACTCCTTCAGTAGCTTCCTCCAGGTCAGATCGAAATTGCTCCTTTTCTTCTTCATCACAACCAGACTGTGGGGCATATACCTGTATAACTGTTAACACTTCCTTATTGAAAGTGACATCCAGTTTGATGATTCTGTCATTTACATAGATCACTTCACTTACAGCATCTATATCTTCTCTCAATACGAATCCGACGCCATTCCTAGCTTCGGTTTTGTTACCCATCCAGTGAAGTTTATATCCTTTCCTCAGTTGTTTTACTCCTGTGCCTTTCCATTTTGTCTCACTGATGCCAAGGATACAAAGTTTCCTCCTCTCCATCAAATCCACCAGTTCTTCACATTTACTTGTCAATGTAAGGATGTTTAGTGTTCCAATCCTGTGTTTGATTTTCTTGATTTGGGATTTCTTCGCATAACATTGTGAAAGATCATCAGCCTTTCGGTCATCATACGTTACAAATGTTTGAGAAAATTTGTCAGGTCGGTATTTGTTTTTCTTTCCGAGGCTCGTTTTAGTTTTGAAAGCAATTCAAATTACTCTTCAGCTGGCTTGCTAAGCCTAACACTAGAGAGGAGTTTCTGTTAGGATTTTCTCCCTTAGCCTTTGGCAGTCCCCTGCCACTTCTACAAGGCAGCAGCGTTGGTATCCCCTTCTAATTAACCCCAGAGAGGATGGGTTGCCACATCCGCCATCTCTGCCATTCTGAAGGTCGCCTTCTCTGCCAAGGTGCCGTTATGGACTTCACCCGTAACCCTGGGCAAGGGCTACCTCATACGCAATCTCCACCGTTCCGAAGTCCATCTCCTCTGCTGAAGATTCCGTGGGACTGGGCTCTGTTCGCAGGCCGCACTTACTTTCGCTACAGGCTTTTCAGCCTTCTAATTCTGCTTAGATTTTTTCCTATTTTTTAAGGCTTTGAGTTTGCCTTTTGAAGTTGCATGAATAATTCAACTGATTACTTGGCTGTTGAAAGGAGCTTGTTGTTAAATCAATGCTCTCTTGTCTGCATTCATTGGTCTAATCTCTACTCGAATGAATACACGTAGCAATTATTTCTTTTTTCAATCCAATTCCTGTTCACATATCGACTGGTACAAGCTGATGCTGTGTTCGTTAATGTTGTTTGGAACTTTGTTCCTCCTTGTTACAAATGTATGTTAAATTTAATAGTTAATCAAATACTGAGTTCAGTTCCTTACTTACTTACTTAATTCCTGCCGCTCCTTTCGGAGCATAGGGCCTTGGCGAAATTTCTCCACGCAATACGGTTCCTGGCCATTCTCTTCACTTGACTCCAGTTCTTGTCCACCTCTGCAATTTCATTTTCGATCGTTCTCTTCCAGGTCTTCTTAGGTCGACCTCGCTTCCTGGCGCCTTGAGGATTCCAGTCTAGCGCCACCCTCTCAATAGCTCCGTCCGGCTTCCTTAGTGTGTGACCAATCCAGCGCCATTTCCTCTCCTTGATCTGGATGCTAATCGGTTGTTGATTGGTGATGGTCCAAATATCTTCATTTGAGATTATGTCCGGCCACCTCACATTCATGATGCGACGCAGACATCTGTTAATGAACACCTGTAGCTGGTTGTTGATCGGTTTTGTGACTTTCCATGTTTCACAGCCGTAGAGAAGAATCGACTTTGAAGGACTCAACTCGCTCAATGTCCTTTCCGTTGACTGTCAAACTAGTCGTGATGTCAGAATTTAACCTCATCTCTTTGGTCTTGTTGGTGTTGATCATCAGTCCTGCACGTTCTGCTTCTCTCTGCAACCTCCCCAGCTTATCTTCTATGTCTCGGTACCATTGTGCCATAAGACAAATGTCGTCTGCGAAATCCAGATCTTCAAGCCAGCCATTTATACCCCATTGAATACCCCTCTCCCGTCCTCCCATTACCTCCTTCATCACACTATCCAGGACCAACAGGAACAGAGTGGGGGAAAGGACACACCCCTGTCTCACTCCGGAACTGACCTTTATCTTTTCTGTTAATTTGCCTTCGTGAAGAACCTGGCACTCATACCCTTCGTACATCTCTTCCATGATTCTGATGATCTTTGTTGGAATTTTATATTCCTCGAGGGTCTTCCACATGATTCTTTGATTTATGGAGTCGAAGGCTTTCTCGAAGTCAACAAATGTGAGGTAAAGGGTATTCCGCCACTCCACACTCTGCTCCAGGATGATTCGGAGGGTGTTGATGAGATCCACACAGCTGCGATGTTGTCGAAATCCAGCCTGTTCCTTCCGAAGCCTTTTTTCTACGCAGTCTTATATACGATTCAGGATGACTCTCGCCAGCACTTTGCTTGGAATGGACAGCAAGGTGATACCCCTCCAGTTGTTACAGTTTGTGGTGTCCCCTTTCTTCGGCAACTTGACTATCAACCCCTTCTTCCAGTCGGTTGGTATTTTCTCCTCCTTCCAGATCTTCTCCAACAGCGGGTGCAGCAGATCGATCGTAATATCCAGGTCTGCTTTCAGTACTTCCGCTGGGATATTATCCAGACCTGGTGCCTTCCCGCATTTCATCTGCTTCAACGCTGTCCGTATTTCGCCCCGAGTTGGGGAGTCGAGGCTGATGCTTGGGTCACTTTCTGCTTCCTCTTCATCTTCTCCTCGCTGCTTACTTTCTGGTCCTCTTATCTCTATTAAGAACCTCCGCAAAGTGTTCTCTCCATCTTGTCAGCTGTTGTTCACACGTCGTGAGGATCTCGCCCGTCTTGCTCTTCACAGGCCTAGTTTTATTAAAACCTTTCTTCGAAAGCATCTTTGTGATGCCATAGAGCTCCTTAACGTCCCCCCTTCTTGCCACTTCGTCTGCTTTCTCCGCCTGCTCATCAATCCACCTCCTGTGATCCTTCCGTACACTCCTCTTTACCTCCCTGTTTGCTGTTGAATACTTTGCTTGTGTGAGAGCCTTCTGCTGCCTAGTCTTGCAGGTGTTGAGCTTGGCCTTAATCTCCTTCCTAAAATTTATCTTGTCCCAGGTCTGATCGGATATCCATTCTTTCCGCAGGTAGTTCTTGTACCCGAGCTGCATCTCACTGGTTTCCACGAAGATATTCTTTACCTCGCTCCACACAGTCTCCACATCCTTCTCTGTCTCGGAGTCCAACACCTGGAATTTATTTCTGAGCTCCAGTTTAAATTGGTCCAATCTCTGCTGGTTCTTAAGCTTGCCCACATCAAACTTGCTGTGCCGAGTGTTAAACTTTCGGCGGACTGCGACGATCTTCATGCGGAAGTTGGCAACCACAAGATGATGGTCACTACCAATGTCCGCTCCTCTCTTGTTCCTAACATCTTCCAAGCTTCTTCTGAACCTCCTGCTCACCGCGATGTGATCCATTTGATTTTCTGTGACTTGATCAGGAGACACCCAGGTGACCTTGTGGCACCGCCTATGAGGAAATACCGTGCCACCCATCACCAAATCCTGACTGGCGCAATATTCCGTAAATTTCTCCCCATTGTCATTCATCTCACCAAGGCCATGTTTACCCATGATCTGCTCCAACCCCTCATTGTTTGAGCCCACCTTCGCGTTGAAGTCTCCCATAACAATGAGAATGTCCTTCTTACTTGTTTGTCTTGTGACATCTCGCAGCATTTTGTAGAATTCTTCCTTCTTCTCTGGCTCCGATTGTTCTGTAGGCGCTTTGCATTGGATGATGATCACATTCCTGATCTTTGTCTTGAACCTAGCAAACATGAGCCTACTAGAAATTGGCTTCCACTCCATAAGGCTTCTCTTTGCATTTCTGTTGAGCAGCAACCCCACTCCATCCCTGTGTTCTTCATCATCGCCCCCAGAATAGAGAAATGTAATTCCATCTGTTGTCTGTATTTCACCAAATCCTGGCCACCTCACTTCACTCAATCCTAGGATATCCAGCATATAGTTCATCTCCCGTGTCACTTGTTTCAGTCTGGTTTTCTCCATCAAGGTCCTCACATTCCAGAAACCGATTTTCGTAGTCCTCTTCATGCCAAAAGTCGTCATCAGGTTATCCTTCCGGTTTTGTAATTTCGCTTCAGTTTCCGTAATCAGTTTATTTAAGAGGAGCGAGTGATTAACCCACTGCCTCCGAGTGCCTTGGAGGGGCTGCCACCTTAAGCCTGAGGCACCAGGCTGATTTTCTGTCAGGGTTTCTTTCCTTAGCCTTTGAAGAACCAACTCCAAACTACAAGGCAGCAGTTGTTTCACCAGAGCCCCGTTAGCCGTAATTTTTTCAGGGTTCCTGTAGGGCCTTCACAGCTACCGTAGCGGTCTTGATGCACACTAAGTCCCCACTGTACTTCACCCCTACAGGCAATCCCCTACTTAATTACGTTGCCCATCTCCCACGACAAGGACGAGGGGTTGGATTTGTGGGAGACTCAGTTCCTTATGTTAACCTTTATTACAAGATGTTTATTGAGCTTGCCTTTTTGTTGGATTCATATTTATGCATGATCTCAGTTATTAATAAATTTAATGCAACTAAGCAACTTGTTCTGCTCTTTAAACTTTCTAACCTTACTGTTCCGAAACCCAATTTGAAACGCTTAACACAATTTTTGCTCAATTAATTTTCTTGAGTTCTGTCTGATTTAGGATGTCTTAAATCGACCGATCCATACCATTTTGGTGCATGAAACCCTGAGAATCCAATCAGGCACCTTTAAAATCACATTTTGGTGCACAAACCCCACGGATTCCAACTTGGAACCTTTAAATTTCCAGAACAAGTTATTTTTTGTTGTAATATACTATGACTTTTCACAGCTAAAACGGAGTCAACCAAGTTGGAGCCGGAGGAAGACGAGCTGATGCAACCCCCTGCCTCTGCTCAACCTCTAACTACTTCAGAATCATTGCAAGGTCTGGTGAGTTGTTCTACGGTTTCCACCATGTCCACTTTAGTGGGCACTCGGGCCGTGCTTAAGAACACATTATTAAGGTTTCGATCCTTTCTGACAGACAAAAGTCTAGATGATCACAGTTTAAACAACCTTACCGAAAGATTCATAATCAAAACGACTTAAAATCACGATTCCATCCAAACCGAAATTGAGATCCTTGACTCTAATCAAGAGCAATATCTAAAGAGGGGGAAAGATACTTATTATAAAGAGTTTGATGAAGTACAAAAGGAATCACCTGCCTTTACTTCCTAATATTCACTTGCCTTCTTTCTCTGGTGAAGAGAAGCATTGGGACTCTTATGATGAACTCTTTCAGTCCTTAGTACATAACATTTCTTCCCTTCCTGAAATCCAAAAGTTTAATTACCTCGCATCGTTATAGCATGGGACCCCCCTTAACCTAATCGAGGCACTCCCCCTTACTTCTGATAATTATTCCGTTGCCTTTTAGAAAGATATGGTAACCCTAAGCTCCACAAACAGCGACATATCAATGCTTTGTCTGTCGTAGCGATAATCTCTCAACTCTTCGCAGCTTAGGCGATACGACGGCGTACCATCTCCCTCTTCTCCACTATCAGGTGGGCTTCTTTGCCCCCTTAGCAGGGTAAGACTTCTTGTCCGACCGTTTCGGAGAAGGGAGAAGACATCATCTTCTCCGATTGCGCCGGTTTAGATGGTATAACCGGCGCCTTTTTCACATTGGCCGAAGTAGATCCAGGGAGCTTCTTCAGGCTGACAGGTCTCGCTAGGACAGCAAGGGGAGATTTAACGACCGTAGAGTAGTTCGATTAGAGAAATATTCTCCATTTTAGGTCCGTATTGAATATATATAAATAGACTATCAACAACATTGTATTGAAAAGACGGAGATTATTAAGAGTTTTATTATAGTTCGATGTCGAGGGTACAGCACAGGGAACGAAAGTGGCAGGGGTGATAGATGGCGTCACCACAGCCGCGAAAGATACCGGAAAAATTTCAAAATATGACTCTGACTCACATTCATATTTTTTAATTTTGTGTTATCCTTCAACAAACATCTTATTAATGTGTTTAGAGACACTATTGTAATACAATGTCATAGTTTTTGTGGTTTTTGTAAGGCTGATGAAGGGTGCCAAAAATACGATTAGACCACAAAACATGTACTGATTCTTTGAATACAAGTAACTTGTATTGACTTTTGATATAATTTCAAACATTATATTACATATAATGTAAGGAATGAGGATATCCGAATGAGGAGCCTGCTGGGGACACACGTACTCAAGAGATTGAGATGGTAAGGTCACATGAAGGGGATGGCTCCCCACAGGATACCTCGAGTGTACTTGGGCCAGAATGTCCCTGGGAGGAGACCCCGTGATGTGTGGGGAAGCAAATTTATAAGGACCTGGAAGCTAGAGATAAGAACTGGCATCAAATACACGAACAGTTCTGAATGGACAGGACAAATTGGAGACGGCTCATTTATAACCGCATCCGGCTTGCTGGAGCGAAGAAACGATGACAATGACATTACATATATTGTCTTCAATACAGATCCAGGATGAATTTTGATATTCCCGCATTCATGAATGTTGACCGTGAAGGGCTTGTTAACGGAAACATCTAAGGGCTGTAAACAATGTGTGAGTTCACCTGGAATTACAACAAGATCAGTTAATTTCTTGAAGATGTTTCTTTGTGTCTTTCACAAAATTTCCGTGGAAACTGTCCCACACTAGCAAAACTGGGCGTCGTAACAGTTCCCCTGGCCGTGCTCCCCACAGTACGGACCCAGTTCGGGATAAGAGTTGTATCCATCTATCCTTCCTCTTGAACCGGTACATAAATGCCTTTGGGGAACTTAGCATCAGGCATAGTTTATCTCTTGAAAATAACGTACGATGGCAATTTTCTTCCGTCTGCAATTATTGCTAGCATGGCAGTGCAACACTGTTTTCCATACCCAGTTTCTTGAGAAAGCGCTTGCTAATAGTATAGAATCATCCATCATTGGTCATCAACTTAGATGGATTGGTCATGTCCATCGGATGGATGATACGAGACTACCACGCCAGATTCTGTATGGTGAACTCACCTCCGGCACCAGACCTCATGGAGGCCCTAAGAGACATTACAAGG
Source organism: Meconema thalassinum (assembly GCA_946902985.2). Taxonomy (NCBI): domain Eukaryota; kingdom Metazoa; phylum Arthropoda; class Insecta; order Orthoptera; family Tettigoniidae; genus Meconema; species Meconema thalassinum. Next base: position 75,825,990 of record OX336389.2, read on the forward strand.
ACCAATTTAAGCAGAATATGAAGTTGACAGGACTCAATCCACAAACCTGGGACCAGCTTGTTAAAGACCGTTCAACTTGGCGCCAGACCATCCCGGCTGCTGTCAAAATGTTTGAAGAAGAACGTCGTAGAATTGTTAAGGCCAAGCGACAAGCACGAAAGCTTCGTGCAGCACAGCCACGCCCTCCACCAACAGTTCTGTGTGGACGTTTGTTTCATGCACGCATTGGGCTGGTCAGTCACCGCAAACATGCCCACAGACCTCAACCTTAGATTATTTTAGACTGTTTTGGAGGAAGATGTATACTCGGAAACGAGTTAAAGCCGACGACGACAAGCACACTAGATTCTCCCTCTTTGTTGATGGTGGTGTTGCATGGCATGTCAAAGTTTCTCGGGATTTGATTTGCATTGCCAATTTGAGATAAGAGGCAATGGTGTTTCTTCTGAATTGCTACCACATGGCAATGAAAATCTATGATATTGTAGTTCAAATCGCGTAGCATTCTCTGACAGAGAGATGTTTGCCTTCGCAGACACAAACCCTTTCCTTTAACCCTTTGGCTTTCAAGGTAACGATCTATCGGTACCCATGGGTCCTGCGAAAACTGACAGGGTAACGATCCGTCGTTACCCATCTTTTTTAATATTAGTCCATTATTTACGCGCCAGAGAGCAGCATTTTTGCACGGAATAAGAAGTGTATAGTAGTATCTCACGTTATACTCCACGGGAACTTCCGGCTATCCGTTTTTATCGATAATCTTAGAGTCTGAAACATGTGCTCACTGGAGTTCCGAATCTTGTTTACATCATGGTCGCCGGCAAACTTCCGTTCATTTCTCTTGTGTTTTCGTACGGGATTATATAGTAAAATTAAGTTATATCGTAGGCAATATATTTATTTAACATGTTAGTTCATTATTTAAATAGTTTTCTTAGGTAATTAGGTGCATAGTGATAGTGAAATGTTAGATATAGTTCAGTTAGATTAGGCCTAGTTATTTGCCGTGTGTGACATTGCGGAAAGACTTCATTTAGGTGAAGATGATACACTGAATATCTTGATAATTATTCAAGTGATAATGATGTTACTCTGTCCGAATCGGAAAGTGTAGAGGATAATGATGATCCAGTAATATCTTCATAGATGAGTGCTACATATTATTTATCAGAAATCTATGTTTTATGCAAAAATGGCTGACATTTTTCAGTGTTACATCATTTTAACATTTTAATTTATCCTTGGATCTAATGCACATAGCATCTTGATATTTACTATGCTAGTAAACAATATTATAGCCTTTCTAATGACATGAATAACAAACTTGGGCTGTAAATACCATTTTCTAGAATTACTTCAAAACTTTCAAAATCTGAAACTTGTAATTTTGATTTCACATTTCTTATTTTTTTAACATTAAACCCTTTTGGTTTAGAGGCATGACTATATAAGTTTACCATCTTTCATGTTGATATCTTCATCGGTGTGCCTTCCATGAAATTTGAAAAGAAGTGTGTGCATAGTGTAGTAAATATGGCTGTCAGTTTTGACACATCCATCAGCTGAGAGCTTGAAAGCAAAAGGGTTAATGAATCTACGAATCCAATCCAAGTTCACTTTCAGATCCGAACAAGTGATGCCTCGTTTAATCGCTATTTCACACACATAGAAACGCAGCTTCTCGTGCGAGATACTAAAGCCATCATTTTGCATGTAATAAAGTAAATAGTCTTGCAGCTCAGGAAACAAACCAATTTTCGATCCTCTGAATGCCATACATGTTCGGTATGTGATTTCAACGGCAGCTTTTTGTTTACGCCTGTGGCAGACCTTATATTCGGTCACACTGAATTCTCGATTGGAAGTTTTATTACCATGTTTGTCAGCATATTTTATCCTTTTGAGTTTAAACCCAGCTGTATACCGATAACTTCTGCGTTTCTCCATTACATAAAGACAGACTTACACAAGATCACACAACTGAGAAGAAACATTGAAACATGAAGACCGTGAAAGAAAGGAAAGCACGACTGCCAAAACAAACAATAACATAGCGGGCAGGACGTGTGATGTCCAGTGGGAGGGGGTTCTAACTAAAAATTAATACCATCATCTTTATGACGGCATCAGGAATTATCGCGAGATATACGTGGCAGTTATATGCGAGCAAATACGCTATTACCTGATGGCACATGCAGCGTGTGAGGGAAGGAACATTCACTTCACTAGTTCCTATGGAAATGTTCACATTGTGTCTCCCAGAAACACAACCATAGTTACCTACTTGCTCCTCTCGGCGTTACGCAGGCTTGTGCCATCAGGTGGTACCATACATGCTGTCCTTCACAAGTAATATAAGGCAAGTTACTTACGATGGGAGCGTGTCCCAGGCGAAAGAGTTTGTACTCGATGCCTGCAAGAATGTTCTTGCTTAATGATCGAAACTGTGGTGCTTCCCGCTGCAACGCCAACACCAGAGTAATCAGGCGTCGGAGGGTGTCCGACAATGGAGGGCCAGGTGGGTTAGGAACAACATCTCCTGCGTCTTGAGCAGCAAACTTCACAACACATCTAGGAAAGGAAAATATTACTGTAGTTACATCCACATTAGGCCTTCTGATTTTAACCCACTGTAACTTTATGAGGTTACAATGTTTTTATATTACTGGTTTTTTTTTCTTTGATGTTTTAGGATATGATCATGGTTACTCTTTGCTGGTGAGCTATTGTAGGCCTCAGCGCAAAGCTTAGGGATTCCTTGCAATGGTTCACTACTAGAGGAGAAGAGGGCCATGTTTTATTTAATTGAGTTCATGTCTGTAAATATTTTCCTTTTACGATGGTGTTTTTTTTTGGGGGGGGGGTCTGAGATAGGTTTTTGTTCATAGAGAGTATTTGTTGAAATTAGCTAGGTGGATATTAGAAAATATGAGGAAGAAGAGATATGGTAAGGAAGATTTAGTTACGTTTGGTGATGGTCTGATTATAGTAATGGCAAGAGATTATGAGAGTGGCTGTTTATAGCATACTGGAAAAAATTGTAAAGTGAAGCTAATAAATGTTCTTAGTAAAATTCCCTTATGGTGTTAATCACCACTACCCCCCGAAAAGAGAACGTACAGTTACAACACTTTCTACATCTAGAAAGTAAATTCTGCTTTGTAATGAAAACAAGTACAGATACAGACGAACTAGTGCGAAACAAACTACATATCTTTAACTATCTTTCCCATAGCTTCCATCATTTTATAGGCACTTGCCATAGCGAGCCACAAGTTTTTGTGTGCCTTTTTCATAAAATGTTGCCACTTGTGTTAACAATTTCATGAAGAAGAGATATTGAAATTTGCGGAAAATTTGTAGAACGGTTTTCCTTGATAGAGTTCTTTAATTGCACGAATCAAGTGTTCAATAATTGTGCACTTCATTCCGTCCTCAAATGATGATGATGATAATTGTTGTTTTAAGGGGCCTAACATCGAAGTTATCGGGCTAATGGTCTGGATGATGACAGCGAAAATAACTATGAAATGGAAACCATGGTAGACTGAAAACACGTACTAAATGTAACTCAGACTGAAAGCACTCACAAAAGGCAAGTTAAAGGATAAAGACTGACACAAAAAATTTAGATGGAAAAGATGCACAAAATGCAATGTAGATTGAAAATACTTACAATAAGCAATTTATACTGAAAATACTCACAAAAGGTAAATTTAGATGGAAAACAACATTTTAAAAAATGGAATTTAGAGTAAAAATATGCAAAAAATGGAATTAATTCAAAATGCTCACAAAAAGGCAAGTTAGATTCAAAATACTCACAAAATGCAATTGAAATTCAAAATACCCACGAAATGCAATTTAGATTCAAAATACTTGCAAAACTGCGACTATGATCTCATCCTGAAGATGAAGATGACAATGTGCGGGGAGTGCTTTCGTACCATTGAAGACGTTAAGCAGGCTGCCGAGCGCTCTCTTCGTACCATCACCTACACATTTAGTGAATTCGTTATATTTTTCTTTGCCTGGTGAAATCTACCTCCATCTTCTGGCAAAATGGTTTCGGAATTATAAGAAGATGGGGCTCCTCGTTTGCTAAACATGTAGAATAGTTTGCTTTTGGCGTACGAGTGGGTCATATAAATTCTTTCAGACAAATGTCTTAGGTACTTTTTAGAGAAATATTGACCTTCTTGAACAGTTTTGATGATGATGATGATGATAATTGTTGTTTTAAGGGGCCTAACATCGAGGCTATCGGCCCCTGATGAAATGAAATGGCGTGAAATGAAAGGATGAAGATAAAAAACAGCTCACTGCTATGGATGAAACGAAAATGGTTTAGATAAAATAGACAGTGAGCTCCAACCAACTATGCCTTATGTAGCAGGAAAAATACTTACAAAAAGGAACTCAGATTGAAACTACTCACCAAATGGAGAGCGGTAATACGTACATAAGGGAATTTCGAACGAAAATACTCACAAAAGGAATAGATTGAAAAATATGCACAAAATGTAGGTTAAGTCCAAAATACGTACAAAATGCAACGTACAGTCGAAATACCTACGAAATGCAAGTGAAAGCAAAATACTTACAAAATGCAAATGAGATTGAAAATACGCACAAAATGTAATGGAGATTCAAAATACCCACAAAATTGCAATTGAGACTTAACTACTTGAACAAAGCGGGGTAGGTTGAAAATACAAAATGCAATTGAAATTGCTTACAAAATGTATGGTAGATTCAAACTTCTCATTAGGATGGACAATACTTACAAAATGCAATTTAGATTGAAAATAATTACAAAATGTAATTTAGATTCAAAATACCCACAAAATTGCAATTGAGACTTAACTACTTGAACAAAGCAGGGTAGGTTGAAAATACAAAATGCAATTGAAATTGCTTACAAAATGTATGGTAGATTCAAACTTCTCATTAGGATGGACAATACTTACAAAATGCAATTTAGATTGAAAATAATTACAAAATGTAATTTAGTTTCAAAATACCCACAAAATTGCAATTGAGACTTAACTACTTGAACAAAGCGGGGTAGGTTGAAAATACAAAATGCAATTGAAATTCAAAAAACTCACAAAACTCCCGGATATTGAAAGACTTACTAAAAAGCAATTTAGATTGTCAATCCTTACAAAATGCAATTGAGATTGAAAAACACTCACAAAATGCAATCAAGATCGAAAAGACTTACAAAATGCAAGGTAGATTAAAAATACCTACAAAAAAAATCGCTAAAAGGGAATTTAGATACACGGGGAACCAAGTAACAAAAACAGTGTGGGAATCTGAAAGAGAAAAGGAAATATAAGGAAAAGAGGAGAGGATTGGAGAGGAGAGGGTCCGCCCCAAAGAGAAGGGACAAAAGGGGAAAACGGACCCAGCTCAGGAATCCCTCGGGGTCGCCAACTCCCGAACTCACCATCCGTGACCCCCTGAGGGTGTAGCATAATCTAGGGTGCACCAGAAGTGGTGGGGCTACATACACCCTGCCTCCTTAAGGGCCTTGAGCACAAGGCAGGAGGTAAAAGGAAAAGAAAAAGAAGGCTGACCCCTCACAGAAGGAGGGTGTCAGGAAAGATGAGACAAGGGCCAATTAAGGCGGGAAAGGAAGAGACTCCGTAGGCCTCGGATACCCTAATACCGTCGGGGTCGGAAGAGAACAAGAGTTGACCAAGTGAGGTCAACAGGAAAGAAGACGGAGAGGAGCCCGGCACAAGTAAGTGGAAGCAATGCCGGACTCAGCTGGGGCCCCGTGGTCGCCAACCCACGCCCACTAGAAGTGAGCCCCTGGGGGGGAACAGTTTTGATATTGTGTCTATAAAGACAATTATGATATTTTCCCCTCTCAAAACTCCATTGGTGCTATCGATAAATTTTTTGTTTTTGTCCCTTAGTCTAGCCGAAGAATAGTATGACTATAACCTTTTGAACCCCATTTCCCTTAGCGTATGCTTCCTGCTCCACTCCTAATTAATTTCTGCACTATGAACAGCAGTAGGAAGTGAACACTGAAACACCATCTATCATCATCATCATCATCTTGCACAGTTTCCAGCCACTGGCCGGGTCTGTTTGGAACACAAGCCTCTCCAACGTCTTCTGTCTTCCCACCATCTCTCAGCCTCCACCCTTGTCCAGTCTTCTCCTCTCTCCTTCCACCCCCTTCAGCCACCTGTCTCTTGATCTCTTTCCTTCCCACTTCGTCTCGGGTATCCTCCTGGGTATCCTCTTCTCCTCCATTCGTTTTACATGTGCATACCATCTAAGTCTAGATTTCTCTATACCATCCTGTAATGGTTCCTCCTACATTAATTCTCTGGTCCTCTCATTTCTTATTCTGTCCATCTTTGTAGCTCCAATACTGCTTCTCAAGAACCTCATCTCACTGGCCTGTATTTTGCTCTTCTCCCTTCCTTTCATAACCCAGGTCTCCGAGGCATGCGTCAGGATAGGGACATAGTACGTCTGATATATGATCTTTTTGCTGTTCTGAGGGACATCCTTGCTCCATAACATGCTTCTCACACTCCTCCTTCTGCCTGTCTCCCCCTCTCATTTATTTCTCTATCGTTTCTTCCATTATCTTGTATCAGGCTTCCCAGATACTTGAAACTCTCCACTTTCTTCAGCTGTTCCCCACCAATTGTTATTCCCGTTGTGGTTCTTTCCTTCTTCCTTGTTGTGATCACCATCTCACTCTTATTTATGCTAAATTTCATTCCATATCCTTGTATTATTCCTTCCCACACGTCCAACTGTTCCTGTACCTCGTCCTCCTTGTTTCCCCAAATCATCAAATCATCTGCAAACACCATTGCTTTCATCTTTCCTTCCCCAATTACTTGTGCCACTCGGGTCATTATGTCATCCATCACCACAATGAAAAGTAACGGTGACAGTGCACTTCCTTGTTTCAGGCCGTTTCTCTGTTCCAACCAGTCCGATCTCCCTCCTCCCACTTTCACACAGTTCACACTTCCCTTGTACATCTCCTTTATCCTCTTTATAGTCCATTTCTCTACTCCTCTATCCTCCAGGGACTTCCATACTTTGTTTCTGCATACACTGTCATATGCTTTCTCAATGTCCAGGAAGGCCATCAGTAGATCTGTTCCATACTCATAGTGCTGTTCTTGTAACTGCCTTACAGCAAAAATCAAATCCACTGTGTACCTTCCTGCTCTGAAGCCATGTTGTTCTTCTCTCATCCCTCCTTCTATCCTTGTCCTAATTCTCCTTTCCAAAACTTTCTCAAACATCTTTGCACAATGACTCATCAGTGTTATTCCCCAGTAGTTTCTGCATTCTGTTCTACTACCTTTCTTGAAGATCTGGACAATTATTCCTTTTTTCCAGTCCTCTGGGGTCTTCCTTACCTTCCATGCTATCCTCATCACTCGGTACAACCATTGTATCCCCACCTCTCCTGCTGCTCTCACCATCTCCACACTCAACTCATCCACACCCGGTGCCTTCCCTCCTTTCATCTTGTTCACTGCATCTTCCACTTCTTTCCATGTTAAGTCCTCTTCTGTTTGCAGTTCATCTTCCTCTTCCCCAATTTCTTCCTCCTCGCCGTGGTTTCCATTTGGGTTCAGAAGTTCTTCAAAATATTCTTTCCACATTTTCTTCAGTTCTTCCGTACTTTCTATCTCTTGTCCCCTTTTGTTCACCATTCTAACATAATCTGTAGGATCCTTCCGCCTCTTATTTCTTACCATCCCATACAGGACCTTTTTTGTACCTTCACTATCCTCCTTCATCATCTTTGTCCACTCTTCCATCCACTTTCTTCTCTCCTCAGCCACTACTCTCTTCGCCTCCTTCTTTCTTTCTTTCTTTCTTGGTACTCTTCCCTTGTCTCTACCGTCCTATTTTGATACCACCTCCTAAAGGCTCTATTCTTTTCCCTTACTATATCTTTTGTCTTCTCATTCCACCATGGTGAAACACCATCTATAACAAAATATAATTATATTATATGAAATATATTTCCAAATCAGTTGTTGGTTCATCGTCGTCACTGCCCACTAACTGTTCTAAAATATCCAGTTCCGTGAGTGAAGATGAAGGAGACTCCATATTCACATTCAATCTACATAATCACTAAAACTGTCATAAACAATCGAGAATAACGAAGGTGAAAAATTCTAATTCATGCAAAGTACAGTAAATAGGGAGAGATGCTCTCTCGGAGACCACTAGATGGCTCCACAATACTGGAAGTCATAGGAGCACTGTAAATACAATCATCGTCATGTCGTAAGGGACTAGACATCGGAGCGAAAGTCGAACCCCACTCGACATACGAGTGCATAAGGTTAAATGGATTCGATTTTGCACATACAGTACAGTACTAAGAAATTTATAACAATATTTCACTTTTTTGAGAAAGGCCCTCCCCCCATTTCCACCCCCCTTGCCCTTTAACGAACTCGACCGAGATAAACTTTAATGTGATTGGTGCAAATTGACTAGTAATCGTGTCCAAAAAAAAGTGATACATACCTACGGTATTATTTTGAACAGACGGTGCTTTCGGGGTCTGGGGGGATGTGAAACTCGGAGATATGTCACAACATGCTACCCTAAACATGCAGTGGTGTCTGTCTGTTACTCTCTCATGCAAAAACTACACAACCAATTGAGGCAGTGAGTGAAATTTTGTCAAAATGGAGTTATTGGTACCGTTGTGTAGGGCATACATTCATCTTTCAGTGTGCATAATATTAAAGACATCCGCAGGCTCCTTCCCTTGTTTAGTGAAGAATGCTGCGAGAGAGCAACCGCAAAACTCCAAATATCTCGGTTCCACCCAACTCTCTCACTCATTGCCTCAATTAAGATGACATTTTGTATGAACATATTTTTTATACCCAGATCAACCATAGGACTATGTCAGTTTCGAAATTAGCATATTCTTCTGACTTTCGCTACTTTTGGCAGCCGGGCAGCTAAAATAGGCAAAATATTGAGGTTTTCATAGAAGGACCAGACGCATCTGATATTATACCCCTCATTGTGAGAAACTTTTGTATAATTTGACCTTAAATAACTTAGTTTTATGGGATTTTATACATATTTTTAACATTTCATTGCCTTATGGAGACAGAAGCCTTTTACAGCATTTGGGGTCAATTTTTATACCGGTGATAACAGTATTCTTAAGCAAGGTTTCATCACTAATATCTAAACTATCTAATGGTCTGCTATTTCTTCACGCAACATTTTATCTCCCTTTGAGACAGACGGAGATCTGAATGTGACCTCGTGAAGTGGCTTGTCATGGTAATGTTTGCCTCTTTCTTCATAAATTTGGCATCTTATTATAATCCTGAAAACATTTTGCTATCCCTTGGCGTAACAGTGGGTCATATCGAAAATTCTTTCGGACAACATTTTTAGGTAATAATTAGAGGAGTATTGACCATTTTAAATGGTTTGAATATTGTGCCTATTAAGAAATATGATTTTTGTTTTTTACATTATGTACGATTTTGTTATATTAAATTATAAGGTTTACTAACTTTATAATAGTAAGTCCTTGCATAGCATCACTGAAATCCTCCAGTCGATCAGAATTTATTAGGGACACTAACACACATACAGACAAAAGGTGATCTCTTAAAACTGGATTTCAAGACAAAAAAAACAGGCTAAATTCATCTTAGATCAAAGATCAGAAATATTTATAATGGCATCTACTAATGAACAAATTATTCCAAAATTTCAACATAGTAATGTTGTGCAAATTCATGACAACCTGTTAAATTCACCAAATCATTTCCCTTAAAAGAAAAAACCTGTTTGTTATATCATGAACAACTTACTTGGCAACAATATTCACTTCAGACACATTGACAGCAGCTGAGAGGGCTTCAGAAGTGAAAGCTGCAGCCAAATAAACGTCAAAAGTTGAGCTTGTTGATGCTTTCTCTGCAGCTGAAATAAATACATAATTTAATTAAATACAGAAATTAATTCAGCTAAAATAAAACAAATAATTTATCCATTTTGTACCACTATAATTATAGGTTGAAGGATGAGTATGAACCATATGGTATATTTATAAGTATATTATGTTGATTGATTTGTCTCCAAAATAACCACAAGCATGAACAACAAAGGTGATATAGCACTACTTCTGGAGTAGCTACTAACAGAGTCGTTGACACAACTTGCCAACTCATAATAAATAAATCTCTTCCTCTCTTGTGGTGTATGGATATTGTTCCCGTGTTGCTGAGGATAGACGATCGCCAACGTCCGGGAGACTGGGTTATACGGGGTCTCACTTTACGAGTTTATGCTATAACGCGATTTTTAAAAAATGTTCTTAGTTAAATTAACAAAAAAGGATTTAAAATCAACCTGTGGGACGATTTCGTGATCGAGTGTGCACGTGCAGCGCTGCAAGGCGGCGTGTAGTCAGCCTCAAAGAGAGTGCCGAGTAGCTGTGTTGACTGGCGGCATGTGATCATTATTGAAGGGAGCATTGAGTTAACTAGCTGTTTTATTGTTTCTAAAAACGTTATGGAGAAAAGAAAGTGTGATCAAAAGCTTCCAATAACAAAAAGCAAAGGAAATCAATAACACTTGAAGAAAAGAAAAGTTATAAAGCGATATGAGCGCACTGTGGACATTGTCAGAGCTACAGGAATCTCGGAATCAACTCTGGGAACCATACGAAGTCAAGCAGAAAAACTTAAATAAAGCTGCAAAAGTGTGACCAGAACATTTCTGTCAATATGATAAAAGAAGGCCCCCGGCATTTAAGTCTCCAAAGATCGCCTCACGTTGTTGTTAGGAGGAAATGCGTCTTGAGACCATAAAATCAAACCCTTGTTGGTTTATCATTTATCATTCCGAGAACCCACGAGCACTCAATTGCATTTCTTTAACACTCATAGGCTTTTTATTTTCCCTTGAAATAGTCCGTATCTCCTAACTAACCCATATTATGATACGCGATGATTAATCGGAACGAATCGAGGGATACCTGTATTGACCGACTGGGTCACTGAATGCAATGAAGCGGCGAGGATATGAACTGTGCCAGCTGCCGAAGCCTGCCGCACTCCCCTGATTGACATTCTAAAAAGAAATACCAACAGGTATTTAATAAATCTAATACACCTTGGTCAATAAACATTTTTAAATTAATCCTTGTCGTCGGCTGTAACTCGATTCCGAGTACACACACTTCTTTCTGCGTAGAGCTTTTCAAACCAGCTTCTGGACGTGTTTCCGATGACTAAACAGGCTAATCCTGGCATAAAACATGCGTCCACATTAATTGCACTGAATGGTCAGGGGAGGGTGGGGTTGTAATTGACGAAGTTTTCTTGCTTGTCGCTTGACCTCTCCATGTCTGCGACGTTCTTCTTCAATAAGTTGAGTGTTCGATGTAGTGTCCCGTCACAGTAAACGGTCTGCAGCACATGTTTCCCGTGAGTGGATATGTATACCAGTCGTCGTCTTGATGTGTTTCAGCTGGTCTTTAAAACGCTTCAGAGGGGCCCCATGAGGTCTAGTGCCGGAGCAAAGTTCACCATAAAGGAATTGACGTGGGAGCCTGGTATACTCAAACGGTGAACATGGCCTAACCATCTCAGTTGATGAGCGATGATGGTTGCCTCAATGCTATTAAGGCGACACTCCGGAGATAAAAGTCGATATTTTGTTCATTTTGGTGATTTTTTTTTATGACTGAAATTGAAAGGATAGGGTTTCTTCTTTCTTGTCACAAAGTTATTGCGTTGAATTCAAACAATTTGTCACCTTAATAATGCTTTGTTTGTCAGTCTGCACACAGCAGAAATGAATGTGGCATCAGCTGAACTGCTTGGTTAGATTATTTATGATGTCATTGTCATGTTTTCATTCAATCAAATCAATAAAATATCCCTGTTCTTTGCAATTACGCATCCCGGGGATGGGCCAACAGCCGCCCCCGCCCCCCTCTCCTCCCCCTCCCGCATATATTTCTACAGAATCGAGCTGTAAGATCTACCATGTTTCTGAATGAATTTATAAAGCCTGCTAAGGACTAATATTTCAGTACTTGAATCGACTGTCATTGAGCAACATTGTATGCTTGTATTGGTATTCCTGATGACACTACAATAATGCAGATAACTATAAGTTTTGTTATTCTTGTATGTTTCTTCTTTCTTGTGAGTTCTGTGGCGGTAGCCAGCCTGTTACTTTTGTGAAGTTCGCGCGCAAGTAACCTCTTGTAGTTGTGTATCAAGATACTAGACAAGCTTCCAGAATTCGTACAGAAACAAAAGGAAGGAAAAACATACGGTGCTGGTGACTTCTAGGTAATGGATCAGGAAGATAACGTCACCTGAACTTTGCTTTAAATTTCCCGCCAATAGTAATTTTACATTTAAATCCTATTTTTCTCCCATAATATTCTGCCAAATGTAACAAAATTTGTATGGTATATGTATCACAGCTATATTAGGAAATCTGCGTATGGAATTCTTGATTGCAGAATTCTTCCCAGTAGTAGGGAAGTAAAAGTGCAAAATTTTTTAACAAAAAAATTACACAAATTTAGTACTATAATATCTCATTGTGTAAATTATTTACAGAAAAATCGATACGTAGTGTTTTTTAAAGAAGTATTATCTACCTAATTCCAAATTTCCATTAACATGTCATTTGAAATCTATGAAAAAAATGGAATTAAAAATTCCAAAAATAAAAAATAAAAATATTTTGGAAAAACTATTAATTGTATTTGACACAAATGTTGGTGATATCTCTACTTTTGTTTGGGTGACATTCCCACAAAGTTTCGTGAAAATCCATGCATTAGGTAGGAAGATAACGTTACTTGAACTTTGCTTTCATTTTCCCGCCAATTATAATTTTACATTTAAATCCCATTTTTCTCCCATAATATTCTGCCAAATGTAATAAAATTTGTATGGTATATGTATCACAGCTATATTAGGAAACCTGCGTATGGAATTCTAGATTGCAGAATTCTTCCAGTAGTAGGGATTTAAAAGTCCTAAATTTTTGAACAAAAAAATTACTCAAATTTAGTACGATAATATCTCATTATAAAAATTATTTACAGAAAAATCGATATGTAGTGTTTTTTAAAGAAGTATTATCTACCTAATTCCAAATTTTCATTAACATGTCATTTGAAATCTATGAAAAAAAAAATAGAATTAAAAATTCCAAAAATAAAAAATATTAAAAAATTATTTTGGAAATACTGTTAATTGTATATGAAACAAATGTTGGTGATATCTCTACTTTTGTTTGGGTGACATTCCCACAAAGTTTCGTGAAAATCCATGCATTAGGTAGGAAGATAACGTCACTTGAACTTTGCTTTCATTTTCCCGCCAATTGTAATTTTACATTTAAATCCCATTTTTCTCCCACAATATTCTGCCAAATGTAATAAAATTTGTATGGTATATGTATCACAGCTATATTACGAAACCTGCGTATGGAATTCGTGATTGCAGAATTCTTCCCAGTAGTAGGGATTTAAAAGTCCTAAATTTTTGAACTAAAAAATTACACAAATTTAGTACTATAATATCTCATTATATAAATTATTTACAGAAAAATCGATACGTAGTGTTTTTTAAAGAATAATTATCTACCTAATTCCAAATTTCCATTAACATGACATTTGAAATCTATGAAAAAAAAAATGGAATTAAAAATTCCAAAAATAAAAAATCAAAAAAAATATTTTGGAAAAACTGTTAATTGTATATGAAACAAATGTTTGTGATATCTCTACTTTTGTTTGGGTGACATTCCCACAAAGTTTCGTGAAAATCCATGCATTAGGTAAAAATATCTGTTTATCTCAGGAGTGTCGCCTTAAGATGCGCTTTCTCGAGAACTGCAGAGTTGGTCACGTAGTCCTCCCACTTAATGATCAAGATGTATCTTATCTTTTGTTGGTGGAAGCACTCAAATTTCTTGATATCACGGCGATAAGAGTCCAAGTTTCACAGCCATACAGTAGCGTTGAGATGATGACAGCTTTGTACACCATGAGATTGGTATGCCATTGGTAGGCATCTTTAGGTCTTTATGCATGAAGAATCTTTGCATTAACCCTCTTAGTGCCAGGCGAAAAGGCAAAGGTGAAGTCTACAAGTGCCAGGCTGTCTTATGGAAAATGTAGGCTTTCAGAAAAACATATGTATATCCCCTGTTTTGAAAGATACGAAAGCGAAATTTAGTCAGAGAGTGCAAAACATAGCTATCTAAATTCAGGGAAATTTTCAGATCATTATGAAACTTATTTCTTTCTTTATTAATTAATTAATTAAAATAATTTGTTCTGTAAAATAAAAATTAGAAAGTCTGATTATTCCTATTACCACACACTTATAAATGGAGTAAAAATGAACCCTGGAGAGCACACATACATAACAAAAGAACCAGGAAATGCAGTTTTCAGTTGAAAAAATATCAGCAGGGGTGTCAAAAATCCGAAATTCTAAAATCTAGCATATTCATAAAATACCGTACACCAACAATGGCATTGTTGATATAAATAAAATAAAAATAATTACAGTGTAAATAAATAATCAGAAGGGCACCCTGTAGTTTTATCTTTCACATTTGTGGTTGTGTAGCCTGTGGAAGATTGTCCTGGTCAACATTCCTTTCTTCCCAGTCACTATTACTGTCAACATCATTACCATCACCATCACTTGTTTGGTTATGTACGGTCGCATTCAGCGCAGGTAATTCATTGTCTGAAGCGGAATCGGCACTTGATTCGTCACACACAAGATCGCAATCACTGTCCACGAAGTCCAAGAGTTCACCACTTTACTCATCAATCATTAATTCTTCAATTTGTTCTTCTCTAAAACAATGCTTCCTTCCCTTGGACGCCAGGCTTTTACGAGTCACGCGTAAACAAGTCAACAAATATCGCTCGAGTATATCGATAGACAGAAAACAAAAGATGTTTGCCAGAAAATGGTAGCTAGAACTCTCTCTAATGGACACGTCAAGTTAAGACACCATTTTCGGTCTATAAGCCCCTCTAAGAATACAAAAACGAAGCGTCTCTCAGAGCGACGCTGGCAAGTTTCGCTCATTTTATGAGGATCGCTCACAGCGATTTTGGCACTAAGAGGGTTAAGTGGCGAAATGTTGCATGGGCAGCCCCAATTCCCTTGTCAACATCCTGTTCGCATGTGCACGGTTAAGACAAGATGCTACCAAGATATGAAAAATGATCGACCTGCGCCAGTGTTGATGGAGATATTGATCTCAGGAAGAGGTAATCCTGGGACAGGTAGTGCAAGTACCTTAGTTTTCTTTGCATTGATGGTAAGACCAAAGTGATCGCAGGCAGTGCTAAAGCGATTGATGAAGCTCTGCAGGTGTTGGAGCAGGAGATGCGATGTCATCGGCGTACTGCAGTTCAGTCAACCGGGTATCTTGCCAGATTGAAAAGGCGAAACTTAATCTCCATGCCTGGGTTGTTGGAAAATGATTCATACATCATGGCAGCCATGTACAATGCAAAGTGTTCGAGCAACCATACAGCCTTGTTTCAAACCGTGAGTGATTGGAAACGGATCGGATACAGAGTTACCGGGAAGAACCTTCCCAGACATTCCATCATGAAGAGCTTGAACTAATTCCACATAGCGATCTGGGCATCCAAAGTGCGCTAATTCTTTCCACAGATCTTGGTACTGAATCAAAGGCTTTTTCCAGGTCATAGAAAACTAAATACAGAGGCTCATGTTGCTCTCTGCACTTTTCCTGGAGTTGTCTGGCACAGAATATCATGTCTGTTGTGCCCCTGGAGGTTCGAAAAGCACATTGAGACACGGGCAAAATCCTCTGGAGCCGGCTTAGAATTCTTGCGAGAACATTACCTGGAATAGATAATAGCGATATATGACAGTAGTTCCCACACACACTACGATCGCCTTTCTTGAAGATAGTGGTGATGGTAGCATCCTTCAAGTCGACAGGTACTTCTCGAGTTTCCCCAAATTAAGAGGATAAGTGTAAAAAGTCGAGTCTTCAAAGTCATACCTCCACTTCGTAACAATTCCAGAGGAATGTTATTAGGACCAGGAGCCTTTCTCGGCTTTAATTGATTGAGCGCTTTGGTGAAATCTCGGAATGTCGGAAGAACTGCCATCCAGGTTTGTTGAGGCTGCTGAGGGACGTAGCGAACAAAGTCCTCGGCAACATTGGAGGCACGATTTAGAAGTACAAAGAAATGTTTGTTCCAAAACTCAAAAATTTGTCCTTGATCAGTTAATGTGGCAGAAATGTCAGCAGTTTTCAATGTCCTTGATCGGATTGGGCCATATACTTCCTTTATGTCTGCATAGAAGTTTTGCAGGTCACGGGCATCAGACAGTCTTTGCAGTTCTTCAGCTTTTTGCCGACACCAGTTGTTCTTGATTTCCCTGATTTGTGCCCGACATTTCCCTTTAAGTTGCACAAAATGTGATTATTTCACACGCTGGCCTCTCACTGCTGGGTCCGTGGTTCAAATCCCGGTCACTCCATGTGAGATTTGTGCTGGACAAAGCGGAGGCAGACAGGATTTTCTCCGGGTACTCTGGTTTTCCGTCACAAATTTCCTTCCAGCAACACCCTCTACTATCATTTCATTTCATCATTGCCCCAGGGGAGTGCGACAGGCTTTGGCAGCCGGCCCGGTTCATATCCTCGCTGCTAAATGGGGGCTTCAATCATAGACCCGGTTGGTCGGCTGAAAGCAGGCTGTGGATTTTCATTTTTATACTGACTAAGGTGTATTAGATTTATTAAATATTTGTGGGAATTTCTTTTTAGTAAGGACTTGGAAAATAGATTAGCCGATATTGGTGCACACCAGCCATAAGGGGAGGTTAGCAGGGCTGGTGGTGGGTTGTTCTCAAACTGAGGGGAGAAGATCTGCAGTGATAGGGAAATGAAGGGCTATGGAGTAGCTTGACTTTGTGCAGACCAAGACGTTGCTGAGTGAGAGATGGCAGGAGTGGCAGCCTCTCATGGTGAAGGCGCTGGTGAGATGATTTTGGCAGGAGTAGCAAATAGACTTGATTCTCAAGACTAAAAAAAACTAATATAATAATAATAAAAAAACTAAAGTAACAAATTTTCTCTTAGAAAACCCAAAGAAACTTAAGTAGAGTGGATTTTAGTAACAGAAATAATACAAGCTAATCTTATGTTGCTTGCCAAATGTATTTGACAAGTAAGTCACAGTCACATTACTGTCCTGCCATACAACACATTATCATTTATCATTCAGGTTAATTTTTCTATTATGACTTTGTGTTGTGACATATCCATCAGCAGAGCATTGGCCTAAAGCAAGCCAGGGTTACAACAATCCTAACCCTTTGATAGTCTAAGGGAAAACTCATTCTTATTTACGGTATATGGTGGTTTGTGAACAACTTTAGGTTGAAATAATTAATGATCAAGAAAATGTACTTAACAAGAATATTATACATAGGAAATATTGCATTTTGTGTTACACGGTTGATCACAGTCCATAATCTTTCTATATACCGTGTATATATATATATATCTGACTGACTGTCATTTATACCTTTTCACAGAACTAAACCAAATTTTAGGCATTTACCTTGGCTACACGACCGCGATGTCGCAGCCCCTAAACTGAGAACCAGTGGGTCTACTTGACATTTGGACAGTCCTCTCCATTCCCTAGATTTAGGCCATTTAACACAAAGGCGAAATTATGTAGGACCGTAATTTTAAGCCTCACAATGCATGAAAAAACTCAATATGTCCTAAAGGCACACCAAAACCACATATCAAGGTCCTAGATCTAACCATTTGATATATCTGCAAAGAGCATTGCCGTCTTTGATGATCCGCCTTCGTAGTTCAAACCTGCTTATAGCAGATGTTGAAAATGAACACCATTCATCTCTTGGCACCTTTCAGCCCTGGTCAGCAAGTTGCGGAAGGCGGATCGCAGCTGCAATCTCATCAGAAATGTTCTGCTGCAGTTCTTGAATACAATGAAGGTTTTTGTGATACACCTTAGCCTTGAGGATTTCCCACAAAAGTAATCGCACATGGAAAGATCAGGTGACCTGGGTGACCAGCTAGGGCTGAGACCAGACTGACCTCAGCTAACAACTCTGTCAGGAGTCAAGATTGTGTGAACGAGATTCAAGGTTCGGCAGGATGTATGTGCAGTTGCACCATCCTGTGTGAAGTAACAGTAGGTCTTTTCCTCCTCAGTTAATGCTGCCATAAATGGATTGAAAATGTAACGCTCCGAATTCACCGTCTGATGATAGAAAATGGGACCAAAAATGCGGCGTGCAGACACTAACCTTCTGATCATGCATGGCGGAAGTGATGCGGATTCTCCGTTGCCCAGTACCTGTCATAACCACTCAGGTGAAACCAGGCTTCATCAGTAATAAAGAAAAGATCCATGTTATCTCAGTGAACCGCCAATCACAAAACAGGAGGTGCTGAGGAGTATCTGTTGGTTTTAAAGCATGAACAACAGACACTCTGCAGGGATGCATTTTCAGGACCAGTTGGAATATTTGTCCGCATGTTCGACGAGATATGCCAGTCCATTGCGACAGGCGTCGGGTTGATTTCTTAGGGCTCCGAAGCATGTGACTAATCGTTGCATGGCACCCATTTAACTCATGAGCAAACAACCGACCACACTGTTTTAATGTACGGTACCTTTCCACAATGGGACACCTCTGCTGCACTGTGAGTACTATCTTCACCTGTGGACTCATCAACTCACACTGACAAAGGGCGCACTACTGTAACATCTGAACAGTTCCGATCGAGTGCTGTGCACTTTTATTTGCAACATCTGCTACAGTATAAGCAGGTTAGCAAACTATCTCCTTTCCTGTGGTGTGTTTCTTTGTAACCTGGAAGTCTGTTCCTGGGCCACTTTTATTTGCCCCAGCCTGTAGAATAACTCAGCACTTGGGTGTTTATTGATCTGGATATACATAGCAGTTAAAAGGTGGAAAAAAAATAAAAATAATAATCAGCCTGGTCAAAATGTGTATGGAGGAGACAGTGAGCAAAGTGACACACTGTGGATCCGTATCAGACGGTTTTGAAAACAGAACAGGACTAAAACAAGGTGATGCGCTCTCTCCACTTCTCTTCAACATCATTCTGGAAAAAGTAATTCAGGAAACCAAAGAAGCTGCAACTGGAGACCTAGCAGATAACAAACACAACATCCTGGCATATGCAGATGACATTGTATAAATAGGAAATAATGGAGGAGAAATTGAAGCTTTATTCAGGAAATTAAATGAAACTGCTGCAAAAATAGGTCTAAAGATTAATGAAGAGAAGACAGAATACATGATCATACAGAGAGAAAACATGACTACAGACCAACGCAACAACCTTCATATAGGCAATTTTACCTTTAACAACACGCCAAACTTCAAATACCTTGGGGTAAATATAAATGACTGCAATAGAAGACAAGTTGAACACCAAATTAAATTACGGAATGCAAACAAAGTTTACTTTTCCCTGCATAAATTACTTTCCTCCAAACTTTTGACCAGGAAAACAAAACTAAAACTATACAACACGATCATCAGGCCGGTACTGCTACACGGAGCCGAAACATGGAGTGTGACCAAAAGGGAGGAACGCCAACTTACAGTCTTCGAAAACAAGATATATAGAAAAATTTTCGGCCCCATATTTGACCAGGAAACACAAAGATGGGTTCTCAGATCAAATGATGAGCTGTACAAGTTGGCCAATCAACCCAGAGTAGTGGACGTCATGAAAGCGAAACGGCTGCAATGGGCAGGGCATGTTATCAGAATGGACGCTGCCAGAATAGTTCGCCAGGTGTACGAGAAGAAGATCGAAGGCTCGAGACCCCCTGGAAGACCTAGGAGTAGATGGGAAGATGAGGTGACCTCTGACTGCAGACAAATGGGTATTACTGTATGGGAGAATACTGCGCTGGATAGGAGAAAATGGAGGCAGATAGTGAGAGCGGCATGGGATCGTCACGTCCCAGAAAAGCCAACGGAGTGAGTGAGTATATATAATACTGGGCGACTCTGAAAGGAAACTTATTGAAGAAGAGGACCAAGAAATGATTGACTGAAGTGGTCCAATGAGGCCATAAAAGCAGGAGGGGAAGAAGAAGAAGAATATATAAAAAAATATAGAATTACATATACACACTTTTATTATAAAATAACCCTATCAAAAACATGACACCAGGAGCTATCCACTGCAGTTGAAGAACTTACCTCTTTCCTTACGACTAGGCCCCTGCTTTGAGAGCAAAGCTAAAGTCTTCCTTTCAGCAGTGGCAATAGCCATTGCTGCACATAACACAGCCACACGAGGATGAGGAGGCGATAATGTGACGGAAGAAACACCATCAACTTCCTGTCTCCTGGGGCTGTCTGGAACTTGTACTGCAAATCGAACAGAAATATTCAATAGGGGACAGACTACACCTACATTTGTCACCTGGGTGGTTGTTTAAAAATCAAATTGAACCAGACTGTTGGTAACACAAACACAAGATGTGTACTGTAGGTTGAAGTCAAAATGAATTACGTCTTAGCTACTTTTTAATTCAAAATACCTCTGCGGTCTGCAAGCCTCAGCTCATCACGGTGGAAAAAAAAAAAAAAAAACACACCAACACAACAACAACGATGAACTGTGCTTAAAGCGGTGAATAAAATTCACTCATGGTGCTATAATACTGAAACCCACCAACCTGGGGCCAATGTTTGGGAAGCCAGGCTCTGCCTGTCACAAGTCAGTACAAAGGGCGAGTGATAGAGGAGTAACACCTCTGTAAAAATCTTGGACTAGATGACCCAGCTGGTAGCACCATGTGAGGGTCCCTTGCCAGGGTTACCGTGAAGACCTCAATGGCATCTGCAGTGGAGAAGATGGACTTCCGAACAGTGTAGTTGGCAGAAGGGGAACCCAGTGCTTGGGTTCTAAGAGCAAAATATAGTACAGTAGAACGTCGTTTATCCGGACGTCAAACAACCGGAACGTCAATTATCCGGACGAGCAAAACAAAATTGTCGGAGCAGTGCGCGCGCTTACTGTTGTTATGCGGAAGTGCACGCTTCCTACAGTAGTGGGTCGGTTCTCGTTTTCAATTGTTGTCTCCTACCGTTTGTTTGCTCTATAATGTTTCAACGTGTTACAGTAGCCTATGTGCTGTACTGTATTACGTTGTGAAAATGACTTCTACGAGTGGCAAAAAGGAAAAACGAAATCGCAATGTTTTATCAATTGAGAATAATGTGGAGATCATTAATGAACTGGATAAATGTGAGAGTGTGCAGTGTCTAATGAAAAATTACAGTGTCGGAAAATCCACAATATTTATGATTTGAAGAACCGAAAAGGTGAAATTCTGAATTGTGCATCGAAGTTAGATAGTGAAGAAGGTTCTAAAAAGGGATGAAAAATTGGAAGACACGGCGTACTTATGGTTTATTCAGACAAGAAGTTAGGAACATCCCATTTCTGAACCTTTGTTGTGTGAGAAAGCGTTGCACCTAAATAAGAAGCTTGGAGGTTCTCCCTATGTTTGATTATCCAGAAAAATCGTTATCCGGAACACTTTCGGTCCCAATTAGTCCGGATAAACGACGTTCTACTGTATATGTTTGCCATATATCATTGCAGCCAATGCCCCGGAGAGAAAACTCCGTCATAAAGCCCAGTCAAGGAGTTTCTTCGACATAATCCGAGTAGAGGTTGTTGGTTAAGATGAGCTTTTGGGTCTGAGGGCTCATTAGCGATGGCGGCGGAAGAACCGATATGGTCAATGGCGGCTCTTGGGTCTTCCAGAAAGATCAAGACCTTGGTGTCGGGTGGCAACCGACCGTAAAATCTTTACATTAATCATGAGGCAAAAAGGAAATGGAAAGAGATTCACAACTGGGGCGTCCCTCTCAAGCGACGGAAATGCTAGGGCGTTCCCCGCAAGAAACGAAACAATTAAGTGGAAGGACACTAAGCCAGTGTTTGAACTGCACAAAGGTACTTGGAACATTGGTACAATGACTGGACGAAGTGCCAAACTCAGCGCAGTTCTAGACAGATGCTGCATAAACATTTGTTGTGTGCAGGAAACAAAGTGGAAAGGTGTCAAACCACGTCAAATTGGGAAAGGATTTAAGCTCATTTACAATGGAAAGGAGAACATCAGGAATGGCATTGGAATAATATTAGATCATCACCTTAGTAACAACGTTGTCGAAATAAGCAGAATCAATGATTGCATCATGTTGGCTCGCCTTAATGTTGTATCGGTCTATGCACCACAAGTGAATTGCCCAGAAATAGAAAAACAAGAATTTTGGAAGGAATTGAAGACTCATCTTGCAATTATACCCCAAAAATTATATGTGGGGACTTAAATGGTCATGTAGGAGTGGCCAGGGGTGACTCTGAAGGTTACCATGGTGGCTTTGGATTTGGAGAACAAAATAAAGATGATGATGATAAGGGTTATCGGCCCCTCGATAGTGAAAGATGAGATGAAATGTAATGAAAGCTATAACTAATACTAACTACAGTCTTACAAACTAGAAGAAGAAATGGTAAACACATAAAGAATAAGGCAAACAATGGACAGGACTTCAACCCTCGAAGAAAGCGGATTGAGGGACTTGGAAGGAAGGAGAACCAGAAGTGGCTGATAGGAAAGGGAAAGAGGAGAGGGTCCGTCCCAGAGGCACTGGAAAAAGGGGGCGGAAATCGGACCCAGCTCAGGAATCCCTCGGGGTTGCCAACTCCCGAACTCACCAGCCGCGAGTCCTTAAGTGTGTAGCACTATCCAGGGTGCACCAGAAGTGGTGGGGCTACACACACCCTGCCTCCTTGAGGGCCTCGAGCAGAAGGCAGGAGATAGGAAGAGAACAGAACAGGTCTGACCCCTCGAAGAAGGAGGGATCAGGAAAGATGAGACAAGGGCCAATTAAGGCGGGAAAGTGAAAGACTCCCTAGGCCTCGGATACCCCAATACCGTTAGGGTCGGAAAAGAACAAGAGTTGACCAAGGGAGGTCGATAGGAAAGATGACAGAGAGGAGTCCGGCACAACTGGAAGCAATGCTGAACTCAGCTGGGGCCCCGTGGTCGCCAACCCACGTCCCACTAGCCGTGGGCCCCTGGGGGGATAAAGAAGGGGAGACGATTCTCAAATTTGCAGCCTCCTATAACCTTGCAGTAGTGAACACGTTCTTTCAAAAGAAGGATGAACACCTTATATCTTTTAAGAGTGGCGATTTCAAGACGCAGATAGACTATATCCTTTCTATGGAACCCATCACGCCACATGGCGCGCCTCACTCGGAACAGAGAACCAAGATGGATAAGTTAAGGAGTGAAGTGGTAAGGAGGGAAGCTGGGATCAAGAAATGTCTACTTGCCAGTCACCTCAACACGACTTCAGTGGTTTGGACACGTGATGAGGTCAGCAAGAATACAGCTAGAAAGAGAGGTGGATGGTAAACGAAGGGTGGGAAGACCAAGAACAAGTCAGACATTGCAACCAAGGGAAGGACACTAGATGATGTCATAAAGAACAAGACATACATGGACAGAGGAGAGTGAAAGTGGAAGAGGCTGGTCAACAGTACCCGGGAAACTGGAACTGTAAAGATGGATGATGATATAAGGGAGGGAGGGAGAGAGAGACCGAAAGAGAATAGAGAAATTTGTAACATATTAGGTTTTACATTTCATATGCTGTGTATGTTACAAACGAGAATGTTCTCAGAAGAGCAAATGAGCCATGCAACTTGGTTGAATCATTGAACAAATGAAGAAACAGCTTCGTTAGTCACTATTGCCACTTGAAGCTATTGGCCAAAAGACACCAACCTAATGGTGAAGTGTAAGGTTGCGTCCATGCGATCTCAAGTCTGTATTAACACAGATGATCGAGAGTTTATTGTATTTAGAAAGAATCAGAAAGTCAGGAAAGAAAGTGACAAACTTGTACAGAAACGTGCATTTACACGAAAAGGCTTGTATACCGGTTGTAGCTTTCTCTGGTCCTTGGCAAGGGTTCAACTGGGAGCAGAAAAACATTACGATGGACTCCACTGTCGGTCCATTTTGACAACATTTCTGCTGTGCTAGCAGAGCAGGCACTGAGAAACCTTGTGAGTTGGACCATTGGATAACATTCTCTCTGTGGTAACAAGTCGCTGGCACGTCAAGCAGACCGCTGGCCGGTTTGAAAATGTTTGGTGGGTAGATGTTAGTGGTAACAGGGTGTCGACCAAAACAAACTGACAGATTTCCCTAATTTTTCCAGGATAAATAAGAAAATTCCCTGCGGAACAGTAGCAGCCATAATACATAATACAAAACACACTTTTTACTTAAAGAGCATTTCAAAAAGTTCTTGAACAATAAAGAGTAGCAGACCAAGTTGGAAAGGAAAAAACAGAAAAATAGTCTATATTTTTCTAATTTCTACATTTCTCATCCAGAAATCTACTGTACTTGTGAGTCTTGAAAGTAGCTCGTCAATAGTGATGCTCACAAAAATCATACAGTTACACATTTATATACAAATACACAGCCTACACATGTAATTTGTGTGCTCTATCTTGCAAGAAATGGGAGCTTACTGATTAAATGTCAGTACGAACATACATCTACAACAATCACCAGAATATAGGCTACTTTTCCCCCATCAAAATTTAAATGCTTAATTTCCAACTATTCAAGGCTGCACCTGGTAAAACTAAAATTCTCTGAGTGTCATTAAAATACCCTGATAATTCACCGAGTTTTCCAGGATTTAAAAATTCCCTGGGTATTCTCTGTTTTCCAGAGTAGTAGACACCTGTGCACGGATTTGGTTAAATAATGAACACTATGATGAAGATCAGATGGGTAGATAGGGTTACAAACGAAGAGGTATTAAGACGAGTGGGAGAGGAGGGATGTTTCTGGCGACTGCTAATGAAGAGAAGAGATAGGTTAAGCACAGGACAGGAAGGCATGGAGGGCTGCATCAAACCAGTCAAAAGACTGAAGACTCAAACAACAACATATAAACATTTGGAGGAGTAACAAACAATTTATTCTAGTTCTTTTTTTTCTTTTCTCCGAAAGAACTTGAACTCAATTGAATTTGTGTTCAATACCTAACTTCTCCATGACTACCCTAGTCCTTTTCTCAATAACTCGTGAAACACATGTTGTCCCCAAAATTATGCAGAGCATTGTTTCCATGTTTTCAGGACTTCAACCAATCAAGTCTGAGAAGGGACTTCGTTATCCCGCATCTTATGAAAAGTTTATATATCATCATCATCTTGCACAGTTTCCAGCCACTGGCCGGGTCTATTTGGAACACAAGCCTCTCCAACGTCTTCTGTCTTCCCACCATCTCTCAGGCTCCACCCTTGTCCAGTCTTCTCCTCTGTTCTTCCACCCCCTTCAGCCACCTGTCTCTCGGTCTCTTTCCTTCCCACTTCATCGTGTATCCTCTTCTCCTCCATTTGGTAGATTTCTCTATACCATCCTGTAATGGTTCCTCCTTCATTAATTCTCTGGTCCTCTCATTTCTTATTCTGTCCATCTTTGTAGCTCCAATACTGCTTCTCAAGAACCTCATCTCACTGGCCTGTATTTTGCTCTTCTCCCTTCCTTTCATAACCCAGGTCTCCGAGGCATACGTCAGGATAGGGACATAGTACGTCCCATACGTTTATGGAGGTTTCTTATTTTCTATCAAGGGACTATTTCAATTAATTTCAAAGTAAATATTTTTAAAAACTATCTTATTACCAGCGTTTCGTTGGCATTTAGCATTTGAGGGTGAAAAAAAAAAAAAAAAAAAAAACTGGGCCTGGTACGCCAGCACGTGGCGCAGCGCATTGTCGCCATGGAGCCGCCAGGAGTTAGCGATCGCTGGGCGGACACGGACGATGCGTTTTCTCAGCCGTTTAAGGATCTCCACGTAAAAAACGTACTCTGCGGTCATAGCCCAAAAAATTCTTCACTCTCACCACATTTTCATCCGTTTTGGTGCTCGAAGGTCGTCCTGAATGTGCGTCGTCTTCAACTTCCTCTCTCCCCTCACGAAACAGATTGTTAGTCAAAAACACTCAATCTGCCCATGGCGTTATCATCGTAAGCCGTCTTGATCGTATCGTGAGTCTCTTTCCCGGTTTTGCCGAGCCTACCATAAAATTTGATGGCATAGCGCACCGTTTCAACAGACGAACCATGACGCAGTGTGATGAGTGCACTTGCAGAGGTTATGGTGACGAGCGACTTACACTCCACTACAGCTGAGAACCAACTGTGTGGCTGGCCCCCAGCCTTCTTTACACCCCCGTCCACGAACCCCAGGCGGACAAGCCGACTACTTTCAGTACAGACTCTGTATATCGTTGTGATAACATATTGCTGAAATATTTCGCGGATATCGTGAAACCAAAAATCCGGGAATCTAGTTATACACCCATATATTTAGGAGAAACAAGGCTGTGTGTTCTTTACTGAACTCCTTGTTTTCTTTATGTTTTTTTTAATGTTCTTTATCCTGGGATATGGTGGTATTCATGAATGTTGTGATGAAGTTATCTATACAGCTAATTTTGTTCTCTCATCAGTTTTATCATTCATTCTGTTATGTTAATTTCATGAAGAAATGTTTAAATTATTAGATGTTTGGTAAGCCTTGTCAGTAGTGGCAGCCCTGTAATCAAGGGATACATAAAATAAAAAGGGGGATGCTGTGCTCTTGGATTAACTCTGAAGTAGAAAGACTGGTAAATCACCAGTTGAGGAAAAAAAGTATATCTCGTATGACAGATCAGGGTTTATGTTCTACCATGAGAATGGAACAAAATAGGTCACCATGGGTTGGGTTAAAATACAACAACCCTCATTAAATGCACACCAAGACTTTCGGAGAACTCTGAATGCTTCCTCAAATTAGGCCGGATTTTGAACAATTCAGTTCAGTTTTTAATGCATGAAGTTAACATGGAGTATATAGATTCCACAATTTCATACCCCCAAAAATGAGACTAACAAATGGTACTGAAATCCAACACACACCTGCATTTACTTACCTCTTTCCTCATAATTAGGTTCCTGCTGTGCATGAAGGTTGGCAGTCTGTCTTTCGGCTGGGGTCGTCTGCAGCTCCTTCGCATTCTGGTGAAGAGGAGGTGGCGGCGATACTGCATCAACACATGGAGTGTTGGCGCTGGATGGAATTATGACTGGTTCCTGCACTGGTGATGAAGATGCAGGTACTTCAGGAGATGAAGGAGAAATATCCGATAAATCCATTTCCTGTGTGGAGTTCTCTTGGCTTACTGAATTTGATGGAGGAGCCAACTCTGATTCAGAAGCGATCGAGGAGGGCCTTGGCGTGGAATTACTGCCCTTCTTCCCTCTCCCTCGTCCTGGGGGTCTACCTCTCTTATTTTTCCCTCTCAATGAACCTGGAAACTGATTTATCTCTTCCATACTCTTGTCCACAGAAGTGGCTGCTAGTGAACTCTCCGTAGCTGAATCCTTCACAGTTCCCGTTAATTCATTTTGTTTGGCAAGCTTAAGGCTTAGTTGGACTTGAGATTTTGTTTTCTCTTGTTTAAGAACCTCAACAGCATGAAGCTTTCTCACATCAGCTGGGGTCAATTTCACCGCATTCTCTGCTTTCCCTTGATCGCGGGCTGCTTGCAAGAGTTCACTTTCGTCGGCAGTAACCTCTGTAGAGGCTGTATTGGTGAGAGGCTTTGGAAGTTTATAACACTCTGTGATCTTTGCCTGAGCCAGAGCTTTGTTCAGCTTCCCACCAGATTTCACTTTCCTCTTAGCTGTTGGAGGAGTAGGTGGCGAACTCGTCACTATTTTTACAGGGGCAGCAACTGGTGGTACACCAGGATACGAACTTTGCAGCAAGCGTTGAACAGCCAACTCTCTTACTTTCAAACTTCTAGCAGATGACCTCTCCAGCAAGCTTTTCACAGCCAAATCACTCACTTTCATATCTCTTGCAGAAGTGTCTTGCTCACTTCCCTTACTATCAAGTGAAACACCAATATCCAAACTCCTAGTGTTCTGTAGATTTGACGCCTTAGGTTGGTGAGCAATTCTTCGAATAGGACCTGCAATATCACTACTGGGGAGAGGTGATCTTCCTTTGGGCATTATGACTGGTGGAAGATTGTGACAGGATCCTTTCATCCCCATACGTGTGAACTGTGATATTCCTGGTTCAGGACAGTTCTTCTCTGGCTGTCTTGCAGCCACATTGCTAACTAGGGGTTTCGAGTCAGAGATGGAGATGCCTTGACTATCAGTTCTCAAGACTCTAGACACAAGAGGCTGGTCATCCTCAGAGTCTGAGCTATTAAGAGATTCAAGGTCACTGCCAAAAATATTTCTACTAACAGGTTCAAGACTTTTATTAAGGGGTGAACCTTCAGGTGATTCATGATCACTGTCAAACAGCCTCTTATTAATCGACTCATGGGCATTTCTCTTCCCAGCATTTAAAGCTTCCTTCTCATCTAGTCATCTCAAGTTGTCCTGGTTACCAGTATTATGAGTATTCATAGAGTGAGGGCGGCGACTCAATATAGGTGTGAAAATCTTGGACCTTTCATCGGGTCGTCTCAAGTTGTCCTGGTTATCAGTATTATGAGTATCCATAGAGTGAGGGCGGCGACTTAATATAGGTGTGAAAATCTTGGACCTTTCATCGGGTCGTCTCAAGTTGTCCTGGTTATCAGTATTATGAGTATCCATAGAGTGAGGGCGGCGACTTAATATAGGTGTGAAAATCTTGGACCTTTCATCGGGTCGTCTCAAGTAGTCCTGGTTATCAGTATTATGAGTATCCATAGAGTGAGGGCGGCGACTTAATATAGGTGTGAAAATGTTGGACCTTTCATCGGGTCGTCTCAAGTTGTCCTGGTTATCAGTATTATCAGTATCCATAGAGTGAGGGCGGCGACTTAATATAGGTGTGAAAATCTTGGACCTTTCATCGGGTCGTCTCAAGTTGTCCTGGTTATCAGTATTATGAGTATTTATAGAGTGAGGGCGGCGACTTAATATAGGTGTGAAAATCTTGGACCTTTCATCGGGTCGTCTCAAGTAGTCCTGGTTATCAGTATTATGAGTATCCATAGAGTGAGGGCGGCGACTTAATATAGGTGTGAAAATCTTGGACCTTTCATCGGGTCGTCTCAAGTTGTCCTGGTTATCAGTATTATGAGTATCCATAGAGTGAGGGCGGCGACTTAATATAGGTGTGAAAATCTTGGACCTTTCATCGGGTCGTCTCAAGTAGTCCTGGTTATCAGTATTATGAGTATCCATAGAGTGAGGGCGGCGACTTAATATAGGTGTGAAAATCTTGGACCTTTCATCAGGTCGTCTCAAGTTGTCCTGGTTATCAGTATTATGAGTATCCATAGAGTGAGGGCGGCGACTTAATATAGGTGTGAAAATCTTGGACCTTTCATCGGGTCGTCTCAAGTAGTCCTGGTTATCAGTATTATGAGTATCCATAGAGTGAGGGCGGCGACTTAATATAGGTGTGAAAATCTTGGACCTTTCATCGGGTCGTCTCAAGTTGTCCTGGTTATCAGTATTATGAGTATCCATAGAGTGAGGGCGGCGACTTAATATAGGTGTGAAAATCTTGGACCTTTCATCGGGTCGTCTCAAGTTGTCCTGGTTATCAGTATTATGAGTATCCATAGAGTGAGGGTGGCGACTTAATATAGGTGTGAAAATCTTGGACCTTTCATCGGGTCGTCTCAAGTTGTCCTGGTTATCAGTATTATGAGTATCCATAGAGTGAGGGCGGCGACTTAATATAGGTGTGAAAATCTTGGACCTATCATGGTGATCACCTTCCCTTGCTTCGTCTCTCAAAGATGGAGAAGAGTTCTTGTCACGAGGAAATTCCATGTCATTGTAAGTCTTGCCAGCAAAGTTAAGTTTCATTCTCTTATTCTGGTTCGATATTTGACTGTTCATCCGAGAAGCCATTTCATATCCAGAAACGTCAGAGTCATCACTTGTTCTAAAATGTACCCTTTTAGGCCGCCTTAGTTCCTCTGTATCTCTCATATCTGATGTACTGCTGTACATTCCACCACCTTCGGCAACACCCAACTCATTACCCAAAGTAAGTGGTATATTAGACTGGCAACTGTATGTTGCACTCCGTGACCTCACAGTTACCATATCTGCTTGTGATTGGTGGTCTCGGTTGCTTCGAGTATCTGTGTAAGTTCTTTTTACAGAACGAGTTAATTCCAGGCCAATATCCTCTGTCACGTATCCCACAATTTCCTCATCTGAGCGAGGAGTACTTCTCAAAGGTAGAGTATCTGTATAATTTCTTTTTACAGAACAAGTCAGTTCCACATTAATATCCTCGGTCACGTATCCCACAATTTCGTCATCTGAGTGAGGAGTACTTCTCAAAGGTCTCTTGTTGACCTGGTTCTCCCAGACTGATCTTTTCCTATCTTTCCGATACTCATTGGGCATATTGTACATCTTTAAGATCTGTCTGAGTCTCTTGCGAGTTCAAGTAGGGTAGCTGTTTGTCCTAGCCCACTGCAATGCTTCAGTTCGACCTGAAAGCAGAGAACATATTGACAAGTTCCAGGCGCCAACCAAACTAACATTTAATGTTGGATAGTTCTCTTCTATATTTTTAAAGTTCTTAGCCTACAAAAACAAAAGTTTGGTTCTTTTCAGTCGGTCAACACGAATGTACCCAAATAGAGCTGGGTTATGCCCTAATCCTGAAATAAAATGTCGACTAGAACGGGTACCAGAGTGAACACGAAACTGCTTGAAGTCCCAGTTAGGAAGACAACCGGATAAGTATCAGCCTGTATTATTACAATATAACCATAGTTGATTTTGTATAACCATATAATCACCCCGAACAGACAAATTCCGGATTTTTATCACCATTTTAGAATTTCACCTAACATTAGATATACCACATTTAGCATACACCAACAGTTGCATTACCAACACTGCAACTAAATAATTGTACATATTGTATATATTTTTCACCTGTATTCTCAAACATAGATGCTATAGCCCAAGTGTAATGGATCTGATGATGATCGCTTGACGATCGAAAATGGTCATCCTAGTGTATTTATTAATCTCATGTAATTTATTTCAGGATTAGGGCATAACCCAGCTCTATTTGGGTACATTCGTATTGACCGACTGAAAAGAACCAAACTTTTGTTTACTTAGGCAACACTGAAAAATGGCTTCAAACCTCACAATGTTCTTAGCCTACCTAGTAACTTAACAGACATGACATGATATGTAGATGTCCATATCCGTTTATTTTTCAGAAATTGTGAAATATATTCAATTTTTCTTAATGTAAATATATACATGCATTTTCGCTATTAAAAAAATTAACAGAATCAAGGAAAGAAGAAAAGCTGTGCACTACTTGCAATCAGCTGCAGGTGGGGAGAGAGAGAGAGAGAGAGAGAGAGAGAGAGATAAAAGGATCACATCACATTTTGGTGGATTTTTGGATGCTGAAACGGAGTGATGGATTTAGTTTGCAGCTTTGCGGATTTTTAAAAAATGAATCACTCATGTATTTTTTTTCTTTCAAGGGTAAGTACGTATAGAATACATAGGATGATATGCAGTACACACAGTGTAAACTCATGACATAACAGGGAAAAGGTTGCTTACTTGTCGCAGGAAGAAATGTATGGCGGGTAGTATGTATGCGCACGTGTGCAAAGTGTTCAGTAGTGTCTCCTGGTGGCAGTTTTTAAATCATCCATTTGACATACACTGACAGTTGCATTACCAACACTGCAAATAAATAATTTGCGGGCGGGTAATGCCATAGATTCAGTTCTTATAACAACACTTTGTTGAAGGCAAACCATGCACAGTAGCGTGGCACCACTCACTCGCAAGTATCCAATTCTGCTCCCCTGAGAATGCGCCTCATCCTGCAACGTACTGGTACTCTTGCTTCATGCCAGTACGAGCGTCCTTATTCAGCAGCAGTCAGTCCAAGTTCTATAAATCCGCTGTCTTCTCAATATCACCTCACTTTTCGTTTCACTCGTGACCTTGACTATTACTGAGGTCCCCCAGGGCATTGAACATTACTTCTGACAACCCAACCACAACACACATCATCCGTGGACATTAACTCATTAATTCAGAGTTAATTCACATAAATCCCTGTGATTGTGGAGTCTGGAGTTTGAGACATTAATAAGCGACTTGTAATGAGTTGTAATGGTAGGGTGGCATTACAACTGGATAAGGAAAAGGATGCGTTTTCGATTGGCCAAGGGCTGCGGATGTTCACAGTTATGGCTTTCGGACTGTGTTATACACCGGCCAAGTTCAAGCAGTTGGTAGAGTCGGTTCTGAAGGGGCCTGATTTATCATCATTGAGAGATGGAAGTTCATTAAAATAATCTTAA
The DNA here is from genome assembly GCA_946902985.2 of Meconema thalassinum. NCBI lineage: Eukaryota > Metazoa > Arthropoda > Insecta > Orthoptera > Tettigoniidae > Meconema > Meconema thalassinum. Next base: position 75,858,564 of record OX336389.2, read on the forward strand.
AACCAAGCTTACAAAGATGAAAGAGAAAATGGATATCCTCACAAAACACTATTAGATTTCAAATAAAAAGAAAGCTCACAAAATGAATTAAAAAACATATGATTGGTTCGATTACAGTGAATCGGAACGTCACTATTATATGATGTATCTTCCAGTTGTATCACGATCGGACGTCAACCCTAATGGATACGGCAGTCTGTATCACATTGATGTGGTCTAACCTCACAATTTTCAGAAGAACCATACTTGTCAGTTATGATGTTGCTACAATGTTGTTAATATATTGGTGAAAGATGTAAAATTTTGATGGTATAGAATTATCTAACCTTGAAATAAACCAGAAGACTCTTACAAGTTGGATCGTTCTGTTGAGGTTAGCTGTCCAATTTGGTAATGCAGTACATAATCTTAATCCAAACTGACCTAGTCTCTACTTAGTAGAAAACAAAGTCCCCGATTCTTGGATGTTACGGGTAAACTCCAGAACCACTGGATGGATTTTGATGCGGTTTTCACCATTCTGTAAAGGATATCTTGAGGATGATTTCTGTAGAAAATTATTTATTTATGATCAAAGGAAGCCAAGCAGTAACGATTTCAGTGGAAAAGTAAAAAAAAAAAAACTGGCGTCCGACCGCTTTGTAAGCTTACGCTGCGCAAATCATTAAAAATATCTAAATACTATGAGTAAGAATTGTTCAGCATGAAAAGTTCTACAAAAAAGTCCGCGAGAGCATATGTCTATCTTCAATACATCGCCCACTATAAGTTTAGCAAAATTCACAGTCAAGTTAAGATTGGACGGAAGGGGGATTTGTGTTTCATGCACCTCGCCATTCTTAAATTACGTCTGACAAGAATTTGTTGCATACAAATCTCCATGATAATATAATTAATAGTCAGTCAGTGATTTTAAGCCATCATGCCTAGACGTAAAACGGATATTGGTCGTTCATTGACATTGGAAAGAAAAAAGCGCTTATCACGTAATGTATTCATAACTGTTCCCGGGCGAAGCCGGGTCGGGTTGCCAGTATTTTATATATGCAAGACATATACAACTGAAAAAGAACCGACATAGAAAAACGAAACCTCTGGATGTGACTAAACTAAAGGACAATAAAGTGATTTTCGCCCACAAAACGAATGAACTGGATAGAAGACTTGAAGAATCGAAATGGGAAGATTTAAAGAAGGTTTGATAAATATAGCTCGTAAAACACTGGGAACAAGAATTTTGGAACCAAGGAAACCGTGGATTACAAGAGAAATATTGGATCCGATAGTAAAGAGAAACCAGCACAGGAGGGAGAATACCATAAGAAGTCAGGAACAATATAGACTTGTTAAAAATCAAATTACAGCCCTTTGTAGAAGAGCCAAGGAGAAATGGATGGCTAAGATAGCTAAGAACATTGGAAATTATATTGCTGAGAGAAAAACTGACAGGGGTCATAGACACATCAGAGCCTTAAACCAGAAACCGAAAGTGAAAAGTTCTATAATAAAGGATAAAAATGGGAAAATCTTATTAGATGCGGATGAAGTCAGTAGGCGGTGGAAAGAATATCTTGAAGAACTATATGATGGAAATGTATCTAATAAAACATGGTATATTGAACCGGAAGATGATATAGAAGAAAATGATAAGGGCCCTGCTATCACAAGAAGGGAATTTGAATCAGCGCTTGAAAGAATAAGTGACAATAAAGCTTGCGGTCCAGATAACATACCGGGAGAACTACTAAAGAATATGAGTGAGAAAATGAAAGACCTACTTTATGATGCAATCTGCAGATGCTATGATAGTGGCAAAATTCCTGAAGACTTCGCCAAAAGCAGAACAGTTATGATACCAAAGAAAGGAAATAGTGCAGAATGCTCTGAACACAGAACCATAACACTGCTCTCTCATGCATCTAAAATGTTATTGTCAATACTAAAAGCCAGAATAAATAACAAACTTGATTTCCAAATTGATCCAGATCAGTTTGGTTTCAGGAAAGGAATGGGAACAAGAGAAGCAATCTTGGCTCTACGAACAATATTAGAAAGAAGAATGGAGATGAATAGAAACACAAATATAGCATTTGTAGATATTGAAAAGGCCTTTGATAATGTAAGTTGGGACCAACTCTTCAAAATTATTAAATCTTCAGGATTAGACTGGAAGGACAGGAGGCTGATACTAAGACTTTATGTAAATCATACCACAATAGTAGACATCAAAGGAAGCAGTCAGGAAATAAAAATCAGGAATGGGATTAAGACAGGGTTGCCCCCTTTCACCGTACCTCTTCAATGTATTCATCGAAAAAGCTATAAATAAGTTCAAAACTAACACAAAAGGAATTAGAATAAATGGACAATCAATCCATTGTATTCGCTTTGCAGATGATATAGCAGTGGTTGCAGACTCAGAAAAGGAATTATCCAAGATGCTGAATATACTGTCATCATATTTAGTAGATTTATACTTAAACATTAACGTGAAGAAGACAACAATATTAGTTGTAAGTAAACATCCTGAGCGAAATCACACCAACATCAGGCTTGCTAACAAAGTAGTGGAACAAGTCACCAGTTTCCCTTACCTCGGAAGTTTAATCACAAATGATAACCGCTGCAGCAAAGAGATAAGAAGAAGAATAGCGCTTGCCAAACAAGCATTCAGCAACAAAAGAACTCTTCTGACCAATATACATCTAGATATTGAGATTAGGAAAAATTTTGTGATGTCATTTGTGTGGAGCGTACTCTTATATGGATGTGAATCTTGGACAATTCGAGAACAGGTTAGGAAATGGCTTGAAGCGTTTGAGATGTGGGTCTGGAGGCGAATGCTAAAGGTCAGTTGGACTGAAAAAAGAACAAACGAAAATATACTGCAAGAAATCCAGGGAAGGAAACAGCTGATTGTAACAGTACATAGAAGAACAGCTAAATTCATTGGACACACAGTGTCATAATACCTTTCTAACCAATCTACTAGAAGGAAAGGTCTTAGGAAAGAAGGGACGAGGTCGACCTAGGAAGCAATTCCTTCAGGCATTGATACAAAACGAAGGATGTGGTTCCTATTGTGAGATGAAAAGACAAGCTGAAGACAGAAGACAATGGTTGAATCGACAAGGTATTGCCTTTAGACATTGATTGATTGAGACATATGAACCAATTTGGATATTGCCAAACCAAAATATAATGTTCGGATCTGTTGAGAAATAAAATAACCAACATTCATTAAACAGTGGGCAACAAATTCAAATATATAAATTACATTTGTAGCTTGTCAATTGTAATGCTCTCAGAAATCATAGAGTTACACATTTATATACAAATACACATGTAATTTGTGTGCTCTATCTTGCAAGAAATGAGAGCTTACTGATTTAACGTCAGTATGAACATACATCTACCACAATCGTCACCAGAATAAACTTTTCCCCCATCAAAATTTAAATATTTAATTTCCAATTATTCAAGGTTTGGCCTTGTAAAACTAAAATTCCCCGAGTGTCATTATTAGGGCTCGGATATTTAGGTGCTAAAAATCGGAAAAATATTTATTTTTTATGTATGAATTTTGAGACAAAGAAGTAAAAAAATGTAATTATAATTTAGTTTATTAATGTGAATATAAACAATGTGCAGTACTCATGAATGCAATTTATGCTATGCCTCACTGACTGCTGAAGCATTACAATACACGAGATACATCATCAGGTTGTCCATCACAAATGACCGACGATTATCGTGAAACACTTCTTCTGAAGACGCGAAAATGCGGCCTTGAGATCGCTGTTCAGCCTTGATTGCTTTCCCACATGGTTTGCAGAACAGAACGCTCCCATCACAAGTAAAATTATCTTTAAATTCTGCAACATATTGCTGCAGATGATAACTTGTAGGCATCGTAGAACTGCCTTACACTTCACAGTGCCAGAAATGAACTGCATGTGAGTCATACTGGTTCCAGGTAGCTGGGGGAGGGGTAAGTCATGAACATGGTGCAATATGGCTAAGGACAAGTGAGAGTGAGAGGTATGGGGCGACAAGTTAAGAATAACACAGTTGCAAGCTGACATACGCTCTGCATGAAGATTAGACAGCTCACAGGTTCTTCCTCGTTGAGATAACACTGCACAAAAATGCAATAAACTGAAAGATCTAGAAAGATGGTATATTGGCTTTCACGGCCAGTGAATTAAAACTCAGCAATTCTTCTAGGTTTGTGCTGCTTGAGCTTTTGGTTCTCGCAGTCAAGTGGTGCAGTTGCACCTAATATAAAGGGAGGTGGCGCGCAGTTCGTCACTCCTGTGGGGGTCCGGGCGGGGACACCAAGAGCCCGCCGATGAGCCAGCATGGTGTCCTAGGCGAAACCCCACACAAGACACGGCACAAACCTAGAAGAATTGCTGAGTTTGAAAGATCTAGCATACTGACTTAAAATATGTAAATTTAATATTATGTCTTTTTATGTGCTAATAAGTGAAAAGCAGGAATTTATGTATCTTTAGAAAAAATGCTTAAAATATGTATTTACATAAAAATATATTTATTTACCTAAAAATCCGACCCCTAGTCATTATAATACCCTGAGATTTCCAGGATTTAAAAATTCCCGGAGTATTGCCTGTTTTCCAGAGTAGCAGACACCCTGTAATGGAAACATGACCTACGAGGAAATCGGCGGCTCAGTTCAATCGGGGAAAATGATGTTACGATGTAGTTCGACCGCCTAACGTCATGTCCATCCATTGCAATAAGAACGTATCTGCTCCTATTACTGAAACAGCATGACAAAAACAGATAACCTAACATCGTAACTACAAAAGCAGCCAGTTGTCAGTGAAACAACAACGTAAGTGATGTCACGATGTAACGATATTGTTGCACTAGTATTGCCGGTATTGTCCGAGAGTTGCGTGACCTAACATCCTATCTGCTTACAGTCATGTGCTAGAATATATAGGCTAGTGTTCAATTTCGGTGATTCGACACCTCCTGCTAAGTGGCATCTTTCCATGACGAACCAATGGTATTAATCTATAGAAAACCCAAATACTTGGCTTCTATGAATAACATAAAGTAAGCTACACAATTTATTGCCATTATAATCATAGCTCATCATAGCATACCTGCCAACTCTGAAAAATAGAAATCCAGAAGATCCCAAAGCGCAAAAATTTAACGCGTACATGCGTCACAAGGTCTTAAAAATAGAGAGAAAAGATTACAGGGAAAAAAATTACAAACTCTTGGTGACGTGAGACTATCTAATTCATTGTGCCAGTTTCCAAAAATTCTGAAGAATATGCCTTCCTGAAAGACTGATGATATTGTTACGTGCCACCCCCTAGTGGCACTTTTGTTAACTGGATTACGGTGGGTAGAAGGCACAATACCAATTACTGCTTTAAAGAGAAATATAGTTTTATTGCAGCCCACAAACATACACAGTGCCCACACATGCACACACACTGAGTCTAACTTCAGAAAACACTACTGGTCACTATTAGTTTCCACATTTATGTTCTTTCTGTCCGTGAGGCGTCACAGTGTTCCAGCTTACACTCACACGTACAGTCTACACAGGTTCTCTACAGCCTTGTCCCTGCCACTTCACTTACTTCCAGAGTCCTCTTGCTGCTCCTTGTGCGCTGTTGCTCGTCCCGTGTCGATCCCACGACCACGACTTCCACGAAGCACCGCGACACCTCCAAGCACTAACAGTCCTGACTCAAAGTTGCACCCTGGCAGACAGGCTTACACTCTGTTACCGTAGACGTCCAGTAATAATCACTGTACTGCTGCGCACTCACTCACTCGGCCACACTTCAATACACCCTAGCACTGACCAATACTGTCCAACACACACCAATACACTGCAATACACACTCCTCCTCGCCGCGGCTCGCTGGTTTATATGGGATCAGTCCCGGGCCTGGAAAGTTCGACAAAATTTCACAACCCATTGCCGCATTTAGTCTGTTCTCGATGGTTCTAAGTCCAGACTTTTCACGTATTCTCTGGCCGGCCCGCGATGACTCACAGATGTCCCGCTATTGTGTCTGCCGGTGGGAGGAGCCGGGAGGATGTGGGAACTTTCTCTCTCCGGCTGACGGTTCTATTCAAGGTCAACGAGACAGCTGCTTTGGTCTGTCACGCTGTCACTCACCCAAAAGTCTCCTGCCGGTCCAGGGCGGTACGTAACAATATCGTTTCTTACTTGAATTCATCACGAACACACTAAGTCGCACAAAAATTTGTCACACAATTGCATGAATACCAGAACTACATCAAGCACAGCTTAAAACTGAACTTTCCCGCTTACAAACATTCAAAGCAAAATGCAGCGATAATCTGCGAGATGTGATTATCGATAGACAGTTCCATCGACTTTCAGCGTAATGTCAAAATCAAGGAATTAATTACAAAAGTGCAGCGATAATCTGCGAGACGGGATTATCGATAAACTTTACAGGGCGCCTACTGTAACGATGAAGTAAAAATTAGTTACTTTTTAGCTACCTTTAGTTAATTTTAGTCACCTATTAATTCAAGATATGTCTGCGGTCGGCAACCATAGAAGCTCATCGCGCGGTGAAAGAAAACAACAATGAACTGTGTTTAAAGCAATGAATAAGATTCACTTATGGTGTCATAAAAATTTAGATAAAAATAAATAACGGATATTTAATATCAAATGAGTTGATTCAGCAAATATGCCGTCTTGTGTACAAGAAGTTATGATTACCAAGAAGTTGCTCTGATCTTGTCCGTTTGGGGAGATTTCCAATGTCCCCCACGGTAGACCACGAAGAAATATATGCGACGTTACGTGATCGTCACCGAATTATGTCTTCGCAGTCAGGTATGGAGAAATATTGAGACGTTACACGATCGGCGCTGGTCTTAGCCGTTTGACGCGATTCGTAGTTTTTTGGATAGAACACGGAGAAAAAACGCGCTTACATAATCGGTGCCACTTTTAGTCGTTCGACGAGGATTCTATTGTTCTTGAGGTCGGGCGCGGAAAAATATGGTAAGTTATTACTACGCAATAGACACCGCTAGCTGTCCATTTGACATGAATCCAGTTGTACTAGTCATCGAATGCGGAGAAATATTGCGATGTATCGCAATCGCTGCCACTCTCAGTCGTTTTACGAGATTCACGTTGTCCTCGCGGTTGCACAATGAGAACGCGATATTATGCAATTGGCACCACATCCGGCCGTTCAATGATTGTCTGCCTGTCTATCTGTCTTGGCAGAATGGCGGAGGCGAGCTCGAGGTTGGGCATGGTTAAAATTCACGATCAGTTATGGACATGTTGTATGATCGGCGCCGTGATTCCCGCAGTCCTCGAGGACACAAGTATGCGGCCGGGCACGGGTTTTATAATTTTACGCAACTGGCGTCGATCGTGGTCCGTTTGACGAGATTCCCGCAGGCAAGTCGTGCTGTCAGCCGGCCGTCTTGAGGATGTGACTTTGGAGGGTGAACGTTCGAAGTAGGTATCGGTTATTATGAATTATTCAGAGAGGATTGCATGAATAGTCCGACAAGAGGGCACATTTTCTTTCGAAAACAAATTATACAAGTTTTCGAGATAACCGGTTAGATTATATATCCAATGGAACCAAAGTTCGAAGGAAAAATAGACAACGGAGTTTCGAACTAACCACACTTTATGTCGCGAAATCACTAGACGGATAGATTTTAAAAATATAGTCTATGTATTTCGAAGCATTTTTGTGGTTAGTTTTTGAAACAGTATCATTTCGCAAGATTGCGACAATAAATTATTTCGCGTTATTTCTGGACTTCAATTTGAGATATACACATTTAGAGGCCCATATCAGAAATGAGAGGTTTCTGTTGAGTTTCGGAAGTTATCGCAAATAAACGTCTCGGAAAAAGTCAGGTTTCCGATTAATACAGAACCACTGAAGGTATCCTCAGTATCCATTTCCTTGAGGTCGGGCACGGGGAAATATAGCTTACGCAATCGGCGCCGCTTGCGTGAAATTCGCTTCATCGCATCAGCGAGCCTAGCGGCGCGGGTTTAAATGATTTTAACAGACATCGGCGAATTTTTGTTACTTCCAACTATTCAGACATAAGAATTAGCTAATTTTCGTTACCTTTATAAAATTAGCTACTTTTTCGTTACTTTTCGTTCCCGGTAGACACTCTTGAGTCTTATCAGTCGATTTTCAGTCTAATTTAAATATTCGCATCTCAGAATAGCAGCTATTATCGAAAATTAAAACAAATGCGATTTGGATGAAGAAAAAGGAAAAAAGCTAGGGAGTTGAAAATCCGGAAAAAAACTATGTTAATCCGGACAACATCCCAAAAATCCGGAAAACTTCCGGGAAAACCGGAAAACTTAGCAGGTATGTCATAGGAATCATCTTTTCAATCGCTTGAATACGATACGAGAAATTAAAAAGAAGATTTACGAACAGACGACATCTTGAAGTTCATTGCACTTGGGTGATTACATCGCTAGAAATATTATTTTGAATATCTGAAAATCACTTGGCCTCCATATTAGATTGTTCTATATGTAGATCATAGAGGTATGTATCATTAGAAGACGATTATTGCTTAGGTTAATTATTAAAACGTTCACTCGATTACGACACAAAATGAATGAAAATCCACAGCCTGCTTCCAGTCTCCGACCGGGTCAGGAATGGAATGAATGAAGCCCCCCATCTAGCGGCGAGGATATGGACTGTGCCGGCTGCCGAGGCCTGACGCACTCCTCTGGGGCAATGATTAAATGAATGACAGATGAAATGAAATGATAGTGGAGAGTGTTGCTGGAATGAAATTTTGACAGGGAAAACCAGAGTACCCGGAGAAAAACCTGTCTGCCTCCGTTTTGTCCAGCACAGATCTCACATGGAGTGACCGGGATTTGAACCACGGACCCAGCGGTGAGAGGCCGGCGTGCTGCCGCCTAAGCCACGGAGGCTTACACGACACAAAATATTAAAATATAATTTTTATACATGGGTTGGTTTTTTTAGTTTTGGCATCAATGCTTCAGTGCCAAGTTGCAACAATGTTGGGCGCTGCCACCTTTAACGACGGTTGCTGCCCAGCATCCCCTCCCTCAGAGCACATGACCTCGCCCGTCCTCACCAGCGCTCGTGCGCAGTCGCACTGTTAGATGAGTAGTGTGAGACCAGCGCTCGCGAAAGACAGTCACAATGTTTTCCAAGCAGGAGCAGAGAACGTGGATAAAAATTCAGTGTGCTAGGGGTCGCAGTGCTAAACAGTGTCACCGAGGATTGCAGGAAGCGTGCAGTGCAGCTGCGTTACCGTTCAGAACGGTAGCAAGATGGGTCGCAGCCTTTCGAGATGGGCGCGAACATGTGGAGCACATGCCTCGATCTGGTCACCCACCAGTAAGTGATGACAATGTACAGATGGCGTCCGCGTTAGTAGAGGTGGATCGGAACGTAACGATTCGTCAATTAGAGCTAGATACCGGACTGGCGCATTCAACTGTCCTCCACATCCCGAAGGACTTACTGAAAATGAGGAAGATTGCGTCCAAATGGGTTCCGCATGACTTAACCGACATGCACAAATGGCTGCGATATGATGCTTGTCGTATGCACTTGCAGCGTTATGAGCGCGAAGGAGAGGCCTTCTTACGGCGTATCATAACCATTGACGAGACGTGGGCCAGATCTTATGAGCCACAATTAAAACGCCAATCGAACGAGTGGCGGCACCACGGAAACAAACAGTTCGATCAACCCCCACCAATGTGAAGGTAATGTTGATTCTTGCCTATGATTGGGATGGCGAGATCATTCACTATACTGTTCCCCGAGGGCAAACCGTTAATGCAGCGTACTATTGTTCGTTTCTGCAAGACCGTCTCCGAGGAGCTCTGAGAAGGAAACGGCGCCACCACATGGTTACACCGCCCATTGTTCTGCATGACAATGCTAGGGCACACACATCAGGCCTTGTGTCGGCATTGTTGGATCGCTGGGGCTGGGAGGTCCTCTATCAACCCCCATATTCTCCCGACATCAGTCCCTGCGACTATGATCTCATCCCGAAGATGAAGATGACAATGCACGGGGAGCGCTTCCGTACCATTGAAGACGTTAAGCAGGCTGCCGAGCGCTCTCTTCGTACCATCAATAGATTGGGCAGTGCCAACGGGATCCAATGACTTCCGCATCGCTGGGAACACGTTGTACGCAAAGGTGGGGACTACATCAAGGGCCTGTGAAACTTGGAACCATCTGAGTTATTAATCCAGTCATAACTAAGGTGCCAAAACTTAAAAAAACAACCCATGTATTTCGCACAGCCGCCATCTTGAGGTTTTTAGGGCAATTCGTTAAAATTAGATGCCAGTAGCTTCAAAAATGTATAGTTATGTGCCTTACCAAGTTTCTCTGTGTTCGGATGATTAAATTGCGAGAAAATGCCATTTAAATATTTTAATTTTGCTTGGCCGCCATGTTGGTTTTGTGAATAACAAGATTTCTTATGCCACATAGGTAAAGTAATAGTAATATTCTATATCACCATACGAAATTTCAGGGTGATATCAGTAATAGTTCCGGAGATATATTTCGCGCGGCCGCCATGTTGGAGTTTTATATATTATGTACGCCATAGAGTTATGTACCATTAGATGAAGATTATTGTGTAGGCTTCTTATTCAGACATTCACTTCGATCACATAATTAGGACACAAGAAATAAAAATTAATTTTAATATTTCACACAGCCGCCATCTCGACGTTATGAAAACAATTGAACTAAATTAGATGCAGGTGGATTAGAATTTTTTATAAACAATTACCGTACCAAGCTTCACTGCACTCGCATGGTGAAATCGCGAGAAAAGTCCATTTAAATGTTTCAACTTCACTTGGCCGCCATGTTGGTTTCGTACTTAGCAGATTTTTGAAAGTCACATATGGGAAAATCTAGGAGTGCCCTTTATCACCATACAACATTTCAGGGTTTTATCTTTGACTGTTGTGGAAATATAGAATGCCGGTTAAATATTTTGCATAATTTTCAGGGTAATATGATCGTAAGTAAGAATAATTCCATTAGTTAGTAACTTCATCAACAATTTCCATATTGAGGAAATCTCGCAGACACACAATCTATACAGTACTAGGCAGTATTAGGCATTACCTACAGCCATAAGTCTCCATGGTGATTTCTGATATACATAGGAACTTGAAATTTGCTCTCCTGTAAAATTAGAAAAATGCTAGTTACGATAATTTATTATTATCATTTACTGTCATGTGTACGTTCTTGCTTGTTTGAAAGCAGGCAAGTTGCCATGTATGAGTAACTCTGTCTAATGTTGTGTAACACCTAGTTCTTTCGTATTGGCTGGTGTTGTTGCTTACCTTGCAATTTGTTGTGCAAGTTTTGCCACTATTGGCTCTGCCAATACCGAAGCATGTTTGGCCCCTCCCAACTGCGCGCTTTTGTGTTCTGCGAGGTCTTGTCTTTTCAGAGAGCGTCTGTAGCTCTCTCTTAAGAAATGAGCTGCCATGTGAGACAGTCGAGTGTACTGAGCTCTCTGCCCACTTATTGCGCGACTGGCCGTGAGTACAACTTGGTTTATATTAATTCAGCTAATGTGTAATAATTTGTGTTTCCGTGTTTCTCTTTTGATTTAATTTACCTTATTTTCACTATGATGCTTTGAAGTCTGTCCATGAACCTATATCCTCTTAGGCATGCGTAGCTTCAATGTAGTGAAGCCTGTTTTGAATTCTTTACCTTTCAACCCCTTTCGTATGTTATTCTCATTGGAATCTCTAAGGATTGAGGGTATTGCTATTCTTCGTTTTGGCTTATATCTAAACCTTTTTTGGTGCTTCGGCAGCTCATTTTTGGGCCCTCGTTTGAGGCAATCTTGCGGTTTGCTTGGGTCACAACTGGGCTTTGTTTTTAGTGTGTGAACTGCGATCGTGGGATTACCGGACCTGCGTCTACGTTTCTTACTGTATAAGTTCCTTAGGTTTGAATATCTGTGTTCATTTCTTTTCTTTTTAATGTAATGTCATTTATTTTCATCTCCTTTTCCGATAATTTTCGCTTTCCCTGCTCAGGCCTTCACTGTGTTGCATAATCAGATGTCCCCCATCGTTCCTTTTTCTCCCCTTGCTATCCAGGCTCCTCCTCTCTGCCCCCTAACCCCTTCTCCCGCGATTTCATAACATCATTTAAAGCTTGAGTCTGTTTTTATTGTTTTATGATGGGAGTTCTCATGTAGCCGCTTTCGAGGATGGACGTTCCTTTTAACATTTCTGAAAGTCTCACTGAAGTTTCCTACTTATGTTTGAATTTTAATATATTTGTGTTGTGTTTTCGGTTCATTGCGCGTTCGTTAACATTTCTTTAAGTTACTAGTTTTGTCTTGGTTGATTTCCTAGTAGTTTATAGTGTCATTCAAGTTCACTGTATACTTTGTTTTAAGATAATTTGTAGCTTCGTGTACAAGTCTTTATGATTTTATTTTGAATACATTATATAAGTTTGAATGGTTTGTCCTTGCCAGTTATAAGATTTAAGTTCCTCCCTTTACCTACTTCAATTTCGTTTGGTCTTGGCTTCATATTCCCACGGAGCTACGACCCACACAACCTCTGGGTTTTCTTTCAATTAATTCTCATAATGTTGTAATTTTGATTTTGCATATTGCAATTTAAGCTTTCTATTTCCATGTTAAGGGAATCGTATTTTGTTCGATTTGCAAACCTTGGGCACAGAGGTAAGTCGAACGAGATATCCATTCCCCGCTTTATTCGATATTTTTGACTTCCACTGCTACTCTAGACGCATATTATTATTATATTTTTTGATCATTACCGGTGCAGTATTGAACTGAGGATATCCGGAGTAACTTAAGAAGATGGGGAGGAGAACATCTTCGAAGTATTCTATGATCGTATAAACACAATGGAAGATATCACATCCAACGGAATCAACTGGGATGAAGTCTTGATACATGAATAGACTAAAATGGACAGGGCTCATAAAGCACACCATGGAAACTTGATGATGATAATAATATCACAACTTACAATGAGATGAAATTCTACGCTGAGCAATCATCAAGAAAACAAAAAGACGACGGGAGTTGAAGTTCAAGACATGCAGACGGCAGTCCAGGATCGAACGAGGACAGAGGACAGAGGAATGGGAGATGATGTTCTTAGAGTTATGGCGTACCATCTATTCAGGAGCTGAAAGATCTACCATCAGTTACGGACCTGTTAGGCGAATGCTCATATTGGAACCCATGGAAGCTGGAGGACGAAATGGTATGGTAGAAGAAACCACGTCTATTAGGACAACTTCTAGACATCTCTATGCTCCTCCAGGTAGAAAAGAACACCATCAGTAGTTTCATTTGTTAGTTTGTTGAGTTTTGAAAACATTCCAAAGAACCAGTTTTGACGATTTAGCTTTCATAGGGTTAGTACTGCTGTTCTGACTTAGTGAGGAATGCAATGGAAAACTACCTCACTCCTCTTCTTGCCTAGTACTCATCAATATAGTGCTGCCTTGGGGTTTTGTGGGTATCTACCCACATAATCTAACGGCGGTGCTTATTGAGGATCCAACCAGCCTTCGGGCTGACTACCTAAGAGACAGACAGCTTAGTATTTTTGCAGACTGTATTACTGGTATTTTAGATATTTTTGGATAGTAATTGGAGTTTAGATATTTCTTTGATTTCATTTTTGATCCTAGGAGGTTGTCAACCAAATTTTCATTTTCATTAGATTTTTAAATTAGGCATCGTGGAGATTTTAAGACATTAGAGATGTTTTATCGTGATAGTTCTATATCTAGGGAAAATTAGGCTTCGATAACCTATTTAGATTGATGCAACAATAATAAGATGATAGACGAATTCTTGTTGGTAAAAAGACAACATATTTGGAATTCAGCTTCCTTAGTTGGTGCATAAAATGCCATCACATAACAGTTTCCATAATGAAACAAGTAGTTCCGAGAAGAACTAAACTTTTCCTAAAATTCAGGAGTCAACATATTCTATTCACCTATTCGGAATATTACCATAATCTATGGAAAGTTTGGCAATACTAGCGTTGATATTTGGATCAAATAATTTCAGCTGTATTTTGAGTGTTAGTGTGCATGTTTCAAATTGTTTTCTGGCATGGATTCTGATATATGTATAGTCTAGGGCCTAAACGTCCAATGATCCTTTACTTGGAAGGCTTTATTAAACAAACAATGTGCACAATTATATCTCTCGAGGTATATATGCAAAATGTGTTACAAAGTTGCATTACATACTACTGAAATTTGAACCAATAAGTTTGTTTGGAGTTATGTTGGTAACAATATTATTATGTATTTAATATGTGTTCATAATGAATGTGATGAGCAGTGTTTAAATTGTTCACATGGAAAGATTCTAAGATATCGAATCAAGAAAATAAAAAATAAATCCAGGAATAATAAACTTGAAATGGCCTTCCAGCTAACAAAAGTTACATACAACAATAAATGCCTTTCATGTGGGTCCTTAATAGAACATCTCTTTCTTTATCGTTTAGGCCTACTTAGGACCACGGGGCTCGTATCTACTCTTCGGTAAAGTTGTTGCTTTCTTATGTTTCCAATAGTCTCTCATTTTCTGACTATGAGTCAGTCTTCTTTCTTCTGTCCACTTAGCTCCTGTAGTCTTCTTACTTGTAAGGGACGTTGGGAAAACGCCCTGCCGGATGACCTGACGGAACATCAGACGGTCACAAGTTTGTTCCAGTGGAATATCTAGTTGTTCTATATCTGACTTAACTGATGCAATCCATTTGTTCTTAGAAGCCTTGCCTCTTGCTGTTACTGTGAATATCCTGTTGGTGAGTCTTTCAGAATCCAGACGTGCAAAGTGTCAATAAAAGGTCATTATGATGGATTCTGTAAATGTCTCCTTCCTCTCTAATTGGACCTAATATCCTCAGGATCTTCCTCTCTTTTAACTCCAGTTTTCTGATTGGACCCTTTCTGGTCATTAAGGCACTCAGAAGCATACAGAACAGATGGCTTGACGATGGAGTTATAGTGTCTGAGTTTGAGGTTCTTGGAGAGGCACTTAGATGAATAGATACTACGACAGGAATGATAAGCCCATTCAAACTTGGTACATCTGGCATCTATGGCTAGGTTCTCGCTCTGATTCGCAGAAATCCATTCTCCCAAATACTTAACTGCAGGTACCTTTTGTATGGTAGTGTCTGTGAGAGGAATATTAGAAGAGGTCTCTTTGATATTGGTCATAAATTCAGTCTTCTGGATGTTGATCTTCAAACCTGTCTTAACCGCTACACTATCAAGACTCTGTAAGTTTTAGGTAGCCTCCTCCAGTAGCGGCTATTCAGGTGAAGAGAGTGAAGAGCCTCTTCACTAGTCATCTCTTAAAATAAATATTACGTTATCTTATTTAAATTAAAACGTAGCCACCGTTTAATGTAGTGTACTATTTCTACACTCCATTGTTAGATGGCACTGCATGACCACAGATTGCCCTTGCCTAGTAGTAGGTAATCTGTGCCCTTGCCTGTATGCGGTCTTAGTGTCAGTTGTACACGCTGTCGCTAGATGGTACTAATGTCGTAGCGTGGAAAGGAATCTGCAGACGACGAAGTAACTTGAAATATCAGCAACTTCGTCTCGTTGCCATGGTAACCTAAAGCAGTGGTGACGTCATTACATGCCGTTATACAGAGAGGGGTCGTACGAGTGAAGAATTAGCTGCCTCTGCCAGGAACTTCGTCTAGTATACGCTGCCGAAGTGACGCGCCTAGCAACCGTATGGGCGCAGCCACATTGGACCCAAACAACTGGTTGTTAGGTTTTTTATACATAGGAAGCTGCATTAACGCTGCGCAGTGTCTTGAATTTTGTTGATAAAAATATGTAATATACGTGAAATAAGGCAAATGTCTCCTGTGAAGATCATCTACAATGTTGGAGCTGGAAAATAGAAGTGAAATTTTATGGATAAAGTACGAGAATTTTGCGAGATAGTATGAATAAAGTCGACCTCATTCCTGAGGCAAGAATTGCACGGCGGGTACTACAAATTATAAATATTTATTTATAACATCATTTAGTTGATACAGGAACTTATATCTAATATAGAGAGGTATTTAGGACATATATGTCACATAAAGGGATTTTTGGTTCATGTGGGGAGTGTAGATGTAATTAAATATGGTTTGTACTATAAGTATTATAAAGCCTCCGTGGCTTAGGCGGCAGCACGCCGGCCTCTCACCGCTGGGTCCGTGGTTCAAATCCCGGTCACTCCATGTGAGATTTGTGCTAGACAAAACGGAGGCAGACAGGTTTTTCTCTGGGTACTCCGGTTTTCCCTGTCAACATTTCATTCCAGCAACACTCTCCACTATCATTTCATTTCATCTGTCATTCATTTAATCATTGCCCCAGAGGAGTGCGTCAGGCCTCGGCAGCCGGTACAGTTCATATCCTCGCCGCTAGATGGGGGCTTCATTCATTCCATTCCTGACCCGGTCGGAGACTGGAAGCAGGCTGTGGATTTTCATTTTCATGTCACATAAAGGAATTTTTGGTTCATGTGGGGAGTGTAGATGTAATTAAATATGGTTTGTACTATAAGTATTATAAAGCCTCCGTGGCTTAGGCGGCAGCACGCCGGCCTCTCACCGCTGGGTCCGTGGTTCAAATCCCGGTCACTCCATGTGAGATTTGTGCTAGACAAAACGGAGGCAGACAGGTTTTTCTCTGGGTACTCCGGTTTTCCCTGTCAACATTTCATTCCAGCAACACTCTCCACTATCATTTCATTTCATCTGTCATTCATTTAATCATTGCCCCAGAGGAGTGCGTCAGGCCTCGGCAGCCGGTACAGTTCATATCCTCGCCGCTAGATGGGGGCTTCATTCATTCCATTCCTGACCCGGTCGGAGACTGGAAGCAGGCTGTGGATTTTCATTTTCATGTCACATAAAGGAATTTTTGGTTCATGTGGGGAGTGTAGATGTAATTAAATATGGTTTGTACTATAAGTATTATAAAGCCTCCGTGGCTTAGGCGGCAGCACGTCGGCCTCTCACCGCTGGGTCCGTGGTTCAAATCCCGGTCACTCCATGTGAGATTTGTGCTAGACAAAACGGAGGCAGACAGGGTTTTCTCCGGGTACTCCGGTTTTCCCTGTCAAAATTTCATTCCAGCAACACTCTCTACTATCATTTCATTTGTCATTCATTTAATCATTGCCCCAGAGGAGTGCGTCAGGCCTCGACAGCCGGCACAGTTCATTTCCTCGCCGCAAGATGGGGGGGGGCCTCATTCATTCCATTCCTGACCCGGTCGGAGACTGGAAGCAGGCTGTGGATTTTCACTATAAGTATTATAAACGACAACCTACATAACCTTACAGCTGATTCACTAACAGCAATAAATTTTCTCCTACAACTTTTCTGAGTGGTGATTTTCACTTAATTAATTTAAGCAGTGAATTGTGTTTCCAACTAACAATTAGGCCTATCTCAGACTGAAAATGTCTGCCTAAATATTTTATGGCATCGCGTCAGGCTTGTCTTTCTGTTACGTTGAAGATTGGATTTATATTTCCGATGAATAGTATTTACTTAATACGTTACATACCCTGGTGTTGATGAAAGGTGGCGGCTTTTAGTGTATACCATAGCCTAATGTTTTCATTGAAGGACACAGTATAAATTTTATTATAAATTCCCTTCAGTAGGTGGAAAGACGAAGACAAAAGGGATTTATTAAATTGTGGACGTCCAAACTGTGCACTAAAAAGAAATCAAGAAAACCGGTAAGTCCTATAGCCTTCATTGGAAGGGATCTTGGTTCGAACAGTTCACATGGTTGTGCAGTAGTTTTTTTTCTTAAAAAACTGTTCTGTTGGCCTTGCCTACTTTTTAGTAACAAACGTGGTGTCTGGAATAAAAAAGGTTTCGGTGATTTCCAAAACATTACGCGGAACGCAGTTTTTCTTGTTTGAAAAGACTAAAAACTTTTACAAGAAATACAATATCCTAGTCCAAACTTACATCATAGGCTGTTATCACCATACAGCGTGAATTGTTGCTGAAACTAATTGAAGACCAGCCCTTCTACGAGGATATCATAGATAAGTTTGTCAACCATAAGGAACGGAGGATTGATTTATTACATAAAAAATAGGCGAGTTTGACTTTTTAGTACGGTAATTTATATTTGGTAAAGTATTCGTTTTTTAGCATTCGGTGGCGTAGTCGGTAGCATGCTGAACTGCTATGCCCAAGATAGCGGGTTCAAACCCGGCCGAAGTCGTCGGAATTTTTAAGAGCGTTAAAAACCCTTCAGTATGCTTTCCTTCGGAGGGGAAGTAAAGCCGGCGGTCCCATGTCATAGATTTATGGCATGTAAAAGATCCTTTCACAGACTAAACTTGTGTAAAGCAAAATTTGTTAGGTTAGATTTCGTCAGAACGCTCTATCAAAGTTCCAACGTTCACCACTAGATATCATTGATATCTGGTGGCGAAAGTTTGAACTACTTGAAATTGAACGGAACTTGTAGCTCACCCTTTAGGGTGTCCGCTGGAAGCAGCTACAGACTCAGGCGAGCCGAACATGTCCTCGGACACTCCCGGCACTAAAAGCCATACGATAAATAAATAATAGCATTCAAATACGAAAAGAAATATGTTAATATTCATAAAAGCTGTATCGCTGAAATTGAGTTTGGCTCTTCACCTACTTTCTCATCTAAGAGCCGCCACTGGCCTCCTCTATATTATTTGCCAGTAGAATGACATCATCAACAAAGGCTAGGCAAGGGACGAAGAGGTGTTCTCTCTTGTAACCAAGCTTCAGCCCAGCTCCCAGTGGTAGCATCGTTCTCCACTCCCTAATGATCTTTTCCAGTACACAGTTGAGGAGAATACAGGAGAGACCATCATCCTGTCTAACTCCTGTTCTGATATGTATAAAAATTAAAGCTTGTCTGGTTTTTTTTTCTGAATTTCCACGGAAATTTACGTTATTTGCGCGTTTTAGACTGTTTTAAGACGGGTGCATGCAAAAATATTTTTTTTGTCTGTCTGTGGAAAACGTTGAGTCCTTATAACTCGAGAACGGCTGGGTGGATCAACGTAAAATTTGATACAGATATCCATCAGAGGCACGACACCAATCATTGATGTAACTCTCCACCGTACCTCTCATAAAAAGGGGCCTACCCTCTTAAAATACATGCTTAAATAGCCATAGAAGGAGCTTATTTTCAGCCCCTCAAAGTGAGAAACAAAACTCAAACCACATTTTAAGGCTCTAGAACCAACAGTTTTTGAGATATTCCCAGAAAACAGAGAGTACAGAAGGCGTCACAACCTCGAATTATACAAGCACGTGAAAAAGATCAGTGAGACGATTCGAAAAAGAAGGATTGCCTTTTATAGCCACGTGACACGAATGAGCCCAGGCAGGATATCAAAACGGATATTGACGTACTTTCAAGCTAAGAAAACCAAAGGGGCATGGTTCACGGAAGTTGAGAAAGATCTACTTGAAATGGAAATTTCCCCTAAAGTGTTCCACTTCAGGAAAAACTACGTACACACAAAGGTTTTCAGGAAAAGCCGAAGCTAAAGACAGGGAAGGCGTGGTCCCAAGAGAGAAACTAACAACACCGGAGACGAATGCGAAAAAAATTGGGCGGTAGTTAGAGCTCGGAAGAAGAGACAGTTGAACTGATGTGGTCCCTTGTTGGCCGAATCGAAGAAAGAAGAAGAAGAAACTAATGAAAGAATACAAGCCGGAAACCATGGCAACAGAATCTCAGAGGACCATCTATTTCTGTAAGACGCAATGCAATTCCATTTATTACATTATTGTGAAGTTTGCAAACGTCTATAAGGTTATCACGGAACCAAGTTAAGCTGTAAAATTCATCAATAAGTATAATGCGCTTAAAGGGGTCAAGGGGGTACACTAGAATCTTTTAAAGCCATTTTCACGTGCGGGTGTGGGGGTGTGGTACGGAAGGTCTTTTATAAATCTATCCCTATATTGTATTTATTATTATCATTATTATTATATTATGGCATACAACGACGAGACAAAGCTGATTTCTTGTCCCTCGGTGGCAGAAACAAAACTCGAGGGTTCCCAGAAACTATGTTTTAAGGCTCTAAAACCAACAGTTTCTGAGATATTCCCAGAAAACAAATTTAATTTAATAAACTGATGAAGGAATGCAAGCCGGTAACCATGACAACCGGTTCTCAAGAGAAGACATCCAACTTTCCATCTATTTCTGTAAGAAGCAATGCCACTCCACTTATTACATTTCTGTGAAAGTTTGCAAGTGGATGGCTAGTAGCTAAGGCAGCAGTAAGCCGAATAGACGCTGACAGGTATAGCAAGATGGCAGCGAGCGCATGGTGCAATATTGCTAGTAGACCACGTGGTCCGTGGAGCGCTCTTGCCTTGTTCAGTGATGCCAGGCCTCTTGATTGTAGATAGAATGACCACTAGTGGGTTGGTTTTGGTAGTTTGAAGTAAGTTAAAGACCTGTAGTAGGTTGTCATTATTTAAGTAATATTATACATAAGAATAGTGGAAATAAGCCTCAATTGCTCCAGGGAGGAATGAAATTGGTTTCTTAAGGAGTTTGTAGATGGATTTAGCAGTTAAATATGCATGTAGGAAATAAAGCGCTGTGATTGGTTGGGAGGGCGAATCCGGCTCTGTGATTGGTTACTGGTAGTTTGATGTTATACATGTATTTATACTGGCAGTAAATATTTTGTGTTTCTTGTAGTTGTAAAATGGGCTGAATTTGGTTATTTAAAGCATAAAATCTTAGTTTTATATACCAGTTTGGTGACCCATCATCCCAGGCAAGCCGGTAATACCTTTACTTCTCAGACAGATAGGTCACTTAGCCGTAATTTGGAAGTTATTGTGAAGTTAAGTATACATATGCGGTGGTGCTGAACCAGACGTGATCGGCTAGGCTATTGTGTTTCTAAATTTCACCCAATTTCAGGGTTTTTCGGTTCTGAGTGTGAATAGTTCGCTTAATAGTTGTAAAACTGTGGGGAGAGTATATTTTGAGTAGGGTTTTAGTTATGAAGTTTTATGTGGAGCTGAGGAGTGAAATTGGTTAACTCAAAGATTCCCCCCCCCCCCCACACTAAAATTTCCCAGGGGGGATCCTTGCATTATAAAATAATGAGGAAAATGTAGACCACATATATTACTGAAATTAATGTTTTTTATTGTGCTATTTTGATAAAAACATCAGCAATAATACAAATAATATAGAATTGATAGGGAATAACTTACTAATATTTATCATTCTTGTTTTAACAACAGAATTCCAAACAAAAATATTTACAATTTACATATTTTCTGGAGGAGAAGGAAATTTACTCACAGGAGAAAGGAGAATTATATAACCCCCACCGGGAACTACCTGAAATAAACAGTAGTAATTAAGCCCTGTAATCCTTCTCCCCCCCCCCCCCCCCTATGATTTCTTTCTGATTTCGCACCCTGATAATTGAGGAGGTGACACGCAAAGACGAACATGTCCACAAATGAAAAAAAAAAAGAGATACAATATGGAACGGGACGTACAAGATGAGCGGAATGTAAATAGGTCGTGCCATTTAAGCAAACTTGAATATGTCCCATGATACAAGCCTGTGAAAATGCATGGTTCAGCGCAAACACGAACTTGTCCACATCTACATTTCCTGCAAAGACGAACTAGTCCATACGGCCAGTAGGAAGCGCTGATTCATGTCACGTGATTTCCATTCCGCGCGAGACCAGAGGTGCCCGCGCAGAGCAGCTGATATTAGCATTAGTTCCGTGCTTCTGTGCTCCGTCTTAATAATATTACATACTGCTACTAAAATTATTACGTCAGTGTTGTAGCAGAATGGATGAAGAATGTGTTCGTGTGAAGATTGCAAACAAGGGTAGCAGAAAGAAGAAAATGATGATGATAATTGTTGTTTTAAGAGGCTTAACATCTAGGTTATCGGCCCCTAATGGTTTGGGTGATAGTGAAGGATGAGCTAAGAATGAAATACTACAAACTTACATACTAGAAGAAAAAATTGTAAACAAATAAAGGATAAGGCAAATAAAGGACAGGAAGAAAAGGAATGCCCTCAACCCTCGAAGAATGAGGATTGAGGGACTTGGAATGGAGGAGAGCCATGAAAGGCAGATAGGAAAGGGGGGAAAGAGAAGAGGGCCCGTCCCAAGGTCCGAGGAAAAAGAGGGCAAAACGGACCTAGTTCAGGAATCCCTCGGGGTCGGCAACTCCCAAACTCACCAGCCGTGAGCCCTTGAGGGTGTAGCATTACCCAGGGTGCACCAGAAGTGTTGGGGCTACATAAACCCTGCCTCCTTGAAGGCCTTGTGCAGAAGGCAGGAGATAACATGAAAAGAAAAAGAAGGCTGACCCCTCAAAGAATGAGGGTATCAGGAAAGATGAGACAAGGGCCAATTAAGGCGGGAAAGTGAAAGACTCCCTAGGCCTCGGATACCCTAATGCCGTCGGGGTCGGTAAAGAACAAGAGTTGACCAAGGGAGGTCGACAGGAGAGAAGACGGAGAGGAGCCCGGCACAAGTAAGTAGAAGCAATGCCGGACACCGAAGGGGTCCCGTGATCGCCAACCCAAGTCTCGAAATGAATGAATGAAAATCCACAGCCTGCTTCCAGTCTCCGACCGGGTCAGGAATGGAATGAATGAAGCCCCCATCTAGCGGCGAGGATAGGAACTGTGCCGGCTGCCGAGGCCCGACGCACTCCTCTGGGGCAATGATTAAATGCATGACAGATGAAATGAAATGATAGTGGAGAGTGTTGCTGGAATGAAATTGAGACAGGGAAAACCGGAGTACCCGGAGAAAAACCTGTCTGCCTACGTTTTGTCCAGCACAGATCTCACATGGAGTGACCGGGATTTGAACCACGGACCCAGCGGTGAGAGGCCGGCATGCTGCCGCCTAAGCCACGGAGGCTTCCCAAGTCTCGAAATATTGAAGGTAAAAATAAACCGCGTAAATATAATGTTAATTACTTTGTTTTGGTATCTTATGGCAACTATTAATGAAAAAAATGTAAGCGATTCTAAAAAAAAAAAAACACCTTCCTTTTGAAAATCATTCAAAGCCGAACTTGTCCAAACGGTTCATGCAAAAGAGAATATGTCCATAATTAAATGTGCTTTTTAAACAAATATTTTCATTGTAGATTTATTTGCAGTCATGAATTGCCCTTTTTGCATGAAAATGAAATTGTTTACATTTCAATATGTTATTTTCATTATCATGTGTGGCTGAAATACGTTTTTTGCTGATTGTGAAAAACTGTATTAGGTGGACATGTTCGTCTTTGCGTGTCACCTCCTCAATTATATACATTTATTTTTGTGTAATTTTTACTGTGGTAATTAAGCTGCTGGTTATGTGATATCTTGACAAGTTCGGAATATTTGCTGGTTTCATAAATGTGTACATTTGCTTTAATGATATTTTCATTTTATAAATTAAACTGCACATTATTTCATGGTAACAGGAATTCAATACCAAGCACCAATTACGATATGTCGAATCTAGGCCTGTATAGTGAGCTACGTTTATGGGCACATCATTTGAAGAATGCATAATTTCGTGGCATGTATTTATACAATTTACAAGACCAGTGGGACTGCAGTGGACATACAGACTTCTCAGGAGTGTGTGGAGAGAGAAGAAAGTACCTGAAGACTGGAAAAGGGGAATACTATTGCCAATATTCAAGAAAGGAGACAGGAAGATGTGGGGTAACTACTGAGAAATCACCATCATCCCGCATGTTGCCCAAGTAATGTAAAGAATCCTAGAAAAAAGAATTAGAGTAAAGGTAGAAAGACAAATAGAAGAGGAGCAGTTTGGATTTAGAGGGGGCAGGTCAACAGTGGAACCCATTTTCATTCTGAGACAGAACATTGAAAAGAGTTGGGAATATGGGAATGATATGGTAATGACTTTTATTAATCTAGAAAAGGCCTATTGATAGCACCCCTAGAACAAAAGTTTGGGAAAGTTTAACAAATAGGGGGATAGGCAAGGATCTGAGAGACATGATAAAAGAAATATGCATGGAGTGCTACAGTAGTGTGAAGACTAGAGTTGGGACATCGGAATGGTTTAAAATTGACACTGGACTAAAGCAAGGGAGTGTGTTGTCACCATTATTGTTCGTAATGGTGATGGATGACATCATGAAGGCAGCAATGAAAGAGTATAGTGGGGCAAAGATGAAGGTAATGTTGTTTGCAGACGACGTTGTGATCTGGGGCGAGGATGAGATGGAGGTACAAGAACAGTTAGACGTAATAAATGAAAAGATTGAGCAATGGGGATTGAAGATAAATGTGGAGAAGAGTAAAACAGTGGTGATGAGTAGAGATCGTCGTCGGCTGTAACTCGATTCCGAGTAAACATACTTCTTCCTGCATAGAGCTTTTCAGACCAGCTTGTGGATGTGCTTCTGATGACTGAACAGGCTAATCCTGGCATAAAACATGCGCCCACATAAATTGCACACAATGGTCGGGGCAGGGCGGGGTTGCAACTGACGAAGCTTCCTTGCTCGTCGCTTGGCCTCTTGATGTCTGCGACGTTCTTCCTCAAAGAAGTTGACAGCGGTCGATGTAGTGTTCCGCCACAGTAAACGGTCCGCAGCAGAGGTTTCCCATGAGTGGATGTCTATACCAGTCGTCGTCATGATGTGTTTTAACTGGTCTTTAAAACGCTTCAAAGGGGCCCCATGAGGTCTAGTGCCGGAGCAAAGTTCACCATAAAGGAATTGACGTGGAAGCCTGGTATCACTCATACGGTGAACATGGCCTAACCATCTCAGTTGATGAGCAATGATAGTTGTCTCAATGCTATCGAGATGCGCTCTCTCGAGAACTGCAGTGTTGGTCACGTAGTCCTCCCACTTGATGTTCAAGATGTATCTCATCTTTTGTTGGTGGAAACGCTCAAGTTTCTTGATATCACGGCGATAGAGTGTCCAAGTTTCACAGCCATACAGTAGCGTTGAGATGACGACAGCTTTGTACACCATGAGTTTGGTATGCATCTTTAGGTCTTTATTCATGAAGACTCTGTGCATTAAACGGCCAAATGCTGCATGGGCAGCCCCAATTCTTTTGTCAACATCCTGTTCGCAAGTGCACCGTTTAGACAAGATGCTACCAAGATATGAAAAATGATCAACCTGCTCCAGTGTTGAGTCTAAGATGGAGATATTGAACTCAGGAAGAGGTAATCCTGGGGCAGGTGGTGCAAGCACCTTTGTTTTCTTTGCATTGATGGTGAGACCAAAGAGATCACATGCAGTGCTAAAGCGATTGACCGATTGTTGAAGCTCTGCAGCTGTCGGAGCAGGAGATGCGGTGTCATCGGCATACTGCAGTTCTGTCACCCGGGTAACTTGGGTATGTCTCTGTGAACAAAGTCTTGCCAGATTGAAAAGACTTCCATCGAAGCGAAACTTAATCTCTATGCCTGGGTTGTTAGAAGATGATTCATACATCATGGCAGCCATGTACAATGCAAAGAGTGTTGGAGCAAGCACACAGCCTTGTTTCAAACCGTGAGTGATTGGAAATGGATCCGATACAGAGTTACCGTAAAGAATCTTCCCAGACATTCCATCATGAAGAGCTTTAACTAATTCCACATAGCGATATGGACATCCAAAGTGCGTTAGTACTTTCCACATAGCAGGTCTTGGTACTGAATCAAAGGCTTTTTCCAGGTCATAGAAAACTAAATACAGGGGCTCCTGTTGCTCTCTGCACTTTTCCTGGAGTTGTCTGGCACAGAATATCATGTCTGTTGTGCCCCTGGAGGTTCGGAAACCACATTGAGACTTGGGCAAAATCCTCTCCGAGATACTTTGGAGCTGGTTTAGGAGAATTCTTGCGAGAACTTTACCTGCAATGGATAATAGCTATATACCACGGTAGTTCCCACACACGCTACGATCGCCTTTCTTGAAGATAGTTATGATGGCAGCATTCTACAAGTCATCAGGTACTTCTCGAGTTTCCCAAATTAACAGGATAAGTGTAAAAAGTCGAGTCTTCAAGGCCATACCTCCACTTTGTAACAACTCCAGAGGGATGTTATCAGGACCAGGAGCCTTTCTCGGCTTTAGTTGATTGAGCGCTTTGGTGAAATCTCGGAATGTCGGCGGAACCGCCATCCATGGTTGTTGAGGCTGCTGAGGGATGTTTCGAAGAAAGTCCTCGGCAACGTTGGAGGCACGATTTAGAAGTGCAGAGAAATGTTCCTTCCAACGCTCCAAAATTTGTCCTTGTTCTGTTAAAATGGCGGAATTGTCAGCAGTTTTCAATGTACCTGATGATGATCGGATTGGGCCGTATACCTCCTTTATGCCTGCATAGAAGTTTCGCAGGTCACGGGCATCAGATAGTCTTTGCAGTTCTTCAGCTTTTCGCTGCCACCAGTTGTTCTTTATTTCCCTGATTTGTGCCTGACATTTCCCCTTAAGTTGCACGAATTGTGATTTTTTCACACTGGAAGACGGATCTTGAAGAAAGGATAGATGGGCTTCCCGTTTGGCATTGATGAGACACATAATTTCATCATTATTTTCATCAAACCAGTCTTGTCTTTTGTTCTTCACAAAACCAATTGTTTCCTCAGCTGACTCAGTAATGACCTTCTGAAGCGTTGTCCATTCCTGTACAACACTATTTGTGCTAACAGGGTGACTAGCCAGCTTATTTGCGATTTCATTTCTGTAATCTGTAGCAATTGATTTTACTTGGAGTTTAGAAGTGTCAAATTTCCGTCTCGACAGGTTGTGGATGGATCGTTTCGGTTTGCGGCAGATTGAGATCCTCAACCGGCAAAAAAGGAGCTTATGATCTGTCCAACAGTCATCGACACTTCTTGCGGTCCTGGTGACAAGGATGTCCTTTTTATCACATTGCCTGGTGATGATATAGTCAAGGATGTGCCAGTGCTTCGAGCGAGGATGCATCCAAGTGGTTTTGTAGCGATTCGGCAGGCGGAACTGAGTGTTGGTAATAAAGAGTTCATGTTCAGCACATAGACCAAGGAGTAATAGGCCATTGGCATTGCAGTTGCCAATTCCTTGTTTTCCCATCACATTGTTCCATAATTGATGATCTTTACCAACTCTGGCGTTGAAATCGCCAAGCATTAAGAGTTTGTCTCTAGATGGTACTTTGGTGATGATTGTGCTCAGCTGGTTGTAGAATTGATCTTTAACTTCTATATCAGCATCCAAGGTGGGAGCATATGCAGAGATAAGAGTCATAAAGTGACCCCCGGAGAGTGGGATTCGAAGAGTCATAATTCTTTCACTGACAGCAGTTGGAGGTAGCTGGTGATCATTCACCAGTGTGGTCTTTATAGCGAAACCAACACCATGAATACGGCGCTCTCCCTCATCTTTTCCCTTCCAGAGTATGGTGTACCCTGAACTGAACTCTGTAATTTTACCTTCGTTGGACAATCTGGTTTCACTTAAGGCAGCAATATCTATGTTCATTCGACCAAGCTCATGGGTAACGAGTGCTGTTCTTCGCTCAGGCCTGTTATTGTCCTTCAAATCGAGTAACGTTCGAACATTCCAGGATCCTATCATTAAAGTTTGGATATTCTTTGTTTTCGTTTTTCGACCGCAAAAGGGGCGACCCGCCGGGTGCGGCCTCCCAGCCGGCTGAAGGTGTGACTACCGATGTTTAGCCCACATTTTCTAGGGCCTTCCCCATTCGGGGTGGGCAGCGGTGATCCTAAATAGGCCTGCCCAAACACAGATGCAGGACCGAACTCCTGAGTAGTCACGAGGTCTCAGAAAGACGACCATCACACATCTGCTGCCAACGTGCAGGTCCGAACTAGAGGCTTCCAGTTTCAACCCGAAAACCTGCCTCCACCATCCTTATCCCATCGCCGCTGGACTTGTTGAAAGATGTGACAGCAGGAAAAAGGTGCCACAAGCGAGATTTTGTTTAAGGTGGATCACAGCTTGCAAGGAAGTGACCCACACACTATGATCTCGGAACTATACCCTGCGGCACAAAAGAAATGAGATGTGCAGGTTCTAGCACCGTGACTGCAATGGACTGCCGCAGACTCTAAAAATAATTGAGTTGCGCCTTCACAGCCAGTCCATCTGGCGTGACCTCATCCGCCTCCACGACCGTTGAGAACCACAAGGAAAGTTCCTCCTCCGTCCGTTTTGCCGTTGGGCCAATATATACGTAATGGGTTTCAGTGTCATTTCCTACACTGAGGGGACCATCACCCCACCTAAAGGGGCTCATCCGCCAGAAGCCGTTGGCCCCTTCAGGGGGTCGAGTTATTTACCGCCGCCCAACATTCGGCGTTAGCTGTTTTTACAGCTGGTTGCCAAACCAGCTAACCCTCCTCCTTTCGCATTCCAGACTTGGGACCGGACAAAGGCGGGTGACTGAGTAGAGATAAGAAAGAAGGAAAAGGAGTAATCAAATTAGGAGATAAGGAATTGGAAGTAGTGAAACACTTCAAATACTTGGGAAGTGAACTGACTGAAAATGGAAGACTAGATTTGGAAATTAGCAGAAGAATACAACTCGGGAGTGCTTTCTACCAACAGGTAGGGGACTAGTATGGAACAAGGATGTACCAATTAAGGCTAAATAAGTTTGGTACAAAGCATATTATGCTCCTATAATGACATATGCAGCAGAAACTTGGACAATGACTAAGAGGGATGAGAGCAGAGTACAAGCAGCTGAGATGAGATTCCTGAGAAGTATGGTCCAGAAAACGAGGGACAGAGTGAGAAATGAAGATATACGGAATGAACTGGGAGTACAGAAACTAAATGACAAACTGGAGCAAAACAGATTGAGATAGTTTGGACATGTCAAAAGGATGAATGAAGTTAAGGCTACCAAGACGAGCACTGGAACGACAGATGACAGGGAAGAGAGGACGAGGAAGATCAAGAATGTGTTGGATGGACTCGGTGGAGAATAGTATTAGAAAACGGAACCTGGATTGGAACACTGTGTCGGAAGAGGAATGGTGGAACGACAGAACAAAGTGGAGAGGAACCATATTAGCTCCCACCCAGTGTCAACTGGAAAAGGGGGAAGATGATGATAAGAATGTTTCCAGAAATTTTTTTTCACTCGTTACTCTGTTACTGGATCGCTAATTGCGTGTACTCAGCATCTAAGTTGATATTTGTCAGCCGTTATTATACATTCATTTTTATTGCTATTCCGGAGATTTACTGACCTCGGAATGACGTGTCGGTGATCCCAATGTCCTTATGCTACGAGTGACCATATCTCTATATTTTTATTTGTTCCAAAGCATCATTAATTAAGATTTAAAATTGACTAGATTATCATTGCTTCCCCATAAGGAGAGGTCGAGAATGAGTACGCCAACATGGCGGACCGCACGCTCAACCTGGCGTACTTTCTCGTGCAGCGGAGAACTGCCATCATCCAGCCATGTATAGAGATCAGTGCTATAAGGTTTTCACGGAACCAACCTAGACTGTAAAATTCATCAATGCGCTTAAGGGGGTCAAGGGGGTACCCTAGAATTTTTTCACGTTATTTACACATGTGATATGTCGTACAGAATTTTATCTCCAAACAGCAACATTATTTTCAAAAATTCCTGAATTGAAATAGTATTTTTTTTCTGCTATTGGGAATTTGGGCCATCGGAGGCTAAAAAAACCTGAATATTCCTGCACCACAAGCCTTTTGAGCACATTCAAACTTTAATTTTCTTTTTTCGACAAACTGGTTCATCGTAAGGATGATTTTGTTTGAAACTGTGTAGTTGATATATCCATATTTGGACATCTGGGTGATATGTTGTAAGTTGGTTGCTCAGTTTAGAGGCTGCGACAACGTGGTCACGTAGCCTCGTGTAATATCTGTCTGATAACCGGTGTTAATTGTGATGGCTATATTAGTGTGAGTTATCTGTAATTCAAGTAAGGACTGCAGACGATCAATTTAAGTAGTTCCTACTTTTGCTAACAAATGCTACTGTCAACGACACTTAGCTGTGACTAGCCACCGCAACCGGCACCGAACTTTGGAACTAATACAGCATAAATCAAATCTTACCTACAAATTTAGCTTCACACAATTGTAGTTAGTGGACGGTTCTCTTACATGGGACCACCGGCTTTACTTCCTGTCCGAAGGAAGGCATACTGAGGGATTTTTGGCCTTTCTTTGTATCTTTATGTACGCCTGTAACTCGTGTTCGAATGATTGGAGCATCGTAAAATTAGGTATCCAAAGAGTCAATACACCAATCATTTATAAAACTCTTCAGTGTACTTCTCATAGAAGAGTTGGTATAGGAAAAAACTTTTCAAAATGCACGCTAAAATAGGCGAAATATAAAAATTATCCCAGGACGACCAAAGCATACGTTGCGCTTCTCAATGCAAGACACAAATTTGGGAGTCTGTAAAGGGTCTCCGAAAACCACATTTTAAGGCCCTTGAATTAACAGTGTCTGTGATATTCCCAGAAAACTAACTTCGCTCTGATAAACGTATGAAGGAATGACAAGCCCTTAACCATTGCTACAGTAGCTCAATTGATAACGTCTGGTTATTAATACCATAGATTGTTTGAAGAACGGGTATTTCTGCTAGTTACTCCTATAAAACAGTGATTAAAGCACAAGAACTGTACACAGCAGAAACCCTAAACATGAATTTCAAAGGCCAGATGGAGAAACTCGTATTAAAGGATAGGAAAATATTTAAGAAAAATCAGAAGATCAAAATTTCAGGATAATAAGGTAATATACTGAACCCTTTATCCTCTGATGGATAAATGATTTCGATGTTTTATTTCTACAATGAATTAATATTTCCACCAGCGTCATGTAATAGCCAGACGAAGATGAGGAAACTTCAAGCATTTGTTGGAGACAGTGGGGACATACCTGCAGCAGTTTGACAAAAGGCTAAATACTTGAGGATTGTGAAAAGAAAGAGCCTAGCAATGATTCACAAGGACAGGTGGTGGCTACCTCAGAATAGAAGGGACGCGTGGTGAGACACGCTTATGGCATGTTCATTGTACTATTCGCGCCTAGAAAAAATATAATGCAGTAACGTGAGTGGCTGATGGTACTATTGGACACTCCTACGAGGCCGAGGTCTGATAAAAACCGCGAAGATATCGAAAAAGTGGAACCAATGGGAGACGAATGCTTACGAACGCGCCAAGTCTAGCTTGGGCACGCGAGAGCTAGCATTAACGCGGGAGATCGGCTAGACAACATCTCTATGATCGATTCTAGAATTAATGGGCATATTCTTGACCTGCGCAATTTTACGAGTTCAGTGATATTTGTTTCATTCCTGTACCACTATTATTTTGAGAAATTTTTATATAATTTCCCCCCCTATCGATACCTAGGGCCAGTTCATTAATAAGTGGCGTGAAGAGCCAAGACATTATTATTACATTTTGTGTGTCGGAAGACACAGGTTACCATTACATTTTGTGTGTCGGAGGACACAGGTTTAACATTACATTTTGCGCGTCTGAGGACGTAGGAACTTGTACATTGCGTGTCATGAGGACACAGATTTTTATTAAGACAAATGTGTTGTAAATTCAGTGTGGTAGATATTCAGTACTATTTTGTAGGGACAGTATCATCGACAATTCGCCAACAGACTGTTCTGGGGAAATAAGTACCTAAAACGGTGAATTTAGTAGACAGAAATCGAGTGTGTAATAATCTATAACTTTTTGCATCAGCACGAGAGATGACATCGCTTATCCTGGAAGAAGTTTGGAACTGTCAACACTCCGTCGAGATGTTTGAGATGAGCTAAGCAGCATTAAGTAGGGAGATGGCTGCAGATGTTCGCTGACGGGTGACTGGCCGAGGATGAGTACTGAATAATATTCTTATTATCTGACAAATTAACTTATGGTATATGGGACATATTTTGTTTGTAAATATCTTGCTTGTGTTGAGTAACGTAGTGTATTTAGTTTTGGTCTGACACACCTTTTGCATGGAAACAGCTCGCACAATTTTTTATAGACGTAAGTTCTTGTTTGTTTGTTTTAATTAACGTGGCTATGTGGACAACCGTGTTTGCATATGTTGACGCAATGCGGTTAAGAAACGTCTCTCGGAGATATGTTGTGTTTCAGAAGTAGGACTGAATTAATATAACCATACAGTAGATTGGAGGGTAAATTAATCTTTGTAATGTTTATTATTGATCAGATTCAGTGAGTTTATTGCCTTTGGAGCAATGTGAGTGTGGCGAAGAGCATTCAGCTCTCTCGTAGGTTTTAATATATTTTTTAAATAGATTGTGAGCATCTGATTCAAACGACCTGTGTGAAAAGTGTTATGTCATTCCCAGCAGTGTGTGTGTGTGTGTTTTATTGGTCATTACAAGCGGGAATTTCAGCGTAGACTGATTTCTGTCAGCTTGGTGCCAAGTCCATATCGTGACCTTGTGAGGGCGTATGTGACTATATCGATTAATGTCTTGCCATATGTATATGTGGTTGAGATTTGTTGCTGTTGATTCTACGAGATAACGGGACAGTTGGCCAAGTTATTTTTACACACTGGAGATGGACGATGACAAGAGTGAGGAAGGGGGGAAGCTGTTTTCACAAGGCGGGCTGAATAGATTGCATCGAGGTCATTAGTGGAGTACTTGTTGGCTCCGTAGTAATACTTGAAATACAGAATAAGAACTGATCGATGATAAAAAATTGTTTAAATAAATGGGAGTTGCCTACGAATCACTATAATCTCCGAAGCTTTAGCTTATCGTGCATTTTTGTTCATATAAGGTAATCTCAGCCGGTGAGGCTTTCGTTGTTGGTTTGTATTCCATATTTATGTTCCGTATCAGTGACCCGTGCAGTCACGTGCGATGCTGTCTTTTCCTTGTTTGTGTATTGAGCAATGGGCCGTGTTGGCAGCTCATTTGTCAGATGCGTCATCGCACTGAAGGAGGGTCTCAAGGGAGATGCCTGTAAATATTAGATATTAGATTGTGTGTCAGCATTAATTTTAAGGGTTTTTATTAGTGTTGTGTCCTATATCCGTAAACGTTGATTTATGAGATGATTGTTCGTAAGCATCGTGGCTGTTACCCGCTGTAAACGAACAGTCATCCAAGTACTCACTCCTCGTAGTTAGTCATTATGCGTACATAAAATCCCAATGCAAGTTGGTGGAACTTGGATCCACATTTTTATGAGGAGGAGATCCGTCTGACTCCTCAACGTTGATATATTTCTGTCATGGGAAGATTCAGGGAGGAAAATTATTGTTGTTATTTATAATCATTTATGCACTAATAGTCATTAAATTATGTTATTATTTTACGTGTTGTCACTTCCTTTCTTAATTATAGTTTTAATCTTATGACCCTTCCCTCAGTAGAGCATGTTGTTTGGCGAACGTATACATCACACTATGAACTGAGCGCGACCCCTTGATCAAGATTCTTACATATAAACACTGCGATACTGAAGGGTTCAATACATCAAGAATAAGACTCTCTGCAAGAAAATTGAAAAACTGTCAGTTACTATGTAAAGAAGGAGGATAAATTTTTACGGGCATCATCTCAGAATGAATTTTAATAGAATAACCAAACAAATCTTTGATTTCTTCCATAACCGCAAAACAAAACCCACATGGATAAAGGAAACTGAAAAAGACCTAGTAGAATTAAAAACAACTTATAGAAAATTGACAAATCAATGGAAAACCTAAAATAATTGCTAAAAACGAAACTATAAGGTTCCAAGACAAATCTACACTAATATCCAAGAAAATGAGAAGGAATGAAGAGGCAATAAGGAAAGAGCAACACACAGAGAAATGATTGATTCAACATACCTCAAAGAGGGCGGTGAAATAAAAAAATAAAAACAAGAAATAAATAAATTAATAAATCAACAAATAAATACATCCTTTCTAAGCGTTTGAATCTTGCTTTAACACAAAGTTTTCTCCCAGGTTATACTTTCCTGTTAAAACAGTGTAACTGCTCCATGGACTAAAGAAGGGCACTTAAATGTTCGTGGTCATTGTGAGTTACGCTGTAT
Organism: Meconema thalassinum; assembly: GCA_946902985.2. Lineage (NCBI taxonomy): Eukaryota > Metazoa > Arthropoda > Insecta > Orthoptera > Tettigoniidae > Meconema > Meconema thalassinum. Next base: position 75,892,839 of record OX336389.2, read on the forward strand.
ACATTAATATCTATCTTTGGGTCAGCCGTCTAAATTTGAGGTTTCTAGTGACAGATGACCTCGCTGTTATGCCCCTTAAAACTGCAATAACTAACTCAGGTTTCTTTCATTAATTTATTTCATCTTATGCTAAAAGAAATAATTGATACAATTTCCATACAGCAAAATGTAATACTGCCCCAACGCACTTCTGATAGTATTAATTTAGCACTTACTTGACAGGAGGAAATAATATGTACGGTATGTCAGCATTTATTATCTCCGTGTAAGCAGGCTTTCCTACCGACAGTAGTGGCTACGCTGGCTAAAGTGCAGCATTAGGTCATGGGGCCAAGCTCTCTGCTGACTCGGTAGACGCGTGGGTTCGAGCCCCACCGTCGGCCGTCCTTGAAATGGTTTTCCGTGGTTTCCCCATTTTCAACACCAGGCAAATGCTGGGACGGTACCTTCTGACAGGCCACGGCCGCTTCCTTCCACATCCTTGCCCAGTTTCATTCACCATCATTCATTTCATCTCTCATTAACTCCTCTCATGAGGTTGGCGTCAGGAAGGGCATCCGGCCGTAAAAACCATCGCCACAAAGACTTCCATCGCATCTCATCCCCGACCCCGTTGGAAAACGGGAATAATAAGGGGTAGACATACAAGCAGGCTTTCTTATCTTATGCATATAATGGTGATGATCCTTTTCTCATTAGGCTAAAAGTCGAGGCAATTTGCTTGAATCATATGGAGACGGTTGCTACAGTTGGTTGTTGCTTGAGGAGTGGAACATCTAGCTAAGTATCTCTTTGTACGGACACGGTTTTCTCTCATAAATCCCTAATTCAAGAAATCGTGTTCATGGTGATCTCACATATTTAATTAAATTGCATTTCTTTTCCAGGGGTTCTATCCAGACAGGTGCAGCATATAACAACATTAGTAATGTTGCTCCTTTCTAGATTACAGTATTTTCCGAGCCTGGTGTTTTAGACGTCATCCTATGCATGCTGATTTTGATCAACGTTTATTGATTCAATAAATTTTTCACGAACGTTGTTGATGTGGTCATTGATCATGAAGCGGAATTCAGTTGTTTTTCGTAATTATTCCACCTTTTGAACTAGTTCAAGACTTCTTTATTTATAAAATATTAACTAGCAACCCACCCCGGCTTCGCCCGGAAACAGTTATGAATGCATTACATGATAAGCACTTTCTTTTCTATGTCAATGAACTACGACCTACAGTATATCCGTTTTACGTCTTGGCATGATGGGTTAAAATCACTGACTGGACTATTAATTATATTTTCATGGAGTTGCATGTGCAACGAATTCTTGTCAGATTTAATTTAAGAAAACACAAATGCCCCTTCCGTCCAATCTAAACTTGACTGTGTATTCTGCGGAACAAAAGTTAACAGGCGAAGTGAAGAAAAGCAGAGTTGCAGTTCCAGGAACACTCCAAACACAACCACTCTTCTCTGAAGTCTTTAACTCAACAAGACTCGACAGTTTGCTGCTGGCTGTGTCTGGGGTAATGGACTCACCCGTTAGGTAGGCTGTAACTGGGGTGATAGACTCGCCCCTAGCTAGCTCCTTATCTGTCGCCTCAGTAATTGAATGGAGATTGTTCGAAGAAATGAAAACGTAAAACCACTTCATCATCATCATCTTGCACAGTTTCCAGCCACTGGCCGGGTCTGTTTGGAACACAAGCCTCTCCAACGTCTTCTGTCTTCCCACCATCTCTCAGCCTCCACCCTTGTCCAGTCTTCTCCTCTCTTCTTCACGCTTTCTTCCACCCCCTTCAGCCACCTGTCTCTCGGTCTTCCCCTCGGTCTCTTTCCTTCCCACTTCGTCTCATGTACTCTCCTGGGTATCCTCTTCTCCTCCATTCGTTTTACATGTCCATACCATCTAAGTCTAGATTTCTCTATACCATCCTGTAATGGTTCCTCCTTCATTAATTCTCTGGTCCTCTCATTTCTTATTCTGTCCATCTTTGTAGCTCCAATACTGCTTCTCAAGAACCTCATCTCACTGGCCTGTATTTTGCTCCTCTCCCTTCCTTTCATAACCCAGGTCTCCGAGGCATACGTCAGGATAGGGACATAGTACGTCCGATATATGATCTTTTTGCTGTTCTGAGGGACATCCTTGCTCCATAACATGCTTCTCACACTCCTCCGAAATGCTTCTGCCTGCCTCCCCCGCTCATTTATTTCTCTATCGTTTCTTCCATTATCTTGTATCAGGCTTCCCAGATACTTAAAACTCTCCACTTTCTTCAGCTGTTCCCCACCAATTGTTATTCCCGTTGTGGTTCTTTCCTTCTTCCTTGTTGTGATCACCATCTCACTCTTATTTATGCTAAATTTCATCCCATATCCTTGTATTACTCCTTCCCACACGTCCAACTGTTCCTGTACCTCCTCCTCCTTGTTTCCCCAAATCATCAAATCATCTGCAAACACCATTGCTTTCATCTTTCCGTCCCCAATTACTTGTGCCACTCGGGTCATTATGTCATCCATCACCACAATGAAAAGTAACGGTGACAGTGCACTTCCTTGTTTCAGGCCGTTTCTTTGTTCCAACCAGTCAGATCTCTCTCCTCCCACTTTCACACAGCTCACGCTTCCCTTGTACATCTCCTTTATCCTCTTAATAGTCCATTTCTCTACTCCTCTATCCTCCAGGGACTTCCATACTTTGTTTCTGCATACACTGTCATATGCTTTCTCAATGTCCAGGAAGGCCATCAGTAGATCTGTTCCATATTCATAGTGCTGTTCTTGTAACTGCCTTACAGCAAAAATCAAATCCACTGTGGACCTTCCTGCTCTGAAGCCATGTTGTTCTTCCCTCATCCCTCCTTCTATCCTTGTCCTAATTCTCTTTTCCAAAACTTTCTCGAAGATCTTTGCACAATGACAACCACTTATAGTGGGCAATATATTGATGATAGAGATATGCTCTCGCTGACTTTTTTGTAAACTTTTCATGCTGAACAATTCTTACACTCACTTTATATTGACATTTATAACAGTTTGCCCAGCGTAAGCTTAAAAAGCGCACGGACGCCAGGTTTTTCTTTCGGCCTTTTCACTGAGATCGTTACTGCTTGGCTTCCTTTGATCATAAATGAATTATTTTCTACAAAAACCTTCCTCGAGATATCCTTTACAGAATGGTGAAAACCGTATCAAAATCCACCCAGTGGTTCTCGAGATTACCCGTGACATCCAAGAATCGGGGACTTTGTTATATACTAAGTAGAGATAGTCTTCCTTGCTTTCTTCTTGACATTAATATAACTTTGTACTTATTTTCATTGATAGTCATTGGAGTATTGTCTATCGACCATATTCATAAAGATTTCTGCTTCAGTTTCACCGTGACCGCAATTATGAGGTTATCAGCGAATGCTATGGCTTTTGTGTTCTCCCATAGTCTTGATTAAGCAGTTTACAATACTGTATATTCCAGTATCACAGTCCACTATATGAGCCTTGATGACATTCTTTGATAACTATTTTTTCTTCTTGGATGTTGTTACAATTCATAAATGCTGCTCTATCTTTAAAATAGCTCTTAGTGGGGTAGTGTATGTTTCACGAAATCTGAGAGCCATTTTGGAGGACCACGCAAGGTCATAGGCTCTTTTTACATTAAGGCTAACAAGAACTGTAATTTGACAATTTTTAGATGCCTGAGGTAATTTAAGTGCCATAGCAGCATCAATAGGTCTTATGGCGTGTGAAGCCATACTAATTTCGTTTAGAAGTTTATTGGTATAGTGGTAGTTATCTTTTCTATTTATTAACAGTTTCTTTAACACTTTGCCTGCTGCATATAGCTGGCTTATTGGTATGCATTTGGATGGATCCTTAAGCTTCTGTTTCTATTGTTTCGTGATTGGTATTATTCTGGCATTTTTTTCATCTCTTCGGAGAACAATCATTCTTCGAGCGACCATTACATAGCAATGTCATATTTGTAGGGAGTCATTTATATGTCTATTGTAGTATTTTCGTAATGATTCCGTCTTCAACTGGTGTCTTTTAGTGATCTATATCTTTGATTTAACTGCTGCTGTAGTTTCTAAATCCCTAATGTGATGTGATATGATCAAAGCTGACTAAGATGCTGAATAGGTGTTGACCTCCATGTCGTCCAGCAGCGTATATTATTGGACCACGTTTAATTTGATTATTCTACCTTTAGGCTTTCTGGTATATCTAATTACCTTGTCCATGTGAATTTTTCTATGCGTTGATTCTCCAGTTGACAATCGCTTGGCTACCCTTCACTTTAACATATTTTTCTCCTGGGAACTGTTGTTATATTTTGATGATCATTAGTTATATGATACAATTGTTCATCATATTACTGTATATAAATTAACACTGAAAGTGGCTAAATTGAGAGTCACAGTACAGTAAAACCACAAATATGATTTTAGTTCCAGAAATCCTTCTGGCATTTACAATGCGTGTGTTCCAAACAGACCCGGCCAGTGGTTGAAACTGTGCAAGATGATGACATCTACACCCTTTTAACACAGTTTGTAATTGTTGAAGTTCTTCTTCTATAATTCTAGATGTTCAATCTCCTTGATCAATTTATAACCAAACTGGAGCATTTAGAAAGGCTACTTTCACGTGCTGTCATTTTTGGTTACCGCTCGTTGATGCCACTTACGGATTGAAAAGTTTCTTAATTCTTCCAGTTCAATGACTGATAGTATTCAACATACGTTGTCTGTGACAGTTTGAAGATTATCCATATGGATGTAGGTTTTTCATATGCATTAAAACCCTTTAATAGATTATGCAATTTATTGACAGCACCACTTTACTTGTGACATTGGAGGTGATTGTATCAGGATTATCACAAACTTTACCATATCAAGAATGAGTAACGTCATCTTGTATTCTATATGGATTGCGTAGTTCATGGCAATGTATTGTTTTGAGAGACTTAGTCAAGTCTTTTGTAGACACTTGTTTAAGTATTGATTCCCTTGACGAGTTTCCTCGAGAGCTTCTCTCAGTATTATTAATTTAAGATATATTGAACACATGATTGGGAATCCTTAATATATTCCATATTCATGTTTTCACGCAACAAATTTAATATTAGAGAATTGTAGCCATTAATGTTTATATCCTTAACGGATCTCTGAAGGAAGATTGTCGCGAAGTGCTTTTACGTGTCTGCATCAATTTCAAGAATAGCTAGGAATTCCTCGAAAGAATGACGATCAAATTTCCCCTTACTTAGCCTATATCTTCCAAAAGAGAATTCACTTTCTTCAATAATTGTATACTTCCTTCCTTGTCTGCGTTACCAAGAAGTGGTGTGAAAATTACAGTTGAAGTCATGGGTGGCGCTGGTATTGCAAATCGACAATATACTTTAGATTTGATTTTGGTCTTACATGTTGGAAATCGCCTGTGTCATTAAAGTCTGAGTGAGGATGGGTTGAATCACTAATATAATTATCGATGAATCACAAGTACTCTGATATGGATTCCGTTCGATATGCGTTGAATCGAGGAGAAAAATAACTACTGTCGGGGAAATAAGTATAGATACTCGAGTTTAGAGGTCAATAAAACCTTTACCCTTAGTCTATATATATAAAAATCAATGTAACGTGATAGTTTGTCTGTGGGTATGTATGTCTCCTATGCGTTCATATACCATTCGTCCGATTGCGATGAAACTTGGGTGAGATGCTGAGTACACTCCAAGGAAGGTTTCTGACTTAGTAAATCCATTTTACAATAGGTAGCGCACGCGTAGATTCAACAAATGAGCGACGATGCGCGAAGCATATCAACAAAGTCCCGTATGTGTTCATATACCATTCGTCCGATAGCGATGAAACTTGGGTGAGATGTTGTGTACACTTACGTGAAGGTTTCAAAATTAGTGAATACATTTCACAGTAGATAGCGCACGAGTAGATTCAACAAATGAGCGACGACACGCACAGCGTTTCAACAAAGTCCCGTATGCATTCATATACCATTCGTCCGATAGCTATGAAACTTGCGTAAAATGTTGTGTACACTGCAGGGAAATTTTCTTGCTTAGTACATCCACTTTACAATAGTCAGCGCACGAGTAGATTCAACAAATGAGCTACGACGCGCGAAGCATTTCAACAAAGTCACGTTTGCGTTCATATACCATTCGTCCGATTGCGATGAAACTAGGCTGAGATTTTGTGAGCACTCCAGGGAAGGTTTCCAGCTTAGTAAATCCCTTTAAAAATAGGTAGAGCACGAGTAGAATCAACAAATGAGCGACGACGCGCGAAGCGTTTAAAAAAAGTCCCATATAATTTCATATACCATTCATCCGATAGCGATGAAACTTGGGTGAGATGTTGTGTACACTCCAGGGAAGGTTTCTGGCTTAGTACATACATTTTACAATAGGTAGCACACCAGTAGATTCAACAAATGAGCGATGACACGCGAAGCGTTTCAATAAAGTCCCGTATAAAGTCATATACCATTCGTCTGATAGTGATAAATGTTTGGTGAATTGTTGTGGACACTCCAGGAAAGGTTTCTGGCTAAGTAAATCCATTTTACAATACGAAGCGCACGTTTATGTTCAACAAATGAGTGACTACGCGCGAAGCGTTTCGACAACGTCCCATATACGTTCGCATACCATTCATCCGATTGCGATGAAACTTGGGTGAGATGTTGTGTACACTCCAGGGAACGTTTCTGGCTGAGTACATCCATATTACAATATGTAGCGCAAGAGTAGAATCAACAAATGAGCGACGACACGCGAAGCGTTTCAACCAAGTCCCGTATGAATACATGTACCATTCGTCCGTAGCTATGAAACTTGGGTGAGATGTTGTGTACACGTCATGGAAAATTTCTGGCTTAGTAAATCCCCTATACAATATGCAGCGCACAAGTTGATTCAACAAATGAGGGACGACGCACGAAGCGTTTCAACAAAGTCCCGTATAAGGTCATATACCATTCTGCCGTTAGCGGAACTTGGGTTAAATATGGTGAACACTCCAAGGAAGGTTTCTGGCTTAGTAAATACATTTCACAGTAGGTAGCACACGAGTAGATTCGACAAATGAACGACGACACGCGGAGCTTTACAATAAAGTCCCCTATGTCTTCATATCCCATTACTCCGATAGCGATGAAACTTGGGTGAGATGTTGTGGACACTTACGTGACGGTTTCTAACTTAGTAAATACATTTTACAGTAGGTAGCGCACGAGTAGATTCAACAAATGAGTGACGGAGCGCGAATCGTTTAAACAAAATCAGGTATGCGTTCATATACTATTCATCCGATTGCGATGAAACATTGATCAGTTATTGTGTACCCGCCAGGGAAGGGGACTTAGTAAATCCATTTCACAATAAGTAGCGCAAGAGTAGATGCAACAAATGAGTGACAGCGCACGAATCGTTTAAACAAAACCCCCAATACGTGCATATACCATTCATCCGATTGCGATGAATCATTGATGAGTTATTGTGTACACGCCAGGGAAGGGTTTCGACTTAGTAAATCCATTTCACAATAGGTAGCGTACGAGTAGATTCAACAAATGAGTGACAGTGATGAAACTTTTGAAAGTTATTCTGCACGCTCACACGAATGGTTCTAAATTAGAAAATCCATTTTACGATAGCTTAGAGGCAGTTAACATGTTGTGTATCCAAAAGCACTTCAAGAAACAGAATTTCAACGCCAACACTTTCTTTGATTGGCATTGCAACGCATGCCGGGTACAGCTTGTATATATATAAATCAATGTTACCGGATAGTTTGTATGTATGTCCCCTATGCGTTCATATACCATTTATCTGATTGTGATGAAACTTGGGTGAGTTGTTGTGTGCACTCCAGGGAAGGTTTCTCGCGAGGTGACATGAGGAGACTGTCAGCAGCCCGCCATGTTATCTGGTATTGCTGTCTATTCCAGTACAGTTCACGCTACGGTTTTTGGCCGGGGGTTCTTAAAACTGAACTCAAGCTTGGAAAACCAATAACATTATTATTGTCCTCCTTTCTTTCTATCCGTCTTTGATTGGCATTGCAACGCATGCCGGGTATAGCTAGTCTTACATAAGAACAACCTACACCAAAATTGTCCTTGTTCTATTTGTCGTTTAACGATATACAGTAAATATTTGCATTATATCTCGTTAAAATTTTATAGCAGATTGAACAAAAAAAGTACCGGTTTTTCTTACCAAGTTCACGGAGCGCTCACTTAGAAGGATCATTACGTTAAAAGTATTGATCGGATCGTAACGAAACTCTAATACGTCTTAAAGGAACTTATTTTTAACACGTATATGATGTTTTAATCTGATCTGACGTTTCTTTAAATAGTTGTTGTGAATTTTGTAAAACAACTTTTTCTCGGGCCTGGGTGGTCATAGCAGTATGAAATATGGCTTGCTATGAGGCTCATAGCAATGCAAGGCTAAACGAAAATCTACATTTTATCTACTTTCGATAATTGCTTTTATATCGATTAATATTTCATCAGGTGGTTATGTGAGAAGAATGTATCGTAGCAAGCGACGGGAACAATGCGCTCGGTCGAGGAAAATCGTGCGACGTTGCCCTGTGAAACATAATACGCGCGCGTTCCAAGCCGTAAAGTCTGGGAATTTCTGTTGTTGTTTTGTAATTTGTGTTAGGCCGGTATTACACTACCAAAGAAATTCGTCAAATAAATGTTATCAAATATTTTATAAAACTGAACTTTTATCACAGTTATACAAAGCAATTATCACACCATTACACTACATCAAATATGTTATCATAGTTCAGCAAAATGGATGAAGGACAGTTCCTTGTTCACTTAACTATATCATGGTCGTTAAAATTCGGTGGTGGCAATACCGGTACCGGTATGTAAAAGAAACGGAAAGATAAAGTGAAAGTCTATGTGTTAAACCATGGGTCGCTCACGTGACAAGAACGATATTATTTTATACGAGTAAAATCTTGGTGAAGGAGCTGCAGTACGAGGACTTGAAAAAATGACATTAATTAAAATAAATTACAAACCATAAGTGAAATTGAAGAATTATAATACAAATATTATAATATATATTCGCCTCCGTGGTGTAGTGGTCAGCGTGCTTAGCTGCTACCCCGGAGGTCCGTGGTTGAATTCCCGGCTCTGCCACGGCCGCCTCATTCCCTCTCCCTCACCTATCTCTCCCAATCTTCTCATCCCTCATATGGTTCCTGTTCGCTTTGCAGGTGAGGCCTCCTGGGCGAGGTGCTGGTCACACACCCCAGTTGTATCTCCGATCCCGAAGTTTCAAAATGGAGGCGGTAAATGTGGGATCCATCGCTGAGTCCGAGGGAATAGCCAACCCTGGAGGGTAATACGACTAAGAAAAAAAGAAATAAAAAATAAAAATACACTATCATTCACGTCTATTTAACTTAACTATTTAATTCTTCTTTATATCCTGAAATATGCGTCCCTTACGTACAGCGCTAATATCCTCTGCTAATTTTACCTACAAGTTAGAGAAACTAGTCTCATTTCATTTCCGCAAGAAGTGAAACATTTCCCAACACCTTTTTAATGAGGGCTTTGGACCTCCATTGGCAGGTTTAAAAATGGTGTGTCAGCTGAAAAGCTCATATTATAAGATTAATTGTTTGAAGTAACTTACACTTTTGAGATTATAAAACTGCTCCCTTATTAACCGTCTGAAAAATCACTGCCCGATGAATCAGATGAACTGTCATTTAAGTTTATAACAAGTGGCTCAACAATGGGGACGTCTTCTGTTAGCCCATCCTTTTCCCGGTAATATTTCTGTATTTTTTTGGTGTGCTCGATGCATATTTTCCATAGCTCTGGTGTTACGGACCTCAAGGCTTCTTTACAGAGATCTCGCATCACCTCCATTGATCGTTCTCTCTCTGCCTGGTCACTCATATTCACTTTAGCTATTTTATTTTTCACGTAGGACCAAACCAGCTCTATGGGGTTTAGCTCACAATGAGCAACTGGCAGCCAGAGGAGTTCGACGTCAGGACGAACATTCTTGATTATCTGTTCCAGCTTCTTTTTAGGTGCCCTGAAGTGAGGTTTGGCGTGAACAATTAGTTCTGCTTTAGTCATACTTTCATACTTTTGGATTCTGGGAGGAAGAGGAATATCTTTCATTGCAGCGGCACATCTCTTCACTGTGGCTATCGACCTTCCAATACACCTGGATACTTTTTGCTAAACCCTCTTATCATTACCGTATTATTTTCTTTCTCGCTTCTAAAAAAAATATTGCACTTATAATCATGGCAAATTCTCCCTCCGTTAACTGCGGTTTAGCTGGCATCTTGATCGATGTAGAAGTAATACAGACAGTGATAGTTGCTGCTTGTTGCTAATGACTCAACGAAGAACAAAGGTCAGAGTTTGGTGTGCGTAGGAACGAGCGAGTTCGAAATACGGTAGTCAAATGGCAACATTGCCAGGCTACTACGGTACTATCGCCGCCCACAATGGTCCGATTAAATATCAATCCATATAAAATCGATAATCAAAAGTAGATAAAATGTAGTTTTACGTTAAGCCTTGCATAGCTATGAGCCTCATAACAAGCCATATTTCATACTGCTATGACCACCCAGGCCCAAGAAAAAGTTTTTTTACAAAATTCACAACAACTATTTCAAGAAACGTCAGATCAGATTAAAACTTCATATACGCGTTAACAATAAGTTCCTTTAAGACGCATTAAAGTTTCGTTACAATCAGATCAATACTTTTAACATAATTATCTTTCTAAGTGAGCGCTCCGTAAACTTGGTAAGAAAAACCAATACTTTTTTTGTTCAATCTGCTATAAAATTTTAACGAGATACAATGCAAATATTTACTCTATATCGTTAAACGACAAATAAAACAAGGAAAATTTTGGTGTAGGTTGTTCTTATGTAAGATTAAGGGTAAAGGTTTTATTGACCTCTAAACTCTAGTATCTATACTTATTTCCCCGACAGTATGAATAGGCTAACACAAGTCAACACAAGTTTTGAGTCTGGGTTCTATTTATCTGATTTTGTATTGTCATGCGTAAGTAATTAAATAAAAAATAGTTTTACCTAATTAATTCTGCTTAACAAATAGGGGGATAGGCAAGGAACTGAGAGACATGATAAAAGGAATGTGCATGGAGTGCTACAGTAGTGTGAAGACTAGAGTCGGGACATCGGAATGGTTTAAAATTGACACTAGACTAAAGGAAGGAAGTGTGTTGTCACCATTATTGTTCTTAATGGTGATGGATGACATCATTAAGGCAGCAATGAAAGAATATAGTAGAGCAAAGATGAAGGTAATGTTGTTTGCAGACGACGTTGTGATCTGGGGCGAGGATGAGATGGAGGTACAAGAACAGTTAGACGTAATAAATGGAAAGATTGAGCAATGGGGATTGAAGATAAATGTGGAGAAGAGTAAAACAGTGGTGATGAGTAGAGAAAAGAAAGAAGGAAAAGGAGTAATCAAAGTAGGAGATAAGGAATTGGAAGTAGTGAAACACTTCAAATACTTGGGAAGTGAAGTGACTGAAGATGGAAGACTAGATTTGGAAATTAGCAGAAGAATACAACTCGGGAGTGCTTTCTACCAACAGGTACGGGAACTAGTATGGAACAAGGATGTACCAATTAAGGCTAAAGAAGTTATGTACAAAGCATATTATGCTCCTATAATGACATATGCAGCAGAAACTTGGACAATGACTAAGAGGGATGAGAGCAGAGTACAGGCAGCTGAGATGAGATTCCTGAGAAGTATGGTCCAGAAAACGAGGAGGGACAGAGTGAGAAATGAAGATATACGGAAAGAACTGGGAGTACAGAAACTAAATGACAAACTGGAGCAAAACAGATTGAGATAGTTTGGACATGTCAAACGGATGAATGAAGTAAGGCTACCAAGACGAGCACCGGAACGACGGATGACAGGGAAGAGAGGACGAGGAAGACCAAGAATTCGTTGGATGGACTCGGTGGAGAATAGTATTTGAAAATGGAACTTGGATTGGAACACTGTGTCGGAAGAGGAATGGTGGAACGACAGAACAAAGTGGAAAGGAACCATATTTGCCCCCACCCAGTGTCAACTGGGAAAGGGGAAATGATGATGATGACGACAGTTATACAGCATAACTTTTAGATGGATAAGGATTACAACGCGACCAAGAACTACATTTTCCAACACCCCGAGCCGAGAAAATGTTACCTTATAAAAATGATAACTTTGTTTCTTGGACACACAAAATTTTGAAATTAATAAACCAGTTATACAACATTCCAATGTATATTGTGTTAAAATTTGGATTTGATCTGATGACGGTTTTTTGAGATAATAATTCTTAAATGTGACGCATAGTTGAAACACGCTTAGAAACGTGCACTTTTTGTGTTCCAACTGTGATAAAAAATATTAAAATATAAATTTAAAATTCCAAACCTACATGACCTAACGTAAAATAGAACGGCAAAAATGATGGATGTTATTGGATTTTACGTAGGTCTATTGGTTACTTCACAAACAACCTTCAAACTCGAGTGCACATAATACTTTGGTCGACAGTAGGTTAATTTTATGATCATTTGTATACCGTAGACTTTATTTATATCTAAGGGTTTCATAGGCATGATCTCAGTTTTATCAAAGGATATCTGTAATCCTATCCCTTGAGCAATTTCTTGGAGACTAGTGATCTGAGTACAAACCTCTTCCTTGTCTAGTGCTAAAAGAGCCAATCAACCACAATCAATCTGTCTTCAGCCCCTCGTTACATCTCACAGTAGGAACCATATTGAAGAGTTAGTGTGATGTCTTGCAGGAAACCTTTTCTTGGTCGACCTCGGCCTTTCTTCCCTTTGATCTTTTCTCTAGGAGATTAGTTAGGAAAGCGTTATGTCACAAGATGTGGCCTGTGAATTTAGCTTTTCTTTTATGGATAGTTGGTCTCAGTTCTCTCTTCCCTTGAATTTCTTGCAGGATGCTGATGTTAGTCCTCTTTTCAATCCATTTAACCCGTAATATTCTCCGCCAGACCCACATCTCAAACTCTTCAAGTCGCTTCCAATCCTGACCTCTGATCGTCCAAGATTCACGTCCATACAGAAGCACACTCCACACAAAGGACATGACAAATTGCTTTTTAATTGCAATATCCAAATTTGCATTAATCAAAAGATTTTTCTTATGACTGAAAGCTTGCTTTACGAGCGCTATCTCTTTACTACACCTGTTGTCATTGGTGATTAGACTTCCCAAATAAGTAAAACTGGTGACTTGTTCCACTAACTTGTCCGTAAGCTTAATGTTTGTGTGAATGCTCTCAGGATGTTTACTCACAACTAATACCTTGGTCTTCTTAGCATTAATGTTGAAACGTAACTTTGACAATGCTGATGACAATACATTTAACATGATCTAATCAACCACAGTGCTCTCAACGCACTTTGCATACATACAGCAAACAAAAACTATGAATCAGTTTGCGGTCGTGACTTTCTTGTCAGCCTGACTCTGGCTATGAAGAATCCATTGGCTCATAGCAGATTGCCGGGAAAAAAACTTTGCCAAGAAGTCTAACATTCACAATAAAATACTATCTAGGCCTTCCGTAAGTTGAAACTCAATCAGCGGCACCAGGGCCCATGCAAATGAATTATGTAGGTCGATGCCACTATTGCGGTAGAGCGTGTAATAGAAGCACTCAAAATTGTGTGCAATTCGTGCAATAAATTCATTTGCCCTGAGCATTCTAAATCTGTATATTTGTCCTGCTCAGAAAACACTGATTAGATTTTAATACTTCTGTGCACTATTTTTTAATCTTAATTTCTGTAAAGCATGCGGTTTTTTCGTAACAATTGGGTGACTGTTTGTTTTAGCAGCTTGCCACGGTGGGTGAGTGGTCAACGTGTCGGTCTACTAACCCCAAGCTTGCAGGTTTGCTGCTGGCCATGGGGAAGTGATTTTAGAGAGGCGGCAAAAATTCCGACACCTTGTCATACGGCTTTGGCATGTCAAAGAACCCATTTGAATTCAGTAGGCTGTGTTCATAATGGCAAAATTAATCTCAGGAGTTTCCACCAACACAAAGTTCCTCATTTCTCTACTAGCGCTATAGTGTTCAAGGAGCTTAGATATCTAACCTCCTTGACTTTCATAGTGCTTCAAGAAACAACGAAATTCAACTTGCAAGCTACCCTCTGGGTGTCAAATAACAAAGCTTGCACCGGGCACCCGAGGTCATGTGATATTATTATTATTTGTTTTAGTTTCTTTTGATAAGAAAATAATATTTTTAGGTTCGGTTGATTATAATTATTAAGAATTACATAGTTAATAAGGCTTATAAACAAATAAACGCAATTGTAAAATTAAATGCATTATTTTATTCAAATTTAAAATGGCATACCTATGTAGACCATGCAACCACTCACGTCACTATTAAGTATGCGACCAATGCACGGTTAATATGAGAGAGTTCTACAGAAAACAAGTTAGTTTGTTAATCACACTAATGTGCTCTATGATTAGAATATAACTTTCTACTAAAGAATCACATGCCTAAGCAACAATTAGGCCTATATATTATAGGTGTAAGGTATTTATTTACCTATGTCCATTGGGATCCATTGAAAATGCCTGCTACCTCACTAACATTTCACTCAATAATGGCCCAGTATTCTTGGTGATCATGCTCAACTACAATGTCATATATAGCAGCACTGTTGGTCTGTCAATAATAAAACTGCTTATATTGTATTGTATACCAACAATGGTTACTCTGTAGAGACCCAGTAACAGATTGCTATCATTTGTTGGGAAAAGGCAACTATGGGTTAGTTAGTTATTGTTGTTTTAAGGCCTATGTTGCCCAATTAAATTTTGAACTTTACTCTCAAAGGAATGAATTAAGGTTGGTTGGTTCCTCAGTTTAGGGCAGTGGTTCTGAACCCATATAAGTCTGCGGACCACTCAGCCTGGAATGGAATCATGCAGGGACCACCCCTTCCTCCCAATACAACTTATCAGTTGTAACCCTTCCTCAAGAATACTTATTTTTAAGATATTTCAATTCATAATCTGATAGTCATCGCCACGAATACATTCGGACGATTGTCGTTCAACGCACATCGTTTTAGAAATCCCCATTTATTGGCCACGTTTTATACGTGCTGGTGGACCCTTTTCTCCTGCAGACCACTCCCGAGTCACTCACGGACCACCGGTTTAGGGGCTGCGACATGTAGGCCCGTGTACTTTGGGTGTGTGTAGAATCTGTCTGATAACCGGTGTTAATTGTATTAGTGTGTGTTATCTGTTTTCAATTCAAGTGAGGACTGCAGACATGAATTTTATCATTTCAAATGATCTTGTCTACCGTCATGCGTTATGGTTACGGTGTGTATGACGTCATGCAGCCGAGTGCACCTCCCGCTCTCCGTTCCCCATGCAGGAAGCAGTCTAGTCTCTCAGACTGACTGTATCTTTTTTTTTTCTCCAAGTAGTTCCTACTTTTGCTGCCAAACGCCACTGTCAATGACTACTAGTTCAGAACTCAATTACCAGATGCCACTGCAGTCAGCTCCTGGTGATGAATGTCGGAACCTAAGAGCTTCTGAAATAGGACGTCAACTGGGGGAGCACTTCCGAATAAAGTATCTTGGCCTTGCCAAGTGCTGCCTGGGCATTGAGATCTGTCAAACCGGTGGACGAATCACCAGAAAGGATATATTCAGGAACTCCTCAACCGATTCAACGTGACGGAGAGCCGGACTGTAACCACCCCTGTGGACGCCAACACAAGGTTGCAGACAAACCTGAATTTTTCCGAAGACGACGAAAAACTCCCATACAGGGAGCTGGTGGGAGCCTTGACATACCTGTCCGTCTCCACCAGGCCTGACATCGCCTTCCCTGTCAGCTACTTCGGCCAATTCAACAATTGCTACGGCCCTCAGCACTGGACCGCAGCGAAACGCGTCCTACGATACCTCAAGGGGACACCGAACGTCGGCCTATCCTATGAACATGATCACCAACCTCTCAAAGGCTACGTGGACGCAGACTGGGGTAGCTGCACCGAGGATCGTAGATCATATACGGGCTACATCTTCATGCTCGGAGGAAGCCCGATCTCCTGGGACGCCAGAAAGCAACATACTGTCGCCCTATCCACTACAGAAGCAGAACATATGGCCTTAGCAGAGTGCACAAAGGAAGCCATATATCTACAGCGACTTCTACGAGAGCTGGGGCACGACGACCTGTCCAAACTCAATGTCTACTGTGACAACCGCAGTGCACTCAAACTTGCCGAGAATCCCGTGTTTCACGCCAAGACGAAACACATAGACATTAAGCATCATTTTGTACGTGATGCAATCCGGAGCAAATCGCTCATCGTGGACTACGTCCCAACGTCGGACCAGATTGCAGATTTCCTGACTAAAGGTCTTCCGAGACCCAAGCACAGCTGGTGCACGAAGGCTGCAGAACTCCACATCCAGACCTAAGAAGAAACCTTAACACCTCACTCGAGGGGAAGTGTTAGAATACATTTTACCTACATAAACAATTGAACACGAGTATCGGTGTTTGTTCAAAATCTAGTGCTGCCATCTACGATGCGCACACAATACACACACAGTGTTTTGTTTTCAACCTCACACGCAGTTCAGTTCATTCCGTGTCGGGTCAACAGTGCTATGTATTTTAGAGTATATAAATACTAGTTTGTTTAAACTGTTGTTTAATTGACTTTGCCCAGAGCCTGTTCCGCTGATAGTTTACATTCCGGTGCCAAACATCTATAAATTCTTTGTACAAGTCGACGATCAAGCAAGCAGTTTCGTTCACTACCTACTACACTCTTGATTGCTATGTGCTAAGCAACTTAGATGCGTGTATAATATTTTCTGATAACCTATGTAGTGGTGTCCGTAATTGAGGCTAGGAATCATTCCAGCATGGGTAAGAACGGAAGATCACTTCTAGGAAGGCTGCGTATTCACTTGTAGCCCTCGGACCAGAACTGGCAGAATAATGCGATATTAAATTACCCTGGCAGTGAAAGCCATCCTTTTGGTGCCTCCATGGGGAGCTGAAAGCTCATAGCTCCTCTAACCAACAAGTGTTGTAATATTACAATGTCGCTGCTCTCAACCTCCCTCGGCCTTTATTGAGCCCTCAAAACTGGGACTTAGATCAAATACCCTGTTGCTTAGACTTGAAGCTAGACCGTACATGGCTTTCCCTAGTCAACAAATAATGTGACAACATTTTCTGATTCCACAAATTGTTGTGGCCTGACTGTCCAAGGTCTATTTGCCTTGACGGTGTAAAAATTATATTTACGCATATATTTTGAAACTGACTGCACTTCACATGTCGGCGAGTGGAAAAGTAACATGACTATTTCCGCGCAAATCTATTTCTCCTTTTCATAAGGCAATGCTTCTGTTCCATAGATGCCCTGCCACCCTGTTATAAACTAAAGTCCTGTTGAGGATCACAATTATTTAAGGGCCCATTCATCTTGGGTTGGCAGCTCTTGGTGTGTCAGCAGAAAGGGGAGTTCACTGGTGGTGTTGTTTCACAACACTCAAGCTCTTACACTAGAGGGAGTTAGAAGGTGCAGTTTGTGACAAAATCTCTCAATATTACAGGAAAAATCTTTATTTCTTGAAATGCCAACTGAAATATATTTGTTCATAAAGTTAGTTTAAACAAATGAACAAGATGATGGCCCTTGCCAGAACTGTATCGCGCCGGGCTCGCATATCTGTAAAGCCTGGCGAGTGGTCTATACACATGGGACGCTCACAAGTAACCGATCGTAAATTTAAAAAAAAAAAGACCGTTCAAAAGAAGAGAATTACCCGCAGGAGTGACAAATTGCACTCCTAAATCATAAATATCAAGAATTTGTTTAAAAAGTGTATTTAAACAGATAAACAAGACGATGGCCCTTGCCAGAACTGTGCCGCACTAAACTCAGGTAGAGGGTGGATGGTTCGTACACATGCGAGAATTATCGAACAGGCCCTCTAGTTGATTGACAAACTTTCTGCTGCATAACAGCTCTGTAACGTCTAAGCAAAATAATGTACTGGATGCAAATCATGAAATTGCATAGATGTTGACCAAACAAGGTCCAACAGTCTAACCCTTATCACCAGTCTTCTGAACACTATTTTTGTTAGTCTTACATCGGCGGGTACTAAGAGCTAGTGGTTATCATAAAATTAATTTCTTTATACGGCTTTTCAGAATAATCACATTAAAAAATATAGTCTTAGCAGAAAAATTCAAATTACGTGAGTTAAATAGGTTTTTGCTGGGCTACAGCCCCGCTTGCCCCTCCCCCTCGACAGGCCTGAAGCTAGGACCTCAGGGTTCAGCTTCATCATAAGGGGGGCTTCCAGACTGAGAATCTCCTCACCAAATTACAACTATTTATCAAAAGAACAAGGATTTTACTTTCGTCCTAGATGCTCTGTTCAATATCGGAGGCAGCGAATTCATCTGAGTCAAATCCTGTGTCGTACGAACAAAGACTGCTGACTCCTTCAGGGGACATCAACATATGCTCGAGCAGTTCACCATCGCTCGGCTTGCTGGGATTCACCTGCTTTTTCCACTTCTTCAACAGCTGATCCCTATAGTACTGAGGCAGGAGATCTGGAGAATATAACAATATTTACATTGAAGAAAAAGAAAAACTGTTTATCCCTTAATTTCATACACCAAAAGTGAATTAAAAATTCTATAGCAAGGTTCAGGTATTTCTTTGAAGGTCCACACTTTCAATTCTCGGTTCCAGTAATTTGGGTTGGGGTGTGAATCAAGGACCTCCCTACTTTTCTGTCTTTGAAAAGCTTCTGTTAATTGAGGCGGCTGGAGCTAACCACACACAAAAAGTGGTCATTAAAAAGACAAAATAAGAAATATCCTCATTAAATACTATAGTCCCTAGACTTGACTGGTTTGATGCAGTTGTCCAATCAGACGAGACGAAACAAGAATATTAATATTTTTTACATTTATATTTATTTATTTCTTATGCTCCCTCGACTTCCAAGACCGCTAATAAACAAAGCTTAACAATCATAATGAGGTGAAAGAAGAAATATTAGAAGGTTAACAAAATACGACAAATGAACTATGAAATGTATGACACACACATAAATTAGAATAAAGGAACTGAAGAGTGGGCAAACAGCAACTAAAAATACATAATTAAAATAGCTATTCAGCCTTAAAATACACATAATTTACGAATATAGGTGATTTCTCAAAATACTAATGGATCCTTTAAGGGCTGTTACTGCTATGGTATTAATGGTGGCATTTGAGATACAACATTTTTTACACATTGCAGCAAAAAGAGAAGGTATTGTTTCCCGGGTCCCAACTAATAACCCAATAACTTCTATTTCTAGTAGGCGGTAATTTTCCTTGTAGAAAGGGACTGTAGGCTCGTAAATATCCTTCTTTTATCAGTTTCATTGTGATACTTCCAATATACAAGACACTGCTCAAGTTAATTAGGGGATCAGATAAGGTGCCAGTATGAACTAGAACCAGCTTCTAATGTTTTAAGAAGATAAAAATGAAAGTGCTGTTCTTTTAGACACCACATAACCTGGTTAAGGAGGGGGTGCATGTGCATGCTGTTGTTTTATTGTAGTCGTCCTTGTCTACTGATAGCTTCAGTTGGGGAGGTCAATGTGATTTACTGAAATAAAAGAAATGGAAAGCCACAATAAGATAACACAAGGTAACTCGCATCTCTTGAATGTCTCAAAAGTGTGGTTTTCAGACCATGGCCTCATTTTTAAACAGTAAGGATTTTCACCGTGGTGACCCTGCATTCGAATATCCAATACTGAGCTGAACATCAGCATTCGGCGGCCAGACAATCTCTATGATCTCCTGGCCGACACATCACAACACTCCTACAAACAGTTCTTCTCAGGGCTAGTATCCAACTGTTACAGGTCAATATCGAAGGCATCAGCAGGTCTAAATGCCAATATCTATCAAAACTCTGCATGGAAAATAATATTGATATAATTATCATCCAGAAAACCCACACAGTTGATGAAGATCAGCTCCTCTCAAGCGGTAGAATACCAGCATTCAAACTATTAGGAGCAACATATCGAGTTGAGACACATGTGCGTAACACTGTGGAGAATGCCAGCCTATGTACTACAAGCACTGCAAATAATATCCATGAAGTTGTTGTTAAAGTTGGAGACCTATGAAAGTTTTCAAGCTCCCACCTATACAGTGGCCAACAGTGGTCTAACAGGCCTGTAACGTGTAAAATAAATAATAAATAATAAATAAACAACACTAGCAAAACAGAAATACAGTACGTATTTTATATTGTAATATGGGGAGCAGGATATGTATTAGTTCAATGCAGGACAGCATTCACAGAAATCACACAAACAGTAATATGATTTTCAGCAGTCCAGTGACAGAGAACTGCAGGGTCCTGTTTCCCGAGTTGCCAACAATTGCAATGAGAACTGATATATATACAGATTGCGCCAGAAAAATGTATACACTCTTTGTCAGACGATATCGGGATATGGACATTGTCAACTGTTATCATTGTTTTAAAATGTTGTAGTATGGTCTTTCGCTCAACAGATATCGGTACAGTGCTCTCTCTGGTAATCCGGCAGGTATCGGACCAGAGCACTGCCGGATTACCGAAAACGCCGGATTACTGGAAAATATCGAGAAAAACGCAGATATCATTTGAAAATCAGGTTTAATTACATTGTACTGTACAAAGTAAAAAAGTACGAAAACACATCATACATTTTTCTTATGTCATGAAGTGTAGCTCGACCAACACCGTATTCGTTAGCAACACTAGTTAACGTTTCACCCTTTTCAAGCCGTTTTAATATTCCATGTTTATCTAACAAAGAAGAGTTTTATGTTTACATTTTTTCTGCATGGATGGCATCTTAAGCACAACACTACTACAGTACAACTGTCCTACACCTGAGGGGGCCGTCCGTAAGTCATCGCTCTAGGCGCCAATACATTGTTCACTCAGACACTAGTCTTGTCGCTGCGTGGGAAACATTGTACAGTATTCGGGACGCATTATCAAATCAAGTGTTGAGCTCGTACTCGAATACAAAACGTCGGATTACTGGGAGTGCCGGAGAGCTGAGATGCCGGATTACAGAGAGAGTACTGTACTTACATCATGATAGTGGGAAAACGAAATGGCTGGAGCACGCTTGAAGTTCGAGCAGCGCAAGTACATCCTGAAGTGGTTTATCAGGTTTGGTAATGCTGTTGAAGTGCAACGTCAGTGGAGGAGGGAGTTTGAAACAGAACCCCCAATATGCCTAACAATTAAACGCATTACTGGGAAGTTTGAGACGAATGGAACGATTTGTGATATTCACAAAGGAAGATCGGGAAGAACGCGTACAGCTGCTAGTCCTGCTCTGTCGGGTCACGTGTTGGAAAGGTTTGCTAATTCTCCACAGAAGTCTGCTACGCAATGTGCGTGGGAAGTGGGGATTAGCAGCACAAGTGTACGACGAATTTTGAAAACAGCTAAGTGGAAAGTTTACATCCCACGATTACTGCATGACCTTAATGAGGACGATCCCGATCGTCGAATGCAATTCTGCGAATGGTATCAGCAAATGGTCACCCAAGAAGAACAATTTCTGTTGAAGTTAGTGTGGTCTGATGAAGCCCAGTTTAAACTTAATGGAACAGTGAATCGACGTAACTGTGTCTACTGGGCTCCGGAAAATCCGCATGTTCATGTGGACAAGGCGGTCAATCTACCAGGGGTTAATGTCTGGTGTGGATTGTCGTCGAGGGGCTTACTAGGACCCTTTTTCTTTGATGGTACTGTCACTGGAGCAGTGTACTTGGGAATGTTACGCACATTAATTATACCAGCTGCTCGTGCGCTTTATGGAAACGATGATGAAGTCTTCTACCAACAGGATGGGGCGCCACCGCACTACCATGTAGCAGTAAGAGCATTCCTGGATGACAATCTGCCAGGGCATTGGATTGGACGAAGAGGGCCCACGTTCGCCAGATCTTACCCCTATGGACTTTTACTTGTGGGGAACTGTGAAAAATATGACCTCGTAGTTCCGCCCTTTAAAACAACAATAACTAACAAGTCTATCGACGTAAGCCGCGCACGCTGGAGGCCTTTCGCCAGGAGATTACAGCAGCATGAGCAGTGGTCCCCATTCAAACATTGACGGCCGTCGTTGCAGCGACCGCTCGTCATTCTGCTATGTGTCTGGCAGCCAAAGGTGAATATTTTGAACATCTCATGGAACCGTATGTTTAACTGAAGACAGTACTACATGTGTAATCAAAATTTAAATGTAAAAGAAACACAAAATAAATAGTTTTTGTTCCGTATACATTTTTCTGGCGGACTATGTATGTATGTATATATATCTACTGCTGCATGCGGGAGAGAAAAAGGATGCAGGTAAAAATAAGGGAGAATTAGATTTGGGTTCTGTTATGACGTTGTGACCAGCTGATGTGGTTCTCATTTAACCGAGTTGTGAGAAGGTAGGTGTGAGTGAGTTGTTGTGCAAATCGGCTGCATTCCCTTGATCTGTAGTTTATGATTTCAAATATGCACAGTCTACTTATCCTTAAACCAAACCTAAGAATCATAATGGACAGTGTGAAAATATGTACGGTAATTGCAGAGGAAACCAGACCTATCAATCTAGTAGCATTGTTTCGTCCTCACGAGGCAATGGGCTTGTCAGCTGGTATGGCGCACCCCACTGATCAGCATGCCGTTTCTTCTCGATAAGAGTGAAAAATTCTGGAAACAACTTTTTCACTTGAAACTGCCAAATATGCAGTGGTCTGCTTTGGATCTACTGTCCAGTGTCTTGTTGAGGTGTTACCAGTGTGCGTCATGGTGAGGTGTACCATACCAACTGACGAGCCCAATGGCAATAGAGCTAACTGGATCAATTTTCAAAATATTTGAAATTACATGAGGTGTTATTACACTCAGTTATACCTTGGATCCATAGGGAAACAGTATCCAATATGGATAACCCTTTTTTATATATATTTGTTAATCAAAGCACAAACTAAAGCTATGAGAGCCCTTCACACTTCTACAAATTGGGCTACTTTTTTAAATAGAGGTAGCATAGTGGCATCAGAGTAGCCTTGCAGTGGACTTTCCAGTATGTACAGGACTAGCCAAACAAGCCCAATGGTACACTGGGGCAAAAATACTGGCAATACTAAATCAAGCTAAAATTGAAATTTGATGGTTGGTAAAAGTCCAAGATATACTGAAAGAAGGAGAGAGACAGAAAACGATGGAGGTCCTTGATTCACACACCGACCCAGATCACTGAAACCAGGAAAAGAAGAAGAAATAGTTTTCATGAGAACAGAAGATAGGCCATCAAGAACATTTCAGCTTAAAAGAAGCTATTGAAGCTTTTAAGATGCTCAATACAGACTAAACACTGTCGAGAGAGATATGGTTAACTCACTGGCATTCCTCAGAATTTCACACAGCTTGATGGCCTGTTGGACTGTTTTGTTTTAGCAGGGACTTTCTCTCTGCCTCAGCTGCTAACTGATCCTTCTTCTGGGCAGCAATACTTCCTGCAGATAAAAAGTTAACATACAGCACATAATAATGATTGTTTGTCAGGAAAAATTGAGTTCACATAAAACAATGGAGATTTGTACTGACTTGCGTCTGTAAAACATTATGATTTACAGGAAATTAATTTTAAATCTTGCAACCACATTGAGGTTTATCTCAAGCTAGCACATAGTACACAGACATCCGAGCCTCTTGACAGCTAATTCTTCATACCAGGATTAAACATTTAAGGGAACAGTAATTGGCCCAATGTTTGGGAAGCCAGGGACAGCCCATCACAAGCCACCATTTTGGAACTGTTTCTCCCGTTTGCCCTAATAAAAGTAGGTTGGTTGGTTCCTTAGTTTAGGGGCTGCGACAACGCGGTCATGTAGGCCCGTGTACTTAAGGTGTGTGTAGAATCTGTCTGATAACCGGTGTTAATTGTGATTGCTGTATTAGTGTGTGTTATCTGTTTTTAATTCAAGTAAGGACTGCAGACATTGAATTTCAAGTAGTTCCTACTTTTGCCGCAACCGCCACCGTCAATGACTACTAGTTCAGAACTTGGCTACTACACGCAACCGCAGTCGGCTCCTGGCCACGAACGTAGGAACCTAAGAGCATTCTTTATCCTCTAATTTAGCTTCACACAGGTGTAATTAGTGGAAGGTTCTTTAACATGCCATAAATCTATGACATGGGACCGCCGAATTTACTTCCCCTCCGAAGGAAGGCATACTGAGGGATTTTTAATGCTCTTAAAAAAATCCGACGACTTCGGTCGGGTTTCAACCCACAATCTTGGGCGTAGAAGCTCAGCAGGCTACCTACAACGCCACCGAAGCCACTTAATAAAAGTAAATAATAGGGATCAGAATAAGTAGAACTACTGGACTCCATTCCAATATGGCCTATGATCGTATAAAATGGCGACAGAGAGCCAGAATTGCCGACTCAGCCTGTGTGCGGGACAAATGCTAGGAAGAAGAAGAAACTGTTTATGAAGTAGGCTACATGATGATGCAAGAAAATATGAATTTCACACCAAACAGCAAAACCATCAAACGTACAAGAAATATAGGAGATAATTAAATTACTGACAAATAACAAAGCATCAGGTAAGACTCAACATTCCAGAATTAAGTAAAAAATGCAGGAGATAAAACTCCAAGAAATTTTAGACGAAGTTTGGGAAACTGAAAAAAAAAAACGCATATTGGAAGATGGTGCTCATACATCCATTACACATAAAAAAGGAAACGCTGACCCCAAGATCTATCGTGGAAGTTCATTACTATCCATATCTTACAGGGTTTTGTGAAAGCTCTCCTAAACCACACAAAAATTCAATTGGATCCAAAAATGGGTGAATACAAAGCTTTCCGGTCGGTCAACTCAAATCGTGCCCAATTACTGTACATTAGGGGCTGCGACAATGCGGCCATGTAGCCCCGTGTACTTGGGTGTGTGTAGAATCTGTCTGATAACCGGTCAGGTATGTTACAAGACCAAGATTTGCATTTTCCCTGACTTAAGATCCCATTTTCCCTGACCACCAATACTTTAATCTGATCACCGTATGAACATATTTTAAAAATAAAAACCCGTCGAATTGATCAAACGATAGTTATTGATTTACATCTTCGAATCCCACGACATATGGTGAATAAATTTTTTATTTTTATTTAAATACACTTCCATGCTAACTTTTTTCAGCTACTGTATTATACGAGATATGTAAGCTATCTCATACAGAAAAAGAGTTTCTTTTCAGAGATTGTAAAGAAAAGGCTTAAAGAAAGAATTTTAACAAAAAGCTAATTTTAAGAATTAGCCCAGTTTTAGATGCCGTGAGCACTTCAGAAGACATGAAAAAAAAAACTGGCTTCATCTGACATTTTTAATAAATTAATCGGTCATGCTAAAAAATAATAATATGACAAATAAATTTTTAAAAAAATGGATTCAAGGAACACAATTTTTAACTTCTTTCTTTGTCAGTATACTGAGTTCACAATAAAACTTCTTACATTCAAAAAGTTATTATAATTGTTATAACTAAGGACTTAAAAACTATGGCCTAATAGTCAAATAATACGATGGGTAAGTAACGTAAGTTACATCGCACGGGTTCTTTCAAAATTATTGCTAAGGTAAGAAAGAAATTAAAACTAGGTAATCAAAATATGGCACAACGAAACCATTTAATTGGACTCAAAAGCTATCGGACTGCAAAAGCCCTTTTCATTGTCTAGGAAGCAAACAAGTACCGTATTGCACGGACCCACAGACGACACAGAAAGACATTCAACACTTTGTAATCTTTTACGTCTTACGACTGTGCCATGACTGACATCAATGGATTACTAAATCCATACGCGATCTAGGCAACACTAAGTCTGGTATGCCATGGATTCATTGATACCTTATCCTATACTGATCAAAATTGAAGAACAAAAAGAATGGTTTGAAACTTAAAAGCTTTAACGGACGCCTGACGTACACTAGAAAGACCATACATCATGATTAGGGGTGGTGAATTTTCGCAAATGCGACAAAGCGCAAAATGCTCACTAACGCTCGTACTCTTGTACTTTCATTTTTCACGACCTGCAAACGTTTTAATGTGTTTTGAAAAAGCGACAAAATGCGAAATTGACTCAAAATGCGAAAATCCACGATTTTTCAAATAAAACGTTTTTCTTTCTTGTCTAAGTTCCTACTGAGGAGTTTGTACACCCTTGAAGTGTTTACGACAGCTTGACCACTGTCCTGCAATGCGGGAAGTAATCCCTTCCGCAACTCGTTGCTCGACCGGCGGTTTCATCAGCTACACTTACACGGAAAGATTTCTGAGACCCGGCCTGCTGTTCGCCATCAAGTGTGGCGCCAAGCCTTTCGCGTTCATTCTGTTGAGGTGCTGACAAAGATGTCTCGTCTGCACCACATGGCGCCTCAAACTAGTCTTGCTCTTCAACGAACAGTCCTGTTGCCGGTTGAAACGCGTCGTGAAAGGCAAGGCCTTGCACTATCCCTTTCCGTGCATGACTATTCTCTTCGCGTAGGACAAGTTAACAAGCAAGCTACTAAGATGGTGAGATCGAAAATATCTATAAAACAGCGGGCAGAAAATTATAAACAAGAACATTTTTATATCAGCGATAGTGACATTTTAATGTGTAAATTGTGTAATCAGCGCCTGGAATGGCAAAAGAAGGACGCTTTAGACAAGCACGTCAAAAGTCGGGGACATGTCAGTGCAAAAGAATGTTTTAACAGTAAATAGAGGAGGAGCAACGCGGAGTAAAGCGGCAAGCCACGATCCAAATGGTGCAAGATAAATTGAAAAGTGCAAAATCTGAAAAAAGTGCTTTTGCTGAAGATACAGTGAAGATGTTTTTGGAGACGAACATCTCTCTTCACAAAGTGGACCATCCAGCTTTTCGGGAGTACTTGTCAAAGTAAGTAAGCCTACCTTATTTTAAGGTTGTATACCACGTATTTAATTTTGTCCGATTCTCAAAACCTAAGGGAGAGCCATGAATTTAACGAGGTCATTTCCGCGTTTACATTTCAGCGAAGACATATAAAACATAAAGATAAAATGTGTGAAGACTAAAAAATCTATATTTAGGGGTGTGTTACAAAACCGTATTAAGTGCCCGATATTAGTTATTGTAGCATGGAAGAGATCTTCTGCTTAACTCGTTTTAGGTAATTTATTTCAATTCTGTGTTTAAGTACATGCCAGGATCGGGAGATCTACCAAAAGCAAGTACATGCGACATGAATATGTACCTCGCTGTGGAGAAGCAGTGAAAGCTGAGATTAAGGAGTGCCTACAAGGAAAGCCAATTGTTATAGTTGCAGACGAGACTTCAGACAGGCTGGGAAGATGTGTTTTCGCGGTTTTATTCCGAACAATGTGTGACAAAGCAAACCAGGACGTATTTCTAGGCAGTTGTAGCTTTCTTGACAAAGAAAATGGTACTACTTGTAGCAGGGCAATCATTGGTGTCAGATTCAGCTCGGTACATGGGGACATGCTTTAAAGCACTGGAGACAATAATTGGTGACCATCTTTTGCACTTTCAATGTTTTGCGCACAAGGTAAACTTGGTTGGAGATGTGATTTTAAAAGAAATGTCACAACTAAACCATTTTGTATCCAAAATGAAAATGGCTTTCTTACATTCAAGGAGAATGAAAAGTGCTTCTGTCAGTTTTCTCAAGGAAAGGTACCCAGATCTTCCAGCAGTAGTATTTCCTTTCCCCGTGATCACATGCTGGAATTCATGGTTTCAGCCTGTGGAATATGTTAACAAGTATTTAGATGCTTTAAAAGATTTTTTTCAATCTTTGGATGAAAATTTGTTAAACAACAGTTCTTCAGCTCTCTTAAATATTTTTAATGACTGATGTCATTATTTTGAAGTACAGTGTCAGGCTAAATTTGTGACTCAGGTCTCAGTATTTCTGCTAAATTGCAGATGTGTAAATGCTACAAAATGCTAAATGCTCAAATCAAAATGCTAAATTTATGATTTCAAAATGCTAAGAATCACCACCCCTAATCATGACACATGTTTTGTGCCCATAACATCTTATTGCTATAATTACTAACACTTAAAATACATAAACAATATGAGAAAAATATGGACATCGAAAACACAAAATTTAGTGACTGATACTAGTAAAGAAATCGATGGACTAAAACAGGAAATCCACGCATTTGGCTCGGAGTATACACCTTTTTGCTACATTCTTAGCGAAAGTAAGTACGATCACATTTTGAAAAGCTAACACAATAGCTTTAAAACTTTCGTTACATACATCTATTTGAATAACTCTCTACAAGTACCCGCTGTTTAGCACTTGTAATTTTCTTCAATATCATTTAGTTCGGCTTCTTGTTCTAACATCAATTTGACTCTTTTGGTTTTAAACTCTTTTACCTCGTCTACAATTGCTCTCTTCTGTTTTTCTTTGGCCTCGTTTTCTTTTCTTTTCGGCTGCCCTCTCCTTAAGCGCATTTTCATATTCAGAACGAGCATGCCTCGCCTTAATGAGCATTTCTTTGGTGACAGTCACTTTACCTCCTCAAGTAGGCTGCGCCTCTGAAGAGAAGGAGGAGTTTGAAGAGGAATTGCACAAGCAGCTGGTAGGAAGAAATATGATTGTTATGGGGGATCTGAATGCCCATGTAGGAAGAGAAAAACAAGGGTATGAGAGTGTGCTGGAACCAGAGGGTTGGGGCGGAAGAAATGAGGAAGGAAAGAGACTGTTGGACTTCTGCCAAAAGAACAGCCTGCTAGTTGGGAACTCCCGGTTCAAGAAAAGAGAAAGCCACACAATCACTGGTACAGTGATGACTTGACCAGGAAGTCGGTGGTCGACTATATACTGTATGAGAAAGAATTAAATAAGAACATCACGGACATCATGGTTATACCATCGGAGAACCTGGATAGCAACCATCGCTTGCTGGTAACGAACCTGAGAGGGCCTAAGGAAAAGAAAGGGACTGAGAACCAGGAAAGACGTATAAGGATATGGAAACTGAAAGAAGGAGATAGAAGGATTGAGTACCTTAAAATGGCAAAGGAAGGAATTCCAACAGATGAAGAAAGGAGGGGTGGAAGAGGAATAGGCTAGATTTAAGAAGACACTAGTAGGTGCAGCAGAAGCAGTATGTGGGAGGACAAGTAGTAAGAAGAGGTGGAAGGAAACACCATGGTGGAATGAGAAGACAAAAGACATAGTAAGGGAAAAGAATAGAGCTTTTAGGAGGTGGTATCAAAATAGGACGGTAGAGACAAGGGAAGAGTACCAGGAAAGAAAGAAGGAGGCAAAGAGAGTAGTGGCTGAGGAGAGAAGAAAGTGGATGGAAGAGTGGACAAAGATGATGAAGGAGGAGGTGAAGGTACAAAAAAAGGTCCTGTATGGGACGGTAAAGAAGAGGCGGAAGGATCCTACGGATTATGTTAGAATGGTGAACAAAAGGGGACAAGAGATAGAAAATAGGGAAGAACTGAAGAAAATGTGGAAAGAATATTTTGAAGACCTCCTGAACCCCAATGGAAACCACGGCGAGGAGGAAGAAATCGGGGAAGAGGAAGATGAACTGCAAACAGAAAAGGACTTAACATGGAAAGAAGTGGAAGATGCAGTGAGGAAGATGAAAGGAGGGAAGGCACTGGGTATGGATGAGTTGAGTGTGGAGATGGTGAGAGCAGCAGGAGAGGTGGGGATACAATGGTTGTACCGAGTGATGAAGACCCCAGAGGACTGGAAAAAGGGAATAATTGTCCCGATCTTCAAGAAAGGTAGTAGTAGAACAGAATACAGAAACTATCGGGGAATAACACTGATGAGTCATTGTGCAAAGATGTTTGAGAAAGTTTTGGAAAGGAGAATTAGGACAAGGATAGAAGGAGGGATGAGAGAAGAACAACATGGCTTCAGAGTAGGAAGGTCCACAGTGGATTTGATTTTTGCTGTAAGGCAGTTACAAGAACAGCACTATGAGTATGGAACAGATCTACTGATGGCCTTCCTGGTCATTGAGAAAGCATATGACAGTGTATGCAGAAACAAAGTATGGAAGTCCCTGGAGGATAGAGGAGTAGAAAAATGGACTATAAGGAGGATAAAGGAGATGTATGAGGGAAGCGTGAGCTGTGTGAAAGTGGGAGGAGAGAGATCGGACTGGTTGGAACAGAGAAACGGCCTGAAACAAGGAAGTGCACTGTCACCGTTACTTGTCATTGTGGTGATGGATGACATAATGACCCGAGTTGCACAAGTAATTGGGGAAGGAAAGATGAAAGCAATGGTGTTTGCAGATGATTTGATGATTTGGGGAAACAAGGAGGAGGAGGTACAGGAACAGTTGGACGTGTGGGAAGGAATAACACAAGGATATGGGATGAAATTTAGCATAAATAAGAGTGAGATGGTGATCACAACACGGAAGAAGGAAAGAACCACAACAGGAATAACAATTGGTGGGGAACAGCTGAAGAAAGTGGAGAGTTTCAAGTATCTGGGAAGCCTGATACAAGATAATGGAAGGAACGATAGAGAAATAAATGAGCGGGGGAGACAGGCAGAAGCATTCCGGAAGAGTGTGAGAAGCATGATATGGAGCAAAGATGTCCCTCTGAACAGCAAAAAGATCATATATCGGACGTACTATGTCCCTATCCTGACATATGCCTCGGAGACCTGGGTTATGAAAGGAAGGGAGAAGAGGTTCTTGAGAAGCAGTATTGGAGCTACAAAGAGGGACAGAATAAGAAATGAGAGGACCAGGGAATTAATGAAGGAGGAACCATTACAGGATGGTATAGAGAAATCTAGACATAGATGGTATGGACATGTAAAACGAATGGAGGAGAAGAGGATACCCAGGAGGATACACGAGACGAAGTAAGAAGGAAAGAGACCAAGAGGGAGACCGAGAGACAGGTGGCTGAAGGGGGTGGAAGAAAGCATGAAGAAGGGAGGAGAAGACTGGACAAGGGTGGAGGCTGAGAGATGGTGGGAAGACAGAAGACGTTGGAGAGGCTTGTGTTCCAAACAGCCCCGGCCAGTGGCTGGAAACTGTGCAAGATGATGATGATGATGACTTTACCTAACTCTCCCTCGGATTGAACACCATCGTACACTTGTCTTAGGCCTATGAGAGAACGTTCGAGCTTATTTTTTACTATCATCTCTGTATTAGTAGATCAAGCATAGGTCCTATGCTGAAGGTAAACGAAGCGAAACTTCGGCGAATCAAACAAGGACGAGATGAAAGGGGACGCGAGGGGGATGGTGCATGCGGAGTAGAGGCTTTGGCCCCAAACGATTCCCGACGAAACGCGACAGACTTGGGCGAGGGAAAGTGGAGGAAAGAGTGTAGTGGGGACTAACGACGAGACGAAGTATCGAGAGCAGCAGGGCTACCGAAATGTGTTCCTTTCTTGCTCTCTCTCCTCTAGTTTACAATTTTAGCATTTTGCAGCCCTAACCCGACAAAGCGAAGGAGCTTCGCGCTAAAGGCAAATAGACAGATTCACGCTCCAGTATGTATTATTTTATTTTTTTAAATTAAAAATTTCCCTTGACCTTGCAGAAAATTTCCCTGACTTCCATGACCGGAATTTTTTTCACTGACTTTTCCCTGACCTGTAACAGTCCTGGCGGTGTTAATTGTGATGGCTGTATTAGTGTGTGTTATCTGTGATTCAGGTAAGGACTGCAGACAGTAATTTCAAGTATTTCCTACTTTCGCTACCAAATGCTAACATCCACGACACATAGCTGTGAACTTGGCTACTACTAGATGCCATCGCAACCAGCGCCTGGTGACGAACGTTGGAACTTAGAGCATTAATCAAACCTAACCTACAAATTTTGCTTCACACAAGTTTAGTTAGTGGAAGGTTCGCCAGCTTTTCTTCCCCTCCGAAGGAAGGCATACTGAGGGATTTTTAACGCTCTTTAAAAAAATCCGACGACTTTCGCGGGTTCCTATAACTATCAAGCCACTAATTCTAGAGAATTGTCTCGTTGAAGAGAATAGCTTTTGAAATAAGGTCATTTCTTAGGATTATGAAGACTTCTAACCTCTCAGGCCGTAGTGATGATAACTTACTAGAATTGTTCCCAACCCTCCATGAATGAGGGATGAGGAAATCGGAAGGAATTGGGGCTATGGATGCGCACAGTCACTCATCAAGGCAAAAATGGGCCCAACTTGGGAATCCCTTGGGTTTTCCAATCCCCCAACTCACAATTGTGAGCCTCTGAGGTTGTAGAACACTTAGGGAGAAACAAGCACAGTTTTCACTTGCCAAATTAAGGCGATACTCCAGAGATAAAAGTCGATATTTTGTTCATTTTGGTGAATTTTTTTAATGACTGAAATTGAAAGGCTTGAATTTCTTCTTTCTTGCCACAAAGATATTCCGTTGAATTCAAACAATTTATCTCCCTAATAATGCTTTGTTTGTCAGTCTGCACACAGCTGAACTGCTTTGTTAGATTATGATATCATTGTCATGTTTCCATTCAATCAAATCAATAAAATATCCCTGTTCTTTGCAATTACAGCCACCCTCCCCTCCCCCCGCATATATTTCTACAGAATCGAGCTGCAAGATCTACCATGTTTATGAATGAATTTATAAAGCCTGCTAAGGACTAATATTTCAGTACTTGACTCGACTGTCATTGAGCAACATTGTATGCTTGTATTGGTATTCCTGAAGTCAATACAATAATGCAGATAACTATAAGTTTTGTTATTCTTGTATGTTTCTTCTTTCTTGCGAGTTCTGTGGCAGTAGCCAGTCTGTTTAATTTTGTGAAGTTTGCACGCAAGTAACCTCTTGTAGTTGTGTATCAAGAGACAAGCTTCCAGAATTACCAATATTCGTACAGAAGCTGCTAAGAAAGAAAACAAAGAAAAAACATACGGTTCTGGTGACTTTTAGGTAAATGGATCAGGAATTAACATCACTTAACTTTGCTTTAATTTTCCTGCCAATTGTAATTTTACATTTAAATCCCATTTTTCTCCCATAATATTCTGCCAAATGTAACAAAATTGGTACGGTAGGCCTATATGTATCACAGCTATATTAGGAAACCTGCATATGGAATTCTTGATTGCAGAATTCTTCCCAGTAGTAGGGATTTAAAAGTCCAAAATTTTAGAACATAACAATTACACAAATTTAGTAGGATATTATCCCATTATATAAATTATTTACAGAAAAATCAATACGTAGTGCTTTTTAAAGGAGTGTTATCTACCTAATTCCAAATTTCCAATAACAGGTCATTTGAAATCTATAAAAATAAAAAAATAAAAAAAATGGAATTAAAAAAATAAAATGGAAAAACTATTAATTGTATACGAAACAAATGTTGGTGATATTTGGGTGACATTCCCACAAAGTTTCGTGAAAATCCATGCATTATGTAAAAATATCTGTTTATCTCAGGAGTGTTGCCTTAAGGCTTCAACAGAAAATAAAAAGGTTTTATAGCAGAATAAACCTATATCTCCATATATAAAAATGAATGTTTCTTTAATAGAAATAGACAACAGAGAAAAGATTCTTCTATCACTTCTTGATAGTTTTGTTTTTTGCCGTATGTGTTCAGATAACATTCATGAGTTGTTGTGCACGCTCCTGCCAAGGTTTCTGAACTATAAAATCCGTTTTACAATAATAGGTTGCGCACGAGTAGTTTTAACAAATGAGTGATGTCGCAAGAATCGTTTAAAAAAAGTCCCTTATGCATTCATACACCATTCATCCAACTTTGGTGACTTGTTGGGTATACTTCCGCAAAGCTTTCTGAATTATTAAATCCGTTTTACAATAGGTTTTGCACGAGTAGTTTCAACAAATGAGTGATGGTGCACGAATCGTTCCAAAAAAGTCTCGTATGCATTCATACAACTTAGGTGACTTGTTGGGTACACTTCCACGAAGGTTTCTGAATTACTAAATCCGTCTTACAATAGGTTGTGCATGAGTAGTTTCAACAAATGAGTGATGGTGCACGAATCGTTTAAAAAAAGTCCCTTATGCATTCATACACCATTCATCCAACTTTGGTGACTTGTTGGGTACACTTCCGCGAAGCTTTCTGAATGATTAAATCCGTTTTACAAGAGGTTGCGCATGAGTAGTTTCAACAAATGAGTGATGGTGCACGAATCGTTTCAACCAAGTCCTGTATGAGTTCAAATAGCATTTATCCGAATGCGACGAAACTTTGAGGAGTTGTTGTGGGCATGCCTGCGAAGGTTTCTGAATTAGAAAATCTATTTTACAACAGATGGCGCGCATGAACTTTGGTCTGCTGTTATGTATACCCGCAAGGTTTCTAAATGAGTAAATCTATTTTACAATAGGTGGCTCATGAGTACGGACCCTAATTTATGGTAATATAAAAGTCTCCAAAGCGGTGAAATGAAATGTTGAAAGTGGTGAAATAAAAAAGGAATGAGGGTTGAGCGTGCTTAATAACGCTGCAAGCATTTGGCTAAATAATGAACAATAGCCTATGCAAACATTTAGAGAAATAACAAAAAAGTTCTGTGTTTAAGACCTAACCTAACATTTACTTCCACAAATACTCTCCCTGACTTATTTTCTCACTAACTCGTAAAACTTACGCTATCCCCAAAGTATAGGCAGAGGAGCATTAGCCTATTACCATGAATTCAGGACGCAGATTTGTATGCGTATCTGAGAATGCAGAAAGCCTCTTTCGCTGTCGTATCTTATAAAACATTTATATTTAAGATTTCTTATTTTCTATCAAACAATAGGTAGTGGAACTATTTCAATTAATTTTAGAGTATTAAAAAAATCGTATTACCAGCCTTTCGTTGGTATCTCGCATTTTAGGGTAACAGTAATACATTTCGCAAATTAATTTTATTTTGCTAATTCAATATCAAAAAAAAATTGCATATTTGGAGTAAATATATCAGTGATAACTGATAACATATACATGTTCTTTGAAAATTTTCGCGGATATCGTTAAAACCAAAAATCTGGGACTCTACTCATGAGTCGCGTCAACAAATGAGTGTAGCCTATTTCATACAGTCTGGCAGTCTCTGTGTTTTCTTTGTACGAGTGCACACGCTTCACAGAATTGAATTGAGTAAAATACTTACAGCGACATAATTTGGTTCATTCCTCTACTTAATTGTCTATTATATGCCTCCAAGAGATTAGTTGACTTACATACAGTTCATCATTATTTACTCTCATTTCATGAGACTTCCTTTCTTCTTTGGCATTGCAACACAAGCCAGGTACAGTACTGTGAGTTCTAAATAAAATGAAAACTCCACTTAAGATTCAGGCTTGAAATCATTTTGCAACTCGTCACTTCAAAGTGAACACTACAGTATTGTCTCTAACCTAATGGTACTGTTCTATAAAGAAAATGCAACCTTGATGAGATGGAGGTTATAGAACTAATGCTTACAGCATGGAGATCTGGAAACAGCTCAGTTTACCAAAGGACAGGATTACAGACTTAGTAATATATTTTTCTCTGTAGGAACAGTGAAATCCTACATCAAGAACCAATGAATACCAAGC
Organism: Meconema thalassinum; assembly: GCA_946902985.2. Classification (NCBI taxonomy): domain Eukaryota; kingdom Metazoa; phylum Arthropoda; class Insecta; order Orthoptera; family Tettigoniidae; genus Meconema; species Meconema thalassinum. Next base: position 75,928,700 of record OX336389.2, read on the forward strand.
CTAACTCATATTTCTTGTTACCGTCTGTACTTCATCTTAAATTTTAGCAATGCGGACTTTCCAATTGTTAATCATTCACCAATAAATTACTTTTCTCTCAAACAATGATTCACAACCAATCCACATAAAATAATGTTATGGGCTTTACATCTCTTTTAAATGTTGTGGCTTTTAGACATGCTCGGCTGAAGGGGATCTGTAACATGTTAGTAAATCTACTGAATGGTGAGAATGTTATCACTATCAGGCTGCCAACAAACAGCAGCATTTATGGTAACTGCATGATTAGCCCAAAACATGCGAGGATTTGCAGTCAAGCTAATGAAAAACTGCTACATGCTATTTGTATAGCACAAATCTGCTAATGAATAATTTTAGATCAAAACAGAATGCCAGTCTTAAATCCATTCTTAGTGTGTTGGCAACTAGATACATGAAGTGATAATTATTCTCAGAACTTAGTACCCACAGAGAATAACTTTGCACATTTAATCCGAAGTATCACATTTTCCACAAAACTCTCAAAAGTTTATTCTGGTGCGGAGATAGTTACTACTGTCAGACTTAGTTCTGTACACAGCTTTCAATCGGCAGCAAAAACTTGTTGTCGATAGTTAATCACACCAAACACCATAAGATGGACTCGGGATGTATGCAATATTTTTCCAGCACAAACAACAATGCTCTGTTGACTGTAACCACGGTATGGAGATGGTACACCTACCCTACAACTCGCCAAAAGCTCCCAACTGATGCAGCTACTTCCTCCTACCTGCAGTATGTATGAATCAGTAGCATATTCCTCTTTGCATACCAATGAAACTTAATTCACCTGGTTTGTGAAACTTCTAATTAAATTTGCTTCGAACACCAGTTAATACTTAAAATGTTTTCTTCTTTATTGATAAAACATGTTTTCGGCCCTTCAGTGGGGCTTTCGTCAGCTTGGTTACTTAGCTTAACACTACATTAGGTGTTTGATTAACAGAATTACAATATAACTGTCAAAAGTCAGTGGGACCACTAAACGATACAGTTCGTTAGACCAATTGGAAATGAAAATACTAAATTTATATTGAACAACACTTTAAAATACAGTATTTGCTTTCTGGATTTGAGTATCTGAAGAATATTTCCTAATTGAAATTGTAAAGACGTCCATTTCAAAGTTATATTGTAATTCTGTTCATCAAACACCTAGTGTAGTTGGTATATTGGCTTTCACGGCCAGTGAATTAAAACCCAGCAATTTTTCTAGGTTTATGCCGTGTCTTGTGTGGGGTTTCGCCTAGGATACCAAGCTGGCTCATCAGCAGATTGGACCCCCAATATACCATCTTTTTGGAAGCCTTCATAGGGAGGTTGAGGCTGCTTGAGCTTTTAGTTCTCGCAGTCAAGAGGTGCAGGTGCGCTTCATAAAAAGGGAGGTAGCGTGCAGTTCGCTACTCCTGTGGGGGTCCGGGCGGGGACTCCAAGAGCCCAGACAAAATTGGAGCTTGGAATATTGGGGAAGGTATGTAGATGAAGTGTTCGTAATCATTGACGACACAGCCTTGAAAATAGAAGGATTATTAGATAAATTAAACAACATGGATATTAATATACAATTTACCTCAGAGTCAGCAATTAATAAGGAGATCAATTTCCTAGACACTGCAGTCTCCAAGATGAACAATAAATTAACTTATAGAATATTCAGAAAGCCTTCCCAGACCCATACAACTACAAAAAGGGACTCTAACCACCCTGGTAGCCAAATGAAGGCAGCCTTCTTCAACATGCAGGGTGTCTATTGTCCGTCCAGAGTTAAGAGTGTACTACGGGCTCTTATGGCACAAGCGTTGCCACGCCTAGCGAGTGTAAAAGGGCAGCTATAGTACAGCACTCCACACGAGTAGTACAGCCCGCTGCCGGACTGAGTGTCAGTAAGCTCCTCATCCCGACGGAATTTCAATCCTTCGCGCCATTATACTCTGCAACCTTTTACTATAATTCACGTAAGAATAACAGAATTTGGATGATCAGTTTTCAATAAAGATAAAGACTGAGTTATTCCCTTAAGGAGTGGGGGAGCCGAGGATAGTAATTGATTTACATAACAATGCTTAGAACGGATTATAAATACTGCGGCAATTTACTATTTATTTACATTGGAATTTTAGTTACGTACGGTATGGCTATGACAAAACAATTGAAATGACATGAAAGCTAACCTGAGTCATCCGTTAGATACGGATCAAGTTTAATACGTAATATGGCAATATATTCTCCAAGGTCAGCCTAGGTCAGTGACAGGATACAAATCATCTGTCGCAACGAAACCTACACGGATCCCAGTGAGACACTTTCATCTGCAGAGGCGAAGACAGTACCCGGAAATAACAAGTAATTTTGTTCTTATATGATACTTCACACATTATTACACGCTTAGATGAAAGATTTTCTTTACAAATTGCTTTACTTCGCACCGACACAGTTAGGTCTTATGTCGACGATAGGACAGGAAAGGGCTAGGAGTGGGAAGGAAGTGGCTGTGACCGTAATTAAGGTACTACCCCAGCATTTGCCTGGTGTGAAAAATGGGAAACCACGTTTATCCATCTTCACGGCTGCCGACAGTGGGGTTCGAACCCACCATCTCCCGAATACTGGCGACTGCAGCTATCGAGCTCGGTATAGATAGATGAAAGAAAGTAAACAAAAAATTCAGTGGCACAACGTACATTGGACAATGAATGGCAAATACTACAGACTGATGTGGGAAATTTGCAACAATCTGTTCTTTAAAATATTTCCCAAAATAATCATTATCCATTTCATAATGGGCCTTAGCGGTTTATTTTACATACAAGCTCCTCATTCGGCACAAATCGTTTAATTTAACTGCATGAAAGTTCTGTTACGCACATTATTGCACGTGAGTAGTTAATAATAATAATATAATATCACGGGTTTTTCAAAAACGTACAGCAGCACTTTTCTCCTGATTCTTGGTCTTTATATAATTGTAGACGTTACAAACTATCTGTCGTTCTCTGCGCCTTAAAATTTCCCCGGGTTTACGTTTTGCAAACGGAACATCACCCATATATTTAATGCCACTTATACCTAAATCACAATTATTTTTATATTACACAAAACAATCCTTACACTCCAACACTGTTTCAAATATCTTGGAGAGATCTGGACTCGTGCGTTCAGTGGAGAGCTAAGGCACGTACAACAGCGTGCGCGCTGTTCCATCCAGCACGCAGACACTGCTGTCAGATACATTACAAAATCATGTTGCATATCAAGAATGTAAGAATTACACATCATTAAATGAATGCTGCGGATCATGTACTCTCCACCCATGATCATTAACATAGCGAAAATCCAGTTTTAAAGACTTCTAAGTCATCAATTCTGGGGGAGTCCGCTAAATGTAAAAGCCCATAAGAGCCCGTAGTACACTCTGAACACTGGACGGACAATACCAATTCCCTGATTAATGAGAGATTTCCCTGAGTAAAGACTGCTACACATTCACCCGGAAACAGGAAGATTGATTGATGAAATGCACACTATTTTTAGGTTGGTTTTAAGTGCTCTCCAGGAACAAGAAGCAAAATGTAATCCAGGAAAGTAACTGGAAAATAGGATTAAGTTTTATATTTCCTGTTCTCGGAAATTCCAGGAGCCAAACAGATGTGAGCAATGGCGGCACAAGGGAAACAGTTGTGAAAATAAATGTATTTCAATTGAATATTATAAGTGAAGTTGTTGTCCAGTAAAATAAGCAAGGTTTATTAAGTCATGCTGCTTTCACTACCGTACTGTAAATGTCTCCAATAAAAGGGACAAAGGGAGGTTGAATACACACATCAAGGTGTGTATCATATGAGTGTGATCATCTTAGGCCAATATTTAATTTGTAAAACCTTTCATTACCATTGAAATCACTAATCTTACGTCGCAGGAATGATGATATTCGGTAGCATAAGTCTGAATATAGGCCTACACAGTAATTTACACATATCCAAGGGACGAAGGGAGGCATATTCCAAGTTCTCACTCTCAATTAGGTCTACCTCGTCATGACAGAAGTAATTGAGTTAATCAATTTAGCAATTTATAAATACAATTAAATGAAGGAGAGCTCAAAAACTACAAAGCGAGTGGAGAAGATCAAACATTTGCAGGATTGTGGAAATATGCAGCAGAAACAGTAAAGATTTCATTACACCAATGCATAGTGAACATTTGGATCAAAGAAGAACTGCCAGACCATTGGACTACAGCTATAATACATCCATTACAGAAGAAAGGAGAAAAATCAAATCCTGACAACTATCGAGGAATTTCCCTTTTGGGTATCACAATAAAATCATGTCACGAATTCTATATAATCGTTGTCAAGATCAATTAGAACTGGAAATAGGAGAATATCAAGGTGCATTTCGGCCATGGCGAAGCTGCCCTGAACAGATAATCACATTAAAATTAGTAATGGACTACTACAAATGTAGATAAAAACAGCAAGTCATAACCTTCGTAGACTTCAAAAAAGCATATGATCGTATACATAGATCTTCATTGCTGAAAATACTAAGGAATTTCGGACTTCAACCCAAATTAATAAAAATTATAAAACTAACTCTAACAAACATCAAATCTAAAGTAAAATTCAGAGGAGAAATATCTGAACCGTTCACGATTAAAACAGGATTAAGACAAGGAGATGGTTTATCGCCTCTACATTTCAATTGTGCTTTGGAATATGTAATGAGGGAATGGTACAGGGAAAATCCTAGGAGCATAAGAATTGGAACCAAGAAATATCAAATAGACTTAAATGGCTTGGGATTCGCAGATGACTTCGCGTTACTGGCTAATAATATTCAAGAAGCCAGAAATCAAATAATAAGCCTACAAAATATAGCACAAAAAATTGGACTTCAGATATCATTTGAAAAGACAGAGATAATGGTAGCAAATCCACTTGTAATCAATCACATGACAGTAAATAATAAGGAAGTTAAAATAGTGAAGCAATTTAAATACTTAGGAGAAATTATAACTTACAACTTGGATGAGAAACCTGCATGGCAAGAAAGAACTAATAAAATGATAAAAGCCCAAAAATTAACAGGGTCTACATATAAAAGAAAATGTCTATCAATCGCAACAAAATTAAAACATTACAAGACTGTGGTTCAACCAGAGGTGACATATGGAAGCGAAACTCTTTTTAAAGTTACTCAGAAAAACAGAATCGACACAATTTTAAAAGTAGAAAGAAGAATAGCTAGAACATGCATAAATAAAAAATATCAGAAAGATGGACAGTGGCGGATAGTACCAAATGAAGTGGAGCCCATCACTGATACTATTCGGAAGAAACGGATTTCTTTTTTTGGTCACATCATGAGGACACCAGAAACCAGGTTATCTAGAGAAATTGTAGTGAAACTTTGGAATATGAAACAACAAGTAGGATGGATTAAGGAAATTAGAGAAGATATGAAAGAATTAGAAATAACCTTGGATGACTTGCAAAACAAAACAAAAAATAAAAAAAAAACTGAAATATAAAAATAAGATTTCAGGCTAAAATAGACAAACATAATACAGTGAAACACTGTTCCAATTTAAAAATGAACAAAGAACTGATCAGCTCCTCAAAACGGAAAGAAGAATCATTAGAACGTGCATAAATAAAAAGTATCAGGTTGAGGGAGTCTGGAGGATTCTCCCAAATGAAACTGTCTATCGTGAGATTGAGCCAATCACCAGCACAATGAAGAAGAAAAGAATTTCATATTTTTTTCACATCTTACGGCTTCCAGAAAACAGAATTGTATGCCAACTGGTGATGAGAAATCTAGGAAAGAAAACTGGAGGAAAATGGATCCAAGAAATCCAACAAGATCTCAAAGCAGTTGGAATCAAGATAACAGATGCCGAGGAGAAAAATAAAATTAACACCATTCTTAAAACTCACAAAATTTCTGCAGAAATGACACATAGAAAGCCTATGGAGATTTCAGATGAGTTGAGAAAATCCCGATCTGAAAGAATGAAAAAGTACTGGAAGGAGCGCAAGAACCAAGCAGTACTATCTTCAAAGAAGAAGTGATTGTGGAACGACTCAAGTGGTCCAATGTGACCAATAAAGATTAATAATAATAATAATAAAAAGGGTATTTACAGATGAGGAACGCCTGAGAAGATCAGAGCGAATGAAAAGCTACTGGGCGACTCGGAAAGGAAACTTACTGAAGAAGAGGACCAAGAAATGATTGAAGTGGTCCAATGAGTCCGTAAAAGCAAAAGCAGAAGAAGAAGAAGGACATCATTATGAATGATGTTTCAACAGGCCAGAACACACTATTATCCATTTAAAATAATTTAACCAAGTCTGCTTGATAATACAAGGCAGAGTTTGAAAGGTGCTACAAAAACATTTCCTAGGCGCAATTAAAAACAAAATTGGACATAAGTTCTATCCTAGCCAGGGGAACGTAGGAGCAGAAAATAATCAAAGAATACCGGGATGGAAAAGCCGCGCACACAGTATTGTCAACTGAGGACCAGCACATTGTTGCCCGGGTGCGCGCTACTCTATCCCTTACTGCGGACCTAGCATGAGAAGTAAGATGAAACATAAATACTTGTCCATCTATCAATCTCATCGTAACTACTTTCACTGCTATCATTGTCAATTTCACTCGTATTATTATCGTCAACAGACTAGTCTGAACTGATTATCGCACTGTCAGTTCCGCGCTTCAATATACGCGGTAACTGAGTGTTATAAAACCTCACCTCCCGTACTCAAAGCATTATTGAGACAACAATATACCTATCTGCATTTCGTTCAACAAAGACCTTAGTTCGTAAATGATAAGTAGTATTTAGATTAATGAACGGCGGAGAGGAGAAAATTACACAAGAACGAATCCCTGTAAGAAAACGTTTATTTACATAGCCGGTCGTCCGCGCACCAATATAAAACTACATAAATTAACGTAGCCCGTCATCACCCAGTAGTAGTCAAAATTCGATCGATAATGGGAGTTTAAATAGTACCTAAATCTCTACTTAGTTTAAAACAAAGTCCCCGATTCTTGGATGTCACGGGTAATCTTCAGAACCACTGAATGGATTTTCATACGGTTTTCACCATTCTGCAAAAGATATCTCGACGAAGGTTTCTGTAGAAAATAATTTATGTATGCAGTAACGATTTCAGTGAAAAACGCGAAAAAAAGCTCGCCTCCGTGCGCTTTTTAAGCCTATGCTGGGCAAACCATTAAAAATATCAATATACTATGCATGTAAGAATTGTTCAGCATGAAAAGCTCTACAAAAAAGTCCGCGAGTGCATATTTCTATCTTCCAATACATTGCCCACTATAAGTGATTTTAGATTGGACGGGAGGGGTATTTGTGTTTAAAGCACCTCGCCATTCTTAAATTACGTCTGACAAGAATTCGTTGCACATGCTCTCTCCATGATAATATAATGAATAGTCCAGTCCACGATTTTAACCCATCATGCCGAGACGTAAAACGAATATAGGCCTAGGTCGTAGTTCATTGACATAGAGAAAAAAAAAAGCGCTCGACACGTAATGCATTCATAACTGTTTCCGGGCGAAGCCGGGGCAGGTTGCTAGTATAAACTACAATAAATTCAAAATATTTTGTCGCCAAAGTTGCTACAACTACCGACAAAATTGCTAAATTGGCAATACTGATCGCAACGAACAAAATGCTCAAGGCCCAACAAAATGGCATAGTTGGCTCCTGCACAGAAAGTGAACGGAAAAGTTGCCACATCATGCGTTCAGTTGAGTTTGAGAAGGCACTGCTCATTGGCTGAGCACCGTCATCTGTAGCGAGCGATCACTTCCCGCGGAATTCGAAAGTATTGCTTCCACTTTTATGTTATATAGCCAAACGGAGAAAAATCCCTGATTAACAAAGAAATTCTCTGATTATTCCACAAATTCATAATTCCCTGAGATTTCCCGGTTTTCTCGGGTCGTAGACACCCTGAGTATGGTAAGCAGGGCCCTCAGTCTACCTCTCTCCATAATAATGTAGACCTAAACAGAGAAATTAGCA